>CM062815.1:345790458-347185432 GCA_031772625.1 Pinus tabuliformis
AATGGAGTTTCCTCAAGGCTCTAGCCTTGTAAAAGAATGTGCCAATATTGTTCCACAATTTGGCAGAAATAGAATACACTATCTCGGTAACAACACAACTTTGAGTTTAATTCTCGATATAGGTTGCCATATCCTTTAAACTAAATATGAAAAAAGAAATAGTATATGCATATAGGCTAAGGTGAAACTATGAAAATCATAGAAATTCACAGAAGGGTTTGTGGAAAATATAAATTCATAAAAAATTCTTCCATTAAATCAAGAATGCGAAGAAATACATCTAACTTAAATTCAAGTAATAACCAATATTTAAATAAGTGCAAAATTATTAGAATAAATAGTGATTGTAACTTGCATTCACCATTTTCCTTTTACATATAATTATTGCAATCCTGTAAAGGGGTTCTTTTTGTCATACGATTACACTAAAATTTGGTCGCCAAAACCCTAGATTGGGGTGAGCTAAAATAAAAAAATACAGGAACAACAAAATTTGAAACCATGGCATGAAACCCGATCAAGTGTATCCCCATTTTCCCCTGGGAAAGAATAGAGAATAAGTAGTTAGCAATGGAACCTTGGTAACCAATGAACCCTCCAACTTGAAATATCCAAGACTGCAAATGGGACTACCACTTGTAAAGAAACCAGAGCACGAGAAGTTGTTAGGGTTAAACTAATAAGTTAAAGATTGACTAGAATCAAAGGAAATAAACATTTAGAAGGTGGATTACATGGACATCATCCCTTGTTCTCTTGGAATTCCTCTAGTAGTGCACCATAAAAAATCTCCTCACTTACACCATATTGTGTAGAAAACAAAAAGAAATTAATTGAAAAAATAAATATGAAATTTTACTTGGAATAGGAGAACGTTCAACAATTCCATCAAGTGTTGAATATTGCAGATTGCCAAAAGGGAAATGGTGGAAAAAAACCATGGATATGCTTGCAAACATCTTCAGAGTCCTCAATAACTCATTACGGGAAGTTTAGGGTCTAAATGGGCCTCCTAAGGAAATTATAAAATAATAGTGGAAATAATAAAATAAGATTAGATTACGTCATCAAATTTGAGAGGGAAAAAGAAAAAATATTTTTTCGACTCATATTTTCAACTTATCTCCCCATGGGTTTACTCAAATTTTGAGCATAAACACTTGTTGGATGCAGAATTTGATTCCTTATCCAAGGAGTACCCACGTTGCATACTTTGAATGGACATTTCTACACAAAAATATGAGAAATACATTAAAAATGATTGCAATCATGTTTTTTCATGTATTTCTCATTTTTCGTGTAGTAGAGTCCATCAAAAGTATGCAACATGGGTACTCCTTGGATGAAGAATTAAATTTTGCATCCAATGAGTACTCCCGCTAGAAATTTGAGTAAAGCTTAGGGAGATAAGTTGAAAATACAAATTGAATTTTTTTTATTAATTTTTAATCTTTTTACCCTTTTACTCCAAAAATGGTGAATCATCCCCCATGGTTAACATCATCATATTGAATCCTATTGGTTCTTATAAGTTTTATGTTGGTTTTACATTTTTCTTAGGAGACCCATTTTAGACCTGGAAATTTCGCTAGTGAACACTCCTGGAATATATTGTAAAAACCACAAGAACTAAGGTAAGCAACTGATAATGAAATAAAGAAACCAAAAGATTTGAGTGAACTAGATCAGAGGCATGTTAATTCAATGTCAAGACAAACCCTCCAAAGAGTTGGAAAGGCGATTTTATTAAAGGGAACCAAGCAAATGAGTGACATACGAAGTTAGAAGATGAGGGAAATAACCCTTTAACCAACCCTCTCCCAAGTATTACCATTGATCTAAACCTAATCACCAGAGATGTAGAACTATCACACAAATCTAGAGAATTGATTGCCATATGGCTCACATTTGGATTAGTTTCGGGATAGTTCGAAGCCCAAGTCTATACATACATCATGCCCAAATAAATTTAAACTATGCAGAACATGACACCATCACTTATGCCTTTCAAGGTAAAATACCACAATGGCTTTAAAAATTAATATGTATAAATAAAATTAAATAAAAACATCAATTATCGAGTTAATTCTAAGTCTTATATGCTGGTAAACATTAATGTAGTAAATACAAAATTTGACTTTATTTCAATGACATTATATATATATATATATATATATATATATATATATATATATATAGATATATGACAAGTAGATCACATGGTGTAAATAAGTAATACAAAGTTAAAAAAATAAAAAATTGAGGTATCTTAGAGATGAGGAGGTGATTGAGGGCTCCAAAATGAGGGTGCTATTGGAATTCAAAGAGTCAATTAATGGTAGCATGTACAACCAAATATTTGATGGTACAACCAACCAAATATTTTGTGATACATATATAATAACTACAAACTAAGAAGTGTACCAATAAAATTTGAAATATATATATTAAAATAATATCAAAAAACAACAAAATTCAATCTCTAATGTTAAACTATGGAAGAAGGTGCAAAATTTTTGGTCAAATAAAACTAATAGATGGTTAAGCAAAAAATTAAAGACAATATATCCTTACCTATGGCATATATAACAATTAATAATAACTCCACATAAAAACCCTAAATCTATTTACTTTATAATAAACCAACAAAATTTATTAAAATAACACATTAAAAATACATAAAAATAAAGCTAATCCAAATCTAATAAAACACTTAAAAATGTAATATTATTACTTTAATCCAAAACTTATTTTCACCAATATTAAAATGTTGAAATATTAAGTTAATCTCATTTAAATTTATTCTTACAAATATTAAAGATCAAATGCAATAAAATAACAATCTACGCATTATGTTTCGTACACAAAGAATTTAATTTTAAAACAAACTTATTGATTTCATATGCTCAATTTAGTATTCATGATCGAATTTGATTTATTTTATAATAAATTATATATATATATATATATATATATATATATATATATATATATATATATATATATATATATAATTTAATCTATATAAAAATATAATAATTACGTTGTATGCATGGTTTATATTAGAATTGGGTTTAAAAAATATATATTTCTAAATAACTGAGTGGACAAGATTTGATTTCAACAGAACATTCTTTGTATAATACATCATCCAATTAATGAAATGAAAAGTGTCTAAATAGGTTTTAGTTTCAAACCAAAGAATAACTTATTAAATTTAAATATGATTTATTTATCTACCTGTTAAGAAGTCACCAACCTAATGAGAATAAGATCATTTGATTTCATTTCAATGTGACGACAATTGGTACACTTGGGTGATTCAATTATATTTACCCTTGAGAAAAAATATGAATTATATTTTTGAGACAACCTCTAAATTTGGTGGGATTAGGTGACACGAGAACCTCCAGATATTACATTCTCATTTCCCACTTAGTTACACTTTCACTATCTGGTAATAGTACTATGTTTTTACATTTGTGCTAATATATTTATTTTTTTTATGTAACAATCTAACACATAAAAATAGAAATAAAAATTGTTATAGGTGTTTGAACTTACTAATGACAAGACATTAGCATAACTGCTAAGGAATAACACGTTTCAAATAATGTAGCAATACGATGATTTAAAAGTTCATTATGGTGTCATCCTTCGTATCAACAATTCACCCTTGCCTTGGATAACTCTCCATTGGCTCGACATTTATTGACTATTAAGTGCTCTCATTAACTCGACAGAATGCTCCAGAGCCTTGAGTCACTTGGTAGTTCTTTCATCGTAGGATCAAGGCATAGTGATTTGATGATTCTCTTGCTAAGATATTATCTGCATGGTTGTTTTCTGGTCCTTCACTGCACATGGCTTTCATTTGATGCTTTATGAAACTTAGATATTCATCTCCCCATCCCCAAACAATGGTTCGAGGCAAAGCTCAGACGCTGGCCTTCTCCTTACCTCTCAGCATGATCTAGGAAGAATCGTAGGTGACGAATCATGGTAAAATCTCTTTTAGTGACTTCCCTCAATCGTTTAATTTTTTCTCTCTGTTCTACTCAGGAAATTTCTTATGTATCTCTAGTTTTTTTGTGACAGAAGGATCAAGGCTTGCTGGAATGCACACCTCATAGATACAAGGCTGAAAATGTGCGTCCTCCAAAAGGTATTGTCCCAAGGCAACTACTGAGGGGGTTTTTAGTTTTCTTTTGACTGTCATGAGCCACTTAACACATGTTACAGGGCTTCTAGGTCTCTGTAGCTTCTTTCCACCTAGAGCTCCTTCATCACAGGTAATATTGGAACCCTTAAGTAATTTGCGATGAAACTGTTAAATTTTCTCCACTACCGTAAATTTTCTAAAACTGGTGCCCATGCATTGCAGGCAGGGTCTCGAAAACTACCTCCCCGAAAGTATTTGGAGTATGATGAGTCTTCCTTACCTAGGTTTTTGTCCTTTGGTTTCATGTTGGTTTCCAAAATCAAGTCTTCTGGAGAAGTTAAAACTCTCAGGTTCCGCTTATCCAAGAGGGGTTCCAACTTTTGATTTTTATTTACTTGCTTTCTTTGGTGGAAGCATGGTCGTAGGCCTCAGCTCAGACAAACATTAATCCATGAAGGTTGTGATGGGCCATGGTTTTATTTCTTATTTTATCTCTCTGAAAATGAATGGTTCCTACAAAACAACAAGAGAAGAAATATTGAGGGTTTAACCCTGTTTGATGATTTACAAGCTGTAACTTAATTAATTAGCTTTGTTTTGGAATTTTGTTAATGGTTTTGAATTCTCAATGTTAATGGTTCTGTATTTAGCATGGCTGACTCTTGGGTTTTTCCCCGGAAACCACTTGAGGACCACGGTAAACCTTTACGATTCAATTGTTATTTATATCCAGTGAATGTTACAGTTTTCAGCCTAATCTGAATACGATATTGTACTTTATCAGTTCATAACAATGGGTTCCCTGTTAGTTGCATTTATCAGTCGGTTTGATTGACCTACACTTTCTTTAAAACATTTTATATTTAGCCATGAATAATGACAACTTATTCCAATATATGCATTGGATATTTGAAATCTTGTTAATGATTTAATCTATCACGATACTACTACATAGGTTACCTACTTGGAGCAATAGGCTATATCTCACTCTGTTAAAACATAGGTATATTATTACTCTAACATAGATTCATATAAATTTCAAGAAATGTGAAAACTATAACTAGTACATTGTAATCATTCAAAGACAGACGTATATATAAACAAGAAAGACAATTTTTATCTAACACTATTCTATTGTTCACTTTCTCATGTATTCATTCCTAAATGTTAATTCTTTCAATCAATATCTAAGAAGCACAACCTTAGTTACTTGCCTTCCTTGCCTATTTATAATCACGTAAGTCAATCAACATGTAATAAACATAGTAATATTTACTTATCTTTTATTTGCTGGTTTTTATCACTTAAATCCTTCCTCCTCTTAGGAGATCTCTCCTCCCAACCTCAGATCTAGCAATTACATCCAGAATCCCCCTCCGAGTTCTTCGTGCTCCTGAAAAACAATAAGTCTATTGTATTCAAGTACCTTGGGCCTCAATACATACTCCACCCTCAAGTCCCATACCATCCAACTGTAGTCAACAGCTTTTTCCCACTGGCTATTTTCATCCAACTCAAGGAAACTCTGGGAACATTTTCTTGCTCTTCCCTCTTCTCATATAACAGATGAGAAAAACTATTTTTGTAACTGTCTTAGGAGTTATTTAACATTTTCTATCAATTCTTTTGACAAACTATTTAAATTCTTAATTAATAAATAACAAGACAAGTTTTTGGCTTCTCAGCCTTAATTCTTTAGAAATCTATGTTAAACAAAGTAAAATATTCACGTAATAAGCAAAGCTTAGTAAGAAGGTAAATGTTTGTGTAGCATAGGGTGTTACAACTTCCCCCCCTTGTGAGGAACATCGTCCCTGGTGTTCTTTCAAGAAATTAGTTTTGGATATGCTTTCGGCATAGTTTCCTCTTCTTCCCAAGTAGCCTCTTCTAGGACAAAGTGCTTCCACTCCACTTTAACCTGGGTGATGGCTCATTTTTGCAATATGGTCTCTCTCGGATCGAGAATACGAAGAGGCTCTGCCAGAAATTATCCCTCGGGTTCAATTTGTACAAATTATCATCTTTTGTTAGAAGTTTTTAAAACAGTAATTCATACATTACCTATTCTTATTCGTTTATTACCTATATATTTTCCTAATTAATAATATGTTGAGGGTTGTACACACATTTTTTTTAACAAAGAGGCATGGAAAACATTGTGGACCCGGATATGGCCTCGGAATGCTAGCTTGTATGCTATCCGTCCAATCCGTTCCAAAATTTGAAACGGTCCATACTACCGAGGTGCTAATTTAGCACAACCCTTCCACTATAAGGTACATTTTCGGGGTTTAACTTTCAGGTATACATGATCCCCCAACTAAAATTCCTTATGTGATATTTTCTTATCTGCATAAATCTTTTGCCTATCCTGGGAATATTTTAAATTATTATGGACCTTTTTAACTGTCTCTCATTTCAGCTAAAATATCAAGACCCAGGGTTAATTTATTGTCGAGGCTATTCCAATCTGTGGGTACCCTGCACTTTCTCCCATATAATACCTCAAAAGGGCTCATGCCCAGTGACTCGTGATACCTGTTGTTGTAGGCGAACTCCACCAGGTGGAGGTAGTCCTTCCATTTATGTAGTTGTTGCATCAAAAACATTCTCAACATGTCCGTTAGAACTTGATTTGCTATCTCTCTATTTGGCCATCCGTCTGTCGGTGGTAAGCCGTACTAAATTGAATTTGGGTACCCAACCTGGAGAAGAGGGTTTTCCAAAATGTGGATGTGAATTTTAAATCCCTGTAAGAGATTACTGGGTATCCCATGCAACAGAAATATTTACCTCATAAATATCTCTGTGATTTCCACAATTTTTTAGGTGGACTTTACGGGTATCAAATGACTAGTTTTTCTTAGCTTTTCCACCACCACCATGATTGAGTCATGATGTTTCTTAGTATGAGGTAAATCGGTGATGAAATCTAGAGTGATCATCTCCCATTTCCACTCAGTAATGGGTAATGGTTGAAATAGACCAACAAGACGCTGAAGTTCAACCTTCACCAATTGGCTCCCCAAACATTTGGATAGATACTTAGCAACATCCTTTCTTAAACCTGGCTAGAAATAATTTTTTCTGATGGCGGAAAACAATTTCTAGTACCCTGGGTGTCTGACGTAAGGATTCCTATGAAATTCATCCAATAATGATTGCTTGACAGAATTCTAATTAGGAATATATATTATGTTTCTCAATGTTAACATTTTGTCATGATTAATACCATAGTCAGACTGTTCCCCTTTTTCCTTAGCTTCCAATGCTTGCTTGCAAAGGAAGTCATATTCTGGGTCTTTGAGAGATGGTTCTCTGATGACATCTGAAAGGTTAGATCTTACTTGAATGAATTGTTCTTCATAAATGCAATGTAATTTTCTGCTTAGTGTGTTGGCCACTCGATTTTCCTTCCCCTTGAGGTGCTTCATTTCAAAGTCAAATTTGCTCAAGAACGTGGTCCACCTAGCCTGTCAAGCATTTAAACTAGATTGATTAATGAAATGAGTAAGGCTGCTATGATTAGTTAGCAATAGAAATTTCTTTCCTAGTAGGTAGTGTTTCCATGTTTTGAATGCATGTACCACTATTGTCAATTTGAGATCATAAGCAGAGTACCGTTGTTCATATTTTTTCAATTTGCATGATTCATAGGATATAACCTTCCCATCCTAAGTTAATACCCCACTGACACCTTCCTAGCATCCATACAAACCACAAAAGAATTTTCTGGATCTACTACTTTTAGTAGAGGTGCAATAATAAGTAATTATTTTAACTGCTCAAAACTTTACTGACATTCAATTGTCCTATTGGAATTTGTGCCCCTTTTTCTGTAATGAGGTCATAGGAAAAGCTATTTTCAAAAAACCTTTCATGAACCGATGGTAGTAGCTGGCTAAACCCAAAAAGGATTTAATATCTGCAACATTATTCGGGGTGGTCCATTCCATAATGGTTTTAATCTTTTCTGGATCCACCACTATTCCTTCTGCTGATATAACATGACCTAGCTATTGTATTTGACTTTTGAAAAAATCACATTCGTTGTACTTAACTTATAACTAATTATCCTGCAAAATCAGCAATACTATTATCAACTGCTTCCCGTGCTCCTCCTAATTCTTAGAATAAATTAGTAAAAATTAGTACAAACTTATCTAAAAATGGTTGAAAAATATTGTGCATGAGACTCATAAAAGTAGCTAGAGAATTGGTAAGGCCAAAAGGAAATATCACAAACTCATAATGGTTGTAGCGAGTTTGAAATGTAGTTTTGCAAATATATTCTTCCTTTATCCTTATCTGGTGGTAACGAGACCTCGGGTCAATTTTTGAGAACACACTAGCTCCCTGCACTTGATCAAATAAATCATCAATACATGGTAAAGGGTATTTGTTTTTTACTATTAGTTTATCTAGCTGACGATAATCAATGCATAGTGTCAAAGTCTCGTCCTTCTTTTGTACAATTAATATGGGGGATCCCCAAGGGGATACACTGGGGTGAATGGATCCTTTATCCAGCAGTTCTTAAACCTGCATTTTCAGTTATGTTAGATCAAGGATGCTCATGACATAAGGAGCTCTCGAAACAGGAACCACTCCAGGTATTAATTCAACAGTGAAGTCAATATCATGCTTAGGTGGAAATCCAGGAATGGATTCAGGAAACACATCAACCAACTCCTGAATCACAGGGATATTTTCCCAAGAAGTTATTTTACTCTTGGAATTGGTGTATCCTACTTGGAAAGCATAAATCTGACAACCCTAATACATTTTCCCAACTAGTTAGTGGTGATAGGACGTATATTAAGATTTTTCTTGGTTCCTTGTATTTCCTTCCTCTGTCTTGATTCCATGAGATAACTCATAGATTTTTCTTTACAGACGACTAGGGACCACCACACTTCCAACCAATCTATTCATATTAGTACATCATATGAACCCAAAGGAAGTATATTAAGGTCAAGATGGATTGATTGTCATGAAATTGTTATAGGACAATGCTATGTTTTTGTTGATACCATTCTTTTTGTCCCTATGGCTAGTTGAACTAACTAAAAGTTCTTAAATTTGTTACTTTATGGCCAACATTTCTCTACCACTTTAGGAATAATATAAATTAGGCTATCACCTGGGCCAAAAAGATAGAAACAATTTTATCAGCAATCATAACTTCACACTCAATCATAGTGGGTTGGAATTCTACTTGATGGTCATCCACAAAAATGTTAATTTTGGGCATACTCCTAGCTACATCTCCAATGATGGAGGCTTCCTGCATATTTGAAAGTTGCTCTGTTATGGCCCTCTCCAGGCAATTTTCGTAGTAATGCAATTCTCCACATCCCCAGCATTGTAGAGGTTGTTTTCCCTGCTGTTCATTGATAGGTTTATTAACTCCCTCTGACTGTCCATTTTCAGTGTAGGCTAGACCCTTTGGTTCATTTCTGGAAAATTTACTGAAGGTTATTTGTGGTATATTCCTCCCATTAGTGATCTTTGCCTAGCTGTTTGGGGGTATATTTCTACCTTTCTTTCCTATCACCCCTTTGGACCCATCATTTTTCTATTTCATTTGCTGATAACAGATACGGGTCTTACGCACCACATCATCCATCATTCTAGGATAATCAAATTCTAGTTTTTCCTTCATGAAATTGGGTAGACCACTGATAAATCGTTGAATCTTGGCCTTCTCTTCTTGCATATACAGGACATATCGTAATAGGGAGGTAAATCGTTTTACATACTCATCCATGGTCAAGGTTCCCAATAGTAAATAATGGAACTCCTTTGCCTTTTCATCATAATACCACTCAGTTAGATATTTATCCTTAAAATTCTTCTAAAACTCCTACCATGTGACTTGTTCCTCATCAATTTTTCTCATAGTTTTGATTTCCTCCCACCAAAAGGTGGCCTTATCCCTTAGTTGATAAACTGTTAGTCATGCTTTAAGTTTATCGGTGTATTCATAAATATAAAAGTGCTTGCCCATGTCAATTAACCATGCTTCAGCTTCTTTCCCAGATTCTCCCTCAAAGAGTGATGGTTTTATCTTTTTAAACTCACCTTAAAATTCCATATTTTATCTCTTTGTCTTACACTGGTCGGAGACATTATCTGAGAGCCCCTCTTCATCTTCTTTGTGCCCTTTGGCTAACTCCACATTTTCTTCACCATGATTGATAGTTGGAGTTTTTTCCCTATCCTCTACACTTGGATCCGGTCCCCGTTGATTTTATCGTTCGGATAGACTTTTAAGGATTCTTTCTTGTTCCCACTTCAGTTGTTCATTGTTTGTTCTCAGGTTGGTCATCTCTACACGTAATTGTTGTATTGTCTCAAGTAGAGCAACATTGACTTGGATAGATTCTTCTCCAAGTTGTATCCATATGTCCAAGTTGGTCCCTACATAAGTCGCTTTTGACTAGTTCGGTGGTCTGGAACTCCTCTACATTTCTGCCTCCCGGGTACTAATTCCTGTCTCTGTGTTCACATTCACACTTACTTACTCAGTTACTTATTAGTGATGTAATATATATATATATATATATATATATATATATATATATTAAATGTATTTATATATATTGATCCTAGAAGTCTCAGTGTGTAAACCCTACTCTGATACCACTTGTAACAACCTAGCACATAAAAAAAAAATTGTTATAGTCCTTTGGCCTTACTAATGAAAAGACACCGACGTAAATCCTAAGGAATAACATTGTTAAAATAATATAGCAATATGATGGTTTAAAAGTTCATTATGGTGTCGTCCTTCATATCTGCAATTCACCATTGCCTTGGATAACTCTCCATTGGAATGTACCATTGATATACGTAAACCTTTAATGCTAGAGGGACAACTAGAGTGTGAGCTGACATCTGTGGCTCGACATTTATTGACTATTAAACATTATGGTTGACTCGACAGAATGCTCGAGAGCCTCGAGTCACCTAATAGTTCTTTCATCATAGGATCAAGGCATAGTGATCTAATAGTTCTCCTGCTCAGATATTGTTTGCATGGTTGTTTTCTAGTCTTTTAGTGCACATGGTTTTCAATTGATGCTTTATGAAACTCAGAGGTTCGGCTGTGCATCCCCATAGAAGGGTTCGAGGCGAAGCTATGGCACTGGCCTATTCCTTACCTCTTGGCATGCTCTAGCAAGAATCGTAGGTAACAAATCATGGTAAAATCTCTTTCAGTGACTGCCCTCAATCGTTCCCATTTTTCTTTATGTTATGCTCAGGAAATTTCTTATGTATATCTATTTTTTTGGTGACAAAAGGATTGGGGCTTGCTGGAATGCACACCCTGTAGATATGAGGCTGTAAACCTGTGCCCTCCTAAAGGTATTGTCCCAAGGAAACTACTGGGGGGGTTTTAGTTCGGTTTTAACTGTCATGAGCCACTTAACACATGTTATAGGGTTTCTCGGTCTTTATAGCTTCTTTCCACCTCGAGCTCCTTCATCGTAGGTAAGATTGGAACCCTTAAGTAATTTGTGATGAAACTGCTCATTTTTCAGCACTACCTTTAGTTTTCTAAAACTGGTGTCCATGCATTGCAGATAGGGTCTCAACAACTACCTCCCCTAAAGGATTTGGAGTATGAGAAGTCTTCCTTACCTAGTTTGTTGTCCTCTGGTTTCAGGTTGCTTTCCAAAATCAGGTCTTTTGATAAATTTAACGCTCTCAAGTTCCACTTATCCGAGAGGGATTCCGACTTTTGATTTTTATTTACTTGTTTTCTTTGGTGGAAGCATGGTTGTAGGCCTTGGCTCAGACCAGCGTTAATCCATGAAGGTTGTGATGGGCCAGGGTTTTATTTCTTGTTTTATTTCTCTGAAAATGAATGGTTCTTGCAAAACAATAAGACATGAACTATTGAGGGTTTAACCCTGTTTGACTATTTACAAGCTGTAACTTAATTATTTAGCTTTGTTTTGGAATTCTGTTAATGGTTCTATATTCTCGATGTTAATGATTCTGTATTTAGGATGGTTGGCTCTCGGGTTTTTCTCCAGACACCACCCGAGGGCCACAAGAAACCTTTATCATTCAATTGTTATTTATATACAATGAATGTTATAGTTTTCAGCCTAATCTAAATACGATATTTTTCTTTATCAATTCATATCTATGGGTTTCCTATTAGTTGAATTTATCATTCAATTTGATTGACATTTACTTTATTGAAAACATTTTATATTTAGGCATGAATAATGACAACTTATTCCAATATATGCATTGGATATCTGAAATGATGTCAATGATTTAAACTATCACGATGCTACAACATAGGTTACCTACTTGGAGCAATAGGCTATATCTCACTCTGTTAAACCATAGGTATATTATTACTCTAACATGGATTCATATAAATTTCAAGAAATGTGAAAACTGTAACCTGTACATTGTAATCATTCAAAGACATACATATATCAATAAGAAAGACAGTATTTATCTAACACTATTTTGTTGTTCACTTGCTCATGTATTCATTCCTGAATGTTAATTCCTTCAATCAATATCTAAGAAGCACAACCTTAGTTACTTGTCTTTCTTTGCCTATTTATAATCACGTAAGCAAGTCAATATGTAATAAGCACAATATTATTTACTTATGTTTTATTTTCTAGTTATTACCACTTAAACCCTTCCTGCTCTTGTAAGATCTCTCCTCCCAACCTCGGATCTAAAAATTACATCTAGAATCCCCCTCTAATCACTTCCTTCTCCTCACAAACAATAAGTTTGTTCTGGTTAGGTACCTTGGGCCTCAGGATGTAGTCCAGCTTCAAGTCCCATATCATCTAACTATAGTCAAAAACTTTTTCCCACTGGCTATTTTCATCGAGCTCAAGGAAACTCCGAGGAGCATTCTCTCGCTCTTCCCTCTTCTCATATAAAAGATGAGAAAAACCATTTTTGTAACTATCTCAAGAGTTATTTAACAATTTCTGTAAGCTCTTTTGACAAACTGTTTAAACTCTTAATTAATAAATAACAAGATAAGTTTTTAGCTTCTTAGCTTTAATTCTTTTATAATCTACTTTAAACAAAGTAAAATATTGAGGAAATAAGTAAAACCTAGTAACAAGGTAAATGAACATAGGGTGTTGCATTTTAATTTTTTTATCTTTATTTCAAGAGAAGACATCAAGAGTAATTGAAATGGATTATATATTTTTATTAGTTGATTTTGTATTTGATTTGTAGTTATAGTTATTATGTCTCTTACAAGGGCATTTTGCAATTTTAAATCCCTAATACCCAAATTATATTCTCCATTTGTGAAAATAGACATTGTTTGTCTCTTACCAACCGATATTTTGAGAAATTCCATTTACTACTATTTGGCTGAAAATTTATTGCTGGCCAACATTTTGAGAATTTCCATTTACTACTCTCTTGTTCCATTTAGTACTCTCTCCTCAGGTAAATATTATCAATATCAACCATGTGAACTTTGAAAAATCAGTTCTCTAGTATTCACACTGATCTTTGAAAAATCAGTTTCCAGTTCTCTAGTATTCACACTGAACTTTGAAAAATCAGTTTTCTAGTATTCATAGTGCATAATGTTTTACATTTTATAAAATATTTGAAGCATAGGCAAAGGTTAAAACTATTAACCATGTGATCAGTTTTCCTATACTTTTAATAGCTGATGTTTTACATTTTATAAAATACACAGTTTTTATAATCTTAATAATTTTATGCAAATAGGAAGTGCCCATTTTTTATGCAAACTGAGATAGCTCTATGTGATAGTCAGTTTGTACGTATATCAGACAAGAAGATGATAATGACCTGTATAGAATAACTTGTGGAGAATACAGACTTATCCTATCGTCCAAAATTAAGTAATTACATAAAAGTTTGTAGTTTTTTTAATGTACTTTTGATATTCGAGGGATGTTAGAGTCAAACAACAACCACGATGGTTAGTGTCAAAGTCGAATCACTGTCTTTTTCTTTTTCAAAGCTTCCCTCTTTCACTCTCTATTTGTTTGTTTTATATAAACAATTTAAACCAGAGCATAAGGATCCCAATTTAATTGCTTCCTGTTCTAGATTATTTTATTTTTACCATTTCCTCTTTCAGCGTCAACATTTTTATTTTTTGGTTTTATGTAAAGTATTTATAACATAGCATAAAGAGGTCAATTTAAATGTTTATGGGTGTAGATAAAAATTTAGGGAATATTTTCCTAGATTTTTATAGAAAAGTGAAATGAAATAATTTTCTATATCTACCAAAAAGATTTAGAGAATATTTTCCGAGGTTTTTCATAGTTCGTGAGTCATAAATTATGGAAAGGTTTTTCATAGTTAGTGAGTCACAAATTATGGAAATTGCCTATAAGAGATACTAAAATCTAAGGTCACATTACACAAATTTACCTAGATATGGTGAAAATTTTGAAAACCAAATTAAATAATTCTTAATTCTTTGGATTTTCCAAATAAAATAATTCTTTGTATTTTCTACTTTTTATTTGAGATATTTCAAAATAAAAATTATATACGAGCATAATTTCTGTAAATTATCCTAATAAAAATAATAAAATATTTTTGGGATGATTGTGTACGACTCTAGTTAATTGGCAGTTTTAATACATTAACACTTTTAATATGAAAATTTGATATCATTTTATAATGTTATTTTTCATTTTATTATTTTTGTTTTTATTTTATTTTTATTAAATATGTGTATTTGAAGGTGATGATTATTAATGTTAATTAAGATTAAAATTAATTTATTGGACATTATGAAATGTAATCAATTATTTAGATTTTTTATAATCTTAATATATGTATAAAAATTTTAGCTATGTATTTCACCCTCTTAATGTTACAAATATAATAAGTTATTATTTTGAGAATTTTCCAACACCCACTTTTAAGTATGTTGTGTGAATTGGTTTGTAATTTAGTAATGTTGATTTTCAACTTTATCCTAGTTAGAATGGATATATACTTTTGATTCTGCTAAATTAGGATTGACTATTTCCTTGTAGTATCATTCATTCTTTTTATCAACTAATTCCTTATCACAATATATATTCTCTTTGAATATATTTGTAATAATTCTTTTAATATTTTTGTCATTCCATAAAATGACATCTTCGATCCATTGGTGGTTTTGTCTAGAGTGTTAAGCAATTTTAGGGATCATATTTTCATCCATATTCGTATCTTGTTCTCTTACATTAAATACCTAATTATGTCCATGCATTTAATGGAGAAAGACTTTCTTCTATGAGGATGATTGGATGGGGTGTATTGCCTTTACTTTTCTATATTATAAATTATAATAATTTTTGAATTTGCTCTATCTTTTTCTAATATTCTCTAGATATACTTCATCTCCAAATTTCTTATGCATATAAGATAATAGGTATGATGATAATGTGCAAGAGGATTTTCTTCTTATCCCACAACCAAAATTTTGCTAGTTTACACTTGTTTTTAAGCCCATGTTAAGCCTTTTACCACCTATTTATCTCAACATTATATTTCCAATCGAGCTTGTTATAAAAATAAATTCCAATATATTTATATGGAGACACTTACTCCAAGCTAATACTGTCACATATGAAAATTTCGTAGGTGATATTTTTGGATTTGATGATCATAACCTTCATTTTGTTAGTATTCAGAGTGATACACATACTCAAGTAGATGTCATTGAGGATTCTTATATCCTCTTATTAAGTTCATAGGGATTCATTTCCATAACAAGAGTATCGTCAACATAGATAAGAAGTGCGTTGACTTTGTGAATCAGATTCAGAGCAATACAAGTCGAGTTTTCATCTAATATTCTAATTTATCAATGTATATGCCAAAGAGAAGGGATTTAACACACTTTTCTTAATTTCTAAATTATAATTAATTTCTTCTAACCATCCTTTAATGTTGCTAAACAAGGAATAAATACTCTTATATAGCCTTATTATAGTAGCTCTTAACTCAAAAGGATTTGTTCACTCTTCTAACTATGTCCGAAGATTAGTCTTGGATAATGTGTCAAATATTTTCTAAAATCAATGGAACAATGAAGGACGTTGGTTTTATAATTAAAAAATACTCTGCAATGATCTTAATCATAACAAGATGGTCCATAGTTTAATTATATCCTTTAAAACTAACTTGTACTTTAGTTAATTTATGGTGACTTTTAAATCATATGTTTATCTTATTTTACAAAATATTTATCTATATGTTGGCTAATATGAGTAAAATCATAATGATCCAATAAAAAAAGGAATTGACTTTATCAACACTTTTAAAGATAGAAATAATGAATCTTTGAGTCAAAATTTTAGGAAAGCCTTGCTTGATTTATAAATTGAAGCCAACTTTTAAGATTCTTACTAAATACTCTTCACTATCCTCCACTTTCCCTTTTCCAAGTCTCCTAATGCCAAAATTTATGCGTTATGTTGAAAACACTTTATCCTCTCTAAAAATGTTTAGAAGGTTTTTAACAACAATAGGGGATACATTAAGATTTGTGTGGAAGGAGTTCTAATACTTCAAGGGAATCATGTTATTTTTTTAGATTTTATGATTCAAAATTTACCTCCAAAATCTCCTAAAATATATATTTGGTTTGTCAAAAAAGTTCTCTTGCTTTCTAGTTATGTAGTGCATTTTTTTCCCTTTTAATTATGGCTTTGTATATTTTTTTCTTATGTAATTTCAAGCACTTGTTAAAGGCATCACTAATTGGTTTTCTAGCAATTTATGCCCATTTTCATACCAATTGTTGGATATCCTACTTGTATTTTTATATAAACCTCAATATAAAGTTTGTTAATGAACATAGAGAGTCTTGTTGTAAAATTATAATAGAGATCTTCAATGCTATCCTTATATAATAGGAAATTTAATTTCAAAGTTAGACATAAAGGTTGGTGATCAAAATCATGCTTATGGTCATTTAAAAGGTCAAAATTTATTGTTTGGTTGTATATGAGGATATGTGATATCACATAATTGATGACAATATTTCCCAACCCATAGACATAATTCATTTGATTTTGATTTGGCCACTTCATGTGGTTCTTGTAAATTATTATATCTCGGAAACTATAAAGTGTTGGAAAATATGGAGACTTGTATATCATAACTTATTTTCCTTATCTTGATAATAAATTGTGATGTTAGTTGGTATTTTATTACTTCTTTTATTATGTTCATCAAGCAATTGCCAAAACAATGAAGATCACAAAGAGACTGAGTACACAAAATATAGGCTCCAAGCCAAGGGAAAAACCAGAAAATTCTTCTCTTTTTCTTTAGAGTATACTCACAAATAGAATTGTAAGACCTAAATACTAAAGCCAAGAAACCCTCCAAGCCCTAAGCCATCCCCCAGCAAGGTGTTCTTCAAGGAAACTTCTAGAACTTTGATATTTCTTCTTTGGTGTTGCAACTTTGACCTACTACAACTGCTACAGAATTTTGGCCTTGCAATTTTGGACACCCATAATTACTTCAAAACTTTGACATCCTACAATTGGCAGCTTCACAAACCCTAGTGAGACAAAAAAAAGAAGTTATTTTTTGGTAAACTTCAACTTCTTCTCCTCTTCTTCATCATCCATATCCTCTCTCTCTTCTTCGGTATTATAGATTGAACTTGTGTGAGATGAGTGACGAAATGAATTGAGTTCCTCTCCTTTATATAGCCTTTCTTGAGGGTCGAATTCCATATTAGGATGACTTGATCTTATCCTTGGGATGACTTGTTCTTGTGCTTATCCATGGATTTTACTTGAAAAAATAGATATTTTCTCTATTACAATGAGTCCAAATGGGACTATGAAACATGAAAAAGATTATTATTTATCTTAGAAAGGGCTAGAAATACCTAGAAGACCTAAAAGCATGAAGAACATGCTTTTGAATCAAACTTGAGAATAAAACCCATACTACAAAATAAAATATAATTTCTTCTTCTTTCTTTATAAAGAATATACAATTTCATGATTTACAATGAGAACATTATGAAGACCATACCTAGTTACAATTTTCAACACTCCCTCTTAACTAGGGAGGCATTCAATCACATTACATGGTACAGGTAATCTTAATCTTGAAACATTATCAAAAGAAGAGACAAATTGATAAGCCATATTTGTCAAGCCTCTTTTTCATAAGAAACATTTTTCTTGAAGGCCTTAACTAGACAAGCTCATCTTTAACTATGAGAAATATGTTGGGATCCTTTACGTGAGCTACCACACTGCCTATGAAGGCACATGTCCCATCTGGATGTCCCAAAGGTATGTCCTTTTAGGACTACTCTTATCTAGGATGCCCTACCTCATCCTCAAAGAGCATATGTTACCAACTTCTTTCCGAGGATTCTACAATCCATAAGAAGTTCCAATCTTGATGCTTATCCAATCCTCTAAACTCCATTATTTCTTTATGGCCTTCACTAAGACTTACAACTATTAGTCCTAGTCTAGTGCTTGACCTGTTAAGATAAGAACTATCCAATATCACTTCCTTTCAATTATAGAAGTGATATCCACCAAACCAATCTTACCTCTCAAGTACTCATGCTTCTTGTTCAGTAAAAATTTAGTCAAATATTTTCTACCTATTCATCTGTAAGTAGATAGTACAACTCCACGGCCCCATCTCATACCAAGGTTCTGAAGTAGTGGTACTTGTTGTTTATATGCTTCGTCCTAGCATGAAACCTCAGGTCCTCAACCAATATTCTCCAACCTTTTTTATCACAACGTATCTGTGTAGGGCTAATTATCCTTCAAACAAGTTTGATAAAACTTCCTAAGCCAAACAACCTTCCAATAGACCTTGCTTGCAACAACATATTCTTCTTTGGCAATACTCAAAGAAACTATATCCTTCTTTCTACTCATCCATGAAACCATGGAAGACCCAAGACTAAAACATCCTCTTGTTATGCTTCTTCCATCTGTCTCACTACCAACCCAATCTAAATTTGCATATCCCATGAGTTGGATTTAATTTCTAGTGTATTGTAGGTGGTGATGTATAGTCCCTTAGTATCTAAGGATATGCTTAGATACAATCCAATGGTCATGTTTTGCCTCTATCCGAAACTAACTGAGGAAATTTACTACGAAATAAATGTTTGTTATTGTATTTACCAGATACATTAAGAACCCAATCAATTGTCTATAGCAAGTAGCATCCACCAGACTAGATTTCGAACTCCTCAAATTCTTCAAATTTTTTATCATAGGTGTCATCATAGACTTGTTATCCATCATGCCAAACTTCTTAAGTATCTTGATCACATATTTACCTTGACTAAGACATATCTTTTCTACATTCTACCACACCTCTAGTCCCTAGTAATAATGCATAATTCCAAGATCCTTCATATCAAATTTGGATGTTAATTGATTCTTTCATTCCTGAAACTAATTCTCTACAACTGTAAATAAGATATCATCCACATACAATAGTATGATAATTGGCTCTCCCTGGACCACCATTATGTATAGGTTTCAATATGAAAAACTCTTGGTAAAACCAAAACTTAATAGGTATGTATACATTCTAGCATACCAAGCTCTAGGTGCTTTCTTTAAGCCATATATATATTTATTCAACCTGAAAACATGAGTCTCCCTTTGATTTATTTAAAATCCTTGAGTCTTCTTAATATAAACCTTTTCATCAATAGTCCCATTCAAGAAATTTTCTTGACATCCATTTGATGGATGTTCCATGCAATAGTAGTAACCAACAAAATAAGTAATCTTATTGTTGTTTACCTGGTTGTAGGAGAAAAGGTTTCTTCATAATGAATCCCTTATTTCTATGATAAACCTCTTTCTATAAACCTTTCTTTTTATTTATTGATGCTCCCATCTAGAACAAAATTTATCTTGTAAATCCATTTTGAAGTGACAATATATTTATCACTTGGCGTAGAGACAATATTCCAGACATCATTCCTCATTATGGATTGGCATTCTTCTTGCATAACACTCCTCCACTCTTGATGTTTAGCTACATCTTCATAGGATGAAGGTTCTTCTTCAATATGCTTTCTCATGTATGAAACATATCCAGAATACCTATTCGGTCTTTTACTTTCCTTGTAGGTCCCCGATGCTATAAGTTCATCTACTTCTTGAATAGTAGTTTTCAACCAAACATTGCTCTTTTGATTTTCTAGAACATTACTTGTTGTGTAGGCTCACAAGGACCTTCAAAATGTTCTTGATTAGATGTCTGCTCTTGACCATCAATGTCCCTACATATATTCTCAAAGAGAGGTATCTCTTCTTCATTAGATTCAACCAGTACATCTTTTGATTTCTTGTAAACTATACTCGCATTGAAGATGACGTCCATGCTTACTTCAATTTGATGATACTCATTAATATTGATTCTATATGATTTTGACGCAACACTATATCCTACAAATATTCCCTTTAAACTTGCAAAATCTAACTACTTTCTCTTGTCCTTAGGTATACAAATATACACAAGACACCCAAATATTCGAAGATGATCCACAGTTTCCTTCTTTCCTGTCAATGCTTCTTTCATAGTCATATTGTTGAGAATGTTGTGAGGACTTTGATTCTTTGATTAAATAGTTTTCATACATGCCTCTCGCCATAGGAATTAAGGGAGATCTAGATCATGTAGCATATCCCTAAGGAATTCCTCAATAGTTATATTATTCCTTTATGCCACTCCATTTTGTTCAAGATTATAAGGAACAATGATCTCCCTCATAATCACTTCTTCCTTGCAGAAAGCTATTAATTCCTTGGAGGTGTATTCTCCACCATTGTTAGACCTTACATTTTCTTATCTTTCTCACGGTTAGGTTTTCTACTTCATTCTTGAACTCTTGAAACTTTTTGAATACCTTGTCCTTGTTATTGAAAACGTATAACTAAGTCTTTCTTGAGTAACCATCAATGAAGGTTACATAATATTGATTCCCATGAGGAGACGTAACTACCATAGGTCCAACTACATTCAAGTGTATGAGATCTAAAATTTTCTTTGATCTAGTGTAACTACTTGCAAGTCTATTCTTTACGTTCTTTCTAGAGCACATCCCTTACATGTCCCTTCATGTTCTTGCTTCAATTTTGGAATTTCGTTGACCATTTTACTTAGATATGAAAAAGTATTAAAATGAAGGTGTCCATGCCTTTTATGCCATAGTTCATAAGGACTCACTTCCAAGTGGACTAGGGCTTGAGATAAAGGTGTAAATATTCTATATAGTGTCCCCTCACTAATACCAATTACCCTAGCATTGTCAATACTTGATCCCTTACCCCAAACCAAAACCTTTCCATTAATAAAAGAAATTTTATCACCTTTATCCTCTAAACGATAGATAGAAAGTTGGTTTTTCTTCAAATGTAGAACATATAAAATGTTGTTGAGGTGAATGCTTCCACCTGACTCGAGCTCCAATGGTATTGATCCAATGCCTTTCACTTGATAGCTATTTTTGTCTCTGAGTTCAATAGAGTGAGAGGAGTTTCCTTTTGACAAAGTGTGAATTTTACTACATTCTCTCATCATGTGTTTGGAGGCACCGCTATCAATAACCCATACATTCCCGTCCTTCAAAGTGTCAGATAAAGCAGAGAAAAAAATTCTTTCTACTTATTTCTTTGCCAGCTTGGAGATGATATTCAATATGCAATTATTGATGGATATAGTGAAATTCCCAAGAAACTTAAAACCCTTCTCCATAACCCTTTTCATAGTGCCAACTAGAATGTGATCTTCACTCTCCTTCTTGAACCTTAGCTCTGATCCCATGTTGGAAAATATGGAGACATGTATATTATAACATATTTTCCTTATATTGATCATTACTTGTGATATTAGTTGGTATTTTATTACTTCTTTAATTCTGTTCATTAAGAAATTACCAAAACAATGAAGATGACAAAGAGACAAAGTACACAAGATATATGATCCAAACCAATGCAAAACCCCTCCAAGGGGAAAACCCAAAAAATTCTTCTCTTCTTCTTTAGAATCTACTTACGAAAATAATTCCAAGATCTAAAGACCAAAGCAACCAAACCCTCCAAGCCCCAATCCATCCCCCAACAATATCTTCTCCAAGGGAGTTTACAAAACTTCGATATTGCTTCTTTGATGTTCCAACTTCGACCTCCTACAACTACATAATTCAGACTTACAATTTTTACCTTTTGCAACCTCTTCAGAACTTCAACCTCCTACAATTAGTATATTCACAAACCTTAGTGAGATAAGAAAATATATTTTTTCGCAAACTTATACTTTTTCTCCTCTTCTTTGTCCTCTAGCTCCTCTATCTCTTCTTCACTATTATAGATCAACATTGTGTCAGATGAATGACCAAATGAGTCATTTTTATCTCCTTTATATCAACTTTCTTGAGGGTCAAATTCCCTCCCTTTAGGTCAACTTGATTTGCTCCCTGCACCAACTTGGTCTTCGGCTTATCCATGTTTTTTTCTTGACAATTTTTATTTTTTATTTTTGTTACAATGAGTCCATATAAGAGTACGAAACATAACCAATATTATATTTATCATAGAAAAAACTATAATACCTAAAAGCATGACAAACATGATTTTGACTCAAACTTAAATATGAAATCCATAATTCAAAATAATATATATATATATATATATATATATTTTATAAATAATATACAATGTTATGATTTACAATGAGCTCATTATGAAAACTGAACCAAGTTATAATTTTCAACACAAATTCTGATTAGTTTGATACCAAATAATTCTTGATTATCATTTAGAGTTTCTTTATACTTTGATTATATTAGAAACAAATAATTTTCAATTAGGTTTTTATATTTTCTTTATACCTATTAATAGAAACCGGCTCTTCCTCTCACTAATAAGGATTGGGATCATAGTTAAAGATAAAATAAGAGATATGTTCTTATAATATTGGTTTTACTATTTAAATATTAATTAACTCTTCTTATCTTTGATATGTATGTATATTTGTAGATAAAAATTATAGTTTTTTATAAACTTAATTATATTTTTAATGGATATATGAATTATTATTAATGATGAAAATATTGACATTTTGGATAGGAGGGTAAAATTGTGTGAAATATTGTCAATTGTAACAATATTAGCATGTTTTATGGATATATAATAATAAAAGGCATCATAATTAGGTTATGTGAAATGTATAAGTAATATATATGGAATTTCCTCTATAATAAATAATGTTGCAAACATAACTCATCTCGGGTCATATAACTATGGGGATGAAATCTAAAATTTTCCATATATAGTATCTTAATTTTATTCTTCAAATGTGATATATTAATGATTTTGAAAAGTTTGAAATCTTTATATTATTTTTTATAATATTTTGTTTTTTTGGAATTATTATCTCTCTTAATCTAAGGGTGAGAGTGAGAGTCAATACAACAATATTCATAGACATGTATTTATTACAACAATATTTTATACTTTTCATCATCATGTTACATGAGGAAATTAAACTTTAGTACAGGAGATAATAATCATTTACCAACTACATAAGATAACCCCAATTAACTTTATATATATAATTTGTTATAATTTTTAGTTTTTTATATAAAAAGTATTATGATTACTATAAAATATTATATAATTTTTTTTCTCAAAGTATTTGTTGCAAACGTTTTGATAAAAACTAGACAAGAAATTATATCATATTAATCAAAGGAAAACTAAAATAAAAGGTTCATATTCTTGTTGGATTTCATCAACTTGTTAGAATGGATGTATATATGTATGCACATTTGTTTTTAAATTAACTTTTATTTTTAAAAGTGTTATTTTTTTAAAGTTAAATTTGTATGCCTTGAGAAATCATATTATATCATAACCATAACTATACTTTAGAAAATTATATATCTCAACCTGTCACAAGGGAAATCATATTTTTTGACTGGTAATATCATAACAAAAATACTGAAAGTAATGTATTTGGTTCAAAGTTCAGCGTAGATTGTCTCATGTTGGACCAAAAAGTGAATCAAAATGATAGTAGAAAGAAATAACATAAAGTTAAGTATCAGAACAAGTCACAAGGGTAGGATCCTAGGTGTTGGTGCTAGTGGCTAGAGCATAATGCTTGATCTCACGTTGGAGGTGGCTTTCCGAATGAGCCAAGAGCATCCAATGTACCAAACAAGTAGGTTGATATCATTAAACTTGACCAATCTAGTTTAGGGAGGAGATGACTTCATTCTCGTCTTCATGTTCTCTTTCAAGACACACCTAAGAAGAGTTTTCATCTGCTAGTGGAGGGTGATGGAATTGAGACACTGATTTTGATATTTTGATGGTATGGCTAGGATTAAGAACCACGTTGGACACCTCTTCTAGAATCTCGGAATCAAAATAATACAAATGGTCATTTGAGCTATAAGTTTCAAGCTAGTGAATTTCATCTCAGATGTCTTGACGAGTGGCTAAATGGAAGATCATAGAAACCACATGGGCTTGGGTCTAGGTATGTGGTCATCCCTGGAAACCCTGGCCACCTCCACCCTTATTGTTTCACATGTGCTTCCTAGTTATAGTGAACTACAAAAAATAGAGATAGACGAGAATATAAGACCTCACCAAAAGAAGACCGTATAAGGTGTGAAGAGGGAGAAGACAAAGGTGTAACCAAAACAACAACCAAATAAAAGCCACTATAGGTCTAAAATAGCCCCACCAGGGAAATTCACCCTCACACTATAAGAGCTCAAGGCACATGACATTGAAGGCCCCTAGGGCAATGAAAACACTAGCTAAAAACCACGTAAAAATACAGAGGAGAGAGTAAAACATAAGGATGTATAAGAAAAATAATACCTGGAGAAGATTGTCCCATGATGTCTAAGAAAACAAGGAAGCATGCATTGGGCACCAGGAAAACCCGCAAATCAACCACCCCTCTTGAGATAAACTATAATTAGGAATTACACAACCTCAATATTTTGGAGCGTAAGATTCAAAGTTTGAACCATTGACCTGAGCCTCAGGGAAGCTTCTAAATTTACTCATGTCGATGTTGATTTCCACATTGTTATAGTAACTGATAACTACCCAAGAACACATTCACTGAAGATAAAAAGTCCTCCCACTTCACATGAAAAGGGTTGGTCTCCCTTTAGCTCTTGGGGTATTCTCAGTGTCTGATGTTAAACTAAATATTTTCTATTTAAAATAAAATAGAATACAGTGATATTAATGATATAAAATAATGAAAATTTTAATGCTTTGGTTTTGGGGAAAGGAACTTATATGCAAGTATAGGATTCATGGTTAAAATAAATAATTAAAGTACACAATTAAAATAATAACTCAAACCTACATTAAAGAAAAAAAATATATGAGAAAAATAAAAATAAAATAAAAACTAAAATATCCCTATTTCTTGAGTATAATTTTACTTATTTAAATGCAAATATAAAGTAAGTCAATATCATGTATTAAATTATTTTACATACAGTCCATAAAACAAATAATTAACTCATTTAATCAACAAATCATATATATTGGAAAATAAATGAGTTCAATAAAAATTCTAACATATTAATAAAGATCATGTCAATCATTACTATATTAATAATTATAAAGATAGAGATCAACCATAGTGAACTACATAAAGAAAATGAAATAAATAGAAGACTAGTATTTATGATATTTAAATAAAATATGCAAATAAAGCATGGATAACATGTATTATCATGACCCCAATGGGGGTTTCCAATTAAGGAGACAAGTGGTTGTGGGTTGAAGTGTGGAGCCAGTTGGGCCTCCACGCATAGCATCCCCGACTTAATGGCTATTGGGAGTCTGGATCTCCTGTGAGTGTTAAATAATGTAGGAAGGACGCAGAGGGTGGTCATTTGCAGTGGGTGGATGATGAGGAGGAAGTGTTGGGTGAGGGAGAGTAGTGAGGTATTGTCCACCTAGCTCAGGCGGATGCTTAGGGTGATGGTGCAGGACGGGTTCAGGATTGAAGGGTATGTGGGGGACTAGAACTGCGAAACTATTTGGCTGTGGGATCTAGGAGAGCACATGACAAACTACAACGATGGGAATTGTAGTCTCGGGGCTGGTGTGAGTGGGTGGTGGGCTCTTGCTTCCCCTGCCTCACTCTAGGTCTTCTTCCCACAAGGAATTGCTCCTCTGGAGTGGCACTTAGGCAAAGAACCTAGGGCGTGCTTCTTCCCCTGGAGTGGTTGGTCTACCTTCGTGACTTGCAACGCACCACCCAACTTTCTGGCAAACTATGGGGAGGTGCATGGGAATTGCAGTGGGATATCTGGGAACATCGATGTAGGGGAGGTAAGCCATGTTTTTATTTGTTTGGTTCATATTCGATTGGTGTGGTGGGTTACTCAGGGTAGCCAAGTTCACGTAATGATGGAGGAGGATCCAACTGCATGCCGCAGAAATGAGGTCATGCCCACAGAGGAGGAGCCAGTCACCATATGGAGAGTCGTCTGCCACAGGACATACCTAGCTCAAGGTCAGAGTCGATTGAGAGACACCACTCTGATGCAGAGGAAACCATATCCCCATATCGCTCCTAGGACCACATAGAGGCCCTAACTACCTTGGACTCCATAGCGGCTCAACTAAACACTCTCCATATGATCATGGAAACTCTGAGGGAGCAGCGCTATAACGATTAGAATGAATTGGTGGTCTACATAAATGACCTACAACACATGTAGAATGAACTCTTGGACTCTCTAGATGGCATTTGGCGGCAACTTCAGTGAACAAATGACCACCTCCGTTCATTGGAGACCCATGTAGAGCATATTGACTACCACACATGTGGAAGGGCAGTGCTCTTTGCAGCCCTCCTTTGTAATGAGCAATTCTGGTAAATTCTCCTCTTATGCTACTTTGGTTTTGGAAATAACCAAAGACATGAGTTTTCTTGGCTTCCTTACAAGCTCAATATTGTTCAGAGAAACTCTCTTATTAGCTCTTAAACATGTTATTTTACCTGATGTGGCAGCAATGATGTATACAGTTCAACTGTTGATGTATGGTGTTTTTGAAATTTTGATAATATAATATAGTTACCTTGACCGACAAAAAAACCATGTATTATCATGACCTCAACTTGCAACATATCATTTAAATATTATTTAAACCCCTTTAAATAGCAAGTATTTAAAAGCTATAAATCAATTTATATTTGCAATATGCACTCTGTAATTGAGTTAAATCGTAAATATTACACATTTAGCAAGTAAAGGTAAACCCTAAATAGAATAAAATAAATAATACATAAGAAAAATAAAATAAATATTATGATTTATGTGATTTCTTTATGAATTATTGCAGATAAATAATTAATGTCATGATTATATTTAATCAACAATAAACCAAAGAAATATCTCCATTTGATCACTCCAGCTAGTATTCATACCTGGAAGAACAACAAATCAAATAATGACTAAGTGAAATACAAAGTAATCAAGTCAAATTTATAAATCAACAACTTAGATGAAAAAATTCAAAATTAAATAAAATGAATAAATATAAATAAGAAGAATAAAAAAAATAAACATAGCTTAGTAATGTGTTGGAGCTCTAAGAAAAATAAACATAACTTACTAATGTGTTTTGGAGATCTGAGAATAATTTTAATTCAGATTTTAATCTTTATAGTAATTCCTTTCAACGTTCCTCCCTGCTCCAAATGATAAAAAAAAGAAACAATGTTTTTATATTAAAAATATAAATTCAAATTTGATCTTAAATTTTAATTATGTTTTAATATAAACCTTAAATATTTCAAATTTAGTGTCACTACAAACTTAGAGTTTAATTAAAACATAATAAAAAATGGTATTATATATATATTTATATTATTACCCGGTAGGGTTATTGGAGGGGCGGGGAAGAAATGATTAGGCAAGTGAAGCCTAATGACATTTAATACAGGAGCATGTGAATATATCTTACGTTTTTGGTTTAATCACGTGGGATATGTATTTTTAAAGGGCAGCACTTAACCAGTCTGCCATAGGGCATTAAATGCCGGGGAGATGCAGGTTGGATAGCCTGCTAACAGGCAAATTCGCATTTCTTATTTAGTGCCTAGTTTCCGAATTTGCGTGTTAGCGGGCTATCCAGCCTGCATCTCCCCGGACATTTAATGCCCTATGACAGGCTGGTTAGCCACTGCCATTTTTAAAGGGTGGATTAAATGATTAGGTATTCGTACCTTTTGTTGAAGTTTTGAATGAACGTGAGTGTGAATGTGAGGTAGGATAAAGTACGTAGGTTTTATTTATTTTATTTTAATTTTTATTATTTTATATTTTATATTTTAACTAACTTAATTTATGTTTATTTTATTTTTATTTTTATATTTTATTTTTTAATATTTTGATTATTTAATTTTAATTATTAATTGATTTTATTTTATTTTTTATTTGATTTGATTTTATATTTAATTTAATTTTTTTTATTTATATTATATTTTTATAATTATTTTAATAATCAATATTTTGGTAGATTTTAGAATGTTGTGACCTACAATGATAATGAGATGTTTTTCGAATTAATCACATTATTAAGATTTATTTGATGTTTCAAATCATCTAATGTAGTTTATCTTCATGACAAAGGTGAAAAATGAGTGATTAGATACTTTGAGAGTACAATTAACCATATTATTAGAGATTTATGGAATAACACTCTGTAATATCTGTGATCTGTCCAACATTTCAGATGGTGACTCCATCCATTATTAGGGAATATGTGTGATCTATCCAAATTTTTGGATGGTGACTACATCCATCATTAGGGACCACATAAAGCCTTACGACAAAATGAGTGCTAGAGAGCCTTTTTATAGGAAAAATTTTGAATGTTGAATTAACCATCAAAATTTTGATTTAAATAAATCATATTTGACAGATTACACTTTTGAAACCATAATATTTGACCAACCAATTTCAACAAAAGAATAATGATTAGGATTTGGTAATTCTGAAAAAGTGAAAATAGTAAAATTAGAAATAATATTTTTAATTTAAATTTAATTGAAAATCTAAAATGTTAGGATAAGAAATATTTGAGGATTACAAGTAATTTTTTTAATTATGAATTATTAATAATTATATAATAACAAACCGAGATAGATTAATGATAAATATGTCTATCTATATTTGTTATTTATCATTATCTATATTATATAAAGGTCAACAATAAAGAGGCTAAGAATTAAAGTGAAAATTGAAAAAAAAAAAAGAAGAGTTAATGATTAATGTCGAATAAGAGGCTAAGAATTAAAGCGAAAAAATAAAATAAAAGGAGTTAAGGATTAACATCAAATAAGTGGCTAAGAATTAAAGAGAAAAATAAAAATAATAAAAGGAGGTAAGGATTAATATAAAATAAGATGATGAAGAGCATATGTAATAGTTGATATTAGACATAGTTAAAAATTATATAAGATTACCAAAAAATTTCAGATAAAGGGAAGGATAAAAAGGGCGGGGGGTTGAAGTTAAAAGGTGGCAATTAGAAGGGAAAGAAAGAGATTAATGACGGGTTAAGAGTCATAGTGTCACACCCCCAATCCTTTTTTCCCGAATTGGGCTATGTGCGGCATTGGCCAAATGCCTAAACATATTGGTTTCCTTGTCATTTCCCAGACTACGCCTAACACATTCAACTTTCACCATTTTATTTAACTTAAGTGCAGAATTACTTAAACATTCAACCATGACATAAACATTGCACAAGACACATTTATAACATAATATTAACTATAAATGATAATTTGTTGTTTTACAATTGTATCAGGAGTAAATACTCAACTAATTTATTAAAATACACAAGTGTTGTTTGTTCTGCTCAGTCGGTTGGCTTGCTACATGACCTAACTGCAACACCGTTCAGCCTCGCCAACCTGGCGCTACCCAGCTTGTCGCACCTGCTCCTGCTACAACCGTGTTCCACCGCCTCGGTCTACCACACCATGTAATGCTACACGATCTGCGTTGCGGTCATCTTGGCTTACCAAACCATAGCCATGCAACCTACACCCTTACTGTTGTTCACCTGCGACACCGTGTAGTGAACCGTTCGCTCCCAACTTGTGGGAACACCAGCCCCTTCTATGACCCGGTTAATTGTCGACTTGTGGCACTTTCGGACTGCATTAAATTGGAATATTGTCTGTCAATGCAGGCTCATGCCACTTGCGGCTAACTCGTCTCTTCGCTCACCCAAAATATGTGAATTGACTTGTTTGCCATATATGATGCCTTCTCCCAGTCACTCTCCATGTTTACTTATATGCTACTTAGGCTATGGGGAGGGGTCTTCATGTGACCCATCTGACCCACCCAATCCTTCCTTGGCATTTTTAACACATCGGCTCCAAGTGTGGGTTTGAGTGGCGCGCCCATCTCGCTGCTCCCCAGTTCGTCCCCTATATCTCCAAGTCAACTCGCACTCTCCAACACTTAGTCAAATTTCATGTTGGCGCACCCTTCAACTTGTCGGTTAAAGACATTCATCTCGGCTTATCAGTTAAACACGCCCCTCATGACTCATTGGTTATGTGTGCTCCTCCTAACTCATCGGTTATGTGCGACCACCCAACTCGTCAGTTAAACATGCCCCGGTGACTTGTACGCCAACTCATCGGTTAAGCGTGCCCATCGTGCATGCCCAACTCACGCAACTACGATGTTGACTCATGGTAATGACATCCTCCCCCACCAAAATCATCCTCATCCTCGACAATGCGTCTACTCCTCTCAACTTCTCGTTGTACTATGAAATCTCCTTACTCCATCTCCATAGTGAATCCTTCGTCTCCCAGCTACTCTCTTCTGATGTGTTCTTCTATTTAATGAATATCTCCCATCACATGTTACTCCTAAGACCTGTAGTATGAAGCTCTAAAATATTCACCAAAACAAGGTTTAGTTTGTCTACAATCATTGCTGGTCTCCTCAGTGGTTTGGTCATGTCTAGATGGTGTGCATCAAGTGGACAACTCTTGAGCTGACTCATATGGAACATATGATGTTTCAAACACATGTGGTTTGGAAGCTCCAACTCATGTGCAACTTCTCCCACTCACATCTTCACCCAGAATGGCCCCTCATACTTCCTTGTCAGAGATCTTGCAATCCCTTTCATAGGATAAAATTGATCCCCGGTAATCAAGAGAAAAACCATATCCCCAACACTAAAGTGTACGTCCCGTCTATCCTTATCTGCCCATTTCTTAATTCTCCTTGTAATTTCATGCAAGTGCACTTGTGCTAACTCCAAGGACTCCTCCCATGATATCATGAATCTCTTCACATGTGGACTCATTAAGAAACCTCTCAATAATACGGTGTGTGGAGCAACTGGAATCTGTCCATTCACCAATTCAAATGTACTATACCTGATTGTGGAACTCTTCTGCATATTGTAGCTAAACTGAGCCACGTCCAAGAGTTCAAGCCAATTCTTTTGATTAGCCATCACATAATGCATTAATCCGTTTAGTTTACCCATCTGTCTGAGGATGGTAACTTGAACTCTACAACAACTCTGTCCCAACCAACTTGAACAAAGTGGTCGAAAATCTGCTTGTAAATCGTAGATCTCAGTCTGATATGATACTCAATGGCATCCCCCTATACTTCACAACACGTTTTAAGAATAGCTCATAACTCATCTCGGCCCCACATGGTATCTTCATTAGAATGAAGACGACATGCTTGGAAAAATGATCGACCACAACCATAATTCCATTATACTCCCATACTTGCAGTAACTGAGTAATGAAGTCCATCAAAAAAACTTATCCATGGTCTCTCTAGAATCAATAAAGGCTGCAAAAATCCTCCCTACCTATGGTTATCCAATTTTCTTACTCACAAATAATGTAGGTATGTACATACTCCTCTACATCCTCCCGCATCTTCTCCCAAAAGAACCCTCTCTCCAACAATGCCAAAGAATGATTCTCCCTTGGGTGGCCAGCCCGTGGTGAATCATGGCACTCCTCCAAAAGGTGTCTCCTAAGCCCTGATGACATTGAAATGTAAAGTTGGTTCCCAAAGAACAAGATTCCATCTCGTAGGAAAACCTTTGTGTCTTTCCCTTCTTCACCTACTTCACAATGCTCTATGCTTGAGTATCAGTCTCAATGCTTGCTTGAAGCTTATTCCACATCTCATCGATCATCTGTACCCGACTCCTAATTCATGTTTCCCAGTCTTCTTCCTCCTCAATTGTGACTAACTGTCCCTTCCTACTGAGGAAATTTGCAACTACATTGAGTCTACCCGGTCTATACTCAATAATCATGTCGAACACTGCAAAGAAGTCTTCCCAATGAGCTTTCTTTGCTAAAAACTTTGGTTGTGATGAAAAATAACTCACTGCAACATTGTTAGTCTTCACAACAAAATGTTTCCCAATCAAGTAATGCCTCCATACCTGTGAACAGTGGATAATTGCAGTCATCTCTTTATCATGAAATGTATACCTTCATTCTATGTCCTGCAAGTTTCGACTCTCATACACCACCGAATGACCATCCTGCATAAGAAATCCTCCTATTGCAAAATCTGAAGCATCTGTGTGCACCTCAAACTATCTCTCGAAGTCAGGTAACTTCAGCGTTGGTGTTGTAACCATCCCCTTCTTCAAGTCTTCAAATGTTGTACGAAACTTCTCTGTCTAATTCCATCGCCTATCCTTCTTCAAAAGTTCTATCAATAATGATGTCACTTTGGAGTACCCCTCTACAAACTTCCGCTGGTAGTTAGTCATCCCCAAAAACACCCTCATATCATGGACATTAATTGTTTTAGCCTAATCCTCTATCGCCTTCACTCCTCTCAACTCCATATGTATGTGCCCTTGGCCTACAGTGTGTCCAAGGAATGGAATCTTGGTCTGGGAAAACATACACTTTGACTTCTTCAAGCACAACTGATCCCTCTTCACTCCCTCAAACACGAAAGCCAAGTGTTTCTTATGATCCTCCATGTTATCAGTGTATATCACAATATCGTCCAAGTATACTACTACGAACAAATCCAAATATGGACGTAGTACATTGTTCATCAAAGTGAAAAATGTTGCGAGAGCATTGCACAACCCTAAAGGCATAAAAAGGAACTCAAAACTTTCATACCTTGTGACAATCACAGTATTCCTCTCATCTCCTTCAACTATTTGCACCTGATAATACCCATGCCTCAAGTCTAGCTTGGAAAACACTCAAGCCTTCACAAGCTTGTCCAAGCAATCTGAAGCTAATGGCAGAGGATACTTGTTCTTTATTATTTTCTTGTTGAGAGCACGATAATCACAGTACATCTGTGGCTCATTCATTTCCTTCTTTTGTTGGAACAAGAATAGAGCTCCATATGGGGACCTTGAAAGTCTTATGAAACCTACACCAGTCAAGTCCTTCAACTGTTGTTTTAATTCCTCCAACTCCGGTCCTGATAATCGATAAGGAAATTTTGTTGGACATTGCTTTAAATCTGCATATTTGTCCAATACATTATAAATTTTAATTGGAATAGGCATCCCCATGCCATCATTGCTATCAACCACCCTGATGAATGTCGCATATGTCTCCACATCTTACTCATGTATAGCTTTCTCCAAGCTTAGTGCAAAAAATGTTGCACCTGAACTTACTTCCTATTCTTATGAGTAGGTAAAGTCCAAGTTTGTGAGCCTCTAATAAATATAATCTCATCGCAAAAGGGGACAATAATTGCCTTATTTCCCTTTAGAAAATCCTGTCCCCATATCATGTCAAAGTCGTTCATCTCCATCAACGTGAAGTCTAATCGACCTTGCCAGTCTCCAATTCGAATTGGCACTTCATCTGCAAACCCCGACACCTTAGCCTTCAAATTCACTACCTTGACTTCCACATTAGATCGAATAATTTGTAGCCCAACTTCTCTTTCTAATCTTTTTGTCATGAAGTTGTGTGTCACACCCATGTCCACTAATGGTTGGATAGTTTTTCCATGAACTTCAAAGTCATGAAATCCCAAACTATGAATCCAAGATTTCTTTTCCGAAACATCAAACTGCATACATACCTGGTCTCTGCATCTTGTTGTCATTTTAGCTCTAATAGCAGCTGTCACACCTCTAATTCCTTTTTACAAAATTAGGTTACGTGCAGCACCAGCCAAATGCTTAAACATCTTCATTTCTTTGTCATTTCCCAGTCTATGCCTAACACATTCATATTTAACCATTTTATTTAATTTAAGTGCGGAATTACTTAAACATTCAACCACAACATAAGAATTGCACAAGATACATTTATAATGTAATATCAATTATAAATGATAATTTGTTCTCTTACAATTCTATTGGGAGTAAATACTCAACCAGTTTATTAAAATACACAAGTGTTGCTTGTGTTGCTTGGTCACTCAGCCTGTTGCATGACTCGACTGCATCATCATTCAGCCTTGCACACCAGACGCTACCCAGCTCGCCACACATGCTATTGCTATAGTTGTGTTCCACCGCCCTGGTCTATTGCGCTGTGTACTATTGCACAATTCGACTTGTGGTCATGTTGGCTTGTGCAACCATAGCCACACGACCTGTGCCCTTATCGTTGTTCACCTGCCCCACCATTGATTGAACTGTGCGCGCCCAACCTGCAGGCAAACCCACCCCTTTTGTCACCCGGTTAATTCTGAGCCTGTGACACTTCCGAACTATGTTAAATTTTAATGTTGTCTGTCAATGTGGGCTCATCCCACCTACGGCTAAATCGTCTCTTCACTCACCCAAACTATCCAAATTGACTTGTTTCCTTCAATGATGCTTTCTCCCACTCGCCCTCCATGCTTACTAATATGCTACTTAGGCCGTGGGGAGGGGGCTTATTGTGACCTAGCTGAACCACCCAATCTTTCCTTTATAATTTTTAACACGTCGGCTCCAAGTGTGGGTTCGAGTGGCATGCCAAGATCATCGTTCCCTAGCTTCTCCCCTATATCTCCAAGTCGACAAGCACTCTCCAACACTTAGTCAAGTTTTGTGTTGGCGCACCCTTCAACTCGTCGGTTAAAGGCATTCACCCTGGTTCGTCAGTTAAGAACGCCCCACATGGCTCGTCGGTCATGTGCGCCCCTCCTAACGCATCGGTTATGTGTGCCTGCCCAACTTGTCGGTTAAACACTCCCCGATGACTCGTCAGTTAAACATGCTGTTATGCATGTCTAACTCGCCCAAGTGCGATGACGACTCGGGGTTGTGACAGATAGGGTGAGATGGTGGATGACGGGTTTCTGAGATTATTTGAGCATGTAACCATCCTCCATAATAAATCTATTAGGGTTATTCTCATTTTCGAGGGCTTCTCAAATAATATGATAGTTATAGAATGATGCAAAGGTTATGATATTTGATTGATTGAAACAAATTAAGTACTTGGATTTATAAGAGTGTTCGTCAATGACATACTTTGAAAGATAGTTATGGTTGGTATCAACAATGTGCTCCTTGAGGCGCGCTTTAAAAGGATGACCCATTTGACCAATGTAATATTTATTGCAAGAACAAACAATTTTATAAACCCTTGAACCTAGCATGGGATCTGAAACGTCTTTGGATGATGAGATAAATTGCTTGAGGGTTTTGTGAGGTCTAGATACAATTTTTATGATTTTCTTAGCCAAAATATTAGCAATAACATATGTTGTCCCTTTGGTGTAAGGGAGGTGGACAAGGCCACAAGATGAAGAGGGGTTTGACTTTTTGGGTTTAGGATGAGCAATAGACCAGAGATGCTTTGAGATCTAAGCATAAGAATAGCCATTAACATTGAAAGCTTTGACTAGATGGGATTTTTCAGCTGAAAGAAACTAGGAGGTAGAGATTTTTAAAGCTCTCGAGTAGAGCATTTTGAGAATCCAAACCTTTTGGGATGGGTGGTGATGAGAAAGAGCATGGAGATAATGGTTAGTATGAGTCTTTTTACTATAGAATTGATGTGAGAGGGAGCCATTAGGGAGGTGGGTGACAAGGAAATCTAAGAACGGATGGAATTTGGTGGATGCAATTTCCATAGTGAATTGGATATAACGTGAAATGCTATTAAGATGGGAATGAAAGGAATCTAGTGTAGGGCGACCGTGCTGACAAATGACAAAGGTGTCATCCACAAACAGGAACCAACATTTGGGTTTGAGATTTGAAGAGTTGAGAGCTCTAGTTTCAAAGTTTTCCATAAAGATGCTAGCCACTATAAGTGACAGGGGGAAGTCCATTAATCCAATATTTATTCAAATAAAAAATTTGGACCGTTAATCCAACATTCACAAATTTTCCTATAAAAAGGTTCTCCACTACTCGTTTTGTCGTAGGGCTCTCTGTGGTCCCTAATGATGGACAGAGTCACCATCCGAAATGTTGGAAATATCACACATATTACATAATGTTATTATGGAAATATCTAAGAATAAAAGTGAAAAAATCAATATAGCCAAATGTTTAAGTAGCAGAGATGCATCTGCTTCTAGATTTAGCCATTGGGAATTAGCCATTAAGAATTAGCTATTAAGAATTAGCCATTAGGAAATTAGTTATTAAATTTATTTATTTTCTTAATTATTTAGTTTTTGTATAATTATAGAATAAGATTTTTTTATAAATGTATAGTGAACAATTAGATTTGAAAACAAAATTAAGATTATTCAACAATTATATTAAAATATTGAAAAATATTTCAATAGGAAATTCAAAAAGAAAAGAAAAAGAAAAATTAGTTAATAATAATAATATTTAGTAATGTTAATAAATAAATAAATAAATTTAGTTATTGAATTTATATATTTGTTTACTTATTTTATAATATTAAATTAAATTAAATTAAATTGAATTATTATGTAATTATAGAATTATATATATCTATATATATATATATATATATATATATATATATATATATATATATATATATATATAACAATTGGATTTGAAAATAGGATTAAAAATATTCAACAATTATATTAAAATATAAAAAAATATTTTTAATAGTAAAGTCAAAGAGAAAAGAGAAATAAATAAAAAATATATATATATATATATATATATATATATATATATATATATATATATATATAATAAAAATAAAAGGGAATTTTTTTTATCAAGAAGAGAGGACAGTGATCCAACTCTTACTTAATTTTCGACCATCGTTCCTCTTAATATTAATTGCATGAATATCAATCTCAATGGCCTCTCTTAGCTTCTTATGATGGAAGTGACCAACCATGGTGATGACTCAATAATTCTCAATCCATAGACAGTGTTTTGATTTCTCCGCATATTCAACTAAAGCTAAGGAACATGAATGATTGTGTTTAATGTATCATGCATGCTCTTGGATTCTTTGGTTAATGGAGCGACTAGTTTCCCAAATGTAGGAAACCCTACAGGAGAAAGTGATTGAGTATACCCATTTCATGTATTTATGGTTTATAGGGTCTTCAACAGATCTAAGAGAATCAATAATGGTATTAAATGGCTTGTAGGTAGTGGAAATTCCATTATTTCTAATAATATGAGAGATATTATCGGTGGTATCCTGGATAAACAGAAGTTGAACAATGGATATTTGATCATCAAGAGTAGGTTTAACCGTAGAATATTTACTAGCTCTTTGAAAGGATCTAAGGCCTTGTTGTCTCCTAAATCCATTTTTCTCAAAGACCTCTAGAATATGGGATTTTTCATCTTCCAACTGATTCTCATAAGAAATCCTTAGAGCACGGGTGGCAAGGTTGTTGAGAACACCTAGTTTTTGAGCTGGAAAATGATGAGAACTAGCATGAAGATATTGTTCCATGTGATTTTTTTTGCAAAAAACTTGGTGGGAAATAGAACCATCATTCATTCTAGAGAGGAGAATTTCAAGGAAAGGAAGGCGCTCATCTACCTCTACTTCTATCATGAATTTTATGGATTCATATTCGGAATTAAGATGGTTGAGAAACAAATTGAATTTATCACAACCATGGAGCCAAACAATGCATGTATCATCAACAAACCTCTTCTGACACTTGGGGCAGAATTCAGCAGAGGCTGTGGCTTTGGTCTCAAAATCTTCCATGAATAAGTTGGAAGCAATAGGGGAAATAGGATAACCCATCACAATCCCACATGTTTGTTTATAAAACTCACCCTAGAAGCTAAAGAAGGTCTAGGTAAGGCAAATACCAACCAATTTGGTTGTGTCCTCATTAGTGATCCGATTTATGACATCGATGGAATCATGAATAGGAATTTTATTATAAAGGGAAATAACCTCAAATCTTACTAACAAATCCCTTGCGTTTAGCCTTATATCCTTCACTTCTTTAAAAAATGAATCAGTTTGACTGATAAGAAGTTTGAGCTTCTAAGATAGGAATTTAGCAAGAAGATAAGTGGGACCACCTATTACATTAATAATAGGTCTCAGGGGGATCCCAACTTTATGAATATTTAGAAGCCCATAAATTTTGGGGTTGCGATGGTTGCTTTCAATAAGCTTTTTGCTAAGATAATTAAGAACATTAAAGGATTTTATAGTGAATGTGATTTGTTTAGTGACTCTTTTAATAGGATTCTAATTGAGTTTAATGTAAATACCATTGTCATAAAGATGGACCATAATTCTGTTGACATAGTCGGCTTTATCTAAAATAACAATGGCCTCACCTTTATTAGATTTTAGTACGATAATGTCAAGGTTATCCCTTAAGTCTTTAAGGGCAAGAAATTTAGTTTTGGTAATGTTTCTTTTCCGAGGCTTAGCTTTCCTAAGCACAATAGCATAGTCTTTCCTAAAAAGCTCCTTAACATGGTCAAGAAGATCTCTAATTCCAAATTCAACGTGACAAATGTTGTCATCAATGAGAATCTTTTTAAGGGCAAGGGAAAAATTAAGACCTTTATCTAAGAGGCGAAATTTTTTTATTATCCAAAGTAACACTAGAAAGATTAAAAACATTTTTAAAAATGCAAAGAGAGGATTTATTATTATTATTATCATCATCAAATTTCTTATTATGGTTACTGATGTTGATGTTGTTGTTGTTATTATTATTATTATTATTATTTATATGAATATTATTACTCAAATTATTATTTAGATTAAATCTATTAATGTAATTGTTTTTATTCAAAATATTATTTAAATTTAAATTTAATTGGAGTTATTAGTAGAATTATTAATGTCAAAAAATTGGGAAGAGGGGGGGGAATTTTATGGGACCATGGGGGTAGGAATAGGTTTGGGAAAAACCAAGAGAAATGAAGGATTATTTTTTTCCAACGAAATGGGTATTTCAAATTATAGAAACACGGTCCACATTGAAGGTCAAAAGCTCTTACAAGAGAGTTTTGTTGTTGCCTCTGGTATTCCTATTGTTATTACATCGTTTTCTTCCTTCTTACCTTTGTTTTGATCTGCATAATTCTTCTTTAACTATATTTATAAATCCTCTATAAAACCCCCCCAAAAAATACAAAAATTCAATTCACTTAAAGGAAATGAGGTTATCAATCGCTTCCTTCTTCTTTGTTCGATAGAGATCAACCTTCGCTACAACGCAATTCTCTATAACTTAAAGAAAAACAGAGAGATGAGGGACAGGTCCCTTATGACATGAATACTCAACTACATGCATGGAAGATCCCATATTTGCACACAATGAACCACCAGGACCAGAACAAAAGCATACACAATCAAGGAATGGGGAGGATGCCAAAAAATTCCCCATTGACCAAAAGATTTCGTTAGGGCAACACTGCGCCCACATTTTCCATTTCATATTCTTTTTTATTGTGAGCTCTTAGAACATGAAATAGATAAATTTATTCAAATATTTTCAATGGGTTGATGATTTGACATTTTATAGAGTCTTCGGGGGGACCCAAGCAAAGATTTTCCTTATTCGATTGTTGTATGACCAAGAGAGAGTCGCCAATGACTACCTGTTTTTTAATTTCTCATTCCCTGGCTAGTCTCAAGCCTTGGAAGAGAGCTAAACACTCCACTTCATTATTTGTGGATACCCTAAGCCCCCATGCACATTTTTATTTCTTCCTCTTCATTGGGATCAATAAGAACCCCACCTCCTCCTACATGTCTCAAATTTCCTTTTGGTGCCCCATTGAAAAACGGAGAGAACCACCAATTTCCCTTCCTCCAATTTTTTAATTCGAGGTCATCCATCTGCAGCTTCGAGTTAGGACTTAAAATAGGTTTCTAACGTTGATCAAATTGAGGGGAAGGGAGATCTTATTTGCACCATTTACTATTTGCTTCCAAAATGATTAAGAGATTAGTTGGATTGAATCCCTTAGTTGTTATTGCCTCTACTGCAAACTGTTTTGATTTGGCCGCTGTGACACTAGAATTAACCCATTTGTTTTGAAAAATTGTTTGGTTACAAGCTCTCCAAATTAACTAGGAGATATATTTATGGAGGAAACTCCAATACCAAGAGGTCGTTGCATATTTTGAACATTTCCACGATATTTTCTGAATCCATTTTGTAAACATCTCTTCCCAAGATGTTGGGAATGCGCCCATTTCTATTACTTCGCTGAAGATTTCCTTCCAAATAGAAAAAGCATAATTGTCGATATTGAAAATATGATCAATTGTCTCATCCTTCACTTTCCACAAGACACATCTGGATGGTCCTTGGATTTTTCTTTTCTTTAAGTTTTCTACTGTAAGGATTTTCCCTAGAACAAGCTCCCAACAAAATATGTTTACCTTGGGAAATCCATCAGTGTTCCAAACAGACTTCCACATTCCCACAGAAGACAAATTCTTGCAGTTGTGGAGCAACACATCATATCATATTTTTAATGAGTATGAGAGGTTATAGGTGCCTGTCCAAATTATTTCATCTACCAATTTAGTTTTGATAGGAGCAGAAAATTTTATAGCATGTATCATCATACTCCATTCAATAAATAAATGTTTTGGAACCAATGGAAAGACCCAACCTCTCCAATGAGAATTATCGTCCCAGGTTGAAAGGTCGGAAATATAAATAACTTGATGGGATTTTATCTAGTCTGTCAATTCATGAATTTTTGGGTTTTGATTCAAAATTTCTTTCATATGTAAATGATCTTTCCATAATCAAACATTTTTCCATTGCCATCTTTCCATCCTAGAAGATCTAGAATCAAGGGGGAAAATCCCTTGCAGAGCTTCCAAATCTTTGATCCCTTCTTGTTCCAATTTTCACTTTTAGGTCTTAGGAGTCAGCTTCTATGAAAGTACTTTCTAAGGAGGGTTGAATTCCACCATTGGAAGGAGGGAGATATAAACCTTGAAACGATCTTGGCACCCATTTCTCTATTCACTAATTCATGATCCTTGACACCTAAGCCCCCATGGAAGATACGAAGCCTAATTTTCTTCCAATTGAGAAAATGAAATCTATTTTCGTTGGAGTTTCCTCCTTTCCATAGAAATTTTATGAAAATCCTCACAATTTTGGATAGAACCCCTTTAGGAGCTAGAAGTTCCATACCAGAATATAGAGGAAAGGAAGAAAGAACTAATTTCATGAGGACAACTTTCCTATCTACATTAATCGATTGTGTTCCCTAGTTTAAAATTTTTATTTTTATTTTTTATATCATGATTTCACAATCATCACTGTGAGTTGCTCTGAAAGATATTGGAAATCCAAGGTATTTTTAAAAAATCTGTTCATTATAGACCAAGAAGGATAGGTCCCTTGCGATTTCAGTAAGGATTTCTTCAATGTTGTTCCAACCATAGATGTGACACTTCTCTTTGTTAATTTTCCTTTCGGATAACTCATGATAACTACACATTATCTTTTAGAATAAATCTTTAAAAAAATTAGAGGTGCATCAAAATAACAAGGTTTCATCTACAAAGGGAGAATGGTTTACATTTTGAGCAATACTCAACCCAACCAATTTTCCATATAGCCTGGCCCTATCCAAATTTGTACTAAAAGGTTCTGTCAGAATGATGTATAACAAGGGTAACATGGGGTAGCCTTGCCTCAAGCATCTTGTTGCCTTAAAAAAACCCACATGTATTCCATTTACCTACAGTGATATCTAGGGTGAGCTTATACTGGTTACAATCCATTGAATAACCTTCTCTTTGAAGCCCATTTTCTTCATAGTTTTTAAAAGGAAGGAGTGCCTCATTGTGTCGAAGGTATTTTCCATGTACAACTTTCTTACCATACCTAGTTCTCCTGATTCTTTGTTGCAATGGATAGCCTCCTGCACTAAAATTATATTTTCTACTATCTGTCTCTTCTCCATGAATCCCCCTTGGTTTTCAGAGATAAAAGAGGGAAGAAATTTTCTGAGCTTGGAAGCAATAAATTTCAAGATACTATTATATGACGAGTTGCATAAAGAAATAGGATGAAATATAGCAAAGGTTACCAGGTTTGATTCTTTTGGGATGAGAGCGATGAAGGAGGAGTTTGTCTCCCCTCCTAATCTTTCCTTTCATCTAGAGTTATTAACCATTTGAAGAAGATCCTTTTTTATTAGACTCCACATTGCCTTGTAAAAGCATATTGAGACCCCATCGAGACAAGGCACTTTATCTATAGCCAAACCTTGAATCGATTCAACCAACTCTTCTTCACTAACTCCTCTTACCATCCAGTCGATATCTTCAATCGAGGGGGATGGTTCAATTGAATTCAAAAATTTTGTAGCCTTGTCCTCATCAATATCTCCTTCTTCCTAGCACAATTGCAAAATTGACTCAAAGCTTCTTGCTTGATACCCTCCAATGAAGAAATTTTCGCTTTTCCTTCAGAGGTAATTTCTTTATCCCTATTGTGGGTTACTCCAACTTTCACAATTCTATGGAAGTATGTTGTCGAGATTTCAACCTCCATAATTGTTAGTCCTTTCTTCCTTCAGAAAATATTTCTTTTGTAAGGGTCACTTCTACTTCTAAATGATTCAGAGCTACCTCCTCTTTTTCCATTTGCTACTCATGAACTTCTAATCTCTTTTGCAATTCCTATCTCTTCCAACCTCAAGATTGATATTTTAATTTTCACCAAATCCCTAACTCCCTTTTTACAACCTTCAATTATTTTTCACATACAAGAGAGGGTGAATTAAATATTGACCTTTTCCGGGCCTGAGCGATCAACTCAAAAACCCCATGTTCTTTCAGCCAATCCGAGTTAAAACTGAATGGTATTGGTACCAAATTATCGACAGATGATAAATTTATCTCAATTGGATTATGGTCTGACTCTCCTTGTGCAAGAATAAAAGTGTTGTACTCCATCCCTTTATAGAACCAATAGTTTTGGATCAAGAACCAGTCAAGATGAACAACAATGTGACTATTTCTACGATGCTTGTTTGATGAGGTATAATTTCTTGACTTTGGTGGAAAATCCATTAAATCCAACTCCAACATTAAATCTTCCACCCTCCGTCAAAAATCATCCTGAATAGGACATCCTCCTCTTTTATACATTGTGTTTATTACTATTTTATAATCACCTCCCCTCATATTGTTTTCAAGCCTAAAATCCTCCCTTATTCTTCCTAGGGAGTTCCAAAATTCCTTTTTCCTCCATAAACGATAGGCTCGTAAACACAGACAACTGGAATTCTCTCTCCATTGATTTTTTCATCCAAAAAAGTTGTGATATACCGTTGCAATCTAAGACTGTCCACTAGATTATATTTTGTGGCATTTGAGAATAATCCCATTCCTCCTGACGCACCCTTTGAATCAAGTGAAATTGCATAATTATTTTTCAAATCTTTTTTGATGGATTCGATAATTATATAAACTAAAGTTTTGTTTCCTGTAACAATACTACTGAAGGATTTTCCTTTCCAATCATATTTTTTAAAGCAAGGAGTTTTTGGAGGCCTCCCAGTCCCCTTATGTTCCAAGATAAAACTATCATTTCAAGGAAGGAGATTTGAGAGAACCACCATTTTCTTTTTGTCCTTCGGCAACTTTCAAATATTTTTCCTTGTGGATTTCCATGATCACTAATTGGTTCCAAAGATATTTATTTTGCTCGGTCTCCCTTTCTCTCACTACTTTCTTTGGCAGTGTTCCTTGATGCTTTTTTTTACTAATTTCCATTTGAAGACTTCTTCTTTCACCAGACTAACTTCGTGAGTGTGCTTATTTCAAGTTGTAACCCCTTCTAGGATATTGGATTCAACTTATTCTATGCCTTGTAACATGTCCAAATCTTTTTTTGGATCTTGAGAAGTTGCTTCCATCATTTTGCTGATTTTTCTTGTCATCTTCCCCCACCTCATTTCCTTAATTCTCGTCGGGTTCAATATCTTAGCCATTTATTTCAAGATCTATGTCCTCACTCCCTTCATGATTCTGAAGAATTTCGAAGAAGTTTTTAGATACCGCTGTCCCACTCTTCCCCTTACTAGTGTTCTCTTTGTTGGCCCCTACTTTTTTCTTGTTCCCACCCTTCGTTTGAGTGTGTCATTATTCCCCTCGCTCATCTGGTGCATTTTTAGAAGGAGTATGTTTACAATCCCTTGCTAAGTGCCCATACTCATGGTAGTAATGACATTTGAAAGGGATCTGTTCATAATTCAATGATTGAATATGGATCCAATATCCCAAAGTTAAATTGATTTCTGATGGTAGGCCTTCTCCAAGGTCAACTTCCACACACATTTTTTCACATGAAAACTATAATCCTTTTCGTTATGCTCGGTCAATGTATTTACCAACTCTGTTACCTCTTGCCCTAATGCATTCATTGCTCAAACAGAATAAGGGGAGTCTCGGAATTTTTACCCATATAGGGATAGTGATTGGGTATCTTCATCTCGATTGAATTCATAGTCCATTTGTTGAGATATATCCCCCTATTTCCAAAAAAACAAGGACCATTTCTGAAAATAACGTCTTTGTCTTCTTTATTTTCGAATAAAAAAGAAAAAAAGCCATTACTAACAACATATAACTTAATATTTTGAGTCATGATTAGCCTCCAAGTTTTTTCAATCCATACCACCAATGATTTTGGGAATGGCCACATCCGAGTAAACTTCCCTATGAGGGCACACTCCCAGAGTTTCCCTATGAGACTCCTAGAAAGCGACAAAGGTTCTCCTTGCCCCTAAAGGTAACTCCACCGATTTCTTTATGAACCTTGCATTTAGTTCTCTTTTCCAAGGGCATTTTTTAATAGTAGTGACCATAGCATGAAACACAATGAGCTCACCATAATATTGGGGAGGAGAAGGTGGAGGCCCCCCACTGCAGTAGCCATGGCCACTGACAGAACACACCGGGGGCTGAAGGTTCAATTTGCGCTCTTGGGATTCAAATCTTGAACAAGTTTTTATGGTGATTTTTTGTTAAATTGTCTCCTTGTTTTGAAACATGGCAAGAAAAAACCTAATTGAGGCCTTTGGATAAGAAAGATGAAGGATTATTAAGGAGGGCTAATGATTGAGATATAAAGGGAAGTTCATTGGAACTAAAAGAGGCAGGGGTGGGTAGGCCAGACGAGATAGGAATGGCTTCAAAGGGAGTTGGAGGAAGGTCAACCATGTGGGCTGGAGTGGAATCAACTGTAGGGGATAGAGGGCTAAACATGGGGACTAGAGGGTCAACCCAAGGGACTAGAGGGTCAACCAAAGGGGCAAGGGTCAACAATGTGCCATGTTACAGATGAATTGTTGAGGGATGGTTGAATTTCATGGAAGACATGCATAGAGGACACAGAGGAATTGTCAGGAGGGGAGCAGGGAATTAGAAGAGGACAAAGAGGTTCCGATAAGATGAGGGGATCGGCTAAAAAAGAGGAAGAAGAAGTGGCACATGATGCGGAAGAGACAATGTTTAGCGCTTGGGGAACAAATATTTCCATTGTGACGTGAAGAAACATCGAAGATATCAATTGTATTTAACAGTGATTCGAAACACACAACAACACTTGGCAACAAATCTTGAGGATGATTTATTGGATAAGTGATCCAAAATGGATCCAAAAACCCTCTAAGTCTTCAAAATCTTTCAAAAGATCAAAACTATCGCATGAGGATAAACTCTTAAAAAGGAGGATAACACTATTGGGAGGAAAAAACATGAAGAAATCAGTGAAAACAGGCTTATTGGCGGTTTAAAGCAAGTTTGAATTGGAGCCATCGGATCTAGCTGATCAACAGTCTAGATTCGATCAGCAAATCTTAATCGGGGATGGCAAGCGGCAATCAAGAGCTATCACATGATAGTTGCGATTGCGATCAATGCCGATCAACAAGGAGTGTCGATCAAGTGTGCAGATCGATGGCCCATGTTAACGCGTGTTATCACAATCGGCAAATACAAAGGAGCGATTACAATCGGCTCGGGGCATGTGTGATATGCGATTGCGATCGATCGCATCGCAATATCACATCGAAACATTACAATGGAGTGGGGACGATAGTTGGACCTGATAAATATTATAAACGATTTTTGATATGATTTGAGATCCAGAAAACAAGGTTTTCCTTTGTAAATCACGTTTTCATTGGATAAACGAAAAACGAAAAAAAAGCGTCGATGCAATATTACGAACCCGAAAGGGTTTATTAACACTGTTATATATGATTTCAAGTTTGATAAAGCCATTTTTTGAGATTTTTCAATGTTTTTAATGTATTTTAAATATAAAGGGAAATCATGATATGAGCGGGATTTCAGGTGGGCCAAAGGTGGTAAATTGTTTGGGTCAGGCTCTGCCCGATCCCATATAATGGCTACCATGTGTCCAGGCTAAGGAGAGAGAAAACCACCCTCATTGGGTAGTTAACTCCCATACGAAAGAGCCGCTCGAAATGGATCTCAACCATTGGACCAAGACCTCTCAGATCAACGGTGGAGATGCGATGTCGACATATAGGTGGACCCAATAGGAGTTATAAGGTGAATTCATAATGTTTTAAGTCCGATAAATGGAAAATTGGTGGAATTTCATAGTTTTGAATGTATTTCTCTGTGTAAATAGAGAATGGTCATTTCGAGGATTTCAAAGGCCTGATGACCCATTCTGTTACAGTATAGGTGGCCACCATCCCTGGAAGCATTTAGCAATGATTGCTAATGCTCAGAAAGGGATCTGAGCGGACAGAGGTCGAGAAGCTAGAGAGCCTGAGAAGGTGAAGTGAACAGACAGCGTAGATTGGCTTTAAAGCCACAAACAGAGAGCAAGCAGAGGCATAAGTAGTGCTCAGATAGAGCAAAGACAGAGAAAAGAGTGATAGAAAGAGTTTGTGTACTCAAAGAGGCTTGAGGGGTTCAAGAAAAACTCTTGCTGATGTATCTGTTGTGTGTTGAGACTCCAATTGAGCTCATACTTTTGTAAAAATCTGTTTTGAAGACATAATAGAGAGGTCACCACTGAAGGTTGGACTAGGAGATGAGGCCCATGAGTGTTGGGTGAACTCCTTATTAAACTTGTTGTGTTTGTGTTTTCTATTATGTTTCTTTTACTGCTTCATTGTCTATGTATTTCACAATCTTATCGATCCATTGCACAAAGTAACATAGGAAAATCCATGCACATGAGTCTGTAATACCTTAATAATTGTCTAAGATCATTATCAGATCAAGTGGTATAAGAGCACTAGGTTTGCTAAGGTTAGACAATCTTGTGTTGGATTGTTGAATGCTAACCAGGTCAAAGCTCAAATTAGGAGAAGGAGAACTGGTTGAGACTAACCCAGAAATTGGAAGAGTCCATCCTAAGAGGAAAATGGCAAAAGAAACTCCCTTGGAATCAAACTCTCAATTCATGGACAGTTTCATGACCATGAGAGCCATGGTAGAAGAGATATATTAAGAATTTAAGAAAGGTCGAAGTGAAGATAATTCAACCTCCAAACAAGACAAAGGAATAGATGAACCTCTTCTACATGACCATTCAGAGGGCAAAGGGAAAGGAAAAGATCCTCCTCTATCAACACCTCCTTCTAGCCCTTTGATTAAATTAGATGTAAAAGTTGATTTGCCAATATATGATGGAGAATTAAATGCAGAAATGCTAGATAACTAGATTAGACAGATTGATGAATATTGCAGGGTGAAGAACATCGATTCAGAAAGGATAAAGATTTAGCTAGCCAGCCTTCACCTTGGAGGAATTGCCCTAGTGTGGTGGGAAGGCAGGACACAAGCTGATTTGAAGGGGCATGGTAAAATTCTTTCTACCTAGAATGAATTTTTTTCTGCCATTAAAAAACAATTCTATCCACTAGCTTATATGCAGCAAGCAATGATGAGTTGGCAAACTGTTCGCTAGCTAAAGGGGCAAAGTGTACGAAGATATACCTAGGAATTTAGAAAAAGAGCTTTAATTCTAGGCATTTCTCTAGACTCACCTGAAACTTTGTTGAAGTATATAGGTGGTCTACACAACTATTTGAGGCACACCATTCTCATGTTTAACCCTAATAGCATAGATGAGGCATTTGTTTAGGATACACATCTAGAGGCTAGAGGCAAGAATGTGAACCCATAGATTGGGGGATCATCAAAACCCATTGCAAGAAAAAACAAGGAAAAGAGGAAGTAGAAATGGAAAGAGAAGAAGACAAACGTTGTACAGAAAGGAAAACCTTCATGCACTCACTGCAAAAAGGATGGACATGATGATGAACACTGTTGGTCTTTGCATCTAGAGCTGAAACACAAGAAGTTCGATGGCAAGGAGAAGAAGATTGTTGTTGCTATTCAGAAAGATTTGGGGTTAGACTCAGGTAATGAAACAACAGTCACAGCTGCAGGTATAAAAGGTAAAAATTCTAAAGCATCTACTAGTAATTCTACACAATCTATTGATAATGAAGAAAATGAGAGGAAAAGACATGAGCTTTTTCATATTAGAGTTATTTCCAAGCATCAAAAAATTGATTCTTTATTTGATAGTGGTTCACAAGTAAACTTGATTTCTGAAGCAATTGTAACGAAGTTTGGACTACTAACCACACCTCACAAGAAGCCATATCCATTAGGTTGGGTATGTGATAAAGCAAAGCTACAAGTGACTAGACAATGTAAACTTAGGTTTGCTTTTGGGTCAACTTTTGTAGATGAGGTTGAGTTAGATATAGTTCCCTTGGAAATATGTGGTATTGTTTTAGGAAGTCCTTACTTGTATGATAGAAAAGTCATTTTCTATAGAATTGAAAATAAGTATCAACTCACAAAAGATGGAATAGAATATATTGTAAGAGCTCATCAACTCAAAAATAACTACACTCTCATAAGCTCAGGGCAGATGAAAAGAATTGTAAATTCATGCAAGCAATTTTTACTAATGGTTGTAAAGGAAAATACCCTTGATAAAACCAATGTATTTGAAGGTGGTGATGCTAAACAAAAGCTGATTTAGAAAAAGTTGTTTCAGAACATGATATCCTATTTCAAGAACCTAAAGGTCTGCCACCCAAAAGGGAAATTATACATGATATTCATTTCCAGCAAGATCCTCCATTGCCTAACATCAGAATGTACAGGTTATCCACTTTAGAGAATGCACAGATCAAGAAGTAGGTACAGGAGCTACTCGACAAGGGTTCACAAGGCCAAGCACATCACCATGTGGATCTCCAATTGTCTTTGTGAGAAATAAAGATGAATCATGGAGGATGTGCATTGAGTACAGAGCATTGAATAAAATAACGATCAAGAATCGTTATCCTTTCCCTCGCATTGATGATATATTAGATCAGCTGAAAGAAGTTGTTTACTTTTCCAAGTTGGACTTGCATAGTGGCTATCATCAGTCAGAGTAGCAAAGCAAGATACATGGAAGACTGCTTTCAAAACAAAGCAGGGGTTGTATGAATGGCTAGTTATGCCTTTTGGCTTAACTAATGCTCCTGCCACTTTCATGATAGTAATGAATGATGTACTCAGGCCTTTTATTGATGATTTTGTAATTGTATATTTAGATGACATTCTTTTTTTCAATAAAACATGGGAAGAACATTTGAAGCATGTAAAGCAGACTCTAGATGTTTTGAAAAAAGAAAATCTCTATGTTAAATTATTAAAATGTGAATTTGGCAAAACATCTTTGAATTATTTGGGTCATATTGTAGAGAGTGGTGAATTGAAGATAGATCCTCTAAGGTTGAATTCATTGTGAACTGGCGTAAACCCAAATCTACTACAGAAGTTAGAAGCTTCCTAGGAGCAGCACAATATTGGAGAAAGTTTATTGATAACTTTTCCTTGATTGCAGCTCCCTTACATGCTTTAACAGGATTGAACAAGGTGTTTTAGTTGGGAGGCAAATAGCAAAAAGCCTTTGACACCTTGAAAGAAAATATTAGTGCAACACCAGTACTAGCATTGCCAGATCTTCAAAGACCATTTGAGATTGAAATAGATGCCAGTGACTATGCCATGGGAGCAGTGTTGATACAACATGGTAAACCCATATGTTATCATTCTGAGACATTTAATACTATAGTAGTTAATCACCCCACATATGATAAAGAATTGTATGCATTAGTATAGAGTGTGAAAAAGTGGAAGCATTACCTAATGGGAAAAGAAACAGTTATACATACTGATCATCAACCACTTCAATATTTTCACTCATAAACTAAATTGCAACAATCAAAACACTATAGGTGGATGGGGTTTCTACAACAGTTTCATCTTGTCATCAGATATAAGAAAGGCATACACAATAAGGTTGTAGATATGTTATCCAGACCAACTATAAAAGCATCTACTATACTTAAGCATAATTCAGTATTGCATGAAAGCTACATTGAACAATATGCTCAAGATGTAGATTTTAAAGATGTATATGCAACTTTAAGTCACAGCAAACAAGTAGAAGAATTGGATTATCATGTTAAGGACCAACTCTTGTATAATTTGGGAAAGTTATGCATTCCTCAAACTGAAAGAATTAACATAATCTGTGAAGCACATACTTCTCTAATATCATGTCATTTTGGTGTAAGTAAAACAGTTGCATAGCTACAAAGGTTCTGTTATTGGCCAAGAATGCATGAAACAGTTTCTAGATATATTAAAGGGTATACTACGTGTTCTAAAAGCAAGCCTAGCAATAGAAAACTACGCTTGTACACTCCACTTCCATTTCCTTCTCATCCGTGGGAAAGTGTTTCCATGGACTTTGTTGGGGGACTACCAAGATCTAGAAAAGGTCATGATTATTTATATGTTATTGTGGAAAAGTTTAGAAAAATATTTATTTTAATACCTTGTAACAAGAAGATTACAGCTGAATAAATAGCAAAGTTGTTCTTTCAGCATGTATGGGTTCATTTTGGGTTACCCACTTCTATTATATCTGATCAAGATTCCCGATTTGTTGGGAAGTTTTCGTCAAGTCTATGGGAGTTGATGGACACTAGACTGAAGAAGAGCATAGCCTTCCATCCACAAACAGATGGCCAATCAGAGGTGGTCAACATGACAATGATCCAGTTGCTCAGGGGCTATTGCAGCAAGTATCCCAAACTTTGTGATGAACATTTATGTTATGTGCAACATGCTTACAACCGTGCTAAACATTCTTCTACACAAAGATCTCCTTTTGAGACTTGTTTTTGTTTTATACCAAGGTCTCCCTTAGATTTTGTATTTAGTAAAGACATAGTAGTTGATGGACACAGTGATGTGGACAAAGAAACCAAGTTCATTGAACAGATCCAAGAAATTCACTAGGCAGTGCATGAACAACTCGAAAAGAGCCAAGCCAAATACAAGGCAAGGCATGATAAGCATTGAATTGAGCATAGCTTCCAAGTTGGTGATCAATTCTGGCTGTACATCAGTAAAGAGAAAATGCAAGGTGAAGGTAAGAAGTTGAAGCCAATAAGGTATGGTCCTTTCAAGATACTTGAGAAAATTGTAGAGAATTCTTTTCGCCTTGATTTGCCAGCTTACATGCCCATCTATTCAGTAGTTAATGCAGAGAACTTGAGACTATTTGAACCTTCATTAATTGAAGATCCTGAAGAGCAAAGTTAGTTGCCTTCTACTGATGATCTATTTCCTAAATATCTCAATGAGTTGGAAGAAGATACAGTTCTGGACAAGAAGGTGAGAACTACACACAGAGGGGATATTGAGTACCTCAGAGTTGGACTCAAAGGTTCAAAACCAAGCAGTGCAAGATGGATAGAGATCGAACAAGTGAGGAAGTTGTATCCTCACTTGATTGATGCTTGAAAACCAGCTTTTGGTGGTCCAAAAGCTTTTTCAGTGGGAAGGCGTGATTCAATATGGATCCAAAAACCCTATAAGTCTTCAAATCTTTCAAAATATCAAAACTATCGCATGAGGATAAACTCTAAAAAAGTGAATAACACTATCGAGAGGCAAAAACATGAATAAATCTATGAAAATAGGCTTATCGGTGGTTTAAAGCAAGTTTGAATCGGAGCCCTCAGATCTAGCCGATCAATGGTCCAGATCCGATCGGCAAATCACAATCGCCGATGGCAAGCGAAGGCAATTGGGAGCTATCACATGACAGTTGCGATTGCAGTTAGTGTGGATCAATGAGGACTATAGATCAAGCGTGCAGATCCACGACCCTTGTTAACGTGCGATATCGCAAACAAAAAATACAAAGGAGCGATTGCAATCGGCCTAGGGCATGTGCGATGTGCGATTGCGATCAATCACATCACAATATCGCATCGGAACATTACAATGAGTGCGGCCGATAGCTGGATCCGATAAAGATTATAAACAATGATTGATATGATTTTAGATCTGGAAAACAGGGTTTTCCTTTGTAAATCGCATTTTCGTTGGATAAATGAAAAACCAAGGAAAAAGTGGCGATGCGATATTACAGACCCGAAAGGGTTTATTAACACTGTTATATATGATTTCAAGTCCGATAAAGCCATTTTTTGGGTTTTTTTCAATGTTTTTAATGTATTTATAATACAAAGGGAAATCACGATATGAGCAGGATTTTGGTGGGCCAAAGGCGGTAAATGGTTTGGGCCAGGATCTACTCAATCCCATATAATGGCTGCCACATGTCCAGGCTAAGGAGAGAGAAGACCACCCTCATTGGGCAGTTAATTCTGTACAAAAGAGCTGCCTGAAATGGATCTCAACCATTTGATCAAGACCTCTCAGATCAATGGTGGAGATGCGATGCCGATATACAGGTGGACCCGATAGGAGTTATAAGGTGAATTCATAATGTTTCAATTCCAATAAATGGAAAATTGGAGGAATTTCACAGTTTTGAATGTATTACTATGTGTAAACAGACAATGGTCATTTTGAGGATTTCAAAGGCATGATGACCGATTCCGTTACAGTACAGGTGGCCACCATCCCTGGAAGAGTTTAGCAATGATTGTTAACGCTCAGAAAGGGATTTTAGTGGACAGAGGTCGAGAAGCCAGAGAGCCCAAGAAGGTGAAGTGAATAGACAAAGCAGATTGTCTTTAAAGCCACAGATAGAGACAAAGAGTGATAGGAAGAGATTGTGTACTCAGAGATGCTTGAGGGGTTCAAGCAAAACTCTTGCTGATGTATTTGTTGTGTGTTGAGACTCAAATTGAGCTCATACTTTTGTAAAACTCTATTTTGAAGACATAATAAAGAGGTCACCACTGAAGGCTAGACCAGGAGATGTAGCCTAAGAGTGTTGGGTGAACTCGTTATTAAACTTGTTGTGTTTATGTGTTGTCTATTATGTTTCTTTTACTACTTCACTGTCTATGTATTTCACAATCTTATCAATCCATTGCACAAAGTAAGATAGGAAAATCCATGCACATAAGTCTATAATACCTTAATAATTGTCTAATATCATTATCAGATCAATAAGCGTTGGACAGACAAAATTCATTGCATGAATATGTAGGATGATTGACTAGATCTACATCAGACGAGCATAATTCATTGTTGGAACCATCTTCAGTAGCCATGAGAGTTGAAAGGGCTATCGGTTGACGAAATGAGACCACTGAGAACGATTATGAATTCAGGCTACATACCCACAAATTAAGTGTCGAGGTCTAGTCTATATTGACCTTGTTCATAGCTTGAATTGTTGATGCTCAGTTGATGAAGAAGGGAGAAGACTGAAGGGAGAAACAATGCCTTGCCGCCTATTGAATTTGGAAAATTGTTTCCTCTTTGAACTCTCTTTTAAACGTAGAGCTTTCCACCACGGAACAACCATCAATCACTCCCTAAAGAATGCGCAAGATTTCATTCGCAAGATCTAAACGAAGATATAATAATTTTCGAGAATGCACAAGATTTTGTTCACAAGATCTAAACAAAGAGACAATAATTTTCGAGATAAAAAGTCGAAATTCTTCCTCACCCAGTAGATTTCTGACCTAATTAATGCTAAACTAATATTTAGATATATATGCTTATTAATAGACTTGTTTATAAGATGTTTGATGCGAGGAAAAATAGGAACCACATATGTATCCCTACATCGACTCATAAAAGTAGATCTGATTTTTTCTTTGAAACTTGTAGACTAGCTCGTTCAAATTAATAAATTTTATTAGTTAATTCCCTTTCATGTATTGTTATAATGGTAGATAAATCATATTACATTATTTGAAATGTAAATCAAATATTAATGATGTGATTAATCTTGAAAACATCTCATTATACCTAAAATTTTGTTTCTAAATTTTATTTTTAAATTATTATAATAATAATTATAACTTAGAATTATAAATAAAAATGTTTATTTTTTATTTAATATAATAATAATTTTTTTAAATTATAATGATTTTTATAAAAATAAATATAATACAGGATAGAAATAAATATTTTTTCATGAAAATTCAAGTATGTAATTTTAATCATAGCAATATCAAAGAGTCCTATTCCGAGAGAAATATATGCCAAACCCACGTAAATAGCCTAGTTTTAAAGAGATCCAAATTAAGGACCAATAGTCTAAAAAAGTTATGGCTTGCTTACGGTACCTATACTTCCCCTACATCCATTACATACCAATATACTTCACCTATATCCATAGAAGCAAGTAGTTTATTTGCAAAGATAACCCAAAAAACATGTTGTTTCTCAATAGGAAACTCACCGAATATTGGCACAATTCCTTTAGGTTGCCATGTAAATACTCTCTCCAAAAGCGGTTGGTGACAAGCCTAAGCCAATGGCATTTCAAAACCAAAGACCGACGACTTCAACGTAGCAAAAAGTCAGATGCCACACATTGTTTTGTAGATTTTCCGAGTGTCTCTGGTCTGCAGCTAGTTAAAATCCAACAAAAAAAAATCCCACTAAGGTCAGGGAGAACAATATGAGCGAGTGTAAATAAACACCATCCATAGAGTTCTGTCGAGGAAAAACAAGTGTATGCACACGGTCCATTATAAGGTTGAAGTTAATTCTGCATGTGTAGCATGAGAGATGCAAATCATGCTAAACTAGTATTAAAGGTTGTGGAGTGGGTTTGCCCCCAACATCCCTTTCTATCCGATAAGTCACTCAAGAAAATTAAATAATAATAATTATTATTATTATTTATTAATTTTTAAATTAAGTATTAAATTACAATTTATTTTTTAAGATATAGATAAATTGATAATAAAATGTATTTTTAAAAAACATTTCATAGTAATATTAGTTCAAATCTAATTTAACAAATATAATAATAATAATATTTAAATTTAAATAACATTTAACATCAATCCCACATCATATAAATTTTATATCATATAAATATAAAAAATAATATTTAAAATAAACCTTATATCATATAGTTACAAAATAGTACCGTTACAAATTCTTCTGGACCTAAAAAAAAATTAAATATTAAGTTTATAAATTAAAAATAAATGTATAACTAAATATTAATTCTAAAAATGATATATTTTTATATAAAGTATTCTCATTACAAAATAGTACAATTACAAATTCCTCTAATCTAAAAAAATATTAAATATTAATTTTATAAATTAAAAATACTTATATAATTAAATATTAATTCTATAAATTATATGTTTTTATATAAAGTATTCATACGAGAAAGAATCCAAAATTGTTAAATGTGAAAGTTGCACTCAAGAATTCGTACTATTAAATAGACTTTTAGATAGACCCAACTATGAGAGGAGTCCATGTTTCAATTAAATATTATATAAACATCGTTTTCGTATTGATTTATTATACATATGAAAACACTATATAAACACAAAAATATTACAATTAGAAATTCATTTAAGCCTCAAAAAAATTTAAATATTAAATTTAAAATATTAATTATATATATATACACACATGAGAGAAGAATCCAGCATTAATATATAGAAGTTTTACTTTGAGATTATGTATTGTTACATAAATCTAGTTGGGAGAGGAGTGAATATTTTAATTATTTTTTTTGTCAATTGTGATTCTAGATGCTTGACTTGTGGCTTGAAGAGTTGTGATCCTCTAAGTTTAATTTGTGGCTTGAGGAATCATGACCCAAAGGCATCTAATTCATCAAAGTGGCCTAGGGATCACAACTTATCTAGGCCACATCAACTCTAAGCTTACTAATTTTTTTAACATGTTTCATCCCCTAACATAAAACACAACCACCACATAAAATTTGATCTTGGATTGTGTTGTTAAACAAATCCATCTTTAAATAGTTGTGCTAATAAAATTTAACTTCAATTAAATATTATATAAACAACATTTCCTATTCATTTATTATACATGTAAATAATATAAATATGAAAATAATTACGAAATAATACAATTACAAATTCCTATCAACCCAAAAAAACATTAAATATTTAATTTTATAAATTTAAAATATATATATAGAGTCATACAAGAGAATAATCCAATCCAAAGTTATTAAATGTTAAAGTTGCACTCTAAGACTACGTATTATTATATAGAGTCATACATGTAAATCATTTCGAGAGTCAATGGGCCAATCCAAAAATTATTAAATGTTAAAGTTGCACTCTAAGACTACGTATTATTATATAGACCCAACTCTGTCGATTATACATGTAAATCATTTCGACAGTCAATGGGCTAACCTACCAATGAAACTAAAACATTGGAAAGCCTAATCAAGGGTCGAATTCAATGTGCACCCTTACCTTATATAATTATTTATAATATTATATACGTTTATTAAAAATTAAAATAAATCATTTAATTTAATATTAAAACTAAAAAACAAAATAACTATAATGTAATCCTTAACAAGACATAGATTTAATAGGTCCGCTTATTATATGGACGTTTTTACGGATTCCAATAGAGAAAATCCAAGGAGGAGGACGTGGTTATAGCGACCGATGTACCACCCATGGCTCGAGAGTGAATAAAATTCGCATCAAAACCTAGCTAGTTTTTTATAAAGTTTGCATAAAAAGTTAAGCTATTTTGTTATATAAATTTGTTTTAATAATAATGTGGATAGTTGTATTTATTTTAGAATAAAGTTTGTAAAATTTTAATTTAAATATTTTTGAGTGTTTGGTAGGAATTTAATTTGTAAATAATATTTTAAAAAAATCATAATAATATAAAAAATAAAATCAAAAATTAAATTTTATTTTCAAAATAATAGTTATTTTTTTAAATTAAAATGATTAATTAAAAAAAAGTTATAAAACAAATATTATATGAAAGGAGTTATGATTGTTTTGACATGTTGTATTGATATTCCCCATACATATTTTAACAAATTTATTTACATTTGCACTATAAAATAAGATAAATTTTCATTGTTAAAAGTTTTGTTTTTTTTTTTTAATTTATTTAACTTTTAAGTTATTTTTTTATAATTAATAATAATAATAATTTAAAATAAAATTATAATGTTTTTTATTTTTTGATTATGATGATGATGGTGGTTAACGTCAGCTCAAACCAAACATTGGTCTATCAGACCTAAAAAAACAAATTATTTATTTTGATTTAAGATTTTATTCCTATGCTCAAAAAGCTTGGAGAGAAGCCTCCGGAGCTCACTATAATTTTGACATTGTAAAAGGCTAAGAAGGTGAGTATTGTAACAAAGATTGTGACACTGAGATCTAATGTGGTTGTACGCCGGGCACTCTAAGAGGAAGTGATTTTCATCCCCGATGTTCTTATTCTCACATATATCCTTTCCATCCATAATGTTTTATAATATAAATATTATAAAATTTATTATATATTAATACTTATTGATATTTACAAATTTAAATATATTATAATTAGAAATTTTGTTTACTCTTAACATATGTATACTCTTATGATTTGTCTATGATATTAACAAGCTTATGAAGTATACTATTGACTATTGAAAACTGTATACCATTCATGGGAATGTGAACTTCTGTCGGCCTGCAGAGGCATTTAAAAATAAGGAGAGAAACCATGAGCAGTAGGTGTCGGGAAGGCACCCTGCGAATACCATATTTGTTAGTGATGTGCTTCATAAAGGAGAGAAAAGCATTCGTTTGTTGGTGATATGCTTCGTAGAAAGATAGGACACCATTTGCAGTCATGAACGAAAGAGATAGGAGGAACTTTAATGCTGGAATCTGATGTCCTTGATGTATTTAAGGCGAAGTTTGTTTGTGAATATTTCCTATTTATGTAAATTCAGTATTTTACTATATTTAATTTGTATTGATATCAAAACTATAACAATGGATGAGGTGGCTTGCAAGAACTTAAGTGCAGATGATGACAAATACCTCAATAATTCTTGTCTCAACAGACCGCATGGCAGCATAACCATCACAAATTGGTACAGTTTGAGAGCATGTTTGCCTCACAAATTGTGATGCATACATGGAGCCGTCAGTTTTGATACATATATAACACCAAGATTATTATAGAATTCCATGTGCTGTCATACATTAAAGTTAGTGTTCTGGAATTTGATAAATCGGCCATTTGCTCTAAACCGAAAGCAAATGTACAAGGGCAAGTTTACTCAATCCCCACTGTTTAAGTTGCTTTTTAATTTGTAATTATTTATACAATGAAGGCACCGTCCAAAAATCTGCGAGTTATTTTTATCTTAATTATCAGATTGTAGATATATTTTAGAATCAGACGTAGATATTAACCTTAAGCTCCCCTCATGCTTGTCAGTCCTTTTCAAATATATTGACCTTAATATTATCCTCACCTCATTCAAGCAACTCCTATTCAAATATATATACTTAAGTCAAATTCCAAAATATTTTCCAAGTTGACGATCCAATTATGAAAAGTTTAGGTTATTGGTTAAACATTTTGGAAGGTTTTCTAGTTTATATTTTGGTCTAATTTTCCTAAACAAAAAATTAAAAATTAATTCAAATTATAAATTTGATAAGTGAACCATCTAATAAAGGTGAATTTTTTGCAATCTAAATGCCCAAAAAAATTTATGCATCCAAAGAACCAATTTAAATGAAACCAATACGCAACCAGCTATATAAAAATTTTAGGTCAATCAACTATAATAAATAAATCTCTCGTCTTTCCTCGCTACGGTCTAAGGATAACCTTACTTGCACTAAAGGGATATCCTTCCCATGCGCTGCACCATTGCTGTGTCTAAGATGAAATAGGAGAGTTGTGAGAAAGATTCATTGCTGGTCCCACCCTAACCCCCTTATTTATGTAATGGGATCAAGTCATAGTCAAGAGTCAATAAAGCCCATATTAATAATTGTAAGTGGTTAACCGGCAATTAATGACGGGACCATAGTTAGTTGCAAATGGGCCGTAGTATTAGATAGATGGTATTAATAAAATCCATGGTATTGATCCTTGGTATTGCATGTATGAGTCATATATAAAGGATAGAGACTCCCTGCGAGGAGAATCATGTCTTATTTTTGTATTAACCTCTGCTCTATTGGAGGTTGCCCCCTCGAAGAGGCTAGTGAACATTGCTTTCTGAATAATAAAATATTTGTTGTTGTCTCTCATTGTTCTATGTTTTGGGTATCTTTCTTCGCATATTCTGTATTTAGGTATCTTTTGCAGGTTAAGAGCATAACAAGTGGTATCAGAGCACTTTCCAGGGCCGGTGGGATCTCCATTTCGTAGCAATTTTTTTTTTGGCTAGAGACGTGTTTCAGCGTCTTTAAACCACGGGATCTGTCGTTGAGCGCATAAACCTGCGGATTTGGGGAGGCATGCACGCAGGAAATACAAGAGGTGGTCATGCTGGTTGGACTCCCTTGTAACCCCTGTGGGTACCCCTTCGAGTAGTAGCGCATTAGACAGAACCGTGTATGGACTGTCTTCCAAGTACCTTCTAGGTATATCGGAAGCTCCTTAGCTCGTCTGCAACCTCGCCATAGATAAACCTTCGGCTGTCTTGCTGCTACAGTACACCGAGAACAACACTCGGAGAGATTACTCGCCCGTACGATAGGGTAGTCGGGTTGTATGGCTAAGGGTATGGTTGATCCTCCTTAGTTAGAGACCTGAAACATTGGGTCGAGTACTACTGTTAGACCCTTATGTATATTGCGATCTGTAGCACCTGACACTCCTCGAGACCATAGTTCCCTTTTCTATCTGGGGATCACGCATCATATATGCCAGATCAGTGCGCAAAGAGGTGCAACAACAGCAGACATCAGTCCTGCAATTCTGAGTTAGCAGACCAGCCATTCTAATCTATTAGATCCATCAGATCCGCAGCAGTAGTCTGTTCTACCGCCCAGAGCTATCCGATCCGCCATTCAAATCTCTCAGATCCACCAGATCTGAGTAGTTGTGTGGGGTTCCTATACTGGGGTATAATTTTCGCAGGACTTTTGGCCGCATTGACATTTTGAGGATTTGGCGACTGCAGTATTCATAAGGGTCTGAGATCTCCCGGGGCGCTTATTAGTGATCTAGCCCATCAGAATCAGGACAACAAGCTGAGCACGGTGGTACCATTCAATTCTTAGTGAATTTTTTTTTAGGCGGTCCCAATTTTCAAAAACATCAGGTCGGTGCATGGTAGAAACTAGAGCTCAAGCTATGGCCAATGAAAGGATGGAAAAACTAGAAGAATCCTTGCAATCCCTCCACATTCAGCTTGACTGAGTAAATAGCCTGATCCCGAGCATAATCCCAAAGGGCAAGGAGGAAGCCCACGAGGAGGCGTATAATGGCAATGGACACAGTGAGGGTGAGTCTAGCCACTCTCCTCATGTCTGGCACACCCACCAACAATCCCGTCAGCGACCTCCGAAGTTGGATATGTATAAATTTGCCGGTTCTCACCCGGTAGTATGGATAGCACAAATGGAGCAGTATTTCAATCTGAATAACATCTTAGATGATGCGACTCAGCTGATGGTGGGGAGCATGTACTTGGACAATGAAAGGTGGCAATGGTGGGAATTGCATCAATGTTGCAATGGACCTTTTCTGGCTTGGACCAAATTCAAAAAAGCTCTTAGAGATCGCTTTGACTAGGAATCTTCTTTTTTGGGTCGTCTTACTAAGCTCCGATAGACGGGCACAATGGATGAATATATTACAACTTTTGAAGCCTTAGCCTTCCGCACTTGGGGTCTCTCAGATGTATTCTACACAGAATGTTTTATCAGCGGTCTTAAAGAAGCCATCAAAGCCCAAGTCCTACAGCACCACCCTCCCACATGGACGGAGGCTTGCAAGGTAGCTCGTAACGTGGAACGCGCATTAGCACCCCAGTACAGTCGCCCAAATTTCTCCACTAAAGGTCGCCCCCCACAGGCTCACAAGACGACTCAAACACTTAAGGTCCAAAAAGTGTCACCTGCGAAAATGGCCGAAAGAAAAAAGCAAGGATTATGTTACTACTGTGATGAAAAATACTCCCCAGGTCATAAATGCAAGGAGCCCAATTTTTTTCAAATTGATGCCACTGACTACAGCTCAACAGAGGAACATCCACCACTTGAGGAACATGAGGCGCTAGAATAGGACAACCAAAAGGACAATGTCTTTGACAAACCAGTTATCTCGCTGCATGCTTTGGCAGGGATTTCTTCACCTCAAACTCTCAAAATCAGAGGTTTTATTAAACATCGCCCAGTAGTAGTCTTGATTGATAGTGGAAGTACACATAATTTCATCCATCAAAAAGTTGCAGAAGCAGTGCATTGTTTTGTACAAGCAGTTTCTAACTTCCAAGTCCAAATTGCGGATGGGGGCACAATGAAATGTGAAGGCCGGTGTGAAAATGTCAAACTTCAAATGGGGTATTATCAGTTGAAAACCCATATGTTTGCCATACACATGGGAGGTTGTGACATTGTCCTCGGTGCTGAATGGCTCCGCACTCTTGGGCCAATCACAATGGATTTCCAGGAGTTATATATGAGTTTTAAGCGGAACAACTACACACATACCCTCCGTGGACTCCAAGCGGGAGCTCCCTCTATCATCAACTCGCATAGGATGGAAAAATTGCTAAAAAAGGGCCATAATGGAGTTATAGCTCAATTTAATGCCATCCAGGCAGTCGAAACCAAGTCTCTGCCAATTCATCCTGAGATGCAACATATTTTAAATAACCATCTGTCGATCTTTGACAAGCCTCATGAGCTTCCACCCTCGAGAGGGGAACATGATCATAGCATCACCTTGGTTCCAGGGGCCCAACCCCCAAATGTGCGCCCATACAAATATCCGTTCACCCAAAAGAATGAAATAGAAAAAATAATCAAGGAACTTTTGGAAGCAGGTGTCATTCTTCCCAGCATTAGTCCTTATTCATCACCGGTGGTCATGGTGCTCGAGAAAGATGGGGAGTGGTGGATGTGTCCAAACTTCAGGGCCCTCAATAAGTTGACAGTCAAAGATAAATTTCCCATCCCGATGGTTGACGATTTGTTGGATGAACTCAATGGGGCTCAATTCTTCACTAAGCTGGATCTTCGCTCACGCTACCACCAAATTTGCATGAAGGAAGTCGACATTCCAAAGACTGCTTTCAAAACTCATGAAGGCCATTATGAGTTCCTGGTCATGCCCTTCGGTCTTTGTAATGCCCCCTCTACTTTTCAGAGCCTTATGAACCACATTCTCAAACCATATCTCAGGAAATTTTCCCTTGTCTTCTTCGATGACATCCTCATCTATAGTTGCACTTGGGCCACACATCTTCAGCATGTAGATCTACTCTTGCAACTGCTCCGCAAGCATAAATTATTTGTCAAGATGTCCAAGTGTTCGTTTGGCATGGAAGAAGTTGAGTATTTGGGCCACATTGTGGGGCGTGAAGGTGTCAAGGTGGACCCCAAAAAGATCTAGGCAATACAGGATTGGCCTCAACCTAAGACCTTGAAGAGCTTGAGAGGATTTTTGGGTCTCACAGGCTATTATCGTAAATTTGTCCGCAACTATGGTCACATAGCGAAGCCCCTCACTCAAATCCTAAAGAAAAATTCATTCTTCTGGAATGAGGAAGCACAACAGGCATTTACAGCTCTAAAAAATGCCATGTGTTCCACTCCAGTCTTAGCACTACCTAACTTCACCAAATCTTTTGTCATTGAATGTGATGCTTCGGGTACAGGTATTGGGGCAGTCTTAATGCAGGAAGGGCGACCTTTGGCCTTCACAAGCCAACAACTAAGTGGGACGAATCTGGGCCAATCTACCTACGAGAAGGAAATGATGGCCATCTTACATGCGGTAGAGACCTGGCGACCTTACTTATTGGGGCGACGTTTCCAAATCCGCACAGATCATCACAGTCTTAAATATTTTTTGGAGCAACGCCTATCCTCCCCACAACAAAATAAATGGCTCGTCAAAATGTTGGGATATGATTATGAGATCATTTACAAGAAAGGGAAAGACAATAGTGTAGCAGATGCATTATCTCGCCAATTTGAGGATGAAAGTACTCTGCTAGCAATTTCCCTCCCCATTCCAGAATGGATTGAAGAGGCTCGCAGGGAACGGTTTTCACATCCCGGGCTCTCCCAACTCATTTCTCAATTGCAGGTAGATCCAAATTCCACTAAGGGCTACTCGTGGCAGGATGATATTCTTAGCTACAGGGATAGAGTCGTAATATCACCAACATCCACCCTCAAAAGTTACATTTTGGCAGAATTGCACTCATCCCGCATTGCAGGTCATTCAGGGTTTCAGAAGACGTATGTTCGCACCAGAAGATCATTTTTTTGGACAGGCATGAAAAAGGACATCCTTACATTCGTAGCAGAATGCGATGTATGTCAACGCCACAAAGGAGGGACTGTCAACACACCAGGCACATTACAACGGTTGCCCATCCAGGAATCAATTTGGACGAAGGTTTCTATGGATTTCATTACAGGTCTTCCAAAGTCAGGAAACAAGTCAGTCATCATGGTGGTTGTGGACATAATTTCGAAGTATGCTCATTTATGCGCCCTACTCCACCCGTTTACACCAACTTTGGTCGCTCAATATTTCATGGATTAGATCTTCAAATTGCATGGCATGCCCACTTCTATTGTGTGCGATCGCGACCCGATCTTCACCAGTAATTTTTGGAAGGAACTCTTCAGGATACAAGGCACTCAACTAAAACTTAGTACTTCCTATCATTCGCAAATGGATGGTCAAATTGAAGCCGTCAACAAATGTCTGGAAACCTACCTTAGGTGTTTCACTTTAGAAAAGCAACATCTTTGGGTACAGTGGTTACGTCTGGCTGAATGGTGGTATAACACCAACTATCATGCCACCACCAAAATGACTCCCTATGAAGTAGTATATGGTCAACTCCCTCCTTCCCCTACTTCTTATCTCAAGGGGTGCTCAAAAGTACAAGCAGTGGATCAACTCCTATAACACCGCGCAACCATGGTCGCCCATCTTAGAGAGAATCTTCATCAAGCTCAAAACCGCATGAAGCAACAGGTAGACCAGCATCGCTCAGAGTGCCAATTTCAAGAAGGGGATCAAGTCTTTTTGAGGCTACAACCATATAAGCAAACATCACTCAAAGAAAAGGGTTGTCAGAAACTATCTCCAAAATTCTACGGACCATATCAAGTACTTCAGCGCATTGGAGGAGTGGCTTACAAGTTGGTTTTGCCACCTACTGCAAAAATCCATCCAGTTTTCAATGTCTCATGCCTCAAGAAAGTGATTGGGAACAATTGCAGAATTCAAACCAGTCTACCTGAATTAGACGACGAAGGGTCAATCTGGCTCCAACCTGAACAGATCCGAGACACACGAGACAGACACTTGCGGGGCCGCATGATTAGGGAAGTCCTCGTCAAGTGGAAAGACACCTCTCCGGAAGATGCAACTTGGGAACCAGCCACTATTCTTCAGTAGTTTCCGCAGCTTCAGCCTTGAGGACAAAGCTAGTCTTAAGGGGGAGGGCATGTTAGGGTCCCACCCTAACCCCCTTATTTATTTAATGGGATCGATTCATAGTCAAGAGTCAATAAAGCCCATATTAATAATTGTAAGTGGTTAACTCGCAATTAATGACGGGACCACAGTTAGTTGCAAATGGGCCGTAGTATTAGATAGATGGTATTAATAAAAACCATGGTATTGATCATTTATATTGCATGTATGAGTCATATATAAAGGATAGAGACTCCCTGCGAGGAACATCGTGTCTTATTTTGTATCGAGCTCTGCTCTATTGGAGGTTGCCCCCTCGAAGAGGCTAGTGAACATTGCTTTCTGAATAATAAAATATTTGCTGTTGTCTCTCACTGTTCTATGTTCTGGGTGTCTTTCTTCACATATTCTGTATTTGGGTATCTTTTGCAGGTTAAGAGCATAACATTCATATGTCAACTAAAATGCAATACAGGACCTGAACAGAAATATTAAAACATTGTAATTCTCACAGAGAGAATGATTTATTATTTAAAAACGATTGCAATGACTTGGGAAAATTTCTTTAGCTATATATATATATATATATATATATAAGTGTGATTAAATTGAAAAGTCTAAATGCACGTACGATTAAATTTATTTATCTATGTACGAAAATAAAATATTTATGTTTTTAGATTAAATAAAAATACAATTTTCAAAATGATTTGATAAGTTGAATATTTTTTTTTTTCAAAAGCTAGATTTTTAATCAAAAACTACTAGATTATTACAAAATATGTTTTATAAGTTTTACATAATCAAAAACAAATTAATTCTTGGCAATGTCTGATTGTTATGTTTATAAAGCATACATACTCTATCTCTTTTGGTTTTGAACATATAACTTTTTAGAAGACAACACATGTTCTTAACCATTAAAACTATCCAAATTGTATAAAACTCATAATAATCCAGCTGATAACCATAGAATTCTCTTGTAAATTTATAATTTTTTAATAAATAAATAATTCATTCATACTCTCCCATCTTTAAAATATGAATGGATGGTTCATTTATTTAAAACCATCATTCTTAGGGATTCAAATTCAAGTTATTATATCTCTGACTGAATAGAAAGCTATTCAGATATTTCATATATTAAGAATCATACTGATACAATAATTATTAAAAAGATATTTGCTGAAATTCAAATACTAAAATAGTCAATACAAAATTTGAACCCTATGAACCTAAAGTCTGGGCTAAGAGGAATTATTATATCTGATCATAAAGGACAACTCGTGAAAAAGATTTATGCAAGAACATGGGTCTCTTTCCGTAATTGAAATATTATAGTTGCCAACAGAAATTAGATCAGTAAAATACTACTATATCATTTTTTTTTCTGGAACGACCCACTCTACTTCTGCTTGCTTCCAATAATTGACAGAATCGCAAGTGTTTAATTTTTCAACATAAATATAAATTTCAAAATTTTTGGTACTACAATTCAAATCAATATAGACTTGTTTTGAATCATATTGTATTTATTGGATGCGAGTGATTCAGCCTAAGATAATGGCCTATTGCTCAATGAGCGAACACCAAGAGGTCGGAAGTGATTTTAATTTAGGAGAAAATTGATTGTGGCTCCAACATAATTTAAATATTTTTACTTTATTTTTTAATTATAAAATAAGTATTTTAAAGATAATAATATTTATAATTAAAACCGTTAAAAAATATATTAGTAGTATTAATTTATATTCATTTTTCAGCTGGATAAAGTTTGCAGGTTTAATATATGAATTTTTAATTATATCATATATTATTTTTTTTTATATTAAAAAAATTATATATTAATAAATTTTGGATTAAGATAAATTTATGAAAGTCTTATTTTTTTAATATGTTGTTACGTACCTAGGTATGTGATTATGCACTTATTTTCTTTTCATTTAATTTAACTTTACATTATTTAAAACAAAGTTTACATATTTTTTCTTAAATTGCATGGTGTTCTCAACTCCGTAGGAGAGAAACATGAAACATGTGTAACTTTTATTTATTTATTTTGTTTGTTAGTTTTCGATGGAGTGTCTAGCCAAAGCATGGTATGTTTCAGCTTATACACAAATTTATATTTCTAAATAAATGAACATGTGTAATTTCTACTAAGAAGATATTTGTGAAAACACATGTATTTTATAACTTAGTATGAGGAAGATGGTTAATTTTTTTCTAATGGACTTGAAGTTGAGACACTTTATTTTCAAACTGGCATGAATTCAACCCAAAATCTATCAAAGGGCCCACATGGATCAAATCTATTGAGGAACTTGAAACATGAAAATAGTTTATTTACATAGTTGACAACATGGCTATTGAAATATTTTATTTATCATATATATTGTCCACATTAAAGTGGTCTTTTGTTATTAGTATTTATTTAAATACACTTCCTCTTCATATCAGGAAGTAAAAATCATATATCCAAGAAAAAAAATCTCCCTTGATACATACATATACTTCTTGTAGTCGATTGAAGTTATCTAGGGGTTATCCAGGGTCATTACCTAGAATGGTTGTTATCTCTATTAATTTATATCAGCTATTTTGTTTAGCCGATGACCTATGGGGTGGATTAGTAGGTTATGGTTGAACTTGGTTATCTTTTGTTAAATATTCTAAATCCATGTTCATGTTTTTGTTAAATATGGTAAATTATAATTGACCATGGTTGAGCATTCTTGACCATGTTCCCTATCAATGAATGTGGTTGGCCATGGTGCAACATGTTGAACATGGGGAGAAAATGAAGTTTTGATGAAGGTTGGCCATGGTCAACCATTGCAAAGAAAGAGTAGTATGGACTATGGTTGTATCTTGTCAACAAATTGCAGGGAAAATTTTAAGGATCGAAATTTATCTTAAAGTTTAGAAACCTTGGCGAATCCCACTAGTCCATAATATGAAATCTATAAAGTGTTTGGAGATATTTTAAATATTCAAATTTATAATATTTTTTTATACTCTATATATAGTTTTTTGGCAATTTTTAGGGTAAAATAATTTCATTCTATAAAATTTGGGCAAATCATTTTTACAAAGAATGGAAATTAGTGAATCTTTTTTTGAAAAAAGTATAGAAAATTAGCCCATGGGCGAATATTTGCCCCTAAAATGTTCCCTCGCTAATTATGGTTGACTATGGTTCACCATGGTTGACCATTTTTAAGATAGTAAGGAAATAAATGAAGGCGTAATTTCCAGAAAATTGCTCTCTATTGCAACAAATTGCAAGGCTTCACACACTCATGTGGCCCAAGAATGACAAGTGACAAGCCCAAGTGAGTGACAATTCTAAGTGCAATCCTTATCAATTTTGGGGTTGGGCGCAGGTTAGATGTTTAATTCAAAAAGTTATTTTGAAATTTTGATGTAATCATGTAAAGGTAAAACAAAATTGGAAACTAAAGTGATTTAGAAATTAGAAAAAAGGGTAGGTGAAACCATTAATTATAATCTCAACAAGTGAGTATGTTGGAACCAATTTTTATTTTTCCACCCTTAGTGAACCATGTGTTGGCTATAGTCTAAATTCTAATGGTAACTATCAGGGTGACAAGTAGACTTGTATTTGCTTGTTCTTGCAATCGTTGATTATAAAAGTGTTAAATTGGTTCCAGCATACTCACTCGTATTATATCTCACATTCCCCTCTTAATTTAACATCAAGTTTAAATGCAAGTCTTGTTTCCACCCTCATCAAGTTTAAATACAAGTCTACTTTCCACCCTCATCAAGTTTAAATAAAAGTCTACTTTCCACCCTTATAGTTACCACCTGAGTTCTTGATTCCACAACTTATGTCCCATCCTCTCTACATAGAAGAGGATACATGTGATTGATTACATGTGCAATCACATGAATACATGTAGGCCCAACTTAACATGGCTTGAAAAACACATAGGGAATTCAACTTGTACAACTTCGACCAAAACTTTTAGGATGTTGGGTTTAATCGATCATGCATCCCTTGCATAATTACATCATATAAGAGCATCTCATTTCCATTCACTTGAATTTAATTTTGCAAAATGGTTTTTGGTTTATCATGAAGCATATGGCTTAACATAATGAGAAATTCTACTTGGTAAATTTGGAGGACCAAAATGACTCATGCAATTTGGAAGTATTAGCATTATATAATCTTTTTAAGGCAAAAGTAAATATTTTCCGCTCTTCCACTTATATCCAACCACAATTTACTTGAATGTGACACTTTGATATTTTGTCATTCCTACACTTAGCTTTTACATTCCCTTTTTTGCTATAGTGACTACGATATTGTTCCTCCTTCTGTGCTTGATTTTTTTCATTGGTACTTGTAAATGATTCATCTGTTATCAATGTATCTATTTTCATGAACTTGATAGTTTCATTAGTTCATTGACCTTCATAACTAATAACTTCCTTTGTTGGCCTTATATGTATGAGAATGGGTTTCTAGATACCTTGACCATTTATGGCTAAAACTTTCCCATCAAAACTCATTTTGCACAAAAGCTTGGAACCAATTCTTTTTGTATTCTTTTCAAAAACACCCTACCTCATCATCTAAAATAAGATATTCATCTTTAGGAATATCACAACGATCGTCATTCTGTTACTCAGAATAGGACATACAAAAATCAACATTATTATCTTCAATGAGAAGTTTCACAACTATCAATATTCTCAATCAAGTCATTGTGTCACATATTTTATCACACTTTTCTTTCACTTGTTTTAATTATTTGACATCACTTTCAATTAATAACAATATATATTCCTTTGCTAATATCTCTTGATAAAATTAATTTATCAATTCATCATTTTTATCTTTAATTTTGAAAGGATCAACTATTGATTGATTTATTGATTGCAAAATTTCCTCTAATATGCTGAAGTCTTTCGTAGTGAGAGCAACAAATTCATCACGATTTTTATTATCTCGTGACCTTTTCATTTTGATGTTATTTTCCTCCATTCTCAATTTAAAAAAAAAAATCACATTTTAAGAATAAAAACAATAAATAGTGTAAATTATTGAAATTCACTAAAGCGTTGTCACCTCATAGAACTTCCTCCACATATGTCTAGTTCATATCTCCACATATGTTTATTTCGTTCTTGTACCTACCGAAACCCTACATAGATTGTCTTCTTTAAGGGATGCAAGGCAATCAATATTGTGGTACCTCATGCTCCTTTGGCTAGATCAAGTTAGATCAAAAATAAAATTTCAATATCCTTAGTGAATCATATCTTGAATAGTTTCCCTTTTTCATAGTGTAGGCTAGGAACTTTGTGCTAAAAATTTATTTTCTTCAAACTCTATTGTTTATCCGAAGAGAAGAAAATTCTCTAGAACATGTACCACCATAGAGGTTGGTATTCACTAGAAGGGTGGAAAACAAAAATTAATTATTCACTATAGGAGGAATACAAAAGTTGAAATGTATATAAATTGTCTATCTAGGAAAATATAACTATCCAAAATCTCTAGAGTAGGATCAATTCTCTCCTTAAAAGGTCCATAAAAGAACATAACGGATTTTCGCCATAGTCACCAAAGTTTGAAATATATTCAATTATATTTCTCAAAATAAATGAATCAACAAAACCTAATAACAAACCTTTAAAATTATATAGTCACTCCCTTAACAAACCAATGCACTAAAACCCTCCTATATTTTTCCTTTTAATGTGAATAAATGTTATTTCATAAAATAATGAAGCATGAAAAACAAATAATTGTCATTACGTTTTCCAAGCTTGGATGGAAGTCAAGGACACTCAGGAGTTTGTGATATTAGAACAAAAATATATTGCTTGTTCTGGTCCATTAGTCATTTAGTATTCCCATGAGCTCCATAGGTATCTATCCTTCGTTTCCTCCTATGCAGTCGAAATGGCATCCAAGGCCGCACCTCATAAATTGATGCAAATTTATCTAAAATTACACACCAATTCTTTTCCAATAGAGACTTTAATAACGCTATGTTCACTCATTGGAGATCTACAGGTTACTATCACTCATTAACATTGTTCATGAAATAAAAGATGACTATGATGGCCATCCATACTACTTTATCACATTGTTTTTGTGTGGAGAATAAAAAAAATCAATCGAAAATGTGTCACTATGTCTTGTCCTCGCCACTAAAACAATCCAAGAGAATGGAATTGTTCTTATTGAGTATGGGTTCACTCATTTCTTAACACATAGCCCCATCCACACATCAAAAAAACTTATCTTCACCTACCTATCATTTCTAACTGGCACATATCCATCATCATTTCATGTAGGAAACTAGAGGACACTAGCAACATATTTCTCAGTAGAATATTTTTTTACTATTCAACTAGTCACCACACTCTTATATAATTATCCCCATAAATCACCATCTAAATCTAAAGGAATGCACAATATCTGAAGCCAAATTACACTATATCATTTTATTATGCCATACCTTGTTGTCCTACTAAAAGTAACCTTGTTTTCGGGTGTATACCTTCTATATATAATGACAATATTATTTTATAGCCCATAACTTATTGATCTATTCATTTCAGTAAAATCCATTGACACCTTATTTAAAAAGTAGATTGAGAAACAACTCGAATAGATGTACTAGGCAAGCTCCCATGAAAGAGAAAATCCCTCACAAACACTTAAGCTAACACTATTGCAATATACAAAATCCTTATGAAGCATTTATAAATTGTGAGACAAAGGTCACTAATTTATCATTTAGTGATGACCTTTGGTCCCTAGTTATGGATTGAGGTTTTTTGTCAATTTGATTTTTGGAGAAATCAATATTTCAAGAGATGGTACAATATCTCAAAGGGAATGGTTATGAACCCATGATGAAGGCACCTCCCACAGCTTCCAACAGTTTCTTGAGGAAATTTTCCCCACCTCCTTACACATCATGGATAAATCCTCACATTGGACCTATAGCTTTGTAACGAAAAATCAATTACATGACCGATGGATGGAACTAACATCAAGAAAATTCATTGATAGAATTGGATTTTCTCAATAAGTATTCACCATTTGTGGGATTCATATAGGAGCACATGTGAGTACTACTGAGGTTTCCATCTCTAGAATAAATAAATAAAATTATTTAATCATTTTCACAATGCATTTGATAATTAATGAGAACTTGCTATATTCAAATCAAATCCAATCAACCCTAGTAGAGATTAGCAAGAGCCATCATTCCATATTTATTCAAATAAAAATATCATTCCTTAATATTGACTAAGACATACTCAACAACACATTTGCTTCTTTGCATTCTCCCTCACGAGCCTCGCTTCTAATATTTAATGTAGATATCTTTCAAGTTCTGTTAATGATGTTGAATGCATTGTTTATAGCCTTAAGGGGATATCTCTAGTATGAATATCCAACTAGGCTTCACAGTGTTTGGTATGAGTGTCCCATCTAGGTTTTCGACCCATCTACCATCTTATCCTTTTACAAATGTTGAATGAAAGTGAAACCTAAATTAAGTCCTTTATGGAATGCAAGTAAAATCATCCTCAATCAAAATACTTTAAATGAATCTATATAAGGAATGTTATAGCATATTTATAATAAATAATTTATGTTAAATAAAGAGTGATAGAAATATCTAATTAAGATACATGACAACTGAAGTTATACTAGTTATTAATTGTGAAACAATTTACAATCAACAACCAACATGTAAATATCGACAAGAAATTCTTAGAATGATAAAAATTTACAACTAAAAAAAATAGTTCGTTAACTTGCCACAAATATATAGAAATCCTATATTAACAAACAAGAATATAGAAAATCCTTACAATAGTCAATGACATATGATAAGAAAGTCCTTGTTGTGGCCCTCATAGTTGAACATTCAATGCCAAATCATAAAGTGTCTTCAAAAATCCCAATAGGGGAAGTGCATAAAGATGAAAATTAGTCCTCAAGGTGATTACAATCTTTTACCTTTCAAATTTTCTCCAAAATTCCAAAAAGTAAGATCCCTTCCTTCTTACTAGAGGGTTATATTTATACAAAATTGAGGTGTCTCTCCACCTTGCATGACTTTTCACATACTCTCATTTCTAATTTCTAATTGAAATTATTTTCTAATCTTGTTTTACTTTTTCATAATTACTGTAATGGCCTCGGTTAAAGATTCATGTAAAAAAATATAAGATGAGGGTCATAGGACACTTATTCCAATCTGAATGTTGGGTAAAATATCCTAGTGGGCATTAATTGTTGTGTTTATGGCTAAGCGAATATTGGTAAATGCAATGGAAAAGGCTTTGAAAAGGAAAAACAATATTTTTGGCACTTTATTTATGAAAATAAAGGAAATTATAATAAAATGGAGGTGAAAGGTCAAAAGTTGTGTTATCACTTAGAGGAAACCCGATCACAAGAAAACCTCTGAGGTAACCTTGAACCTCTTTGAGGTTGAAAGTTGACCCTTCAACCTAGAGAGGGATCTCTCCCTAAAAACTCAACTACTCAAGGTAAATCTAGTAGAAGGTTTGCAATTGAGTCCTATCGCCAAATTTATCGAAGAATAATTGAAATTTGGTTGGGCTATGTGAAATTTATGTTATCCCACACAATGACCGAGGCTGATGAGGAGATCGATGGAGGTAACCACAGACCAAGCTTTTAGTTTGGTAGGTAGCCCTACCAAACTAGAGAGGGCTCTCTCTATGGAATCATAGCCAGCAGATGACTTATATGTAAAGGATTTTAGGATAGATAGCTAGGCTTAGGGTTTGATTTGATTGTGATTATTTGCTAGATGGTGGCTTAGGTCTAGGGAGCTAGGTCTAGGCTTTGAGAATCAGATTTGTAGAGATGTAATGGGGAAAGCTAGGAACACACATTAGCACTTTAGGGTTTTCATTGTGTATATGGGAGATAGGTAGGGTTTCTAAATGAGCATGAGTCTCATGAATTCATTTATATCAGAAGAAAAATGATCAATAATGTGAAAGCTCATCCAAAACAGAGCATTACATGAATGAATTTTCTCTATTATCTTAGAAAACAAGCACATGAAACATGGAAATGGAAATGAAAGATACAATACATTCAAACTTATGGTCACAAAAGGAAAAACATTACTAAAACACATACCATAAGAATCCCACTATAATATATGCAAATTTTGTCTATTAGTTCTTGCCAAATTCTCAATTACACTAGAATTCAAGGCTTAATTCCACTACATCCAACAAACAATCAAAACCAAATCAAACCCTAAGCCCAGATATCTAGCTTAAAATCCTTTACATCTAAGTCATCTGCTGGCTGTGATTCCATAGAGAGAGCCCTCTCTAGTTTGGTAGGAATAGCTACCAAACTAAAAGCTTGGTCTGTGTTTACCTCTGTTGATCTCCTCATCAGCGTGGGACATTGTGGGGGATAACATTTTGGTGTCATTTCTAGGGAAACAACTGTTATATCATTCATGTGGTAGGTGTTTTAGAATTTTTTTTTCTTTTGTGATCATATGTTTGAATGTATTGTATCTTTCATTTCCATTTCCATGTTTCATCTGCTAGTTTCCTAAGATAATAAACATAATCCATTCATGTAATGCTTAGTTTTGGAGAAGCTTTCACATTATTGCTCAGTTTTCTAATGATATAAACAAATTCATGAGATCCATGCTCGTTTAGAAACTCTACCTATCTCCCATATACACATCAAAAAACATAAAAGTGCTAAAGTGTGTGCCTACCTCACCCAATTACATCTCTACAAATCTGATTCTCAAATCCTAGACCTAGCTCCCTCTAACCTAGCTAACTGTTTTTTCTCTCTTACCCAGCAACAAAACCCTAAATTTTCCAAAACCCACCTGAGATTAGCTATCTAGTCTAAAACCCTTTATTATCCAGTCATCTCTTAGCTGTGATTCCATATAGAGAGCCCTCTTTTGTTTGGTAGGGCTAGCTACCAAACCAAAATCTTGGACTGTGGTTACCTCCGTCGATTTCCTCATTAGCCTAGGACATTGTGGGGGATAACACTCTCTATGATGTAATAAAATTTTATTCTGTTATTTCCACTATTATTTTATAATATTCCTGAGGAGGCCCACTTTAGACCTCAAAATTTCTCTAATGAGACCTAAATTGTCATGTACTAATGATTCTACCTATTTGACAACCTCATATTATTTAGGCTAATTTTCCCAGCTTACCACTAGCCTTGAACTAAATTGATTCTATGTATCCCACCATAGATTAGGAGGAAAAAAATCCTCTTTCTATAGGTGAAATAAGTTACCATATATTGTTCAATTTCTTGAGATTCTAACTGTGGTTGGATAAGAGTATCTAATAGTGTTACCTTTTCACTAAGATGTAAGATGAACTGGTAATTTGAATTAGAGTTAACAGACCAAGCGAATTTACATTGAGTCTTATTATTCATCTGAGGCCATTTTTGCATTGTATTATGAAGTTTCATAGGTTAAAATAGGATCTGCATTACAAAGAAACAAGCTCACATTCCAACTTTGACATCATGTGTAGTTTCCCTCTATTAGATTCATTTATGCTAGAAACCTTTTATTGAAGTCCATTTCCACCAATAGTTGGTGTATGTTGAAATTTTATGCATCTCAATTTCACAACTTTTTTATTCTTTTATTTCTCGGGGCCTATTTTCATCACTCAATTTTGAAGACTAAGAAAATGAAACACCTATAGATGTTGTAGTAATTTGATGATTTCTATTGACATCCATCAATTATGTTTTAGTTTTAATTGTGAGTTTAGGAATTCCTAGTATCTCCAACCTCGTGAGAGGTTTTTTTACTACTCCTCCTTTTGTGTTTTGAAAACTATAATAATAAGGACCACGACTCTATGTGATTTAGAAGGGGTAAATTCTTGTAATGGGAAACACCATGTTATTATCGTAGTTCCATGCATTCTATATGAAGTTTCTAGAGGATCAATGTCCATATGTTTTGAACCTTTGGATTCTCCATCTTTCCTCTTATTATCTTCTTCCATCTTCTTCTTCCTTTTTCTTTCTTTCTTCCTCCTATTGAAGCGTCAGTTCTTTAGCTTCCTTTAATACCATTGTTGCCTCCCTAGCTTCTCTTTCATGCTTCTATTCTTTAATAATTTCTTTGTTAGGTTGTACCTTATCTACTTGTTCATTACATTTATCCTTTTCACAATGATTGCACCAAGAGGCACTCTCTAGTCCAATATAGAAGAAATGTTGTAATGGTATGTAATGTCATGTACGATTGCTTGTTAAAATTATAGAAATAAAATTACTAATTATTAATGTTGCCTCGATAATTAAAATTAAAAATTAAAATTAAAGAGGTGAAATTATTTTAAATAAAATAAAATTAAAAAATTATAACAAACTAATGCTTATAAATATTGTTAAATTTATTCAAGTAAAATTGTTGGTGTGTTTTGGGCTCTAGGTTTTGACAACCCATGGTTTTCCCAAAGGTATTCTTATGTAATGTATCATATCTATAGGCATCAAGAATGATCATATAACCAGTCTAGATCCATCTTAACTATGGATCTATCAAGCGCCGAGATGAATCAAATGTCTCTAGGTGCAGACCTTTCCTAATGTTTCACACTCAAAAAAGAGGTATGCACATCGAGAGATTTAATCCTCTTGGCGCTTGATAAATCTAAAGTTAAGATGGATCTAGGGTGACTTGAAGTCAAATGATAGTTCATAAATGTAGCTTGTCCTTAAAATATTTTTCTCCATATAAATTAGCAAGGGAAAATATTAAGGATGGAAATTTTGTCTTAAAGTATAGAAAACTTGTAGAATCTAACTAATCCATAATATGCAAAATGTTGAACGTTTGGAGATAATTTTGTAATATTATTCAAATTTCTAATGCTTTTATATAGTCTGTATAAAATTTTGGTGATTTTTTAGGAAAAATAATTGCATCTTATAAAATTTGGATAAATTATTTTTAGCAAAATGGAAATTAGATCAATTTTTTTAGAAAGAAAAGTATGGAAATAGCTACTTTTTATGAAAAAGGTAAGCAAATTATCCCATTTGCTAAATTTAGTCCATAAAATTTTATCTAAGCTTAGTTGAAGAATAATGAATCATAATAGTATTTTTTCTTTTTGTAACTGAGGCCACCATGCTTATTGGTTAGAAGAAGACCAATGGACCTAGGATAAGATGCTTATCAGGAGAATGCTTATCATAATAATTTTTAATAAAAAATATTTATCCTCTTCTTAAAAGATAAAAATAATGAAATTTTTCAATATACAATTAAAAAAACCCTCCATAATTAAATATATTGTGAATGTAAAATATAAAGAAACACCCTTCAACTTTTATAATTTTTATTTTATATCCTCAATATCATTAGCTTTACCACCTAATCCCAAACTCCATATATTCTAAACAAAAACAATATTCTTTTATAAAAATAAAAAAAATAAAAAATTAATTAATTATTAGCAATAACATTAAATAACTCATACACATTTAAAATTAAAATTTGAATCTATCTTAAAAACATCTTTCTTTTCTTAATTTAAAAAAATTATATTTAAATTAACCACAAAAATTTCTCCATTTTCTTTTAATTGCAACTTTACACTAATATTTATAAGTATAAATACAATAAACAAAAATCAAAATGAACGTCAAAATAATAAAATCCAAATCATACGCTCAATCTAAGCATGGTCCAGATTCACTGAAGCATTTCGATTAATATAATAATACAATGTAGAAATAATAATATAACTTTACACTTATAATTATAGGTATAAATACAATAAACTTTAAATAAAAATGAACGTAAGAATAATAAAATCCAATTCATACGCTCAGTCTAAACATGGTCCAGATTCATTGAAGCATGTCGATTAATATAATAATACAACTATCATTTTCAAATAAAAATAAAGTGGCCAACCGTATGTCTTCTACTCGTGTGATCCATTTAGAGACTCGTCCAAATGACATGTATATTATAGTATCCCTTGTCGCAGTCGTCGTTGTGCGCTTCAAGATTCAAGTGCCGTGGGCGCTTTTTTCGCCATGGCTGTGTAAACTTTTAATAACAGAAGTATTAATACAATAAATTTAGTATTTGAATAATCAATTACAATATATATATATATATATATATTACTCTATTTTTTTTTCATTTTTTCTACCATGGAATAAATAATGATAGGGTGTTTTGTTGAAATATTTGGTAGACTTCCTCAATATGAACATCACCATTTTATGGAACTCACAATGAGGAATGAGAGCGGGATCAGGGACGGAGAGTGCTAATGATCTAGGTTTCACCATTCTCAGAGACGGAGCATTGCTCAGCTCTCAACGCCCTTGTTCTTCCAATACTGCATATCTCTTTAATAAAGCACAACAGCACGTAGCACAGCTCCAACGGCATCCCCGATGGGGGAGGACTTGGAACCTCCCCCTCTGATGAATCAGGAACCAAGGAATTCGAACAGTTTTGACAACACCTCTGCACAACAGACGCAAACAAATCAGGAAAATACTGACTCGCTCAATGAACCGCAGGGTATAGCAGAGATACCTACAAACAAGCAGGACAATGTCGTAGAAGATGAAGATAAACCCAAAGCGACTTCTGCAACCTGCAAACCTGTGGCTGCAGAATGGCCCAAGATTGAACTGCCCAGTCAACAAATCAACACCCAGATCCAATATATGAAAGATCATGCCCTCATTGGAAAATTTATTGGGTTTTGGCCCACAGAGAAAGCCCTACAAGGATGGATAGCAGCCAAATGGAAACCAAAAGGACACATCAATCTGAAGCTTGGACCGAAAGGCTTTTTCACAGCCATCTTCAACTACATTGAAGATCGAAACAGGGTCTTAGACAATGGTCCTTATTTCTTTAACGCAGGAGAACTCTATTTAAGTTACTGGATAGAGAGATTCAATTCGAAAAAAGAAGACCTTAGCTCAGCACCTGTCTGGATCTGGCTATATTCCCTACCACTGGAATATTGGGATGAGGAATCCTTAAAAGACATCAGCAATGTATTAGGAGAATTTATAAAAGTTGCAGAAGAAACAAAACACAGAAGATATAATTCCTACGAGCGCATTTGTGTCTACATGCACCTGAAAAAAGCTCTCCCAGATTCGGTAAGTTTATTTCATGATGATTTTGAATGGATTCAGACTCTAGACTACGAGCATGTTCCATTTAGATGCCACAAATGCCATGCACATGGACATCTATTCCGCGACTACCCGCTCAATGTCAAGCCCCCTTCCAATGCTACCCCCTGTATTGTAGACCAGGAGGGTTTTACTAAAGTAAACCCTCGAAAAAAATCTCACAAAAAAATAGTTTCTCAGCCTAAACATGCCCTCGCCAGTACCTCAAAACCCTCAACCAGTAACAGCTTCGATATCCTAGCTCACTCCGATCCTATGGACCCTGAACTCCCACTACCCTCCACAACCCCTGCTTTCCCTTCCCCACCCTCTGATAACCCCCAGCAGGTCACGTCTCCTACTCAGGAACATGAGCAATCTAGATCCTTTGTCCCCAACAAAGAGTCGGTTGGAAAAAGTATGGACATTGACAACCCCCTGCTTTTTCCCACACTTGTTTCAAACATCACTTCTGACAGCATTGATCTCAAGAAAATGGATGAAGAACCAGAAAGCATTGACCTAGGAGATTTGGATATCTTCAGTCTTGAGCAAGCATGCAAGCAAAAACAATATGATAAGATTCCAGCAAGACAGTTAGAAAGTCTAGAAGTCATTCTATCCAGAGCACACCAACAAAGATCTCTCAAAATCCAACCAGGAAGTCAATGGGATGGAAAGAACTTATTCAAGGATACCAAGAAAAGAGGGAGAAAGACAAATCTATAGCGTACCATCCTCATTGGGGAAATGTTGGTGGAATCTGGAAGATATTCCAAACTCACCAAGTACTACAGGCCACTTCCCAACTCTGAACCATGAAGCTCACCTCATGGAATCTAAGAGGGTTGAACAACCTAGGGAAATACAGAATGATAAAAAATATGATTCAAAAGGAGAAACCACATATCTTCTTTATGCAAGAAACAAAATGTAATAGTACTCTACTCAATACCACTCTCTCAAAAGCCTGGCATGGCTGTCACACAATGGCAGTGGATGCTATCGGAGCCTTGGGTGGTTTAGCAATAGCTTGGAATGCACAAGCTATTGAGCTCATAGATTTTCATGCAAACCACCACTTCATTCAAGCCAAATTCCATATCATAGGGACCAATGTGCATGGACATCTTACCAATGTGTACTTCCCGCAAGCTGCTGAAAACAAAATCAGTATCATGGATACGCTATCTATGCTCAATGTCAACAGATCCCATCCACTCTAGATCATGGGAGGCGACTTCAACATGATCACCAAATTAGAGGAAAAAAAAGGAGGCAGAATCAGACTAGAAAATGAAAGTGAGCACTTCAAACAGTTCATACAAGGCAACTGGTTGATCGACCTCCCCAGCAACAATGGAATATTTACCTGGAACAACAAAAGGTCCGGTCCCCATCAGATCGCCTCTAGGCTTGATCGATTTCTGATTTCTAATAATGCCATACACCTAGGAGGAGACCTATCCACATCCATTCTACCATATGCAGGGTCGGACCATTGGCCAATCTCGCTGCAATGGCAACGACCGGGGAACTCCACCAAATTCCCTTTCCGATTTGAATCCTTTTGGCTGACCCATCCACAGTTCAAAGATCTAGTGCAGGAAACCAAGCAAAGCTTTACTCCCCCTACTGGATCCAAAATGTTCCAATTTCAGCAAAAGTTGCAATACATCAAAACGCAAATTAAACAATGGAACGTTGCAACCTTTGGAAACATCTTCCAAGCTCATCAAGCTTTAGCTCAGGAAATGGAAAAACTCCAGCAAACTATCATCAGTCAAGGTAGAACTGAGGCCAGCAACGAACAGGAAAAGCATATCCAAATTCAAATCAATGAAAGAGAGAGATAAGAGGAAATCTAATGGAAACAGAAATCTAGAATAAAATAGTTAAAGGAAGCGGAGAGGAACACCAAATTCTTCCATCACTCAACTATCTAAAGAAGAATACATAATAACATCACCACTCAAAGGCAATCCGAGTCAGGGTGGGTACGGAGGAATCTTCAAGAACCACTCAGGAAATCCTTTACTTCTTTATCTAGTCAGTGCAGGTTGGGACACCAACAACTTAGCATAATTGGGAGGATTATGGCAAGGGCTTAATCTCGCTTAGCGGCATAGACTCTTCCCCTTAATCACTGAAGGAGACTCCCAAATCCTCATCAACATGGCTCAACAAATCATACAGGGAACTCCAGTTACCAAATTATCCTGCAGTTGGCGACTTGTAGCTCAACTACAACACATTGAGCAAGTGCTTGCATCCAATAAAGCAATAACTTTCAAACACATCAAGAGAAATGGCAACAAAGTGGCCAACCACTTAGCCAACCTTGGGGTGATGAGTGATAGACCTATCCATAAAGGTTTACTTGAAATTATAAAATATGCATCACACCAATAGGAATTCACCATGCTGGTGCGAATAGATGCAGCCTCCCCGAATGCGGGTGGCAGATAACAGTTTAATGCGCATGGGCAGCTGGATAAGTAGGTGGCTTATCTGTGTGGCCACCTGCGCTTTCATTTGTGTGATCTCACGGCAAGTTCAGGCACATAGGACAATGACATTAACTAGCTGGGAAATTCAAGACATTCCCAGCATTTACAGAGATATGGATCATAACTCCCTTCATTCCCCCATTCAGCCTCTCAATTTCTCCTGCCATCCCGTTGTTATAGAGCCGACTCTCGGCACAGGCAACGAAAGACGTTGCAGGCTCTTCTGTTGCGTCAACCTGGGCAATGGTAACCATTTCTCCCAGTCCTCATTCTGTCACTTGCGCTTTGAAGTCTCAACCCTTTCCGCTAGCTCATCTATGAATTCCCGGGACCACTCCCTTTTTCCTTCTGCATCTCTTGGATTGACCCCGAACCCTATTTTCAACAGCTCTCAGCAGTATCCCAATCTCAGAACCATGCGACAACATCATAGAATGAGGATCAGATGCAGTGGCAGTCACAGAGGAGCCATTAGTTCTGCATCTTGATCCCCATCTATTTATACCGCTCTTCTGTTTCCCCTTCCCCTAGCCTCTCCTATTCTCGCTCCATTGGTAGATATCAGGATACTCGAAGTGGCCATGGCAGATTAAACATCAGAGAGGCTCGTCGTTTCGAAGAATTCCACTAGCATGCAGCAACCTATGCTCCCTCTCAGCAAGTGCACTTCCATTTTCAAAGTGCATTGGACAAACCGATCATAATAGCCACCATCTCGGTGAATTTCAGGAAATCCCCGCCTCCTCTCCTGAACTTTCTCTCAGCCAAGAAATCAACCATGTCCATGCTTCCAGCTTTGAACGAGGGGAGCCAAGCACCCACCACCCGCCGAAAGATAAGAGCAACCCATCTAGTAGCAAACAATAAATGTTGGGAAGCGATGCCACCCGTAAGGATAAGGGCATTCAAACTGAGGATAATGCAGGTGGTACACATGTGGCGAAGGCTAGCTCTGAGGAATATGGATGGTGTACGGTCATGGAGGAAGATCCTAACGAAGTCACCCTGCAGCTACTAGCCAGGCTACGTGGCAAACCTTGACTCGATCTCTGATAAGTTCTGATTATGGTCACTTTATATCTTGTTTCATGTCGGGTCATTTTCTAGTGATTGTCCCCAACTCAGGTGAAGAAAATTTTGCTTTTTTACTCCCATTGGTCTATTCACAGGGGAATTTTTTGAGTTAAGTACTAGATTTCATTGTTTTCAGGCTAGAACTTTTTGAATTTTGGAACTACAACCCCTGCGAGGGTAAACTGAACTGTAATTTTTTGTACTCAGAATGGTTTCCCATCTGGGGTAGTCAAGGCTTCAAGGTTTTTTGCATAGAATGGTCATACAATTGACCCAGTGCCGCTGAGGCTGGAGCCTCTCTGTATATTATGTTTTTATAAATAGATCAGTTTTACATAGAAAAAAAAATATTTGGTAGTGTGAAAGTTAGCGGTTGTAAATTCTATGAGAAAAAATCTAGTCATATTAAAGGTTGGTAGTGTGAAAGTTAGCGGTTGTAAATTCTATGAGAAAAAATCTAGTCATATTAAAGGTAGGTGTCGTTAAAGTTAAACATGATACTTCAATGATTTATTTTTAGATTGTATATTCCATATCACTTAGATCATTTTTTTTAGATTATTTATTCCATATTACGAACATACATATTATATCGATATTGTAAGTCTCTACATAGAAAAGATTCCATTCCTACCTCTCACTCCCCATATATACCTAATTAACAATCTAAATTTTATATAAATTATATTTACTTTAAATTTTAAATTAAAATAAAAATCTCCATTAAAATTCTTATCACTCTTATTATCTTATATACTTTTAAAATTTATTTTATAATTATATATCATAAAATTACAATAAAATTACAACATCATTGAAAATTTATATAAAAAAAATAAATCCAATTTTTAAAAAATTCAAAACTTATAATTTTAAAATTAAATACAATACCTCTCATCTTATTAAAACATTTATAATTTATAAATTTATAGTTAAAAATAATACACTTTATTCTTTTATAAAGGAAAAACCGTTTTTTTTTTCTTTATAATTATTAAGGCAGGAAACATATTTTGTATGTCAAGTTAAAGATCTGTAATTCATTTTTCATTTTGTGCTTCACCTAAAATTAACGGGTATATTTTAAAATAAAAATAAAATATTTATTAAATAAAAAATAATGTTTATTATTGTAAAAAACAAATAAAGAAAAAACAATTGAAACTGAATAATATATATATTTTTATTTTCTAATATGAAAATTTTCTTTTACATATTTTTTAAATTTTATTTAAATAATATTTTTAAAATATTCTTATATCAACTTAATATATGAGAAAAATAATTGAAAGTAAAAAAGTAACATGCAAGTCATTTTATTTTTAGTATAGAGTAGAAATGACTATGTTGTATATTACAAGTAAAATGTTTAAATATGTCTATTTATATTTAAAAATACATTAATAATACAAATATATTTTAATGTATAGATTATGAATCATAAATAAAATATTTGTTCTACATATAATTTTTCTTTACTTTTTATAATGTTTTTTTATTAAAAAATATTTTATTTTAAGAAATTTAGTTTCTTTGTACATTTGTTTACTCTAATAAAATTGAAGATAATATAGCCTATAAGATATGCCTGGTTATTACACCTTATGTTTATGTACACTACACTATTAAGTGTATGCCTAAGTATTTAATGCTAAATAAAAATGATAATCAAAACTGTTGGATATTGAAATAGAGTGCTATTAAGAAATCAATTACATATATATATATATATATATATATATATATATATATATATATATATAATACAATAAACATTTAGAAGATAGGAAAAAATTAAAAAATTCCCAAAAATAATCAATCCTTATTTTCAATTTAAAAATATATTTTTATTTTATATACCATAAAAGGTAAACTTAATATAATTAAAAAAAACACATTCTTACTTCTTGAAGTAAAAGTAAAAATTAAATAGATTAAACACTGTGTGGTGATATCTTCTGGAGTCATATTTATGTTTTTTGTATCTACATTTTGAATCAATCTCTGTGGTTTATCATCAGCATTAGATGAGTGAATAAGTCAAGGATTAGTGGGGTAATAAATAGAGAGGAGAGGGTTGAGATAGGAATACACAGATTTAGTTTCATTAATTAATTTATTATTAATTTTTTTTTAATTAATGATTATTAGCCTTTTCGAGAATTGTGTTTTTAGTTGTTGATTAAATAATTAAAATAAAATGTTATGACGTAATGTTATTAATGATTGTGAACTAACTGTTTTTTTTTTGCATAACTAACTAGCTTTTGTTGAACTAATTAGCTGTTGTTGATTACAAGATTATTAATGCTTAATTTTTTATTATTATTTACATTAATGTTTAAATGTTACACACATTAAAAAAAATTATAACTAAAACATGTTATTTAATAATGATCCTGAACTAGCTTAATTATATATATATATTTTTAAATTTTCATAAACCAATTATAAACAATCATATTAATAAACAAAATACGATTTAATAATAAACGTCCATATAAATAAATAAAAAATGATTTAATAATAAAATATCAATGCGATATTCGAGTATTTTAAAATTATGAATGATGCTTATATATAATTTTAAATGTATAAATTCCCGAATGGGGTGTTGGACCAAGGTGATGATGGGTTCAAGGGGAGCCTACCACCCCTACCAACCGAATGTTCATTTAATCTTGCAACGTGACAAGTCATTTCCATGCAGGATCGCATGTGGAGAATTCTCCAAAAACGGGAGGTAGGTTATAAGGCATGGTGGGAAGCTTGGTTTCATGTTTAGAAAGTCTTGGCATTGACGTTCACGAAGAAGGTTCAACAAATGGTTCAATTGTGCAGGTTGGAAAACTGTTAGTGCCAACCCAAGATTGGAATTCTATAACGGAAGGGCTGAGCATAGTAGTAGGTCACAAGGGAGAAGAAAAGGCCCAGGAGCAGCTCTAAAGTCTACGTATTAGACTGAGGTAAGGTGGACTCTAACCAAACTAATATACGTTGGTTGGAGCTCTCACTAAGGAGGAGGTGGGTGGTCTTGCCCAGGGGTTGGTAAGTTATAGTTGTGGCGTTCCATAAATATTACACTGGAAAGGATTTTAAGTTTGGATGTCTCAATTGTATGTCTTTTGTAGATATTAGTATGGGCTATTTTTTTTTGAGGTTTAGTGGGTTTGTTTCTAAAGTTATTTATTGAGTAAGGGGCTAGAATTGGGAAGGATTTGGTAGCCAAGAGAGGGAAGTTGGCATTCTATTTGGTGGCTTGATCCAGATTTATGCAGTAACGAAATGAAATATAGATTTAAACATAAACATAGATTTGCAACGAATACTAATCTTCAATTCATTGATAACAAAGTGCTAAGAATTGTTTACATGTAGAATGGAAATAAACTAGCTAGGGTGGTGATATCTTATCTTTGAGAAATGATGTGGTGACTCCATGCTTATGAACTATGTACAATGAGTTTGGAATGCCTATTTATTATTGAGAAACAATGGAAAACCTTAAACATTTGAAAACTAACCCTAAGAGATGAAGCACCAAAAGTTTGTGGGCCCCGCTGGGGTAAATTTCTATATCAACTTCCGAGGGTCATAACTTGGCATACAATCTTTTTTTGATGCGTACAACACCTTATTAGAAATATCTATCTTAGGACTACAAATTTCAACCTCAAACCCCTATTATAGGACAATGGTTTTCCCATTTTCCAAAAAAAATGTTGTTTAGGGCCTTAAAACGGCTCTGTAAGTTCAGGACCTGAAAAATGGTCAAAAATAGTAAATTTTCATACGATTATGGAAACTAAAAGAAATAATGGCGGGGGTCCATGTGTAATAGGTGGGTGGCCACAAATATCCACATAGATCATGGTTGGTGCATCGGGAAAGCCCCATGGTCGATTGTTTTACGGTTAAGTATTAATGGCCCATATGGCCCTTCTAGGGTTACAAGTGACTAGTCTAAGGCCTCTGAAGGCACTAGGGATTTCTAGATGTTACTTGTGGGTTTATTGTGTGAACTAATAAGTATGTTCTTAAAGCTCATTTTTGTTGGGTTTAGAAACCCCTTAGAGTAGTGGCTAATGGCTCTATTGGTGACCCATGATGGTTAATTCTTGAAAGGTATTCACTCTGAGGTATAGTCAATGATTGAGTTGTTGGAAGCTAGTCTCAAAGACATAGCGGGGTCTATAGAAGGGAAGCTGTTTAATACCAACGTGTTAGTTTGGAGCTTTAACATTGTTTAGCGGGGAATTCACTCTGTGTGGTTATTTTGGCCCTGGGCTAGGTTGCTTTTCCACAGTTGTGATAGTGTGGTGGTCCAACATAGGCAGCCCACTAGAACTAGTAGGAGCAGTTGTTCTAAAGGTATCGTAGAGGTGATGTGTGGTAGGCTAACGTTAAACAAGTCCATGTAGCATAAGCAAGGTAGTGGATAGGGATATTGTACCCACATTGTACCACATAGACATAGGGCTAAGCATAGAATGGAGGACATGGATTTGGGGGAAGAGTTGGAGCCAACCCTAGTGTAGCCTCCTCACAGAGTAAAACTAATCCTTCCCTTTAATGCACTCGAAAGAAGACGTAGACACATTACCCTCATTTTGGACCAGTGTGGTTATGACCGAACGTTGTCGTTGGTTCCATGAACGAATTGCAAAGAAACTAATGGCATAAACTATATTGTTTGAATACCATATAGATGGTTCAGAACAAAATATATGAGAATGTGGAGCATATGGAAGGAAGGTTGGAAAACATGGAGAAACATGTTCAATGTGACTTCGAATGCCCCTCCCCCCAGCTCCTGCTACTAGGCACCGGACTGGAGTATCCAACTCCAGGAAACTCTTCTAATTCAAAATGATTGTGGGATGTATTCTAATTTTAGAGTATTTTTTTTACACTGGGTGCACTAGCTATGGATATCTAGCAAGTAGTGTTTTTTTGTCATCTAGTTTTGTCATTCTCTTATGGCCAATAAATATCATAGGAGTGATATGAGAAGAATTTTGATGAAACACTTTATAAGATGTAAATATGTTTTGAGTTAATAGAATCCTCTCTACTTACAAAAAAGAATCTAAATATATCCATTGGTCCTATTTTCAATATTTTAATTAAGATTTAAAACTTTTAATATATTAATTCTTATTTTATGCTTTTCAAAGTCTGATTTATAAGTACTAGCATAGCTATATAAATTAAATGACTAGTAAATATTAGACATCCAAACACATCAATCATGATACATCTCACATTTTCAAGATTAAAGAAATCATAAATAATAATTAAATTATAACTTTATTTCAAATTGTTTATATATATATAAACCATAACTCATTCGACAACCAAAATATTTTGTACAAATTTATTTTATTTCAATTTTATATTTTTTAATTAAATTGAAGAAAAATTAACATAATTATTTTTAAATAAGCATCCACCCTTTATCTTAACTATTATTAAACATATTCGATTAAATTCTTAACAAATATCTATTAATTATGGATAATTAAATTAAAATATCTAAATCTTAAAATTAATACTTTCTCATACTTATCATTCTACAAAATCCTAAACCATCACTCCCCTTTCCTGCGCTTTCTCACCCACTTCACTGCACATTAAATATTGTTGTATGATTGCACAGTGACAAAACAACATCATGAACATAGGCACACTTTCTATCTTACTAGTTGGAATGTATTAATTACTCCCAATCTTTACATAGGTTTTTAATTGAAATGTATTAATTACTCCCAGTCTTGACATAGGTGGACATAGGTTTTTAACTGGAATGTATTAATTACTCCCAGTCTTCACATAGGTTTTCAATAGTTTTTAGGATATTTTAAATTTATGATTATAAAATTATTCTTAAAAAATTCTCTATATATTTTTAGAACCGTTTATTTATATAAGTAATGAGAATTAGAGTTAGAGCCACCACTCAATTATATGACACTGTGATTTATTGTGTGTTATTGTGAATTTAGAGGTTGTCTGAAAAATATAATTCATACTCTTTCCCAAGGGTGAATATAATTGAACCGACCAACTGTATGCGTCATCGTGACATTGAAATGAAATCAAACGATTTGATTCCCATAAGTTTAATGTTAAGAAACGGCCTCTTAACAGGTGGGTAAATAGATTATATTGAAAGTAAAACTTTAAAGTGGATAAATAGATTATATTTAAATTTAATAATTTATTCTTGAAACTAAAATTTATTTAAATATTTTTCATATTATCTTTTGGATGATATATTAGACCAATAATATTCTTTTAAAATAAAAATTTTCTTCTTTATTTAAAATTCAAAATTCGTCAATCTCATTCCAATATAAATTAAAATATAAATATATATAAAAATATAAATTTATTACATTTTTATATAAATTAAAATATATATATATATATATATATAAATATAAATTTTTATTTATTATAAAGTAAATCAAATCCTACAATGAATACTAAATTGTGCATATTAAATCGGCAAGTATGTTTAAAATTAAGTTATTTGTTTACTAAAAATAATGTGTAGATTGTTATTTTATTGTATTTGATCATTAATATTTTTAAAAATAAATTTAAATGGGATTAATTTATATTTCAAAATATTAATATTAGTGAAAGTAGGTTTTGGAATAATTTAATAATATTTAATTTTAAGTGTTTTATTTCATTTGTATTAATTTAATTTTTATATATTTTTAATGTGTTATTTCAATAAATTTTGTTAGCTTATTATAATTTTTATATATTTTTAATGTGTTATTTCAAAAATTTTTGTTAATTTATTATAAAGTAAATAGATTTAGGGTTTATATGTGAAGTTATTATTAATTATTATAATGCTGCATGCATATATATGTTGTTTAGTTCTTTTCTTATTAACTATTAGTTTGTTTTGAAAAAATAAAATTATATTTTTCTTCGTTTATTTTTATAATATTTTCATATATTTATTTTAAATTTGATTGGTTTATCCTTTATTTTGCAATGCAATAATTACATATGTATTACAAAAATATTAATTAGCTGTACAATCAAATTTTGGTTGTACATATTCGCATTAATTCCTTCTTTGAATTCCATTAGCACCCTCATTTTGAAGTCGTCAATCACCTCTCAACTGTAACATACCTGATTTTTTTACATTGTGTATTACTTATTTACACCATGTGATCTACTTGAAGTCGTCAATCACCTCTCAACTGTAACATACCTGATTTTTTTACATTGTGTATTACTTATTTACACCATGTGATCTACTTGTGAGAGTTAACCCTATATATATCTATATCTATATATATATATATAACGTCATTGAAATAAGGTCAAACTTCGTATGGTTTACATTAATGTTTACCACCATATCGAACTTGGAATTCGTCATTGAAATAAAGTCAAACTTCGTATTGTTTACATTAATGTTTACCACCATATCGAACATAGAATTAATCGATATTTGATGTTTTTATTTAAGTTTATTTATACATATTAATTTTTGTAGCCGTGTTGGTATTTTACCTTAAAATCCATAAGTTATAATGTGATGTTCCGAATGGTTGAAATTTATTTGGGCATGATGTATCTATAGACTTGGGTTTCGAACTATCTTGAAACCAATCCAACTATGAGCCATTTGGCAATCAATTCTCTAGATTTGTGTGATAGTTCTATAACTCCGGTGATTAGGCTTAGATCAACGGTAAGATTTGGAGATGGTTGGTTAGAGGGTAACTTCCCTCGTCTCCTAACGTCATATTCCGCTCATTTTCTTGGTTCCTTTTACTAAAATCGGTTGTGCAACTCTTTGGAGAGTTTGGCTTCACATTGAATTTGCTGGCCTTTGATCTCGTTCGCTTGGGTAACAGGTAATTATGGTATCGTCACTTTCACACTCCGAATTCACTCAATTAGTTAAAAATAATGGAGAAATGATTATATGGTTATAACGAATTTCCTTAGTTTAGGATTAGTTCCTAGAGTTTAGGAGGTTGTTCACAACTACCTAATTTTCAGTGATGTATTTAATATTGTAATATTCATATGATGTAATGTAGAGCGAACGAGAGTGAGAGTCTCCTCTTTGTTTGAGTGCAGTCTCCCAGGTGCTGTACACACCTGTCAGCTGCGACTCCTTCATTTAATTCAAAGTTTGATTTTTATCTTGGTATCAGAGCTTAGGGTAGAGATAGCCTCAATTTTTTTTTAGGGATGTATCATTAGTTACATTTTTGTAGTGGTAGGAGTGCATGTAAATGTATTTGTATGATCAGGTGGAACTACAGTAACACCTAGAGCGAAGGGTCTCAGATGACTGATCATCTCTGAGCCGAAGAAAGGGTTGGAGCAGTGGGCGCGGATTTTTTGCAAACAGTCGCGCTAATACAGACCAAAAAAGAAAAGAGCGATTTTTTAGGGAACAGACGTGCCCATTGGCATGGGTTTGAAGCTGATAAGTGCACCAATGAAATTGTAACTGAATTGGCGCGGATCCATGGCTGTTAATCGCGCCAATTTTCGTGCACATCATGAATTTTTCTTTTCTGCGATTAGCGCGGATTTGTAGCTGTTCAGAGCGCCACAAAACCAACCTCTTTCTCTCTGGAAATCTGCAATTTTTCGTTGCAGATCGGAGTTGCCCAATGGTGGCACGTGGAGATTTCTGCTCGGTGGCAGCAGATTTGATTTTCCCGGTGGTGGCGAATTGAGGTTCCTTGATCCGCTCGGAGGTAGCAGATCGAACCTGCCCGGTGGTGGCGAATTAGAGCTCTGTGATCTGCTCGGTGGAAGCAGATCGGTTTTTTGCCCGGTGGTGGCGTAGTGCAGCTCCTTGATCTGTTCGGTGGAAGCAGATCGCCTTTGCCTGATGGTGGTGTGTTGGAGCTTGTTTGTTGATCTGTTCGGTTATAGCAGATCGGTTTTTCCTAGTGGCGGCATAGTGAAGTCACTGATCTATTCGGTGGCAACAGATCGAACTTGCCCGGTGGTGGCCGATTAGAGTGTTCAGTTGGGTGAAAATGAAAAACAGTATAGAATCATACCTCCACGAGTCTGGCAAACTCGATGGATCGAATTTCTCCAACTGGAAACTCAAAATGCAAACTTTGCTGGAGAGCGTAAGTGCATGGTCGATTGTTGAGGGAAATGAGCAAAGATCTGGAACAGCGACCCAAGAACAAGATTGGGATAAAAGAGAAACGAAAGCAAAAGTTATACTGAAGATGTCTGTTAAGGACAATATTATCCCACATATCAGAGATTCTAAGTCAGCCGCTGATATATGGACAACGATCAAGAACCTGTACGAGACTCAGAATACAAATCGTGTTCTGGCACTCAAGGGAAAGCTGTTTGCATTAAAGATGGATGAAAATGAGTCCATTGTTGGATTCTTGGCAAGAGTCAAGGATCTGAGTGACAAACTGGGAGCTATTGGAGAAAAGGTGTCCAACTCAGATCTAGTCACACTCACATTGAACAGAATGACTACTAAATATTAGACGTTTATCTCAAGGCTGTCAGCGAGGAAGAAAGCCCCTTCATTTGATGAGCTGACAGCGATTCTGCTCCAGGAGGAGGAGCGACGACAGAATCTGAAAACTCAGAGCAATGACCTAGCTCTGATGGCGAAGAGGCGACAGTACAGAGGAAAGCAGCACCAGCACCAACATCAACACCAGCAACCGCAGCAGTAACATTAGAAAGGAGCCAACTCTTTTCAAAAGAGATCATTCAGAGGTATGACTGATAATTATGTTAAGAGATGTTTTTATTGTGGGAAACCTGGTCATCAGATTAAAGAATGCTATAAGAGGCAGGCGGATGAAAGAAAAGGCAAACAGAGGAAACATCAGGGCTGTTTTGCTGGAGAAGAGGAGGACCACAGCCATGATCTTCAACTATTCATAGTTGATTCTTCTCTTTCAGCATCAAAGGGAGATGAGGACGACATATGGTATGTCGACTCTAGCGCATCCTCACATATGACCGGTAAAAGGGACTGTTTTGAATTTCTTGAAGAATCTGCACGTGGATCAAAAATTTATCTAGGAGATGACAATGGGTATGAGATCAAAGGATATGGAGATATTCTTGTGAAGCTACCTAGTGGTGACATCAAACATCTTAAAAATGTATTATATGTTCTAGGAATTAAGAAAAACTTGATCTCTATCTCAATGATTACAGACCAGGACATGTAGGTGCAATTCTTCAAGAATGGTTGTGTCATTAAGGATAGCCAAATGGAAACAGTTGCAACAGGAGTACCCGTGGGGAATTTGTACAGATTGGATGCAAAGAGTATGCCACGACAAGCAATGGTTGCAGCTGGATCAACAGTCGAAAATCTCTCGCATCAGAGATTTGGACATCTCGATTTGCAAGACCTCATCTTACTTCATAAGAAAGGTATGGTCAGTGGACTCCCTATTTTTCATAATGTCAAGCTGGAATGTGATGGATGTGCATTAGGGAAAATACATAGAGAAGAGTTCCCTTTGCATGTCAACAGAAAGGAAAGAGACATCCTAGAACTAGTGCATACAGATATTTGTGGACCTATGCAAACTAGGTCCCTAGGAGGTGCATATTATTTTCTGCTGTTTACAGATGATTGCACTAGGTTTTCATGGGTGTATTTTTTAAGTAAAAAGAGTCAAGCCTTTCGGTACTTTAAAGAGTTCAAATCTATGATAGAGAACCAAATAGGAAAGAGGATAAAGATTCTCTGCTCAGACCAAGGGAGAATACAGGTTAGGAGAGTTCATAAACTTCTGCAAGTAGCATGGGATTATGCAGCAATTCACAGTGCCACACACTCCACAGCAGAACAGAGTAGCAGAACTCAAGAACAGAACTCTTGTGGAGTGTGTGAGAAGTATGCTTCAAGGTAAAGGTCTATCGAATGGTCTTTGGGCAGAAGCCATTAATACTGTTGTTTATTTAAAGAATGGGAGTCCTACTAAATGTCTAGGCTTCAAAACCCCCTTTGAAGCATTGTTTGGACTCAGACCAACAGTTAGTCATCTAAGAATATTTGGATCTAAAGCTTATTCTCATATACCAAAAGTAGATAGAAAGAAGTTAGACCCCAAAGCCTTGAAATGTATATTTGTAGGATATGGCACAGAGTATAAGGCATACAAGTTATATAATCCTGTGACTCATAAAGGTTTTGCAAGCAGAGATGTTATTTTTCATGAACATACTGAAGATGCAAAGGAAGACTCTAACAGTGAGGAGCAAGAGTAGAAACATGAAGAAGTAGCAGTAAATAGTGTAATAAGTGATGATGTAGGCCCCGAAAGTGCTGAAACAGATAGAGTTGAGGTAAGTCCTCTACCTAGAAGATCAGGTAGGAAGACTAGACTACCTGAAAGATTGAAAGGCTATGCTTTAAAGTCCAAAATTTTAAACATTGTAGAACCTTAAAACTATGAAGAAGCAAGCAAATTAGATGCATGGAGGGTTGCAATGCATGAGGAAATTGAATCAATATATAGAAATCATACTTGGGATTTAGTTGAGTTTCCTAAAGGAAAAACCCCTATAGGATGAAAGTGGCTGTATAAACCTAAGATAAATGCAGATGGGAGTGTAGAAAAATTCAAAGCTAGACTGGTAGCAAAGGGTTACTCACAGCAAGAAGGAATAGATTTCGATGACACCTTTGCCCCTGTAGCTAAACTAAATACAATTAGAATGCTAATTTCTTTAGCAACAAAACATAAATGGAAGCTACACCAGCTAGATGTTAAGTTTGCATTTCTGAATGGAGAATTAAAGGAAGAAATTTATTTAGTACAACCTCCTAGTTTTGTGAAAAAGGGGCAGGAGCATTTAGTGTGTAAATTGCATAAGGCACTTTATGGTTTGAAACAAGCACCCAGGTCATGGTATGAGAAAATTGATTCATTTTTTATACAACATGGTTTTCATAGGAGCCTCGACGATCCACACCTATATACCAAGATAAATAAATAGAGGCAAATCATTTTGATTTCTTTGTATGTGGATGACATGATCATAATAGGAAATGCAAATAATTTGATCAAAGAAATCAAGCAGCAAATGTCACAGGTATTTGAAATGAAAGACCTTGGAGATCTTCATTATTACCTAGGTTTGGAGGTGTGGAAAGATTCTGGTCAAACTTTTCTAACTCAAGGAAAGTATGCTAGAACCCTGTTGGAAAGATTCAGAATGGAACAGTGCAAAACAGCAGCAACACCATTGCCGCAGAATCTCAAGTTAAGCAGTGACGATGGCACAAAACAGGTGGATTCCACTTTGTATAGACAACTAGTGGGAAGTTTGATATATCTCACGACAACTAGACCTGATCTGGCATATTCTGTTAGTGTGTTGAGCCAGTTTATGTCCAAACCACTTGAAAGTCACTGGATTGCAGCAAAATGTGTGTTGAGGTACCTTAGTGGTACTTGTAATTATGGTATTTTATACACTGACATTTCTGATGTTACTTTAGCAGGTTATTCAGATTCTGATTGGACAAGTGACCTGGATGATCGTAGATCTATCACAGGTTACGCATTTAGTATTGGATCTAGGGTTATTTCGTGGAGTAGCAAAAAACAAAGTACTGTAGCATTATCATCATGTGAAGCTGAGTACCAGGCGTTGTGTGCAGCCACATGCGAAGCCATCTGGTTGAGGAGATTGCTTAGCGATGTAGGCGAAAGACAAAAAGAAGCAACCATTATCAAAACTGGCAACCAGACCACAATAAAGCTTGCATACAATCCAGTTTTCCATAAAAATACTCAACATATTGACACTCAGTTTCATTTTGTTCGAGAAAAGGTACAATCAAAAGAAATATGTGTGGAGTATTGCAACACTTGTGATAATTTAGCTGATATTTTTACCAAGCCTCTAGGGCGAGTAAAGTTTGAATTATTTAGAGGGATGTTAGGAGTGCAGAATAATTTTTTCTCCATTAAGGGGGGGAGTTAAAAATAATGGAGAAATGGTTATATGGTTGTAACGCGTCTCCTTAGTTTAGGATTAGTTCCTAGAGTTTAGGACGTTGTTCACAACTACCTAATTTTCAGTGATGTATTTAATATTGTAATATTCATATGATGTAATGTAGAGTGAACGAGAGTGAGAGTCTCCTCTTTGTTTAAGTGCAGTCTCCCAGGTGCTGTACACACCTGTGAGCTGCAACTCCTTCATTTAATTCAAAGTTTGATTTTTATCTCAATTATTTTTGTTTCTTTCTTGCATTATCAGTTGCATACCCTATTTCTTTATGTTTTCACTGTATATTCCAGGAGTCTTAGAGTCTTAGATAGCAGGTTCTCTGAATATTTTCACAAGTATTTCCATGGTTTTATATTGCCATTTCCCTTTGGACAATCTGTAATATTCAACACTCAATGGAATTATCCAACAATCTCCTGTTTCAAGTAAAATTTCATATTTAATTCCTCAATTACTCTTTTTTTTCTACATAGCAAGTTCTCAGTGAGGATATTATTTGAGGTGCACTCTTAGAGGACTTCCGATAGAAAAAGGGACAATATCTAGGTAATCAACCTTCTGAATGTTGATTTCCTTTGATTCCATTCATTCTGTAACTTATTATTTTAACCCTAACAACTTCTCCTTATCTAGTTTCTTGATAGGTGATACTCTGATACTCCTGTTTGTAGTCTCCGATATTTCAACTTGGAGGGTTCGATGGTTACCAGGGTTCTATTGATAACTACATATTCTCTGTTCTTTTCTAGGGGCGAATGGGGATAAACTCGATAAGGCTTCATGCTAGGGTTTCAAATTTTACTGTTGTTGTATTTTGTTACTTTAGCTCACACCGAGCTAGGGTTTCGGTGACCAGCCTTTAGGGTAATTGTATGGCATAGAGAACCCCTTTACAGGATTGTCATAATTATATGTAAAAGAAAAATGGTGATTGGTTATTACTTGAATTTAGGTTAGATGTATTTATTTGCATATTTAATGGAAAAACTGTTTATGAAGTTACATTTTCCACAAACCCTTCTCTATGTTGCTAGGGTTTTCATAGTTGAGCCCTAGGCTATATGCATATACTATTTTTTTTGGTCATATTTAGTTAAAAGACTACGACCACCTATGTCGATAATTAAACTCAAGGTTGTGTTTCTACTGTGATAATGTATTTTATTTCTTCCAAATTGTGGAACTACCTTGGCACATTCTTCTACTAGGTCGGAACCTTGAGGGAACTGTGTTATTATTGACCCTTATGATTCTCTTACGTCGTTAATGAGGATACTATATGGGTGAAATATTTGGTACTTAGTAATACTTTTAGTCATGAAACTTCTTGCAAATCTTTCTTAGTACATCCATCATTTATATATGTATAATGCGACTCAGATAGTTTCACGGGTAATTTCACGGATAATTTGCCTCTGGAATTTGTTTTGGTTGAAGCCATATAGATTAATATTGTTATTCGAGAATCACCATTTCACTACAGTCAATAACATCCCTTTCAAGGTGTTATGAGTACTTAATTTATTTAATTTTTTTTATATAATTTTAAAATTCTTAGCCCATAGTTTTATTAGAGAAATTTTGAAATGGGCCTCAAAATAAAATTTACAAATAAAATAAACTTTATAAGAACTAATGTGATTCAAGATGATGATTTCAACCATGGTGTCGATTCACAATTTTTGGAGTAAAAATGTAAAAGGATGAAAAATAAAATAAAATTAAAAAACTACCTTTTTAGCTCATATTTTCAAATTATCTCCGTGCAATTTTGTTCAAATTTTGAATGGAATCACTCTTTGGATGAAAAATTTAATTCCTCGTCCAAGGAGTACACATGTTTCATACTTTCCATGGACATTACTGCACCAAAAATGAGATATACATTGAAAAATGTGATTGCAAAATAACATGATTGCCATCTCATTGTTCATGTATTTCTCATTTTTTGTGTAGAAGGATCCATCAAATGTATGTAAAAAGGGAACTCCTTGGACTAGAAATTGAATTCTGCATCCAATGAGTGCTCTTGTTCAGAATTTGAGTAGAACTCTAGCGAGATAAGTTGAAAATATTAGTTGAAGAAGTAGTTTTTATTTTTCCCTCTAAATTTTAATGATGTGATCTAATATTATATTATTATTTACATTATTATTTTATAATATTCATTCTCACGCAGGCTTATTCCATAATTGGTCTATTTTCAACTTTTATTGTGAGATACCAATTTCATATAATCGAAAACATAGTTTCAGTATTGCAATTTATTTATCAACATTATACAATAGTTTCATTCGTAACTTTTTATACTCCATGCTACACTCTTTAAGTTTTTGAAACAATCTCACAACACAAACACATTCTGCACAGTTTACTAAGACATTTCCATAATCTAAAAACATTGTTTTAAATAATTAATCTTATAACAAAGTTAGTGACTTCTCGTTCCTCCTAAAACATACTAGTTCATTCAAATTTTGGTTCACAAAGTTTCTGATATTTCCATAGAAGAATTTATAGAAACCATATGCAAAAAGAATCATTTACAGAAAAAAATAACTTGTAAGGAAGTCTAGCTCATTCAAATTTTGGTTCACAAAGTTTTTGGTATTTCCATAGAAACATTTATAGAAACCATATGAAAAAGGAATCATTTTCAGAAAAAACATAACTTGTAAGGAAGTCTCTACCATAGGGCCTCAAGAATACTTATGTCTTAAAGGTTAGTTAGCTTGGTTTCCACAAGAAATCACTAGGGAAGAGAGAATACTCCTCCCAACCAATAAGAATGGTAACACTACCAAAGCTCCCCCAAGCCGATTTCTATCCAAGATCTTCTTTCTTAGACAGAGGCCAAACTAGGTCTAATACAGCTTACCTAACCTCATTAGGTCTTGCCTAAAACATTGAGAGACTCACATGCTTGAATAGACATTCCATTGGCCAACCAACTCAAGAATTTCTCAATGGAAGCATCCTACCTTTCCTCAACAACATCCTAGTTGAGGTACTGAGTTATCTTCTCCTCTTTCTTGATTGCCTATGGTTCCTCTCTACCCTCTCGGTTCTCTTTTCTCCAACTAAGATATTTATCTCTAAGGAGAGGAGTAACTATCCAATAACTACTTGATAGGTGAAATCCTCATTTAGCATTTTTAAACTTCCCATAATTCCATGGTTGTCCCTAACTAATCTTGTTAATTCAATTAAAATAAAATAATAATTCATGTTTAACATTATATCGAGCCTTCTATTTATCCCATAGTCTGCGAAGTTACTTTTAGTAGAAGTAAATTAAAATATTTACTATTCAATGAGGGGTATTACATAGGCCATTGGTGAATGTCACTATTATCTGAGGATGGATCAAATTCGATCTTCACCTTCAACAAAATATTCAACATTTTTGCACACTTTCCTCATTTTTCCAATAACAATGTGTATAATAGTCGTAAGGTAGGAAAGCAACTTAGTAAAATTGGAGTAGCTTTCATAACATGATTGAGGATAAGAGAGTAATTACTACAATTTTTATCAAAGCGCACATCAAGGACATACAAGATTTGGATGATGATCTTTTTCATGGTTTTGTTAACATCCATTTTAATATTTTCATTTATTTATTTGTTCCAATTACACTGGACATGAGGCTTGAATCCAATGTCCAATCCCAATGGGATTGAATGCATTGTCCCAACTCACATTGTCCCAACTCAATAGAATACTGTCACAAAGTGTCTTCATGTAATTTTTTATGTAACCCAACAATATTCTGTAAATCTTATACATAATTTTTTATTCTTTGAAATTGGATCTTTAATCAATATGTTGTACAAATCAACATAAAATAAACATAGACATAAATTATATATATGTTTTCTTATTTTTGACACTACCTTGAAAATCTTATTGATAATATTTTTAATATCTACATACATTTTTATTCTTTGACATTGGATATTTTATTAATATATTGTACAAATCAATATAATTATATATTTGTGCTTTGCCATTCTTTTAAGATATTTCATATTTTGATACAAATATTTTGCCATGTGATTGTAATTTTCTTCATTGAAGAATGACGAGGTTCATTTATTTTAAGAATATTCCTATGTTATATTTATATGATAAATGACTATTATAATTTTTTATTGTGTAATTATTATATATTATTATTTTTATATGTAATTGTCAAATTAATTATGATTAGATATTAATTATTAGGTATTATTTATTAATAAAAATGTTATGTTTTTTTTTTTTTAAAGTAATATGTCATATTACAAAATTTCATTTTTAAAATATTTTAGTGTATTAAATTTTAAGTAATTAAATTATTTCCTTATATTTTTACAATAATAGGTTTTGAATTTTAAATATTTTTGTATTATGAAATTGTGTTTTATATATATAAATATTTTTGTATTATGAAATTGTGTTTTTATATATATATATATATATATAAACTAATTCTCTATCTTAATTATTACTTAATTTTTAATCATTACTTAATTTTTAGTAAAAAAATTATAGATATACCAATAATATCTAATCATAATCTTATATATTATCTAACACAAAATTTTAAATTATAATTCAGATTATAATTTAATTTCATATAAAAAATTAAGTAATAATTATTTATTTTATCATTCATATATATAAAATTTATTTTAAAGTAAAATTTATATAAAATAAAAAATCTTAACAAACCCCCACACACACATATAAACATTTCTATAATGTACATGATAATTATGAGTAAAAAGGGAATCATATCTAAGCAAGCGTAATAGTAGAATAGTAGAATACTATATCCACATATCATATTTTTGCTTAGTGTCATACCCACGTCTTATCCCAAGAACAAGGGAATCATATATAGTCAATCTAATCTAAACCCTCAAATTCACATGCTCATGGGTCATCCTAGTAATTGTTAATTAGTTGCCATCGTCAAAACAATATTTTTACTTTAATTTGCATTTAGTTTCAAAGATGAGTAAAATTTGTTGATTAAAATCACCATAATGGTGTGCTTCAAATTTGACACTACCTACTTCCATCTGAAACAATAAATATTGGCTTAATATACCTTTTGTTTAGACTATTATTAAGGTTTTTTTTCTCATTTTTAAGTTATATTTTCGAATTTCTAGAGAAAAAAATAAAAATAAAATCATTAGAGTTCTTGTATAGAATCTAAGCAAAATTATGTAGTTAACTGGTAAACTGATCCAAGTTTATAATATGTAAAATCTTCTACAAACTACCTATGTTTAAAATTGAGGATAAAAATCAACTAATTCCAAATCCACATTGGTTTATGTGAAGTTTTTTCTTCCTATCATAAACTAAGTATTGAATAGTCATTATTGTTTGATAGAATAGTGGTCATTGGCTACTATCCATGAATGTATGTTAACTCATCACCAAAATTGTATTTAAAAGAAAAATTGTATTAATAAAGAGAAAATTTAACAATTTCTTATCAAAATATTTAGAATCTACAAATTTCATAACTTAACTTTGTATAACTAAAAATAGCCCCCTCCTTTTTCTAATTTCTTGTTTTCCAATTTTACCTTTTTTTCTTCTCGTTTGTCTGCACTTATATCAGCTTCCTTACTGCTAAATCTTCATAATCTTTTACTTTAATTTAGCTAATCTAAACTTGAGCTTGTTTTTATAAGGAATTATAAATATTTATTTAATACGTACTTTTAGATTATATAATAATTGAAATTTAACGATAGATAATAATTTAAATGGTGTTATTTAAATAAATTAATTTTTATTTATAATTTAAATAATAATATAATTGACTATGTGATATAAATAATTTTTAATTAATAAAATAAGAAATAAAATTATTATAAATAAATATAATTAAAATTAAAATTTTAAATTTATAATATTGATTTTATAATATATTAGTTACATAAAAATCAAATATTTAAAATATAAATAATAAAAAGTTTTTGAATTTGGATAAATAAATATGGAAATTTTTCTTCAATATTTAAGTAATCCATCCTTTTCATTAATAATATTAATATTAAAGATCTATAATATAACATTACAACAAATTACTTTTTTTCCCAAAAAAAAATAAAAATTAATGTAAATAAAAGTTACATTTTGTAGAGACATTATTGTGTATATGTAAGGAAGTTGGTACATTGCAAATAAAAAAACAAACATGTCTAGTAAGGAATTCATTCCATCACCAAAAACAAACTAACTAGAACCTACAAGTGTCAAAAACGCAGATCCCAAGAAAAAGGAAATAGGGAAAAATATGTACAAATGGAAAGGGTGGAAAAAGCCAACAAGCATCAACCATACTTTTTCCCTTTCTCTTTTTGTACCTTGTGCCAACCATTTAACCAGGGTTCAATCAACATCAATGTCCATGATCTATCAGTCTCCATTAAGGGGCGCTCTTCATCTGAGTCATAACTCTTAGAAACATGACCTCTTGTACATCCTCCTAATCCATCTAAGATCTACATTTCCACGGGGGGGAGTTCTATTGAATCTAGATAGTCAGCCCGATTTGGGGAGGAGGGATATCAACTTGTTGTTGCCTAGTTTGTGTTTTGTTCTCATCTTCCCCTTGTTATTGAACATTTTATGTTGCTTCTTCTTCTTCTTCTTCAAAATAATTTCAGTAAACTATCATCCTTTTGGATGCTTAAGTTGCTTCTATTTTTGTTTATTGGGGTGGGGGAGGCGGGGGCGGGGTGTTTCTTTTCCAAAGGAAAAGAACTCTAAAGGATTCTTGTTTGAAAGCATTCACAACATAAAAATGTTGTGTTTTCATAGTCCAATACTTGGGGCCACTGCATATTATTGTGCATCAATGTAATATGATCTAGGACTCGTTTGCTCAAATCTATTTCCACACATATTCTAGCAAAGGTGAAGAGGGACTTTTCTATTCTTTCCATATATATTTTTTTAATTTTACCCAATGCATTACCAATGTTTTCCAAAACTTGATGGTGTCATAAGGGAAGGGTTAGATTTCGCAGACTCACCCAGATCAACATGGAAGTAATCACCATATATGTGCCATCGAACTCTGGGAACCATGGGGTGATAAAACACCCCTACATTACCCCAAAATCATGGTCATTATTGTAGAACAAAATCCAGGTCCTTCTGAGTATTAAACGAGACTATGAAGATACCTTTTAAGCACAAAAATATGTCAAGGTTTGGTGTCCAAGATGAAAAAATCCATTTTTTTAAGGCTTTTGGTTTTGGCCAAAAACCATTAAAACTGCAAATTATTGCCTTTTCTGGAGTGTCCAAAAGAGAGAGGATACCTCTAAATTTTTAACTCCAAGGAAGAGGATTATTCCATTTTGTCAATAATATAAGGACCTGGCATATTTTGGATTTGTTCTACTAAGCCAAAAATTTCACGTCAATCCACTGAAATTTTTCCCTTCCTTTTGAGCAGATCCATCCTTGTAGAAGACTTGTAATTTATTTGTTGATTTTGTAGCACAAACTCCCCCACAGAGTCCTAAATTCAATATTATTTTTGAATTTATTGAAATATGAAAGTCTTATAGTTGCTGGGAGTTTTTAAAAACATTCCCTTCAAATTGTGGACTTTCAAAACAATATGATATGCCCAAAACAACTTTATTAAACTAATTTACATATCATACAATAGAAGAGTTTTTAACCCATATAGTTTTTTTTCCCATAAATTTTTTTAATAAAAATTTGGAACAAGGGGTTCATGACATACTCTGTTTGTGATGAAACATTCTTAAAAAAAATTTAATTAAGGGTCTCTCGTAGTAGGAAAAAATCAAAGGGTTCTCATGGCACTGTTCATTCTCCAACATAGGATATATTTCATCTAGAGAAGCATGCTACAAGTCTTATAATACCTTATGGGACATGTGCACTCGAAGTTTGGTGATGAATCCAAGATCAAGATAGGCTTAGATGCTATAAATGGTATGACTGGAAATCACTCTTTATTTGCCCATATACTCAATCACATTCATGGAAAATAGATTTATTTTCTTAACTAGACTTTCCATCGAAGATCCTATTATATGGATCAACATACATGTTATAAGGCAGGGGATTTAGAGCTTCTAGCCAAATATGCAGGCGAATTGGAGCAGTGATCAATGAGGATGTCATAAAGACACTGGCTTATTTCAGTGAAATAGTACTTACCAAGGAGAGTAACTAGTATAGAAAATGCAAAATGAGAGGCGTATGGCAAGTATTCCCTGTGGATTTGTTTGACGGCACATATTCTAGGAGAGAGTGTGGATGTGGTGCATCCATATATATTGATCTAGAAAAATTATTCCACTTTTGGTGGGAGGGTGGAAAAGGCACTAATAATAAAGAGAGTCATTTATCTATGGGAAGTTCTGATTGTGGCTAAATGGCAAGGTATAGAGAAAATTCACATGTATGGCGATGCTAAGGGAATCATAGAATGGGTGAAGGGATACAATAATTTCATTCAACCCATCTTAACTAATTGGATGAAGTGCATTAGATAACTAGTAGCAACTTCCAACAAGTAAGTTTTGACCACATATATAAGGAGAAATAGAACATAGTCGATTTACCATCAAAAAGACTAATAGCAAGGGACTCAGGTAAGTCCTATTTCTCTTGTTTCAAATAGGTAGTCGTGATCAATGTTGGTAGAATAAAGTATTCCTAGAGGCATGGGCATATAGTCATAAGGCATGTATCATTATCCCAAGTAAAACGATAGCAATAGAATGAATGTATATCCATTAATTAATGTTTGTATAGGTAATATTATATTTGAAATGTAGCTAGAATATAGATCATAAGACTTATTGTTCAACAAATGTAAGAGTTTTCAAGATGAATGAAAAGATAGAAATGAGAATCGTGTAATAAGATATATCTTGGTTTTGATGTAAAGATGAATGAAAAGACAAAAAAGAGAACCATGTAATATGGACTGTCCTTTTATATTAATATAAAGAAGTAGCATTTTTTGCCTCCGAAAAAAGGGATAAATAAATCCCAACAATTACGCAAGGTAATAAAGGAAGGGGGGGTGGCGCGTGGCGTTGACAATATCAACCTTCCATAGTAACAAAACCACCATGCCAAAATAATGATAACAATAGATGAGTGTGATAAAAAACAGATCAAAGAAAGAGCAAAGATTCTAGAATAATACTGGTAGGAGACCTGACCAAAGGGCTCCGGCTGTAAAAGCATCCAAGCTTAATTATTCTATAGCACTCCCCTGTAGTTTTTTTCGACCAAGAAACATTGATGGTGAATGAAGCATAGTCTATTTTCCAAACCCAACCCCATCGAATAGATGAAACTGGATCCTAGAAACCCTCAGAAGTGGAATTTTAAACCCTAATAGCCATTCATTGAGCTCCCTTTTTTCAGCATAAATAAATCATCTTACATACACAACTATTTTTTTATAACTTTGAGCAAGTTTTTTTTTTTTTTAAATTAGCTTTTGATATAATAAAGAATGAAAATTTACTAAAGAATGTCTTTAAAAAAACTACAAAGATCTTAGAAGATTTTTATTAATAGAAAAAATCCACAAAATATAAATAAAAAAATGAAATCTTAAATCTTTCTAGGTTTGCAGTTCCCTAGTTTTGGAGATTTCTTAGTTATAAAAAAGTTAATAATCAATACATCCTATATATTAAGGTTGGTCCTCTCTATGTTTGAACTTGCCAAGTTTTGGAGACTTCTCAATACTAACAAAGTTAATAATCAATACATGCTTTCTATAAAAATGGGAAATGATATCTTAGAAGTCTTCATTAACTCAAAATATCAAATAAACCATTTTAAGCAAACCTGATGTTTGCATTATCAAAAATAATGATGGGAAGTGATATCTCAAAAGTCTTGATTAACTCAAAATATCAAATAAACATTTTTAACATGATGTTTGCATTATAAAAAATATTTAGTGTTAGTATAGTGCCAACATAAAAGTTTTACATAATAATTGTTACAGGCAGAAGTTTTAAAAATTAATGATTTTAACTTTTAGTCTTTATATCAATAACTTTTTCAAGATTTTAACCAAGTAAGGTTTCTTTCTCATTTACAAAACAATATTATCATCATATTTTTAAAGGTGATCATAAAAATAACCCTTAAAATTAGAGGGAAACGATGATTAGACTTATACTCAGTTAATTATACCATATAATTTTAAAAAGTAACTAATTCACTTGTGGCATTCAATGATAAACTAGTTTGTGAAATTATCATTCAATTATAAATCATTTAATTTCTCTTAGAATTAAGGTCAAAACAATATTTAACCAATAAAGACAATCTCTTTTATTTCTTTATTCTCAAGTGTAAAAAATATTTGATATAGTCCTTTGAAATAAACCTTACCAGAAACTAGAAAATAGTGGAGTCCTTTTGATTTAAGAGATTAATAATCATTTCAATAATAATGATTATATGATAGAGACAATGTCATTTAAAAGAAACAAAAAGTATTTAGAAAAAATTATTTGGAAGAAATTAATTGTAATGTAAATATCAAGAAATAATGAATTTCATGCCTCACCCTTTTTGAATTTACATGCATAGTTTAGGATATTTCCGAAAGTAAGAAGGGTGTGTTAAGTGATAGTGCTATCAGGTAATTATAAGCATTCTCCTTTATGCACATAACATTGTCTTTTTAGCTGGGAAACATTTGACCTCGTAAAGAAACATAAATCTTTTTAGAAAAATTCACAAACTCTTTGATGTCTATGTTATCTCTATTGGAATAAAAAAAATTCAAGATTAATTACGTTGTGTCATTACACAACTATTATTATCGACATTACCCATTGGGTTTTTTAGTTGACCCTATTATTTAGGTATTTCTATCGGATATTTTTGAATTTTACCATGTATAATTTAAAAAAATTATTTTTATTTTTTTGAAATAATTTAATCTATATTTATCTGTCATTTAATTGGTTGTTTGTTTGTTCATATTATTGTCAAATGTCTCTATTGGCAAACGGTCTCTAGGAGTACGATGAGACAAAGTTGAACACAGTGGAACTGTTGACCCATACGATCAATAAATCTGCAAGATGTGGGTAATTCATTGACATATTTTTGTCATGCATCTGGTTTTAAGGACGATTGTAACGGGCTATAATCGACTATAAACGTGCAACTAGATTTAATTTAAAAAATAGCCGCAACACTTCTCTTACTCATTAAGTTTATCCTCTTCCTAATAGTTAAACTGCAAATGTTCTGCTTGCGTATCATGCTCCAAATTTATCCGGTCGAAGTCTTAGATGCGATTTTAAATATGGGTGGTCAAGAAATCAATGAAACACAATCATATTTTACCAACCAAACGCTTCTTTTATCCACTTTAAGAAGAATAAAGTTAAAAGTTAATGCTTCAACTTATTTTGATCGCAGTTTTTGAAATTTAATAGACAAGTACACAATAAAGTTTAGAAATTTATTATGTATCTCTATGGTCTAATCAAAATTTATATGGATATAATTGTTTTATTATTATAAATTTTAAATACATATATACAAATAAAATTTTAGTAAAATAAGATAAATCTTTACTTTGCTCCATATATTAAATCTAATATTTATTTTTCTTCATATTTATAGTTTAACAATAAATTAAGTTTATGTCAGGTGCAACCTTCTTGTGATGGTTATGGACATCAATTTTTCTAGACTTTCATGATGGTTTCAAATTGTACTAAATTTCTAGTCATTCAACTTACAAAAAAATTATTTTCTCAAAATATGGGGATACATGATCCATCTCCAACATATAGGTTGAACAACTTTTTAATTATTATTTCTTTAAACATAATTAAAATAAAAATGTTATAATTGCATTTTTAATATAAAAATTTGACAATAATGAACTCTATACATGGTAATTGAACATAGTTACACTTTTAAATTTTAATTGTTGTTCATGTCATTTCTTTTAAAATAAGGTCAAAATAAAAATGGAAGAATATAAAAGTAAAGCTGGAATGCATTAAATACTATGAAAAGTAAAGGCGGGGTACATTAATTTGTTCAAGAAATATTTAATTTGATTGCAACCAATTCCAAAGTTTGTATAACGATTTTAAATGTAGATACCCAAGCTTTAAATAAGAATAAAATGATCCCTGGTGGAATTTAATTTTTCAAAGACATATCAACGTCAAATTACAGCATATCTAATGAAATCTAGATCACGAACAAAATAATGAAATGGACTCTATTTGGAAACAGTCCATGTCATAATGAGCATGGAAAGTATGTTAGTACAATTGTTGCTAGATAGTACAATACTTATTGCCAACACCTCATATGCACTTGACACTCTTAATCCCATAACTAGATTAAACGAAATTAAATTTTGTGAAATTGAACCATAAAAATTAATGACATGTAGTTCCAGTGCTTTGGAAGAACAAAAAAGACTCCATAATAAAGAAGAAAGTGAAACCACAGGTTTTGCTATAGTTCAAAAATATACATTACACATTGAAAAATAATATAGACATTACAAAATAATGCACCGATATATAGAATTTGATATATACATATACATATATATATATATATATATATATATATTAATTTCTAAAACTATCCTATTACCATAACTTTGATTTAATGAATAATAAATACAGAAAATGGTTCTAATAGTACATTAGAGATATCATCGATCTTATAAGTATTTCTATGTAGATATGTTGATATTGACAACAATTAATTCAAATGTGCCAAATTAAGAACAGAATTAACTGAAATAAATTTGTTAGTTGTATGAGAATATGAGGTGAAGCACTGTTATTTTCTGGGAACCTTGTCATTTTCTGTTATTCCACTTCCTGATCTCCACCCTAGAGGTTGTCATCTTTTTCTCCACACTTTGTAAGTGAGCTTAGAGTGAGGATTGTATCCTTGGCTCTAATTCTTTGGACAAATTCAACTAAGTAGGTGTATCAGTTTAGGTAATTCTTAGATTTGTTTTCATATTTCTAAATATCCTTAAACATTTGTAGTAGATAAAAATTCTTACCTAGTTTTGTTCTAGCATTCGCACCAATGTTATTTGTCTATTCATTTACCTCGGCATCCTAGTTTATTTAAATGAATTTGAAGATAGTATTCGAAGTTTTAGAAATAGTTCAAATGGGGTCTTATAAATTTCTTGAAATGTATGCCTCTTATATCGAAATTTAAAATGGTTGAGAAGAAATTTGCTTGGTATGATTCTTTATAAGATGAGACGACCTGTTTTACTAGCTAACACTTCCCTCTATTGCAAAATTTGATCCAATCTCTTATATTCACATGCGGCATGCCCTTTTAATTATTATTGATATATTTTAGTTTATGGTATTCACATGGGACATGTCCCCTTTCAATTCCTACTGATAGATTTTAATTTTGACACAATTTTATTTTCTAGTATTCACAACACATAAGCTGAGGTGAGAGCTCTCTAAAATGAAATATTGTGCTCCACTCGGAATTTGTGATCACTTGAGCCAGGATCATCAATCGCATGAACAAACAAAGTAATAGTATTAGAAGCATAGAGAAGGAAGCACCAATTACAAACATGGTTTTATTTATAGTTCTTATTGATCCAACCATTGATTCAGTGGACTATGCTGAAGCACCACACTAAGTTAGTGCAGGAACAACCAATGTCGGTATATGTTCATATATAACTACAACTATGAAACAAAGCTAATTATTGTGAATGCATCTATCAGTCTATAAATTGATGCCAAAGGTTGGGGGTTTCCTTACACGTTTGTGGTGGTTTCCCCTTCCATTGGTTTAACAGTGTAGGGTTTATTGTATGTAGTAGTCACGCAATAGATAACTAGGTAGAGGCCATCATTTTTATGCCTGTGATCCTCATCTCTATGGAGAGGAATAGATAGAGAGGAGCTTCGTAAATGTGACATTTAACAATTTTGATATTGATGCAAACCAAAATATTGAGCATGACCTAAGGAAAGTCGATACTAGTCCTAGGACCTTAGCTTCCTGAAGTCAGGAGAAGGATGGAAACTGACTCAAATACTAGGTAGAGGTAAGTAATTTTGTGCTCCATGTAACCATATTTTGGGTCTCGATTCGCACAGTGGATTGATGATGCCAGCCGAGAGGCAGAGGCTTGCCTTAAATTCCATTAGGTGAGAGCACGAACGACCATGTAGCTCAGCGACCTGCCAAGCCAGTGTCGTATCTGCATTAACTTCTCATCAACCACCCACATCCAGGGAAAGTTATATTTTATTATATTAAATTAATGAAATCATTTTTTTTAAAACACTTTTTCCTCATAAATTTCATCTGATTTATCTAAATTAATTTAATTAATTTATATTAAATTAAACTTTCTCATTCTTGATTTCAACCCACGACTAGATAATCACATGGGAAAAAAACGTGGAACACACCATATTACATATTACAGTGCTACCAAGTAAACCATCCTTGATGCCCGACAACTAAGGCTTCTTGAGAGTCTTATACTATGTTTCTATACAATGCAACAACATGGTATTGCAATAGTATGTCGATTAGGGCGTTTTGACATTCTTATATCCAAGTAAAATTCGATACTATAGCTTTGGAAGTACAGCCTTTCATATGCACTAGCTATATTTTTTTTTTTCCCTTTTTCATAATTAGATAAAACCTTAAATAATAAAAGGAAGAAAATATGTTAAAGAAAAAATGCTATTCTATTTATATAAATATGTATATTGTTATAGTTTTAATAAATATGAATTTAAAAATATTTATATGAAAATAGTGTTATAAAATAATATGATAAATATCTTAACTCTAAATACTTTGAAATTTACATTTCTCCTTACATTTAGAAATTTATTTATTGGAAGAAATTTTTTGAGGTTAAAATAAATTTATATTAATTTAATATTCAATAAAAATAAATATTAATTAGTTATAGACATTAATTTTTTTAATAATTTAGATAGATTTAATTATAACACTATTAATATATCATTACAATATGTATTTCTATTTTTATTCTTTTTTTTTTTAATTTTAACAAAAACATATAGATGTAAAAACTTAACATTTTCGGTTAACAAATTTAAGATATCATTAATTTCAAATATCTTTTACTATACAGCCTTATATTCAAAAATTTGTTTATTTCTATGAAATCATATGTAGCCTTTAATGCATAAATGTGTAAGACTCTAAAGGCTACAACCATGCTTTGGTATTTATTAAACCTTATAGCCCATATACCTAAGTTTCTTTATTTCCATGATGCCATGTGTAGTGCTTAATCCATGAATGTGTAAGGCTTTGAAGGTTACAAACTTGCTCTAATGTGAATTTGTAATACGCACTAGATATATTTTCAAATTATACATTACATCCTATGTGCCAATGGCATTGTTATTTATTACTATGTCCCTATCAATCTGGGTCATTTATTCTATTTAATATTTTTACTATAACAATTTTATTAATTATTTTAAATTATATTTTTATCATTTTGATAAAAAAAATTTAAAAAATAAAGAACATTATTAATTTTAATTAAAAATAATTAAAAATATTAAATAATAATTTTTTATTTTCAATAATATTTATATTTTTCTATACAATAAATAATTAATAAAGATAAACTATTTATATTATTTATTGAAAAGAAAAACCAACTTTTAAAAAGTCAAATATCTTTCCTCACATAAAATATATATATATATATATATATATAAATAATTTATTTGGAGTATCAATTCATAGTTCAGTGGATATATATATAGTTATTGTTACAATTAGCAAGAACATAAAAAATTAATAAAATTCAAAATTAGACTAATTTATACTAAATCAAAGTATTATAATAACAAAATCCAATATCCAATAAAATATGATATATATGATTTACTAGATGTCAAAACACATCAAATTTATGTAACCTTGCGGATGCTAAATTCTGGTTTTAATAATAATGTACAATTACTAGTAGTGAAATCTTGCAAAAGATTAATAATGTTAGAATATTTAGATTATTTATTGAAAGATAAAAACCATCTTTTAAAATGCCTAATGTCCTTCCTCACGTAAAGTTTCCTCACCTAAAATACATAAAGAATTTATAGTTGATGAAGTTTGAATATATATATATATATATATATATATATATATATATATATATTAGTATAGTATAGTATAGTATAGTATAGTATAGTATAGTATAGTATAGTATAGTAGGAGTTTATTTGGAGCAGTAATTCATAATTTAGTGGATATATATAGTTATTGTTACAACTAGCAAAAAACAAAAAATTAATAAAGTTAAAAATTAGACTAATTTATAATAAATCAAAATATTATAATAACTATATATATATATATCCAAAACACTTCAAATTTCTCTAGTTGTCCACATGTTGAAATTTGGATTTAATAATAATGTATAATTATTTCACTACAACAAATCCTCTGTAATAACAAAACCTTTGTCCTTTGCGCAACCAAATATATCTATTGTTTTTGGATAATTCAGTGAGGGTATAGAGCACAAAAAGCTTGTAGTAAGCACTTTTAGATACGATTACAAAGACTATCAAAACTGTAAGCTACTTTGAAGAATTGTGAACTAGAGGTAAACTGCTCGAGCCCATTTTCACTTTTTGGTCAATTGACAAAGATTACAATACGAAATAGAATGTTTAGTATGTCTACATTCGAACTGTTTTTGTTGATGCCCTTATTTCTTGCAGTTCTATTTCTAATATTACTTAATGTAATTGATAGTCAAAAGAGGTGAATTTTTTAGTTAGTTAAATTTTTTTATTTTATTGAGCATTTAATGAAATCAAGTCCTATATGCTAGTTTCATTGGAATCTATTAAAAAACTAGTTTAAGCAGCTGTGAATAACTTTTAATCATGGAGTGTGGTGTCGTACTCTTGTGCAACCGTCAAAATTGCTTCAATAAGTCAAGGAAGAAAATGGAGTGTGCTATGGTGCAATCCTCAAAATCACTACAACAAATCATGGAAGAAGAAGGTAAAGAAGAGGAGAAAAAAAGTGGCGAATACTTTAAATGTAGATATATTAGCTGGTCGATTAAATGCAACTTAAATTGGAGCAAATGCTTCTCTTTTGTAAAATATCTTTGTTCATATCCAGACAACACTGAATGAGTGTCAAATGGGAAACTTTGAACACATTTATTTGTTTGATTTAAATGATAAAAAAAATTATCACGGAATCTCATGTAAGATAGAAATTTTACAAATTATAATGCGAAAATCAATAGATATTAGATTGACCTCTCGATTTCATAGTAATTTACCATCTCTACATCTACTTGCACTCTTTAATCCAATATGAATGACTATAGAAACTGAAAATAATATTGCATTGGTAGTTGGTTCAATGTAATATCTTTTTCCTACATTAGCATATTAAATAAGGTGCATATGCAATTGAATGATGCTACAGTAATGTTTTACTTAAATTAGCGTATTAAATAAGGTGAATAAGAAATTTAATGATGTTACAGTAATGTGATTACATTTGATACTTGGTTTTTATTTTCAAGTTCTCTAGTCATATGTAGGTAGAACATTATTTGTTATTTATAGCATTGTAAATAATGCCTTCAATGCTTAACAAACACTATTGCACAAAGAAGATAAATAAAAACCTCCACTAGCACTAAATCTATTGTTACTTTATCCTTGTACACAAGCCCATTGTTTTTTATATGAAACAGAAGTTGCAATGCTATAAATGCTACCATTAACAATGTAAATAATGCTACCTTTGAAAGTACTATAATTTTTGTTTACTGTCATTTTAAGTATGTGAACATGTTAATGATTAGTGACTTATCATACATACAAATGAAGTATGTATAGACAGCGGATCAAGATGAAGTATGTAGAAGTGATGTAATTAATTTTATTAGATGGTAAATTGTAAAGGGGACATTTTTACACAAAGGAATTCTAAAATCATATATATAGCAAAAATAGTACGTATTTTATGCAACAAATTAACATGTGGTATTTTTTAGTAATAAAAACACATACAATGTTTCTTTGATGCTTCCTATTGTATAGAATCCTTGATTATTCATAAGTAGTACATACCCTCTACGTGAAGTTCAAATATTCACAAATAATGATCAATGTCACATGTGCTTTGTTTTGTAGACATACAAAGGAATGCAAGATAGGAGCTAGCCAATTGGTAAGTTGTGTCCCTTTTTTCACTATTACAAATCACAAAGAAAATATTAAACTAAAATAAGTCTTTTTATCCTAGTAGACATTATCAAAGAAATATACCTGATAAGACAAAAAAACAGTTGAAAATCTCTCATATTTTAGGTAAACAATTCTAAGTTACATACAACTTAACAAACAAACCATAATACAAATTTCAACAATAATTACATACAAAAAGGTTGAAATCTTGGATGTTGAAAAGTACCCTTCATCAAAACAATGTTGCATAGATGGTAACATTAACGACATCTTAACCAAGAATAGTCTCTTCAGACTATAAAAAATTTTATATACTCCTCGAGATTTTTTGTTCAATGCATTTGAAGTGTTATTACACTTTTGTTACTAGTCCATTGAACTACGAAATGGAATAATAGACCATTTTCTCATATGTCTATGTTGCAATGGAATAGATTTAAAAGAATATATGAACATGAACTACATCCTAATATGTTTTATCAACTTCATGGGATTCATGATGGTGACACATATCTACACAAAATGTGATTCTCTCCTTCAAATAGTATTTTTCAATCTGAAAGAGGACTATGGGGAGATACATTTTGCATACAATGGCTATCAAAGTGGTTGACCATACCATTTGGAGTTTGGTCACTAACAATGAAAACACGATATTTTTTCTTTAATCACGATCTAGATACAATTACAATAAACATTTTCTTTCGTGATACAAATCCCGCTCATGGACATTTTGAGCCTCTACTATACAAAAAATTGCCTAGATGCAACTTTGCCTCTAATTATTACTTGTCAAATCTTTGCAATGATCTTAAAAATCATTACCAAACCATTCTTCATGAAATTAAATTTCGTGGATTACATAAAGAAAAAGAAATTATGTCCAAATGTCCCAATAACATGTTCACTGCAAGTTTTCACTTAATAGCACCTGGATTTGATGAACAATATTTGAGGATTTATATTGTCCAATCCTCCAACAATTCACTGATGGGTAGGAACCAAAATGCATTACGTTGCCTAGAAAAACACTTAACAAATGAACTATAAAAAGTCAATCATTGGTTGCAGGTTGGAAATAATATCTTATTAATATGGAAATGCCATATGAAAAAGGAAGAGTTGATGGAACATCATTGTGCTTCCAGTGGCCATCAATCATAGTCAATGTAAAAATAAAAATATGGTCATCTGTCACTAAAAGCATTGTCAATTACCACTCATCAAATATAAATTTCAATCAAACATATAACATACTATCATTCCAAACAAGTACATCACACGTTGATTATGAACCATTAATAGCAAATAAAAATAGGAATCAATACAATCTATGCCATAAAATAGTATAAATGCATAAAAACTTGAAAAATAGGATAAATTTCCACAAATTGAAACAAATGATATGCACAAGTAGCACAAAGAATACTAAAGACAATAGAAATAAAATAAGGGGTAGACATTATCACTCAGCAAAGAGTACTCCTATAGAAATTTACAAAAAACAAATCGAAGAAACACCTAAAACCAAATGTCCAATATGTAATAAATTACAATTTGGAAAGAACATGTTAAGAATTGGACTTGACTTAGAACAAATGTACATAAACATATCTTGAAGAGGAAAAAAATTTCCTCTCAAGATCATTTACAGATTTTGCAAAGGAGCACTTGAGAATGCAAAGTTACCTCACTTTGCAACACCTGAACAAATAAGACATAATAAGCTATTGTGAATTGTAGCAATGCTATCAGAGCTTGAAGAAAGACTTGTAGCATTAAGAATTTATTTTGCAGAACTAAGGTGATGGGTCCGCAAACAATCCGCAATGGGCTTAAATAGTTCAATAATCAATGTACCTGTGCACATGGAGATTATTAAAAAAGAACTACCCCAATGCATGGAAAATACAATGACAATTTCCATTCCATTAAAAAGATGATTAGAATACAAGAATGCATATCAAATAGGGAAAGTTTGTGTGCATATTGTCGTGAAAGCACTAAAAGAACTATGTTCTCAATATTTACATAAAGTTGAAAATGTTTCCATAAATAAAAGTTGGAATCATGTCCTCAAATTGAACATTAAAGGTAATAGATATGAGGATGAGAACAATGATAGTAAAAATGAAATAGACAACAATTCAACAAGTGAAAGACCAACTAAGACCTTGGTACATGGATTCACGAGCTCACAACATATTCATGATTTACAAGATAAGAACATTGAAATAGCACCAGCTGAAGAGCAATGACCACTTGGAATATTCAAAGACAAATATGTCTAAGATATATGAGTTTCTCGACACTATTCTTTGGAGAACCACATGAAAATGACATGTACACAGATTTCATTACCAATAAATAGTCAAATGGGAACTAATACATCACAAAGGTGACTTTTCCTATCACATCACAAATTTATTTTTCAAAACAATATGAATAATAATTGAAAAATTAATCTCATTCATTTCAATTTGAATAAGGAAAGGAAAACTACAAGGATGAATGTTATTAGAAAAGGATGTTAAGTATAAGCCCAACCTCGAACAATTACTAAAATGTCATATTGGATACATAGAATTTAAGCACATAAGAATTTCTCCTGGCTACCTACAACAAATTCAGAAACATGTACACACACACACAGAATGTACATGATAATTATGAGTAAAAAGACAATCATATCTATGCAAGCATAATAGTAGAATACTATATCCATGCATATCATATTTTTTATTAGTGTCATACCCATGTATTATCCCAAGAATAAGGGAATCATATATAGTAATTCTAATCTAAACCCTCAAATTCACATGCTCATGGGTCATCCTAGTAATTATCAATTGGTTACCATCGTCAAAATAATTTTTTACTTTAATTTACATTTATTTTCAAAGATAAGTAAAATTTGTTGATTAAAGTCACCATAATTGTGTGCTTCAAATTTAACTCTACCTACTTCCATCTTCAACAATAAATATTGGCATAATAGACTTTATGTTTAGGTTATTATTAAGGTTTTTTTTCTCATTTTTAAATTATATTTTATAATTTTTAAAGGGACAAAAAAAATCATTAAAATTCTTGTATAGAATCTAGAAGCAAAATGTATGTTGTTAACTTAGTAAAGTGATCCAAGTTTATAATATGTAAAATCTTCTACCAACTATCTATCCTTAAAATTTAGGATAAATATCAAATAATTCCAAATCCACCTTGAAGTTTTCTCTTCCTCTCATAAACTAATAATTGAATAGTCGTCATTGTTTGATAGAATAATGGTCATTGGCTACTACCCATGAATGCATGTTAACTCATCACCAAAATTTGTATTTAAAAGAAAAATCATAAAATGGGGTATATTAATAAAGGGAAAATAATTAACAATTTCTTATCAAAATATTTAGAATTTACCAATTGCATAACTTAATTTTGTATAATTAAATATAGCCCCCTCTTTTTTCTAATTTCTTGTTTTCCAATTTTACCTTTTTTTCTTTACTTTAGTTTGCATGCACTTATATAAGCTTCCTTTTTGCCAAATCTTCATAATATTTTACTTTAAATTAGCTAATTTAAACTAGAACTTGTTTTTATAAAGAATTATAAATATCTATTTAACACGTATTTTTAGATTATATAATAATTAAAATATAACAATATATAATAATTTAAATGGTATTATTTAAATAAATTAAGTTTTATTTATAATTTAAATAATAATATAATCAATTATGTTATGTTATTAATTTTTAATTAATAAAATAAAAAATACAAATATTATAAATAAATATAATTAAAATTAAAATTATAAATTTATAATATTGATTTTATAATATATTAGTTACATAAAAAAATCAAATATTTAAAATATAAATAATAAAACATTTTTGAATTTGCATAAATAAATATGCATTTTTTTGTCCAAATATTTAAGTAATCCATCCTCTTCATTAATAATAATAATATTAAAGATATATAATATAACATTATAATGAATTATTTCTTTTTTCCAAAAAAACGTAACTTTTATTAATGTAAATAAAAGTTACATTTTGTAGACACATTGTTGTGTATATGCAAGGAATTTGGTTCATCTCAAATAAAAAACAAACATATGCAATAAGGAATTCATTTCATCACCAAAAACAACTAACCAGAACATACGAGTGTCAAAAATGCAGATCCCCACGAAAAAGAAAAAAGGAAAAATATGTACGAATGGAGAGGGTGGAAAAAGCTAACAAACATCAACCATTCGTTTTCCCTTTCTTTTTTGTACTTTGTGCCAATCATTTGACCATGGTTCAATCAACATCAATGTCCATGATCCATCAATGTCCATCAAGTGGGGCTCTTCATCTGAGTCATAATTGTTACAAACATGAGCTCTTTTACATCATCCTAATCCATCTTAGATCTACATTGCCACAAGGGGGAGAGTTCTATTGAATCTAGATAGTCAGCCCTATTTGGGGAGGAGGTATCTCAACTTGTTTTTGCCTATTTTGTGTTATATTCTCATCTTCTCCTTGTTCTTGAATATTCTGTGTGGCTTCTTCTTCTTCTTCTTCAGAAGGAAGGAAGAATTTCAATAAACTACCATCCTTTTGGATGCTTAAGCTGCTTAATTTTTTTTTTGGGTGGGACCGCTGCATGTTACTGCACATCAATGTAATATGATCTGGGATTCCTTTGCTCAGATCTATTTCGACACATATTCTAGCAAAGGTGAGATAGGATTTTTTTTTTTCTTTCAATATATATTTTTTAAAATTTACTAAATGCATTACCAATGTCACTCAAAATTTGATGGTGTTAGAAGGGAAGCGGTATATTTGGGAGCCTCACCCAAATCATCATGGAGGTAATGACCATATATGTGCCATCAAACTCTGGGAATCATGGGGTGATAAAATAACCCTACATTACCCAAAAATCATGGCCCTTATTGGAGAACAAAATCCAAGTCCTTTTGAGTATAAAACTGAAAAACCCTTTTAAGCACAAAAATATGTCAAGGTTTGGTGTCCAAGACGAAAAAAGACGAAAAAATCCATTGATTTAAGGCTTTTGCTTTTGGCTAAAAACCATTAAAACTGCAAATTATTGCCTTTTTTGGAATGTCCAAAAGAGAGAGGGGACCTCTAATTTTTTAACCTCCAAAGAAGACTATTGTTCCATTTGGTCAACAACATAAGAACCTGGAGTATTTTGGATTTGTTCTATCAGGCCAAAAACCTCAAGTTGATCCACTGAAATTGTGCCCTTCGTTTGAGCAGTTGCATCCTTGTAGAAGACGTGTAATTTATTTGTTTATTTTTTAGTAGGGACTTTGAAAACAACATGATATTCCCAATACAACTTCAAAAGACAACTTTACATATAATAAAATAGAAACAAATTTAACCCATATAGTTTTTTTTCCATAAATATTTTTAATAAAAATCTGGAACAAGGGATTCATGAGATACTCTGTCTGTGATGAAACATTTAAAAAAAATAATGTTCTCCTATAGCAGGGAATCATCAAAGGATGGTCATGGAACTATGCATTCTCCAACATATGAAATATTTCATCTGGAGAAGCATGCTACAAGTCTTATAATACCTTCTATGACATGTACACTCGGAGGTTGGTGATGAATCCAAGATCAAGATAGGCATAGATGCTATAAATGGTATGACTGGAAATCACTCTTTATCTGCCCATATACTCAATCACATCCACGGAAAAGAGATTTATTTTCTTAGACAGACTTTCCATCGAAGATCCTATTATATGGATTAACATGCATGGTATAAGGCATGGGATTTAGAGCTGCTAGCCGAATATGCAAGCGAATGGGAGCATTATATTACAAATCTTCGAAATGAAGGTATCACACTCAGTGAACAAGAGGATCACATGTCATGGGGTGGCACTCTAAAAAAGGGTCATCCGATGGTAAAAGACATATATATCAGTTTGCCTAAGAAGGAGAGGGAACATTATTTTCCTATATATATTTCAGGTCATTTGGAAGTGGGATCTTCCTAATAAAATCAAATTCCTTATTTGTTTGTCTATACGTGATTAGATATTAAAATGGAAAAACCTTCAACGATGAGGATATTATGTGCCGAGAATATGTCTCTTGTACATGAGGGGAACATAAGACATAACTCATTTGTTTCTCCACTATCCATATGCGATGGCACTATGGGATGGGGTCTTGGAAAATTACAATATCACACCTATCGAACATTTTTAGTCACTATATTCATGTCTACACTCATGGATCAAAAATAATTATAGATACAAAGCTCTACCATTTTTATCTTCTGGTCCATATGTCATAGCTGCAATTCAAAGAAATTTGAATCGAAAGGAGAAGTGATCCGTGAGGATGTCATAAAGATAGTGGCTTATTTCAATGAAATAGGATTGACCAAGGCGAGTAACTAGTATAAAAAAATGCAAAATGAGAGACATATGGCAAGTATTCCCCATGGGTTTGTTTGACAGCACATGTTCTAGGAGAGGGTGTGGATGTGGTGCATCCATATATATTGATCCAGCATAATTCTTCCACTTATGGTGGGATGGTGGAAAAGTCACTAATAATAAAGTTAAATTCATTTCTCTATGGGCATTTCTGGTTGTGTCTAAATGGATAGGTATAGAGAAGATTCACATGTATGGCAATGCTAAGGGCATCATAGAATGGGTGAAGCGATACAATAATTTCATTCCACCCATCTTAACTAACTGGATGAAGTGCATTAGATAACTAGTAAGCACCTTCCAACAAGTAAGTTTTGACCACATATACAAGGAGAAAAACAAGATAGTTGATTTACCTTCAAAAAGAGGAATAGCAAGGGACTCAGGTAAGTTCTATTTCTCTGCTTTCAAACATGGAGTCATGATCAATGTTGGTAGTATAAATTATTCATAGAGGCATGGGCATATAGTCATAAGGCATGTATCATTATCCCAAGTAAAAGGATAGCAACATAATGAAGGTATATCTATTAATTAATGTTGGCATAGGTAATATTATATCTTAAATATAGGTAGAATATAGACCATAAGACCTATTGTGCAACAAATGTAAGAGTTCTCAATGAGAAACAATTTGATGTAAAGATGAATGAAAAGATATAAATGAGAACCATGTAATAAGTTCTATCTTGGTCTTCATGTAAATATGAATGAAAAGATAGAAAAGAGAGCCATGTAATATGTACTATATTTTTTATATTAATATAAAGAAGTAGAGGCAAAAAAAGAGGATAAACAAAGCCCAAAAATTACGCAAGGTAATAAGGGGGTGGGGATGTTGGCAATATCACCCTTCCATAGTAACAAAACCACCATGCCAAAATAATGATAACCATAGATGAGTGTGACCAGAAATAGATCAAAGAAAGAGCAAAGATTATAGAATAATACTTGCAGGAGACCCGACCAAAGGGGTCCACGAGGTAAAAGTATCCAACCTTAATTATTCTATAGTGCTCCCCTGTAGATTTTTTCCACCAAGAAACATTGACGGTGAACGAAGCATAGTCTATTGTCCTAACCTGACATCATAGAACAGACAATATTGGCTCCTAGAAACCCTCGAAAGTTAAATTTTAAACCCTAATAATAATTCATTGAGCTCCCTTTTTCACCATAAATCACTCATCTTACATACACAACTATTATTTTTTACAACTTTAAGAAATAATTATTTTTAAATTAACTTTTATTATGATAAAGTATTCAAATTTATTAAAAAATTTCTTTAAAAAATTACAAATATCTTAAAATATTTTTAATAAGAGAAAAAATCCACAACATATAAATTAAAAAATGAAATCTTAAATCTCTATATTTGAACTTGCAAACATGCCAAATTTTAGAGACTTATCCGTAATAACAAAGTTAATAATCAATATATCCTTTCTGTGAATGATGCGAAGTGATATCTTAGAAGTCTTCATTAACTCAAAATATCAAATAAACAATTTTAACGAGACATGATGTTTGCATTATCAAAAATATTTAGTGTTAGTGTCTTGCCAACATAAAAGTTATACATAATGATTATTACTAGTGAAAAGTTTTAAAAAATAATGATTTTAACTTTTAGTCTTTATATCAATGACTCTTCCAAGATTTTAACCAAGTAGGGTTTCTTTCTCATTTAAAAAGCAATATTGTCATCATAATTTTAAAGGTGGTCATAAAAACAACCCTTAAAACCATAATTTTAAAGGTGGTCATAAAAACAACCCTTAAAATTAGAGGGAAACGATGATTAGACTTATACTGAATTAATTATACCATATAGTTTTAAAATATAACTATTTCACTTGTGGCTATAAAACTATAATATGAAAATTCAATGATAAACTAGTTTTTGAAGTTATCATCCCACTATAAATCATTTAATTTCTCTTAGAGTTATGGTGAAAAGAGTATTTAACGAATAAAGACAATCTCCTTTATTTCTTTATTCTCAAGTGTAAAAAGATTTTTATATAGTCCATTGAAACAAACGTTACAAGAAACTAGAAAATAGTGGAGTCCCTTTGATTTAAGAGATTCAATAATAATGATTATATGATAGAGGTAATCTCATTTAGAAGAAATTAATTGTAATGTAAAGAACAAGCATCGAAGTCTTAGATGCGATTTTTAATATGGGTGGTCAAGCAATCAACGAAACACAATCACATTTTACCAAAAAACGGTTCTTTTATCCACTCTAGGATGAATAAAGTTAAAAGTTAATGTTTCAACTTGTTTTGATCGAAATTTTTTAAATTTAATAGACAAGTAAGGTTAGAAATTTATTATGTATATGTATTGTCTAATCAAATTTTATAGGGATATAATTGTTTTATTATTATAAATTTTAAATTTTAAATACATATATACAAATAATATTTTAGTAAAATCAGGGCCGATGGAAATCAGGCGAGCGGCGGGCTAGGGTTTGCAGGTGGAATAGCAGGGAACGCGGGAAGGAGTGAGCGAATGGGGAAAGAGCAGGGGAAGTTGGAGCGGAGAGGAGGGAAGAGTAAGAAACCACGCGCAGGAACGGAAATTTCTCAAGCGGCGGGTGCTGAGCGCAATAATGGAAAACTGGCAAGGGAGGGGAGAGATCCCCTCCTATAAGAACATAGTTGCAGGAGAGGCAAGTGGCAGCGATATCTAGAATGAGGCTAGGGAGAGTAATAAAGAAGCACCAGTGATGGGCAAGCTGTGGCAAATGAAGAACGGAGGAAAGTGTTTACCTAGGGCACAGAAGAAACCCAGATACGTCATACCCAACAACAAGTTGGAGGAGTACATTAGTTATATGAAAGATCACGCACTGATCTGTAGTTCGTAGGATATTGGCCCACGGAAAAAGAACTATACAGGTGGATTTACCAGAGATGGAGACAAAAGGGGCATGTAGAGCTAAAACTGGGAGCAAAAGGATTTTTTACAGCAATATTTGCGAATCTGGGGGATAAAGAAAGGGTTTTAGAGGAAGGACCATATTTCATGAACAACGCAGGACTGTTCATGAAATACTGGGAAGAAAGATACAATCCTAACAATGAAAAGATGCTGGAAGCTCCGATCTGGGTCAGATTGTTTGGATTACTAGTGGAATTTTGGGACCCTGAGATTATGGAAGGGATAGGTAATACGATCGGTGCCTTTCTCAAGGTAGCGGAAGCAACGAAGAAAGGTAAGTATACGTCATACGCAAGATTGTGTGTTTACATGAATATAGCTGAACCGCTGCCGGAATTCATAGAACTGGAATACCACGATGAAGTCTGGCAATAGCCATTATATTATGAGCATATCCCCTTCAGATGCAGAAGATGCCATGAGTATGGTCATCTATACAGACAATTCCCTTTAAATAAGGAAGAAGAATACATTAGGAAAAGAGAAGAACAACAAAGGGAAACAGAGAGAACCGAGGAGAATGATAAGGGCTTCCAACAGGTTACCAGAAAGAAGAAAGCAAGTAAAGAAGGAATAAGGGTGCAGACAAAAATGGAGTCAAAGAGCATTGAAAGTAAAAAAAAGTTCAAAATCCTCCACGACAACAGTGGAGAGGGCGAGGACAAAGAGGTAGAGGAAGAGGATCCAAAAAACGAACCCATGGAAATAATCAAGGAAACCAGAGAAAAAGATACAGGAAGAAGAGAAATGTATGAAAGGCAAACAACTGAAAATATAGAAATACTAACGGACCAATCCCAAATGGAAACGGAAAATCAGAAAGAAAACGAGGCAGAGGAAGAAAGAATTATGAGACAACTAATTCAGGAATGGAAAAACTTAGACGAAAGATTCATACCAGACAGCCAAAAACAACTATATAAGGAGACTTTTCAAAAATATAAAGAAAGGAATGGGGAGAATATAGAAAAACAGGATACCATATCAGGAGAATAGGAAAAAGATAAGATTGGAATAGGTGGGATTGGCAAGAGCAGCATGAAAAGAGGGAGGAAAACAATGAATGAAACGATACAGAAAGTCGGCGAAATATTGATAAACTCAGGTAAAGTGATACCTCTTTCTGAGGTATTTTTCCACTCCTCTAAAAAAGTTTAACATGATTATTATCAGCTGGAATATTAGAGGGTTGAATAGTAAGGGTAAACAGAGATATATGAAAGAGAAACTAAAAAAAGACAGACCAAGCATCATGATTCTACAAGAGACAAAGATCACCATGTAGCAGATGGAAGGAATAATAAAAAATAGTAAACTCCAATACGAAGTCATGGGACAGGATGCAACCGGTGCAGTGGGAGGCATTGCAATACTGTGGAACCCAAATGAGATAATGTTCGAGAGCTGGACCAGTATGACCAGAATCCTTACAGGCATGGCAGGAATAGCGGGGATGAAGGAAAGGGTTATCATTTCAGGGGCGTATGGTCCTCATACTCCAGGAGACAGAGAAAACTTCATTAAAAATTTGCAAGCAACTCGAAGACTTCATCCGGAGACAGCATGGATTGTAGGAGGGGACTTCAATGTAATCCGGTCACTAAAAGAGAAAAAGGGAGGTATAAGGAAAACAGACCAATATATGGAAATGTTCAATGATATGATAGATGGTCTGAGGCTGGTTGATTTACCAACTATCAACGGAGTCTACACATGGAACAATAGGAGAGGGGGGGAAAATCAAATAGCATCCAGACTAGATCGATTTTTAGTATCAGAAACAATTATGAAAAGAGATGTATTCGTAGAAGAAAAGATCATGCCATCTCTCGGCTCTGATCATTGGCCGATTAGATTGGAAGTGGACATTAAGGCTAATCTTGGCAAGAAGCCCTTTAGATTTGAGGCCTTCTGGATTAGACACCTGGAATTCCTAGAAAAAATGGAAGAATGGTGGTCGCAAAGCACAGTACAGGGTAAGGGAAAAATGCATACCTTCCAACTCAAACTTAAGGAACTAAAAGGAAGGATAAAGATATGGAACAAGGAAGAATTTGGAAATATCTTGGAGGAAAAGCAGAAGTTAGAAGAAGAAACGGAAGCTTTGCAACAAAGGATAATAAATGAAGGGAGAACAGAGGAAAGAAACAGAAAAGAAGGGATAATTTTAGGAAAACTTGAGGAGAGGAGAAAGCAGGAAGAAGTTTTATGGAGACAGAAATCTAGAATAAAATGGCTCAGGGAGGGGGGAAAGGAACACTAGATTTTTTCATCAAGCAATGGTACAACACAAGCAAAGGAACAGAATATTTTCTATCAAAAACGAGAGAGGAGAGAAGATTATTGATCAGGAAGGGATCGAAAAAGTACTGATGGAATATCACAAAGGAATATTGACAGAACCTCAAGTAGATAGGTCTGAAGCTATAAAGGAAGTTTGCACGACAATTCCTAGAATTGTTACAGAAGACCAAAATAGAGCCCTAATGAGAGCTGCTAGTATGGAAGAGGTGGAGGAAGTAGTGATGAGCATGAAGAAAGGAACAGCGCCAGGACCGGATGGCTTCACGGTCGATTTCTATCAAGCAGGTTGGCACTTCATGGGAAAGGAAATTCTGGATCTGATAGAAGAATCTCGTATAAACCAAAAGGTATGGCCAGCTCTTAACTCCACTTTTTTCACCTTGATTCCTAAAAGCGATAATTCAGAGGATGCCAAGGGTTTTAGACCCATTGCCTTATGTAATGTTATTTATAAAATAATTGCATCCCTGATGGCCAAAAGACTGAAACCCCTGCTAGATAGTCTGTTATCCCCTGAACAAACCGGGTTCGTAGAAGGTCGACAAATTCTAGATGGTCTAGTGGTCACTCAAGAAGTAATCCACTCTCTGAAGGCAAAAAAACAAAAAGGAATGATGGTTAAATTAGACTTGTCAAAAGCTTATGATAGGATCAACTGGCAATATATGGAAGAAATCTTGGGAAGTTTTGGTTTTGGGAGTAGGTGGATAAAGTGGGTTCTCAGTCTTATATCAACCCCAAACTTCTCAATTTTAATCAATGGAACCCCCTCGAAAATCTTCAAAGCTTCTAGAGGAATAAGACAAGGCGATCCCCTATCTCCTTTCCTCTTTATTCTTGCAGCAGAAGGCTTGGGCAGATACCTTAAAAAAGAAAGAGCAGCAAATAAAATCAAAGGGCTAAGACTATGGGGCAATGAACTGCTAATAACCCATCAGCAATTCATTGATGATATCATGTTATTTGGGGAACCAACCGTAAAAGATGTGAGAAATCTAAAAAAGGTCTTAGATTTATTTGCGGAAGCATCGGGGATGGAAATCAATAAAGAAAAATCCTGCACCTTCATATTCAATACCATAGAGCCAGTTAAAAGCCACTTGACCAGGTTGCTGGATTTTAAGCAAGGGAACCTACCAACCAAATACTTGGGAAACGTTTTGGACTTCAACTCTAAAAGACAGAAAAACTGGCAAGGAGTCCTAGAGAAATTAAAAAACAGAGTGGCTAGCTGGGCTTTCAGAACCTTAAACATTGCTGGAAGGATTGTTCTCGTAAAATCAGTGCTACAGGGAATCCCCATATATCCGCTATCGATTATCGCAGTACCTCAAGGGGTTTGCACTAAGATCAGAGAAATCCTGAGGAAGTTCATATGGGGAGGCTCGTCCTAGCAGAAGAAGTGGGCCTTAGTATCATGGAAACATTTGACGAAACGAAAGGAGGAGGGAGGATTGGGTCTACGCGATCCAGACAAACTCAAAAAGGTGCTTGGTGCAAAACTTTGGTGGCGTTGGCTGAGAGGGGCCAACGATCTATGGAAACAAATATGGAGACACAAGTATGATATGCCACATACTACAGAGAGTATTTACTGAATGCAGGAAACCTCGAAGGGATTAGCAATCTGGGATCTAGCCCGTAAAAATCGAGACATAGTAGATAAGAACGCTTTCTGGGAAATTAGAGAAAGAGGGGAGGCCAAATTCTGGGTTGAGAATTGGCAACAAAGGGAGAAAATGTGCAAACTACAAAAAATCCAGGACATACAGGATAGGATAGGAGACAATCGTATATATGTCAAGGATTATTGGAAAGAAAACGAACTGGATGGAATATGGCGGAAATGGACAACTCCAGAGGAATGGGGCATGGAGATAAATCAAGAACAACAGGAAGCGTTCATGGAAGAAGTAGAGTCCAGGAAAGTAAAAGCGCGAACGGGTAGGGATATCCTCACATGGGGTAATTCTATGAAAGGGTCCTTTACGGTCAAGGAGGCGTACTATCTGGCAGAACATCAGGGAACTGCTGAAGAAAACCAAGAATGGAAGATCATATGGGGCAAAAATTGGTGGCCGAAAATTACTCTCTTTGCATGGTTAGTAGCTAAGGATAAGATCCTAACATGGGTTAAGCTGCAAAAGAAAGGTTTCAGTGGGCCTTCAAAATGCTACTTGTGTAATAAAGAAGCGGAAACTCAAGAGCACCTACTAATCAAGTGTGTTTATGCCAGGAACCTGTGGGTGGAAATCCGGAAACTATTCCAGAAACCTGAGAGGTCTCCGAGAGATACAAATGAAGTAATCTTTCAATGGCAGAAAGAAAAATGTCAATGCAAAGTAATCTGAAAGGCCTGGGATCTCATTGCCGATTTTATGATCTGGATGGTATGGAAAGAGAGGAATCGCAGAATTTTCCAAGACAAAGCTAAAAACGCGGTAACAATATGGGACAGAGTAGTGAACTTAACTAGAAAACAATCTTGGTAGAGAAGTGGGATGCGGAAGACTGGAAAGCAAACCAGGGAGAGGAGCAAATTCTAAAGAACCTAAATTTGAATTTTGAAATGGTGCAGAACAAAAAAATTGATAGATTTATTACGAGACCTCAAAGCCACGACAAGTTTGCATACCCCAAAGACAACTTTATGAAATTGAACTTTGATGGGGCTTCAAAGGGGAACCCACGTAATGCTGGATTCGGGGGAATCTTTCGAGATAGCCAGAGAAACACCAGGTGGATCTATGCAGAATGGGGCGGCGAGATGACAAATAATGAAGCCGAATTATGGGCGATTCACCAGGGTTTGAGAATTGTGATTCGAAACGGCTATAGAAAACTGGAAATAGAAGGATATTCCGAGATGGCAATTGAAATCCTAAAGAAGCTGAATAACAGGAAGAATTGGGAGCAGGTCACTAATAGTTGGCACACGGCAGGGATTGTTCAAGAAATAGTGGACCTTCTAAAAAAAATTGAATATAAAGTCTTCAATCATGTGAAAAGGAGTGGTAACCAAGCAGCAGATTTCCTCGCGAATCGGGGTTGCAAGGATCGAAGCGGCAAGATCGACAATCAGTGGAGAACGTTGCGGCCCAATAAAGAGTGGGAGGAATTGGCCAGTATCATTAATTATGACCATGAACAAGAAACGAGTGAAAACAATGATTAAGCATCAAACGAGAATCATAGAATTCGTGCGACGGGCAGGTGAGATGGATCAACAACCCCAAAATTTTAATGAATGTCAGATAAGGCGAAGAAAGGATATCATGGACAGGCATGCTGTAGTACAGAAGGAGTGTGCGGCATCGGGAATGAAGAAACCACCTTGCAGCAAGACAATTAACGCAAGTGATTGGAGTGGAGGAAAAAGAAGTATGTCAGAATCCATAAATGGAAATGAAGTAAATTGGACAGTTGATAGGAAAGGCAGAGGGCGAATCAACAGGTGGCATCGAAAGGCCAAATTGATAGGCAAGAGGAGCAGGGAAATAAGGATTATAAAGGAGCGGCAACAAGGGATTCAACAGCAAGAAAATTGCATAGGAATCTAGAGAGGGAGGAGTGGATCAGAGGTGGTGAGCTGTTACAGAGAGAGGTTACGCCAAAAACCTACTGAGGCTGCCATGGAAACTAGAAAGAGAGCAAGGATTGCAGGAGATATGGAAGCCGAGGTATGCAGAGAAAGGGATAGAAAAGGCAAGGCGATTGTGAAGGAAGAGACAATTGAAGAAATATATGAAGTTTACGATGATTCTGAGGAGGAGGAGGACTGGCAGGATAAATACAAGCGGGATAAGGAGCGTAGCAGAAATATAGAAGGATGGGAGAACCAGCAAAACAACGACGAGCAGCCGGGACAACAGGGAGGAAGGGTAAGGCAGAGTGGCAGACAGAGGGGAAGCAGACATGCTAGAAGCGGGACGGAAGCGAGCAACACGAGAGGCAGAGGAGCGAGCAGGTACCGAGGAGCAAGGGGAGGACGACGAGAGCAGAGGGGGAGATCGGGCAAAAAGTCAAGCCGGTCGCTGGACAAGAAAATCCAACAAGCAGAGAAGGCATATAACCAGAACACAAGCCCCAGAATTAGAAGAATTATCCAGAATATGGAGGAAGACGCCATTCAAGCTCAGTCGGATTCCGAGATGGAGGACTGGGAGTTCCTTCTCCACGACCCTGGTAACACTAGGGGCAGAATGTCTTTATTTAAATAGTCCCTTCATATATACTGGGTAATGAAAAGATTGCTGGCCAAAGCTCTGGAGCAAGCTGCAACAGAGATGGCTGAACTTGCACAGGGGGTTCCCAACCTGAGGAGGGAGCTCCGAATTATCCAGATTTCCTTGGAGATGCAGGAGAAGAAGCTGGATGAGATCTAGCAACTGGAAAAGGAAGGAAATCAGAATGCAAACAAGGAGACTACCCAGTATCCAGAGGTAGAAGCTGAGTAATCTCAGATATGTTTTTTAATTTTGATGAAAATACATAGTATAGATAATTCCAGTGTGTTCCAAGTATTAGATGTTGAATTCTGTTATATGCAAGTAAGTAGGATTAGAAACCTGAAAGACTGAGTAGTGTATTTATCTTGGACAACCAGGCTATGGATCTTTTTTTTTTGGGCGGCTATTAAGAACTTCAGGTGGCTTAAATACTTGGTTTCCCCAAGAGGGCGAGTTGAAGGCAACCTAATTTTGATATGTATTTTGATTTGAAGTAATAGAAAAAAGAGAGCAACACCTTAGCCTAAAAAAAAAATAAAATATTTTAGTAAAATCAGATAATTGTTTACTTTGTTCCCTATATTAAATCTAAAATTTAGTTTTCTTCATATCCATTATCTTGACATTAAATTAAGATTATGTTAGGTGTAACCTTGTTGGGATGGTTATGGATATCAATTTTTCTAGACTTTTATGATGGTTTGAAATTGTACTAAATTTCTAGTCATTCAACTTTAAAAAAAAAAAAATTTCTCAAAACACAATAGGATACATGATCCACCTCCAACGTATAGGTTGAACAACCTTCTAATTGTTATTTCTTTAAACATAATTAAAAAAAAAATGATGTAATTACATTTTTAATATAACAACTTGACAATAATAGACTCTATACATGGTAATTGAACATAATTGCACTTTTAAATTTTAAATGTCGTCCATGTTATTTCTTTTAACATAATATCAGAATAAAAATGGAAGAATATAGAAGTAAAGTTTGGATGCTTTAAATACTATGAAAAGTAAAGAACGGGTACATTAATTTGTTCAGGAAATATGTAATTTGTTTGGATCCAATTCCAAAGTTTGAATAATGATTTTAAATGTAGATACCCAATCTTTAAATAAGAAGAAAATGATCCCTGGTGGAATTTAAATTTTCCAAAACATATCAACGTCAAATTATAGCATATCTAATGAAATATGGATCATGAACAGAATAATGAAATGGACTCTATTTGGAAACAATCCATGTGATAAATGAGCATGGGAAGAATGTTAGCTCAGTTGTTGCTAGATAGTACAATATATATTGCCAACACCTAATATGCACTTGACACTTTTGAATCCCATAACTAGATTAAATGAAATTAAATTTTGTGAAATTGAACCATAAAAAATAATGACATGTAGTTCCAGTGCATTGGAAGGAAAAAAAAGACTCCATAATAAAGAAGAAACTGAAACCACAAGTTTTGCTATAGTGCAAAATAGACATTACAAATTGCTAAATAATATAGACATTACAAAATAATACACCAATTTATAGAATTTCAAATTTATAAATATATTTTAATTTCGAAAACTATCCTATTACCATAACTTTGATTTAATGAATAATAAATACAAAAAATGGTTCCAATAGTACATTAGAGATTTGGTCGATCTTATAAGTATTTCTATGTATATATGTTGATATTGACAACAATTAATTCAAACATGTCAAATGAAAAGCATAATTAAATGAAATAAAATTGCTAGTTATATGAGAATATGAGGTGAAGCACTGTTATTTTCTGGGAACCTTGTCATTTTCTGTTATTCCACATCCTGATCTCCACCCTAGAGGTTGTCATCTTCTGCTCCACACTTTGCAATTGAACTTAGAGTGAGGATTATATCGTTGGCTCTAATTCTTTTGACAAATTCAACTGAGTAGGTGTATCAGTTTAGGTAATTCTTAGATTTGTTTTAATATTTCTAAATATCCTTAAAAATTTGTAGCAGATAAAAATTCTTATCTTGTTTTGTTCTAGCATTTACACCACTGTTATTTGTCTATTCATTTATCTTGGAATCCTGGTTTATCTAAATGAATTTGATGATAGTATTCCAAGTTTTGTAAATAGTTCAAATGGGGTGTTATAAATTTCCTGAAATGCAAGCCTCTTATATAAAAATATAAAATGGTTTAGGAGAAATTTGCTTGGTATGATTCTTTATAAGATGAGACGACCTGTTTTACTAGATAACACTTCCTTCTGCTGCAAACTTTGATCCAATCTCTTATATTCACATGCGACATGCCCTTTTAATTATTATTGATATATTTTAGTTTCTGGTATTCGCATGGGACATGTCCCCTTTCAATTCCCACTGATAGATTTTATTTTTGATGCACTTTTAGTTTATGGTATTCACAACACATAGGTTGAGGTGAGAGCTCTCCCAAATGCAAAATTGTGCTCAACTGGGAATTTGCAATTGCTTGAGCCAGGCTCATCAATTGCATGAACAACCAAAGTAATAGTATTAGAAGCACAGATAAGGAAGCACCAATTACAAACATGGTTTTACTTATAGTTCTTCTTGATCCAACCATTGATTTAATGGAATAAGTTGAAGCACCACACTAAGTGGGTGTGAGAACAACCAATGTCGGTATATGTTAAAATATAACTACAGCTATGAAACAAAGCTAACTATTGTGAATGCACCTATCTGTCTATAAATTGATGCCAAAGGTTGGGGGTTTCCTTGCATGTTTGTGGTGGTTGCCCCTTCCAGTGGTTCAGTAGTGCAGGGTTTATTGTATGTAGTGGTCAAGAATAGATACCTAGGTAGATGCCATATTTGTTATGCCTATGGTACTCATCTATATGGAGAGGAATAGGCATAGAGGAGCTTGGTAATTGTGACATTTAACAATTTTGATACTGATGCAAATCAAAATATTGAGCATGACCTAAGGAAAGGTTATACTAGTCCTGGGACCTTAGCTTCCTCAAGTCAGGAGAAGGATGGAAACTTACTCAAATACTGGGTAGAGTTAAGTAATTTTGTGCTGCATGTAACCATATTTTGGAACCTATTAATAAAAATTACAATGTAAAGCTATAAAAGTATTGTTAACTAGATTAAGTCTGTAGGCCATTTCTTTTATGAATATTTGCAAAGATCTTCAAGAAAACATGTGATGTCTGAGAAAATTTCTTTGAGACTCTTATTAAGCTAGTCCATCGATTCACGCTAAAAATATTAGGATACTAATAAATCACTCAGATTCAAACATAACTTAATCCACTTAAAAAAATAAACTCATTTCCTAATTAATTACCTGTTGCAGAAGCTCTACAGTACTCACTTGGCATAGCTAAATATAATTGGAATTTTCCAATGTCATTTCCATAGTTCGTAAGGCACTGCAAAATTGAAAACCAGATAATGGGGGCTGGTAAACCAAATGCATTTATCAATCAATATTGATAGCATTCTAAAACATTTGTCAATAAGGCCCTGAAAACATACCTCTTGGAATGCATTGTTGTGATTTACATAATAAATATTTCCATTTAGATTTGACGCTACAGGAACACTAGCTTATGTTGAAGCTTTAGCTTGCATAATCTCTTGTTTTATTTTTCTTACACCAACAGCTCATTGCGAAATAGAAGGCTGATGTAGATCAACTGGAACTAATTACCTCATATCTGCAAAGAAATATAAGGGTTCCTATGTGACGTTGTGAACTTGCAAAATTTAGATTGCGCATGGATACATAGATGCATCTATTGCTTTAAGTGTTATTGACATGGAACTCTGAAAGAGGCCTCAATCACATAAATAATGTCTGTGCCAATAAGGAAAGGTGTAATTAGTCTCAAGGTTCTGTTGAAGGCTTGAAATTCTCTACCTTAACATTATAAGGGAGACCACCCAGTCTGGGCCTTAGAGAACCTCTTTTTCTGTTTGGAATGATGGTTCCAACTCGTTAAACTAGGTCCAGTTACCTTCTCTCTATCTCTATTTTGTTAAAATATGACTTTCACTTACCAATAGAGAAGAGACATCAAATCAATCGTCTTGTTGATCAGGCAAGAAAGTGATCCTTAAGCTAATCTTGGGCTCATCCAAGCCACAACTAAACTTTTCCTCTTTGATAAGAGGACTTCTAGGAATGTAGAATTAAATCTAAATTCAAGCAAAAGGAAAGAAATACTAAGCCTGTCTCGATTAGGAAGATATAGATCTAACCCAACTGATAGCAAAGTAATTAAATGATTGATATTTCAACACACTTGGTTTATGATGAATATCTAGCTAATGAAGTAGTTAAATTAACTGATATTATAATTTACCAAACATGTTGTTTAGAGATCTATTAACAATGAATGATGAACCAATAACATTAGGAAGTAGTTCTCATAATGTCAGTGTAAATTAAATCAAAATTGGATGACAAAATTGTGAGTAAATAGTTACTCGGAAATTTGATTTATGCATAAAAGCATAAGAGGAAATTAACAACATATCTATGAAACAAACTAATTAGATAGCTAATCTATAAGACATGAATTCAAATTTACAATAGTGCATAATATATTTCCAATTAACATAATTATGTCATAAAAAATGAGTTTCATATTTAAAATAATAGTATTTCTAATACAAATAAATTTTAACATCTTCTCATGCTTTGTTCTTTGAATCCAATCTCCTAAAACCTTCTCCAAAGCATAAACTCTGCTACTAAAAGCAAGATTTGCAATACAGAAAGCTCTGCCTCTCATACATAATTCATATTTGCAAAAGATAAATCTCAATAGTCCTCAGGTATGAGATTGATCCTCTCGACCTACATCTTGAAACCCCTATTACAATAGTCCTTTAGGAATTACAAAATTGGAGAAGAAAGAAACTCCCCCTAATATGCATTCTACAAAGCACTATTTATAATTTACCAAAATGAATTCCAACATAAGAGAGTTGCTACTCCAACAATTTTTTATTGGTCCAAATTCCTCTTCTTATATAGTTGGAGAAATTCCACTGATTGAAATCTTCTTTTCCTCGTCTTTTGTTTTCCTCATCTCTTCAATTGTTTTTCTGCCAAAACCAATTAAAATTTAATTAAAATACAAATTGAAGTCAAAATACTAAATTTGGAACACAAAATATCTCCAATCAAAACTTAATTAAATAAATAAACAAAAGGAAATATGCGTTGTAAGAAGAGCTTTGGCATAAATCACATATAGAAAGATCTTTGTCAAGATAGAAATATGAGCTCTTCATTGATCCCTGTAAAGATATAATTGGTCAAGGAGAACATAGTCAAATGAATATGTGTTGAATAGAGGTTATGAGCAAATGAAAATGCAGAAAATTAAACTAATTAATTTTGTTTAAAAATTCAGAGCTTGATATTATGCCAAATTTAGCACTAATTAAATAATCAAGTTTAATTATGCAACCACTTCATAAATATTCTACATGATTTTATCTATCCAATGTGCCATCATAGGCATCATTTGGCTAAATAAAGCTCAACTTATAAATTTCTAAAATTAAAATGTTGAATTTACCTAAACTAAATTTAAAAAATTAAATTAAAAATTTTAATTAATTATTATTGATTATTAATAAATGACGATTATTAAAATATAATTATAAATGATTAAATTAAATTTAAACTAAACTAGTTAGAATTAATTTATTTGCAAATTAATTAAATCAAATTATAATTATAATTATAATTAAATTAATTAAAATAAATAAATTACAAATTAATATATTAAAATGATATATCAGAAACGTATTTAATTCATTTTTTTAATTAAATTATATCAAAAACAAAATTTAACATATAAAAGCAAAACTTTTATATACAATGCCTCAACATTATAAATACGTCCTGACCCATAGGAATTGTTAAAGGATCGGGCATCGGAGTATTAGCTCTCGGAAGCTCATTTCATAAAAGCTAGGATATAAAACATGTCGATGTCCCAATGAAATTTCCTCAAGGTATTTTAATGTGCCGAGATTTTAAATTATCGGAGGGAGTTACATTGGGGTTTGAGGGATATCGGAGCATCAGGGATATGAAAAATGATATCGGAGGTTTTATTGAAAGGGTTTCAATATTTTAAAGTGCATGAGGAGTGGGACTCTCTATTTCTGGTGTATTAACTACAATCATTAAGGAGTGGGACTCTCTATTTCTTGTGTATTAACTACAATAACTTTTAGCGTAAAAAAACAGAGGAATTACATAATAAAAGTAAATATTAAAAATTACAATAATTTTGGAAAATGAATAATTTAAGGATTATAATTTGAAGATTGTGAAAGTATTAAGAATTGAAATTTATATTAATTTTTGATATTCGAAACACATAAATTTAATTGTTTTATAATTTGGTTGTGGTTATTTTGTAGGATTATTAGCGAAAAAATGAATTGATTAGCAAAAATATTAAAAATCAATATTTAAACTTAATTACTAATTTGTTTATAAAAATTAAAATAATATACACTTTGTACATTTTTTTAGATTTAGCAGTGAAAATCATTAAACTTTCGCGAACCATCATTTGAGAACCACACATCCAAATCAGAAGAAACAAGTATTGATGAAAAACTCCAAATGAGATGAAACAAGTATTGATGGAAAATTTGCTAAAAGTCAAATTCAATGAAACAATCAAAATAGAAATCCAATGAAAATAAAAAAATGGCAAAATTGTAGGACACTTAACGAAAAGAAAATATTTAAAAGTGATTTATCCAAAAATTTATGTAAAGGATCCCCATTATTTGAAGTAAATAAGTTAAAAATAGGGGGTGTTGGATATTCCCAACAACATGTTGTTACATGCAGGCACAACAAATCCTTTTTATAAACAATCTTGTTTGTGATTGCATTGTCCAAATATGTCATCCATAGTATTTGGAATCAAAGAGTTTTTTTATTTTTTTTTATACAATAAAGGATGGGTTGAAGGTTCTCATTTTTAATTTCCAAAAATAAGTTGTAATAAAATTAATTTTATATATTATTTAATATTCTAAATTGTTTTTATTATTAATTTTGAAATTAATAATTTTTTTTATTATATTGATAGATTTAATTATTTTGTAAATATTTTTATTAATAATTCCAATTAATAATATTTAAAAGATAAATCATATATTAAATAATTATATGAAGAACAATTAATAAGTAAATAACAAATAATATAGTATGAATAGAAATTGAATGGGGTAAATATGATAGATTTTATCTTCTAAATTGTTTAAAGAAATGTCATTTAATATATCTATTTATTAACTTGTTTTGTTAAAATTTCCACATCAAAATTGAACTATTTAATATATTTTTTTTCTTTTTTGTAAGGTTAGGCATTCTTCATTCCAAAAACAACAAAATACAGTTAACTAGAGTTTAGGTCGCTGGCCTACCCGAAGGAAACCAGACCGCCACCTTTTGGCTTGAAAGCCCGACCAAAATTCAAAAACGTTTAACTCTTTCTTCCTATCATAACCACTGTTCTACTTATTCAAGGTGAGGCTAACTACTGTAACAGAGGAAGGTACCCAGATAAAGTTCAAATTCATCACAAAACATTATGGAAATTAAACACACCACTAATCTTCGTCCGACAGATTCACTGTGGCTGGCTTAGAGTCACTGTCACCCGGCTTCAGGATGTTCTGCTCAATGGCCCATTTGAGCTCCAGTGTCAATTGCTCAATGTCTTTTAGCAGCAGATGGTTTCTGGAAACTTGAACTTGGACCGCCGTGAGTTCTTTCAAGAGAATGTTCTTTATGGAGGCAGATTCTTCCGACAGTTGGCGTTTGAGGAGTTCTTCCGCTTGCTTGCGTTCTTCATCTTCCTACTCGTGCACTGCTTGGTTGACCTCCATGGCCTTTCCAACCACATGCTTCATTATCCAGTAGAATTGTAATGTTCTATTGAATAACCAGTCCCTGCCTTTGGACGTGCCTGGGTCAGAGATTATAGCCCAGTCCTCACGGGAGATCTCCTGGTACGCACTTATTTCCCTCAGCTCGTGTTCCCATTCACGGATGAGAGTGCGGACCTCAGGAGAAATGCCAGACATGTACCCATCAATCAGGTGAAGGAGTTTATCGAAGTCGGACTTTCTGCCTCTTTTTTTTTTGTTGGCTACTGGTGCCAGCTTCCTTCTGCTATTTAGGAGTGTTCCTTCTTGGGTCCATATTTCCTCTGGTCATACCTGCCACATCAGAAAGCCGAGAGTCAGTGCAAGAGATATAGAGCCTGGATAGGGTCTGGTCTATGCTGGCAGGGATATTATCTTGGGAAGCCACTCTTGACTTTTGAACATGGCCAGAATGTTCACGTCGGTAGAGGACGCGCCACCTTTTGATAGGAGTTCAGAGAACCCCCCAACCAACATAGCAAAGAGACCAGACTACTTTGGACAGCGAAAGGGAGGAACAGAATTGGAGCCGACCGTAGTAGAAAACCAGAGAGTAGAGAATAGCATGGGTACTAGGACCCTCCAGAAGCGTGGCGAGACCCAGCGGAGTCCCCCAAAATTCCTGACTCTTGGAGCAGGACATGGCATTATCATAAATCAGAACTTTCCCAACCAGGGACTGGAGTAGGAGGAGCCAGAAGGAGCTCGAGGAACCCTTAATGGCGCTGCGACAGGGGGTCTGCTTACAGAGCCAAAGCTTATCCATCCAGACCAAGAGACCAGAAAAACAAGCTTGCATGCCTGAGGGACGAGGACAGAAGGAAACATACCACCTTTTCTTGCTGAGGTCGACGAGGAGGGCTGATCACAGAGATGTGCAGGCGTCTTTCCGTTCTTTGTCATTCTTCTTGCTGATCGAAATGAGCTTGCCATCTGTTTGCCCAGGTTTATTAGCTCGATGTCATGTCGAGCATGCTGCCACTTGGCTTATAGAAATGCTGGCCTCTGTTGTTCATTTATTTTTCTGTCACACCAATTGGTTTTTCCATCTTGGAAAGTGGCGTGGATTGTCCTTTCCATATCATGCATCATCATTCCTTTCTCTGTCCGGTTGCTCTTGCCGGAACCCAACTTGACTCCTGTTGCCATCTGTCGTCCTTCCCCTGCTCATTCTCTTGAGTTCCGGAGCTAATTCGAGATTTTTCTTTAATGATGTCGTAGCTCGCATGTCCCCTCCATTTAATCGGCCATTCTGGTCATGCCCCGTCACCTGCCTGTCATGTGCCTGCCTTACCCTTCTGCCTGTTCCCACATAGGAGTTGTCCGAGCCTTGCTGATGTGGATGATCTCTGCCTCCGATTCGTGTTGCCTGATCTTGGGCGTTTGTTTTTCCCATGCTTTGCCTTCCTGTATCATCGTTTAGAAGTTGCTGGAGTTGGTTTTTCTCTTCCTGATGCAAAAGAGGCAGACCCTCACTATCAATTTCCTTGCCTCGGTTTCGGCAGCCCCAATTCGCAAGCCAATCTGTCGGCTTGTTACTTGCTCGCCTGGTGTGGGTCAGGAGGAGATAATCAATTTTCGGAGTGAGCTTTCCAATTTCATTTACTAGCCAATCGGTTCGCCAGCTTTTGCTTATTCTTTCCACTGGAATTTGCTTCTGGAGCTTCCTGACCATGTCAATTACCAGCTTTGAGTCCCCTTCGATTCGGATTGGTTTAAAGTTTGCCCGGATAGCTATTTACAGACCTCATTTCAGAGCATGCAGCTCTGCTTCATTGTTCGAAGCTTCCCCATAGTCCATCGCGAAAGTTCTGAGAGTGTTTCCAAAAGTTGCCAACAGTTGTAGCCCCTGCCTGGGTCGAAAAGGTGAGGATGGCACGAAGGTTTTCTTTTTGGATAAGAAGATCTCTTTGTTGCCAGGATTCCTCCCAGAATTTGTCTTTGTCTCCTTCCCAAATTTCCCAGAAACTGTGCTCCCTTACCAGATCCTTGTTGCCTCTAGCTAGCTTCCATATTGCAGAACCTCTGGTCTCTGTCATGCTTCTCATATTGTCTTCAATTTCCCCTGTCTCGTCATATTTTCATTCTTAGAGTATCTTCCACAGGTCAGGACCCCCCTGAAGCGACCACCACTAGAGCTTCGCGCCCATTACTTGATTGAGGACAAAGGGGTCGCGAAGTCCAAGCCCGCCAGCTTTAGGATGCCGACAGAGCCACTCCCATGAGATAAGGGCCCACTTTTTGGTTTTGCTAGTCCCTTTCCAGAGGAAATTTTTGAACAGGGAGACTAGCTTTTGACTCGCAGCCTTAGGAATTGCCTAGCAAGAGAGATGGAAGTTTGGGATTGCCTGCAGAAGTGATTTCAATAGGGTTACCTGACTTGGGGCGTTTATCGAGCGGTGGGTCTAGTTCTCCATTCTGTTGCGGATTTTCTTGATTAGCAGGTTCCAGTTGGTCGATCGGAATTGGTGCTCGTTTAACATGATTCCCAGGTATTTGGAGGGGAATGATCCTCTGTTGAAGCCTAGAGTACGGGCCAGGAACCTTTGGACTACCAAGGAGGTGTTGAAGAAGAAACTTCCTATTTTTCTTTATTTATTTCCATCCCGGAGGCTTTGCTAAATTGAGATATGGATTTGATAATTCTTTGGGCCTCCTTGACGGTGGCCTGACCGTAAAGCATTACATCATCCACAAACTGCTGATGGGAGCCCAGAATATCATCCCGGCAGATGCAGAGGCCTTTTATCTATTCTTTAGAAACCTGAGCCTTAACCAGTTTTCCTAGGCCGTCTGCAGCCAGGATGAAGAGGAAAGGGGACAGGGGGTCGCCTTGCCTTAGCCCACCGGAAGGAGTGAAAGCTTCAGAGGGGGAGCCATTTAGGAGAATTGACATGATGGGGGAGCTAACCATACACAGGATCCATTTTATCCAACGTTGATCAAACCCATAAGCTTTTAGGATTCCTTCTAGATAGGTCCAGCTGAACCTGTCAAATGCCTTAGCCAGATCCAATTTGATAAGCATGCTTAGGGCTCGAGAGCTTTTCAGGGAATGGATCACTTCCTGGGGGACTATGATGCCATCAGTGATCTGCCTTCCTTGGACAAAGCCAGTTTGCTCTGCGGCAATGAGATCCGGCAGGATAGGCTTAAGCCTGTTGACAATGATAGTTGCAAGGATTTTGTAAACCACATTACAAAGTGAGATGGGCCTAAAACCCTGTGGTTCATCTGAGCAGCCAGACTTAGGAATTAACGCCAGGAAGGTGGCATTCAAACCTTGGTGCATGCGTTTGGAGCATCTGGATTCTTCCACTAGATCAAGTAGATCATTTCCTATGAAGCTCCACGTTGCCTGATAGAATTCAATGGTGAATCCATCGGGACCTGGGGCCTTATTTTTGGCCATTTTGTTTATTTCTTCCTCCAGTTCCTCCTTGGAGATTATCCGAAGAAGGGCCAGGTTTTGATCTCTAGAGACTTTCTTGGGAATATGGTGGCTGATTTTGTCTATGTCCTCAGCTCTGTTGATATTAGGTTCAGAGAGAATACCTTTAAAATGCTCCACCAAAAGATGTTCTATTTCGTCTTGCTGAGTCACTCTGTTTCCTTCCTTGTCCTTTAAGGAGAATATTCTGTTGTGTTGGCGGTGATTTATCATGGCTTTATGGAATAATTTGGAGTTTTTGTGGCCTTCTTTGAGCCATTGGATTATGGATTTTTGTTTCCACAGGATTTCCTCCTGTTTTCTCCTTTCCTCTAATTGGGTGATTACTCTCCCTTCCTCCTCTGCTAGCGCCTGACTTCGACCATCCAAAATGATTTGTTGCTAGATTCTTTCCATTTTGGCTTGGAGTTTGCCCTACTCCTACTGGATATTACTAAATTCTTCCTTGTTCCACTTTTTAATTTTGCTTTTAATTTCTTTGAGCCTTTGCTGAAATGAGTGCATTTTGCTGAGGCCCTCCTTTCCACTTTTGTTGTCCTGCCACCATCCTTTTACTTTGTCTAGGAAGTCAGGGGCTCGGAGCCAAAAGGACTCGAATGGAAGGGTCTCCTTTTTCTCTGATTATTTGAGGCTATTTCCAGCTTTATTGGCCAGTGATCTGACCCTGCTGAGGGTAGGATAGAGGCTTCATAGAAGATATCCAGCTCAATTATGGGTTCTGAAAAGAGGAATCTGTCCAGTCTTGAAGCTATCTATTTCGAGCCGCCTCTTCTGTTGTTCCAGGTGTATTTTCCGTTGATGGTTGGGATATCTACTACTCTTAATTCTATCTGCACTTCTCTGAATCTTTCCATTTCTGTGTCTTCCCTACCTATTCCACCTTTTTTCTCTTCTCGAGAAGTAATTAAGTTGAAGTCTCCAGCCAGGATCCATCTCTGTTCCTAGTGTAAACTTTGGATCTTAGTCAGCTCAGTGAGGAATAGGTCTCGGTCTGCACGGTTGTGGGCCCCATAGACAGCTGAGATTGCAACCCATTCACTTTGTCTTATTAGTCTGAATTGCCTGGTGAGGATTCTTGGCATTCCTATCCGCCAGTTGGCGAGGACTTCAGCTGGGTTCCAGAGGATAGCTATTCCTCCCGCACTGCCTTTGGGGTCTATAGTGACATGGTCGTATCTTGGTTTTATTTTGTTAAGGATTTCCTCCATTTTCTGTCCTGGGATTTTGGTTTCTTGGAGAAGCATGATCTGCGGTTTGTCTTGTTTGAGTCGTGCTGCCAGATATCTCTGTTTTCCTTTACTATTTAGGCCTCTGATATTCCATGAGGTCAAAATCATTGATTAACTTGATAGAGGGTTTGGAACACCACTAAAAGCAGTACTTACTTTCCAGTGTTGACTAGGGTTTCTCCCATAAGTTGTATGGATTCCTTGATGTTTTTTCTTCCTCTCTTTTTTTTCCCTCCTTTATTTTGACCAGTCTGATCTAATCTGGTTTCTTTTTGAGTCTCTTGGTTCTCTGCTGATGGGGCTTTGCCTTTTTCTAATTTGGTTTTGTAATGTTGGAAGGTTTCAGTATACAGCTTCTTTTGATCTTCGGGGATAAACCTCTTGTCCAGGTTCTTCCATTCATGTAATAGATTTTCCAGCACTTCCTCTTCCTGGCTTAGGTCCTACCTACTAGACTCCTGGTCTGTTTCCATCTGATCTGTTTGTTCCTTTCTTTCCTTCTCCTATTCTTGTGTCTCACTCGGGGCCTTTCTTTTGGCTAGGATCTTGTCACTAGATTCACTGCAGTCTGAGCCTTTATCTTCCTACTGTTCCATGTGCTGATCTTCCTCATCCTCATCTACCTGCAATATAGAAAAACTGTTTGGTTTCACTGTGTCAGGTTGTTTGCCTTTCCTATCTTTCTTGGGGGGGTTCCTTGTTGGGTTTCTTTTTGTTTCTCACTTCTTGGAATTCCTCCTGTTTCGACTCTCTCTTGTTTCTTTGGGGCCTTCTGACTTTTTCATCCTCCTGAGTTAGTGGGCATTCCTTTTCTAGATGGCCATGGGTGTGGCATCTACGACACCTGAACGGAATATGCTCATAGTCTATGCTTTGTTGCCAGATCTCTTCGTGGTATTCAAGCTCTATAATGTCGGGGATGGGGTTTGCTAGGTTCATGTAGACACAAATCCTGACATATGAGGTGTATCTACCTTTCTTTGTAGTATCTACTATCTTCACGAAGCTTTCTATTGAGTTGCCTATTCCTTCCAGAATGTCCGGGTCCCAAAAGTCTGTGGGAAGCCCAAAAAGACGGACCTAGACGCGAGCAGCCAGAAAGGTTTCTTTTTGTGGGTTATAACAGTCTTCCCAGAAGCGTAAGAACAAACCGACATTATTATAAAAATATGGGCCATTATCAAATACCTTTCTCCATCTTTCAGGCTAAAGAAGATTACCGTAAAGAAGCCCTTCGCTCCCAGCTTGAGCTCGATGTGTCGTTGAGGCTGCCATTTCTGCTGTATCCACTTGGTGAGGTCCCTTTCTGACGGCTAGACTCCGACGAACTTGCATATAACGGCATGGTCCCTCATGTATCTTCAGTACTTTTCCAGCTTGTTCGTTGGGATGAAATATCTGGGTTTTTCTATTGTACATGGCAGGCATTTCCCTCTTCGGCCTGATTGCCAGGCCGCTCCTAACACCAGCCCCGTGCTCTTCCGTTCCTCTGACTCCTGGTTGCTTTGCCTGTCTCTTGCCGCAACTTCTGGGTAGGAGGGGATCTCTCCCCTCCTGACACTTTCTGTCATTCTTTTTTTGCTTTGGTCGTTGTCAGTTCTGCTGGACTAGACTGCGTCGATTGTCCTCAATCTCATCCCAACTTCCTTAGATTTTCACCGTTGTGCCGCCATTAGGGTTTGAGTTGCAAAGCTCCCAACAACAACAACGATATTACTTTTCGACGAGTATTTAATAATTATTTAAAAATTAGTTAACATCATAATTTATATTTATATTTTTTATTTTCTAAATTTATTAAGTTGGTCTTCATTAAAGTGTTAATTATTTATTGATTATTTAAATATTATTTAAGATCATAATTTTAAATTTTCAAATATAATGATATATATTCAAATATTTTAGTCATTTTGTTTCCATTACATAAAACAATCAAATAACATTTTCTTATATTTTTATGGTGTAGTACAACGAGGTTATAATTTTATTTAGAAAACTATAATTCTAGTGAGAATTTCATTCTATAGGAAAAATTGTGACCTCTTTAGACAACATTAAAAATTTTAAGTATATATAAATAATTATTATTACTGACAGTGTTAATATGTGTCAGAATTTTATTGCACTTATTATACTAAATTATTTTTTGTTCTGAAATTATATTATATTATACCAAATTAACTAATAAATAAAATAATTTTTTGAAAACACTTTTTTTTTTTTATAATAAACTTTATCAAATTTATATAAATAAACTTCATCAAATTTATATAAATAAACTTCATCAAATTTATATAAATTAGGTTAATTCATTTGTATTAAATTAATTTATATCTAATTAAAATTTCTCATTCTTAATTTCCACCCACGATTCTATAATCACATGGAAAGAAAACAGGAAACACACCATATCACAGTGCTACAAAGTAAACCATCCTTGATGACGGATCGGTAAGGCTTCTTGAGAGTCTTATACTATGTTTCTTAGGGCAATAGTAAAATTCTTACAACACGGTATTGCAATAGTATGTCGATTAGGGCGTTTTGATATTCTTATGTCCAAGTAAAATTCGATACTATACCTTTGGAAGTACAGCATTTCATATGCACTAGCGATCAATAGGTTGGTAAACTAGTTGGTATAATACTGTTGGCTATTTATAATTTTGTTTTCTTTTTCCATAATTTAGATAAAATGTTAAGTAAAATAAAAATAAAAAATAGGTTAAATAAAAATGCTACTTTATTTATATATAGATATGTGTATTGTTATAATTTTAATAAATATAAACTTAAAAATATTTATATGTAAATAGTGTTATAAAACAATATGATAGATATTTTAGCTGCAAATCTTTTGAAATTTATGTTTCTCTTTAAAGAGAAATTTATTTATTTAAATTTATTTATTTAAATTAAAATAAATTTATACCAATTTAATATTGAATAAAATTCAATATTAATTAGTTATAAACATTAAAATATTTTTAATAATTTAAATATATTTAATTATAACACTATTAACTTACCATAATGTATTTTTATTTTTATTCTTTATTTTTTAAATTTTAACCAACAACATATGAATGTAAAAAATAACATTTTCTCTTAACAAATTTAAGATGTCATTAACTTCAAATATGTTTTACCATACCACCCTATACCCAAAAATTTATTTACTTCCATGCAATCATGTGTAGCATTTAATGCATAAATGTGTAAGACTCTGAAGGTTACAACCATGCTTTAGTATTAATTTAACTTTACTTTAACTTTACTGCCATTATGCCTAGAAGTTTCTTTATTTCCATGATGCCATGTGTAGTGCTTAATCCATGAATATGTAAGGCTTTGAAGGTTACAAACTTTCTCTAATGTCAATTTGTAATATGCACTAGGTATCTTTTCAAATTATACATTACATCATGTGTGCCAACGACATTGTTATTTATTACGATGTTACAGTCAATCTTGGTTACATTTATTATATTTCATATTTTTACTATAACAAATTTATTAATTATTTTTAAATGACATTTTTATCATTAATTGAAAAGAATATTATTAATTACTAATTAGAATTAATTTAAAGTATTAATATTTAAATTTGTGTAGATTATCTTCTAGATTCATCTCGCATTAGGTTTTTGTTTTGATCCACGTTTCGAACCAACGACTATGGTTCATCTTCAAGATGTGAAATATTTGCCTATAAATCTTAGGGATTATTGATTTGTGGAAGGCTGGTCATATTATTTAGTTCAATAAATAGATTTTGGAGATGCATTGCCGATAAATCTTAGGGATTATTAATTTATTAAATTATTGTTTAGATTATGATTTATTTGTGTCATAATTGTTCCAATTATGTTTTTAATATTTTTTAATCTATGATTTATTAGGGTCATAATTATTTTAATTTATTTATTAAAAATAATAATATTTTTTTGTTTTTCAATCATATTTATCTTTTTCTATCCAATACTTAATAAGGTTAAAATATTCAGATTAATTATTGAAAGGGAAAAACCAACTTTTGAAAAGTCAAATGTCTTTCCTCACCTAAAGTACATCAAAAAAAATATACTTAATGAAATATATATATATATATATATATATATATATATATATATATATATATATATATATAATGAATGAATTTATCTAGAGTAGTAATTCATAGTTCAATGGATATATATATAGTTATTGTTACAATTAGAAAGAACATAAAAATTTAATAAAATTCAAAATTAGAATAATTTATACTAAATCAAACTATTATAATAAGAAAATCTAATATCCAATAAAATATAATGTTTTATAATAAGAAAATCCAGAATGTCTACAATCCTTGGGTACAATAACTTTTAATTTTCAAGAACTTTTCATGAAATTTTCTGTGGAAGGAAAGGAAGTTGAATTAAGGGGTATTGCAGGGAAACCAGGAAAGATAATCAGCTCTAATGGAATGACAAAGCTTCTAAAAAAGGAGCAAAGAGGTGTAATTGCACAATTATGTTCGCTAGATGTTTCCACATTGGAATCATCTATTTCTCAAGATCTCTAAAAAGTCCTGGACAATCATTCCAAGGTATTTGAGACTCCCAAAGGTCTCCCACCTATGCGTGATCATGATCATGCTATTCATCTGATTCCAGGAAGTGTTCCTCCAAACATCAGGCCGTACAGATATCCATATGTCCAAAAAAGTGAAATTGAACGTATGGTTGCAGAAATGCTAGAGGCTGGTATAATTCAACCGAGTCAAAGTTCTTTCTCAGCTCCAGCAGTATTGGTGCACAAGAAGGATGGATCATGGCGCATGTGTCCAGATTATAGGGAGCTCAACAAGCTCACTATTAAAGATAAGTTCCCCATTCCTGTCATTGATGAATTACTGGATGAATTTCATGGATCAATTTACTTCACCAAGTTGGATCTTCGTTCGGGATATCATCAAATCAGAATGAAGATTGAAGACATTCCGAAAACAGCATTTAGAACTCATGAGGGTCATTATGAATTTTTGGTCATGCCTTTTGGCCTTACCAATGCACCTTCAACATTTCAAGGTTTGATGAATTCAATTTTCAAACCATTCCTTAGAAAATTTGTGTTAGTATTTTTTGATGATATACTAATCTACAACAAGTCTTGGAAGGATCATGTTGAACATGTTGACAAGGTGCTACAACTATTGGAGGAGAAACAATTATATGCAAAAAGATCCAAATGTTTCTTTGGAGTCCAGGAGGTGGAATATTTGGGTCATATTGTATCTCATGAAGGAGTTAAGGTAGACCCTAGCAAAATTAAAGCCAATAAGGAATGGAAAATCCCTACATCCATAAAGCATATGCGAGGATTTCTTGGGTTGACAGGGTATTATCGCAACTTTGTTAAGAATTATGGGAGAACAGCAGCACCTCTAACAACATTATTGAAGAAAGATTCATTTTCATGGACTCCGGAAGCAACAAAGGCCTTTAAACATCTTAAGGAGGCAATGTGCCAAGCACCAGTCTTAGCTACGCCGGACTTCACAAAAACCTTTATTGTGGAATGTGATGCTTCAGGAAATGGAATTGGTGCTGTTCTAATGCAAGATGAAAGACCCATTGCTTTTGAAAGTCGTCCAATCAAGGGAAAGTTTTTAAGCAAAGCTATTTATGAGAAGTAAATGTTGGCAATACTCCATGCACTTAAGAAATGGTGAACCTACCTAATGGGAAGACACTTCAAGGTAAAAACGGATCATGATAGTCTTAAATACTTTTTAGAACAAAGATTATCCTCTGAAGAGCAACAAAAGTGGGTCACAAAGATGTTGGGTTACGACTTTGAAATCATCTATAAAAAAGGGAAGCAAAATGTGGTGGCAGATGCACTCTCAAGAAAGGATGAGGATATGGAAGCATTGTTGTGTGCCATTTCTATTATCCAACCAGATTGGATAAACGAAGCAAAGGAGGAATGGAAGAATGACGAAGAAGTGTGGGCACTTATTCGAAAGCTACAACAAGATTCAAGTACTTCTGATACATTTAGCTGGAAAAATGATTCGTTATGGTACAAAGATCGCTTATACCTCTGTAAGAATTCCCAGCTAAAACAAAAGATTCTTATGGAATTGCACACTTCTCCCTTAGGAGGGCACTCAGGATTTTAAAAAACTTACCACAAGGTTAAGAAGGAATTTTTTTGGGATGGCCTTAAATCAGATATTCAAAAGTTTGTAGCGGAATGTTTGGTTTGCCAACAAAATAAAGTTGAAACAATTAAGACACCGGGTCTATTACAACCTTTATCCATTCCAAGCCAACGTTGGGAGGAGGTTTCAATGGATTTTATCACAGGTTTACCCAAGTCTGAGGGAAAGAGTGTCATCATGGTGGTAGTTGACAGACTTACCAAGTATGCACACTTTTGTGCATTATCACATCCATTTAAAGCCAGTACAGTTTCTACTGCATTTATGGAAACAGTTCAAAAGCTACATGGAAACCTAAAGATTATTGTAAGTGTCAGAGATCCCATTTTCACTGGAAATTTTTGGACAGAATTATTTTCTTGTCTTGGTACTCAGTTAGCTCATAGCTCATCTTATCATCCTCAATCTGATGGGCAAACTGAGATAGTAAACAAATGTTTGGAAGGATATCTTCGTTGCTTTGTATCTGATAAACAGACACAATGGGTCAAATGGTTGCCTCTAGCTGAATGGTGGTATAACACTTCCTTCCACACAGCAACAAAAATGACCCCATTTATGGCACTTTATGGGTACCAACCACCATCAATCACATCATATTTAAGAGAAAATTCTAAGGTTCAAGCAGTGAAACATCACATCGAACATCAACAACAAGTCCTCCAACTCTTAAAGGATAACCTCGTGTTGGCACAAAATAGAATGAAACAACAAGCAGATCAACATCGCAGTGAAAGAAGTTTTGATGTAGGTGATTGGGTATTCCTATGGCTACAAACATATATGCAAATGTCCCTAAAGTAAGCTAAGAAGGATAATAAATTATCACCAAAGTATTATGGTCCGTACAAGGTGTTGGAAAAGATTGGTACTATGGCATACAAATTGGAGCTTCCTGCAGCTTCTCGATTGCACCCAGTTTTCCATGTTTCATGTTTAAAGAAGGTAATAAGCGACAAGCTCCCAGTTCAAACAATATTGCCAGAACTTGACGAGGAAGGAAATATTATATTGGAACCGGAAGCAGTCACATAAACAAGAACTCGGCAGCTACGAAATCAATCAATTTCAGAGTATCTTATCAAGTGGAAGAACTTATCCGCTGAAGATTCCACATGGGAGGATGAGAATTTTATGCAGAAGTATCTAGAACTGCTCAAGTGTTGAGGACAACACTTTTTTTGAAGGAGAGGGGCATGTTGGGTCCCTATAATACTAGTGATTACCCCATTACTATTGTAGTTATACCCCTTATTTATATTGTTGTGCCCCTATTACCCACCTATTGTTATTTCTGTGCCTCATAGAATCCCTCTATTATTATTTTTGTGGCTTTATATTATTATTGTTAGGTCGGCTGGATTATATTGTGACTCCTTAGACTCCTATATATAGAAAGGAGGTTTTGTCATTTGTATCATCCAATAATTGTTCATTTATGTAATGTAAAGGAGGTTGCCCCCTCGAAGAGGCTGAATTCTAAGGCGTTGATCTTTTTTTTCTATATTTTCTTGAGCTGGTTTCATAACAATATTCTAGATGCAAAACACATCAAATTTATCTAACTATCCAAATGTTTAATTTTGGTTTTGATAATAATGTACAATTACTGGTACTAAAATCTTGCCAAAGATTAATAGTGTTAGAATATTTAGATTATTTATTGAAGAAAAACGAACTCTTAAAATATCAAAACCAAAATTACATAATTTTTTTTATAGTTAATGAATTATATATATATAGAGTAGAGTATAGTATGAGTTTACGTGGAACAGTAATTCATAATTCAATGAATATATATAGTTATTTTGCAATTAGAAAAATACAAAACAATTAATAAAGTTAAAATTAAACTAGTTTATATTAAATCAAAATATTATAATAACAAAATCTAATATCCAATTAAAAAAATAAAAATATAGGATACAAAATATATCCTCCAGCTATCCAGATGTTGTATTTTGGATTTGATAATAATGCATAAATACTTCACTACTGCAAATCCTTTGTAACACCCCCCCTTTGTACTTTCCGCAACCAAATATATCTACAAGTTTTGGTGAAATCAGTGAGCGTATAGAGCACAAAAAGCTTATAGTAACCACGTTTAGCTACGATTACAAATACTATCAAAACTATGAGCGAATTTGAAGAATTGTAAACTAGAGGTAAACTGCCCGAGCTCATTTTCACTTTTTGGTCCATTGAAAAAGATTACAATACGAAATAGAATGTAGGTCTCAATTTGAATTGTTTTGGTTGATGTCATTATTTTTTACAGTAATAATGTAATTGTAAGTCAAAAGTAATTGATAGTCAAAATTCTTTAAAGAGGTAAATTTTTAGATAGTTAAATTTTTGTTTTTATTGAGCCTTTAATAAAGTCAGGTCTTATATGATAATTTTAGTGGAATTTATTAAAAATCTATTTTACTCAATTATGAATAACTTTGAATCATGGAGTGTGCTATCATACAACTTTCAAAATCGTTACAACAAGTCAAGGAATAAAATAGAGTGTGCTATCTTGCAACCCTCAAAATCGCTACAACAACTCATGGAAGAAGAAGATAATGCAGAAGAGAAAAAAAGTGCTGAATACTTTAAATGTAGATATATTAGCTGGTGGATTAAATGCAACTTAAATTGGTGCATATACTGATCTTTTGTACAATATCTTTGTTCATATCCAGACAACACTGAATGAGTGTCAAATGGGAAACATTGAACACATTTAGTTTTGCGATTTAAATGATAAAAAAAATTTATCACAAGATCTCATGTAAGAGAGAACTTTACCAATTATGTTGCAAAAATCAAAGATATTAGATTGACCTCTAGATTCCATAGTAATTTACCATCTTTATGTCTACTTGCAATCTTTAATCCAAGATGAATGGCTATAGAAACTGAAAATATTGCATTGGCAGTGGGTTCAATGTAATATCCTTTTTCTAAATTAGTTTATTAAATAAGGTGCATAAGAAATTGAATGATGTTACAGTAATGGTTTACTTAAATTAACGTATTAAATAGAGTTCATATGCAGTTGAATGATGTTATAGTAATGTAATTACATTTGATACATGGTTTTTATTTGCAAGTTCTCTAGTCATATATAGGTACACCATTATTTTTTATTTATAGCATTGTAAATAATACCTTCAATACTTAACAAACACTATTAGACAAAGCACATAAATAAAAACCTCCACTAGCACTAAATCTCGTGTTACTTTTTCCTCGTACACAAGCCCATTGTTTGTTAAATGAAATGGAAGTTTCACTTCTATAAATTCTACCATTAACAACGTAAATAATGGTACCTTTGAAAATACTATAATTGTTGTCTATAGTCATTGTAAGTACGTGAACATGTTAATGATTAGTGACTCATCATACATACTTCAAAGTATGTATAGGCAATGCATCAAGATGAAGTATGTAGAAGTGACTTAATTAATTTTATTAGATGGTAAATTGTAAATGGGCAATTTTACATAAATGAATTCTAAAATCATATATATAGAAAAAATAGTACATATTTTATGGAACAAATTAATATGTAGTATGTTTTACTAATGAAAACACATACAATGTTTCTTTGATGCTTCCTATTGTATAGAATCCTTAACTACTCGTAAGTAGTACATACCCTCTATGTGAAGTTCACATATTCACAAACAATGGGCAATGTCACATGTGCTTTGTTTTGGAGTCATACAAAGGAGTGCAAAATAGGAGCTAGTCAATTGCTAAGTTCTGTCCCTTTTTTCACTACTCCAAATCACATAGAAAATATCAAATTGAAATCAGTCTTTTTATCCTAGTAAACATTATCAAAGACATATCCTTGATAAAACAAAAAAAAAGTTGAAAACTCTCTCATCTTTGAGCTAAACCAATCTAAGCTACATAGAACTTGACAAACAAACCATAATAAAAAATTCAAGAATAATTACATACAAAAATGTTTGAAATCTTGGATGTTGAAAAGTACCATTCATCAAAACAATGTTGCATAAATGGTAACATTGATGACATCTTAACCATGAATAGTCTCCTGGAGATTGTTTGTTCAATGATTTTGAAGTGTTATTGCACTTTCGTTACTAGTCCATTGAACTATGAAATGGAATAATAGACCATTTTCTCATCTGTCTACATTGCAATGACATAGAGGTAAAATAATCATACCAATATGAACTAGATCCTGATATGTTGTATCAACTTCATCGGATTCATGATGTTGACACATATCTGTATAAAATGTGATTCTCTCCTTCAAATAGTAATTTTCAATTATAAAGAGGACTATGGGGAGATACATTTCGCATATGATGGCTATCAAAGTGGTTGAACATACCAATTGGAGTTTGGTCACTAACAATGAAAACACAGTATTTGTTCTTCAATCATGATCTAGATACAATTCCACTAAACATTTTGTTTCATGATAAAAATCCTACTAATGGACATTTTGAGACTGCATTGTTCAAAAAATTGCCTAGATGCAAATTTACCTCTAATTATTACTTGTCACCTCTTTGAAAAGATCTTAAAATTCCTTACCAATTCATTGTTCATGAAATTCAAATTAATGGATTACATAAAGCAAAAAAAACTATGTCCAAATATCCCAATATCATGTTCACTGCAATTTATCACTTAAGAGCACCTGGATTTGATGAACAATCTTTGAGGCTTTATATTTTCCAATCCTTTTGCAATGCACTGATGGGTAGGAACAAGGATGCATTACATTTCCTAGAAGAACAGTTAACAAACGGAACAATACAAAGTCAAACATTGCTTGGAGGTTGGAAATAATATCTTATTAATATGGAAATGACATATGAAAAATGAAGAGTTGAAGGAACATCATTTTGCTTCCAATGGCCATCAATCATATTCAATGTAAAAATATGAGTATGGTCATCTGTCACTGAAAGCATTGTCAATTACTACTTGTCAAATGCAAGTTTCAATAAAACATATAACATACTATCATTCCAAAAAAGTACATCACACATTCATTATGAACCATTATTAGCAAATAAAAATAGGAATCAATACAATCTACACCATAAAATAGTAGACCTGCAATAGTAAAATTGATGCATTCTAGATTATGCATCAATACACCTCATAGAAAGCTTCGTGAAGATAGTAGATACTACAAAGAAAGGTAGATACACCTCATATGAAGCATAAGTATACACTCATAGGGACCGACTACTTAACCATATGGACTGAAGCCATCCCGCTTCGGAAGGTAAATGAAGACGAGGTAATATGATTTATTGAGAAACTCATTATCAACAGGTATGGCATCCCTGACACTCTCATATTTGATAATGTTTCTTAATTTTCATCATTGAAATTGACTGAATTTGCTATTGATAAATCAATTCACATAAGGTATGCATCAAACTATTACCCCCAGGGAAATGGAGTTGCAAAGTCTCAAACAAGAACCTCATACGCATAATCCATAAATCTGTCACTGACAACCAAAGGAACTGGAACTACAATCTAACAAATTCCCTTTGGGCCGATAGGGTCACCCCAAAAGTGGCCTTAGGAAACTCCCCATACTTCCTCGTCTATGGACAGGAAGCCATATTGCCTCCAAACATTACTCTTCCTTCTTTACAGCTCTCCCAAGCTTAAAGAGGAACCCCTTTAGCCTTGCTCCAAGAAAGGATCAACCAACTGGTGAGGTTGGAGGAATTGAGAGATAAAGCCAGAAACAAATTCAGAAATCACCAAATGATTGTGAATATATGGTTTGATCACCATCTGGCAGGTGATAAAGATTACCAGGTAGGAGAGCTAGTCCTGAAATGGGACAAATTGAATGAGCCAAAAGGTAAACACACGAAATTCCAACACTTATGGCTGGGCCCATTCCAAGTTGTGGAAAAAATTGGCCAAGGAACTTACAGGTTGAAAACTTTATAGGTAGAAACTAAAAACTCCCTGTTAATGGCAAACATCTGAAGAGATACTTCAAGTAGCCACCACATGGTGGTTGCCTCCTGAATAGGTTAGAATTCATTTTATTTTTGTTGTTAGTTTAGTTACATTTCCGTCTTTTCCTTTCTTGTTTTTCGGCAAAGTTTATTTTCCTTCTGCTTTAAATTGCAGTCCTTTTCAGCCAACTGATTTTGATCCTCCAGACTCATTTTTACATTCTTAGATTGCCCTCATTCTACACCTTCAACTTTCACCTCCTTCATTAACCTGCTGATGAGTCTGCTAATCCTAAATCCATCATTACCTTCCAAATCAAACAAATTTTCAATCAGCCCATGAGAACATGAAAATCAGTTGTGGAATTCAAACCAAAGCCACTCATTGGCGTCGGTTGGGAATTGGGTAAGATCTGTTGATAACTTGGATATCTGGAGCATGTAGGGGAATATTTATAAAATAGAAAAAATGTGTAACTATAGCCGGACTGGCATGGAGGAACACTACATTTTGAATAGACCCCACTCAGACCTCACCTATACTTGCTTGTAAGGTTTGTAGTCATTCTCCATTGGTCCCATCCACAACACTAAATTTTCCAATACATGTTATCTACATGTAAAGCTCCTTTCATGGGCTAAAATCACTTTCATATACCATGTGGCAAATCCAATTGTGCTCTAGTCCTTGTCCCTGAAATTGGAAGGACTTATTTAAAAGAAAATGAAATGTCAAGTCCTTGTGCCAATTTGGAAGGACAGGTTGTTTGGGAATCCATTTAGAGTAAGGACTATTACTGCGCTCAGAGTACCGGTTGACACAGCAAGCCCAACCTTGCTTAAGCGATTTAAAAATATGGCATGATACATGACTATGCCTCATTCAATCATATGAAAATATAGGACTGAAAGTCTCATATAAAGTGCAGATAAACATATCTACATCAAGTTTGATGAGCAATAAAGAGCTAAGGTACACACCTGAACATGTATTGACACACCAGTGATGGCCCCAAAAGGATTTTTGAAAGTAGAAAACAGGTAAAGGAAGGTCAATAAACCCCATAATATGACCATTGGAGAATGCCTATCAAAACTTTATCAGTAAGAAAAAGCTATTTGTCTTTATCCCACCTTAAACAATTAATGTTGAAGTGGAACCCATGCTTATTCATCTGTATAGTTTGCATTTCAAGTTTATATTAACACCCTAATGTTTTATTTATCTGAGGTTTATTTGGAAACAAAGATAACTAGTTCGCCCACCGGTTCGCCATTTGTTGTGGCCACAACTACCACCCTATCAAAACCTACCTTGGTAGCAATATTGAATGGGTCCCCTAAAGTTGATCTTCCACCTCTCTGAATGATTTTTTTTATTCGAGAGACTTTAACTCATTGCCGAGCCAAATCTCCAAACCCTAATGGTTAAGCCCCCCTCTTTAAACATCTGCCGAATGATCCATTTATAACCCTTTCTAGCCCTTCATTCATATCCTCCATTGGCACCTTTTCAACCCTCAAAGACCTTCCATCGCACCTTCATCTCCATCATAACTCTTTATAATAGAAATACTCATAAAAAAATGCCTAGATCACCCCTTTTCGCCTATCAGAATCAACACTAAGGCATAATGCGTACCACTATACTCCAGACCTGACGGCTTTATTAACCATATTATATAATATCGGGTCTGGAGCCCCATCGCATATTGCAATCGGCCAAGTCCTAAGGCTATATATATATATATATAAAGCACACCTGTCTTCCGGAGCCCCATTGCATACTGCAATCGGCCAAGTCCTAAGGCTATATATATAAAAAAACCGCACCTATCTTCCAAACCCGATGGCTCTATTAATTGTGATATATATATTATTGGGTCCGCAGCCCAAAATTTATATCGCAATCAGCAGAACCCAAGAGCTTTATATAAGGTGCGCTGTGATATTCTGGACCCACCGATAACTATCAATTCAGGTGCATAAATTTTGATGCTCAGTTATACGGCCTGACTGCAGGTTTTCCCATGTATTCCTTTGTATTTTCGATAAAATGTTCTGGAACCGATTTTCAAAGGAGGGTGTTATATTGTGGACCCGAAAGGATTATTAACCCAGCTCATATATATTTCGAGTCTTCCTCCCCAATCGCTTAGCGCAATCGATAGATTTCATGGTTTATATATAAAGCGATTTGTGATACGGTGGAGCCACCGATGATTATAGGCTTCGGTATATAATTTTTTAAGTCTGATTGTCTGGCCCTGCTGCGGGTTTTCACGTATATTCCTATGTATTCAATAAAACTTTGTGGTCGTGATTTTTAATGGAAAAACCCATATGGCTGACCTGATAGGGTATAGGTTCCCATCTATAATATTTCAAGTCCGGTTGTACAGCCCGGACATGGGGTTTTCTTTGTTTTCCTATGTCATGTCCCTCCACCGTTGATCGACCCTTCATGGATCCAATGGTGCACGTAGATTTTGGGTGAACAAGTAGCTCGAGGAATACCCGCCCGAAAAGTGGTATCCTCTTTCCTCCTAGCTGCTACGTGTCACTTGAAGAGTGGAATCGGCAGCCTTCCTCACAATACCGGTTACAAGTTAGACCCATTCTGAGATAACATCTGGTTCAGTGTTATGCAATGATTTTTAGTATAAATCGAATTTTTTCTTGCAGCACTTACACAATGCATGGGTTAAAAACCAGGAGGCGATTCTTTCACGCTTGTTCCTTTGATGTTATAAGCTCTTCATGAAGGCAATATTTGTGTCTTCTAAGCATTTTATGATAATTTCATAAGTATGATTGATGCTAGTTATCTTTGTAGGCGAGGACTGAGATAAGGCAGGCGAAGAGTAAAAATAAAACGCATGAGTATATCTAGAGAGTCCATATATGTGGATATGATGTTTAAAGAGATAGCCCTAGGCATTTTGATCAAGTTCCACGTGTTGCCTATGTATTTCAAAAGTGCAATTGTCCCAGGTTTCATCATCAAGAGATGACAGACAGTCATCCTCTTCTAATCAACATCTATTCATTTCCCTAGGAAATGAAGTGCTCCAGTGACAAGACATGCCTTCTACGTGTTAGCAGTGACATCGATTGTTCTAAACCTTGTGTATTTTGGTCTGTATATTGAAAATAACAGGGGAAATGCGAAATGTTAAGGGAAGACCGAGAGTCATTTCTAGCGGATATAAGTATTACCTTTGGATAGGAGAGAAGGGTTTTCTGTTTGGAGAGAACAACTTCCATTTACTGTGAATAAAGAAATCTGTTTGGTTGAAGAAGGAGCCTGTGTTTCTGATTTATTTTCCTTTTCTTTCATATGTTTAGAATCGGTGTGTTATTGTTGGCATAAAGATAAATGTGATTTTCTTTGTGCATATTGATAACTAGAAATTCATGGTTATTCCTTGTTATTTGAGTATAATTTAATAGCATTGCTAATTCATGAAAGGTTGTTGATTCAAGACTTTGTTAAACATCAATTACAAGTGTTGTTTGTATGGAAAGGAATGTGTATTCTTGTATAAATAATCGTATTGAAGTTAGGATATCATACAACCTTATTCTTATATGGACCAGTAATTGATTCATCTAGACTTGGAATTTATATATTATGTTTAACGTCTTTTGTCATTCTCCTATAGGATAGATTAGGATAGTTAAGACTAGATTAGAGTAGTTAACAATAGTGTAGATAGGATTTAATGCATATGGGTTAGCTTTTTCTTTTGTTGATTTAATTGAATTCTTCCTCCAGGAGGAAATCTCTCAACACCTATAACAGTTCGTGGGGTCCTTTAAAACCCATTGGAACTAGCCACTCCAAATGAAAATAGATCTAATTGGGGTCTGTGATCAAGTTAGTTCCCCTTGTTGGCATAGTGAAAATTCGCCATGTCAACAGTACCATAATTCTTCATTCTTTGCTTGGTTGTCTCTGTGAACGAAGAGGAGTTAATTGTTCAATCTTTTAATTATGGACAAAATATTAGGCTTTCTATGTGACTTTCTAAATTTGACTATCTCCATATTTGGAAAAATCACCTAATATATCGTCAACTCTATCCATACTACAACAAGTGTCCTTACTGATTGTTGGAGTGCCTATCTAATCGCACTTTCATTATATGAGCTAGATTTCTGGCCAAACCACTATTAGGTTGAGGGTTGAATGAGGTTAGAGACTTGCCAATTTTTTATTTCTCCACCAACTACCTAAATTCCAACTTGAAATTTTCTAACACTAACCCTAGAGAAAATTTCACCGGAGTTTGAGAGGTCAGAGATCAACTTGTACTCCCTACTATGTGTGGGTAATTAACTTTGACTAGATGGAGGCTCGATTGATACAATTTCTTTGAATTTTGTTAAAATTAATCGCACAAAAAAGTATCACTGAACACGACCTTTGGCTTGAACTCCAAGGGACTTCCACATAATCTTGTTGATGTCATCGTTGCACCATTTTTTCCATGTGATGGCTCCTTAATGGTGCCACATGTAAGTTGGATTTGGCTCTTTTGGATACCTAAAAATAACAAATTTTCATTCCATGTGTCACACCCTCATTGGTACCATGTCATGCTAATGCCATCATGCCACTGTGTCTCCTTGTCACCTCTATCGACCAATATAAACACACCATGTGTCTCTCTCTATTTGGTCCATGCCATCAACTCATCCATGTCACTTACCTAATCAACATTGGTAAAAATAGTTAGTGAAAAACCTTCACATCTAGGGTACCAAATTCCATAAACCATTAGGGCTCTCAAATATATGAGAATCCTCTTTTCTACTAGGAGATGATTTTGTCTAGGGGTTGCTTGAAATCTTCCAAAAATAACAACTTCCTACATGATGTATGTTCCTAATATTATCAAACATATAAGGTTTCCAATAATAGATCTATATAAAATATGATCCACCTCAGGTGATTCATTACTCTTGCTCGGCTTGCAACTAGTAATCATTGGAGTTCTTATCAAAGAACATTCCTTCATACTAAATTTTTTTAAAACTTCCTTGAGATACTTGTTTTTTGAGATAAAAAATACTTTTGAAGATTGTGCAATATGTAAGCCAAGGAAATAAGAAATTTCTCCAAGCATAAACATCTCAAATTCAACCTTCATATCAATTGCAAAATAGCAAGTTAGAGAGTCTGAATCACTAGAAGAAATAATATGATCCACATAGACAACAACCACTAACAATTTTCCATCATTATATTTCACATAAAAATTACTATCAAATGTGCCTCTTCTAAACCCACGCTTGAGCAAATAACTATCCAACCTGGAATACCAAGCCCCTTGGAGCTTTCTTAAGACCGTACAAGGGCTTTTTCATCTTTCAAACATAATTAGGCTTATCTGGTAGTTTAAAGACATCAGGATACACATTGTAAAATTATTCCTATAATTCTCCATTTAAAAAGTCACATTTAACATCCATCTAATATATCTTAAATCTCTCAAAACTAGCAAAAGCCAAGAACACACGAATTGCCTTAAATCGAGTAATAGGTGTAAAGGTCTCATCAAAATCTAAACCTTGTATTTGTGCATACGCTTTGAAAACTAAGTTTGCTTTTTTTCTTGCTACTTCACCCTATTTATTCACTTTGTTCCTAAAAACCCACTTTGTGCCAAGCATATTCTTTTTTGCTAGTCTTGGAATAAGCTTCCATGTCTATTTTTTCTTGATCTAATCAAGCTCTTTAAGCATAGATTTTAACTAATTATCCTGTTGGCTGGTCTAATAAGAATAATTTGGTTCCATCATAGGTGATAGAGATATATGCGCTTGAGTAGGGGGATTTAGCAACCTTCTTCTTGTCTGCACGCCTAAATTTAAATCACCAACAAATTGGTCAGTGGGTCTCCCATATTAGAGCTCATATGTATTTTTATCTATTTGGTTTGAAGTGTGCTTTGTTGAAAGACATTTTTATTGTATGGAGCTCATATGGATTTTTATCCCAAAATATCTATCGAATATTTCTTTCTCCCATCATGGTTATGGCCAACTATTGAATTGATTTATTGGTTCTCTCTTCTACACCATTTTCCTGTGGATTATATGCTATGGTAAACTCCCTTTTGATGCCATGTTGTTTTCAAAAGTCATCAAACTATTTTGAACTAATCTGGCCTCCATTATCAAACCTTATGCACTTGATTTTACAATCAATATCATTTTTATCCATGGCCTTAAAGTCCTTAAACTTCTCAAAAGCCTACGGTTTTTCTCTAAGAAATGAAATCCATATCATTTTGTTGAAATCGTCAATCATGAGAATGAAATACTATTTATATGACCATGTTTGAGTTCTTTAAGGACCACATAAGTCCATATGTACTAATTTCAATGGTCTAGTGGATAATTTCTCGTTGGAGTTGAATGGTGCTCAAACTTGTTTACCAATTTCATAGGACTTGGAAATAATATTCTTGCGCTTTAAAAGCTTTGGAAAATCTCTAACAACATTCTTATGTCTTAATTTGACAATATAATCAAAGTTTAGATGTGCTACTCTTCGATGCCACAACAAAATCTCATCATTATTTGATGAACAACACCTCTTTGTATTTTATTTTAGCATGTAGACATTATTATTTGTTCTAATAGCTTCAACAATTATTTTTCCTATGTGCACAGACTTAATTTGATAATTTTTAGCTTTAAATAACACATCATGGCATTGGTCACACATCTGAGACACACTTAGTAAATTATGCTTCAACCCATCATAAAATAACACATTCTTGGGTTTACATCTTCCATTAGCTAGGTTGACAACTCCTTTAACCAAAATCTTACCTGTTTCATTATTTCCAAGGGCGACATTACCTTTCTCAACTAGTTTCAATTATAAGAACTTAGTTTTGTCTCCTGAAATGTGCTGGAATAGTCACTATCAATATACTAATGGCTTCCTTTATTTTGATCATACAATAAAATATTACAATTCTTTGAATTTTCCTTTTCCTTCCAAACTTCGGGTTCCTGGATTTTTTGCTTGATAATTGGATCAACCCTTTCATTTCTAAGTTTTCAATCAACTTCTCTATGGCCAAAATTTTAATAGACATAACATTGTTCAAATTGTTCAAAGGAGAGAATGAATTGTTGTACTTGGGTTTGCTTGCTTTCTGCCTGGAAGATTGATTATTTGCGTGATAAATTCTTCCCTATGGCCTGAGCTATCTAAATGGCATATTCACCTTGCAATTATCTTCCTTATTCCCATAATTTTTTCATGTAAAATAGTAACCTGGAAATATGTCTTCATATAATGGAGAAAATCAATTTCTAAAATCTTGCTAGCTACCATTTGTTAAATCCAATTTTCCTCTCCAGGGTGTATCTTCCCTTGCTATGTGGGATTCGATCTACTATTCGAATTACCCCTCTTATCTTTCTACTGTTGATTAGAATTTTTCTACAAATTTGGTTGTGCGATTCCTTTTTCTCCTTGTTGTCACATTGAAACATCTCTAATTGTTGATCTCTCCACTTTTTTTGTGGCTTGCACAAATGTAATCAGTTTCTTGCCCTTTATTTCAACTGTTGATATTAACTTAATCATAAGCCCAAGACCAAATCTGTTATTGGCGACTCTTTGTTCTTCAAGAAGCTCATTTAAGCTTTTAGTCCCTTGTTTAAAATTTTCATTAAAACTCAACTAGGTTTTTTCCTTTTCTATCTCTTTCCTTAAAAAATCAGTTTCTCCTTCAAGTGTTTCACAAGATTGAATTATCTCACTAAGTTGTTGATTTAGAGTTTTTAGAATCATTTTAACTTCTTCAATTTGTAGGAACAAAGGTTGAATAGCTTCAAATTTATCTTTAATCAACCATTCTTTCTGATTTTTTTTTTCTTTTGTAGCCTTTGTATCTCATCTAGAGCACTAACCAACCCTCCTTCTAAATCAAATTCAACCTCTTCTTCATCATAATTAATAGCTTCTACTTCAAGATGGTCTATGGCCATGAGCATAAATTATTTTGTACTTTCATAGGTTCTATACTCATATGATGATTGGGTTTTTTCACTTTTATAGGAGATAGAATCTTGGGTGTAGAGGCTTTTCTTTTTAGCCTTCTTTTGGTTCTTTTATATTTTCTAAACTTTTCTCTAGGATCATATTATTTCTTCTTATTTCCAGGACACTTGGAAGCATAGTTACTAACTTTACCATAGTTAAAGAACTTAAAAGGTTGCTTACCTTTGTACTTACTTGAGCCTATCTTGAGATTCCTCATGAACTTAGCTTCTTCTTCATATCCTTCAAAACATGAATCATTATGTTCATCCTGGGGTTTCTTCTCTTCTTTGAAGACTGACTCCTTAATTGTTGGATTGCCATTGGTAATTGTCATCTCATAGGTAGTGAGAGTACCAAGTATTTGATCCAAAGTGAGATACTTCTGGAAGATCATCACTTCAATGGCTGAAACCTTGGGATTAAATATCTTAGGTAGAGATGTCAACACCTTTTAAACTACTACTAGCTCTTGTAACTTTTCATCAAGACCTATTATAGTATTCACAACATTTTGAACTCTTAGAAAATATTTAGAAAATATCTTCATCATCATGCATCTTCAAAGACTCAAATTGCATTGTAGAACCTTGAATTTTGGCTTGCTTTACCTTGTGGTCACCTACATAGTATCTTCTCATCTTGTCCTAATTTGTTTTTGCAGTAAAGAAATCCATGACCTTGAACAGTTTTGATTCAAATAGGTTAGAAATAAGAGAATTCATAGCCTTATAATTGTGTGTAAAATCCATCTTCTGATCTCTAGTAATGAAGGCTCGAGGCTTTTGATATTCTTCTTCCATGGCATCCCATATATCAGCTCCAAGTGATTGAATGTATGTTTTCATTCTGACTTTCCAAAACATATAGTTTGTTCCATTGAACATCGACACCCTATTGGTGTATCCACCTTCCTTGTTTTCCATGGTCCTTGATATTTCTTCCAACTATTGAAAGGATCCTAAAGTAACCTGAATGCTTTGATACCAATTGTTACAAACTAGAATAATACTTGGGGGAGTGTGAATCAATATTGTAGGAATTTGAAAACTTTGTTTCACTAATGTAAAATACTCAGACGCTAATAAACACTTCAACAATAGTCCATATGTGCATCAAAAAAATCAATATAAGAAGAAAAAAGTATCACAAATAGATTCTTCAAACTTTTTCTTCAATTTACATCACAAAAAAAAGCTTCTAATTATTGTTACAAACTTCTCTAGCTACAACCAAAAGGAAGCTACTACTCCATAATTTATCGGCTAAAATTGAAAGGAACTACAACCCTTGTTTTATCAGCTACAAGTGAAAGGACATTCAATCACTAATTACTTACAAACCACTACTAAAAGGAGCTGCAACCCCTAATCTGCAATATTCTACTTGCTTCATCTTTCATACAATTTTCAAACTCAAATAATGAAGGCCACTTCCTTTCATAAAACAAATAATTATCGACCTAAATTACTCACCCAAAAAATCATAAAATCACCTTCAACAGTATATGATCACTGACCAATCCACCATAATTCACCTCTAAATAATAAATGAACCACCAACGCACCATACAATCAACAACACGTCTTGAAAATTCAATTATGCTCATGTAGAAATTAGGATTGATGTTTTTAGTTTTTGAACTTTAGTCAACTTGTACTTAAATTTTACTTATCAAAAGTTTTGATCTGATTACCTTCTTGTTTTTCTACTTCTGGAGTGTTCGCTTGATGTGTATCATAAGTCTTCAATATCTTCCTGGTTATTTCTGTGAGTGAAGTTGAGTTAATTTTCCAAATTTGTAATTGTAGAAAAAATATCAAGCTTTATCTGTGACTTTCTAAATTTGGTTGTCTCCATATTTGTAAAAATCACCATATATATTTCCATTTTTTTCCATTCCACTACTAAGAATTCTATGAAAGCTAGTGTCCTCCATTGACTGCTAGAGCACCTATATGATCGCACTTTCACTATGTGACCCAGAGCTATGACCAAGCCACTATTACTTTGAGGGATGAATGAGATTGAAGCTCTACCGATTTCCTTTTTCTTCGTTGACTTCCCAACTTTCGATTCGAAACTTTCCAAACATGACCCTGATGTGAATTTCAACTCAAATCTGGAGGTGTGGGTACTTTCCTCTAACATTTTGGAGGCCCAGCCAGTCAGATTCTTTTGAATTTTGCAAAAATATATTACATAGGAAAGTCCCACAGAACATGACCTCTATCTCGAACACTCAGGGACTGCCACACCATCCTGATGATTTCATCCTTCCATCATTTATGCTACATGGTGGATCCTTAGCGGTGTCATGTGTCACTCATATTTGACCCACTTGGATACGTTACAATGCTAAATCTACGTGCAATATGTCATACCCTTATTCATGCCACATCATGTTGACATCATGCTGACATCATCATTCCACTATGTCTCTGAGTCACCTCTTTCATCCAATGTAAACATGTCATGTGTCTCTCTCCAGTTGGTCCACATTGTCAACCCATCCTCCCACCTATCCAAACACATCCTCCTTGCACCAAATCATGCATTTATGGATTCCCCCGCATGCTTTGGTAATTTTTCCAACTCACTTGTCTATTCCACCTCAGTCATCCATGCTTCCGCTATGCCACATACGATTTATCAGCATGGTTTTAATGTGGACCCCCCCCCCCCATTTGGTTTCATATAAGAGGGGTGGTGGGGGCGGGGGTGGGGAGGGTGGGGAGGTGGGGAAACTTTTAATATGATTTATTGATCTTACAATCCTAGGTATGGAAATATTTCCAATAGCGGAACCCCCTTGTCGTTAATTCTTTGGTGCGCTTGGGACTGTAAAATTTCGTTGACGGGTTAGAGGAGATGCATGTCACACAATCAACCTTCGTACATGCTCATGGTTTAATGGTTGTCCTATGCCAAGAGATTTACCAACATAGGCTTCACAAAAAACTAGCACCAATTATTAAACCACCACCAACTATAGTTCTACAACTTTGACCCCTTTCAGCCTATAACTTTGCTTGGAAATAGCTTTTGATCCAAAAGGACATTTGATGGATTCCATATACCATTGGAAGGATCTTTATGAGCTCTATATATCTCAAGAGATTCCAAGATATAGTAAGATGATATCCTAAATTTGAATTGGCTCCAAAGTATCTTCATCTTCACCATTCTTCTTGCAACCACCTATTCCTTTGCCATCAATTTATTTTCCTTTTCCATCAATGACAATGTATTTCTAAAACATTGAAAGTATCAACTAAATTATTTTTTCTTACTTTTTTTACAAATATAGAAATTGATGATGGGAGAGTGGAATTAAAAATTTGTATTAATATACTGGTTTTTGATTTTGAGTATTCAAGTACTTTATTTAATAATGTCAAAAATTGTTGACTGAAATATTTTTTCTCTTCATTATGACTCATTTTAATTATGGATATTTCTAAAACTAAAGTAGTTGGAGTTTTATCTTTATGAATCTTTTTGAGAAAAACATTTTTAAAATAATGCTAGTTATTGGTCAAGCCTTGGCGAAGTATAAAATAAAATGTAGAATCTTTTCCCTCCAATGTAAGTGAAAAGTTTCTACATACGACATATTTATATTGAACATGCATTAAATCAAGACCTAACCTAAATTTACTTATAGGATACTCTAGAGTTCCATTAACATTTGGATCAAACTTTGGTAAAATATTCTTAGGATGTTTTGGAATATCATGTAAGGGTCCTGCAAAATCTAGAAATTTAGGAATAAGTTATGGTGTCCTTTGTTGGTTGGAAATTTTATATCAACTAGGCAACAATGAAACTCTAGGCACATATTGTGGCCTTCTTTTTAGTGTTGCTCAAGAGAATCTATTGAAGAAATTAGTGGGATCTTTGGAAGAGATGGTGGTTTACCTACACTCTGAAAAATTCGAATATTAATTCAGCTAAATTAACTTTACATTTCAAAAAATTAACTAAAAATACACCTCGTTTAGCTTCTATAATTCATGAGACTCGCCTAGTTCCTCTTTCCTCGTAATATCACCTCTTTGTCGAATGGAGAATTAAATAAGGGATTGAAAAAATCTTTGCAAAATAGTTGTAACTCTACTAACACAAGATTGAAAAACCAATCTTATAAATCTATACTTGTATTTAAAAATTTAGATTGAGATGTAACAAGATTTCTCTAGGGTTCAAATTCTAGTGTGTTAGATTAATGTACAAAATGTTTTGATATTATTGATTCAGAAGGTTTTGAAGACTATGCAATTTATTTATATTCCATTGTTACTTGAATCCTTATATATGGTGTATTGACCAATATTGATTGCTTAGATAAACATGAAGCCTTTCCTACAATTCAAAATCATTGTCCCTCCTAGCACACAAATTGTTGATGGAAAAAAATATATATTCCAACAAAAATGAGGGTGTAACACCCCACCCCACATTTACCCACTTTGACATACTTGTAGATTTGAGGCTTCTGCAATCTGCATTTTGTGTGGTGATATCTTCCGGACTCATCGCATTCATGTTTTTTGTAATCGAAGTTTCGAACCAACCTCTGTGATTCATCATCAGGATTTGATGAGTGAATAAGTGAGAGATTAATGGAGTAATAAATAGAGGAGAGGGATGGGATGGGAATGCATGGAGCCGATAGGTTTGATAATGTTATGAAATAGATTTAGTTTAATTAATTGATTTTATTATTAATTTTTTATTTTTATTGATGATTATTAGACTTTTCTTGTAATTGTATTTTTAGTTGTTGATTAAATGATTAAATGATTAAAGTTAAAATTAAATGTTATGACCTGATGTTAATAGTGATGGTGAACTAACTAATTGTTATCTGCATAACTAATTAGCTTTTGTTGATTACAAGATTGGTAATGCTTAATTTTTAATATTGACATAAATTTTTAATGTTGCAAGCTTACAAATTTTTATTTTATAATGAAAACATGATTTAATCTTATATGTATTATTAATTCAATTTTCTTTTTATTATTTTTCAAACCATAATAATTAGAAATTAATGTTGTTAATGATAATTAACTTATCTTAATTTAATATTCTCCTATTTTATGGACCTATATAATTTACATAATCGATAATTATTAAATTATTTTGTTAGTGATGTTGCTATTACAATTTAAAAGAATTTCATTTTGATATAAATTATTTAAATATTGCAATAGTAAAATTGATGCATTCTAGATTATGTTGTTTATTCAAATATTATTTTAATAATTTTTTGTTAGCGACGTTGCTATTACAATTTAAAAGAATTTTATTTTTATATAAATTATTTAAAGATTGAAAGAGTATAATTGATGCATTCTTGATTATGTTGTTATTCAAATACTATTTTAATAATTTTTGTTAGTGATGTTTTTTTTTCCAAGGAAAAAAAACGGTAACCTTTTATTAAAAAATTAATGAAAAGTTACACTAGCAGATGCATTGAAGCATTCCGTAAGCTGCCACATGGGCTCGAGTGCTTTCGCACCCCACGCAACGTTAGAAGACTAACGTGCACAAAGAATAAGAAAAGAGAAAGAGAGGAGAGAGAAAGAAAAGGGAAGAAAAAACTGAGTTCCTTCAAGTTTTTCTTCCCTTTTTCTTTTCGACCTTGCGCCACTCTCCTTGAGGGGGCTCGATCGAAGCAATGACTATCTGTGTTTCTGCATTCTGTGGGCCTGTTTCTTTGTCTGAGTCTGAGGTATCTGAGAGGTGATGCCGCTTGATGCCTCCCATACTTTGATCCACTCTCATCATCTCTGCCTGATTCTTCTCTGCCTGATTTGAGTGATGCTGTGAGTCCTTTGTGACTGATGTGGTTCCCTTCTGAGTCTCTTTTTCTTGAGAAAGCTCTGCTTTCTCTGCAGGAGGCTCTTCCTCCTCTGCTTCTGATTCTTCGTCCTCTGAGTCTGGGGTGGGGAATTGCCATCCTTTCCTCTGCTTCCCTTTCTGCTTCTTCTTACTGTTTGTTTTCTTGGCTTCTGGACATGTGCCTTGCAGGTGTCCTGTCTGCCTACAGATCCTGCATCTGAAAGCGGTGTTTTCATAGTCTAGTGCTTGCAACCAGTTTTGTTGTTTGTAGATCAGCCTGATATTATCCGGCAGCCCTTTGCTTAGATCTACTTCCACACATATGCGTGCGAAAGTGTAGATCCTTTCGTCAGTCCTTTCCAGATCTGTTTTGATATATTTCCCTATGCTGTTCCCAATACCTTCCAGTACTTTTTCACTCCAGAAGTGTAGAGGAAGGTTGTAAAGACGAACCCACACCGGCACTGTGGATACAGTCATTTTGTTTGGATCGAAATCTGAAAACCATGGGGTCATAAACAGCCCCGCTGTTCCCCAAAACCAAGGCCCAGCGCTGATGACTGTATCTCTGACTTCCTTGGATGTAAATCTGACTATAAAAAACCCCTTGGAGCATAGATGTATATCACATTCCATGGTCCAGTTGGTAAAGATCCAATGGAATAGATCCATTGGCTTAGGCCAAAAACTGTTAAAACGGCATATAAGGGCCTGCGTTTCATAGGACTTAACGAAATCATCAAGTCCTGTGGAGTCAAGGTTCAGGGCTGGGGAATGCCCCAGTTGGTCTACTATGTATGGCCTGGGTTTGTATCCGCCGTGATCTGGAGAGGGCTCTGAGTTCCTGTTGCCTTGTAATATGTTTTTGTAGGATGTGCCTCCCTTAGGTTGATGTTGGGGTGCTGTTCCTTTCCCCTTGTCTCCCCCTGAGGAGCTTGACTGTCCCTGTGGCTGAGCCCCTCCTCTCAGCCTCAGATTTAAAACAATGTGTGTTCCTGGGCTGATCTCATAGCTTCCCAACGTTCTAGAGTCCTGAAGGGACCATCTACCGCTGACCAAATGTTGGATCTGAACTGGGTAACCCAGCTCAGTCCAAATCTGCTGTTTCAGCTGCAAGATGGTGCCTCCTGCATGAACCCACACTAATCGGGTTTTCCCTTCAGGGGATTTAATGAAAATCTGAAAACGATTTGTTCTTACCTGCTCTGTTTTGTTAGTGATGTTGCTATTACGATTTAAAATAATTTAATTTTGATATAAATTATTTAAAGATTGAAAGAGTAAAATTGTTTCATTCTTGATTATGTTGTTTTTTCAAATATTATTTTAATATTTTTAGGGATTGTTGTACCATAAGGAGGACCAAGAGATAATGGGGCAGGGAGAATCTAGGAGGAGGTAGAATCCACAGTTAGCATGGGAATCAAATTATCTCTTATTTTCCAACCATCATCACAATTGAGGTCGTTAGGATGTTTTCCTATTTAACCAGCTTCTCTAAATTTTCTATGGTGATAATGATCAATTTTGGCCACAACACAAGAGTTCTCGATACAAATGTGATTATTGGTTTTACTAGAGTGTTCGATCAAAGCTGAGGTTTTGGAATGGCTATGCTTGATGTCAGTGGCTTGCTCTTGAATCCTAGTTAATATAGATCAACCGGTTTCACCAATGTAGGCTTTGCCACAAGAACATGGAACCAAATAAACCCCTTTGCGGTGTTTAGGATCAATAAGATCTTTTACCAATTTTAGACATATGTTGATGGTATTCATGGGTTTGAAGGTGGTTTTTACATTATTCTTTTTTAAAATGTAAGAAATCTTATCAGTGGTACCCAAAATGTAGAGAAGGTAAACCTTACCAGCACAATCATCCATAGGTTGTTTATTTTTGGAATTCTCTGCTTTTTTGAAAGCTTTGATTCCTTGGTGTCTTCTATAACCATTCTTTTCAAAAACATACAAGAGGTGGTCTTTATCACGATCGAAATGAGCATGATCTGAAATATGCACAACCCTGGTTGCTAGAGTGTTGAGGACCCCGAGTTTCTAGGCAGGATGATGGTGAGAGTTGGCATGAAAGTAATGTTCTGTGTGGGTTTTCTTATGATAGACCTAGTGAGGCATTGAGCCATCTTGGTTTCTCTTGATTAGGATTTGATGAAAGGGAAGACTGCCATTCTCTTCCACTTCCATTGTAAACTTGATAGAATTTGATTGATTGTTAAGGTGCTCTAGGAAATTGTCTAATTTTTCTTTTCCATGAGGCCAAATGACATAAGTGTCATCAAAAAATATCTTCAAAAGCTTAGGTTTTAAAGGGGAAGACTCAATGGATTTGGCTTCAAAATGTTCCATGAAAAAATTGGCAATGATGGGAGACATAGGTGATCCCATGGTCACACCACAAGTTTGTTCATATATATCATCTTTGAAGCTGAAAAAGGTAGATTTCAGACAAATTTCTACTAATTTAGTAGTGTTAGGATCAATGATTTTGTGGACTACTTCCATGGCTTCATCTATGGGAATATTGGTATAGAGAGATTTATATCAAAACTCACCAAGATGTCATTTTGGTCTAGTTTTATCTGCTTGAGCTCATTAGTGAAGTGATTGGAATCTTCGATGAAGGAGCTAGTGTTCCCCACCATAGGTTTAAGGTTTTTAGCAAGATTTTTCACGATGTGGTAAGTGGGACTTGTAATGGTATTTACAATGGGTCTAATGGGGATACCTTCTTTGTGAATTTTAGGGGCTCCATAAATCCTAGGAGTGTATGGATTAGTTTCAATAATATTTTTGATATTGTGTTCATTACTCAATTTTATCAAGTTATTAACATTCTTGGAGACCTTTCTTATGGGATTCTTTTTGAATTTGATGTAACAGCTACTATTGGTTAGGTGTTGTAGCATCTTCTCATTGTGATATTTTGTGTACATTATAACAGTCGCACCACCTTTGTTAGCTTTCAAGACCACAATATTTGGGTTTTGGTTCAATGTCTTGAGAGCAAGGTATTCTTGTTTGGCAATGTTTCTTTTGGGTGCTTTAGCTTTCCTGACGATGATGGAACAATCCTGTCTAATAATATCTTTAATGTTGTCCGATAAATCCCTAATCCAATATTGAATGTTGCACAAAATGTCTTCTTTAGGGATGGTGTGTGAGGAAATAGCAAAATTCAAGCCTCTTTTAAGTAGACCTAAGTGACTTGGTTAATATGGGTACCAAAGAAATTTATGATTACCTTCTCAGCATCTGTTGTCATTGTCTCACTATTTATTTCAATTTCTTGAATTTTTGTGGATGTTGTCCTATCATCCACCATGAGCTTAACATCCTCCTTGGAGGCGTTATCACATTTACTATTCCCAAACACCAAATTTGTTTCATGCTCATTGTTTATTGTTCCTTGAATTTCGATTTATGTGGATGTTGTCCTATTTTTTAATGTGAGCTTAACATCTCCATTCTCATCATATTTTCAATTATGTGAAGTTGTCCCATTCTCCATAATCCCACTATCCAACCGCGAATGTGCCATTAATTTTTGTATTTTGTTGTTGTGAGTACTTATTGGGGTAAACATGAGTTGAGAGTTACTATGCATGACCCATCTTCCAACATTCAAATCTGGAAATGGGGTCCACTTGTCCAACTTACTGCAACACGCAGAGGCATATGCTCACACGGATGTCTGAAAATTTCCATTGGTGACCTTTTGCTTGAGCTAGAATACATTCTGAACTAACTTACAACCCAACCATGCACATGAAAGCGAGTTATAGTGGCCAATGGCTTCAAGATGCATGCACAAATCATACTTAGTGCAGATGAAACCAAATTTTTTTGAGTTAAGATAGTGTGGTTAGGGACTTTGTCCTAGAATTTTAAGGCTATCCTATAGGCCAACTACCTAGAATTTCCAAGAACTTTATCAACATTTTATATAAAGCTTCAATCTTTGTTTCTAAGTTTCAATCTTGTTCAATATTTCCAAACATATGTTAATAATTTATACAAACGCTTTTTAAACATAGTACGTATAGGTCATGAATTCATAATTTGTTCATTGTTTCATTAATTTCATCAGATGTTCATTAAGAAGGCTTACTACCCTCTCATACTAGCTGTAACAAACACATATTAGCTCATTCATTAATATAAACTATTCAATAGCTTATCAAGCCATGAGCAAGATCTATAACAAGAGCACATCACATAACAAGAAATAAACTATGCATGTAACCAACATTTAACTAGAATGAAGCCATGACAAACTAGTCATATAACCAACAAATTAAATCATAATTTGTGCTCATTTATCTCATTAAAGAGTAACACATAATAACATATTCATGGTACTAACCAAGTCAAGGAATTTCAATACCATCCGACCATAGATTGGGACTGAACCAATTCTTTCTTCTAGTCCAATCACCCCAATTCCATATTCCAAGCCCAAATTTGAGATCACATGGGATAAGCCAAAACACAAAAAAACATGGAATCCAAAGGGAATGACTTCCACACTCAAGCCATAATGATTTCACCTAGAACCGTTCCAAAAATCACAAAAATACAAACTTTGATTCCTCAAAATTTATTCACCATACGTAGAGGATTTCTTTCCTGTCTCCATCCACCTATCAAGAGTTTACCTAGAGAAAACCATATCCATTCTCAACCCTTGATATTTTTCCTAAGACCACCTCAACTAGAATCCAAAATCTACTAGAAATCCATAGCTCAACCAAACAGGGAACCCATTACATCATGGCTATCTACGAAGTGACATAAGGAAAGGTTGTACATCACTCTCAATCTAATAAAATCCCATACCAATGATAAAAACATGACCAATAAACCAATGCATGAGCCAAGCATTTAAATTCTAACAAGATAAACAACATGCACATTATTACCTGCAAATATCCTTTTATTGGTTTCTCTTCCCTCTGTTCTTTTCTACCTTTTCTTGTTGTTGTCAAAATCTTCTTCTTGGCTGCCACATGAATTCCTCTTGCACTCCTTTCTTTCCTTGCTTGTCTCTTACTTGTATCTAGGTTCTCCTGCGCGCTATTGCTTCTCTCTCTTTTTTCCTCTCTCTTTCCCAATGAGAATGCTTAGAATGTCCTCTCTCCATTTTTTTATTTTATTTTTTTTCTTTTTTTTCATTTTCCTTTGCATGCATATTCTTTTACTATTTTTTTCATTTTCTTGTATCATCATCTTCCCCACATGTTGAAGTGTAATTACTTCATTTTCCTTTATTTCCTTTTGCATTTTTGTCTCATGTCCTTGTTGCCCTATAATAATTAATTTTTCATGTGTTTCATTTTTCCTCTTGTTAATTCCAATTTCCATAGCCAATAAATAATTAACCATAAGTGGATCTCAATGCAATGATTTTCCCCTCATTTATATTGGAATACGTGTCCCATGACCTTGGTTTTCTTTTACTTTCATAATGTCCATACATCATTTATTAACATGGAAATTTAACTTGGAGTTATTATAGAGGGATTATTACTTGATCAAGGTACCAATTAGACCTACTATTATTTGGGATGATGATATCCATTGATATGTGTTCTCGATTGCTACCAAAAAAAAGTTCTTTTGAATATGATAAAATATCAACCCATGCAATAATAAATCTAATATAAAACTTTACTATATATTATACATTATATAACTCATGCATATATTTATACATGCATATATATTCCTAGATAGCTAGAAGCAAGTTTAGAAGTGGATCAAACATAAAATAAAATATTGATTATTGAATTATATTCAATAATTAACCATATTCCATAATTTTTTTTTTCCCGTAAGAAAAAAGTCGTAATTTTATTCATATTGATAAAATTACATTTTGTAGATGCATGATGCATATTCAGATGGTTGTTCCTGTAATGACAGGCAGCAAACAGAGTAAATAAAAACACAAATTTGCAGTTGACTGTTCCTGTTGTGACAGGAAGCTACAAGATGTAGAGAAAAAAAGATAAAAAAAGTTCCAGTATGACTAGACTTTTCTGCCCTTCTTCTTCTCCACCCGTCGCCAACCACCAGTGTCGGGAGTGGGTGTAATAATGGCTAGCTGATTTTCCATAGGGATTAGGTGGAGTTATTTGTCTGATTCTGAGCCCTCTCATCCATGGGTTCTTTTGATGCCGCTTATTTCCATTTTTGGCTCTCGTTGCAGATCTGAAGTCTGAGGCCCCAAATGTGTAGCTGGAGCGTTCTCTTCCTGTGTAAATGTCTGTCTCATTTGAGTATCGGGTTCTGTCTGGTTCTCTGTAGGCTCCACGTTTGTGTCTTCTTCTTCCACTGGTTCGGTGTGCTGCCAGCCTTTGGGCTTTTTCTGTTGTTTCTTGGTTCTCCTGATGTCCTTTCGGGCAAAAGGGCAGTCATATTGAAGGTGCCCTATTTGCATGCATCCCCTACACCAGAACGCTGTGTTCTCATAGTCGAGCTGTTGTATCCATTGAGAGTTATTGTAGTTCAACGTGATGTGGTCAGGTAACCCCTGACTCAGGTCCACTTCTACACATATTCTGGCAAATGTAAATATTCCCCTGATAGCTCTGTCTTCATCCATTTTTAGGAATTTCCCCAGGGAATCCCCAATGGCAGCTAATACTTTGTGGTGCCAAAAGTGTAGAGGGAGACCATGTAGTCTCACCCATACAGGCATCGTTGTGACTTTCATTGTATTAGCGTCGAAATCAGGAAACCAGGGGGTAAGGAAGAGGCCAGCACTGCCCCAGAACCAAGGCCCCTGATTGATAATGTTGTCTCGTTCTTGTTCTGTATTAAATCTGACTATGAAGTACCCTTTGGGACAAAGGTAAATTTCACAGCTTGATGTCCATGTTGTAAAGATCCATTGGTGCAGGGCATCTGATTTTGGCCAGTAGCCATTAAATCTGCAAATAACTGCATTTTTACATAAATCAGAATGTAAACTAGTTACCTCTGGCATAGAGACTTGTAGCGTTGGTGATTCTGGCTTTTGTTCAACAATGTAGGGTCCTGGCGCCTCTGATGGTGGTGCTTCTTTATTTTTCATTTTTTCTTTCCCTTTCACAGCATCCCGAAAGGAACCTGTATTCTTAGAGCTGGTTCCAGTGCTTCTGCCGCGCAGTCGAAGATTTAAGATAATGGTTGAATCTTTAGTGATGCCATATTGCTGGAGAGTTTGATTATCCTGCATACTGTATCCTGCGTATATAAGATTTTGGTATTGTGTTGGGGTTCCAAGATATCCTTGGATTTCCTTTTTTAATGCATGTATGCTCATTCCCTTACTGAGCTACATGCAGTGGTGTTTGCCCTCAGTTGATTTAATGAAGATCTGGACCAGATCTGCGTCCAAATCTTCCAGATCTGACCCCGTAGTGGGTGGATCTGCCATTTGTATGTCTAGTTCTTCAAACCCTCTGCTTGATCTATACACAATGTCACCGGGCTGCTGTCTGGGTGCTTCCTGTTCTCGAATAGTGGCCAGATCAGTTAGATCCAGACCAGATCTGCAGTATTTGGGCCATTCCTTTAGGAGAGGGGCCACATCTGCATCATGCAGTCCGCTATCTTTGATTGCAAAAACCGAAACAATATTAAAACCTGTAGATCCCCCCGTGCCGTTGCTCCTCGTGCTCTGAGGCGAGAGCGAAGGGTTTAGTTTGTGCATGGAAAGGGGAGAGTAAAAATGCCCCAGTTCTAGCTCCTCGTTCGTTGAGTTTCGGCGGCTTGCCTGCAATACGTTGGAGTCCATGAGGATCGCTTTGTGCCATAACCCTACAAAGTAATAGCTCCGGAGTGTCCCTTCTAATGAGGGCTCGAGAGACGCCTTCCCTCTGTCAACTCTCTGCTCAATTGCCATGAGCTTCGAAGCCCAGGCACACGCTGTCGAATTCCCTTTCTTCCATCTGGTGCAAGAAATCTTTCGGATCCCCTGTGTTGAGAGGGACCGGTGGAGTAGATCAACCACCGTTGCAGGGTTTGACCGATCGCAAGCTCCGGTTAACTCCATCGCTGCTCCACGGAAGCCAACGACAAACCGATCTTCCATATTCAATAATTATTAAAATGGAAGTATGTATCCTTATACTCTTGAATAAATAGTTATTTAAACATAATATTATTCATACCTTTTCCTTTGATAAAATTGAATGGTATAAATTATAAAAAAAAAAGAGTAATTCATGCATAGAAGTAAAAGATAAAATTGAAAAACTGACATGAATGCACTCTTTCAATAATTACATGCTTTTCATAGTCAACTTCCAATATACTAATCTCACGAATAAAAATATACAACTTACACTACGAACTTTTCCATGCCCCACTTCATTGAAAGAGATTCTTTTATACTAATCTATCACTCAGTCCTATCATTCAAATTCCTAAGACTTCCGTCATTAAAGTATCCACAATTTAGTAAGAAAAATTGAAAATCCCCTTTGATTACTCATAATAATCATATAACTCTTATCTTGTTTTTATTAAATAAAATTCTCATTAAAAAAAATAACAAAAAATTATTGTTACACATGTGACTGTGTCTAGTTCAATATATTGAATATGGGTTCTTCCTTCTTTATTGGTTTATGAATAAATGTCCCAATCCTCTTTCTTTTATTCTATGTTAGTATACATGCTCTTTGTATTCATGGTTATTTATTTACTTGTATAAATTTGCAAAATATAATTAACAAAAGTTACTTAATATATAAGTAGCTCTAAAATAAAAAATAAAAACATAAATATTTACAATACTCTTGATAAAAAAGGGATAGAGATTAAATATTTGTTACTTAATCGATTAAATTCAATAATTTCTAAAAAAAGAATATGAATCAAATATATATGAAAAATTGTGCTTAGTTTGATTGATACCTAGTCTTTTTACTTGGTATAGTTGCAGAGTTTTATACCACATTCATCAAGTGAAATTGAACACAAATGGTTTAAAATAATCTCTCAAGACAATGTATTACATGTGCAATTAAGACACATAATGTAGTTGATTGGATAATTAGTATAATTTTGCATTAATCACATACTTAATCCATGTAAAAAAGTTCAAAATCCATGTCGACATGTACATGTCATTAATGACACATAAGGCTTTCATAGTGCCACATAATCTTGACCTATGATGTTTGACCTCAAATCTGATACATTTAAGCAATCCTTTTATTGAATGCATTCAAGCATTAAATTAATTGGATATTTGACATATGGTACAATAGAAATACATTCAAGCAATAATTTTATTGAATGCATTCAAGTGTGAAATTAATTGGATATTTGACATCTAATACAATAGAAATTCTTTGAACATGATATGCTTCGCAATCCTTTTATTGAATGCATTCAAGTGTGAAATTAATTGGATATTTGACGCTTGGTACAATAGAAATTCTTTGAACATGATATGCTTTTCAGATTGAGATTTAACTTGATGTTACATGACATTAAGAATCTATGAATTTGACATTTCTTAATGAGTTGATATATGTCAGTTCTTGGATTGAGATATATTTGATTCATGAGAGGGTAATTCAGGAATATGGGCATCTAAGGAATTTAATAAGTGTTCTATAGGGTTTGTTCCAAACATTAATGTAATTTGTTTTAATGACACATCACCAATAGATTTTACTAGAGAGGTCATCGAGATATGTTAAGTGTGTGCCATGTGGAATGACATGTCATCAAGTTCGTACATCAAATATTGAAAGTAAAAACAGAGTACCATGTATAATAAAATTTAAAGGAAAGGTTAAAAGCTTTTCATCCAATGTCTAGACCTCTAAAGGAGTTCTCATGAAATTATCAAGTTCCATATGAATTGGGATATTACTAATTTGGTGCGTGTCTACCTTGACTTAGCCAGATATGTTTGAAATGTATTTAGATCTAGATTTAAAAAGAACATCTAACATCATGCTTACTTTCAGTGTAATAAGACTATTTAATTTAGAACTAGATAACCTACATTTTGGAATCCAACTTTTGAAACTATTAGCTCAATAAACCTTAAATTAAGTCTAGACATAAGAAGAGGCATGTTTTTTTATAATTTCTGATATTTTGTATAATAAATCAGACATTAAATGAATAACTAGTTTTCAAGGAAACATAATTATATCAACAAAAGGAAAAATTGTAAAACTAACCAAAATAACTATAGAAATACAGGAAACAATGAAAATTTGGAAGGGTCCCCATTATCTTATGAAGAATGTATATCATATTGCAGAATGGTTGTACTTTGTATAATAGGATACTAATGGAAATTGTCTTGGTTGGACTTTTGTTAGTGGTGACCGCCATCGACTGCCTCCTTCTTGTCTTATATTCTTAGGGTTGTTAGGATGTGCTTTGTGCCACCAAGTGATGGAGACTCATAGGGTTGGGGAAGTTCAAGTTTCTTATCGTGTAGTGGGTATGTATTTGTATTTTTCATTCATGGTCTCCCTCCTAAATCCGAGATCTAGAAGAAAATATGGAAGATAAATGAGATATCAAAAATAATTATTCTGTAATGAACCCTAGCTTGTAAAGGTATCCTTATTATAGAAAATATAGCAATGTAAGGCATCCATAGACCTTCAATTTTCACACTTTATTTAAAGAGTGGCAAATCCATTGCTCATCTTTTTGTTTTGGAGTGTGCTTTCTCTAAGAAAGTACATGACAACCCTAAAATAATTAGTTCCTAGATTCCAATGGCTAACCCACCTTCTTCAACTCTTTTAATCTTGGTCCAAATATTATGGAGGACCCTTCATGCGTGAACCCATTTTCAAGAGGCTATAGAAATATTTCCCCAATTTATATGTTGGAAAATTTGGTTAGCCCATAATAGAGTTGTTTTTAAATAATCTCGATCTCATCCCTTAGTTGTCTTTGAGAGGATTGTTGTTATGTTAGTATAACATCACAATTCAAGGAATCCCAAACTTTCTTGGACTTAAGATTTAGGTCTAATAGAGAAAAGTTGTTTCTCCCAACTTAGTGTAAATTGCTACAATCCAACTCCCTCCATCCCCACAAATATTTGTCAACTAAGATATCCTTTAGATGAGTTTAATAACTAGATAAATAACAACAAATATTTATTTGTTCCTTCAATGGAGCTTCTAACTGCAACCTAGGGTTGGTAGGTGTGGGTGGGTAAGAGGGGAGGGGGGTGGGTAGGGGGTTTGTTGCTAGTGCACCCCAAAGCAAATAAGAAACTATCCTTTTCCTAAATCCTATATAGACATACGGATGACGAAAAGAAGGCCTATGTAGCGCTTCAAATATTCAAACAAGTAGCCACTTAGAGTATCCACAATCTAATTATTTTGGGAATCTTACCAGTCATCGTAAAACACTTACATCATGGAACACTCCCTCTTAACTTTGGACTCAATGTGATCTTCAAAAATATTTGATCGAGCCTTCATTCAATTGTAGAGTTTCAAGCCTTCCATGATCTAAGACAAGAAAAAAGCATAAAATGGATGCTCTTAACAACCATAGAACGAAAGCTCCTTTGATGCAACCTATCCACTCAAAGACTTGGAGTCTATAATTTCTCTTTTATTTAATTTTCACGCAAATAAAATTTAGTTTTATTTTAAACATATATTAAAAAATGTTTATCACTAAAATACATATTTATACATTACTTTTGTGATTATAATACTCAAAAAATTGATTTATGTTGAACATAAATCTCCCAATCATCAAACAAATTCTATATAACTATGGAACTTAATTATTAATATAAAAATTTTAAATACAATTTAAAAAGAAAAACAACTTTCTCATTTTAAAATTAAATATCAAAACATACTAATCTTCCATTTTACCTTTTTTACCACTCATAATGAACTTAAATCAGAGTATCATCAACCCATTTTATTGAAAAGCTAAACCTGTGGTTAAGATTCCAACCTCATATCTATCTATATCTATATATATATATATATATATATATATATATATATATATATAATCATCTATGATTAATTAAAATTTTATATTTAAATATAAAATAAAATATATTTTTTATTCAATAAATATTGATATTTGTTTGAAAGATTGAAAAGGTTAATACCCACCTTGTCTCGAGATTTATTTAGATATTGTTTGGAATAAAGGATGTGTTTATCTTATATCTATCGTTACAGCAGAAAAAGACTCACCTTAGTGTGCATATATTCAATTTGTTTTAGAATTATTTTCTAAAATTAAGAGCATTTCAATACAATGTGTATCAATTTTCAATAATGGTTTACAATATGGAATCTACTTTCACGTATATTCACATGGAACATTAAAAAGGGATAACTTGTTTAACATTATTCTGGGTATAAATATAAATATTTCACACAAAAATAATAATTATTTAATTTAATTTATCACTATGGAATTAAATAAAAAAGAAACTTTTTAATTATTAACATTATATTAAATTCTCATAACGAGCGAATTTTTTTACTTCATATATTACCTAATAAATTTAAATTCCATTATTGTAACTAACTTTTATATCTTTTAAAAGTTTCTCTAATGTGATTAATTTTAAGAATTTTCCTTTTCAAATGACTTGCTTTGTATCTTTAGAAAGTTTATTGGGTATGCATGAATTTTCTAAAGATGGATACTAAAAATAAAATATTGATGTGACCATACATTTGAACCCAAAAACTGGTCCCTGAGAAACCTTCAATGATATTGCACCACCTGTAGCTCATAAAAGAAGAGAAAACGATGTTAATATTGTTTAATAAGGAAAATCATTTCTTAATTCCTTGTACCCCAATAGAAATTCCAATGCTACAACGACACCCGAATCCATTTTCCCTTACACCTTCACCGCCAGACCGGAATTTGACCTCTTCACCGGTTGACATCGGGTTCGTGCGAGAGTCTTCCCACAATTCATCAAAGACCCAGAGCAAAAAGTAAGGAAGGCCCGTTTCTGTTGAACTGGAGCTTCGGGTTTTAATTTAGGGTTGGGTCGCCCTTACGGAAACAAGCTGCAATTCCGTATTATATCATGTTAATGAATAAATGAATCAGATATCAATCGGCGTTGGGCGAAAGGGGACGGGCTGAGAATTTACAATCCATGAAAGCAAGCAGCAGCAGGAACAGGAGCAGGCGGTTTTTTATGGGAATTTTTATACTCCAGAAGACAGATCTCAGAAGTTCATAGCCGTAGCTGTAGCTACTCAAGAGATCACTGACAGGAATCCCGATGGACCCGAAGGAAAAGGTTCGAATCATCCAACGCTTCAGCAAAAGGTACGGCCTTCTCTCACACACCGATCTCAATATCAGTCCCCCAACAAAAAACCGACTCCGCCATCATGCCTTTTCGAGCGTCTCCCCGAATGTATTGTTCGCGACATTCTATCTCGCCTCTCAATCCCCGATCTGTTGGTGGCCCGACAATCATGCGTTGCCTGGCACCGCATCGTTTCCCTGTGCCCCATCTTTCAACAGTTATACGATGAGAGGAACCACCAACCTTGGATCGCTCTCACCGCCACTTCTCCCAACAATCCCGATGGCTTCGTCCTCTTCAATGCCAACGACGCTAACCACTGTTTCTTTCTCTCCCTGGCTCAACGTCTGGCCGCTCCCATGACTACATCTTGGCTTCTCAAGGGAGTAGCCGACGGTCTTATGCTTCTTGCAAGCACACAAGGCAGATTGGCCGTCGTCAATCCTTTGACAAGACGAATCCGATTGCTGCCCGATGCAAAGATCACCCCGCGTCTTCGTCTGGAATCGTGTCTGAAGAAAAAGCTATGGCATCATGATCACCTTCCGTCCATCACTATGAACATAGCTGTAGACTTGGTGTCACGCCCCCAATTCTTTTTTCGTTTAATTGAGTGGGTGCGGCACTGTCTAAGTTAATAACTTGTTATGTCGTTAATTAACTTTACGAACTACGCCTTAACAATTCATAATAAACATGAATTCATATTATTAATATGCTGAAACCTTTAACAATATAACAATAATAAATCAACTGGGCAATAATAATAATCAATCTCTTTTATTATATATGCGAAGTTACATAACCGGGAGGGCGCCCGCCCGTGCAAGAGCGCACGGCGGTCTACCAAAACTCCACCGAGAATACAAGTTATACAATGTGTTTACCCCTTATGTCGTTGGGCGGGTGGGCGCACCCATGCACAACCCACAACCGAACCTCAACACACAAGCAAGTCACATTACCATGCGGTGGGCGCCTGTGCGCACCACGCACAACCGACTTCCAACCGGAACGCCCGACTTGGCGGGCTCATCCAACCTTATGTCACATCCAACCTGTGCCTCTCCTTCTATGCGCACTACACCTTGTGCGTTTGGACAAGAGCGAAGATTTGATTGTTCGATGATGAGAATGAACCGCAGGTCCATCCAATATATATGCTCACAAGGTCGCTCGCCCATCCTTGGCCGACCTTCTAACTTTCAACACGAACGCCCATACTATGTCGCCTCCCACCGTCGGCTCACCCAAGTGTGGGTATGTTCGTGTATGTCGTTCGCCCATCATATATAAACTCCGCAAGTCCACCAATATGCGCGCGCTCATACACGACGGCGATCTACACTTAGTCATTTTCCACGACGGAGGGAGCGCGCGCCCGTGCCCAAGAACGCAGGGCGTTACATTCTCCCCCACTGGAAATCGTTGTCGTCCTCGACAACATACCATCCTGGTAGCCATCCACCAAGATCATCACTTATCCGTGATGTGAACTCTTCTTCGCAAGGCAAACATCCTTGCAACATATGTAGAGACTCCTCTCCACTATGTCCCGGCTTAATGACCAGCTGCCACCAAGCTCACCATACCAAGGTATGCACCTCCACGGTATGCTCTCCATCAGACATCTTCTTGATCCATGATTGTTGACTCTATGTCACAATCTCCATTGCAACATCTCATGTAGTCCTCATCATGTGTCCATCCTCCATGTAGTCTCCCTGTCAGATGCCAACACACATGTGTCACCATGTCTTGACTAATGCCAACATATCTTTGCACATTGGTACCGCTCATGACTTGAACTAGTCGGGTGATAAGTCCAACCATACGTTCAAACCATAAGAATGCACATCCTTATGCCATCACAAGTCTTCCCCTGACTTCTGCTACATCTCGAACTCATCAAAGAATCTATCAACCATCCCATGCTCAGGTCCATGGAAACTCCATCCCATCTGCAACATGCTTCATATAACCAACCTGATGTCCATGACTCTAGCTGCCCATGATGTCCAACCCATGTAGACTTCATCTCAACCTCTGGCCATCTTCATCCAAGTCTTCACCTGTCATAAAGAAGCCTCCTCCAAGGCCCCTTGTAAAGTTTATGGGGGTCCTCCCTACCAAGGCCTCAACACCAACCTCCCTCCAAGGTTGTTCATCAAGAAAGGAAAGCCAGGAAGCTCCCTCCCTGACTCTCATCCACCCATGTATCAGATTGATGTTGTGTCCTCAAGTATCTGTGCACAGCCTCAATCTCCTCACATGTACATCCAAGCTCACCTAGCTTGTCCTTTGTCAGCTGGAAATCATATATGCCCATGGCATACCTGCAGAAGTCCACTATCCCAGCAGGATCTCTACCTTCATAATCCTCATCAACCATTGCCTTTGAAGTAGCACTCGGGCTTCCTTCATTTGCAACTCCATTGTGAAGATCCTTAGTAGAAGATGCTCCCATCAAATGTCTCCATGTTCGTGAGGTCTTCCTCTCACTTCCTTCATTCTTCCTCCCAGCCTTTGCTATGAAGTCCACCAACTTCTTTTCCTTTGTTTGCACAATACTCCCAAGTCCTCTTTGCTCCACATCCTCATGCTTCACATTAGGATCTTTGGGATACAAGATCATAGAATTCATCCTTGGTCTATAACCCAAGCAACTCCTTCTATTCATAGGCACCATCATGGTCTTTCCTTCAGCTGTGATCAAGAGAATGTCCCGGTCCACCATTGGCATGGCTTGTGCTAGCTCCATGAAGTCCAGCCCCAACACCATAGAATGATCATCCATGTCCACAACTCTCAAGTCCAACTTCCCGAACCACGATCCTACTTTCACCTGTGTGTCCTTCAATACACCATCAACTGCTCTAATGGTAGAGTTGATAGCTTTGAAAGCACTCCATTCCTTTTCCATCTTTGTCTTCTTTCCAAAGGACTTCGCTACTTTCCTACTCAAGAGGCTATGAGTAGCTCCATATCAACCAAAGCTGCAAACTTCTTCCCCTTCACGGTCACCTGCACAAAACTTAGCTTCAAGGAATCACCTCCTTCTGTTGGCTTTGTCTTGTGTCTCACCTCAGCAACCTTCTTCAAGAATTCGGCCTCAGAAGTGTCAATAGGCTCATGCTCCTTCTTGACATTCCTCTTAAGGTACTTCACCTCCTTGCTTGGCCCTTCTAGGGAAATCGGCACCGGCCTAGCTTGACTTGCTTCAAGCTTTCCTTCCACCGTGTTCTGCTCAAGTGCACCAACCAAGTGTCCATTGACCAAGTTCATGGAACTTAGCTTCCGAATGTCCTCTGGATGATGTCGGTAGTGAGTTCCCAACCTGTCAATGTAGTTGAGCTATTCCTGCTCAATCACAACAACCTTCTTACCAAGAAGCTTCTTCTTTATCTCTTCCTCAATTTGCTTGATTTTGGCTTCCACCCTGGCACTTTCCTTCCTCAACCGGGCTCTTTCATCAAAGAGCTCTTGAAGACCAAGACCACTTCGTTGGATCTCCTCATCAAGTTCATTGAGTTCAACATCTGTCGTACTTCCGCATTGGCTCTTGAGTTCTTCAAGTTACTTCTTTAGTTCCGAACAGCTCTCTTGAATCTTCATGTTCTCGGCCTTTATCGAAACCCATTCTGAACTCCATCGACTCATATGTTCCAACACTTCGTACCGGAGAGCTTTAACTGCACTATGGCTAGACTCACCTTTCATAGGTTCATCTACCATCACTGCCCTTTCAGCCTTCTCCATATTCACCAAGTTACCTGCAACCTGAACCAACCCTTGTTCCACTTCGTTTGAAACGGTTTCCTTCACATGCAAGTAGCTGTCACGAGCAACCCTGCTCAATAACTTCACCGAACTGAAGCTCTGATACCAACTGTCAAGCCCCCAATTATATTTTCGTTTAATTGAAAGGGTGCGGCACCACCTAAGTTAATAACTTGTTCTGTCGTCAATTAACTTTACGAACTACGCCTTAACAATTCATAATAAACATGAATTCATATTATTAATGTGCGGAAACCATTAACAATATAACAATAATAAATCAACTCGACAATAATAATAATCAATCTCTTTTATTATATATGCGAAGTTACATAATCGGGAGGGCGCCCGCCCGTGCAAGAGCACACGGCGGTCTGCCAAAAGTCCACCGAGAATACAAGTTATACAATGCGTTTACCCCTTGTGTCATTGGGCGGGTGGGTGCACCCGTGCACAACCCACACCCGAACCTCAACACACAACCAAGTCACATTACCATGCGATGGGCGCCCGTGCGCACCACGCACAACTGACTTCCAACCAGAATGCCCGACTCGGCGGGCTCATCCAACCGTATGTTGCATCCAACCTGCGCCTCTCCTTCTATGCGCACTACACCTTGTGCGTTTGGACAAGAGCGAAGATTCGATTGTTCGATGATGAGAATGGACCGCAGGTCCATCCAATATATATGCTCACAAGGTCGCTCGCCCATCCTTGGTTGACCTTCGAACTTTCAACACGAACGCCCATACTATGTCGCCTCCCACCGTCGGCTCACCCAAGTGTGGGTATGTTCATGTATGTCTTTCGCCCATCATATATAAACTCCGCAAGTCCACCAATATGCGCGCGCTCATACACAACGGCGATCTACACTTAGTCATTTTCCACGATGGAGGGAGCGCACGCCCGTGCCCAAGAACGCAGGGCGTTACACTTGGGGTCTAAAACATTTAAAGTGATGGTGCTGGGAGAAGTGAGAATAAATCAGGTACATGCTCTCATTTACAGCTCCTTGACGGACACATGGACCATAAAACTCTGCCCTGAGATTGACCACAAATTATTCCGCTGCTTCTTCCATTCCACTATATATGGCAAGACCATTTAATGTACCTCAATCTATCCCCTTACTATAAACTGCACTTCAATCTATCTGAAATGGATGGTCAGTTATAACACAGAAACCCAACTGTCTGTGATTGAAGAGATCCCGTTAACGGACTTCTCCGAAATAGGCAGGACAAGGTTCCGACGCGTGCAGACCATTGGGATTGTGGGGTACGAGAACCGAATATTTATGTTAGGTGTCGTGTCAGGAAGACATGCAATTCTGATATGGCGCCCCTTCACTGTTGTGGGCCTGTGGGAGGCAAATCCGGGTGCCCGTCAATGTAAGCTTTTCACAAAGACACCTCTTGAATGGGTGGACAATTACAGGATGGATTTTCGATCATGTGAGATCGCCGCCGCTTACGATGGAGAGAAGAGAGTGAGCATCATTGCAAGGCATGGATGGATGAGGACGATATGTGTACAAGTGAATTTGGATACGAAGGAGTGGAAAATGTTATCAGATGGAAAAATAGAAAATAGAACATCGCAACCATAATCTCCCCGAGCGCATCTGAGAAGAGAAATAAAGTTGTGCAGGCTTTTCACCTGAAATTAAAATTTTGCACGGCCATCTAGTAGCTTACTCAGGTGAATATCCTAATCCCTGAATATTGATGGATATTATTCACTTAGTCTATCAGATTTCCAAATATAATTTGAGAAGAATTTGGTGTGTTAGGTTATAAACAAAAATTAAGTGAAATTTTGCAAAGCCCTACACAGAAGTTTGTGGGTTAATTTGTCCTTAGGATTGAGGAGTATAAATTTAAGTTGTTGAATGGTTTGAGTTAAATGAAATTACTTTAAAATCCAAGATTTAGATACCTTTGGTTTACTTATACCATCTTTGTAATCTTTGTTCAGATAATGAAATGAATCATTCATTAAAATATGTGATGCATGCTTTTGACTTTAACACTGACCTTATAATATTCTTGTAATTTGTATTGGCCCCGTGGTTTTAACAAATCACTCTCACTTGATGGTTAAAGTTCACTTAATTTAAATGCCATAAGAGAATTTGCTACCAGTTCCAATGCTTGAGTGTCGCTTTATTAAATATGATTGCATTGCCATATGCCTGTTCTTAGCATTTGCAACTGTAGTTTTGGTGGTGTTGCAATTCATAATCATGTCAGGATGATGAGATGGATAAGAATGAATAATCAACGCCTTGAGGGCCGGGAGCGAGGACGTAATGTAGTGGTTTTGTAATTATTGTGTCAAGATCCTATATTGCCACTTTACAAAGTACATGGGATTATTTGGATGAGAAATTGTAATGTTATGTTGCATAGTTTTGTAACTATGATCAATGTTCATCAGAAATAATATCATGAGAGATTATTGTTTCGCAAAGTAAATATGCATACTATTCATAAGCCTATTTAGTTATTAAACATTTTATTTTATATAACATATAAAATCATAATGAATTGAGTCGGTGATGTTTTTGAAAAAGAAAGGATTGAAAAAATGGAGCTCCGCAGGACTTAGGTTGGGGTTTCGCACATAGTCTATCTCCATTGCAGCCAATGCTCAAGTATCCGCCCTCTTCCAGCATTGTGGCACTATCACCATGATGGTTTGTTGATTGCTAGCAACATTACCTACGGTTCGTTACCTTTGGTCTCGTTACTGTCTGCTGCGTGTCAAAATGGAGATCAATGTTGTCGATTATTTGGTTGATTTGAATCCCTACGAGCCTATTTGGTCACACCCTAATGCATCACCGAAAGTGTCAATTACAAGACCACCATGTGCTCTTCCTCTGCCTTGGACAGGTGTTATAGACATTTTTGTGCCTTACAGCATGGAGCATGAAATGTCAATAATCTGAGGGATCCAAAGTCCCTAAACATGTTGTTCCTACCCCTAGAGGAACAAGGTCGACAAACCACAGCACTACAGATCAGTTCTCCACTGAAAAACACTCAAAAACAGGTCAATTTTGGATCAAAGCAGCTGCTCCACTAAGCATCTGCGCTGAATGTCAAAAGCTCTATGGTGTACCTGCGCTGCATAGCAAGTGCAACAAAGGCTACCTGCGCTGGGCGTACTTTGACATGTGGAGGAATCTTTTCTCAATGTGCCAGTGCCCAGGAAGCTTCCAAAATGACACTTGGATCAGAAGATTCGCCTAATAATGAGTAAAGAGGTTCTAAAACTCCAAGTGGAAGGTAGAAACTCCGAGTGGACTCAAGGACTGAAGAACAACTGGAGTCGAAGAGGACAACAAGTCACACATCAAGCTGACTTATCTTCACTCCAAAACTCTATATAAGGATCTCATCCCATGGGATCTGGAGGCCAGAATTTTGTGCAAAGAATTGATGTTGGTTTACAGTTGTGAGTATTGGGTGATTACTTGAGGGAGGTGAAGAGGAGATTTCTTTCCGTCGGGAAGGTGATGCTGGATTGGACCTCTCACGGTTGTATCACCGCCTGAAACTTACTTCCTTATATTAATAAAGCATTTGAGGTTCTTCTATTCGCATGTGTTTCAATGGTGTATTGTCTTACTTGCGTATTTGATTTATGCTAATCCTTGAATCAATTATGAATGCATGCTTCTTGTAGTTTCCTTTTATTGTCTTGTTCGCAGGATCTCGTGTAGCTGGGCCCATGAGAAGACTTGGAGCTGGGAGCAAGCAGCAAATAGAGGAGATTGGATCGACCATTTGCGCAAGACATCGGTAAGTGGATCTCTTCCTTTCATCTCTTGCATGTCATAAAGAAGTAACTTTAGATAGCTTTGCTTTGGCTGTTGCTAAGGAACTATCACCCTTAGAGTGGGATAGGGTCATTCCGTGTTGGATACTTTTCCCCACAACAGACTGGCGACTCCGCTGGGGATCGTGTCTTGTTGGTAGCTTGTGTTTCTTGCTATTCATTTCCTAAACAAAGGGAGTACCGAATCGAACTGCATTCGAATACTTCGAATGCAAAGTAGAGGGCAGCTACTCTAGCTCAGTGCTGGGCATGTTTATGACTTGAAGAGCTGATCCACAAGGACTCTTTTTAGCTCTTTGTGATAGTGTTCATCTTCCTTAATCATCCTCTAGTGTATACTTGGCTGATAGCCTCTGATTTGGCCAAAAACCATTGATTTTTGAGCAAACTGTGACCCGGAATCTGAGAGAGACGAGAGTTGTCTCTTCAGTGCAGCTGTAGCAAAGGCTACCTGCGCTGCAACGCAGGTCCCGAAGGGGCTACCTGCGCTGCATGTCAGATTGACAGTGCAGCACCTGCGCTGATCCAGTTTTGCCTTGTGCAACTGGGGTTCCCCACTGTCTGTTGCCCAGTTTTCAATATTGTTTTTGCAGCCTGTTGTCAACCTGTATACCCAGCTGAAACTACCTTTCTTTGCCTTCATTTCGCCTCAATTGTATGAAGAAACCGTGATTGTTCTTATTGTATTTCTTGCTTTCATTCACAGTTTCCCGTAGCGAAAGTGAACTAGTCTTGCTGTGACCTCTTGAATCTAGACCTGTGATAAAGTGTCGTTGTGATTCTAAGAGCTAGTTTATTGCTATTCATAGCTGCTTGAACATTTGCTTTCGTTATATGGTTCGAATTTCAGTATTTCTTGTGTTGAAACGAGTGAATCTTAAGGTGTTCTTTTGATTATTGGACAAAAACTTGTTTTCTTTCACTTGAAATTGAATTCGAAATTATACAACAGCTTTCTTTTTGTAATACATCAACATTAAGAAAGAAGAAAAGAAATACTTGCATTGTGCATGTGCATTTTGACAGTTTTCATGTCGATTTAGGAAAGTGCATCAGTGTGTGCTCTATGATCTGTTTGAAAAGATGATGTCTTTCTTTTCCTTCAGTAGTTAAGATTTTCATAAGTTGAAAGAATTGAAAAGGCTTGCTTATCATTCTTAGGCTGCATTTAGGAGTTGTATCATACATCACGTGGTGATCCATAAAGGCAAACTGCTAAGCAAGATCAACCTAAAATGAACTGAATTTACCTAACAACGCTTTGAAACATAACGAAACACAGTAGAGGTCTAGGTAGAGACGTGAACTGGCGTCGTTAAACATAGTGACTGTCGATCTCTACGAAGGTGGGTGATTCCTCCTGAGGGACGATAGCACTAATACGGACTTGTGCCCCCGCGTACCGTCGCGTATATTGGGGGACCCCTATAAGAACAAAGCCTTTATCCATAGGAAGCCGTGTCGGCCGCCCTACTGATCGCGATGCAGTGAACATAGCATTCACGAAGATCGACCACTCGTACCGTAAAACATATTCTGTGGTTTCGCGAAAGGTTTGGCACACCCTCTGCCTAGAACTCCAGAGTAGTTTCTTTTGGCCTTTTTCAAACTCTATAATTGAAAAAGTCCATCCGAGCATTTGTCACTTCGGGCTCGTTAATACATCGAAGGAGACTAGAGTCATCTTTAGCTTTTTCTCGACTCTTAAAAAGTGAAAAAGCAAGTTGTGTCTAAAGCGTCGTCATATAAAATTCATTCTAAACGGAACATAATCACCCCTTATTCCTACGTTGATCTTTAGGTTGAGAACATGGAACACACCAACCAAGGGATTCCACATGGTGGGACCCCTAGCCCTTTCTCCTCTTGGGGAGAAGTTGGTGCGCCCCACATGGCCACGTTGTCGCTTCCAGGACTGACAATTGGCCTGCCAGTTTGGCTGTTCTCAACCACTGTAGTTCAGACCACCACCGTTCCTGAACAGTCGAGTCAACAGTTAGACAAGTCTAAAGCTACCCTCCAGCCTTCCACTTCTTATAAGCCTTCCTCCGATCCTTCTTCTTCGAGAGGTCAAGCCGCCGAAAGCGGAGCTCCCATAGAAAAGAAGAAGGAAAAGAAGAAGAAAGAAAAGAAGCAGAAGGAGCCAAAGGCGCCTGGGGGCAAGCAAAAGGCATCTAACAAAAATCCACACACAGCATGGACCGGGCCCAAATCGCCATGTGTCATATGTAGAGAGGACCACCTCCACCGTGATTGTCCCAGTATTCCCCGGATACTAAGGGACTGGTCCCCTCATTTGCACAGTTCGGAAGCGTCAACCTCTGACCACCAGGTTGAATGCTTACCGTCGACCAACGAAAGTGAAGGTCCTAGACGACGAAGGGGAATGAGATTCCCCTGCGAACTGTGTGAAGGCAATCACACCCTCCGTTGTTGTCCCTTTTTAGACGAAGCCAAGAGAGTTTTGGAAGATCAACCGGTTGCACCGTTGCTACTTCCTCCTGGATACCAAAAACTCACGCCAAGTCCTTCGTTGGTTGAAAATACAGCTGCCCCGCTCATAGGGCCAACTGAAGTGTCAGTCACTGAAAGTGAACCTACTGAATCCGGACCGGACGAAAGTCCAAAGGTCGAAACGGCAGTTGACCCGATTCTCCTTTCAGAAGTTTCATCTTCAAATACCACAGTCACTGAAGATTCATCTTCAGCTGACACCCCTACCGAAGAGAGTAAGGATGACACCGTCCAGATTCTTTTCGTCAACACCGATTCTGATGGACATCAGGGCAATGTGCCCACTCCTTTATCGCAGGAAGGAGCATCGTCAGGATCATACCCGGCCGTATATTCGGTCCCACCACCAAGCAACCTGGTTGTGTCCTTTGATTGGAACTAACTAGGCAGACCCCGATTACCAGACAGTATACCATTTAGAATTATAGTCCAGATATACAAAATGGTGATGGCTGGGACTATCATTGATGAAGGGGCATCTGTGTGTATCCTGTCCTCTATTGCTTGGAAAGCACTGGGTTGCCCAGCGCTTTTGCCTGAGATAAGGAATCTCTCGGGTTTTGACAAAGGAACCAGTCGACCATTAGGGATTCTACCTAATGTGCCTATTACATTGAAAGGGAAGGCTGTCAAGATGAATTTGATGGTTGTCCAAGGACCCTTGGATTATAACCTACTCCTTGGACGAGACTACATATATTGCATGGAAGCAATAGTCTCCTCACTCTTTCGAATAATGTGTTTTCCACACGAAGGAAGAATGGTCAAGCTCGTAGACCAACTTTCATTTCCGGGATCACACATCGCAAATAGTCACATGCCTATCCTGAATGGTCTATTTGATCAAGAAAGGTCTCTACCTCCGGTTCTTCTTCCTGATGAGTACGAGTAATTCGGGAAAGCAGGGCCGGAACCCAGGGGGCATGCATCCTGGTCTGCTGAGGTCAGAGAAAACCTTGGGTGTAAAGTAGAATTTCTGCGGGAGAATATGACTAGTCTGTACCCCATCCCCTCCTTCATCTTCGTAAAACAGAAGAGCCGGCAAGAGCTCTCATGCAGAGGAAGGGGCAGTTAGGAATGGGGTTGTTCTGGAAAAAGATTCTTTTGTTAAAGTTAAGTGTGTGGCGGAAGCGCCGTCATTCACCTTTGTCTAAATAAGTAGGCTCTGCCAAAGAAGGGGATCCGTTTGCGGCAGCAGGTAGTAACCATCTTTGGGTAAAAGGCAAGCCTCACCCATTAAAACAAATGTTTTAAAGGATAAGTAGGGGCAGCCTCCAAAGAAAGAGATTCTATTGCTCCAACAAATTGTAACCATCTTTGTGTAACCTAATGATAGACATCGCCGAAGAAAGTTTCTGTTTGAAAGGATTAACATAACGATCTTTGGATAACCTAAAAGAGGTAAGCCTCACCCATTGAAAACAAGGGTTTTCGATGGACAAGTAGGGGTGACCTTGAAATTAGACTTACACCTGGGGGCATGCAAACCTCTTGGAATGCAAGCACGGGCGGCTATTTTGTTTTTTTAGTTTTTTAGGCCCCCCCTTTAAACCTGTAGGTCTAACTCGTTAAACTCGTAGGATTAGCTGATACCCAGCTTGCACAAAGAGAGGATATGGAGCAATACATAGGGAGATGAAGCTCTTTAAAAAATAGCGATCTTCCATGAGACCTTCCTACTTTATGACTGGTAAAAACGAGCAGTTTTGGCAAAGTTCATGCTCGTTAAAAAATAAACGCAAGATACGAGCAGTTTTGGCAAAGTTCATGCTCGTTAAAAAATAAACGCAAGATCCGAGCAGTTTTAACGCGGACTTCATGCTCGTTAAAAAATAAACATAAGCATGTGAGCAAGCTTCCCCCAGAGTTCAAGCTCATCCAGAAAAAATGAACCGGTAAATAACCATTTGAGACCATAAATTCATCAGCCATAAAAGCCTTGGTCGTGTTTGTGCACCGTCACCTCCACTTTTCATTTGGCCGTTCATTCACATCCACTTGATTGTTTACCTATTTTGAGGAACAGCTGCGAAGAGTGATTTCACTTAGCCATCCTTGTGACACTGCCGTGATTGGAAAATTCCAACCTGGACCTGGAATCTGCTGCTATCCCTGTTTATCACTCGTTCCTCAAAATACGAGTCTTCTTTGAGCTCTTTTCACTGACTCGTAAAGTATGAAAAGTTTGCCGAGTTTTGGCCTTCCAGCTCGTTAAAAGGATCGGAAGAGCTATCCCTCCTCTAGATTTTAATCTTTTTGGACCTGAGGGATTATTGCACAAAAAGATCGAGCGCTTGTCTAGTTCGGCTCGATAAAGATATCGAACATTCATCCCTTCTGTATTGTTTTATACTTTTTCGGACTTAAGGGATTAGATGACGAAAAAGGACCCCTGGAGTCCACTTTATGTACCCTTTTCAGACTCTCTAAAGATGGAAAGGACCGAGTTGTCTTTGTCGCTGTACTCGTTAAAAATATTAGATAGCAACAAACTTGTCTTTAGACGAGAACGAGTTTCCCTATCGTTAGGCTCGTTAAAACATAGCGATGGGCTTGCCCGAAGGGCAAGTTATAGAACAAGCATATGTTATCCTCCTCAAGCTTGACAAAAATAAAGAGGTACTGGTCAGAAATGACTGGGGAAAAATTGGGAGAACCTCAAAGCTTAAATGGTAGCAAGTCGCTCTTGAACATGACAATTTTGCCTCCGTAAATATCGGGTTGGGTTATTATCATTCACCGGTCCCTTCACCATGGTCTCGCCATACCATCCACACATGGGGTAATGCTACCGATCCATCACATCAGTGTCGTTATATGTTCAAGAGATGTCATTCAGAAAGTGTCAACCGGGTCCCATCCACTACCATACATCATCTTTCGTCCTTCCATGACCGCCACCCTGAATCATATTTCACAGATCGTTTTCACCATCATCACTAGCTCCGTTCCGTGTCACTGATGTGGGATTCATTAAGGCCCTCCTTTGACGGATCACTTCTTGTCGACATCAGCTCACTATCCAAGAAGTTGATCTAGGAACACCCCCTCAGTACTTTGAAGCTTGCATGCCTCAATGGCAAGTTTCTCACTTCCGGCGATAGGTATACATTAATGACCTTCGACCGGGAGACTTTGCGTGGTGTTCGACGTCAGATCCTATATTCACGCCACGTGAATTGTGCTGCAGTACCTTGAGGGTCATCATCATTATTGGTGATTCCTCTCGCGCTTGTTAACAGTTTACATTATTGACTGGTAATCAAGCGATGTCTTTCCATGTTCGACTTCAAGAAATTCTCACAAGGATTGACTTGTACTAGAGTGAAGATCGGACAAGTTTGAAGACCCCGGATCTAGTTTCATCCATCCGGGCCGCGATATATATTCAGGAGATAAAAACATAGACATGTGCAACAGATGATCATCCTACTAAAAGGATGATAATTAAAAGCAGAGAATTATCAGTCTATTATCAGACGATCGTCTGTGTATGTACAACAAATGTATTTATAAAGCTGAGCATGGGAAATTCCCGCATCAGCTAGATCATGAAAAGAAAGTATGAAAAGATAATGTATTGTATTGTATTTTGTTACAGGTCACCTCCCGACGATTGAATGAACTTCGGATCCTCCTAATAGAGCATTTCACCCGATAAACGACCTCATACTTTAGGGGGCAACTATTATAGACATTTTTGTGCCTTACAGCATGGAGCATGAAATGTCAATAATCTGAGGGATCCAAAGTCCCTAAACATGTTGTTCCTACCCCTAGAGGAACAAGGTCGACAAACCACAGCACTACAGATCAGTTCTCCACTGAAAAACACTCAAAAACAGGTCAATTTTGGATCAAAGCAGCTGCTCCACTAAGCATCTGCGCTGAATGTCAAAAGCTCTATGGTGTACCTGCGCTGCATAGCAAGTGCAACAAAGGCTACCTGCGCTGGGCGTACTTTGACATGTGGAGGAATCTTTTCTCAATGTGCGAGTGCCCACGAAGCTTCCAAAATGACACTTGGATCAGAAGATTCGCCTAATAATGAGTAAAGAGGTTCTAAAACTCCAAGTGGAAGGTAGAAACTCCGAGTGGACTCAAGGACTGAAGAACAACTGGAGTCGAAGAGGACAACAAGTCACACATCAAGCTGACTTATCTTCACTCCAAAACTCTATATAAGGATCTCATCCCATGGGATCTGGAGGCCAGAATTTTGTGCAAAGAATTGCTGTTGGTTTACAGTTGTGAGTATTGGGTGATTGCTTGAGGGAGGTGAAGAGGAGATTTCTTTCCGTCGGGAAGGTGATGCTGGATTGGACCTCTCACGGTTGTATCACCGCCTGAAACTTACTTCCTTATATTAATAAAGCATTTGAGGTTCTTCTATTCGCATTTGTTTCAATGGTGTATTGTCTTACTTGCGTATTTGATTTATGCTAATCCTTGAATCAATTATGAATGCATGCTTCTTGTAGTTTCCTTTTCTTGTCTTGTTCGCAGGATCTCGTGTAGCTGGGCCCGTGAGAAGACTTGGAGCTGGGAGCAAGCGGAAAATAGAGGAGATTGGATCGACCATTTGCGCAAGACATCGGTAAGTGGATCTCTTCCTTTCATCTGTTGCATGTCATAAAGAAGTAACTTTAGATAGCTTTGCTTCGGCTGTTGCTAAGGAACTATCACCCTTAGAGTGGGATAGGGTCATTCCGTGTTGGATACTTTTCCCCACAACAACAGGATCGTCATCTGTCCTTGCGGATCCTAGCCCCTCCATGCCCTACCTACCATTCTCTTCTCTCTCCATTGCTTCTTCGAGTCTCGATTGCCCACCTCTTTCACTTGCCACTCTCAACCTCCTTATCTCCTGCATAGCCCCTTCCCCATCATTCAACTTTCCATCACCAGATTCTACCCTTCATCCTAACTTGTTCATCCCTCCCTCATCAGTAGGGTTAGCCCCTACTGTTGATTTTTCCTCCCATATCCTGACCTCATCCACCCTCCTTTATCCTTCCACCGATGAGGGGTAGTCATCTCTCTCTTTCGGCTGTTTTGGCATTCCAACTTTCAACCCATGGACTTGTAACCCTAACTCGTAGGCAGATAAACAAGTTTCGTGGGATCCCCTTGGTGACCATTCGATGACACCTCGATCCAGCAAGGCTAAGAAGAACAAGTGCATCAAGGCATCTCATAAGGACCTCTCCCTCTATTTTGGTGAAGTTGTTAATATGGGTGAGATGGTGCACATAGTGAATAGGATTCTGGTGGGTCGTGTTTGCGGTAAAACTTATTCCGTTGCTCACCTTCATCTCTGGGTTATGGAGATTTGGGGTAATTCTCTTAAGGAACTTCCGATTGTTACAACTCTGGTACGAGGATGGTTCGCTCTCAGCTTTCATAGGGAGGACTACACCTCTTGGATTATGTCCTGATATTGGCACATTGAATTGGCACTTGTTCTCCTCAAGATATGGAGCCCTCTTTTCGATCCTAAATGGCAACAATTAAGTGTTAGACCGCTTTGGGTTCGCCTTCCTCGACTTCCATTGCACTTATGGTCAGAAGATATTTTCACTCACATTGGTAATGCCATGTGCACCTTCTTGGACTATGATAAGTCCTATATCACTTCAGGGAATAAATCTTTGGCTCACATCCTGGTTCACCTGGATACTAGGGAAGGTCTGGAAGAGTAGACTACACTACACCGGAGACAATTCACTCATATTAAAATAATTGATTACGAAGGGGTGCCATTTAGGTGCAGAACGTGTCATAAGGTTGGACATCTCTTCAAAGAATGCCCTTTGGTAACTTCGGCATCATCCCCTTCCAAAGGAAAAGATGTTCCAAGACCTGTGGCATCACCAATGGATAGACAGGTTCCTCACCTCACCCGGCTACAGGCAATGGAAGGTGGTACTGCACAACTGACCTCTTCTGTCTCTCCCTAGCCTCCTTCTCCACCCATGACGAGATCTCATGCTACAACTATTGCCACTCTCTCTTCGATTACTTTTCCTCCTCTTTGATCCTCTGTTTCTTTATCTTGTTTTGCCATCAATTACATGTTGCATTTACATCCATTGCCTGCATGTCTACCACTCCTCTCATTTGTTCCTTGGAAATTCCTAACTCTACATTTGCGACCACCCTACCTTCTATTCCTGGATTATCTGTCACATCCATTTCTCCTGAACCCTCCATTTCATCTCGATAATCACATCCCTACAACCTCCACTCCGGGTGTCTCTCCCACCTGAGCCATATGGTATTGGCCTTATCTCCCCTCCTAAATCCACCAAGATCACTCAGGGATGACAATCATTTATTTCAAAACCTATCATCCAGGTTGGGGAAGATGTGGCCCAAGGCAGACAATCCACTCTTGAAAGGGTTCTTAGAGCAAAGAATACCCTCTCTCGGTCTCATGCATGAAGTGCATGTCCTTCAACTACAGAGGGTTGGCTAGCCCAGCTGAAACATTTAGCCCTTAAAAGATTTCTTGATTCAGAGCCAATAGACATCCTTTTTTTACAAGAAACCCTCCGGAAGGCTGAGCAGGTCATCCCAATTCTGCTCTCTCTAAGGCCAGCATGGTGCTTTAATGCACTTGATTTTAATGATCGATCTGTGGAATTTCACTTGACATCAATAACCGCACTATCAACCTCATCTCGTTGTCAGGGGGGTTCTAGATTTATAGGCATGGACATTTAATCCTCAGAGATGGGTAGGGATTTCAAAATCATCAATGTATATGCACCTTATCTCAAAAGGGTTGAGTTTTGGAATCGCTTACTACATCATTCCCAGACTAATTCCAAAAATCTAATTATGGGAGGGGATCTTAATTTCACAATTAGTCATGTAGAATCCTGGGGTCATAATGCACAGCTGGACCCACTATTGGATTTTATCGAGCAACTTCTAGAGCAATGTCATTTGATTGATATCCCCTTGAATAAGATGCAACCAACTTGGCATAACAAAATAATAAGAGAAGTAGCTATGGCTCGGTGATTGGATCATTTCCTCATTAAAGAATATTTGTTAGGAACTGTGTCAAACTATCGACAATGGTTAGGATCTGGTGGTATCTCAGACCATTCCCTATCTACCTGGAGTTGGCAGGACCCTTCCAGAATCCTAGACCATCATTTAAATTCAACTCAACTTGGTTGATGGATCCCGATTACCACAAATTGTTCACTAATTTCTAGCGAGCTCACCAACCTACTCAGGGGTGGACTATGGCAAAAGGTTTTTGTCGTAAGAGCCTATCTATTCATTAGGGAAAACCCAAACGAGCCCAAGATGATATGACACTGTGAATTATAGAGAATAATCTAGTTGAGCTGATGGAAGAGCAGGGAAGGGGTTTCTCCTATGAAGAAGCTAAAAACACTCTCACTAATTTAGGGGCTCATAGGACCAAAATAATTAAAGATTGAGAGGAGAATTCGTGACTTAGGAGAAAATCCATCTAGCTGAAGATTGGGGATGACAATACTAGATTCTTCCATAATTATCCAAAACTATCGGAATTGCCTCTCTTGCCGAACTTATCCGAATTGCTAGGATTTTCCCTTCATTCGTCGACCATGATGCAACATAGGATCTTACTAAGCTAGTAATGATCAAGGAAATGGAAAGCACTCTTAAATGATTCAAGAAGGATAAAAGTCCTGGACTAGATAGATGGTTGGTCGAATTCTATTTAGAGTTTTTTTATATTATTGGACTAGACCTTCTTAAGGTGTTGGAGGAATGTAGAACCATTTGTCACATGTATGAGGCTACCAATTCTACCTACATTTCCCTCATTCCCAAGGTAGTATCTCCTCAATCCTTCAATGATTTTAGGCCGATTTCCATCTACAACTGTCTATACAAGATTATTGCCAGAATCATCGCCAACCGTATCAAGCCTATCCTCTCTGCCCATGTCTCTTGTGAGAAATTTTCCTTTCTGCATAATCGACAAAAACATGAGGCCATTAGTACTGCCAAGGAAGCTCTCCACTCCATTAAGATGAAGCATTTAAAAGGAGCCATTCTCAAAATTGATCTCTCTAAGGCTTTTGATTGGGTAAGTTGGCTTTATCTTAGAATTCTCCTCACACATCTAGGCTTCCATCTCTCTTTCATTCAATGGATCATGTGCTGCATTTCTACTGTATCTTTCAGTGTTCTTATCAACAGCTCTGCCTCCATTTTCTTTCATGCTGAGCATGGTCACAGACAAGGGTGCCCCCTTTCTCCACTCCCATTTCTGCTTGTTATGGAATGACTAATCATATTGACATTGCAAGAAAGAATAGAGGGTGCATAAATGGACTCAAGATAATAGACCAATGTATCATCTCTCATCTCCTATTTGTAGATGATGTGCTCATCTTCCTTAATGGTGGCATTAAGGACTTCTCAACATTCTATGGCCTCATACTACTTTTTAGTGCTGCCACTAGGTTCGAAACTAATAGGCTAAAGTCATCCATTACTTTCTCTACATGCTCTCCACAAGAAACTTGATATGCATATTAGAAATCCCCATTTCAAAGACAACTATTGGAAGATGGACTTAAATACCTAGGTTTCCACATCAAATATCATGTTTATAAAATAGCGGATTGGATTTATCTTGTCGCCAAGGTAGAAAAAAGACTTATCAACTGCAATCACATATTCTTATCCATAGCAGGGAGATTGGTTCTTATTAAATCTGTATTGGAAGCTACCTTGGTATATTGGATGTCCTTGGCATGGATTCCTCAATGTATACTATATCGAATCTAAAGAATTTGATGTAAATTCCTTTGGAATGGTCACCAGGAACGAAAGTCGTTTGCCTCGGTGAGATGGAGTTGTATTGCACTACCCAAGAAATGGGGAGGATGGGGACTTAAAGACCTTCCATCATTTTTGCATGCACTAGTAGCCAAAATGGGATGGCTCATACTTAATTCCCATAGTCCGTGGACATAGTTTGTATTATATAAATATGTATGAGTGTTACACATTATGGAATGATTACAAATCCCTTCGTGGCACAGATAAGAAATTTTGATTATCTCGAGGGTTGTTCTTGACACTCTTCCTACCATCAGGAATGGCCTTACTTGGCACATTAAAGCATGCTCATCAGTTTGCATTGAATTGGACCCATGGACTGGTTGTGGAATATGTATCGCCTTCCACTTGATCTCATAAATTTTCTCAATGAAAGGGGCATTGCTATGATTTCTCATATTGTAGACTTGGAGAACTCCACTATATTTTTGCAGTCATGGAAATCTGTTGCTTATTTGGGAATACCCAACCAGTGGTTACAGGATTGGGAGGGATACATCTCTGCATTGATTGAATCACATGTCTCTATAACAAATGATGATGACGAGCTCATCTTGGTACATGCAGCACATGGAGAATACTCCCCCAAGGAAGGATACCCCATCATTCACGCTTCTCACAAGCCATTTATTTTGGTAGGGTGGTTGCGATCTCTTTGGAAACTTAAGGCTGCCCCTCATACCCAACTATTTATGTGGAACATTTTAATGAACAAGACCCCTAATAGAGTAAATCTGATGAAACGATCCCACTATGGTCCAACCTGGTGTGTCATATACCATCAGGCAGAGTAATCGAATGAGAATATCTTCCTTCTTTGTCCCACTGTTAGTCACATATGGGAAAAAGTCCTCTCCTCCCTAGCTATAACACAGCGATGGTTTGGCAAAAATATCTTGGATGCTTGGAACCATTGGTGGGATGGATCCTCAAATCTGTAAATTCATAATCTCCATTCATTATATGCTGGTCTACTTGGTTCAACTGGAATAGTATCATCTTCAATAACAAATAAATTCAGTGAACCTTAGTAATTTCTCATATTATCAATGCATTTCACAAGGTTCCTAATGATGACCATACTCCTCTTGTCCGCACCATGATACCTGAAGCTATTAACCATAATCAACCTTGGGCCTATTTTGACAGATCTTCTCAAGAACAAGGATGTGGGGTGGACATTCCCACTTATTAGACAATCATTCTTAGCTTATCCAGATGGGATTGGGTGTTGGTACTAATAACTTCATTGAACTCATCATACTCAAACACCTTCTACATTTTGCATTGTCTCAAGAATGTAGACAACTACAGATTTTTGGGTACTCCAAAATCATTATATATTTGTTCATTAACACATCTGCATGTCATGTGCATTCATTCAGGAACATATTAGATGATGCCATGCAATTAGAAACACATTTTGATCACATTTCTTGTCTACACATTTACAAGGAATGCAATCAAGTTGCAGATCGATTATCTAAGGATGCCACAAACCAACCCAGAGGTCTATGGTTAATTCAAGGACAACAGGAGGTAGATAGAATTTTGACTAGAACCACAAGCCATACATTGATTAGCTACATCAGAGGGCCGATAGGCCCTAATCACAACTATTATACTGCAGTACATATCAACTATTTATGCCTTATATATTTTTGTATTAATCTTTTTATTGAATAGTCACTGTGCACCCTCTGTGGGTACTTTTTTGTACATACTTATAATTCAAAGGCTATGGCCACAACATATAGAATATGCCTTTAGTCATCTACAACATGTAATTTTCCAATTAATAGAAAATTACTATATTTCCAAGTGAAAAAAAAAGATATAAAATCTAAAAACAAATATTCTTTGTTATCTTCATTATTTGTTATGGGTGAAAGTTATATAATCATTATTTTTAATTTAGCTGATATTGTTATAGTGTTACTATTTTTATTTATAAATATTAATATTAGTTAAAATATTATAAATAAAAATTAATTATTTAATTTTTAAATTGAAATAATTTACCAATAATATTATTAAACATTCTTTGATATTAATGTATTATAATTATATAACATAAGCTAATAGAATTTTGGAGTGATAATGAATGTGTAATTTTGTTAACTCACTTTTAAAAAAAAATCATTGGTGCAAATCATTTTCGGTGTTTGAAATTATAAAACCTGATGATGCATCTACATATTATAGTCTTCCCAAAATTGTTCATGGTTAATTTATTATAGTTTTTAATCTATACACCTTATCAAGTCATTATTACATAACAATTGAATTAACCCTTAATTTTTTTTCTTCTGGTAGAGACCACATCCACAAAATCCTAGAAGAGATCATATCCACCAAGTGGTCCAAAAGGGTAATAAGATATTTGATGTGGGTTCATCTCCTTTGAATTTTTGTGTATTAGGGAGCCTCATGTTTTCATCTTTTATTTTGTTAGACATGCATATTTTACATATTGTACCTCTAATTATGTTTTAGGTCTTCTCTATATTTAATTTTATTATGAAATTCATGGAAATTTGTTTTAATTTTTGTAACATTTTTTTTTTTACACTAACGAAGATAAAGAAATAGTTTTGATATTTTAACTTATTCTTAATAATTTCTTTATAGTGAATTGCCATGATTTTTATTTAAAGTTGGTCATGGAAATCCTATTAAATGTAGTGATATCTGAAGGATATCATCTTCTACTACTTCTGAGTAATATAATGGATCTACTAAGTAGCGTCTCTAGCCCAACTTCTCTTTAATCTTAAGTGACTTCCCTCATTTTTGAAGTTGTAATGAAAAGCCTTTAATTTTGCCTGTTAAACAATATATACATATATATATATTAAGTACAGTACCATATCCTTTTACACCCCACAGGTACAAGACAACCTATAAAAAAAGAATAGTGTAATATATATTGCTTTTATTTTTGAAATCATTTATTCTAAGATAATTTTAGATCTGCTCAATTTTCTTCGAAATCTCTTTAGAGATAATGCAACCCAAAAATTCACACTCATAAGTTTTTTAAGGATATAAAGCATGTTAGTGAGAAAATCCATTTTCTATAAAGCCACAACTCAATGTTTCTATACTTAAAAAACTTTTGAGCTTCCACTAATACTTATTTAAGAACTATAATCATAATTTAGCTTATTATGGATGCGAATTCCTAGATACTTATATGCAGATAATTCTTTAAAGATTTAATTATCATAACAAACTTAAGGTATGTGACACACAAATTTTTAATGAATATTATTTTTGTTTAAACGAAGCTCATAGCTATCCTAGAGTTTGCGATTTAAAAATAAATAAAAAAATAGAAGAGAAAATATTGTGTTTCTTAATAAACTTAAAAAGATTCTCTCTAAAAGAATAGTGTTATGTGCATAAAGCACTCAAAGGAGGGGGCTTATAACTACCTTGATAGCATATCCTTCCTACTTTAGGAAATATTCTAAACAATGCATGTAAATTCAAAAAAGGTGGCTAGGAAATTCATCGTGCTTCATCCTTATATTACAATTTAGTTCCTCTAAGTGACTTTTCTTTCTTCTAAATTTTATTTCATCTATTATATAATATTTCTTCATAGTTTTTTTCGAAGGTTATTTCAAGGGGTTATATTAATATATTTTCTCTAGTTGAGAATAAAGAAACATGGGAGATTACCTTTATTATTCAAATATTCTTTTGGATACAATTCTAGGAACAATAAAGTATTTATAGTTAAGCGATAATTTTAAAACGTAATTTATCATTGAGCTTTCCTATTTGTTTCTTTTTTATAAATTAAGTATTTTTATTGCCATCGAAAAATAGATTACATATTTAATAAACTCATTATCAATATTACAACCTCACTTTGTCACATAGGGAACCAAAGTTATTAGCCAGTATTAGAATTATAGAAACTCTACTTAGATCATTAGAAAAACAACTAAACAAGAGAACAAAAAATACAAGATCCTGTAGAAACATAACCAAAACATAATAATGAAATCATGTGTCTAATGCCGAATGTGGAGTTAGATTCTTCATACTCGAACTAGGTGGCATAAATGGCTTGAACTCACATTGGATGTTACTCTCAATGTGATTTAAGCATGCTTCTTTTCTATCAAAAAATTCCTGTTGCTTCAACTGATTGCATTCAAGGTCATTGGGAAAAAATATAATGTCATTCTTGTCGTCATGCTTCTCCTTTATGACTCCTCCAAGTATATTCTTTAACTTTCAATGAAGTGGAATTGAATGCATGTAATTATTCTTTCCTCCCTTAGTATCACTAGGGTTTGGAAGCCATTGGAACACCTCCTCTAAAAGCTTTGAGTTCGGATAGGCTTATTGCTTTTTTGCAGGCTAGGTATTAAATCTTTAAATCTTTTCCCTAGTGTTATAGGGAGTTATAGAGTGATAATTGGTCACTTCCTCCTATGCTTATGACTGAGAATGCAACTAATTCTTCTGGTCATGCCCACTAGCCCCACAATGACCAAGCACATTTTGTCGAGGACTAATTCCTATAATCAGTAATATAACCACATAGTCCTTTAGAAAGAAACTCCACCAGTTTTGAAATTCATGCTCTACCAACAACCCCACTAAGAAAAATACAAAAGCTAGGGACCTGAGAGTAATTAGCCAGCCCTCGCCCCCACTACAACTGCTAACAAAGATTGTTCTTACATTCTACATTCTTTGCAAAACTGGATGAGAAAATGACCAAGAATGACAGACTCGACTCCAACCTCATAACCTATACCAATGACTAGGAGGAAGATTCCATAGCTCCTTATGTTGAGAAACTAGAAAAACAAAAATATGAGCCCTCTCGGAAAATAACCAAACTTTTCAACAGAGGAATGAAAAAACAATAACAGACGAACCAACAGACCTTAGAGAGATGGAAACACTAGGTTGAAGATATAGTGAAACAAAGGAAGCTACAGCTCTAGATGGGGAAGAGAAACTACCCATTTAAGATAGAAAAAATAAATGCCAAGATATTTTTGTTTACCAATGTCGAGTCTAACCTATAAACATAAAAATTATACCTCCAGTCCAAAATACCACCACAAGAAGTCATTTTTAAGCTTGAGACTAAATTTTTACCTACTTTCGCCCCTCCAACATGGCCACCATCTCCCATAACAAGAAAAAAAGTCAAGGAGCTACAACTGTTATGGCCCCCAAATATAGAACCACCTTCATATTGCCAATTGAAAAGAAGAAATTCCCATTTCCATGCCCAATTTTTTGGATGGTCAGCATAACACTCTTCCCTTTCCCTTCTCTAAGAGGGGAAGGAAAACCCCACCTACACTAGAAAAATCATGCCCTCAAGGTTCATATTCCATTCTCATAGTATATCTAATATAAGGAGGATCCATGGTACACCTCTCCATAAAATAACGATATGACCTCACATGCCTCATGTTGGGGGGGGGGGGAGGGGGGGAGGGGGGTAGGCCATGCCACCCCCTTCTTAATGACATGGGTTGTGAGTGCTCCCCCGCGCCCTCCCTTGACCACTTGGCCAACCACCCCCATCGTGGACTCCTATTTTGGTTTTATAGACACAATTTAGTCTTATCTTGTAAAGTTGTATTTGTTATTTTTTAAATTAAATACCATATTCAACTCACTATAAGTCTAATTATTATTTCTCTATAACTTTAGCAGCTATTTTCATATCCACTTTTAAAAATATGAATCATATGAATTTTTATTCAAGTCTTAAGGAAACTCTACTTGGCATTATGAAGTTTTAGAATTTGCTAGAAATCCCACTTATTATGTATAAATTATTTCTTTGCAAGGCACTAACACTAAACACAATGTTTTTAATAGTGAAAATATTATGGTTTGTTAAAATTATCTATTTTTTAATTGAGTTAATGATGATTCATAAATACTTTTGGGGTCTCAATTCCAATATTTAATAATGAGGATACCTCGCTAATTAACCTTGTCATTGAGGATTAGTTTTCAAAACTTTACAAGTTCAAATTTGGAAATATTTTTAAAAAATCATCTTTTTTCGTAAGTTAAAATTGTATTACCTTATCAATCTACTTTACGACAAATGATCTCAACCTACCCAATGGGAAACTAGGTGGTTTTGACCATTTTCCTATAGAGTAGCTAGTCAAAAACTGCAAAAAAATTACCATCACTAACATAATAAAATTATCTACATAAGCATCAAACCATAGAATACTGACAACAATCATATGACAACTAAGAATGAGAAGGTCTAACATGACCCAAATCTCTTGCACTAGATCTTGGGGGCTCATAACAAGTAGTGGTGTACAAGATGTGCCACCTAATTTGAGTAAGGTGAGTGTCCATCCTATCCATATGAAACCTCATATTCCTATATTCTCTTCTCATGTTTGTAAGGTTAGTGAAAAATTTAATTGGTATATTTTTTTCCATTAGAATCCTTCCAATAAAGGTTTTCATCCTCTAGTAAAGAAAAATGACTGGGAGATAATTTTTTTCCCATCTTCTAGTGTGCCTAGGGTCTAAAATCATCTAACCAAATTCCTCCTGAAACTATGAGTCAGAAAGTGAAAGTTTGTCTATGGTCGCCATATTTTCCAGGGTCTAATTTTTACTATGAATATCACTATGAATAGCTGAATGGAAGGACATGGAAGCCTCCTGGGCTTGAAGATTGTAACATCCCCAAAAATTTCTTAAAATTTTCTTATGAAATACTACACTTCTTTTATTTAATTTCTCTTCAAGTTTACATATAGCTCACAATATAAAAGTTCCATTTTCAAATATCTATAAATCCTTCTTACATCGCATTTTCTTGTAATTTATTTATTTATTCTCATTCACAATAATGAATTTCCTTTCTTCATGGTTCTAGTAAAAATTAACCAAATATAGATTTCTTTAGGGTTAGTTTTGGTAGCTACCCTTTGTTTCCTCTCCATCATCTTTGTCTCATTTTCTCATGCACTGGTAAGGGATTAAGATCTACAATCAAATCTTTGGTTATGATGAATAAAATTAAGCCCTTGCTCTCAAGAATTGAATCCACAATGTTGGAATTGATTTTTGGTTCAGATTCTCCAGCAAGAAAATGGTTTGTTGTACACATCAAGGTAATTTATTATTAGGTTGATATTAATCTTGAATTTTATCAATTATTTTCATTAAAATGTGGCACCTATTTCTTATAGTTAATAAGCAAAGTTTAATTCTTCTTGCCAATGATATTCCTTTTTCCTTGATTTTCTCGATTGTCAACTGAAAACTTGGCTAGGGTTTTAGATAAGCCCTAGATTGGTCTCTTAGTGATGGGACCCTCTAACTTCAAGGTTCATGGCAAGTAAAACTCCATTTGACACCAGCAAAGTATAATTTATTCATTTCATAAAAACCTTACTTATGTAGTCTATGAATCCTAACTTTTTTTGAGAAGAGGGTTTTCCTTCATGGCTAAATTGGTTACTAATATATAATTTCATTTTTGTGTAGGGTTTGGGGACTTCAACTTCGCTACAATGGAATAGGTAAAAATTGTTATTGTATTTTTGTATGGCTTATTATAGTGCTCATAATAACTCTTGCAAAGAGCTTGTCCTAATTCTTAACCCAATTTCATGTATAGTTTACATGTTTATTATGATTAAGGATATCCTTAGAGAACCTCATCCTTCGCATGTATTCTATGCAAGATTTATATCTTAGCTACACCTATTCTCCAGGTGCTTACAATTTTTTTTTTAATTAAATTGAATAGGGCTCTCAGGCTTGGTGAAATAGACCCTTTTAGGGTTCCAAGGCTTACAGTTTAAATAAATTGGAAAGGGCCTTATACTTGCCAGTATCTTTCACTTGGTCATTTTTATGAGTGATGATTTGAAAAATGTAAATGTATATAAGTAGCAAAGGTCAATTCTCCATAATTTTTCATTCCTCTGCTAGCATTGTATTTAATACTTATAAAATTTTTTCTCCTCCAACTATATTTGACTCATTATACTTCCATTTCTTGTGTGTAGCCAGGCTTGGATGGCCAAGATATATAAAATATTTATGATTATTATATATATACTTTTGGCTCTATTATAGAAATATATTTGTATCAACATTGAACCCTCTATTATTAAAAATTAGTAAATTTATTAGGGTCATTTTGTTCATTTTAATACTATATACAATTGCAAATTATGAGCATAGAAATAGCCTAGATAGGAATGGATTGAGATTTTAAGTCTTTATGTCACAACTAAGAAGCATGGACTTGCACTTTCTTCAAGTAAAATAAAAAATATTTTTTAGCTTGAATTTTTCATATTATAAAGGTCGTTTACGCCCCTTAATGTATGGTATTTCCATTTACTTTTTCTATAGGAATTGATGCCATGCACAACTATTGTCTTTTATTTTGTTTATTTATGTGTATACTTTACACGTTATCTAAATGGTATAACATACTTAATCAGTAGTATAAATAGAGTTTTTATTTTTATTTTTTTCTTTCTTTCTCTTAAGACTCATGCTAGGCCAGATACCTTGCAAATATTTGCATGGGAACTACTTGGTTTCATCTGAGCCGTAACCTCCTTAGTGTTCAAGACTGATATTCTTGGGTTAATTGAATATGATTTTCCCTCATCATAAACTGGAACTTATAACAAAAATTAACTCTTTTCTTGGCATGCCATACATACCCTCATATGTGCATTTGCATGTGTTACTCATAAGATTATTATTATTTTAATTATTTTTAACTCTTATTCCACTACTTGAAAGAAATAGACAAACATGGTTAGGTTTATAAACCCTTTCCCTCATCTCCTACTTAATACCTAAAAATGATGATTACATTTGTGTCCATCATAATATTAAATCCTAATAGAAAAAAATTGGATAAGCACCTATTTTACCCGCTCACCAGCTGCTTCAAAAGGATAAGAACTACCATTTACCTGTAACTATCTCTATTATCTATAACAGGTTAGAGAAAGAAAGAAAGAACATTTTTAGCACAATTGTTTACATACATAAATATATTTTTTTGTACATATCAAATTAATAAACATTGTGAACCACTTATTGTAGAAGTAACTCTACGTTTAATATTTAAACTCTCTCATAGTATTTTTTTCTTTTCTCAAACATTAACGAGGACAAATAAAATTAAAAATTCATTTGGTTATCAAGAATTCTTAGAAAGTGTGACAGAGGATTCCACGTTCATCCTAACCTATGACTTGATTTTACAACCCGTTCGCTGTGAGCTACAATCCTCTTTATGAGGAAAACAAATGAGAAATAATTTCCAAATGATTCACCTCCTGAACCCTTTTAGCATCATCTTGCAAAGTTTATGGGTTCAAACCAATCTTTCTATCCCACTAGTTTTGTTCTCAAAAGAAAATTATTTATCTCTTCCACAATGATCTAGTATAAGCTACACCTTATGATATTTATCTCCAATCATGAAATATTTTTGGTGCCCTACCTCTCTCCAAAATTCTCTTGAATTCTAGAAAAAGGGAAGATTTTTCAATCTTTTGGTCCAAACGCCCTTCTAGGCATAAGTGTTTTGCAACACTTTTCTTGATAGTTAAGAGTTAAATCTCACACGACAAGATTTAACACATTTTCAGGATGTTAACACATCAAAATAATTTCTTTTTTCATTAATTAAAATAATTTTTTACATCAATGTATCATATCATTAGTCTTTTTCTTTCTAGCCAATAACTAATGTAACATCATAAAGTAATTTTATAGGGGTGTTACAAAGATAGGCTCCATTACAACCTTGGAGGCTTTTATCACACTCACCCCTTATTTTCTTGCTCCTCATGAGATGACATTGCATAGGGGCGAATTGAAACACAATGGACCAGTTATCACAAAGGAGTAATACATGTCGAGAAAGGGACCAATGTTCAAACCTCAAGTAGGTTTAGGGCACAAAATCTGTAGAAATATAGACTCAACTATTTTCAAGTGCAAAAGAGCATCCCAAAATGAAGAAGCTAGAAATTACACAATACCCAATCCCCATAGTGAAAACACTTCCTTGGAACTCGAGACATATCTCAAAGTTGTCATAGTCGACCTCATTACTTGAATTAAGTTGAGCAGCCTGCCAACTCACACTACCAAATATTAAGGGTACAATCAAACTAATGAACCATACATTGTAAAACAAAGAAACTACAATATAAGCATACTTGAAAGGTTTAAAAATTACTGGGTTGGTACAGTACTCTAAATGTTTCAATTAGGGTAGAAATCCCACTATTCAAAGAACAGGCTAGTTGACAGCCAACTGACCTCAACCTTCTCCAACAGAATGCTTCCAAAATTATCATCCCTTTCTCTTCTCACAAAGCCTCTTAACTCCACTTTGTTAGTTCATGCTCCTCCCTTGGTAAGAGCAAGAATTCGGTGGTTTAGATACATCATGCACTAACTCCATTTTGGTAAGTTACCCAAATTCTATGATGATAGTGGCATTCTGTGCCTATCAGTCCACCCACTACTAGGGATTTTAACCGAAAACTTCTCCTTGTAGTAGAAAACCAATATGTAGTTTGGAAATTGTGCCACCAATACTTTCACTTACTCCACATTTATCCATTTTCCATAATATGAAGAGTCGTATTAAACTTACTTCTCATGAAATTGTATGCATGAAATGGCCACACTACCCCGCCTTTAATTAATTTCATCTTGTTGTTTTTGGAGTGGTGAGCCATCTTTTCTACACCACCATGAACCTCAAGCCTCATCCACTAAGGGAATTTTAGTTTTTATTTATCTATTAATATTTTCTTTTTAAATAATCTTTTTTTATCCTTTATTTTCATGATTATTTGTAATATATTTAAAGCATTCTTGATATCATTATCTTTTATAACTTTGCATTATTATTATATCGTGAATTAATTTAAACAAATTTATTCTCATGGTTGTAAAAAAAATGTTTATGTGGGGAAGACGAGGGATTCATTGTAAAAGAATACTTTAAATCCTTACTATTGTCAAGAAAGAAAAGGATGAATTCCTTAAATATTTTAAGAAAACTGTTTCGATTTTATGAAAATCGAACGACTTTTCATTATTTAAATTTTCGATACTTGACTTTTACGTAAATTATGTATTATAAAATTAATATTAAGAATTTATTTTTTCAATTATAATTATTTATAATATTTATATTTTAACCATACAAAAAATTAATAATATAATTTTATTAAATATATTATTATCAAATTTTATTACATTTATAAATTTAATTTATTGTAGTATGAAAGATATATATATATTATAATAATAAAAAAAATTGATAATTTAATTTTATTAATTATATTATTATCAAATTAATATTTATATTTTAACCATAGAAAAAATTAATAATAGAATTTTATTAATTATATTATTATCAAATTTTATTACATTTATGAATTTAATTTATTGTAGTATGAAAGATATATATTATAATAACCAAAAAAGTTTAATAATTTAATTTTATTAATTATATTATTCCCAAATTTTATCACATTTATAAATTTTATATATATATATATATATATATATATATATATATATATATATATTCGGTAGGTAATCACCCACTAGGGATTTGAACTAGTAACCTATTGCAACGAGTGTTTAACAGTGCACCCATTCACCATCAATACAAAGCCCTCTAGGTGAAAGATATATATATATATATATATATATATATATATAGTATGAAAGACATGTATAATTTTTTTATGTTTTTTTAATTAAAATAAGATATTTTTTAAATTAAAAAAAAAATATTTATAATAAAGAAAAAATATATATATTTGATTCTTTTTAATTAAATTTATTATAAAATGTGAATAATCCCATATTTAATAAATTTCTGGTCTATATGTTTGTATAATATATATATATATTAAAGAATGGAAAACCTATAGTATTTTCTCTTATTTTATTAATGGGAAATTAGACAAATCAGCTTGATTACATCTTCTCCTAAGGGAATCCAAAAGAATGTGAGCATGAACAACTAGAAAAAATATCAAAGAACTTTAAGTTTTGGTGTAGACCATTTGAGCTAACCCTTAGGGCTTAAACTTTTGCACATTTGGTACAACTTGGGGGAAAAGTCAGCCTCTCTTAGCCCAAAAGCAAGAGAGAGGCTATTGGTACTAAGCTATCCCTTAGTGTAAAATAACATAAAAGTGATGCTTGATTACATCGAAAATACTATGAGCATGAGCAAATAGCAAAAATATCAAAGAACTTTAAATTTGGGCCTAGACCACTTGAGCCAACCCTTAGGGATTACAATTTTTCTCATTTGGTACCACTTGGGGAAAAAGGTAAACCTCCATTTGGGCCTAGATCACTTGAGCTAACCCTTGGGGCTTAAAATTTTTCACATTTGGTACCACTCGGGAAAAACGTTAGCCTCCCTTAGCCTGAAAGCAAAAGAAAGGCTATTGGTACTAGCTAGCCCTTGGTGTAAAATAACTTAAAAGCGCTACAAAGTTATTCTATTCCATAGAGTCAACGTGTCAACTTACGTAACTACAATTACGTAATTCGTACTTGAGTGAAGACGATAACAAGAAGATACTTTATTCTAGAGAGTCAAGAGGATCATAACAACAAGTTACTCTATTCCAGAGAGTCAACATGTCAACTTACGTAACTTGAACTTGGGTAAGGGTGATAACAACTATTGCACCTAACAACCCAAGATAAACTCAGCTGATGAAATTCTTGGCACTAAGCACTGCTAGGAAAGAAAGCCAGCCTCCCTCTCAGCCTGAAAGTAAGAGAAAGGTTCTTTGTGCTAGGTCAGGCCTCAATTAGACTTACTTAAAAGGCACAAGAAAATTACTTTATTCCAAGGCATCTACATGTTTAATTAAGAAAGTTGAACGGAAATATGAAAAATAATAACTATTATAACCAACCATCCAAACTAAATTCAATTGACTAAATCAAAATATATTTATAATAATAAACTTAAAATTAAAAAAAAAAAAATTATATATATATATATATATATATATATATATATATAATTCAAAAAAAAATCATATCAACAAATGAATATTATATACTATTCTTATTAATCATAAAAACTATAAAAATGAATTTCTATCTTTAATAATTAAAATTGCAATCAAAATTCCTTTTAGATTATCCATAATAATCAAAATTACAAACATAAATATTAGATTGAAACATCCATTTTAATTTTTATTCAAAATTATACTTTTGGTAAGAAATTTTATTCCTCAAATGTGATATACCATCAATTTTATAAAAACATGAATTACACATAACACATTCCATGTATATATTATTAATTTTGAAAAATATCTATATATAACAAATTTGTTAAATTTATTTTATAAAATAAATATGGTCAGAAGTATTCCCATTGGTGTAAAATATTATTTAGAAAACAGATATGATAAAAAAGTAGTCCCATCACTGTAAAATATTATTTAAAGCTTATCAATGTATTATAAAATAGAAAAGTTATAAAAAAAATATACAAAAAATTTCAAATTGTTTCAACGGCGCTGTAAAATATTATATATAACTTATCAATGTGTATAGAGCTTGAGTGGGACTAATGGTTAAGAGCATGTGTTTCAATATTATATATAACTTATCAATGTGTATAGAGCTTGAGTGGGACTAATGGTTAAGAGCATGTGTTTCCTCCTGAAAAGTCACAGGTTCAAAACTAGAGGGGGGTAAAGTATCTATGGCTTCGTAGACTTAGCAGTCAAATTATATGATTATAAAAATTATAACTTTCGAAATCAACACTATATTATATGGATACAAATTTGGCGATTTGACTTTAAAAAAATTATTTAAAATAATTAAAAGATTATATAAATTGCATTCAAAACGAGCGAACAACTCAAAAGATTAAATATAAATAAACCCATATCATATTATTACAAACGTGATGTAATTACAAATTTCTCTCAATAAAGGAAATAAACATTAAGTCTTAAATATATAGGTTATTATTAAATACATGGTCATCATGGTTAAGTTATTGGTGTTGGACATATTTTTTTGTTATTTGCGATGAACCAATTTCCTTGGAACGAATTCCTTCCTCGACATATCTTTTTGTCATTTGCGATGAACCAACTTCCTTGCTTACACACAATACTTTGTTTATAAAATGTAATTTTTATTTGTATTAATAGAAATTACGGTGTTTTTTTCCAAATAATTCATTATAATGCTATAATATAAATATTTAATATTATTATTAACAATGAAGAGGATGAACTACTTAAATATTTGGAAAAAAAATCTCCATATTTATTTAACCAAATTCAATTTGTTTTATTATTTATATTTTTAATATTTGATTTTTAATGTAACTAATGTATTATAAAACTAATATTACAAATTTAAACTTTTTTAATATTTGTATTTCTTATTTTATTAATTAAAAAATCAATAATATAGTATAATTAATTACATTTTATTTATATTATAAATACAAATTTATTTATTTATATAATATCATTTAAATTATCATCTATTGTTAAATTTTAATAATTATATAATCTAAAAATCTATGTATTAAAGAGATAGTTATGACTCCTTATAAAAACAAGCTACATAATAATGAGTAACTGTGGTTTAGTTTAAATTAACTAAATTAAAGTAAAAGACTATGAAGATTTGGCAAAAAAAAAACGTATATAAGTGCATGCAATCCAATATTAGAAGAAAAAAAGGTAAAGTTAGAAAACAAGAAATTAGAAAAAAAAGGGGCTATATTTAATTGTACAAAGTTAAGTTATGCAATTTGTAGATTCTGAATATTTTGATAACAATTGTTAATTCTTTTCTGCCTGATTTTATGATTTTTGTTTTAAATACAAATTTTGGTGATGAGTCAATATGCATTCCGACCATTATTCTAGCAAATAGTGATGACTATCCAACTGTTAGTTTATAATAGGCTTTCCTACAGTGAAAAAAAGAAGAGAAGGCCTCACATAAACTAATGTGGATTTAGAATTAGTTGATGTTTAACCTAATAATAGGTTTTCCTACTGTGAGAAGAAAGAGAAAACTTCACATAAACCATTGTGGATTTGGAATTAGTTGTGTTTAACCTAAATTTTAAAAATGGATAGTTTGTAGAAGATTTTACATATTATAAACTTGGATTGGTTTACCAAGTTAACAACATACATTTTGTTTAGATTCCATACAAGCATTCTAATTATTTTTTTAAATTCCTTTTTGGTCTCTTTGAAAATTCTAATATGTAATTTAAAAATGAGAAAATAACCTTAACTATAACCTAAATAAAAATTTCCATTAACCCAATATTGAGTGTTGAAGATGGACGTAGACAGTGTCAAATTTGAAGGAACATCGTCATGGTGACTTTAATCAACAAATTTTACTCAACTTTGAAAATATTAAATAATGAGAAGCTTTTGATTAAAATAAAAATCATTGGCGACCAATTGATAATTACTAGGATGACCCATGAGCCTATGAATTTAAGTGTTTACATTAGATTTACCATAAGACATGGATATGACACCAAGAAAAAATATGATATGCATGGATATGGTATTTTACTACTATGCTTGCTTAGATATGATTCCCTTATTACTCATATATATATATATATATATATATATATATATATATAATAAATACTTATTGGTTATTTTTTTATATGTAATTAAACTATATAAGATTATGATTAGATATCATTGGTATATTAATAATTTAGTAATGATTAAGATAGGGAATTAGTTTTTTTATTTTATTATTGAAAATACATTTTCATAATAAAAATATATTTAAAACTAAAAACTTGTTATTCTTGAAAATATAAGAACATAAATTAATTACTTAAAATTTAATATATATAACTATTTTAAAAATAAAATTTTATCATATAACATATTACTTTTACACAAAATAACAAAACATTTTTATTAATAAATAATATTTAATAATTAACATCTAAATCATAATTAATTTGACAATTAAAATTTACAATAATAATATAATAATTATGCAATCAAAAAATATAATAGTTATTTATCATATATGTATATATATAATATAACAAAGGAATATTCTATGAAGAAAATTAAAATTACATGACAAAATATTTGTATAAAAATATGAAATATTTATTTATATATATATATATATATATATATATAATTTATATTGATGTGTACACTATATTAATAAAATATCCAATTTCATAGAATAAAACATCAAGTAAACATTAAAAATATTATCAATAAGATTTACAAGGTATTCAGAAATGGAAAAACAAAAATATATAATTTAAATTAATTTATTGGTATATTAATAATTTTTCTACTTAAAATTTAAGTAATGACTAAGATAGGGAATTAGGTTTTTTTCTTGAAAATACATTTTGATAATAAAAAAATATTTAAAACTAAAAACTTGTTATTCTTGAAAATATAAGAACATAAATTAATTACTTAAAATTTAATATATATAACTATTTTAAAAATAAAATTTTATCATATGACATATTACTTTTACAAAAAATAACAAAACGTTTTTATTAAGAAATAATATTTAATAATTAACATCTAAATTATAATTAATTTGACAATTACAATTTACAATAATAATATAATAATTATGCAACCAAAAAATATAATAGTTATTTATCATATATGTATATATATAATATAACAAAGGAATATTCTAAATGAAGAAAATTAAAATCACATGACAAAATATTTGTATAAAAATATGAAATATTAAAAAAAAATAGAAAAAAACACATATATAAATAGAAAAACACACATATATATAATTTATATTGATTTGTACACTATATTAATAAAATATCCAATTTCACATAATAAAACATCAAGTAAAATTATATCAATAAGATTTACAAGGTATTTAGAAATGGAAAAACAAAAATATATAATTTAAATTAATTTATACCATATATTGATAAAAGATCCAATTTCAAAGAATAAAAAATACGTAAACATTAAGAAGATTGTCAATAAGATTTATAGGTATTGTGAGGTCACTTAAAAATCTAAACGAATACACTTTGTGAAAGACTCCTGTTGGGATGAAATATTGAAGATCTAAACGAATACACATTGTGACAGACTCCTGGTTAGATGAGACATTGGATACAAGCCTCGTTTACAGTGTAGTTGGAACAAATAAAATAATAAAAAGATTAAAAGGAAGGATAACAAAACCAAGAAAAAGATCATGTTAAGAAGGCTACTTCAGGTTTACTGAGTTTCTTTACATAAGGTGAAGATCAAATTTAATGCCCTCCATCATGTTAAGAAGGATACTCCAGATTTACCGAGTTTCTTTACTTAAGGTGAAGATCAAATTCAATGTCTTTGATCCATCCACATATAACAATGACATTCACGAATGGAGTCATGTAACATCTCTTAGTGAATAGTAAATATGTTAATTTACTTCTATTAAAAGTAAGTTTGTAGATTTTCAACTAATAGAAAGTTTGATATATTGTTAGACATAAATGTTTATTTTAATTTAATTGAATTAAAAAGATTAGTTATTGTCAGCCAAGGAATTACTGAAAATTGAAAAATGATAAATGAGGATTTCACCCATGAGGAAGTTAATGGACAATTACTCTTGTACTTAGAGATAAAAATCTCAGTTGGGGAAAAGAGAGTTGAGAGGGTAGAGAGGAACTAGAGGAAATCAAGAAAGAGGAGAAGAGAAATTAGTACGTTAGACATGACATTGTTGAGGTGAAGCAAAATGTTTCCATTGAGAAATTCTTGAGCTGGTCAACCAATGGAATTTCTGTTCAGACCTATGAAGTTGTGAAAGTTCTCGGAACGACCTAGTGAGGTACAATAAGCCCTGGTAGACCTAGGTTGGTCTCTACCTAAGAAATATTTTCTTGGAGGGAAATCAACTTGGGGGAGCTCTAGTGCTGTTACCATGGTCATTTGTTGGGAGGAGCATTCTCGCTTCCCTAGTGTTTTCTTGTGGCAACCCAACTAACATTTAACCATGGTAAATATTAGTGGTGAATTTTAACCCAATGGCTAAATCTAAGGATTTTTTCATTTTAGAGGGGTGAAACTTTTATAAAACACCATTTTATATATTTAGCCCAACTTATATATATATATATTTCATTTTAGCCCTAAAAAAAGGGCGGATAAACTATGGAAATACTCATTTGACCTCATTCGTCTAGTTTTGGGGGTTATATTCCATTACAATAGCTCGATTTTCTCCTTTGCAATGTTAAATTCATTTGCAATCACTCATTTTGTGGTTTGGGAGGTGGTTTTGGAGGTTGTATTTGGTCCCCATAAATAAAAATATACATAAAGTGGAGCTATGGTGAATAAATAAAACCTTTTTTTATACTTACTCCAAACGTATGATAAATAAATAAAAATATAAATAAACTAGAGGTATGGTAAATAAATAAAATCTCTTTTTATGTTTAGTCCATAACCCTCTTTGTATTTAAGAAGGCTCAACCAAGATTTATTTAAGTGAATCCTATGGACCAAATACCATATTTATAAAAGAGGGATGGTAAAAATAAAAATATAAATAAACTATAGGTATGGTAAATAAATAAAACATTTTTTATATTTACTCCATAAGTTAGGTTATATTTACGAACACACAAGGATTTAAATAAATAAAAATATAAATAAAGTGGAGGTATGGTAAATAAATAAAACCTCTTTTTATATCTAGTCCATAATCCTCTTTCTATTTAAGAAGGCTCAAAAAAGAGGTTGTATTTAAGTGAATCATATGGTTCAAATACCATATTTGTAAAAGAGGTATGGTAAATTAATAAAAATATAAATAAAGCAGAGGTATGGTAAATAAATAAAATATTTTTTTCATATTTACTCCATAAGTCACCTTATATTTACGAACACGAAGGGTGTAAATAAATAAAAATATATATAAAGTGGAGGTATGGTAAATAAATAAAACTTGTTTTTATACTTACTCCAAAGGTATGGTAAATAAATAAAACCTATTTTTATATCTAGTCCATAACCCTCTTTCTATTAAGCAGGCTCAAAAAAGAGGTTTTATTTAAGTGAATCCTATGCACGAAATACCATATTTATAAAAGAGATATGGTAAATTAATAAAAATATACATAAACTAGAGGTATCGTAAATAAATAAAACATTTTTTTATATTTACTCCATAAGTCATCTTATATTTATGAACACTAAAAGAATGTGTTATATTTAGGTGAAGCCTATGGGCCAAATACCATAGGCCAAATCATTATTAATACCATGGAACAAAACATTATTAACCCTAATATTGGTATTAATAAAAATAAAGATGGCACATGGTATTGATACATGGTATTCATGTGGAATATAGCCTATTTAAAGGGGGGAATTAAACGAGAATAGATCCATCTCTAATCTAGATCTACTAATCATCGAGAGGTATAAAATATCATGATATGAAAACTAGCATAGAGTGAAAAAATATTTGATATGGAGAAAGGTGGAGAGGGAGTGGCAGGGGAGATATGGAGAGTCAGTGAGTGATATATATATATATATATATATATAGTGTGTGTGTGTGTGTGTGTGTGTGTATGTTTTAGGGGTGAGAAGGAGATACAAGGGGAGATATAGATATAGATGGGGCAGGGGAAGGGGTAGAAGAGAGAGGCAAACAAAGGGAGAGAGGAAGAGGGAGAGATAGATAGATAGATATGGGGAGAAAGAGAGAGCGTGACATATGTTTAGGGGGTTGAGATAGAGAGACAAATAAGGAGAGGTGGAGGGAGGTATAAATATAGATGGCAAAGGGAGAGAGGAAAGAACAGAAAGATAGAGAAAGTTAGGTAGAGGCAGATAGAGTCAGACAAGGGAGAGAGGTAGGGGAAGAGAGAGAAGGAGAGTCAGACAGGGGAGAGAGGTAGGGGAAGAGAGAGAAGGAGAGGGGGAGGGAGATACACATAGAATGGAAAGTGGAGAGAGAGAGAAGAAGAAAGAGTCTCACAGAGATAAATACAAACATAAAAGTTAGATCTAGTAAGTCATGAATATTTTAGATTTTCACTAGAATATATGTGTTGATTTCAATGTAGTTGTTTATTTCTAATCCTATTTGATCACATGCTCTATATGCATTGATTTCAGTGTAGATTTTGATTTATAATTCTATTTAATACCTTACACTAGATGCATTGATTTTAGTGTCGATGTTGATTTCTACTCCTATTTAATTTCTTACACAGGATGCATTGGTTTTAGAGTAAATATTGATTTCTAATCCTATGTGATCGCTTGCACTAGATGCATTGATTTCAGTGTAGATGTTGATTTCTAATAATATTTAATACCTTACACTAGATGCATTGCTTTCAACGCAGATGTTGATTTCTACTCATATTTGATTTCTCTCATTAGATGCATTGGTTTCAATGTAGATATTGATTTCTAATCCTATTTAATTGCTTGAACTAGATGCATTGATTTCAGTATAGATGTTGATTTCTAATCCTATTTGATTGTTTGCACTAGATTCATTGATTTTAGTGTAGATGTTGATTTCTTATTTGATGCAACAAGATGTATGATCTACATTAATTGCAAAGTAATTAGATTAATAATGTGTATTGATTTCAATGCAAGCACATCACTGCCTCCTCCATCTATATCTCTATCTCCCATTATCTCTCCTTCTTTATCTCTCTATCTCAACCCCTAAACATACACACTCTCTCTCCATATCTATCTATCTATCTCTCTCTCCCTCCCTTTCCCCTCCCTCTCTCTCTGTTTCTCTTATCTCTCTCTCTCTAACATTTCTCTCGCCATATATATATATATATATATATATATATATATATATATATCTTCCTCCCTTCCTCTCTGTCTTTGCCTCTCTCTTCTTCCCTCTCACGCCCTCCCCCCACCCATATATATATCTATCTCCCATTGTCTCTCCTTCTCACCCCCAAAAAATACACACTCTCTTAGTGTAAGCACATCAAAAATATTCAACTATAAATACAATACTTGAATTTTCATCCTAAATAAAATGTTTGCTTACCCCAAATGTTTGCTTCTTGAAAATATAAACTATTTGTAATTGGGTAAATTATTATTATTCCCATTTTCCATCATTCAACTTTGTTAATTACTTTGCATTAAAACGTGGTAATAAAAAATAACTACCATTGAGAATTATATGGGGTTTATCGCTCCATAATTCACAATGATTGAATTTTGAGAAAACTACTATTAATATTGGAGAGAAACATAGACAATATATGTTGTTTACTATAGTAGCTTGAGTTAAATATTTGAATGGTCTATGATTCCAACTACTCTTTTCATATGATCGATATGAGAAAATGGAAAAACTAATACATTTGATAATAGGAAAAATAAAAGAAAATAGTTTCAAATTGATAGCAATGAAGATTGTTTGTAATTGGCTATATTCTTAGTATTCACATTTTCTATCTATCAAAATTGTTACATTGACACTTTGCACTCAAAATTTGTATTTTACCATTTTTCATCATTCAAGTTACGAACAGTCTCTCATATCTCAACAAAATGAGGTAACTAAGCAAATTTTAAATTAAACTGACCAAATTAATCTTAGACATATTTAACATATTTAAAATGATAAAAAATCATTAGATGTTCAACAAATTTTGTATGAACGCACACGATTGAAACTAGCCTAGATCCATCTTAACACTAGATCTATCAAGCGTCGAGAGTGATCAAATCTCTCAAGGTGCAAACGTTTCCTCAAGTTTTGCACTCAAAAAATAGGTTTTCACCTCAAGAGATTTGATCCCTCTCGACACTTGATAGATCCAATGTTAACATGGATCTAGGATGGTTTAATGTCACTTAAACATTTTAACTGGGTTAAAATAAAAAAATAAAATAAAAATGAATTATTAATTTTATTAATTTTGATAAATTACTAATAGTAGTTTTTAAGCTCCAGGTTTATGATAATTCATTGTATTGACCCATGGTAATCCCATGGTATTCGTGCGAGCATAGACTATTTAAAGGGGAAATTCTATCGCCTTAGATCCATCTTAATTCCAGGTCTACCAAGTGCTAATAAGGATAAATAAATTTCATCCCTCTAAGAGTGGTACATGTGCAGTTAAGATGGATATAGGTTGGTTTTTATGATAAGGGAGACATTAAATAGACTTAGGAAATTATATTGTAAAAAAAATCTTAAGGTGAATTGTTAAAGCTTAACTTTTTCATGAATCTTTCAAATGTTCTCAATACGATATCTTCATGAAACAGTTAAGGTACTGATGTTGGATTAGTTGTTTGAAAAATATGTTAGTTTGTACAACCTTTCATCTTCTCTGTTATTATTAGTTTTTCATAATGGTCTGTAGGCTTTGGGTCACTGCACCATGTTGTCCTAAAAGGCAGAGATTATGGACCAAAAAGGAAATTAATCCACATGTTACAACAATGTTAAAAAATAAAAGAACTATGAAGGTAGTGAATTATGCTAATAAGCAATTTAGATTGGGAGAGACGTAACTAGATTTTATTATTTAATTGAAGATTTCCAATTAAAATAATAATAAATCTACATTTATATATTTATATATTGATTGGAAGGCTTTTGACAATGGTCAGTTATTTCCATTAGATCCCCTTCAGACCTTTCAGATACCTACTACTTTCTTATATTATATAGTTGGGCCTTTCTACTTGTTGGCATGTTGGGGTAAACAAACTTGATGTGTTTTTTCTTATATCGGAGTTGGAGCCTATGGAACAGGAAATAAATTTGAGAGCTTGACAAAAGTGGTAGAAAAAAGATTAATCTATAGAACATTGACAAAACTGGTGGTCAAGATCATCACCTACAATAACTTTGTTGTGGAATATTATTAAAACTAATAGAAGGATATGAAAGAGTGTACAGTAAGAACCTTGACAAACACAGCAACTGAAACTTGCAACATTGTTTGTAGGAAGAGAAACTTATGTTTCTTTTTTCCAAACATGTAGTATATTACAGTTTAATGAATATGTTTTCCTATTATCATATATGGTTTCATACTTTAACAAAACATTCGCCAAGGCTTCACAATGTTTTATTATTCAGTGAAAGATTTACCAAGATCTTACAAGATTTTTTAATTCAATGAAAGATTCGCCATGAATTTACAAGATAATATAATCTAGTGAGAGATTCACTAGAAAAATTATATATACATATTATATTTTTGATAAAATCACCTCTTATTTTTCCTATGTATCATGGCGATTCACCCATTTATTATACATATAAATTTAGGGTGGTTCTTAAAAGTTTCCCTGCATTTAACAGATAAGTATTCGTGAGACACTTTGGTAGAGACTTCCTTACAAGTTATGTTTTTTATAAATGATTCTTTCTATGTATGGTTTCTGTAAATGTTTCTATGGAAATATCATAAATGATGTGAACTGAAATATGAATGAGCTAATGTGTTTTAGAAGGAATGGGAAGTCATTAGCTCTACTATAATATTATTTGTTTAAAGCATTTTTTTAGACCATATAAATTTCTTAGAAAATTGTGTTGAATGTGTTTGTGTTTTGAGATTTCTTCAGAAACTTAAATACTGTAGCATGGGCTATAAAAGGTTATGACTAATACTGTTATACAATGTTGATAAATAAATTGCAAGACTGAAACTATGTTTTTGGTTATATGAAATCCATATCTCAGAATCAAAGTTGACAATATAGAAATTATGAGATAAGCCTGGGTGATAATTGGGTTAATTATAGGGCCAAGCCGATAATGTAGCAACCTTCCTATCTGAATTATTGGACTTGCCAATCTCTTAGGTAGCTATGGATTTCCTCATGAACAGTTAGATTAGTCCCATCTCACTATACTATTGCTTTCTTTAACTAAATTATAAGGAAGATCTCATGTAAAGAAAATATATTGATAACTAGAAGAAGCATGATTTTGTGCACATAAACAATCTTACATTAAAAAAATTTTGAGGTTTAAAATGATCCTCCTAAGGAATATAATAAAATAATAATGGAAATAATAAAATAAGATTAGATTACATCATCAGATTTTAGAAGGCAAAAGAAAAACTACTTATCCAAGTCTTATTTTCAACTTATCTACCTACAATTTTACTCAAATTTCAAGCAAGTGCACTCATTAAATGCATAATATAATTCTTCATCCAATGAGTACCCATTTTGCATATTTTTTATGGACCCTGCTATACAAAAAATGAGAAATACATGAAAAATGTGATTACAATCATGTCTTTCATGTATTTCTCATTTTTCATGTAGAAAGTCTATCAAAAGTATGGAAAATGCGTACTATTTGGATGAGGAATTAAATTTTGCATCCAAAGAGTGCTCCCAGTCAAAATTTGAGTTAAACTGTAGGGAGATAAGTTGAAAATATGAACTGAAAATGTAGTTTTTTTTTATTTTCTTATTTTTTTTTCTTTTTACTTTTTTTCTCAAAAAATAGGGATTCAACCCATGGTTGATATCATCATATTGAATCTTATTGGTTCTCATAAAGTTGATTTTGCTTGTACATTTTTGTTCTGAGGATCATTTTAGACTTCAAAATTTCTCTTATGAAACTAAGTATTAAGAATTTTAAAATTGTATAGAAAAAAAATAAACAAATTGAGTAGTCATAAAACCTTGTTAGGGATGTTATTGACTGTATTGAAATGGTGATTTTGAAATAAAAATTTAAGCTATATGTCTTCAACCAAAATGAATGTCAGAGACAAACTATCCGTGAAACTATCTCATTCACATTATACATATATAAATGATGGACATAATAAGAAAGATTCGGAAGAAGTTTCATAACTAAAAGTATTACTATACCAAATATTGCACCCATATAATATCCAATTATATAGTGTTATCATTAACGACCTAAGAGAATAGTAAGGGTCAACAATAATGGAGTTTCCCCAAGGTTCTAGCCTAGTAAAAGAGTGTGCCAAGATTGTTCCACGATTTGGAAGAAATAGAATACATTATCATAGTAAAAACATGACTTTAAGTTTAATTCTTGGCATAGGTGGTCGTATCCTTTTAACTAAATACGCAAAAGAAAATAGTAAATGCATATAGGCTAGGGCACCACAATAAAATGCCTAGAAAGTCATAGAAGGGTTTGTGGAAAATGTAAATTCATAAACAATTCTTACATTAAATATAGAATGTGAAGAAATACATCTAACTTAAATTCAAGTAATAACCAATCTTTAAATAAGTACAGAATTCTCAAAATAAATAGTGATCGTAACATGTGGTCACCATTTTCCTTTCACATAGAATTATCACAATCTTGTAAAGGGGTTCTCTGGTTCTCTATGTCATATGATTAGCCTAAAGGTTGGCTTCCCAAACCCTAGCTTGGGGCGAGCTAAAGTAACAAAATACAAGAACAATAAAATTTGAAACCCTAGCATGAAACCCTATGGAGTGTATCCCCATTTTTCCCCTGGAAAAGAATAGAGAATAAGCAGTGAGCAATGAAACCTTGGTAACCATCGAACCCTTCAGGTTGAAATATATGAGACTGTAATAAGTGTATCACCTATCAAGAAACCAAAATATCTCTTCAAATTTTCGACACTGGGTACTGCTAGGGGAAGAAAGAAAGGCTCCCTCTCAGCCTGAAAGTAAGAGCGAGGTTGTTGGTACTAGGTCAGCCCTCAATTAAACTTAATTAAGAGCACACTAAAATTACTTTATCCTAGAGCGTCTACATGTCAAGTTAAGAAAGTTGAAACTCAACATAAGAGAGTTGAAAATAGGTGTGAAAAATAATAACTATTATATCCAACTACCCAAAATAAACTCAATTGACTAAATTAAAATACATTTATAATAATAAACTTAAAATTCAAAAAAATAAATTCTATATATCATTAATTATTAATTTGGATAAAATAAAAACTTTTCTTATGAACAAATAAATATAATATATACTTTTATTAATCATAAAAATTATAAAAATGATTTTCTATAATTAAAATTGCATCATATTTCCTTTTACTCTGTGCATAATAATTCAAAATGCAAACACAATTCACGTTAGGTTTTATAGATAGAGAAGTAAAACCTCCATTTTTAATTTTTATTCAATATTATACTTTTGATAAGAAATTATTCCTTAAATGTGGTATAGTATCAATTTTGTAAAAACTTGAATTATATATAATACATTTCATTTATATATTATTAAAAAATAATTCTATTACACTATTTTTAATATAATTTTATTTATTTTATTTTAATATTTATATATATAACAAATTTGTTGAATTTATTTTATAAAATACATATATCAAAAATATTGACTTATTATTTAAAGCTTATCAATATATTAGAAGGTAGAAAAGTTGTGTAAAAGATATATAACTTTTTTTATTGTTTCAATATTACTGTAAAATATTATATATAACTTATACTATTTTTTTCTATATAATACTATCTAAGGGGACTTGAACCGGTGACCTATTGTAAGAATAGGAGTGACTTAACAGTACACCCACTGGCAATCGAAAACCCCATGGGCTATATAACTTATACTACCGTCAATCCAAAACCCCATGAGCTATATAACTTATACTATTATTTAAAACTTATCAATCTATTCTAAAATAGAAAAGTTGTGCAAAATATGTATAATTTTTTTCACTGTTTCAACATCACTGTAAAATATTATCTATAACTTATAAACGTGTATAAAAAATCAAAAATATTCCCATCATTTTAAATTATTATTTAAAGCTGATCAATCTATTTATCTATTATAAATAGAAAAGTTGTGCAAAATATATATAATTTTTTTCATTGTTTCAAGATCACTGTCAAATATTATATATAACTTATAAATGTTTATAAAAGAAAATTTATACAAAGTATATACCATTTTTTTCAAACTGTTTCAAAATAGAGATGTTGCCACATTCGACAACCCAAGCATTAATAGAACTTTCCTCATTTAAAACTTAGAATATTTATCACAAACCTTTTAATAAAGAAAAGGAAAAAAAAAAAAAAAATCGACCAAACTAATAAGAGATAAATTAAAAGCTGAAGTCTATCTACTCTGGCTCGATTTTGTCATCTTGCTCGAAGATACATATATCAAGTTTTTTATTTTTAAAAATTAAGTTCTTATTCTTAATTTTTTAAATTAAATATTAAATTATTAAATTCTGTTTTAAAAAATGTAAATGAGTGGGTAATACAATGCATTATTAAGATATTTCTTGAAATGTTTTTAGTTTAAATTTATTCTAGCATGTATTGTAACGGTATCATTTGACATAGATTCCATATTATATGATTAAAAAAAAATATAACTTTAGAAATAAACACTATATTATACGGATACAAATTTGGGAAAAAAAAATCTAAAATTATTAAAAAATTATATAAATCGTATTCAATATGAGAGAGAAGAAATCAATAAAATATATATATATATATATATATATATATATATATTAATACAAACTTGATCCAATTACAAATTTCTCTGCATGAAAGAAGTAAACATTAAATTTAAATTTTAAATATATAAAAATTTAAATATATAAATTATTAAAAATTTATATAAAAAATAATAAATTAAAAATTTATATAAATATTAAATTTTAAATATTTAAAATAATAAAAAAGTTATATAAATGGTATTCCATAAGGGAGAGAAGAACCAAAAAAAACCTGGTAAATATAACGGTTGCACTCTAAGACGACATATTATTACACGGACTCAACTCAACTATAGGAGAAGAGTTCGGTGTTTTTAATGAAGTATTACATAAACATCGTTTTCTTATTTAGTATACATGTGATTCATTTTGAGAGTCGATGGGTAATCCACTAATGAAACTGAATTTTCAGGGTCTAAATCAATGTGAACTATATTATATAATGATTATTATTATTTTCTTTAATTTGGTAGGTTTAATTTTTCATTATGTTTAATATGTCACTTTTAATTAATTCTTTTATTACGTTTAATATATTATTTTTAACTAAAATTAAAAAATAATTTTCGCATAATATCTAGTCACATTTATTTAAAATTCCATAAACAAGATATATAATTATTTATAATACTATTATAAATTTATTAAATATTAAAAGATAAAATATTCATTATACTAAAATTTTTAATAATATATTAAAGGTAAAGAAAGAAAATAATTATGACGTAGAAAAGGATGTGTCACATACGTAAGAAGAAATAGATTTAATTGTTCCCTTTTTTTATATATATATATGGATTTCAATACAGAAAATCCGAGGCGGAAGACGTGGTTTTCCTTTTCGGTCTGAAACGCTGGTATTGCATTGATAAAAACCACTACATATGTGCACCTCTTTTGATGTGCTCCCCATAAGCGGAGGACGTGGTTATAGGCACCGATGTACCACATGTGGCTGTAGGTAATGTTGCCATGTCCTGGAAAAACACAATTTGCCCCGTGATATTATTGTAATATTATTTTTTAATATGGTTTTTATTATTATATATTTATTAATGGCTTGCATGGTAATACAAATGAAGTCAATCTATATTAACCACATTTAATTAATTAGATGTTGTTGTGCTAGTCATAAAATCGAAATAGAATTTTTCTTAAAATATTTATAGAATTCATCATTTTCTTTGTTGACAATAGTATTAAGGATTTATACTATACTATAGTTTTATACGACTAAAATAATAATAATATGAGGAATGATTTAAATAAATTAAAAATAAAATAGGGGGATAAATATTTTTGTTTAAAAAGGAAAACATTAATATATAAATAAAAATGAAAACTAAAATTTTGTCCATGGGGTGAGGCCTAAAGTTCATGGTGGTGTGGAAACAAAGCCGACCACTGCAAAGAAAATAGGATGGAATTCATTAAAGGTGAGGTGGTGTGGCCACCCCAATGGATGTAAGTGCATGTCAAGTAAGTTTAATACAACCCTTCATATTCTTGAAAATGGAAAAATGTGGAGTAAGTGAAAGTATTGGTGGCACTACCGCTAAATTAAATATTGGTTTTCTGCTATAGGGAGAAGTTTTTGGTTAAAATCTTGGGTAGTTGGTGGCTTGATAGGCAACTCATGGCCTTGTCATCATAGGATTTTGGTAGCTTATGAAAATGGAGGGAGTGCATGATGTATGTGAACCACAGAATGCTTGCTCTTACCAATGGAGAGCAATCAATTGACATAGTGGTGTTAAGAGGTTCTACGAGAAGAGAAAGGGATGATAATTTTTGAAGCGCGTTGCTGGAGAAGGCAGAGGTGAATTGGCAATCAACTAGCTTGTTCTTTTGATAGTGGCATTTCTACAATAATTGCAATGTCTAGAGAACTGCACAAACCTAGTAATTTTTAAACCTGTCAAGTATGTTTATATTGTAGTTAATTTTTTATAGTGTCTCGATCATAGTTTGATTGTACCCTTACACATTGATAGTGTGAGTTGGCAGGTTGCTTAACTTAATTCAAGTAACCATGTTTACTATGATTACTCAGATATATGTCTCGAGTTCCGAGGAAGTGTTCTCACAGTGGTGGTTGTGTACTATGTAATTTCTTGCTTCTTCATTTTGGGTTGCTCTATTACACTTGAACTAAGCTGGGTCTGTCTTCCTAAACATTATGTTCCCTGAGCTTGGTTGAGGCTTGAGCATTGGTTCCTTTCCCTTCGCGTATTAATCAGTCATAACTAGTTCATTGTGTTTCAGTTTTCCCCCATGTAGTGACAACTCATGAGGAGCAAGAGAGAAGGGGGCCGATCAAGGGCCCTAGGGTCATAATTGAGATTATCTTTGTAATATCCCTAGACCATTACTTTAGGATGTTACAATACTTATTGGCTAGAAAGAAAAATAATAATGACACAATATGTTGATGTAAATATTTATTTTAATTAATGAAATAAGAAATTATTTTGATGTGTTAACATCATTGAAAATGTAACAAAGACTATCATGTGAGATTTGACTCTTAACTATCAAGAAAAAAATAGGAAAAAAATTATTCCTAGAAGGCGGGCATGACCAAAAGAATGAAAAATCCTTAGTTTTGCTAGAATTCAAGATAATTTTGCAAATGGGAAGAGCACCAGATTGTTTTCGTATTTGGAGATAAATGTCATCACGTGTAGTCTATACATGAGCATTGTGGGAGATAAAGATAACTTCCTTATGAAAACAAAACTAGTGGGAGAGAAAGATTGATTTGATCCCATGAACTTTGCAGGACATTACTAAAAGAGCTTAGGAGGTGATTTTTTTTGGAAAATATTTCTCAGTTATTTTCCTCATAGAGAGGAGTGGAGCTAGAGGGAACTAGTTGTAAAAGCCATTTCTCAAGTTGAGAGGAACATGGAGTTCTTTGGTACATTTTTAGGGAACTAGTTGTAAAAGCCATTTCTCAAGTTGAGAGGAACATGGAGTTCTTTGGTACATTTTCTTGGAATTCTTGACAAGTAGATGAATGTTTAATTTTATATTTCCTGGTTAATGCTTGAGAAAAGAAAAAAAAAATATCAAAGAGTTTAAAGATCAGATGGAAAGTTACTTCTACAATAACTGGTTCACAATGTTTATTGATGTGATATGTACAAAAAAAAATCTGTTTATGTAAACGGTTGTGCTAGAAAATTATCTTTCTTTGTTTCTTTAACCTCTTACAGATAGTAGAGATGGTTATAGGTGCAAGGTAGTTTTCATCTTGTTGAAGTAGCTAGTAACAGGGTAAAATAAATACTTATCCTATTTTTTTTCTTTTAGGATTGAGTATATTATGGAGGACGCAAATGTACTCTTCATTTTCAGGTATTAATTAGGAGACGTGAACAAGGGTTTATGAACCTAATCCTATCTTTCTATTTTTTTCCAGTAGTGGAACAAGCATTGAAATAAATATAATAAAAGAAAAAAGAAAAAGATTTTTTCATATATATATATATATATGAGGGTGTGTAGGCCCCACCAAGAAAAGAGTGGATTTAGGTTAGAGGTTTTAGGTTATGATAAGGGAAAAACTTATTCAATTAACCAAATAATATCATTCCTAAACACTGAGGAGGTTAGGACTCAGATGAAACCAAACAGTTCCCATTAAAAGATCTGCAAGATATTTGAACTAACATGAGTGATAAGAAAAGGAAAAAAAAATGAAAAAGAAAAAATACATTTATACAACTCATAAATTATGTTAAACCATTTATATAACCCGTATAGTGTAAAGTATATGCATCAATAAAGAAAATAAAAAGACAACAGTTGTGCATGGAATCAATAAAAAAAATAAATTGAAAATACCATACATTAAGGAGCGTAAATGACCTTTATAATATGCAAAATTTAAGCTACTAAATCTTTTTTTGTTTTATTTGAAGAAAGTGCAAGTCCATGCTTCTAAAGACTTAAAACCTCAAAACATTTCTATTTTGGCTATGGTCGTGTTCATAATTTGCAATTGGACATAGTATTAAAATGAAAAAAATGACCCTCACAACTTTACCAATTGTTAACCATAGAGGGTTCAATATGGATACAAATTACGATTCTATAACAAACCCAAAAGTATATATAATAATCATAAATATTTTATATAGCTTGGCCATCCAAGCGTGCCTGGACATAGTCAAATGTAGCTGGAGAAGAAAAAACATTGTAAGTGTTAAAGACAACCTCATCAGGAATGAAAAATTAAAGAGAATCAACCTTCACTACTTATATACATTTACATTTTTGAGAGTACTACTCATAAAAATGACCAAGTGAAAGACACTCGGAAGTATAAGGTCCTTTCGAATATATTTAAATCTTAAGCCTTCGAACCCTAGAAGGGTCTCTATCATCAAGCGTGAGAACCCTGTTCAATTTAACTAAAAAACATTTTTAAACACCTAGATAATGGGTGTAGCTGAGATACGAATATTGCATATAATACATGCGAAGGAAGACGTTCTCTAAGGATACCCTTAATCATAACGAACATGCAAAATATACACGAAATTGGGTTAAGAAATACAACAATTTGTTCAGAAGAGTTATTATGAGCGCTGTAATAAGCCATATGCAAACAAAATAAGCTTTCTGAAAAAATGCAAACAAAATAAGGGTTTTACCTGTTTAACTGTCACAAAGTTGGAGTCGCCAAACTCTACACCAAAATACAATTTGGCCATGAAGGAAAACCAGTTTGGCCATGAAGGAAAACCATATTCTAAAAACAAATATTAGTTTTCAGAGACTACATAAGTAAGGTTTTTATGAAATGAATAAAGTATACCTGGTTGGTGTCGAATGAATCTATACTTGCCATTGAGCCTTGAAGCTAGAGGGCATATTCACTGGGCGACTAGTCTATCGCTTTTATCTGAAACCTTAACCAATCGCTTCTATCTGAAACCTTAACCAAGTTTCCGGTTAGCAGCCGAGGAAATCAATGAAAAGAAATATCATTGGCAAGAAGAATTAAACTCTGGATATTAACTATAAGAACTAGGTACCACATTTTAATGAAAATAATAGAGTAACTTCAAGATTAATATCGACCTAAGAATAAATTAGGTTGATGCATACAACATACAATTTCCTGGCTGGAGAATGTGAGCCAAAAATCAATTCCAACATTGTGGATTCAACTCTCGAGAGCAAGGGTTAATTGTATTCTCCATAACCAAAGATTGGATTGTAGAGTTCAATCCCTTATCAGCACATGAACAAATGAGATGGAGACGATGGAGAGGGAACAAAGAGTAGTTACCAAAACTAGCACTAAAGCAAATCTATATTTCGTTTATTTTGACAAGAACCACGAGGAATTATATTTCGTTTATTTTGACAAGAATCACGAGGAAGAGAAATTCATTATTATTGATGAAAATATAGAAATAGATAAATAAATAAATTACAAGGAATTACACATTTTTTTTATAATTGGTTGTAAAATGCACCTCTACGCTCATTAAGAAAACACATATATTTTTCTACTTTTAATGATTTTATTTTTCTTTTTGATATTGATATAAAATTATGTTATTTCTGATGAACCTTTAAATATTTAATTTATGGGTGATGAAAAAAAAACATTATTTTTACCACATCTCATTTATGTTGGGTTATAATATTAGCAATGAATGAAAGAGATTAGTAGTCAATTGAATGTGGTCAAGTAAATATAGCTTTGAAGACAAAAATAGCTATTATCCTCTCCACCATAGTTCCCAATCCCATGTATATTGACATACTGACGTCATGGGAGAGACTTCTACATAAACCAAAAAAATGAATTATATATTATAAAAATTCATAATTAGGAAGAAATAAATTTACATTTCATTAATAAATAATTTTTCCATATGTTTTATGATTTTTTTTAATAATTTTTTAAATTATTTTCCTTATTTTCAAAAAAAAATTCTCATTTAAAATAATAATTTTTTTTATTTCTACATATAAATTATATATTTAAAATATTAAATTAAAAAATTCAATCATATTAAAATTAACTTCAACAATATAATAATTTGAATATAATTTAGAAAATAGTATATGATATTCGCAAATATATATATATATATATATATATATATATATATATATATATATATATAGATATGTGGGGTCCATAAATAGTTTGGATACGAATAGTTATTTAGACCTGTTTTCTAGAACGTGGCAACACTATTCTAGAGCCATTGGAATCCATAAAAACATCTATATAATAATAAGGGTACCAATTAAATTTAGGTATTCTTACGCATGTCACAAATTAGTTATTTTGTTTCTTTACTTTTAATATATTTTTAGAATTTTTTTTTTTCTAAATCATGAATACTTATACATTAGAGGATTATTTCTTTTAATATTTAATGAATTTATAGTAATATTATAAAGAATTATATATTCTAAGGGTGCACATTGACTTCGACCCTCCCGTTTCTAGAAAATTTAGTTTCGTTAGTGGGTTACCATCCACTCCCAAAATGAATCACATGTACACTAAGTCAATAAGAAAACGATGTTTATATAATATTTAATTAAAAACACCTAACTCTTCTCATAGTTGAGTCTATGTAATAATATGTAGTTTAATTATTTTAAACATTTAAAATTTAATATTTACATTGACAAAAATGTTTAATTATTTAAAATTTAATATTTATTTTATAATTTTATAATTATTTTAAATATTTATCTTTTTAATCGAGAGAAATTTGTAATTGGATCAAGTTTGTAATTTGGGTTTATTTATATTTATTGTTTGGAGATCTCTCGTATTTAATACAAGTTATACGATCTTTTAATTATTTTAAATATTTAAAATTAAATATTTAATTATTTTAAAGAGAAACTTGTAATTGGGCCAAATTTGTATCCCTATGGTGTTTATTTGCCATGTTATATTTTCTTTTTAATCATATGATATGGAATCTATGTCAAGTGCTACCATTATCATATAGGCTGGAATAAATTTAAACTTAAAACATTCCCCGAAAAATCTTAATAGGGCATTGTATTACCAACTCATTTACATTTAAAGAAACAAAATTTAATGATTTAATATTTAATTTTAAGAATTAAAATAATAATTTAATTTAATTTTTGGAAAAAAAAAATAATTCATATATGTATCTTCGAGCAAGATGACGGAATCGAGCAAGACTAGATAGACTTCTGCTTTTAATTTATCTCTTATTGGTTTGGTCGATATTTTTCGGTCTTTATTAAAAGGTTTGTAATAAATATTCGAAGTTTTGAATGAGGAAAGTTCTGTGAATCCCTGGCTTGTCAAATGTGGACTGGCCTTGTACAACATCTCTTTGCAAACAGTTTCAAAAAAATTGTATATACCTGGTATAACTTTTCTATTTTATAACACACTGATAGGTTTTATAAGTTTTATATAATATTTTACAGCTATATTGAAACCATATGAAAGTTTTTGTATATATTTTGTATAACTTTTCCATTTTATAATACATTGATAAGTTTTATATTTTATAAAAAGAATTCAACAGATTTGTTATATAAAAATAAAAATATTAAAATAAGGTATTAAAATTAATTTTCAAAACAAATCATAAATAAAAATAAAAATATTAAAATAATGTATTAAAACTATTTTTCAAAATCAATCCTATATAAATGAAATGCGTGATTTACAATAATTTTTTTACAAAGTTGATAATATACCAAATAAAATCAATCATATATACATGAAATGTATGATTTATAATTCATTTTTTTACCAAATTCATAATATACCAAATAATAAAATAAAAAATGGAGTTTTCACTCTCATATTTAGATAACTCCAAGTGAATTGTGTTGCAATTTTAATTATTATAGATAACCTAAAGGGAATTCTGATTGCAATTTTAGTTATTAGGGATAGAAATTTATTTTTATAGTTTTTACGATTAATAAGAATTATATATAATATTTTTGTTGTGGTTGATAAGATAAAAAAATATTTCTTGTTTATAATTAATGTATAGATAAAATTTGTTTTTTGAATTTTAAGTTTATTATTATAACTATATTTTAAATTAGTTAATTGAGTTTGTTTTGGGTGGTTGGATACCAGCGTTATTATTATTTATACCTATGTTGAACTCACTTAAGTTGATATGTTGATGCTCTAGAATAGAGTAATTTTGTTGTACTCTTAAGTGGCACTAAGTGAGGGTTGACCTAGTACCAATAACCTCCCTCTTACCTTCAAGCTGAGAGGGAGGTTGACTGTAACATACCCCGACAACCTCACATGAAAATGTAGGGAGTTACAATTTTTTTTACCCAAATTATCCAAATCACTATTCCACATTCCTCATTAACCATTAGATAGAATGTTCACTAGTACTTAAAGTAACTTTCAATAGAAGAGAGTAAGCCGAATAACCATTATCAACCATTGTTGTAGTACTTTTGTAGTATATTAACATAAATTGTCTAATGAACCTTGCATCCATTTCATGATTCCCTTAACCAGATTAATTAATCACATACTTGACATTATGAATATCACATCAAATAAGGAATCAACATCATCAAACTGACATAGTAAGCAATCACATCATTGAACACCCATATACCCTGGAAACTCCATAGGGTGAAAACCAACAAATGTTTAATTTTATTATTAAATTCTCATGAGGGTGTTCACCCCTCACTCAATGGCTTATAAGGGAGTCCATCCCTTAACCATTGTCACAAAATATTACAATGAAATATCATTAAAATCAAACATACCTAGCTAAAATCTATTACAATGATCATGAAACCGTTTACCCACAAATGACCACTCTCTAGATCCTTGTGGCATGATTGTTCCATCAATGGACCATCCTGCAACTCACACTCATCTGCATGGACCATTAATTCTTTACCTACCACCATGTTAAACATAATCTATCCTTTGCACAAGTCACCATCCTTTCCTGTCATTGTTGTCATCAATAGGCTTTGGTCACATGATTAGATAGAGTATTAATCAATCAACAATTAGTCTTTAAAAGCAATCCTTTAACATCTATTCATGTGCATACATGATATGCGAATAAAATATTAGAACATGCTTCTTCTAACAACGTTATACATGTTTAAACCGATAATTATCAAGCATGTCAAAATAATTACCACATTACTATGATCATTCTCACACCAACACGCGTTCATATTCAAAGGAAACCACTATAACCATCCATTTCACTTTAAAGGATACTAGAAACTTATCTTTATTTTTAATGCATGTAATTAGATAAAAACTTATTCGAAGAGAGCTAGCCCCTTAGCATTTCTTTGTGCATGTAACTAAGTAATCTTTCCAATACAATAGATATTATTATAATACATAAAAATACATGCCCCCTTCTAAGGGAATGCTAACGTGATAGACATCATTATCGTGCTAGCAAATGCAAGTCCCTTTTCGAAAATCATCTTTCCCAAGATAGAGCTATTTACAAAATCTATTGTATGCACAAAGACATGTATTGCTCTAAAACAAAACTAATGTGTTAGTCATTATTTATTGCATGTGGATATGTGTATTTTACAAAGGAAATCTAGTACATTTATTCCAAGTAACTACTTGTTTTACTTTCCATAATACTTATTCTTTTCGGCACACAAATCCATATTTCTCTTTAAAAGATCTAACACAATAGTTCTACAAATCCATGTTTCTCTTTAAAATATCTAACACAATAGTTATATCTCCATACATGTAATCAACTATTGTTTCTATGCTTCAGCATATGTGTTCTTTTCACATAGTTATTTTCAAGAACCCATATTTCTCTTTTGTATGTACCAGTTCTCATGCATTTGTTTTCATGAAAGTATCATAATCAACCTTTCCTTTGGGCATAAGAACTAAGATAGTAATAATGTTAACTTTTTATGCAATAAACCATGCAATTAAATCAAACTATCAAATTTACAACACAAAAGTCATTTATATTTTTACCCATCAAAAGATGTAACTTTTCCAAACCCTTGCAAAGGAACGTTTCAAAAGGAAATCTCACTTTCCAAGAAAATAATTCAATTAACTTTTCTCTTTTATTTTTCACCACCCATGAAATTATTTCACAAGTTACCCTCTTTAATCTATATCACTTCCAAGAAAATAGCTTGGATAAGAAAAGAGCATGCATCCTATCTTTTCTTACATAAATTGCATATGAAATGTTATATAAAGACAAGAAAGTTTACATATCTTTTAATGCTGCAAATAACAATCTTTCTCTACATATAGTAATATATTTTCTTTACTAAGAAAAATAGTGTGAGTTCTCCTTATTCACAAAATTTCAAGAATTCTTTTCCAAGAAAACTCACTAACTTATCTTTGAACCCGTTAAATAATGTATTAAACTACTTAACTCTTCCCCGAAAACATAGTAACATTTATTATCCACTATGTGCATAACTATGAAAATTTTTAAGTAGATTAATGAGATAACTTATCTTTCCAAAGGTTGAGTCCTTGCCCGCATTGTTAAGGCCAACAATTCTGGGAGAAAGTGGTCAAGATGTGGCTCTGACTATCACTCCCTTTGTTTTCACAATTTATTTCACTCAGAATATGAAGAGTTCTCCAGTACTGCAAAACCTACTCAATTGGTACCACTCTCATTTACCTATTTTATCATTTCCACCACCAGGAGCATATGCAGTTGAAATAGGTTCATATCCACCAAATGTAGGTGCAGATGTGGTTGGAGTTCCCACACCAAGATACATATTAATATCCTCCTCTGGTTAGTTATCGATACCTATCAACATCAAAGGAATGCACACCTCTGTTCATTCCATAACAACCCAATAACAGAACCTCCAAACGCAGTTCTACATCCATCATATGCATATGAATGAGATCCAACCACAGATCAAGAGAAAGTTATAAATCGAGTTCATAACCATAGCCAGGAAATAGTTGTTGTTTGCCTTCGTATTCTTCACATTTTATCCTCCCCAACTATGATTCAAAGTGGCAGTTGTGGGGAGCATTATTCCCAAGAATCTCACCACCCAATCACATTGCAGGTCACCCAATTACTATGACCTTCACCTCAATCATTCTTATCGCCCCCAAAGAAAGGAAAATCAAATGATATGGTAAAGAAAGAATTAATTAGTTACAAACTTATTTAAAACTGATTCTTGATGGAGCGGTTAACCATACATTAGATTAATAATGTTTTTACTCACAGTAAATACATAAGTTTCTTACGTGTTGGGACACATTAGATTAATAATGTTTTTACTCATGGTAAATACATAAGCTTCTTATGTTTTGGGATATTACACTGACTTGCTTCCCCTCGCATTACTCAATGCCCAAAATTTCATCAAGTGAGTTTAGTCTAGGTGGTTAGGCACAATTGTTGTTATCCTCCTCACTCAAGTATGGAATAGAGTGAGATGATACTGACTCTCTTGCATTTGGGCTCGGGAGGCCCACTTTCTTCCCTAAGTGGTCAAGGCCCAAACCTAAAGTTTTTTGATATTTTTACTAGTGTTGTTGTTGTTGTTGGTTTTCCTAATTTACCATTCACAAAATGTGGAAGATTACTCTCTGGTTTCCATATATATATATAGACATTTTATAATGATTTTAATTAAAATTAACCAAAAATATATATTTTTTATTTATTATAAATCATATTATCTTCTTTATTTAAAAGATGTGTTTCATTTTATTTTAAAAAGACATATGTCAATAACATGAATTTGATGTGTGAGTTGGTCATGACCTTAAAATTAAATAATAATAATAATATAAAATATATCTTTCATACTACAATATATAATACAATTAAATATAGAAAAAATTATACATATTTTTCACAACACAATACATCTCTGGACATAATTAATTTATATTGACAAATTTAGTAGTAATATAATTAATAATATTGTATTATTATTTTTTTAAGTCATTAAAATAAGAAATATAAATATTATAGATAACTATAATTTTAATTGAAAAATTAAATTCTTAATATTCATTTTATAATACATAATTTACATAAAAGTGAAAGATCGAATATTTAAATATCAAATACAGAAAATTTAAATAATGAAGAGTCAGTGGATTTTCATAAAATCGAAATAGAAGTTTTCTTACACTATTTAAGGAATTGATCCTTTTCTTTCTTGACCATGGATTTATGCTATAGTTTTAAAATAATTTTTTCATTTTCCATACCTAAAATAAGGGATTCATTATTAAATAATATTTATTATTAATAATTAATTAATAATAATATTAGTGGATTATTAATTAATTAATAATAATTAAATAATAAATAATAATAACACTAAATAAATAAATAAATAAATAAATAATGATAAATAGTTATTTATTAACCATAAATATTTAATAATAATAAATATTGATTTATTAACAATAAATATTGATTTATTAACAATAAATATTTAATAATAATAATGATAATTATTAAAAATTATTATTTAATTATTAATTTTTGTTTGGAAAAATCGTAATTTTATTTTCAATGAGAAAAATTACATGGTGTAGATGCTAATAAGCATATGCATAATATCAAGTTTTGATATTTCAGAATCCATAAAAGATTGATCTATTCTTTTCGACCTTTCTTGTTTTCCACTTTTTGCCAACCACCAGTATTAAGAGTGGACATTATAATAGATATTTGATTCTCATTTGTACTTGTTGGATATTCTTTGTCAGAATTAGATCCCTGTGATCCATGAATTTGTTTATTGTCACTTACTTCCTTTCCTGGTGTGTGCGGCTCATGCTGCTACGAAGGGTTGTTGGGCCTCTGAGTTAATGTGGTATTGTACTCTATCTCATCCTTCTGTGAGTTGTTCTGAACAATCTGTTCATTATTGTCTACAGTGTTTTCTGTTGTCTCTTCTTATTCTGATGCTTCCTCGTGGGGCTCAATGTGTTGCCAACCTTTTGGCTTTTGGTATTGTTTCTTATTTCCTTTGGGGTCTTTTCTTGCTTGTGGGAATGCACTATGAAGGTGACCTATTTGTAGGCATCCACAGCAATGAAATGTCATATTTTCATAATCTAGTGGTTGAGTCCATTATATATTGTTATGGACCATTATGATGCAACTAGGTAAACCTTGACTAAGATCTACTTTGAAGCATATTCTGGAAAAAGTAAATATGCCTCTTGAAACTCTATCTGCATCAATCTTGAGAAATTTTCCTAGCAAATTCCCTATTCCTTCTAATACTTTGTGATGCCAAAAATGTAGTGGAATATTGTGTCGTGCATTGCCCCAGAACTATGGTCCCTCATTGAGGTTATATTCCTCAACTCTAACTGTGTCGAATTTGACAAGAAAAAAACCCTTCAAGCATAAATGAATATCAAAATTTGATGTCCATTTAGAGAATATCCAATGGTGTAGAGAATCTGATTTAGGCCGAAAACAATTAAATCGACATATGACTGCTTTACTATGGAAGTTTGCATAAAGCTCATTTACCTCAGGCAGCGAGACTATCAAGGCTGGCATCTAGGATTTTTGCTCCATGAGATAGGGTCCACATGGTTCTGGAGGTGGTGTTGTTTTGGTTTGTGTTTCATCCTTCCCTTTGACCATGTCTTTAAAAGTGCTTATGCCCTTTGAGCTAGTTCTGGAGCATCGACCATGCAATCGCAGATTAAGGATGATAGTTGAATATGAGGCAATGCCATAATCTTGTAGTGTGTGATTATCCTACAACATTTGTCCTGAATAATTCAAGCCTTGCATACTTGCTAATATGCCTAGATGAGTTTTGATTTCACACTTTAATTCTTGAATCCACCTCCCCTTCCATATCCACTTGCAGACAATACTTCCTTGCAGTGTTATGATAAAAAATTGTATCACTTCCAGATCTATGTTGAGTGGATTTGTCTGTGACAAAGGTCGACCTACTCTAAGAGACTTTGGATCTAGCAGATCTGGTCGAAACAGATCCCAATCCATTGTTTGAATCACCTGATCTGGGTTGGCATAGTATTTCATCCTAGGATCATGACTGTACTCTATCGCATGCTTATTTTAGGCCAGGAGGGGAGGCAATGGAGATCTCTTATTGTATGATCTAGAAAGGCCATCATCAAATCCAGTCACAACACTTTCTGTTGTTTCTTTATTCTTCCACTTGTTTTCGACGAGGTGGGGGCGCAGATAAAATTTTTGATCGTCGGATCGAGAGCGACTATCATCATATCCAATAGCATAGAATTCTAGGTTATGGATCAGATTCACCAAACAAGTGAGCAAGCCATTGGAAACAAAAACAATGGAGGCGAGTTCCTCCTCAACAAAGCTCTTTCCTTCTTTGATCGATCTATTGCAGATGATAGATGCAATGAAAGTGGCAATAAAAGGGATTGATCTGGAATAGGAGCCAAGACGTAAGACCTTTGGATTTGGTCGAAGTGAGGTCTGATCTTATTTCTATGAGAGGGAATTCGTTAGATATTTGTTGGATATGTAAAGGAATGTGCATTTTAGAGGGGGAGAGATTTTCCCATATCCAAATAGAAACTGTGAAATTGCTGGGAACTCGTACATTGGTTCATGGGAAGAAAGAATGCGAAATAACATGGTTGAGATGACAACGCTGGTGGCAGATTTGCTATGTAAACAATCAGGTCCCAAGCTTTGTGCGCTGATGTTGCCTAGGAGACTAGAATGGGTAGTCATGTGTGAGCCTCCTCCAATAACCCTATTTTTCACCATCAAGATTTATCTTCAGTCCTCTCCAAAGATGCCTTCTTCTATTTAATTAATAATAATAATAATAATGATAATAATATTTTTATTGTAATATTCTTTTTCAATATTGTTTTTATTATTATATATTTATCAATGGCTTGCATGGTAATACAAATGAAGCCAACGTATATCAACCACATTTAATTGATTAAATGTGGTTGTGCTAGTCATAAAATTGAAATAGATTTTTTCTTAAAATATTTAAAGAATTCATCATTTTATTTCTTGACAATAGTATTAAGGATTTATACTATAGTTTTAAAATGAATCGCTCATCTTGCATACTGAATTTTTTTTTACAACTATGATGAATAAAGAAATTTAAATTAATTTTTGACTTAATAAAGAATGAAAAGTTGTTAAAAATAATAATATCAAGAATGCTTTAAATAAATTACAAATAATTATGAAAATAAATGGTAAAATATTTTTATTTAAAAAAAACATTAATATATAAATAAAAATTGAAATTAAAATTTCGTCGATGGGGTGAGGCTTGAGGTTCATGGTGGTGTGAAAACAAAGCCCACCACTACAAAGACAGTAGGATGAAAATCATTAAACGTGAGGTGGTGTGGCCACCCCCATGCATGCAAGTGCATGTCAAGTAAGTTTAATACAATCCTTCATATTCTTGAAAATGGAAAAATGTGGAGTAAGTGAAAGTATTGGTGGTGCGACCGCCAAACTAGATATTGCTTTTATGCTACAGGGAGAAGTTTTTGTTTAAAATCATGGGTACTTGGTGGCTTGATAAGAAGAGCATGGCCTTGTCATCGTAGAATTTTGGTAGCTTATGAAAATGGAGTGAGTGCATGATGTATATGAACCAAAAAATGCTTGCTCTTACCAATGGAGAGTGATCAATTGACACAGTGGTGCTAAGAGGTTCTGTGAGAAGAGAAAGGGATGATAATTTTGGAAGCACATTGGTGGAGAAGGCGGAGATGAATTGGCTATCAACCAGCTTGTTCTTTGGATAGTGACATTTCTACAAGTATTGAAACGTCTGGAGAACTACACAAACCTAGTAATTTTTAACCTTTCAAGTATGTTTATATTGTAGTTGATTTTTTTACTGTGTTTGGATCATTAGTTTGATTGTCCCCTTAAAGATTGGTAGTGTGAGTTGGCAGGTTGCTCAACTTAATTCAAGTAACCAGGTTTACTATGATTACTCACAGATATGTCTCGAGTTTCGAGGAAGTGTTTTCACAGTGGGGGTTGTTTACTATGTAATTTATTGCTTCTTCATTTTGGGTTGCTCTATTACGCTTGAACTAAGTTGGGTCTATCTTCCTAGACATTATGTTCGCTGAACTTGGTTGAGGTTTGAGCATTGGTTCCTTTCCCTTCGCGCATTAATTGGTCATAACTAGTTCTTTGTATTTCAATTTTCCCCCATGTAGTGGCAACTCATGAGGAACAAGAGAGAAGGGGGGAGATCGAGGGCCCCACGGTCATAATTGAGCCTATCTTTGTAATATCCCTAGACCATTACTTTATGATGTTACATTCCTTATTGCCTGGAAAGAAAAATAATAATGATACCATATGTTGATGTAAATATTTATTTTAATTAATGAAATAAGAAATTATTTTGATATGTTAAAATCCTCGAAAAAGTATTAAAGGCTATCATGTGAGATTTGACTCTTAATTATCAAGCAAACTATAGGAAAACAATTATTCCTAGAAGGTAGGCATGACCAAAAGCATGAAAAATCCATATTTTTGCTAGAATTCAAGAGAATTTTGGAGAGGTGAAGAGCACCAGATTGTTTTCATATTTGGAGATAAATGTCATCAAGTGCAGTCTATACATGAGCATTGTGGGAGATAAAGATAATTTTCTTATGAGAACAAAACTAGTGGGAGAGAAATATTGATTTGATCCCATAAACTTTGTAGGACATTGCTAAAAGGGTTTAGGAGGTGATTTTTTTTGGAAAATATTTCTCAGTTATTTTCCTCACAGAGAGTGGATCTAGGGGGAACTAGTTTTAAAAGCCATTTCTCAGGTTGGGAGGAACATGTCCAAATGCTTTGGTACATTTTCTTGGAATTATTGATAAGTAGATGAATGTTTAATTTTATATTTCCTGGTTAATGCTTGAGAAAAGAAAAAAAAATATTAGAGAGTTTAAAGATTAGATGCATAGTTACTTCTACAGTAACTGGTTCACAGTGTTTATTGATGTGATATGTACAAAAAAAATATTTATGTATGTAAAGGGTTGTGCTAGAAAATTATCTTTCTTTCTTTCTTTAACCTCTTACAGGTAGTAGAGATGGTTACAGGCGCAAGGTAGTTTTCATCTTGTTGAAGTAGCTAGTAACAGGGTAAAATAAGTACTTATCCTATTCTTCTGTTAGGATTGAGTATATTATGACGAATGCAAATGTAATATTCATTTTCAGGTATTAATTACGAGACGTGAACAAGGGTTTATGAACCTAACCCTATCTTTCTTTTTCTTTCCAGTAATGGAACAAGCGTTGAAATAAATATAAAAAAGGAAAAAAGAAAAATAATTTTTCATATATATATATATATATATATATATATATATATGTATATATATATATATATATATATATATATGTATATATATATATGTATATATATATATATATATATATATATATATATATATATATATATATATATATATATATATATATATATATATATATATATATATATATATATATATATATATATATATATATATATACGAGGGTATGTAGGACCTGCCAAGAAAAGAGTGCATTTAGGTTAGAGGTTTTAGGTTATGATAAGGGAAAAACCTATTCAATTAACCAAATAATATCATTCCTAAACATTGAGGAGGTTAGGACTCAAATCAAACCAAACAGCTCTCATTAAAAGATTTGCAAGATATTTGAACTAGCATGACTAATAGGAGAAAGAAAAAAAGTGAAAAGGAAAAAATACATTTATACAACTGATAAAGTATGTTAAACCATTTATATAACCTGTAAATTATATGCATAAATAAAGAAAATAAAAAGACAATAGTTGTGCATAGAATCAATGAAAAAAAATAAATTGGAAATACCATACATTAAGGGGTGTAAGGGGTGTTTATAATATGCAAAATTTAAGCTACTAAATCTTTTTTATTTTATTGAAAAAGTGCAAGTCCATGATTCTGAGTTATGACATAAATACTTAAAACCTCAATCCATTCCTATTTTGGCTATGGTCGTGTTCATAATTTGCAATTGGATATAGTATTAAAATGAAAAAAATGACCCTAACAAATATACCAGTTGCTAACAATAGAGAGTAAGTATAATTTGTATCAATGTTGATACAAATTACAATTCTATAAGAAACCCAAAAGTATATATAATAATCATAAATATTTTATATAGCTTGGCCATCCAAGCCTGGCTGGACATAGAGAAATGTAAATACAATGAGTCAAATGTAGCTAGAGAAGAAAAAAGATTGTAAGTATTAAATATAACCTTATCTGAGGAATGAAAAATTAAAGAGAATCAACCTTCACTACTTATATACATTTACATTATTCAAAGTATTACTTATAAAAATGACCAAGTGAGAGAGACTGGTAGGTATAAGGCCCTTTCGAATATATTTAAATCTTAAGCCTTGGAACCCTAGAAGGGTCTCTATCACTAAGCGTGCGAGCCTAGTTCAATTTAATTAAAAAACATTTGTAAGCACCTAGATAATGGGTGTAGCTGAGATACGAATATTTCATATAATACATGTGAAGGAATACGTTCACTAAGGATACGCTTAATCATAACAAACATGCAAAATATACATGAAATTGGGTTAAGAAATACAAAAATTTGTTTGCAAGAGTTATTATGAGCACTGTAATAAGCCATAGGCAAAGAAAATAAGGGTTTTACCTCTTTAACTGTCACAAAGTTGGAGTCCCGAAACTCTACACCAAAATACAATTATATATTAGTAACCAGTTTGGCCATGAAAGAAAACCCTATTCTAAAAAAAAATATTAGGTTTCAGAGACTACATAAGTAATGCTTTTATGAAATGCATGAATTATACATTGTTGGTGTCGAATAAATCTATACTCGCCATTGAGCCTTGAAGCTAGAGGGCATATTCACTGGGAGACTAGTCTAGCGCTTCTATCTGAAAAATTAACCAAGTTTTCGGTTAGGAGTCGAGAAAATCAAGGAAAAATAAATATCATTGGCAAGAAGAATTAAACTCCGGCTATTAACTATAAGAACTAGGTACCACATTTTAATGAAAATAATAGATTAACTTCAAGATTAATATCGACCTAAGAATAAATTACCTTGATGCATACAACATACAATTTCCTTGCTAGAGAATGTGAACCAAGAATCAATTCCAACATTGTGGATTCGACTCTCGAGATCAAGGGTTTAATTGTATTCTCCATAATCAAAGATTGGATTGTAGAGCTCAATCCCTTATTGGCACATGAACAAATGAGATGGAGATGATGGAGAGGAAACAAAGGGTAGTTACCAAAACTAGCCCTAAAACAAATCTATATTTGGTTTATTTTGACAAGAACCATGAGGAAGAGAAATTCATTATTATGGATGAAAATATACAAATAAATAAATTACAAGAAAATGTAATGTAAGAAGGATTTATAGGCCTTGGTAATTGGAACTTTTATGTTGTGAGCTATATGTAAACTTGAGGAGAAATTAAAAAAGAAAGTTGTATTTTGTAAGAAAAATTTAACACATTTTGAGGGATGTTACAATATTCAAGCACAAGAAGTTACCATGTCCTTGCATTCAATTGGTCCCATTGATATTCATAGTGAAATTTAGACCCTAGAAATATGGCAGCCAGAGAAAAACTTTCCTCATAGTTTTGGGAGGAATTCAGTTAGATGATTTCATACCCTAGGCACACCAAAGGCTCTTAAAAACAATATCTCGAAGTTGCTTTTCTTTACTAGAAGATAAAAACATTAATTGGAAGGATTCCAATGGGAAAAAATAGACAAATAAACATTTTCACAAACCTTACAAACCTAAAAAGAGAATAAATAAATATTAGTTTTCATATTGATAGGGTGGACACTAACCTCACTCAAATTAAGTGCCACAACTTGTACATAACTACCTCTTCTGCACCACCGAGCTGTAGTGAAGGAGATTCGGCTCAAGTTATATCTTTTGATTCTTAGTTTTCATATGATCGTTGCGATTCTTTTATGGTTTGATGTTCATGTAGATGGTTTTGTCATGTTGGTGATGGTAAAACTTTTGCAGTTTTGGACTAGCTACTCTATAGGAAAATGGTCAAAAACACCTAGTTTCCCATTGGGTATGTTGAGACTATATACTATAAAGTAGATTGACAATGGATGGATCGAATATGTATTAGAACTTGATTTTGACAAGGTAATACATTTTTAACATACAAAAAATGATGTGTTTTTTTAAATCTTTTTGAGTTTGAACTTGTTAAGTTTTGGAAACTCATCCTTAATCACAAGGTTAATTAGCGAGGTATCCTCGTTACTAATGACTCAAATTGATACCTTAAAAGTATTTATGAATCATCACTATCTCAAATAAAAAATAAACAATTTTAACAAAGCATAAAATTTTCACTATTAAAAATGTTATCTCTAGTGTGAGGGCCTTGTAAAGACAAAAGTTATATATAATAAGTGTGATTAATCACAAGTTCTAAAAATTAGTAATTTTATTCTTAGATTTCACATCAATAACCTTTTCAAAATATTTACCAAGTAGGTTTTCCCTAAGATTTGAATACAAATTGATATGATTCATATTTTTAAAATAGCTATAAAAATAGCCTTTAAAATTATATGGAATCAATAATTAGACTTATAGTCAGTTAATTTTTCTATATAATTTAAAAATAACTAATATAACTTTACAAAATAATTGATTAAATTGTGGCTATATATCCGTAATATGTGTGCATGATGGGGTTAGTCAGCCAAGTGGTGGGGGGGAGCACCCACCACTCCACTGAATCGACATGTCATTAAGAAGGGGGTGGCATGGCCTACCCCCCCCACAAAGAATGAGACATGTGAGGACATATCGTAATTTTATGGAGAGGTGTACCACAAATCCTTCTTATATTATCTATACGATGAGGAGGGAATATGAAACTTGAGCATGAGATTTTCCTAGAGTAGGTGGGATTTTCCTTCCCCCTCTAGATCAGGGAAAGGGAGCACTGTTATGTTGACCATCCAAAAATTTGGGCATGGAAATGGGAATTTCTTCTTTTCAATTCGAAATATGAAGGTGTTGTATTGTCTAAGGTCCATAGTGGTTGTGTTTGCTTGATGTTTTGTCCTGGTATGGGAGATGGTGGCCATATTGAAGGGGGAGAAGAGGGTAAACATGTAGTCTCAAGCTTAGAAATGAATGCTGGTGGTGGTATTTTGGACTGGGGGGAAATTTATATGTATACTAGTTAGACTCGACATTGTTCAACATCATTTTCTTAGAATTTTCTTTTTGTGGTCTTAAATGGGTAATTTCTCTCCCCCATTTAGAGTTGTAGCTTCCTTTGTTTCATTATGTCTTCAACCTAGTTTTTCCCTCTCTGTAAGGTCTGTTGGGTGGTCTGTTACTGTTTTGTGGTTCATGTGTTGTAAATTTTGGTTGTTTTGGGAGAGGGTTCACATTTTGGGTTTTTAGTTTCTCAACATAAGGAATTGTGGACTCTTCCTCCTGATCACTAGTCTCGGTTACAAGGTTGGGTTGGAGTCTATCATTCCTGGTCATGTTTTTGGCAAATCTAGGAAATTTTCTAGAATGTAATAACACTCTTCATTGGAAGTTGTAGTGGGGTCGAGGGGTGGGTAATTCCTCTCAATCCCCTAGATTATGTATTTCTCTTAGTGGGCTGGTTGATAGAGCATGGATTTTAGAACTGGTGGAGTGTCTTTCTCAAGAATTGTGTGGTTATATTAGTGGTCGTGGGAATTATTCCTCGACAAAATGTGCATGGTCATTATGGAGTTAGTGGGCATGGAAAACCCAATCGGTCTCATTGCCAATCATAAGAATAAGAGGAAGTTACAACTTATCAATGTACAAGCTCGTGAAAATATTGAAAGACTTGAGACCCGGGCTGCACAAGAGCAGTAATCTATTCAAACTCAAAAGTTTTAGAGGAGGTATTCCTGTAGCTTCTAGACCCTAGTCATACCAGAGGAGTAAGGAATCAGTATATGGATTCAATTCCACTTCATTGATAGTTAAAGAATGTACATGGAAGAGTCTTAAAGGAGAAGCATGAGGACAAGAATGACATTATCTCCTTTCTCAATGACATTCAACGCAGTCAATGCAAGCAACAAGACTTTTTGGATAGATCGAAGCACACTTAAATCACATTGAGAGTAACATCCAATGTGATTTTAACCCCTCTATGCCACCTAATTTGTGTGTGAAGGATCACATGTCACTCTCATCATTGGACACATGATTTCATTATTATGTTCTGGTTATTCTCCGCAAGCTCTTATATTTTGTGTTCTCTTGTTTAGTTTTCGTTTCTAGTCATCTAAGTATACATTTTTTACTTCTTATATTGGCCAACAACTTTGGTTTCCTACGTGACAGAGTGTGCTTAGTATTATGATGATGGGCTCATTAATTATGTAATCTAATTTTCAGTGGCAATAAAAATAATTAATTTTTAAAAAAGAAACAAAATAGGAGAGCTCAACGATAAATTAGGTTTTGAAATTATCACTCAACAAATAAATAATTTATTTTTCTTAGAATTATAGCCAAAATAATATTTCAATAATAAAGTTAATCTCTCATGTTTCTTTATTCTCAACTTTAGAAAATATATCAATATAGTATCTCGAAAAAACCTTTATAAGAAACTAGAAGATATTGGAGTCCCCATTGAATTGAGAGATTAAATAATAAGATTATATGATAGATGAAATATTATTTACAAGAAACAAAAGTTACTTAGAATAAAATATTGTAATATAAGGATGAAGCATGGATGAATTTCCTACCCACCTTTTTTGAATTTACATGCATGACTTAGAATATTTTTTAAAGTAAGAAGGATATAATAACAAGGTAGTTATAATATCCCTCCCTTGAGTACTTTATGCACATAACATTATTCTTTTAGTGAAGAATCCTTTTGAGTTGATAAAACAACATAATCTTTTTTTTTTTTAAATCACAAATTCTAGAATAGTTATGAACTTTGTTTAAGCAAAAATAATATTAAAAAAATAGTTTGTCATATACCTTAAGTTTTTTATGATAATTAAATCTTGAAAGAATTATCTTCATATAAATATCTAGGAATTGGCATCTATAATAAGCTAAAGCTAAATTATGATTGTAGTGCTTAAATAAGTATTAATGGAAGCTTGAAAATTTTATAAGTATAGCAACATTGAGTTGTGGCTCTACGGAAAAGGGATTTTCTCACTAAAATGCTTTATATCCTAGTAAACTTATGGCTTTGAAGTTTTGGGTTGGATTATCGCTAAAGAGATTTCAAAGAAAATTGAGTAGATCTAAAAATATCTTACAATAAATGATTTAAAAAATAAAAGAAATACTGCATCTTACATTATTCTTCTTTTATAGTTTGTCCTGCACCTGTGGGGTGTAAATATGATATTTTACTTAATATATGTTTATAGATTTCTTAACACAAAGAATTAGAGGTTTCTGATCACAACTTCAAAAATTAGTGAAAGTCAATAAAGCCTAAAGAGAATCTGGGCTAGAGATGCTACTTACTGGATCCATTATATTACTCAGAAGTAGTAGAAGATTGTATCCTTGAGATATCAATACATTTAATAGTATTATCATGACCAACTTTAAAGAAAAATCATGGTGTTACAATAATATTAAGAATGATAAAAGATTGATTCACTATAAATTATTAATCATAAGTTAAAATATCAAAATTACTTCTTATCTTTGTTACTGTGAATAAATAAATAAATGTTGCAAAGCTTGAAAAAAATTCCCATGAGTTTCATTGTAAAATTAAATATAAGCAAAACCTAAAACTTAATGATAGATATAATATGTAAAAGATGCATCTCTAACAAAATAGAGGCTGAAAACATACTTTCAAAGGTTTTTATCTTTTCACATGAGGCTCTCTAACTCACAAAAATTCAAAGCAAATGAACTCACATCAAATATCTTATTATCATTTTGGAACACTTCGTGGATATGATCTCTTCTAAGATTTTGTGGATGTGATCTCTACCAGAAGAAAAAAAATTAAGGTTGGGTTTATTCCATAGCTTCCTTATGCAATTGCTATGTAATAATGACCTGATAAGTTGGATATATATATATATATATAAATATATAAATAATGAACAATTTTGGGAAAGACGATAATATCTAGATGCATTATTAGGCTATATAATCTCAAATGCTCAAGCGAATTTGTACCAATAATCTTTCTAGAAGTAATGAGTAAACAATGCACATTTCATTATGTCCTCCCTCACCTCAAGACATTGATGATTCATTATTATCTGTCGCATCATCATGAGATGATAATGCACTGCAACACCACCAAAATTGCAGTTGCAAATGCTTCGAATAGGCATATGGCACTGTAATCATATGTAATAAAGCGAAACTTAAGCATTGGAGCTGGTAGCAAATTCTCTTTTGACATTTAAATTAAGTGAACTTTAAACATCTAGTAAGAATGGGGCCAATACAAGTTACAAAATTATTGTAAGGTTAGTGTTAAAGTCAAAAGAACGCATCAAATATTTTAGTGAATGATTAGTCTCATTGTCTGACAAAAAATTATAGACATGGTATAAGTAAACCAAAGGTATCTAATTAAGTAATTTCATTTAACTCGAACCATTCAACAACTTAAATTTATGCTCCTCAATCCTAAGTACAAATTTACCAACCAACTGCTCTGTAGATCTTTGTTCGGCTTTGCAAATTTTCACTTAATTTTTGTTTATAACCTAACACACCAAATTCTTATCAAATTATATTTGCAAATCTAATAGACTAAGTGAATGATATCCATCAATATTCAGGGATTAGGATATTCACCATTGTAGGCTACTAGATTGCCGTGCAAAATTTTAATTTCTGGTGAAAAGTTTGCACAACTTTATTTATCTTCTCAGATGCGCTCCAGGAGATTAAGGTCGACGATGTTCTGTTTTCTGTCTTTCCATCTGATAACATCTTCCACTCTTTCGTATCCAAATTCACTTCTACAAATATCGTTCTCATCCATCCATGTCTCGCAATGATGCTCACTCTCTTCTCTCTGTTGTAAGCGTTGGCAACCTCACATGATCGAAAATCCATCGTGTATTTGTTCAACCATTCAAGAAGCATCGTTGCCAAAAGTTTCCATTGATGAGCACCTAGATTTGCCTCCCACAATCCATTGACGAGCACTCGAATTTTCCTCCCACAGTCCCACTATAGTGAAGCGATGCCATAGCAGAAGTGATCGCCCAATATCGGAACCCCTCTGTTGGAACTTTTGAAATTGCACATGTTGCAAAACGTTGATATGCGATCGGCAATTGTGATCGCCCTTGGTTCTCAGCCTTGTGTCTTTACCCCTGTGTGACCTTCGGCTAGCCCCCATATCGGAGCCCCTTAATTGGAGGATTTCAATCCAAGATTTTACTTTCATGCAACAACATGCCTCAACCTCCGAACAACAATCTCTGGTCTATTACGTTATTCACTGCCACATGGCACCTTGTAATTGGTGACACGTTTCACCTGTTTTGTCCCTCTTAGGGCGCTGAAAATGTTGAAACGAGCTGCCACGTATCCACCATCCTGCCATGCCATATAGATGTCATATGCCAGGTGTATTTATTAGAACCAATATCTATCCACCACACATCCCTTATCGGAACCAATATATTGCGCCAACATCCATTTGGAATACAGAGAAAAGGCGCGTCCATGTATGGTTTTGCAATGAAAATCCTTCATTATTTTGTTTTTCCATTTCCCTCATGGTTTAACATTCTTAGTACTTTTATATTGCAACTTCACAATATCGTAAAATTTGAAATTTGTCACCCCTCTGATTCACTAATTGTCGATATGCGATATGGGCCTCCAACTACACGAAGGGAAACCGTAATATCACATCCACTGTCATATCAAAATTTTTGAAATACCACCTATGTTAAATCACAGATATGGCCTAATCCTGCGATTTTCGATTTGGTTCTGGACCCGATATAGTAATTGAAAATAATTTAATTGAATAGTGAATCCGCTAGAGTTATATCGGAGTTATAACATCATAGGAATTTTTTTAGAAATTTTTGATACATATAACTTTGTCCTAGATATAATAATAACCAAATATCCGAACTCTGAGACTCTGAACTATGCTATGGACCTCCAACCACCAATATGCTTTAGCAATATCACATATAGCTACGGGCACTATTTTCCTTTGTTAAATGCTTTAAGCTCAAGGTTCTTTGGGTCTTAATAACGGTGCACCAATCCAATATCGGAGCCCCTGTATCAGAACTTTTGAAATGGCACATGTTGCAAAACTTCGATATGCAATCAATGATTGCGACCTCCCTTATTTCTCAACCTCACATCTTTCCTTCTTTGTGAACATGGGCCGACCGCCATATTGGAGCCCCTTAATCGGAGGATTTCAATCCAAGGTTTTACTTTCATGCAACAACATGCCTCAACCTTCGAACTTCGATATCCAATCTATTACGTCATTCACATGTCACACTATTTCCCCCCTTAGGTCCTTAAAAATGACAAAACTTCTTGCCACGTGTCCACCATCCTACCGCACCATGCTGACGTCATATGCCATGTGGTTTTTCCGAAACCAATCTCTATCCACCATGTGTTCCTTATCAGAACCAATCATATTTATCCACATGTCTATTTGGAATAGAGTGAAAAGGCGTGTCCGTGTGTGTTTTTGCAGTGAGAATCCTTTGTCATTTTGTTTTGCCATTTCCCCGATGGCTTAACATTCTCAGTACCTTTATATCGCAACTTCCAAATATTGTAAACCTTGAAAGTTATCACCCCTGTGATTTTCCGATTGCTGATATGTGATATGGACCTTCGACTATACGTAGGGCAATTGGAATATCACATCCACTACCACATCAAAATTTTTGAAATTCCACATATGTTAAATCGCCAATATGCCTTAACCCTTTGGTTGTCGATTTAGTTCTAGACCCGATATAGTAATCGAAAATAATTTAATGGAATATAGAATCTGCTCGCATTATTTCAGAGTTATAACATCACAGGAATTCTTTTATAAATTTTTGATACATATTACATTAGTCCAAATTGTGCTCTAGACGTCCAACCACCAATATATAGACTCACATGTTTTATCATATCAAACTTAAATGTAAAATCGTATCTGCCCCTTATCACAACTTTTGGAATACGAGCTCCGATAAGATCCACTGTCTATGCACGTATCTTGCTTTTGTTGTCTATTTTATTCATTAATTAAGCCTGATTAATCGACTATGTGCATTTACTGTCATTTTATTCTCCCTCGTACGAAGATTATATTTTTTATGACATTGTGCAGAACCACATTAATAGGATGAATCAAACTTTTTCTTTCGAAGATTTCCAAATATATATTTTTATGTCAAGGTTTCAATATGCGAAAAATATGATATATGTTTAATCAATATGCCACATTATTTAACGATTCCAACTTAAAACTTATACATGCATCTTGGTCTCGGCGGCTATTCCATTCATTAATCTAATTAATGGATCAACTATCTGCGTTTACTTTCACTTTGTTCTCACTCACATGAAGTTGATATGTATTATGCCCTTACCACTTTATGATATGCGTTTATTGAAACAAACCACATTGATATGTTGGATTGGACTTTCTGCTTCCAAGATTTCCAAAAGGATTCTTCTAGTGTCAAAGTTTCAAATCTTGGAAACTCCCGTATATACTTAATCAATATGTCACATTTTCCTTTGATTAAGGTTTCAAACCTATCCACACATCTTGTTGTTGAGGCCTCTTCTATTAAATAATCTAATTAATAACCCGACTATGTGCATTTATTCTCACTCTACTCTTGCTCAGATGAGCATCTCTCTCATTGTCTCTATCATTAGTAGTCCTGTGATCTCTACGACATGTCCTAACTCTCATTTATTTTTCACTCTGCTTAGTTGGTTGATGGGTATGTGCTCTATTTAGCCTCTTCACCTCACACTATTCTGTTGTTTTTTTGAGTTGCAGTTTCTGTTGTTGTTGTTGTGCTATTGCTAGTCTCTTGCTATTGCTCTTTCTGTTGCTACTACATGTCGTGCTACTTCCTTCAACCAGATAATTGTCCCAAAATTGCATTGACAAGTAGGTGAGAATCGAAATCCTGCTAACCATATCACCTTGTACACTCAAATGGAAAGTAACAATGTTTCCATACTGTATATATAGCTTAAAATAATATATGCATTGTCACGACGTGAAAAACACCTGCTTGTAGATTTTTTGAAATGTCATATATAGAGAATCAAATCTCTATGCTTAGACATTTCAAACTTGCTTCTCCATTAGGTTTCACTATTGGCAGCAATCGATATTGTGAATTGTTCTTCTTTCATTTGTGCTTGGTTATTTATTTCTGTCTCATTTCCAATGTTGACAAAATTTTACTTGCCTTCACCTTTCACGACACCTCCTTTTCTCCTCATCATGGAAGTTACCTTGATAGTGAATGCCATCACTTTGTTGCTGGCTAGATCTACAGTGATCCAACCATCACTCCAAATAGTTGATCTCACCCTTCTTGCTTCCACAAATACAACTTCCCAACTCCACTGAATTTCCTCTCCAACGCTACCGCTCAGCACATAAATTTGCTTCTGTCTGCTTATAATGGCCATGTCATCTCTGATGCCCTCGAGTTGCGGTCGGTCGTCATTATCAAAGAAGTCACTTACACTTTTTTGCAAAGCTATGTGTACTAAAATTTGAAACGGGAACTGATACTGTTACCCGTTTTGTAGAGAAAGCAAAAAAGTAACCCGATTTTGAAAAGGGGTGATCTAGAACACACATGTTTTTTTTAGAGCATAGTTTTTTGCACTTTAATTTTTTTTATGTACATTGCGTTTCAGAATGGTAGTGATTTTCATGCTGATTTAAAAAAGTGGTTATTCTGCATCAGACCCTTTCTTTAAAAGACCTATTTTTTGACTTTAAATTTTTTTATTGTATGAAATGTAAATAATTATTTTGTAAATTTAATAATCTTGGAAGTGGTCTTCTTCTTCATATTATCTTGTTTTTATTTTATTTTTATTTTTTTTGTAGTAAGGTTTTTATTGTTTTACATATTTAAAGAAGGTCGATATTTTGCATTTTTGACATTCTACATATTTATACATCGTTAATTAAATTTTCAATCCGAATGAAATAATTGTCTCTAAAAAACAAATATAAAAAAATATATAAAAAACAAAAATAAAAAATGTTAAAATAAAATTATCTCATAAACCATAAAAGAATTTGGAAAAAAAAAATATATATATATATATATATATATATATATATATATAGTAAGTAAAAATAGAGAAATTAAGAAAAAACATTAGGAAAAACTAGGAGTTTTTTTTTGAAAACAAACTAGTTTAAAACCCCTGAGAATAACATTTTCCTTCAAGTCTTTCAACCAATCGATGCGACCTTGTAGAGCAGCTTTAAAAAAAATAGAAAATTAACGAAAAAATTTAAAAAACTAGTCAAATTAATATTAAAAAAAAATGAAAATGGCATAAAATATGTCTTTTCAAAAACATTCACAAATGGCGTAAAATATATGACTTTTCAAATGAAGAAAAAAATAAAAAAATCATTCACAATTTATAACAAAAATGCCTATTTTTGATTAAAAAAAAAAAAAATAATTCAAATTATTTAAAAAAAAAAACCAAAAAATAAATTCAAATTATAAGAAAAAAAACAAAAAAAAAACATATTTTTGATTTAAAAAATAATAATAATAATAATTATTTTTATTAAACCTACTATTTTTATTTAAAAAATAAATAAAATTAATATTTTTTTAACCATATATTTTTTAAAATAATTTTTTTTTTAATTTAAAAATATAAATAATTAAAATATTTTAATTTTTATAAATAAATTTAATTTTTTAATTTAAAATTTAAAAAATTAATAAAAAATTAAAAATTAAAATTTGTTTCTTAACGGATATTTTTTTATTAAAAAAAAAAAAAATTTGTGGCCGTCCACTCCCGGCTGCTCGTGATGGCGTGGTCATGGGCAGAGGGCCTCCCCGCAGGCACCTCTACCCACAGTCGCGCCACCACAGGCAGCCGGGGGGGGGGGGGGGGGGGAGGGCAATTCCCGGAATCGCCCTCCCGCCCATAGCCACCTACGGTGGTGTCGTTGGCCTGCCACCATGGGCGGTCGGGGGGAGGGAGGGCCCTCCCACCCCCTGGCCGCCCGTGGTAATGCAGCCGTGGGCGGAGGGTGCCTGCCGACAGGCCCTCCGCCCATGGCCACTCCACCACGGGTGACCTGGGGGTGGCAGGCCCCTCCGCCATGGTCACGCCACCACGGGTGGCCGGGGGGTGGGAGGTCGATTTCGGGAATCACCCTCCCACCCATGGAATCGCCCTCCCGCCCCCCAGCCGCACGTGGTGGCACGGCCGTGGGCGGAGGGCCTACCAGCAGGAATCGCCCTCTCGCCCTCGGCCACACATGGTGAAGCGGCCATGGGCAGAGGGCCTGCCCGCAGGCACCTCCGCCCACAGCCCTGCCAGTACGGGTAGCCGGGGAGCTAAGGGAAATAAATATTTTTTTTTAAATAAAAAAAAAAACCGTTAAAAAATAATTTTTAATTTTTAATTTTTTTTAATAATTTTTAAAATTTAAAATTAAAAAAATTAAATTTATTTAAAAATAAATTAAAATATTTTTAATTATTTGTATTTTTTAATTTATATATATATATATATATATATATATATATATATATATATATATATATATATATATATATATATATATATATATATATTTTAAAAAAGAAAATATTGTTTAAAAAAAAATTAATTAAATTTTTTTTTTAAATAAAAATTGTAGCTTTAATAAAAAATAATTACATTTTTCCTTTTTAATAAAATATACTCGTTTTTTTGTTACTCATTTTTTTGTTTTTAATAATTTGAATTTATTTTTGTTTTTTTTTACTATTAATTTTAGTAGGTTGTTTTTTTTTTCTTCGTTAATTTTCATATTTTTTTATTTTTTTTTAACTAGTTTGTCTTTAATTTTAATTTTTTAATTTTTTATATTTTTTTTAATTTTTTTTTCCCAATTTTTGCTATTGTTTTTTTTTACTTTTATATATATATATATATATATATATATATATATATATATATATATAGATATATATATTCCAAATTCTTTTATGATTTGTGAGATAATTTTTCTCAACATTTTTTATTCTTTATTATTGTCTTTGATATATATTTTGATTTTTTTTTTTTTTACCTACTTAATTTTTAGTTTATTTTAAATGTTTTTTTTTTCATATTTTTTTTTCTTTTGCCAATTTTTTTTTGGTTTACAAGATAATTATTATTTTTATTTTTTTTCACTATTTATTTGTTTATAATTTTTATTCTTTTTAGTTTTCTAATTTTTACCATTAATTTTGTTTTTTTTTAACATTTTTATGATATATATATATATAATTTGATTATTTTTTAGTTTTATATTATTATTTTATGTTTTGTTTTTAGTATATATTTTAATTTATGTTTTCTTATTTTTTTAAACTTTTTTTTGTTTTTTGATTTTTCATTGTTTTAATTTTTTTTATTTCTATTTTATTTTATGTTTTCATTTTTTTTTTTAAATTTAATGTTTTTCGAGGCCATGATAAAATATTTTACGCCATTATTTTGAAATGTTGAAATTTTATTTTTGAAAAAAAAAAGTGTTCTTCCGGAATTAACACTTTTCATTTTGAGGGTCTTTTTTGGATAATTCTTGCGCAAAAAATTGGTTTTCACTGCCATTTTTAAAACATGTTTAAAATTTATCCAAGAAAAAAAAGGTTTTATTCCAGTGTCAACACTTTTCATTTTTAGCATTGTTTTTGATGTTTTTTCGAGGTTTTTTTGCCAAAGTTCCCTTTTTGAGTTTATAATTCCCATTTCAAAGTTTACATTGATGACTTGGTTCACTCTTCACCATATCCATCATGTTTTTATGTTCCTTCCTTCTTTGCACCATTGTCACTCTGGCTAATTTCGTGTTTCTTTTCTCTTTCTTTCCTTCTTTTCAAGAATCTCCATGTTATTGAACTCGAAGTTCTTGAAGACCATGCACCTTTAATTAGGGACCTGACCCTTCTTCAATTATACAATCAGCCACATACCAACTAGGATCTTCAATGTAACACGACCCCGCCTCATATATTGCTCCTTCAACGCAAGTTTCTCCTTCATCATCAACTTAATTATCCTTTTCTCTGCCTGTTTCCATTCCATTCATGGTGCTAAGCTCCTACCATAAACAATGGTTGATCCAGGGTAGGGTCCTTGTGATGCAGGAGCATTCAACTCAACAATTTCATTATATTCTACTTAACTTAGGGGGTCTTGTGTTTTCAATGAAGTTGGATTCCTATCTATGTAATTATTAATGTTTTGAGTGATTGGAATAGTAATTAATTAGATATTTGTAAATGCTCTCGAATGTAGGAGAACATGAGTGATGATGAGTGATTAGTGGGGATTGAGAGATTTGGAAATCAATTGTAAGTCTTAGATTAGGAATTGATTTCGTGATTTTTGGGATTAAAGAGGATCCTTAGGGATTAGTTGAGTCAAAAGTGGACTTAGAGGATATTCAGGATTTTGTCCAGCAAATTAAGGATCTTAACCAAAACTAGTTAACGAAACCTTTTGTCTAAATGTAATCCCAAAAGGCATAGAGTTAGCAGTCAGTCAGTTAGGCCTACAGGCAGGAAAGGAAAGGCCATTGATATAGAAGATCAGGCCGAGAAAGAAATTCATGTGTAAATGTTTGTTTATTAATACAGATAACTCGATTTCTAAGTTTAAGTGATGTGTATTGAGTAACTAAATTATAGATTGTGTGTGGACAAGAGTAATTCTACGTAACATAGGTTGCAGGTGTGCAGAACCATAGAAGAAGTGAAGAGAATATTGTTACGGCTTTACACACAGACACTGTTGGAGAAAACCTTCAACGTTATAGCGTAGGTATAACTTTAAGGTTTCCTAAAACCTAAGGATTTATGAAGGAAGCATAAAGGTGCGAAGAAATGAAGTAACGGAGTAGAGATCGAGATCAGAACAAGTGAAGATCGTAAGGCGAGAAAAAATACATAGGTAGAAAGCTAAATGAGCTATTACACATTATGAAACAAAAGAACATAATAGTGTGCAGGAACCGTTGGATCAATTAGATCAACGAACGAGAATGATCGTACCGTCTGTCTAATGGGTGATTAGGCACATATTGCTTCCGAAAGTATGCACAGATTAACATGTTAGCAGAAGGACAGAGTGCTCTTAAAAAGATGGTAAGTGGTATCTCACGTGCCCTAAAAATTGTAAGTGGTATTCTAAAATTCTACACGATTACCCTTAGCGGCTGACATGTAGCATGAGAAAACTACTTTTCTCATGCACTCTTGATATGATATCGACTGTGCACGATTTCACATGAAATTGTGCGATAACCGTTGGATGAAGTGGGATTGATTAACGATGGAGATCAGCCAAGCTAGTTGGTGAGCGGGTGACGCGATAGCCGTTGGATTAAGGAATGAGATTGATGGTGGAGACTTAATGTGCTAAGGAGAGCATCGATATATGTGCAAAGGTTTGAAGAATGGTAGAAATGTAAGGTTTTAAGTGTGGGTTATGAAATATTTCTATTATATGGGAATTATAATAGAAATAAGCGGGATTAATGTTTTATGGTAAATTTTGATAGCCTCCGCTTAGATATTAAATTAAAAGACTTAATCTTTGGTTTAAGAGGGTTTCACCATTAATATTGGTGTTCATCCTAGGACATGACAGACACATAGTGTGACATGCAATTTTATTTGCACACTGTGGGTATTTTTGGCTTAGGCTGCATCATTATGGTATATGCGGCTTAGGCTGGCATCATTTGGTATTAGAGCAGAACAAGGAAATTCTGCGTGTAAGAATTCTTTGAGAAAAATTAGAATAGAGTTATGTTTTTAAGCTCTATATGCAGGCAAGAGGGGATCAGATTTTAAATATGACAAACAATAGGCACACAGAGATAAAGTGTAGCAGAATTTGCAAATGCAAAGGAAACATAGAAAAATCCATTCAAAGTCTTGAAGGTAGCGGCATAAGAAGGTAATAAGATTGTAGCAACCTAGAGCAAGGAGTGCTCAATTGGTTCCAGAGGAGAGAACCAGAGAGATGCCAAAAGACTGAGCTCAGAGGAGAGAAGCTTAGTGAGGTATCATGTAGCAAGGGATACTTTTTACTGCACAGGTCTTTTTGTAGCTCACAGAAAGATCATAAAGGAAATTCCACAAATGTTGTGGGTAGATTCGCTAAGGGATGAAGAAAGCTGGTAAGAATTTCTAAGTGAAAGAAGAGGTGGCTAGAACCTAGTATTTCATTGTGATTGAAATACAAGTGGATAGTTGTGTTCTTAAAAGGTGCAGATGAGTTGAAGCCTAGAAGGGGCAGAGAGAAGTGATCAAAGAGGTTTGAGAGAATAGAGAACCAAGTGCTTGCCAAAATACCAAGTACAGAGGAGATCCTGGTGAGGTAAGTTTCAGCAGGGAGGACTTGCAGTTGTAGAGGCTTTAATGCAGCTCAAAGTAAGTGAGTGAGGAACTCATGAAGATAGAGAAGAAGATTACTACTAATAGTCATAACAGAGATAATAGAGGTTCTGAGAAAGATCACAATAGAAGAAAAGTGAAGAAGGAGGATGCCAAGGAAAATGGCAAGAGAATGAGTCAAGAGGAGCGTGACAAAGAGATTCTGGAGTTAAAAGAACAACTCAATGTATGAAGGATGCTACTAGAGGAAAACCAAAGACAAGGTTGGGTCTTGAGGAAAAAGGCAGTGAAGTGCTCTAAGTTACAGAGAAGGCTATAACAAAGGAAAGTGAAGTGGCTGGTAGAAAACTCAGAGAAGCTGAGTTGGAAATGCAAGTTTCCATTTGTAAAACAGAACAGGGTGAAGTTCTAGGTGATGATGAAGACTAGAGATCTGTGGAAGATCTTATTAATTATTATGAGAATTCAAGATAGCAAGGAGATATGATGACTGAAGCATAAAGTGAGACCACGAGGTCTTATGTTTTTAAAACTGATAATTTTTGTATGATTGCTAGTATTGCAGGAGAAAATCAACTTTACTAAGATTTCTTCAGGATGGATGAAGATCTTGAAGTAAAAGGTGACAAAGAAAATTTCTCAAAAGAGGAAGAATTTGATTGGTTACAACAGAAAGAGTCTATGGATGACTTACTTAATGAGAGAAAACAGTCATTTAAAGTTTTCATTGAGATGGAAGGTCAAGATCTTATTCTGATGAAGAACGAAGGAATATTGTCTCAGAGAGGTAATTTAATGAATTTGATTAATGTTATTGATGAAGAACAAATGTAGGAGAATATTAATGCAGATGATGGGGCAAGGATAGGTCTTGAAGAAGGTTTACAGAGAGAAAACAAGGCAAAGTGTATTGAAGAAGAAGGAGAGGCATATTTGTCTCAAGAAAAAGAGAAGACAATCACAAAATTGAAGAAAGAATAAGTATATGCAAAAGATTTAGCAAAGGGAGAAAGGACATCTGATGATTTGTCAATAACAAAGGAAGTTATGGACAATTGTGTGAAATTTCCAAATTCTACTCCAATAGAAATTATTGAGTTATATGGAAAATTAGACTTTCAAAGCAGGAATTTGGGAAAGTAGAGGATGTATACTCAGGATAAATTGTTGAAAAAGGAAGACAAAGAAAGTATCATGAATGACAATCACAAGGAAAAGGGAATGGTAATAAAAGTTTAGTAAATTGACATTATAGAAGAAGGAGTTCATTATTGTGAACCAGAGCAGAGAGATATCATTGAAACAGATGATATGAAGGAGAGTTTAAATCAACACACTGATGTGTTGACAAAGGAATTGAGGGAAAACTCAGAGTAGCCTACTGAGATGTTACCAGAGAAGGAAAAGGTAATGAGGCCTTATATTTTCAATTATGATAATTGTTTTATGATTACAGGATTTGATGAAAATGAGACAGACATGTTTCAAGTTGAAGAGTTAGTTTTAGAATTGAAGAATATTGGAAGTTTCCAAGTTAGACATGTTGATGAGGAAAAAGAAAAGCATGAAGATACCATGCTTGAAGAATTTAAATTGATTGTCAGAATCATTCAAGAAAGTTAAGGATAATTACAGAGGATTGTCAAGGAAGAGGAAGGAGAGTATGTTGGAATTGATGAACAGCATAGTGATGTATTTGAGGCGAATAAAGTACAAAGGAAATTGGATGAAAATTTATTTTTTGAAAGTAAATTTAGAGATATTGAACAGAGGTTGGTTGGAAAGTCACAAGAGGAGAAGGATGAAAGGGAATTATTAAGATTCCAACAACTTCAAAGAGAGGATAGTAAACAACAATTTGAAGATGAGTGGACAAAGTGCAACAACAAATGACAAAATAATTATCATTCAAAAGATAAATTGGACATAGAAATTGAAAGAATAGTAAGATTGATGATGAAGGTGCCTCAAAAGAAAGCAATAGTAAGAAGGCCAAGTAGCAAAAGAATGTGAAAGCATAGCTAGTGGGGCAAAGCAACATAAAGTGTGGAAACCTGGAGAACAGCAACAAACAATAGTAGCAACCAAAGACAAATTACAGAACAAAGTATGGGATCGAGTAGGACAATTGTCGAAAACACATGATTAGGATATCATGATTATTTTAACCTTGGGAGTCTGATGCAAGAGCATTCAGCTCAGCAGTTTCATTATATTCTAGTTAGCTTAGGGGGTCTTGTTTTTTCAAGGAAGTTGGATTCCTATTTATGTAATTATTAATGTTTTGAGTGATTGGAATAGTATGTAATTATTAATGTCATATGTATGAACATTAAAATTATGTAGAAAATATAGAACATCAAATAAAACCTTAGAAACCATGATTTTACACAAGATATGACCTTGGAAACCCTTTCGGGAGAAAATCAAGCTAGAAAGTGAGGTTGCTTTGCTCTCTTTCTCTGAATTGAAAACGACTGTGAGTAAAAATGAGTATGTCTTGTGGCTTGTGGGCTACTAAAATACACAAATAATCTTTGTGGTTTCTATATCCTATCCCTCTTCTTTAATTTTTCTCATCTATGGAACAAATTCACTCTAAAGAATGGAACCTCTTTTCCTCATAGAGGCATGCTTATAACATGGCCTGGTATCCTACCATTGGTTAGGTTTGACCACCTCAAATATTAACCAGAGTTACAATATGGACTCTTCTAGAGTCTTCTTCATCATAATCATGTTGCTAGCCCCTTTTCCAAAAAATGGGGGCTAACATGGCATCCTCTCGAATTATGGTGGTGAAAACACGAAGGTCAAATTTTGAGTGGCATAAATTTTTCATATGAACACTGATTGATGTGATTCTTGTGCCATTGGAAAGGTATCTATGGGTATAATAGGAAAACAATGTACAAATTTTTACCCCAAAAAAACACCATTTGATGCCTCAAATTTCTCCCGAAAGACTTCAGACCCCAATTTGCAAAACTGGGTCTCGTTGCTAAAGATGGTCTTGTTAGTTTATTCCTCCATTATTTCCACTCTCAAACCATCGTGATGGATGACAAAAAAGTATAATTATTCAATCTAGATCATCATAGGACTTTAAAATTTGAACAATTAAGTTGTATAATTTGCATAGTAGTTTTCTTGCATTCAACATTTAAGTTTTCCAAACAAAGTGTGACATTACAATAGAAAGAGCATGTAATAAAACTTGACAATTGTGTACATTTTTATTATTAATCTCAAATGTTAATAAGAATGGTAGTGTGTGTGAGCTATATTTTCCCTTAATCAATTCTACATTTATATGTGATTTATTTTTATTGTGAAAAAATATGAGCTAATTTTCCCTTCTCTTTAAATTTTTCCTACAGTTGAAGTAACATTTTTTGAATCGTTACTTCTAAGTGACTAGAGTAATATTTTTCTCCTTTTTCTTTTTTAAATTTAGATAACTCATACAATGAAATATTATCCACAATTCGTTTAAAGCCTTATATCATATCACACTCTATATTATTAGAAACTATTGTAGATTTACCTACATTTGAAATTGATTTATTATTTGGATATGTTTCTCTCATGGGGTAAGAAGTAGAAGGAGATCTTGAATTGGAATCCTAGTTTTCCTTGTCATCTTCATCAACTAGTGATTTGAAAATATCTTATATTACTTTGATTGACAGTTTAAGACTCTCTTCCTCCTCTAATCCTTGGACTATCTTCCTACAACCACAACAAGGATACTACAACCTAATTTATCAACTACAAATAAAAAGAGATACAACTTCTAGTTTATCAAATACAAATGAAAGAATTTCCAACCCCTAATTGTTTACTAGCCACTCTGCAAGGAGATACAACCCCTAATTTGCAGGTTGCTACTTTATTAACCTCCTTGATTCATCTTTCCTACAAATTTCAAACTCAACTGATGAACACCACTTCCTTTCATAAAAAAAATAATTACTAACCTCAATTACTCACCCAAAACACCATAAAGTCAGATTTAGAAATGTCTGATCACTAATTAATCCACCATCCTTCACCTCTAAACAATAATTGAACCACCAACACATATACAACAACCAACACCTCTTACAATTCAATTATTCTTATGTAGAAATTAGGATTGATATTTTTAGTTTTCAAACATTAGTCAACTTGCACTTAAATTTCACTTATTAGAGGTTTTGATCTCACTAACTTCTCATTTCTTCTATTTCTAGAATGCTCTCTTTATGTGTACCTATTATGGCCAAAACTACCACCTTATCAAAACCTGCCTTGGTAGCAATTTTGAATGGGTCCCCTAAAGTTGATCTTCCACCTCTTCGAATGATCTTTTTTATTCCAGAGACTTTAACTCGTTGCAGAGCCAAATCTCCAATTCCTAATGGTTAAGCCCCCCTCTTTAAACATCTGCCGCATGATCCATTTATAACCATTTCTAGCCCTTCATTCATATCCTCCATCGGAACCTTTTCAACCCTCAAAGACCTTCCGTTGGACCTTCATCTCCATCATAACTCTTTATAATAGAAATACTAAAAGAAAAAAATGCCTAAATCACCCCTTTTCGCCTATCAAAATCAACACTAAGGCATGATACGTACCACTATACTCCAGACCCGACAACTTTATTAACCATAATATATAAATATCGGGTTCGGAGCCCCATCGCATATTGCAATCGGCCAAGTCTTAAGGCTATATATAAAAAAAGTGCACCTGTCTTTTGGAGCCCCATCTCATATCACAAGCAGCCAAGTCCTAAGGCTATATATATAAAAAAGTGCCCCTATCTTCTGGACCTGATGGCTCCATTAACTGTGATATATATATTATAGGGTCCGGAGCCCCAATCACATATTGCAATTAGCGGAACCCAAGAGCTTTATATATGGCATGTTGTGATATTCTGGACCCCGTCGATAACTATCCATTCGGGTGCACAAATTTTGAAGTCTAGTTGTACAACCCGGTCACAGGTTTTCCCATATATTACCTTGTATTTTCGATAAAATTTTCCGAACCCGATTTTCAAAGGATAGTGTTATACTGTGGACCTGAAAGGATTATTAACCTAGCTCATATGTATTTCGGGTCCACCTCCCCAATTTCTTATCGCAATCGGCAGGATTCATGGTTTATATATAAAGAAATTTTTGATACGGCGGACCCGTTGATGATTGTAAGCTCCGGAATATAATTTTTGAAGTCTAGCTCTACGACCTGGCTGTGGGTTCTAACATATATTCCTATGTATTTGATAAAACACTGTGGTTGTGATTTTTAATGGAAAAAACCATATGGCAGACTCGATAGGGTATAGGTTCCCATCTATAATATTTCTAGTCCTATTGTACGGCTTGGCCATGGAGTTCTCTGTGTTTTCCTATGTCAAGTCCCTCCACCATTGATCTACCCATCGTGGATACAATGTTCCATGCAGATTTCGCGTGAACAAGTAGCTCGAGGAATACCCGCCCAAAAAGCAGTATCCTCTTTCCTCCTAGCTGTTACATGTCACTTGAAGAGTGGAATCGTGGGCATTCCTCTCAATATCGGTTACCACTTAGATCCCTTTCGAAATACCATCCGGTTCAATGTTATGCAATGATTTTCAGTATAAATCAGATTTTCTCTTTCGGGACTTACTCAATGCATGGGTTAAAAAATAGGGGGCAATTCTTTCACGCTTGTTCCTTTGATCTTATAAGCACTTCATGAAGGAAATATTTGTGTTTTTTAAGCATTTTATCATAATTGCATAAGTATGAATGATGTTGGTTATCTTTGCAGGCGAGAACGGAGAGAAGGCAGATGAAGAGTAAAAAGAAAATGCATGAGCATATCTGAAGAATCCATATATGCGGATATTCCGTTTAAAGAGGCAACCCTGGGCATTTCGATCGAGTTCCACGCGTTGCCTGTGTATTCCGAAAGTGAAATTGCCCCAGGTTTCATAATGAAGAGATGACACACAGTCATCCTCTTCTAATCAACATCTATTCATTTCCCCAAGAAATGAAGCACTCCAGTGATAGGACATGCCTTCTATGTGTCAGCAGTGACACCGATTGTTCTACACCTATGTATTCTAGTCTATATATTGAAAAGAACACGAGAAAGGCGAAAGGTTAAGGGAGGAACGAGAACCATTTCTAGTGGATATAAGTATTACCTCTGGAGTGGAGAGAAGGGATTTTTGTTTGGAGAGAACAACTTTGATTTATCGTGAATAAAGAAATATGTTTGGTTCAAGAAGGAGCCTATGCTTCTGATTTATTTTCCTTTTCTCTCATATGTTTAGAATCGGTGTGCTATTGCTGGCATAAAGATAAATGTGATTTTCTTTGTTCATATTGATAACTAGCAGTTCATGGTTATTCCTAGTTATTTGAATATAATTCAATAGCATTGCTAATTGATGTAAGGTTGTTGATTCGAGACTTTGTTAAACATCAGTTGCAAATGTTTGTATGGAAAGGAATGTGTATTCCTCTATAAATAATCGTATTGTAGTTAGGATTTAATACAACCTTGTTCTTATATGGACCAGTAATTGATTCATCCGGACTTGGAATTTATATATGATGTTTAACCTCTATTGTTATGCTCCTGTAGGATATATTAGGATAGTTAAGACAAGATTAGAGTAGTTAACAATAGTTTAGATAGGATTTTATGCATATAGGTTAGCTATTTCTTTTGTTGATTTAATTGAAGTCTTCCTCCAAGAAGCAATCTCTCAACACCTATAACAGTTCGCGGGGTCCTTTAAAATATGGTTGAACTAGCCACTCCAAACAAAAATAGATCTAATTGGGGTCTATGATCAGGTTATTTCCCCTTGTTGGTATAGTGAAAATTTGCCATGTCAAAAAATTGGCGCTAGAAGGAGGGCCTAAACCGTCGTCCACCTCTTTTTATGATTTCATCTATAAATGTTGTGCATGGACTCAAAAAGATTAGTGCATGGATCATGAAGGTCGAAAAGACCCTTTCTCTCACTCGGAAAAGCCTCATTTCGAAGAAGAGACAATGTGGGAGTATCCTATCACTCAGGAACAACCAGTCAGAATATTTACTCGGGCTTACGCTCGTTCCCTCTCTCAGCTCCCCATCTTTCACTCTTTACCTACGATAACTAAAAGAAAGCGAAGGATCTGTTCCATAAATGAAGAGACATCTACAACCTCGTCTCTTGAAGATATTTTGCTTGAATCCATGCAAAGTATTGACACTCCCCGGGAAGAAATTCCTGAAGATCCACTCTCTGAAGGTATTCCCTGGCCCGATTTGGGAAGTCTTAATAAAGAAAGCCTTGAAGAAACCTTCAACCAGAACATCCCTATCCACGATATGGCCAACATTCCTCTCCTAGGTGGGAACCAGCTTAAGTCGGGTGGGAACCAACTCCGACCTCCTCTGGGAGCACTTCCTCTCTGGCTCGCTCAAGACGTCGTAGTGGTACCTGGGCAGAAGCATACCTTACCCAAGAATGCAGAAAGAGTACTGACTAAATTTGACCCTCGGAAGGGAGACATCGCTGATAACCATGTTCACTCTTTCTTCCTGGTGGTACGCATGTTGGGGGTAGATGATGAAGATATAGTATGTCACCTATTCCCTTTTACCTTGATTGGTGCAGCTTCCACATGGTACTTTAGATTGAGAACCGGATCAATCACCTCATGGGTTGCCTTTCAACAGGCCTTTTTAGACAAGTATGGCGATGACAAAACCCATGCAACCTTAGTTTTAGAACTATCCCATTTGAAAATGGAGACCAAAGAAAAGGTCAAGGATTTTAACATCTGGTTCAACACCTTGTTTAACAGAATCCCAACTAACGCTAGACCTACATAGGAGATTCTCATGGAATTCTGCATCACTGCTCTCCCTGTCCCTACTATGATGTGGGTAAAATGGAGTAACACACAAACCTTATAGGGTGCTATCGATGAAGCAATAAAAATCGAGAATGAAATGCTCAATCTTAAAACATGCCATCATACAACTGGAGAAAAGAAAGCCTCTCAAGCATCCAAGAAGAATAATGGGAGTGATAACAAAGGGGCTAAAACCAAAGAAAACGATACCACAGATGTGGAAGGTTTGCTTCAGATCATTAAGAAACTAACAAACACGGTAATCGATATGAAAAGGAATTCTAGAGAGAGTACAAGCGGGAGTAGAGGAGACTATAACAACAGAAAACATTTCAAACCTTTCTATTGTAAGAAGACAGAAGGTGGTCATGGTCCACTTGCATTGCCTACTCCACCTAATGAAGGGAATTTAAATACAAAAGAGTTGGCTCTTATAGGATCTCTCCTTAACCAAGAGGAACCTATAGTGGAGCTAGAGCCAGAACAAGAAGATGAGGAAGAATACCAGGTAGAAGAGCCCTTGGAACATGAATCTCAAATCAATGTATTGCGGAATTTCTATACAAATGAGAACGATGATGACCAAGGAGACAGTATGGCAGAAATCCACACTAATGTAATCCATACACAAAGTAAAGGGCCACTTGCGGGCATGATGAAGCCTGTAGACTAGACAAAGAAATATGTTCACCCTTTGAAGCCATCTACTCCCAAAGTTCCTGTAGTGAAGGGTAGGCCTAGTGCTGAGTCTAAGAGTACTCCAGTTGTGAACTATCCACAGGAAGATAATGCATCTTTGACTGCAATGAAGGTGACTCAAAATGGTAAAACCCCACCTAAGAATGCAAAACCGGTATGTTTACTCTACCCTACCCTGTTTATAACATTGAATACAATATTGTGGATGATCTTAAGAAATCCAGGGCTAATATAACATACTTCAATTTGCTAAAATTAACAAAGCAAAGAGATCTGCTCTTGAAAGCTATGAATGATTGGAACAACAAAACTCCCACCATTCCGAGCAGCCAAAACCAGAAGTCGGTCTCCAGACCTGTTAGTACTCCCAGCACAGCCCAAAATCCAGTAGCCATGGAATCCACCCTGTCAAAAATGAATCGAAACTCCCAAGATGTCAGTGCAGCCATGATAGGAAGGAAATCAAAATACATGACTCCCCCTTTCCTAATCACATTTGTAATCTTCAACATGAACGTACACAATTGCTTGGTAGACTGAGGTGCCTTGTCCACTATAATGCCTTATGTTGTTGCTAAAAGACTTCATGTGATACCTAAGAAAACTGGAACTCGAATCATGCAATTAGACAGGACAAATGTGAAGGTAATTGGGGAATTGAAAGATATATTGATTCGGATGACTACTAAACCACAATACACACAAGTCATTGATATAGTGGTACTAGATATACCCGAGGCTTATGGAACGCTGCTTAGTAGGGATTGGTCAGCAAAACTGAATGGATATTTCTCAACTGATTGGTCCCATCTCTTGCTACCTCAGAAGGGGAAGGGTGATATGCTGAGAGTTGATCATGAATGATACATGAAGTATGTAGTGATGGAGCTAAATAGTCCTAATGAACCTATAATGTTTACCAACTCTATCCTTGGGAATTATAGTTTCAATGTTTGTGCCACAGAAACCTATTTTGGAGAATTCCATGCGGAAACAAGTGAAGGAACTGCAATAAACACATAGTTGGAAGCTCTCCCCTACAATCCAACTGATGAACCACCTTGTAATATAGTAGATGATAGAACTAGTTTCATAGGAAGCAATGCAATTGATGTAACACTAGACTCTATATTTTGGACACTCTATTTTGATGGCTCTACCTGCCTTGAAGGTGTAGGTGCTGGGAGCGTTCTCATTGATCCACAAGGGAACCAACATCTGATGGCCAACCAGTTGGAGTTCACGTGCACCAACAACACGGAAGAATATGAAGGCTTGCTACAGGGCCTAAAAAAGGCCATTGATATGAAGGTAAAAAATCTTAAATTTTTTTGGTGACTCGCAGATAATTGTGGACCAGGTAAGGAAGAGGATACACTGCAATTCATCACACTTGGTAAGATACCAACATGAGGTATGGAACTTAATTGAGAAGTTTGATTCTTTTAATATCACATACATACCTCGAGGGAAAAACCAAGATGCTGATCTGATGGCTGGTATGGCTGCAAAACTTCTGCCTGATTTTAGATTAAAGAAGAATAAATTTTATGTTGAATTGATTTTCAGACCATCCGTGTCTAACAACATCTCAGACTGGAAAGTGTTCGAAGATGATGAGCAAATCCTGGAGTTCTTGCACTACAAGAATACATTCAAGAATGCAGTCATCGATGAAAAGGAACATGACAGGCTTATGAATGAGAAGGAAGGTGAGGAAAAAGATCAGTTCAATACAATTCCCAAGTCAGTTGTCAAGATGGAGCACTTGTATGACCTGTATGATAAATTCAAAAAGCCAATGAATTGAAAAACGCATAACTCATCCATGAAGTACGAATCAGTCAACCTTGGAACCCAAGAAGACCCAAAAACTATTAATTTGGGCTTGGGGTGCTCTCCACAAGAAAAGGCCGCATTTGTGAAGATATTTAAAAAATACAAGGACGTCTTCGCATGGACATATGGAGACCTAAAAACCTTTGATACCAGTGTTATGCAACATGTAATTCCTTTGGAAAAGGAGGCTAAGCTCTACCAACAAAAGCTTCGCAAGATGCATCCAAGCCTGGAACCATTGGTGATGAAAGAATTGAACAAAATGTTGGATGCTAAAATCATTTTCCTAGTCAGACACACCCATTGGGTAGCCAATCGCGTACCAGTGAGAAAGAAAAATGGAGACATTAGGCTGTGTATCGATTTCAGAAACTTGAACAAAGCATCACAAAAGGATAACTACACTATCCCTTCTATGGAACACATTCTTCAGTGTGTTTTTGGGTCTGAAATGTTGTCCCTATTAGATGGGTTTTCAGGATATAATCAAGTGTTGGTGTCTAATGGGGATCAACTGAAGACAACGTTCAACACTAAATGGGGCTCTTACGCATATCGCAAAATGCCTTTTGGACTTATTAATGCAAGTGCCACATTCCAAAGAGTTATGGACATAGCTTTCTAAGGTTTGATTAAAAGATCAGTAGTGGTTTACATGGATGACATCACTGTGTATTCACATCACAGAAGGGATCATATTTATCAACTGAAACATATTTTCGAAAGATACCGAAGATATGGAATATCACTGAATCCCAAGAAGAGCATCTTTGCAGTAACAGAGGGGAAAGTGCTAGGTCATATCCTCTCTAAAGAAGGGATTGTTATTGATCTTGAAAGAATAGAGACCATCATGAGAATACAACCCCCTGCAAGACAATGCAATATTTTTTCGATAAGATCAATTTTGTTCGGAAATTTGTCTCAGGATTCGCAGAAATAGTGGATCCTATGCAGTTAATGATGAAAAAGGACATTGTGTGCAAATGGGCGATGAAGCCAAAAAATCATTTCAACGAATTAAAGAGGCCATCGCAAAAGCCCCTACGCTAGTCAGTCCCACTTTCAACAAGGAATTCCTCCTGTACACTTTCACTTCTAATGTTTTGTATGCCGCAATCCTCATCCAAAATAATGATGATGGCAATGAAGTCCCTATTTCCTATATGATCTCTAATCTCCAGGAAGCAGAACTGAACTACCCAGACGTGGAGAAACAAGGCTTTCTAGTTTTCAAAGCCGTAAAGCACTTCCGCCCTTATTTATTAAAGGCCAAGACTAAAGTAATCATTCCCCATCCTGCTGTGACAGCCCTCTTCATGCAGAAAGAAATGGGTGAACAGAGAGGGAATTTCATCACCGCACTTCAAGAATTCGACCTCGAGATTAAGCCAGCAAATATAGTCCAAGTGAAGGGGTTGTGTAGGCTAGCATTAGAAGCCTTGGTGGATTAAGAAGGGGCATTCGAAGAACCAGAAGCGCAGAGCATGCAACACGAACAAGTAGAAATCAGGGAGGAGCCTCTATCGATTAATGAGACGCTGATGTATGAGTGCGAAACATCGAAAAACCCTTTTGGATCTTGAGTTGTGGTATTACGACATATGCTTCTATCTCACAAGCAGAGCATGCCCTAAGCACATGGATGCATCACAAAGGAGAGCGCTCAGATTGAAATCTAATGAGTATCACCTGGCCAATGATACATTATATAGAAATAACTATGACAGAATCTGGCTGAGATGTTTGGAAAAGGATGATGTTGATCATGTCTTGAAAGAAATGCACGACGACCCAGTAGGTGGTCACTATGGCAGAGAGACTACTGCTCACAAAATATTAAGAGCTAGATATTATTGGCCCACAGAGTTCAGAGACTCACATGCCTATGCTCGCAAATACAAAGTGTTTCAAATTGCCACAGGACGAGAAAGAAAGCCAGATGTTCTCCTCAGGCCCGTTATGATTTATTGCCCATTCTAGCAATGGGGCCTAGATTTCCTAGGTGAGATCACTCCAAACTCCTCATAGCAGCATAAGTATATACTTATAGGGACGACTACTTAACCATATGGACTGAAGCCATCTCGCTTCAGAAGGTAAATGAAGATGAGGTAATATCATTTATTGAGAAACTCATTATCAACAGGTATGGCATCCCTGACACTCTCATATTTGATAATGTTTCTTAATTTTCATCATTGAAATTGACTGAATTCGCTATTGATAAATCAATTCACATAAGGTATGCATCGAACTATTACCCCCAGGGAAATGGAGTTGCAGAGTCCTCAAACAAGAACCTCATACGCATAATCCATAAATCTGTCACTGATAACCAAAGGAACTGGCACTATAATCTAACAAATTCCCTTTGGGCCGATAGGGTCACCCCAAAAGTGGCCTTAGGAAGCTCCCCATACTTCCTTGTCTATTTACAAGAAGCCATATTGCCTCCAAACATTTCTCTTCCTTCTTTACAGCTCTCCCAAGCTTCAAGAGGAACCCCTTCAGCCTTGCTCCAAGAAAGGATCAACCAACTGGTGAGGTTGGAGGAATTGAGAGATAAAGCCAGAAACAAATTTAGAAATCACCAAATGATTGTGAAGATATGGTTTGATCACCATATGGCAGGTGATAAAGATTACCAGGTAGGAGAGCTAGTCCTGAAATGGGACAAATTGAATGAGCCAAAAGGTAAACACACGAAATTCTAACACTTATGGCTGGGCCCATTCCAAGTTGTGGAAAAAATTGTCCAAGGAACTTACAGGTTGAAAACTTTATAGGTAGAAACTAAAAAACTCCCTGTTAATGGCCAACATCTGAAGAGATACTTCAAGTAGCCACCACATGGTGGTTGCCTCTTGAATAGGTTAGAATTCATTTTATTTTTGTTGTTAGTTTAGTTACATTTCAGTCTTTTCCTTTCTTGTTTTTTCGGCAAAGTTTATTTTCCTTCTGTTTTAAATTGCAGTCCTTTTCAGCCAACTGATTTCGATCCTCCAGACTGATTTTTACATTCTTAGATTGCCCTCATTCTACACCTTCAGCTTTCACCTCCTTCATTAACCTGCTGATGAGTTTGCTAATCCTAAATCCATCATTACCTTGCAAATCAAACAAATTTTCAATCAGCCCATGAGAACATGAAAATCAGTTGTGGAATTCAAACCAAAGCCACTCATTGGCATCGGTTTGGAATTGGGTAAGATCTGTTGATAACTTGGATATCTAGAGCATGTAGGGGAATATTTATAAAACAGAAAAAATGTGTAACTATAGCTGGACTGGCATGGAGGAACACTACATTTTGAATAGATCCCACTCAGACCTCACCTATACTTGCCTGTAAGGTTTGTAGTCATTCTCCATTGGTCCCATCCACCACAGCAAATTGTCCAATACATGCTATCTACATGTAAAGCTCCTTTCATGGGCTAAAATCATTGTCATATACCATGTGGCAAATCCAATTGTGCTCTAGTCCTTGTCCCTGAAACTGGAATTACTTATTTAAAAGAAAATGAAATGTCAAGTCCTTGTGCCAATTTGGAAGGACAGGTTGTTTGGGAAGCCAGTTAGAGTAAGGACTGCTACTGGGCTCGGAGTACTGGTTGACACAGCAAGCCCAGCCTTGCTTAAGCGATTTAAAAATATGGCATGATCCATGACTATGCCTCATTCAATCATATGAAAATATAGGACCGAAATTCTCATATAAAGTGCAGATAAACATATCTACATCAAGTTTGATGAGCAATAAAGAGCTAAGGTACACACCTGAACATGTATTGACACACCAGTGATGGCCCCAAAAGGATTTTTGAAAGTAGAAAACAGGTAAACGAAGGTCAATAAACCCCATAATATGACCATTGGAGAATGCCTATCAAAACCTTATCAGTAAGAAGAAGCTATTTGTCTTTATCCCACCTGAAACAATTAATGTTGAAGTGGAACTCATGCTTGTTCATCTGTATAGTTTGCATTTCAAGTTTATCTTAACACCCTAATGTTTTATTGATCTGAGGTTTATTTGGAAACAAAGATAACTAGTTCGCCCACTGGTTTGCCATTTGTTGTGGCCACAACTACCACCCTATCAAAACCTACCTTGGTAGCAATATTGAATGGGTCCCCTAAAGTTGATCTTCCACCTCTTTGAATGATTTGTTTTATTCGAGAGACTTTAACTCGTTTCCGAGCCAAATCTCCAAATCCTAATGGTTAAGCCCCCCTCTTTAAACATCTGCAGAATGATCCATTTATAACCCTTTCTAGCCCTTCATTCATATCCTCCATCGGCACCTTTTCAACCCTCAAAGACCTTCCATCGCACCTTCATCTCCATCATAACTCTTTATAATAGAAATACTATAAAAAAAATGCCTAGATCACCCCTTTTCGCCTATCAGAATCAACAATAAGGCATAATGCGTACCACTATACTCCAGACCTGACGGCTTTATTAACAATATTATATAAATATCGGGTCTGGAGCCCCATCGCATATCGCAATCGGCCAAGTCCTAAGTATATATATATATATATATATATACATATATACATATATATATATATATATAAAGCACACCTGTCTTCTGGAGCCCCATCGCATACTGCAATCGGCCAAGTCCTAAGGCTATATATATAAAAAAACCGCACCTATCTTCCAGACCCGATGGCTCTATTAACCACGATATATATATTATTGGGTCCAGAGCCCCAAATTCATATCGCAATCATAACCCAAGAGCTTTATATAAGGTGCGCTGTGATATTCCGGACCCACCGATAACTATCAATTCGGGTGCATAAATTTTGATGCTCGGTTATACGGCCTGGCTGCAGGTTTTCCCATGTATTCCTTTTTATTTTTGATAAAATGTTCTGGAACCGATTTTCAAAGGAGAATGTTATATTATGGACCCGAAAGGATTATTAACCCAACTCATATATATTTCGAGTCTGCCTCCCCAATCGCTTATCGCAATCAATAGATTTCATGGTTTATATATAAAGAGATTTGTGATACGGTGGACCTGCCGATGATTATAGGCTTTGGTATATAATTTTTTAAGTCCGACTGTATGGACCTGTTGTGGATTTTCACGTATATTCCTATGTATTCGATAAAACTTCGTGGTCGTGATTTTTAATGGAAAAACCCATATGGCTGACCTGATAGGGTATAGGTTCCCATCTATAATATTTCAAGTCCGGCTGTACGGCCTGGACATGGGGTTTTCTTTGTTTTCCTATGTCATGTCCCTCCACCACTGATCTACCCTTCATGGATCCAATGGTCCACGTAGAGTTTGGGTGAACAAGTACCTCGAGGAATACCCGCCCGAAAAGTGGTATCCTCCTTCCCCCTAGCTACTACATGTCACTTGAAGAGTGGAATCGACAGCCTTCCTCACAATATCGGTTACCACTTAGACCCCTTCTGAAAGAACATCTGGTTCAGTGTTATGCAATGATTTTCAGTATAAATCGAATTTTTGCTTGCGGCAGTTACTCAATGCATGGGTTAAAAACCAGGGGGCGATTCTTTCACGCTTGTTCCTTTGATGATATAAGCTCTTCATGAAGGCAATATTTGTGTCTTTTAAGCATTTTATGATAATTGCATAACTATGATTGATGCTAGTTATCTTTGCAGGCGAGGACTGAGAGAAGGCAGGCGAAGAGTAAAAATAAAATGCATGAGTATATCTGGAGAGTCCATATATGCAGATATGTTGTTTAAAGAGGTAGCCCTAGGCATTTTGATCGAGTTCCACGCGTTGCCTATGTATTTCGAAAGTGCAATTGTCCCAGGTTTCATCATGAAGAGATGACACACATTCATCCTCTTCTAATCAACATCTATCCATTTCCCCAGGAAATGAAGTGCTCTAGTGACAAGACATGCTTTCTACATGTCAGCAGTGACATCGATTGTTCTACACCTATGTATTTTGGTCTGTATATTGAAAAGAACATGGGAAAGGCGAAAGGTTAAGGGAAGACCAAGAGTCATTCCTAGCGGATATAAGTATTACCTCTGGATAGGAGAGAAGGGCTTTCTGTTTGGAGAGAACAACTTCGATTTGCTGTGAATAAAGAAATCTGTTTCGTTCAAGAAGGAGCCTGTGTTTCTGATTTATTTTCCTTTTCTCTCATATGTTTAGAATCGGTGTGTTATTTCTGGCATAAAGATAAATGTGATTTTATTTGTGCATATTGATAACTAAAAATTCATGGTTATTCCTGGGTATTTGAGTATAATTTAATAGCATTGCTAATTCATGAAAGGTTGTTGATTCGAGACTTTGTTAAACATCAGTTGCAAGTGTTGTTTGTATGGAAAGGAATGTGTATTCCTGTATAAATAATCGTATTGAAGTTAGGATATAATACAACCTTATTCTTATATGGACCAGTAAATGATTCATCTGGACTTGGAATTTATATATTATGTTTAACCTCTTTTGTCATTCTCCTGTAGGATAGATTAGGATAGTTAAAACTAGATTAGAGTAGTTAACAGTAGTGTAGATAGGATTTAATGCATATAGGTTAGCTTTTTATTTTGTTGATTTAATTGAATTCTTCCTCCAGGAAGCAATCTCTCAACACCTATAATAGTTTGCGGGGTCCTTTAAAACCCGTTGGAACTAGCCACTCCAAATGAAAATAGATCTAATTGGGGTCTGTGATCAGGTTAGTTCCCCTTGTTGGCATAGTGAAAATTCGCCATGTAAACAGTACCATAATTCTTCATTCTTTGCTTGGTTGTCTCTGTGAATGAAGAGGAGTTAATTTTCCAATCTTTTAATTATGGACAAAATATTAGGCTTTCTATGTGACTTTCTAAATTTGACTATCTCCATATTTGGAAAAATCACCTAATATACCGTCAACTCTATCCATACTACAACAAGTGTCCTTATTGATTGTTGGAGTCCCTATCCAATTGCACTTTCATTATATGAGCTAGATTTCTGGCCAAACCGCTATTAGGTTGAGGGTTGAATGAGGTTAGATACTTGCCAATTTTTTATTTCTCCACCAACTACCTAAATTCCAACTTGAAATTTTCTAACACTCTAACCCTAGAGAAAATTTCAATGGAGTTCGAGAGGTCAGAGATCAACTTGTACTCCCTACTATGTGTGGGTAATTAAATTTGACTAGATCGACGCTCGATTGGTACAATTTCTTTGAATTTTGTTAAAATTAATCACACAGAAAAGTATCACTGATCACGACCTTTGGCTTGAACTCCAAGGGACTTCCACATAATCTTGTTGATGTCATCGTTGCACCATTTTTTCCATGTGATGGCTCCTTAATGGTGCCACATGTAATTTGGATTTGGCTCGTTTGGATACCTGAAAATAACAAATTTGCATTCCATGTGTCACACCCTCATTGGTACCATGTCATGCTAACGTCATCATGCCACTGTGTCTCCTTGTCACCTCTATCGACCAATATAAACACACCATGTGTCTCTCTCTAGTTGGTCCATGCCATCAACTCATCCATGTCACTTACCTAATCAACATTGGTAAAAATAGTTAGTGAAAAACCTTCACCTCTAGGGTACCAAATTCCATAAACCATTAGGGCTCTCAAATATATGAGAATCCTCTTTTCTACTAGGAGATGATTTTGTCTAGGGGCTGCTTGAAATCTTCCAAAAATAACAGCTTCCTACATGATGTATGTTCCTAATATTATCAAACATATAAGGTTTCCAATAACAGATCTATATAAAATATGATCCACCTCAAGTGATTCATTACTCTTGCTCGGCTTGCAACTAGTAATCATTGGAGTTCTTATCAAATAACATTCCTTCATACTAAATTCTTTTAAAACTTCCTTGAGATACTTGTTTTTTGAGATAAAAAATACTTTTGAAGATTGTGCAATATGTAAGCCAAGGAAATAAGAAATTTCTCCAAGAATAGACATCTCAAATTCAACCTTCATATCAATTGCAAAATAGCAAGTTAGAGAGTCTGAATCACTAGAAGAAATAATACGATCCACATAGACAACCACCACTAACAATTTTCCATCATTATATTTCACATAAAAATTACTATCAAATGTGCCTCTTCTAAACCCACGCTTGAGCAAATAACTATCCAACCTAGAATACCAAGCCCCTTGGAGCTTTCTTAAGACTGTACAAGGGATTTTTTATCTTTCAAACATAATTAGGCTTATCTGGTAGTTTAAATACATCAGGATACTCGTTGTAAACTTATTCCTATAATTCTACATTTAAAAAGTCACATTTAACATCCATCTAATATATCTTAAATTTCTCAAAACTAGCAAAAGCCAAGAACACACGAATTGCCTCAAATCAAGTAATAGGTGTAAAGGTCTCATCAAAATCTAAACCTTGTATTTGTGCATATCCTTTGAAAACTAAGTTTGCTTTTTTTCTTGCTACTTCACCCTATTTATTCACTTTGTTCCTAAAAACCCACTTTGTGCCAATCATATTCTTTTTTGCTGGTCTTGGAACAAGCTTCCATGTCTATTTTTTCTTGATCTAATCAAGCTCTTTAAGCATGGATTTTAACTAATTATCCTCTTGGCTGGTCTGATAAAATACTTTGGTTCCATCATAGGTGATAGAGATATATGCGCTTGAGTAGGGGGATTTAGCAACCTTCTTCTTGTCTGCAGGCCTAAATTTAAATCACCAACAAATTGGTCAGTGGGTCTCCCATACTAGAGCTCATATGTATTTTCATCTGTTTGGTTTGAAGTGTGCTTTGTTGAAAGACATTTTTATTGTATGGAGCTCATATGGATTTTTATCCCAAAATACCTACCGAATATTTCTTTCTCCCATCATGGTTATGGCCAACTATTGAATTGATTTATTGGTTCTCTCTTCTACACCATTTTCCTGTGGATTCTATGCTATGGTAATCTCCCTTTTGATGCCATGTTGTTTTCAAAAGTCATCAAACTATTTTGAACTGAGTTGGTCTCCATTATCAAACCTTATGCACTTGATTTTACAATCAATATCATTTTTATCCATGGCCTTAAAGTCTTTAAACTTCTCAAAAGCCTACGGTTTTTCTCTAAGAAATGAAATCCATATCATTTTGTTGAAATCGTCAATCATGAGAATGAAATACTATTTATATGACCATGTTTGAGTTCTTTAAGGACCACATAAGTCCATATGTACTAATTTCAATGGTCTAGTGGATAATTTATCCTTGGAGTTGAATGGTGCTCAAACTTGTTTACCAATTTCATAGGACTTGGAAATAATATTCTTGGGCTTTAAAAGCTTTGGCAAATCTCTAACAACATTCTTATGTCTTAATTTGATAATATAATCAAAGTTTAGATGTGCTACTCTTTGATGCCACAACAAAATCTCATCATTATTTGATGAACAACACCTCTTTGTATTTTATTTTAGCATGTAGACATTATTATTTGTTCTAATAGCTTCAACAATTATTTTTCCTATGTGCACAAACTTAATTTGATAATTTTTAGCTTTAAATAACACATCATGGCATTGGTCACACATCTGAGACACACTTAGTAAATTATGATTCAACCCATCATAAAATAACACATTCTTGGGTTTACATCTTCCATTAGCTAGGCTGACAACTCCTTTACCCAAAATCTTACCTATTTCATTATTTCCAAGGGCGAAATTACCTTTCTCAACTAGTTTCAATTATAAGAACTTAGTTTCATCTCCTGAAATGTGCCTGGAATAGTCACTATCAATATGCTAATGGCTTCCTTCATTTTGATCATACAATAAAATATTACAATTCTTTGAATTTTCCTTTTCCTTCCAAACTTTGGGTTCCTGGATTTTTTGCTTGATAATTGGATCAACCCTTTCATTTCTAAGTTTGCAATCAACTTCTCTATGGGCAAAATTTTAATAGACATAACATTGTTCAAATTGTTCAAAGGAGAGAATGAATTGTTGTACTTGGGTCTGCTCATTTTTTGCCTGGAAGATTGATTATTTGCATGATAAATTCTTCTCTATGGCCTGAGCTATCTAAATGGCATATTCACCTTGCAATTTTATTCCTTATTCCCATAATTTTTTCTTGTAAAATAGTAACCTGGAAATATGTCTTCATATAATGGAGAAAATCAATTTCTAAAATCTTGCTAGCTACCATTTGTTAAATCCAATTTTTCTCTCCAGGGTGTATCCTCCCTTGCTATGTGGGATTCGATCTACTGTTCGAATTACCCCTCTTATTTTTCTAATGTTGATTAGAATTTTTCTACAAATTTGGTTGTGCGATTCCTTTTTCTTCTTGTTGTCACATTGAAACATCTCTAGTTGTTGCTCTCTCCACTTTTTTTGTGGCTTGCACAAATGTAATCACCTTCTTGCCCTTTATTTCAACTGTTGATATTAACTTAATCATAAGTCCAAGACCAAATCTGTTATTGGTGACTCTTTGTTCTTCAAGAAGCTCATTTAAGCTTTTAGTCCCTTGTTTAAAATTTTCATTCAAACTCAACTAGGTTTCTTCCTTTTCTATCTCTTTCCTTAAAAAATCAGTTTCTCCTTCAAGTGTTTCACAAGATTGAATTATCTCACTAAGTTGTTGATTTAGAGTTTTTTGAATCATTTTAACTTCTTCAATTTGTAGGAACAAAGGTTCAATAGCTTCAAATTTATCTTTAATCAACCATTCTTTCTGATTTTTTTTTTCTTTCGTAGCCTTTGTATCTCATCTAGAGCACTAACCAACCCTCCTTCTAAATCAACTTCAACCTCTTCTTCATCATAATTAATAGCTTCTACTCCAATATGGTCTATGGCCATGAGCATAAATTCTTTTGTACTTTCATAGGTTCTATACTCATATGATGATTGGTTTTTTTCACTTTTAGAGGAGCTATAATCTTGGGTGTAAAGGCTTTTCTTTTTAGCCTTCTTCTGGTTCTTTTATATTTTCTAAACTTTTCTCTAGGATCATATTATTTCTTCTTATTTCCAGGACACTTGGAAGCATAGTGACTAACTTTACCATAGTTAAAGAACTTAAAAGGTAGCTTACCTTTGTACTTACTTGAGCCTATCTTGAGATTCCTCATGAACTTAGCTTCTTCTTCATATCCTTCAAAACATGAATCATCATGTTCATCCTTGGGTTTCTTCTCTTCTTTGAAGACTGACTCCTTCATTGTTGGATTGCCATTGGTAATTGTCATCTCATAGGTAGTGAGAGTACCAAGTATTTGATCCAAAGTGAGATACTTCTGGCATATCATCGCTTCAATGGCTGAAACCTTGGGATTAAATATCTTAGGTAGGGATGTCAACACCTTTTAAACTACTACTAGCTCTTGTAACTTTTCATCAAGACCTCTTATAGTATTCACAACATTTTGAACTCTTAGAAAATATTTAGAAAAATATCTTCATCATCATGCATCTTCAAAGACTCAAATTACATTGTAGAACCTTGAATTTTGGCTTGCTTTACCTTGTGGTCACCTACATAGTATCTTCTCATCTTGTCCTAATTTGTTTTTGTAGTAAAGAAATCCATGACCTTGAACAGTTTTGATTCAAATATGTTAGAAATAAGAGAATTCATAGCCTTATAATTGTGTGTAAACTCCATCTTATGATCTCTAATAATGAAGGCTTGAGGATTTTGATATTATTCTTCCATGGCATCCCATATATCAGCTCCAAGTGATTGAATGTATGTTTTCATTCTGACTTTCCAAAACATATAGTTTGTTCCATTGAACATCGACACCCTATTGGTGTATCCACCTTCCTTGTTTTCCATGGACCTTGATATTTCTTCCAACTATTGAAAGGATCCTAAAGTAACCTAAATGCTTTGATACCAATTGTTACAAACTAGAATAATACTTGGGGGAGTGTGAATCAGTATTGTAGGAATTTTAAAACTTTGTTTCACTAATGTAAAATACTCAGACGCTAATAAACACTTCAACAATAATCCATATGTGCATCAAAAAAATAAACATAACAAGAAAAAAGTATCACAAATAGATTCTTCAAACTTTTTCTTCAATTTACATCACAAAACAAAGCTTCTAATTATTGTTACAAACTTCTCTAGCTACAACCAAAAGGAAGCTACTACTCCATAATTTATCGGCTAAAATTGAAAGGAACTACAACCCTTGTTTTATCAGCTACAAGTGAAAGGACATTCAATCAGTAATTACTTACAAACCACTACTAAAAGGAGCTGCAACCCCTAATCTGCAATATTCTACTTGCTTCATCTTTCATACAATTTTCAAACTCAAATAATGAAGGCCACTTCCTTTCATAAAACAAATAATTACCGACCTAAATTACTCACCCAAAAAATCATAAAATCACCTTCAACGGTATATGATCACTGACCAATCCACCATAATTCACCTCTAAATAATAAATAAACCACCAACACACCATACAATCAACAACACGTCTTGAAAATTCAATTATGCTCATGTAGAAATTAGGATTGATATTTTTAGTTTTTGAACTTTAGTTAACTTGTACTTAAATTTTACTTATCAAAAGTTTTGATCTGATTACCTTCTTGTTTTTCTACTTTTGGAGTGTTCGCTTGATGTGTATCATAAGTCTTCAATATCTTCCTGGTTATCTCTATGAGTGAAGTTGAGTTAATTTTCCAAATTTGTAATTGTAGAAAAAATATCAAGCTTTATCTGTGACTTTCTAAATTTGGTTGTCTCCATATTTGGAAAAATCACTATATATATTTCCATTTTTTTCCATTCAACTACTAAAATTTTTATGAAAGCTAGTGTCCTCCATTGACTACTAGAGCACCTATATGATCGCACTTTCACTATGTGACCCAGAGCTATGACCAAGCCACTATTACTTTGAGGGATGAATGAGATTGAAGCTCTACCAATTTCCTGTTTCTTCATTGACTTCCCAACTTTCGATTTGAAACTTTCCAAACATGACCCTGATGTGAATTTCAACTCAAATCTGGAGGTTGGAGATCAACTTGTACTCTCTGTTGTGTGTGGGTACTTTCCTCTAACTTTTTGGAGGCCCAACCAGTCAGATTCTTTTGAATTTTGCAAAAATAAATTACATAAAAAAGTCTCACAGAACATGACCTCTATCTCGAACACTCAGGGACTGCCATACCATCCTGATGATGTCATCCTTCCATCATTTATGCTACATGGTGGATCCTTAGCGGTGTCATGTGTCACTCATATTTGACCCACTTGGATACCTTACAATGCTAAATCTACGTGCAATACGTCATACCCTTATTCATGCCACATCATGTTGACATCATGTTAACATCATCATTCCACTATGTCTCTGAGTCACCTCTATCATCCAATGTAAACATGTCATGTGTCTCTCTCCAGTTGGTCCAGTTGTCAACCGATCCTCCCACCTATCCAACCACATCCTCCTTGCACCACATCATGTGTTTATGGATTCCCCCGCATGCTTTGGTAATTTTTCTAGCTCACCTATCTATGCCACCTCACTCATCCATGCTTCCGCTATGCCACATACTATTTATCAGCATGGTTTTAATGTGGACCCCCCCCATGTGGTTTCATATAAGAGGGGTGGTGGGGGCGGGGGTGGGGAGGGTGGGGAGGTGGGGAAACTTTTAATATGATTTATTGATCTTACAGTCCTAGGTATGGAAATACTCTCGTCGTTAATTCTTTGGTGCGCTTGGGACTGTAAATTTCGTTGACGGATTAGAGGAGATGCATGTCACACAATCAACCTTCATACATGCTCATGGTTTAATGGTTGTCCTATGCCAAGAGATTTACCAACATAGTCTTCACAAAAAACTAGCACCAATTATTAAACCACCACCAACTATAGTTCTACAACTTTGATCCCTTTTGGCCTATAACTTTGCCTGGAAATAGCTTTTGATCCAAAAGGACATTTGATGGATTCCATATACCATTGGAAGGATCTTTCTGAGCTCTATATATCTCAAGAGATTCCAAGATATAGTAAGATGATATCCTAAATTTGAATTGGCTCCAAAGTATCTTCATCTTGACCATTCTTCTTGCAACCACCTATTCCTTTGCCATCAATTTATTTTCCTTTTCCATCAATGACAATGTATTTCTAAAACATTGAAAGTATCAACTAAATTATTTTTTCTTACTTTTTTTACAAATATAGAAATTGATGATGGGAGAGTGGAATTAAAAATTTGTATTAATATACTAGTTGTTGATTTTGAGTATTCAAGTACTTTATTTAATAATGTCAAAAATTGTTGATTGAGATATTTTTTCTCTTCATTATGACTCATTTTAACTATGGATATTTCTAAAACTAAAGTAGTTGGAGTTTTATCTTTATGAATCTTTTTGAGAAAAACATTTTTAAAATAATGCTAGTTATTGATCAAGACTTGGCGAAGTATAAAATAACATGTAGAATCTTTTCCCTCAATTGTAAGTGAAAAATTTCTACATACGACATCTTTATATTAAACATGCATTAAATCAAGACCTAACGTAAATTTACTTATAGGATACTCTAGAGTTCCATTAACATTTGGATCAAACTTTGGTAAAATCTTCTTAGGATGTTTTGGAATATCATGTAAGGGTCCTGCAAAATCCAGAAATTTAGGAATAAGTCATGGTGTCCTTGGTTGGTTGGAAATTTTATATCAACTAGGCAACAATGAAACTCTAGGCACATATTGTGGCCTTCTTTTTAGTGATTGTTGAAGAGAATCTATTGAAGAAATTAGTGGGATCTTTGGAAGAGATGGCGGTTTACCTACACTCCAAAATTCGAAAATTAATTCACCTAAATTAACTTTACATTTCAAAAAATTACCTAAAAAAAACCTCGTTTAGCTTCTATAAATTATGAGACTCGCCTAGTTTCTCTTTCCCCATAATCTCACCTCTTTGTCGAATGGAGAATTAAATAAGGGATTGAAAAAATCTTTGCAAAATAGTTGTAACTCTACTAACAGAAGATTGAAAAACCAATATTATAAATCTATACTTGTATTTAAAAATTTAGATTGAGATGTAACAAGATTTCTCTAGGGTTCAAATTCTAGTGTGTTAGATTAATGTACAAAAGGTTTTGATATTATTGATTCAGAAGGTTTTGAAGACTATGCAATTTATTTATATTCCATTATTACTTGAATCCTTATATATGGTGTATTGATCAATATTGATTGCTTAGATAAACATGAAGCCTTTCCTACCATTCAAAATCATTGTCCCTCCTAGCACAAAAATTGTTGATCGAAAAAAATATATATTCCAACAACAACGAGGGTGTAACACCCCACCCCAAATTTACCCACTTTGACATACTTATAGATTTGAGGCTTCTACAATCTGCATTTTGTGTGGTGATATCTTCCGGACTCATCGCATTCATGTTTTTTGTAATTGATGTTTCGAACCAACCTCTGTGATTCATCATCAGGATTTGATGAGTGAATAAGCCAGAGATTAATGGAGTAATAAATAGAGGAGAGGGTTGGGATGGGAATGCATGGAACCGATAGGTTTGATAATGTTATGAAATAGATTTAGTTTAATTAATTGATTTTATTATTAATTTTTTATTTTTATTGATGCTTATTAGAATTTTTTATAATTGTATTTTTAGTTGTTGATTAAATGATTAAAGTTAAAATTAAATGTTATGACCTGATGTTATTAGTGATGGTCAACTAACTAATTGTTATCTGCATAACTAATTAGCTTTTGTTGATTACAAGATTGTTAATGCTTAATTTTTAATATTGACATAAATTTTTAATGTTGCAAGCTTACAAATTTTTATTTTATAATGAAAACATGATTTAATCTTATATGTATTATTAATTGAATTTTCTTTTTATTATTTTTCAAACCATAATAATTAGAAATTAATGTTGTTAATGATAATTAACTTATCTTAATTTAATATTCTCCTATTTTATGGACCTATATAATTTACATAATCGATAATTATTAAATTATTTTGTTAGTGATGTTGCTATTACAATTTAAAGGAATTTCATTTTGATATAAATTATTTAAATATTGCAATAGTAAAATTGATGCATTCTAGATTATGTTGTTTATTCAAATATTATTTTAATAATTTTTTGTTAGTGATGTTGCTATTACAATTTAAAAGAATTTTATTTTTATATAAATTATTTAAAGATTGAAAGAGTATAATTGATGCAACATTAATGTGAAATGTTGGATACACCACTTGGAAAACACATTTCAAAGCAACAACAATTATTCCAGTACATCCACGTCGTTTCAGGCAATTCGGGTGATCATGAGCAATATCCTCAAGATCAACTATTTAGCAGCGAGGGGAGGCATAGCCAGGAACAGAATTTTGCACTACATCGCTCTGGCTCATCCATTTTCGACTCTCAGCACCAGGTCTTACGCTGCAAGTGTTAGGATAAGTATGGAAGGTGATGGTTGCCGTAGTGTTAAGGCGAACATGGAACTCCAAACAGCAAGGGAGATGTATGAAACCAGGACAGCGGCGAAGAACAAACGCAAGCTGTTTGAATTGGAGGCCTCGATGAAAGAAGAAGAACGAAAGCGATCGGAGAAGGATATAGCGCAGGAAGTAGACTGGCTTCAAGATCCTGGCACAGTCACTAAGCGCGCAACTCAGTTTGTGCGTACTCAAGCGGAAAGTTGGAGAGTCAAAACCCTGCTAGCACGTGCTCTGGAAGCAACGGAAGACAGTAAAAAGCTCCCCCAGAATGACCAGGTGATCCCGGAGGCACAGATGAAAAGTCTATACGCCATTTATGAAGCTTTGGATTTCAAAGTCACTGCAGTGCATGAGATGGTTGACTCACTGTCCAAGAAAGTTACGGTGCTCATAAAGCTCCTCAGGCAGACGCTCAGCCCAGAGGCAAGACAAACTGGAGGCCTGCCGCAAGAAAAGCAGGAGGAATGCCGCAGCTATCACTCCCTGCAAGCAAGAGTTGACAGCCATGTGCTGGAACAGGCTTTAGACACGATGAGCAGGTTCGGGCAGTCTCCTTAATTCTTGGGTTCTGTTGTTATCTCTCATCCTTCTTCCTGTATGCTCATATATCCTGATCGGTTTTCTTTGGTCTCCCCAAAATATGGGATTTTGTCATTACCATAGTCTATGCAGTTTGAAGGATTGCGGTCCTCGTGTCAGTATTTTCTATTCACAAGCGTTGTTAGATAGCAGAAACAGCCACCCTGCGTGGTGTGCAGGTAATAGCCATTTTTGTGGTTTTTAGGGGTGGGAATCAGAATGTTTGGCTCATTTTCTTCAGGCCTCGATCTGCTAGTGCAGATTTTTTGTACTATAGTTTTTCTCTGTTAATATAAATCTCTGACTTACACAAAGAAAGAAAGAGTATAATTGATGCATTCTTGATTATGTTGTTAGTCAAATACTATTTTAATAAATTTTGTTAGTGATGTTGCTATTACAATTTAAAATAATTTAATTTTGACATAAATTATTTAAAGATTGAAAGAGTAAAATTAATTCATTCTTGATTATGTTGTTTTTTCAAATATTATTTTAATATTTTTAGGGCTTGGTGTACCCTAAGGAGGACCAAGAGATAATGGGGCAGGGAGAATCTAGGAGGAGGTAGAATCCACAGTTAGCATGGGAATCAAATTATCTCTTATTTTCCAACCATCATCACAATTGAGGTTGTTAGGATGTTTTCCTATTTCAACAGCTTCTCTAAATTTTCTACGGTGATAATGATCAATGTTGGCCACAACACAAGAGTTCTCGATACAAATGTGATTATTGGTTTTACTAGAGTGTTCAGCCAAAGCTGAGGTTTTGGAATGGCTATGCTTGATGTCAGTGGCTTGCTCTTGAATCCTAGTTAATATAGATCAACCGGTTTCACCAATGTAGGCTTTGCCACAAGAACATTGAACCAAATAAACCCCTTTGCGGTGTTTAGGATCAATAAGATCTTTTACCAATTTTAGACATATGTTGATGGTATTCATGGATTTGAAGGTGGTTTTTACATTATTCTTTTCTAAAATGTAAGAAATCTTATTAGTGGTACCCAAAATGTAGAGAAGGTAAACCTTACCAGCACAATCATCCATAGGTTGTTTATTTTTGGAATTCTCCGCTTTTTTGAAAGCTTTGATTCCTTGGTGTCTTCTATAACCATTCTTTTCAAAAACATACAAGAGGTGGTCTTTATCAAGATCGAAATGAGCATGATCTGAAATACACACAACCCTGGTTGCCAGAGTGTTGAGCGCCCCAAGTTTCTGGGCAGGATGATGGTGAGAGTTGGCATGAAAGTAATGTTCTGTGTGGGTTTTCTTATGATAGACCTGGTGAGGCATTGAGCCATCTTGGTTTCTCTTGATTAGGATTTGAAGAAAGGGAAGACTGTCATTCTCTTCCACTTCCATTGTAAACATGATAGAATTTGATTGACTGTTAAGGTGCTCTAGGAGATTGTCTAATTTTTCTTTTCCATGAGGCCAAATGACATAAGTGTCATCAAGAAATCTCTTCAAAATCTCAGGTTTTAAAGGGGAAGACTCAATGGATTTGGCTTCAAAATGTTGCATGAAAAAATTGGCAATGATGGGAGACATAGGTGATCCCATGGTCACACCACAAGTTTGTTCATATATATCATCTTTGAAGCTGAAAAAGGTAGATTTCAGACAAATTTCTACTAATTTAGTAGTGTTAGGATCAATGATTTTGTGGACTACTTCCATGGCTTCATCTATGGGAATATTGGTATAGAGAGATTTATATCAAAACTCACCAAGATGTCATTTTGGTCTAGTTTTATCTGCTTGAGCTCATTAGTGAAGTGATTGGAATCTTTAATGAAGGAACTAGTGTTCCCCACCATAGGTTTAAGTTTTTTAGCAAGATTTTTCACGATATGGTAAGTGGGACTTGTAATGGTATTTATAATGGGTCTAATGGGGATACCTTCTTTGTGAATTTTAGGGGCTCCATAAATCCTAGGAGTGTATGGATTAGTTTCAATAATATTTTTGATATTGTGTTCATTACTCAATTTTATCAAGTTATTAACATTCTTGGAGACCTTTCTTATGGGATTCTTTTTGAATTTGATGTAACAGCTACTATTTGTTAGGTGTTCTAGCATATTCTCATTGTAATATTTTGTGTTCATTATAACAGTCGCACCACCTTTGTTAGCTTTCAAGACCACAATACTAGGGTTTTGGTTCAAGGTCTTGAGAGCAAGGTATTCTTGTTTGGCAATGTTGCTTTTGGGTGGTTTAGCTTTCCTGACGATGATGGAACAATCCTGTCTAATAATATCTTTAATGTTGTCCGATAAATCCCTAATCCAATATTCAATGTTGCACAAAATGTCTTCTTTAGGGATGGTGTGTGAGGAAATAGCAAAATTCAGGTCTCTTTTAAGTAGACCTAAGTGACTTGGTTAATATGGGTGCCAAAGAAATTTATGATTACCTTCTCAGCATCCGTTGTCATTGTCTCACTGTTTATTTCAATTTCTTGAATTTTTGTTGATGTTGTCCTATCATCCGCCATGAGCTTAACATCCTCCTTGGAGGCGTTATCACATTTACTATTCCCAAACACCAAATTTGTTTCATGCTCATTGTTTATTGTTCCTTGAATTTCGATTTATGTGGATGTTGTCCTATTTTGTAATGTGAGCTTAACGTCTCCATTCTCATCATATTTTCAATTGTGTGAAGTTGTTCCATTCTCCATAATCCCACTATCCAACCGCGAATGTGCCATTGTTTTTTGTATATTGTTGTTGTGTGTACTTATTGGGGTAAACATGAGTTGAGAGTTACTATGCATGACCCATCTTCCAACATTCAAATCTAGAAATGGGGTCCACTTGTCCAACTTACTACAACACGCGGAGGCATATGCTCACATGGATGTCTTAAAATTTCCATTGGTGACCTTTTGCTTGAGCTAGAATACATTCTGAACTAACTTACAACCCAACCATGCACATGAAAGCGAGTTATAGTGGCCAATGGCTTCAATATGCATGCACAAACCATCCTTAGTGCGGTTGCAACCAATTTTTTTTAGTTAAGATAGTGTGGTTAGGGACTTTGTCCTAGAATTTTAAGGCTATCCTATAGGCCAACTGCCTAGAATTTCCAAGAACTTTATCAACAGTCTATATGAAGCTTCAATCTTTGTTTCTAAGTTTCATTCTTGTTCAATATTTCCAAACATATGTTAATCATTTATACAAACACTTTTTAAACATAGTGCATATAGGCCATGAATTCATAATTTGTTCATTGTTTCATTAATTTCATCAGATGTTCATTAAGAATGCTTACTACCCTCTCATACTAGCTGTAGCAAACACATATTATCTCATTCATTAATATAAACTATTCAATAGCTTATCAAGCCATGATCAAGATCTATAACAAGAGCATATCACATAACAAGAAATAAACTATTCATGTAACCAACATTTAACTAGAATGAAGCCATGACAAACCAGTCATATAACTAACAAATTAAATCATAATTTGTGCTCATTTATCTCATTAAAGAGTAACACATAATAACATATTCATGGCACCAACCAAGTGAGGGAATTTCAATACCATCCGACCATAGATTGGGACTGAACCAATTCTTTCTTCTAGTCCAATCACCCCAATGCCATATTCCAAGCCCAAATTTGGGATCACATGGGATAAACCAAAACACAACCAAACATGGAATCCAAAGGGAATGACTTCCACACTCAAGCCATAATGATTTCACCTAGAACCGTTCCAAAAATCACAAAAAAAAATACAAACTTTGATTCCTTAAATTTATTCACCATACCTAGAGGATTTTTTTCCTATCTCCTTCCACCTATCAAGAGTTTACCTAGAGAAAACCATATCCACTCTCAACCCTTGATATTTTTCCTAAGACCACCTCAACTAGGATCCAAAATCTACTAGAAATCCATAGCTCAACCAAACAGGGAACCCATTACATCATGGCTATCTACGAAGTGACATAAGGAAAGGTTGTACATCACTCTCAATGCAATAAAATGCCATACCAATGAAAAAAACATGACCAATAAACCAATGCATGAGCCAAGCATTTAAATTCTAACAAGATAAACAACATGCACATTATTACCTGCAAATATCCTCTTATTGGTTGCTCTTCCCTCTGTTCGTTTCTACCTTTTCTTGTTGTTGTCCAAATCTTCTTCTTGGCTGCCACATGAATTCCTCTTGCACTCCTTTCTTTCCTTGCTTGTCTCTTACTTGTGTCTAGGTTCTCTTGCGCGCTATTGCTTCTCTCTCTTTTTTCTCCTCTCTTTCCCAATGAGAATGCTTAGAATGTCCTCTCTCCATTTTTATTTTTTATTTTTTTTTTCTTTTTCTTCATTTTCCTTTGCATGTATATTCTTTTACTATTTTTTTCATTTTCTTGTATCATCATCTTCCCCACATGTTGAAGTGTAATTAATTCATTTTCCTTTATTTCCTTTTGCATTTTTGTCTCATGTCCTTGTTGCCCTATAATAATTAATTTTTCATTTGTTTCATTTTTCCTCTTGTCAATTCCGATTTCCATAGCCAATAAATAATTAACCATAAGTGGATCCCAATGCAATGATTTTCCCCTCATTTATCTTGGAATACGTGTCCCATGACCTTGGTTTTCTCTTACTTTCATAATGTCCATACATCATTTATTAACATGGAAATTTAACTTGGAGTTATTATAGAGGGATTATTACTTGATCAAAGTCCCAATTAGGCCTACTGTTATTTGGGATGGTGATATCCACTGATATGTATTCTCGATTGCTACCAAAAAAAAGTTCTTTTGAATATGATAAAATATCAACCCATGTAATAATAAATCTAATATAAAACTTTACTATATATTATACATTATGTAACTCATGCATACATTGATACATGCATATATATTCCTAGATAGCTAGAAGCAAGTTTAGAAGTGGATCAAACATAAAATAAAATATTGATTATTGAATTATATTAAATAATTCACCATATTCAATAATTATTAAAATTGAAGTATGTATCCTTATAATTGAAGTATGTATCCTTATATTCTTGAATAAATAGTTATTCATACATAATATTATTCATACTTTTTCCTTTGATAAAATTGAATGGTATAAATTATATAAAAAAAAAAAAGGTAATTCATGCATAGAAGTAAAAGATAAAATTGAAAAACTGACATGAATGCACTCTTTCAATAATTACATGTTTTTCATAGTCAACTTCCAATATACTAATCTCACGAATAAAAATATACAACTTACACTACGAACTTTTCCATCCCCCACTTCATCGAAAGAGATTCTTTTATACTAATCTATCACTCAGTCCTATCATTCAAATTCCTAAGTCTTTCGTCGTTAAAGTATCCACAATTTAGTAAGAAAAATTGAAAATCCCCTTTGATTACTCATAATAATCATATAACTCTTATCTTGTTTATATTAAATAAAATTCTCATTTAAAAAAAAAAATTTATTGTTACACATGTGATTGTGTCTAGTTCAATATATTGAATATGGGTTCTTCCTTCTTTATTGGTCTATGAACAAATGTCCCAATCCTCCCTCTTTTATTCTATGTTAGTATACATGCTCTTTGTATTCATGGTTATTTATTTACTTGTATAAATTTGCAAAATATAATTAACAAAAGATATTTAATATATAATTAGCTTTAAAATAAAAAATAAAAACATAAATATTTACAGTACTCTTGATAAAAAAAAGGGATAGAGATTAAATATTTGTTACTTAATCGATTAAATTCAATAATTTCTATAAAAAAGAATACGAATTAAATATATATGAAAAATTGTGCTTAGTATGATTGATACCTAGTCTTTTTACTTGGTATAGTTGTAGAGTTTATACCACATTCATCAAGTGAAATTGAACACAAATGGTTTAAAATAATCTCTCAAGACAATGTATTACATGTGCAATTAAGACACATAATGTAGTTGATTGGATAATTAGTATAATTTTGCATTAATCACATACTCAATCCATGTAAAAAAGTTCAAAATCCATGTCAACATGTACATGTCATTGATGACACATAAGGCTTTCATAGTGACACATAATCTTGACCTATGATGTTTGACCTCAAATCTGATACATTTAAGCAATCCTTTTATTGAATGCATTCAAGCGTTAAATTAATTGGATATTTGACATATGGTACAATAGAAATACATTCAAGCAATCATTTTATTGAATGCATTCAAGTGTGAAGTTAATTGGATATTTGACATCTAGTACAATAGAAATTCTTTGAACATGATATGCTTCACAATCCTTTTATTGAATGCAATAAGTGTGAAATTAATTGGATATTTGACACTTGGTACAACAGAAATTCTTTGAACATCATATGCTTTTCAGATTGAGATTTAACTTGATGTTACATGACATTAAGAATCTAGGAATTTGAGATTTCTTAATGAGTTGATATATGTCAGTTCTTGGATTGAGATATATTTGATTGATGAAAGGGTAATTCAGGAATATGGACATCTAAGGAATTTAATAAGTGTTCTATAGGGTTTGTTCCAAACATTAATGTAATTTGTTTTAATGACACATCACTAATAGATTTTACTGGAGAGGTCATCGAGATATGTTAAGTGTGTGCCATGTGGAATGACATGTCATCAAATTCGTACATCAAATATTGAAAGTAAAAACAGAGTACCATGTATAATAAAATTTAAAGGAAAGGTTGAAAGTTTTTCATCCAATGTCTAGACCTCTAAAGTAGTTCCCATGAAATTATCAAGTTCCATTTGAATTGGGATATTACTAATTTGGTGCGTGTCTACCTTGACTTAGCTAGATATGTTTGAAATGTATTTAGATCTAGATTTAAAAAGAACATCTAACATCATGCTTACTTTGAGTGTAATAATACTATTTAATTGAGAACTAGATAACCCACATTTTGGAATCCAACTTTTGAAACTATTAGCTCAATAAACCTTAAGTTAAGTCTAGACATAAGAAGAGGAATGTTTTTTTATAATTTTTGATATTTTGTATAATAAATCAGACATTAAATGAATAACTAGTTTTCAAGGAAACATAATTATATCAACAAAAGGAAAAATTGTAAAACTAACCAAAATAACTATAGAAATACAGGAAACAATGAAAATTTGGAAGGGTCCCAATTATCTTATGAAGAATGTATATCATATTGTAGAATGGTTGTACTTTGTATAATAGGATACTAATGGAAATTGTCTTGGTTGGACTTTTGTTAGTGGTGACCCCCATCGACTGCCTCCTTCTTGTCTTATATTCTTAGGGTTGTCAGGATGTACTCTGAGACTCATAGGGTTGGGGAAGTTCAAGTTTCTTATCATGTAGTGGGTATGTATTCGTATTTTTCATTCATGGTCTTCCTCTTAAATCCGAGATCTAGAAGAAAATATGGAAGATAAATGAGATATCAGAAATAATTATTTTGTAATGAACCCTAGCTCATAAAGATATCCTTATTATAGAAAATATAGCAATGTAAGGCATCCATAGACCTTCAATTTTCACACTTTATTTAAAGAGTAGCAAATCCATTGCTCATATTTTTGTTTTGGAGTGTGCTTTCTCTAAGAAAGTATACATGACAAGCCTCAAATAATTAGTTCCTAGATTCCAATGGCTAACCCACCTTCTTCAACTCTTTTAATCTTGGTCCAAATCTTATGTAGGACCCTTCATGCGTGAATCCATTTTCAAGAGGCTATAGAAATATTTTCCCCAATTTATATGTTGGAAAATTTGGTTAGCCCATAATAGAGTTGTTTTTAAATAATCTCGATCTCATCCCTTAGTTGTCTTTGAGAGGATTGTTGTTATGTTAGTATAACATCTCGATTCAAGGAATCCCAAACTTTCTTGAACTTAAGATTTAGGTCTAATAGAGAAAAGTTGTTTCTCCCAACTTAGTGTAAATTTCTACAATCCAACTCCCTCCATCCCCACAAATATTTGTCAACTAAGATATCCTTTAGATGAGTTTAATAACTAGATAAATAACAACCAATATTTATTTGTTCCTTCAATGGAGCTTCTAACTGGAACCTAGGGTTGGTAGGTGTGGGTGGGTAAGAGGGGAGGGGGGCGGGTAGGGGGTTTGTTGCTAGTGCACCCCAAAGGAAATAAGAAACTATCCTTTTCCTAAATCCTATATAGACATACAAATGACAAAAAGGAGGCCTATGGAGCGCTTCAAATATTCAAACAAGTAGCCACTTAGAGTATCCACAATCTAATTATTGTGGGAATCTTACCAGTCATCGTAAAACACTTACATCATGGAACGCTCCCTCTTAACTTTGGACTCAATGTGATCTTCAAAAATATTTGATCGAGCCTTCATTCAATTGTGGAGTTTCAAGCCTTCCATGATCTAAGATAAGAAAAAAAGCATAAAATGGATGCTCTTACCAACCATAAAATGAAAGCTCCTTTATGCAACCTATCCACTCAAAGACTTGGAGACTATAATTTCTCTTTTATTTAGTTTTCACGCAAATGAAATTTAGTTTTATTTTAAACATATATTAAAAAATGTTTATCACTAAAATACATATTTATATATTATTTTTGTGATTATAATACTCAAAAAATTGATTTATGTTGAACGTAAATCTCCCAATCATCAAACAAATTCTATATAACTATGGAACTTAATTATCCCTTTAAACATATATTTTTATTAATATAAAAATTTTAATTACAATTTAAAAAAGAAAAACAACTCTCTCACTTTAAAATTAAATATCAAAACATACTGATCTTCCCTTTTACCCTTTTTACCACTCATAATGAACTTAAATCAGAGTATCATCAACCCATTTTATTAAAAAGCTAAAATTCTGGTTAAGATTCCAACCTCTCATATATATATATAAAATCATCTATGATTAATTAAAATATTAAAATTTTATATCTAAATATAAAATAAAATATATATTTTATTCAATAAATATTGATATTTGTTTGAAAGACTGAAAAGGTTAATACCCACCGTGTCTCGAGATTTATTTAGATATTGTTTGGAATAAAGGATGTGTTTATCTTATATCTATCGTTACAGCAGAAAAAGACTCACCTTAGTGTGCATATATTCAATTTGTTTTAGAATTATTTTCTAAAATTAGGAGCATTTCAATACAATGTGTATCAATTTTCAATAATGTTTTACAATATGGAATCTACTTTCACGTATATTCACATGGAACTTTAAAAAGGATAACTTGTTTAACATTATTCTGGGTATAAATATAAATATTTAACATAAAAACAATAATTATTTAATTTAATTTATCAATATGGAATTAAATAAAAAAGAAACTTTTTAATTATTAACATTATATTAAATTCTCATAACGAGCGAATTTTTTTACTGGATATATTACCTAATAAATTTAAATTCCATTAATGTAAATCTTAAGAATTTTCTTTTTTAAATGACTTGCTTTGTATCTTTAGAAAGTTTATTGGGTATGCATGAATTTTCTAAAGATGGATACTAAAAATAAAATATTGATGTGACCATACATTTGAACCCAAAAAATGGTCCCTCAGAAACCTTCAATGATATTGCACCACCTATAGCTCATAAAAGAAGAGAAAACGATGTTAATATTGTTTAATAAGGAAAATCTTGTCTTAATTCCTTGTACCCCAATAGAAAATCCAATGCTACAACGACACCCAAATCCATTTTCCCTTACACCTTCACCGCCAGACCGGAATTTGACCTCTTCACCGGTTGACATCGGGTTCGTGCGAGAGTCTTCCCACAATTCATCAAAGACCCAGAGCAAAAAGTAAGGAAGGCCCGTTTCTGTTGAACTGGAGCTTCGGGTTTTAATTTAGGGTTGGGTCGCCCTTACGGAAACAAGCTGCAATTCCGTATTATATCATGTTAATGAATAAATGAATCAGATATCAATCGGCGTTGGGCGAAAGGGGACGGGCTGAGAATTTACAATCCATGAAAGCAAGGAGCAGCAGGAACAGGAGCAGGCGGTTTTTTATGGGAATTTTTATACGCCAGAAGAGAGATCTCAGAGGTTCATAGCCGTAGCTGTAGCTACTCAAGAGATTACTGACAGGAATCCCGATGGACCCGAAGGAAAAGGTTCAAGTCATCCAACGCTTCAGCAAAAGGTACGGCCTCTCTTCTCTCACACACCGATCTCAATATCAGTCCCCCAACAAAAAACCGACTCCGCCATCATGCCTTTTCGAGCGTCTCCCCGAATGTATTGTTCACGACATTCTATCTCGCCTCTCAATCCCCGATCTGTTGATGGCCCGACAATCATTCGTTGCCTGGCACCGCATCGTTTCCCTGTGCCCCATCTTTCAACAGTTATACGATGAGAGGAACCACCAACCTTGGATCGCTCTCACCGCCACTTCTCCCAACAATCCCGACGGCTTCGTCCTCTTCAATGCCAACGACGCTAACCACTGTTACTTTCTCTCCCTGGCTCAACGTCTGGCCGCTCCCATGACTACATCTTGGCTTCTCAAGGGAGTAGCCGACGGTCTTATGCTTCTTGCAAGCACACAAGGCAGATTGGCCGTCGTCAATCCTTTGACAAGACGAATCCGATTGCTGCCCGATGCAAAGATCACCCCGCGTCTTCGTCTGGAATCGTGTCTGAAGAAAAAGCTATGGCGTCATGATCACCTGCCGTCCATCAGTATGAACATAGCTGTAGACTTGGGGTCTAAAACATTTAAAGTGATGGTGCTGGGAGAAGTGAGAATAAATCAGGTACATGCTCTCATTTACAGCTCCTTGACGGACACATGGACCATAAAACTCTGCCCTGAGATTGACCACAAATTATTCCGCCGCTTCTTCCATTCCACTGTACATGGCAAGACCATTTACTGTACCTCAATCTATCCCCTTACTATAAACTGCACTTCAATCTATCCGAAATGGATGGTCAGTTATAACACAGAAACCCAACTGTCTGTGATTGAAGAGATCCCGTTAATGGACTTCTCCGAAATAGGCAGGACAAGGTTCCGACGCGTGCAGACCATTGGGATTGTGGGGTACGAGAACCGAATATTTGTGTTAGGTGTCGTGTCAGGAAGACATGCACTTCTGCTATGGCGCCCCTTCACTGTTGTGGGCCTGTGGGAGGCAAATCCGGGTGCCCGTCAATGGAAGCTTTTCACAAAGACGCCTCTTGAATGGGTGGACAATTACAGGATGGATTTTCGATCATGTGAGATCGCCGCCGCTTACGACGGAGAGAAGAGAGTGAGCATCATTGCAAGGCATGGATGGATGAGGACGATATGTGTACAAGTGAATTTGGATACGAAGGAGTGGAAGATGTTATCAGATGGAAAGATAGAAAACAGAACATCGCCGACCATAATCTCCCCGAGCGCATCTGAGAAGAGAAATAAAGTTGTGCAGGCTTTTCACCTGAAATTAAAATTTTGCACGGCGATCTAGTAGCTTACTCAGGTGAATATCCTAATCCCTGAATATTGATGGATATTATTCACTTAGTCTATCAGATTTCCAAATATAATTTGAGAAGAATTTGTTGTGTTAGGTTATAAACAAAAATTAAGTGAAATTTTGCAAAGCCCTACACAGAAGTTTGTGGGTTAATTTGTCCTTAGGATTGAGGAGTATAAATTTAAGTTGCTGAATGGTTTGAGTTAAATGCAATTACTTTAAAATCCAAGATTTAGATACCTTTGGTTTACTTATACCATCTCTGTAATCTTTGTTCAGATAATGAAACGAATCATTCATTAAAATATGTGATGCATGCTTTTGACTTTAACACTGACCTTATAATATTCTTGTAATTTGTATTGGCCCCGTGGTTTTAACAAATCACTCTCACTTGATGGTTAAAGTTCACTTAATTTAAATGCCAAAAGAGAATTTGCTACCAGTTCCAATGCTTCAGTGTCGCTTTATTAAATATGATTGCATTGCCATATGCCTGTTCGCAGCATTTGCAACTGCAATTTTGGTGGTGTTGCAATTCATAATCATGTCAGGATGATGAGATGGATAAGAATGAATAATCAACGCCTTGAGGGCCGGGAGCGAGGACGTAGTGTAGTGGTTTTGTAATTATTGTGTCAAGATCCTATATTGCCACTTTACAAAGTACATGGGATTATTTGGATGAGAAATTGTAATGTTATGTTGCATAGTTTTGTAACTATGATCAATGTTCATCAGAAATAATATCATGAGAGATTATTGTTTCGCAAAGTAAATATGCATACTATCCATAAGCCTATTTAGTTATTAAACATTTTATTTTATATAACATATAAAATCATAATGAATTGAGTCGGTGATGTTTTTGAAAAAGAAGGGAGTGAAAAAATGGAGCTCCGCAGGACTTAGGTTGGGGTTTCGCACATAGTCTATCTCCATTGCAGCCACTGCTGAAGTATCCGCCCTCTACCAGCATCGTGGCACTATCACCATGATGGTTTGTTGATTGCTGGCAACATTACCAACGGTTCGTTACCTTTGGTCTCGTTACTGTCTGCTACTTGTCAAAATGGAGATCAATGTTGTCGATTATTTGGTTGATTTGAATCCCTACGAGCCTATTTGGTCACACCCTAATGCATCGTCGAAAGTGTCAGTTATAGGACCACCATGTGCTCTTCCTCTGCCTTGGACAGGATCATCATCTGTCCTTGTGGATCCTAGCCCCTCCATGCCCTACCTATCATTCTCTTCTCTCTCCATTGCTTCTTCGAGTCTCGATTGCCCACCTCTTTCACTTGCCACTCTCAACCTCCTTATCTCCTGCATACCCCCTTCCCCATCATTCGCCTTTCCATCACCAGATTCTACCCTTCATCCTACCTTGTTCATCCCTCCCTCATCAGTAGGGTTAGCCCCTACTGTTGATTTTCCCTCCCATATCCCGACCTCATCCACCCTCCTTTATCCTTCCAACGATGAGGGGCAGTCATCTCTCCCTTTCGGCTGTTTTGGCATTCCAACTTTCAACCCATGGACTTGTAACCCTAACTCGTAGGCAGATAACCAAGGTTCACGGGATCCCCTTGGTGACCATCCGATGACACCTCAATCCAGCAAGGCTAAGAAGAACAAGTGCGTCAAGGCATCTCATAAGGACCTCTCCCTCTATTTTGGTGAAGTTGTTAATATGGGTGAGATGGTGCACATAGTGAATAGGATTCCGGTGGGTCGTGTTAGCGGTAAAACTTATTCTGTTGCTCACCTTCATCTCTGGGTTATGGAGATTTGGGGTAATTTTCTTAAGGAACTTCCGATTGTTACAACTCTGGTATGAGGATGGTTCGCTCTCAGTTTTCACAGGGAGGACTACACCTCTTGGATTATGTCCTGATATTGTCACATTGAATTGGCACTTGTTCTCCTCAAGATATGGAGCCCTCTTTTCGATCCTAAATGGGAACAATTAAGTGTTAGACCGCTTTGGGTCCGCCTTCCTCCACTTCCATTGCACTTATGGTCAGAAGATATTTTCACTCACATTGGTAATGCCATGGGCACCTTCTTGGACTATGATAAGTCCTATATCACTTCAGGCAATAAATCTTTGGCTCGCATCCTGGTTCACCTGGATACTAGGGAAGGTCTGGAAGAGTAGATTACACTACACTAGAAACACTTCACTCATATTCAAATAATTGATTACGAAGGGGTGCCATTTAGGTGCAGAAGGTGTCATAAGGTTGGACATCTCTTCAAAGAATTCCCTTTGGTAACTTTGGCATCATCCCCTTCCAAAGGCACAGATGTTCCAAGACTTGTGGCATCATCAATGGACGGACAGGTTCCTCACCTCACCCGACTACAGGCAATGGAAGGTGGTACTACACAACTCACCTCTTCTGTCTCTCCCCGGGCTCCTTCTCCACCCATGACGAGATCTCGTGCTGCAACTATTGCCGCTCTCTCTTCGATTACTTTTCCTCCTCTTTGGTCCTCTGTTTCTTTATCTTGTTTTTCCATCAATTACATGTTGCATTTACATCCATTGCTTGCATGTCTACCACTCCTCTCATTTGTCCCTTGGAACTTCCTAACTCTACATTTTCGACCACCCTACCTTCTATTCCTGGACTGTCTGTCACATCCACTTCCCCTGAACCCTCCACTTCATCTTGATAATCACATTCCTACAACCTCCACTCCCGGGTGTCTCTCCCACCTAGCCATATGGTATTGGCCTTATCTCCCCTCCTAAATCCACCAAGATCACTCAGGGACGAAAATCATTTATTTCAAAACCTATCATCCAAGCTGGGGAAGATGTGGCCCAGGGCAGACAATCCTCTCTTGAAAGGGTTTTTAGAGCAAAGAATACCCTCTCTCGGTCTCATGCATGAAGTGCATGTCCTTCAACTACAAAGGGTTGGCTAGCCCAGTTGAAAAATTAGCCCTTAAAAGAGTTCTTGATTCAGAGCCAATAGACATCCTTTTTTTACAAGAAACCCTCGAGAAGGCTGAGCAGGTCATCCTAGTTCTGCTCTCTCTAAGGCCAGCATGGTGCTTTAATGCACTTGATGTTAATGATCGATCTGTGGAATTTCACTTGACATCAATAACCGCACTATCAACCTCATCTCATTGTCGGGGGGGTTCTAGATTTATAGGCATGGACATTTAATCCTCAGAGATGGGTAGGGATTTCAAAATCATCAATGTATATGCACGTTATCTCAATAGGGTTGAGTTTTGGAATTGCTTACTACATCATTCCCAGACTAATTCCAAAAATCTAATTATGGGAGGGGATCTTAATTTCACAATTAGTCATGTAGAATCCTGGGGTCATAATGCACAGTTGGACCCACTATTGGATTTTTTCGAGCAACTTCTAGAGCAATGCCATTTGATTGATATCCCCTTGAATAAGATGCAACCGACTTGGCATAAAAAAATAATAAGAGAAGCAGCTATGGATCGGTGATTGGATCATTTCCTCATTAAAGAATATTTGTTAGGAACTGTGTCAAACTATCGACAATGGTTAGGATCTGGTGGTATCTCAGACCATTCCCCTATCTACCTGGAGTTGGCAGGACCCTTCCAGAATCCTAGAGCATCATTTAAATTCAACTCAACTTGGTTGATGGATCCCGATTACCACAAATTGTTCACTAATTTCTGGCGAGCTCACCCACCTACTTAGGGGTGGACTATGGCAAAAGGTTTTTGTCGTAAGAGCCTATCTATTTAATGGGGAAAACCCAAATGAGCCCAATATGATAAGACACTGTGAATTATAGAGAATAATCTAGTTGAGCTGATGGAAGAGCAGGGAAGGGGTTTCTCCTATGAAGAAGCTAAAAACACTCTCACTAATTTATGGGCTCAAAGGACAAAAATAATTAAAGATTGAGAGGAGACTTGGTGACTTAGGAGAAAAGCCATCTAGCTGAAGACTGGGGATGACAATAGTAGATTCTTCCATAATTATACAAAATTATCCGAATTGCATCTCTTGCCGAAATTATCTGAATTGCTAGGATTTTCCCTTGATTCATCGACCATGATGCAACATAGGATCTTACTAAGCCAGTAATGATCAGGGAAATGGAAAGAACTCTTAAATGATTCAAGAAGGATAAAAGTCCTGGACTAGATAGATGGTTGGTTGAATTCTATTTAGCGTTTTTTGATATTATTGGACTATACCTTCTTAAGGTGTTGGAGGAATGTAGAACCATTGGTCACATGTATGAGGCTATCAATTCTACCTGCATTTCCCTCATTCCCAAGGTAGTCTCTCCTCAATCCTTCAATGATTTTAGGCCGATTTCCATCTACAACTGTCTATACCAGATTATTGCCAGAATCATCGCTAACTGTATCAAGCCTATCCTCTTTGCCCATGTCTCTTGTGAGCAATTTTCCTTTCTGCATAATCAACAAAAACATGAGGCCATTGGTACTGCCAAGGAAGCTCTCCACTCCATTAAGATGAAGCATTTAAAAGGATCCATTCTCAGAATTGATCTCTCTAAGGCTTTTGATTGGGTAAGTTTGCTTTATCTTAGAATGCTCCTCACACATCTAGGCTTCCATCTCTCTTTCATTCAATGGATCATGTGCTGCATTTCTACTGTATATTTCAGTGTTCTTATCAATGGCTCTGCCTCCAATTTCTTTCATGCTGAGCGTGGTCTCAGACAAGGGTGCCCCCTTTCTCCACTCCTATTTCTGCTTGTTATGGAAAGACTAATCATATTGATATTGCAAGAAAGAATAGAGGGTGCATACAGGGACTCAAGATAATAGACCAATGTATCATCTCTCATCTCCTATTTGTAGATGATGTGCTCATCTTCCTTAATGGTGGCATTAAGGACTTCTCAACATTCTATGGTCTCATACTACTTTTTAGTGCTGCCACTAGGTTCGAAACTAATAGGCTAAAGTCATTCATTACTTTCTCTGCATGCTCTCCACAGGAAACTTGATATGCATATTAGAAATTTCCATTTCAAAGACAACTATTGGAAGATGGACTTAAATACCTAGGTTTCCACATCAAATATCATGTTTATAAAATAGCGGATTGGATTTATCTTGTGGCCAAGGTAGAAAAAAGACTTATCAACTGGAATCACATATTCTTATCCATAGCAGGGAGATTGGTTCTTATTAAATCTGTATTGGAAGCTACCCTGGTATATTGGATGTCCTTGGCATGGATTCCTCAATGTATACTATATCGAATCTAAAGAATTTGTCGTAAATTCCTTTGGAATGGTCACAAGGAACGAAAGTTGTTTGCCTCGGTGAGATGGAGCTGTATTGCACTACCCAAGAAATGGGGAGGATGGGGACTTAAAGACCTTCCATCATTTTTGCATGCACTAGTAGCCAAAATGGGATGGCTCATACTTAATTCCCGTAGTCTGTGGACATAGTTTGTATTATATAAATACGTATGAGTGTTACACATTATGGAATGGATACGAATCCCTTCATGGCACAGACAAGAAATTTTGATTATCTCGAGGGTTGTTCTTGACACTCTTCCTACCATCAGGAATGGCCTTACTTGGCACATTAAAGCATGCTCATCAGTTTGCATTGGATTGGACCCATGGACTGGTTGTGGTAATATGTATCGCCTTCCACTTGATCTCATAAATTTTCTCAATGAAAGGGGCATTGCTATGATTTCTCATATTGTAGACTTGGAGAACTCCACTATATTTATGCAGTCATGGAAATCTGTTGCTTATTTGGGAATACCCGACCAGTGGTTACAGGATTGGGAGGGATACATCTCTGCATTGATCGAATCACATGTCTATATAACAAATGATGATGACGAGCTCATCTTGGTACATGCAGCACATGGAGAATGCTCCCCCAAGGAAGGATACCCCATGATTCACGCTTCTCACAAGCCATCTATTTTGGTAGGGTGGTGGCGATCTCTTTGGAAAGTTAAGGCTGCCCCTCATACCCAACTATTTATGTGGAACATTTTAATGAACAAGACCCCTACTGGAGTAAATATGATGAAACGATCCCACTATGGTCCAACCTGGTGTGTCATATACCATCAGGCAGAGGAATCGAATGAGCATATCTTCCTTCTTTGTCCCACTGTTAGTCACATATGGGAACAAGTCCTCTCCTCCCTAGCTATAACACAACGATGGTTTGGTCAAAATATCTTGGATGCTTGGAACCACTCGTGGGATGGATCCTCAAATCTAAAAAATCATAATCTCCCATTCATTATATGCTGGTCTATTTGGTTGAACAGGAATAGTGTCATCTTCAATAACAAATAAATTCAGTGGACCTTAGTAATTGCTCATATTATCAATGCATTTCACGAGGTTCCTAATGATGACCATACTCCTCTTGTCCGCACCATGATACCTGAAGCTATTAACCATAATCAACCTTGGGCCTATTTTGACGGATATTCTCAGGAACAAGGATGTGGGGTGGACATTATATTCCACTTATTAGATAATCATTCTTACCTTATCCAGATGGGATTGGGTGTTGGTACTAATAACTTTGTTGAACTCAACACACTCAAACACCTTCTACATTTTGCATTGTCTCATGAATGCAGAAAACTACAGATTTTTGGGGACTCCAAAATCATTATAAATTTGTTCAATAACACATCTACATGTCATGTGCATTCATTTAGGAACATATTAGATGATGCCATGCAATTAAAAACACATTTTGATCACATTTCTTGTCTACACATTTACAGGGAATGCAATCAAGTTGCAGATCGATTATCCAAGGACGCCATGAACCAACCCAGAGGTCTATGGTTAATTCAAGGACAACAGGAGGTAGATAGAATTTTGACTACAACCACAGGCCATACATTGATCAGCTACATCAGAGGGTTGATAGGCCCTAATCACAACTATTATACTGCAGTACATATCAACTATTTATGCCTTATATATTTTTGTATTAATCTTTTTATTGAACAATCACTGTGTACCCTCTGTGGGTACTTTTTTGTACATACTTATAATTCAAAGGCTATGGCCACAACATATAGAATATGCCTTTAGTCATCTACAACAAGTAATTTTCCAATTAATAGAAAATTACTATATTTCCAGTGAAAAAAAACATATAAAATCTAAAAACAAATATTCTTTATTATCTTCATTATTTGTTATGGGTGAAAGTTATATAATCATTATTTTTAATTTAGCTGATATTATTATAGTGTTACTATTTTTATTTATAAATATTAATATTAGTTAAAATATTATAAATAAAAATTAATTATTTAATTTTTAAATTGAAATAATTTACCAATAATATTATTAAACATTCTTTGATATTAATGTATTATAATTATATAACATAAAGTAATAGAATTTTGGAGTGATAATGAATGTGTAATTTTGTTAACTCACTTTAAAAAAAAAACATTGGTCCAAATCATTTTCGGTGTTTGAAATTATAAAACCTGATGATGCATCTACATATTATAGTCTTCCCAAAATTGTTCATGGTTAATTTATTATAGTTTTTAATCTATACATCTTATCAAGTCATTATTACATAACAATTGCATAAAGAAACTAGGGAATTAACCCTTAATTTTTTTTTAACTGGTAGAGACCACATCCACAAAATCCTAGAAGAGATCATATCCACCAAGTGGTCCAAAAGGGTAATAAGATATTTGATGTGAGTTCATCTCCTTTGAATTTTTGTGTAGTTAGGGAGCCTCATGCGAAGAGAAAACATCAGCGGAGAGTATGTTTTCATTTTGTTAGACATGCATATTTTACATATTGTACCTACATTTATGTTTTAGGTTCTCTCTATTTAATTTTATTATGAAATTCATGTGAATTTGTTTTAATTTTTGTAACATTTATTTATTTTTTTACACTAACGAAGATAAAGAAATAGTTTTGATATTTTAACTTATGTTTAATATTTTCTTTATAGTGAATCAATCTTTTCTCATTCTTAATCTCATTGTAATGCCATGATTTTTATTTAAAGTTGGTCATGGAAATCCTATTAAATGTAGTGATATCTGAAAGATATCATCTTCTACTACTTCCGAGTAATATAATGGATCCACTAAGTAGCGTCTCTAGCCCAACTTCTCTTTAGGCTTGAGTGACTTTCACTAATTTTTGAAGTTGTAATGAAAAGCCTTTAATTCTGCCATGTTCAACATATATATATATATATATATTAAGTACAGTACCATATCCTTACAACCCATGGGTACAAGACAACCTATATATACATATATATAAAGTACAGTACCATATCCTTACAACCCATGGGTCCAAGACAACCTATAAAATAAGAATAGTGTAAATTATATTGCTTTTATTTTTGAAATCATTTATTGTAAGATATTTTTAGATAGCTCAATTTTCTTCGAAATCTCTTTAGAGATAATGCAACCCAAAAATTCACACTCATAAGTTTTTTAGGATATAAAGCATGTTAGTGAGAAAATCCATTTTCTATACAGCCACAACTCAATGTTTCTATACCTAAAAAACTTTTGAGCTTCCACTAATACTTATTTAAGTACTACAATCATAATTTAGCTTATTATGGATGCGAATTCCTAGATACTTATATGCAGATAATTCATTAAAGATTTAATTATCATAACAAACTTAAGGTATGTGACACACAAATTTTTTATGAATATTATTTTTGTTTAAACGAAGTTCATAGCTATCCTAGAGTTTGTGATTTAAAAAAAAATAGAAGAGAAAATATTGTGTTGCTTAATAAACTTAAATAGATTCCTCTCTAAAAGAATAGTGTTATGTGCATAAAGGACTCAAAGGAGGGGGCTTATAACTACCTTGATCGCATATCCTTCCTACTTTAGGAAATATTCTAAACAATGCATGTAAATTCAAAAAAGGTGGGTAGGAAATTCATCGTGCTTCATCCTTATAATTTATTTCCTCTAAGTGACTTTTGTTTCTTTTAAATAATATTTCATCTATTATATAATATTTCTTCTAGTTTTTTTCGAAGGTTATTTCAAGAGGTTATATTGATAGATTTTCTCTAGTTGAGAATAAAGAAACATGGGAGATTACCTTTATTATTCAAATATTCTTTTGGATACAATTCTAGGAACAATAAAGTATTTATAGTTAAGCGATAATTTTAAAAAGTAATTTATCATTGAGCTTTCCTATTGTGTTTTTTTTTTTTTTAATTAAGTATTTTTATTGCCATCGAAAAATAGATTACATAATTAATAAGCCCATCATCAAAATTACAACCTCACTTTGCCACATAGGGAACCAAAGCTATTAGCCAGTATTAGAATTATAGAAACTCTACATAGATCATTAGAAAAATGACTAAACAAGAGAACAAAAAATACAAGATCATGTTGAAACATAACCAAAAAATAATAAAGAAATCATGTGTCTAATGATGAATGTGGAGTTAGATCCTTCATACTCGAACTAGGTGGCATAAATGACTTGAACTCAATTTGGATGTTACTCTCAATGTGATTTAAGCATGCTTCTTTTCTATCCAAAAATTCCTGTTGCTTCAACTGATTGCATTCAAGGTCATTGGGAAAAAATATAATGTCATTCTTGTCGTCATGCTTCTCCTTTATGACTCCTCCAAGTATACTCTTTAACTTTCAATGAAGTGGAATTGAATGCATGTAATTATTCTTTCCTCCCTTAGTATCACTAGGGTTTGGAAGCCATTGGAACACCTCCTCTAAAAGCTTTGAGTTCAAATAGGCTTATTGCTTTTGTGCAGGCTAGGTATTAAGTCTTTAAATCTTTTCCCTAGTGTTATAGGGAGTTATAGAGTGATAATTGGTCACTTCCTCCTATGCTTATGACTAAGAATGTGACTAATTCTTCTGGTCATGCCCACTAGCCCCACAATGACCAAGCACATTTTGTCGAGGACTAATTCCTATAATCGTAATATAACCACATAGTTCTTTAGAAAGAAACTCCACCAGTTTTGAAATTCATGCTCTACCAACAACCCCACTAAGAAAAATACAAAATCTAGGGACCTGAGAGTAATTACCCAGCCCTCGCCCCCACTACAACTGCTAACAAAGATTGTTCTTACATTCTACATTCTTTGCAAAACTGGCTGGGAAAATGACCAAGAATGATAGACTCGACTCAAACCTCATAACCTATACCAATGACTAAGAGGAAGATTCCACAGTTCCTTACGTTGAGAAACTAGAAAAACAAAAATATGAGCCCTCTCGCAAAATAACCAAACTTTACAACAAAGGAATGAAAAAACAATAATAGATGAACCAACAGACCTTAGAGAGATGGAAACACTAGGTTGAGGATATAGTGAAACAAAGGAAGCTACAACTCTAGATGGGGAAGAGAAATTACCCATTTAAGATATCAAAAAAAAATGCCAAGATATTTTTGTTTACCAATGTCGAGTCTAACCTATAAACATAAAAATTATGCCTCCAGTCCAAAATACCACCACAAGAAGTCATTTTTAAGCTTGAGACTAAATTTTTACCTACTTTCGCCCCTCCAACATGGCCACCATCTCCCATACCAAGAAAAAATTCAAGGAGCTACAACTATTATGGTCCCCAAACATAGCACCACCTTCATATTGCCAATTGAAAAGAAGAAATTCCCATTTCCATGCCCAATTTTTTGGATGGTCAGCGTAACACTCTTCCCTTTCCCTTCTCTAAGAGGGGAAGGAAAACCCCACCTACACTAGAAAAATCATGCCCTCAAGGTTCATATTCCATTCTCATAGTATATCTAATATAAGGAGGATCCATGGTACACCTCTCCATAAAATAACGATATGACCTCACATGCCTCATGTTGGGGGGGAGGGGGGTAGGCCATGCCACCCCCTTCTTAATGACATACATATTCAATGGGTTGTGAGTGCTCCCCCACCCCTGCCCTCGACCACTTGGCCAACCACCCCCATCGTGGACTCTTATTTTGGTTTTATAGACACAAGTTAGTCCTATCTTGTAAAGTTGTATTTGTTATTTTTTAAATTAAATAGCATATTCAACTCACTATAAGTCTAATTATTATTTCTCTATAACTTTAGCAGCTATTTTCATAGCCACTTTTAAAAATATGAATCATATGAATTTTTGTTCAAGTCTTAGGGAAACCCTACTTGGTATTACGAAGTTTTAGAACTTGTTAGAAATCCCACTTATTATGTATAAATTTTTTCTTTGCAAGGCACTAACACTAAACACAATGTTTTTAATAGTGAAAATATTATGGTTTGTTAAAATTATCTTTTTTTTAATTGAGTTAATGATGATTCATAAATACTTTTGGGGTCTCAATTCCAATATTTAATAATGAGGATACCTCGCTAATTAACCTTGTCATTGAGGATTAGTTTTCAAAACTTTACAAGTTCAAATTTGGAAATATTTTTAAAAAATCATCTTTTTTCGTAAGTTAAAATTGTATTACCTTATCAATCTACTTTACGACAAATGATCTCAACCTACCCAGTGGGAAACTAGATGGTTTTGACCATTTTCCTATAGAGTAGCTAGTCCAAAACTGCAAAAAAATTACCATCACTAACATAATAAAATTATCTACATAAGCATCAAACCATAGAATACTGACAACAATCATATTACAACTAAGAATGAGAAGGTCTAACATGACCCAAATCTCTTGCACTAGATCTTGGGGGCTCATAACAGGTAGTGGTGTACAAGATGTGCCACCTAATTTGAGTGAGGTGAGCGTCCATCCTATCCATATGAAACCTCATATTCCTATATTCTCTTCTCATGTTTGTAAGGCTAGTGAAAAATTTAATTGGTATATTTTTTTCCATTAGAATCCTTCCAATAAAGGTTTTCATCTTCTAGTAAAGAAAAATGTCTCGAAGATAAATTTTTTCCCATCTTCTACGGTGCCTAGGGTCTAAAATCATCTAACCAAATTCCTCCTGAAACTATGAGTCAGAAAGTGAAAGTTTGTCTATGGTCGCCATATTTTCCAGGGTCTAATTTTTACTATGAATATCACTATGAATAGCTGAATGGAAGGACTTGGAAGCCTCCTGGGCTTGAAGATTGTAACATCCCCAAAAATTTCTTAAAATTTTCTTATGAAATACTACACTTCTTTTATTTAATTTCTCCTCAAGTTTACATATAGCTCACAACATAAAAGTTCCAATTTCAAAGATCTATAAATCCTTCTTACATAGCATTTTCTTGTAATTTATTTATTTATTCTCATTCACAATAATGAATTTCCTTTCTTCATGGTTCCAGTAAAAATAAACCAAATATAGATTTTCTTTAGGGTTAGTTTAGGTAGCTACCCTTTGTTTCCTCTCCATCATCTTTGTCTCATTTTCTCATGCACTGGTAAGGGATTATGATCTACAATCAAATCTTTGGTTATGATGAATAAAATTAAGCCCTTGCTCTCAAGAATTGAATCCACAATGTTGGAATTGATTTTTGGTTCACATTCTCCAGCAAGAAAATGGTTTGTTGTACACATCAAGGTAATTTATTATTAGGTTGATATTAATCTTGAATTTTATCAATTATTTTCATTAAAATGTGGCACCTATTTCTTATAGTTAATAAGCAAAGTTTAATTCTTCTTGCCAATGATATTCCTTTTTCCTTGATTTTCTCGATTGGTAACTGAAAACTTGGATAGGGTTTTAGATAAGCCCTAGATTGGTCTCTTAGTGATGGTACCCTCTAACTTCAAGGTTCATGGCAAGTACAACTCCATTTGACACCAGCAAAGTATAATTTATTCATTTCATAAAAACCTTACTTATGTAGTCTATGAATCCTAACTTTTTTTGAGAAGAGGGTTTTCCTTCATGGCTAAATTGGTTACTAATATATAATTTCATTTTGGTGTAGGGTTTGGGGACTTCAACTTCGCTACAATGGAATAGGTAAAAATTGTTATTGTCTTTTTGTATGGCTTATTACAGTGCTCATAATAACTCTTGCAAAGAGCTTGTCCTAATTCTTAACCCAATTTCATGTATAGTTTACATGTTTATTATGATTAAGGATATCCTTAGAGAACCTTTTCCTTTGCATGTATTCTATGCAAGATTTATATCTTAGCTACACCTATTCTCCAGGTGCTTACAATTATTTTTTAATTAAATTGAATAGGGCTCTCAGGCTTGGTGAAATAGACCCTTCTAGGGTTCCAAGGCTTACAGTTTAAATAAATTGGAAAGGGCCTTATACATGCCAATATGTTTCACTTGGTCATTTTTATGAGTGATGATTTGAAAAATGTAAATGTATATAAGTAGCAAAGGTCAATTCTCTGTAACTTTTCATTCCTCTGCTAGCGTTGTATTTAATACTTATAATTTTTTTTCTCCTCCAGCTATATTTGACTCATTATACTTGCATTTCTCTGTGTGTAGCCAGGCTTGGATGGCCAAGATATATAAAATATTTATGATTATTATATATATATACTTTTGGCTCTATTATAGAAATATAATTTGTATCAACATTGAACCCTCTATTATTAACAATTAGTAAATTTATTAGGGTCATTTTTTTCATTTTAATAATATATACAATTGCTAATTATGAGCATGGCATTAGCCTAGATAGGAATGGATTGAGATTTTAAGTCTTTATGTCAAAACTAAGAAGCATAGACTTGCACTTTCTTCAAGTTAAATAAAAAATATTTTTTAGCTTGAATTTTGCATATTATAAAGGTCGTTTACGCCCCTTAATGTATGGTATTTCCATTTACTTTTTTTATAGGAATTGATGCCATGCACAACTATTGTCTTTTAATTTGTTTATTTATGTGTATACTTTACAGGTTATCTAAATGGTATAACATACTTAACCAGTAGTATAAAAGAGTTTTTATTTTTATTTTTTTCTTTCTTTCTCTTAAGACTCATGCGAGGCCAGATACCTTGCAAATATTTGCATGGGAACTACTTGGTTTCATCTGAGCCCTAACCTCCTTAGTGTTCAAGACTGATATTCTTGGGTTAATTGAATATGATTTTCCCTCATCATAAACTAGAACTTATAACAAAAATTCTTTTCTTGGCATGCCATACATACCCTCATATGTTTATTTGTATGTGTTACTCATAAGATTATTATTATTTTAATTATTTTTAACTCTTATTCCACTACTGGAAAGAAATAGACAAACATGGTTATGTTTATAAATCCTTTCCCTCATCTCCTACTTAATACCTAAAAATGTTGATTACATTTGTGTCCACCATAATATATTAAATCCTAATAGAAAAAAATTGGATAAGCACCTATTTTACCCGCTCACCATCTGCTTCAAAAGGATAAGAACTACCTTTTACCTGTAACTATCTCTATTATCTATAACAGGTTAGAGAAAGAAAGAAAGAACATTTTTAGCACAATTGTTTACATACATAAATATTTTTTTTTGTACATATCAGATTAATAAACATTGTGAACCACTTATTGTAGAAGTAACTCTACATCTAATATTTAAACTCTCTCATAGTATTTTTTTCTTTTCTCAAACATTAACCAGGAAATATAAAATTAAAAATTCATTTGGTTATCAAGAATTCTTAGAAAGTGTGACAGAGGATTCCACGTTCATCCTAACCTATGACTTGGATTTTACAACCCGTTCACTGTGAGCTACAATCCTCTTTATGAGGAAAACAAATGAGAAATAATTTCCAAATGATTCACCTCCTGAACCCTTTTAGCATCATCTTGCAAATTTTATGGGATCAAACCAATCTTTCTATCCCACTAGTTTTGTTCTCAAAAGAAAATTATTTTTCTCTTCCACAATGATCTAGTATAAGCTACACCTCATGATATTTATCTCCAATCATGAAATATTTTTGGTGCTCTACCTCTCTCCAAAATTCTCTTGAATTCTAGAAAAAGGGAAGATTTTTCAATCTTTTGGTCCAGATGCCCTTCTAGTCATAAGTGTTTTGCAACGGTTTTCTTGATAGTTAAAAGTTAAATCTCACACGACAACATTTAAAACATTTTCCAGGATGTTAACACATCAAAATAATTTCTTCTTTCATTAATTAAAATAATTTTTTACATCAATGTATCATATCATTAGTCTTTTTCTTTCTAGCCAATAACTAATGTAACATCATAAAGTAATTTTCTATGGGTGTTACAAAGATAGGCTCCATTACAACCTTGGGGCTTTTATCACCCTCTCGCCCCTTATTCTCTTGCTCCTCATGAGATGACATTGCATAGGGGCGAATTGAAACACAATGGACCAGTTATCACAAAGGAGTAATACATGTCGAGAAAGGAACCAATGTTCAAACCTCAACCAGGTTTAGGGCACAAAATCTGTAGAAATATAGACTCAAATATGTTCAAGTGTAAAAGAGCATCCCAAAATGAAGAAGCCAGAAATTACACAATACCCAATCCCCATAGTGAAAACACTTCCTTGGAACTCGAGACATATCTCAGAGTAGTCATAGTCGACCTCATTACTTGAATTAAGTTGAGCAACCTGCCAACTCACACTACCAAATATTAAGGGTACAATCAAACTAATGAACCATACATTGTAAAACAAATAAACTGCAATATAAGCATACTTGAAAGGTTTAAAAATTACTAGGTTGGTACAGTACTCTAAATGTTGCAATTAGGGTAGAAATCCCACTATTCAAATAACAGGCTAGTTTACAGCCAACTGACCTCAACCTTCTCCAGCAGAATGCTTCCAAAATTATCATCCCTTTCTCTTCTCACAAAACCTCTTAGCTCCACTTTGTTAGTTCATGCTCCTCCCTTGGTAAGAGCAATAATTTGGTGCTTTAGATACATCATGCACTAACTCCATTTTGGTAAGTTACCCAAATTCTATGATGATAGTGGCATTCTCTACCTATCAAGCCACCCACTACTGAGGATTTTAACCAAAAACTTCTCCTTGTAGTAGAAAACCAATACTTAGTTTGGAAATTGTGCCACCAATACTTTCACTTACTCCACATTTATCCATTTTCCATAATATGAAGAGTCGTATTAAACTTACTTCTCATGAAATTGTATGCATGAAATGGCCACACCACCTTGCTTTTAATTAATTTCATCTTGTTGTTTTTGGAGTGGTGAGCCATCTTTTCCACACCACCATGAACCTCAAGCCTCATCCACTAAGGGAATTTGAGTTTTCATTTTTATTTATCTATTAATGTTTTTTTTTAAATATTTTTTTTATCCTTTATTTTCATGATTATTTGTAATATATTTAAAGCATTCTTGATATCATTATCTTTTATAACTTTTGCATTATTTATTATATCATGAATTAATTTAAACAAATTTATTCTCATGGTTGTAAAAAAAATGTTTCTGTGAGGAAGATGAGGGATTCATTGTAAAAGAATACTTCAAATCCTTACTATTGTCAAGAAAGAAAAGGATGAATTCCTTAAATATTTTTAGAAAACTGTTTCGATTTTATGAAAATCGAATGACTTTTCATTATTTAAATTTTCGATACTTGACTTTTACCTAAATTATGTATTATAAAATTAATATCAAGAATTTATTTTTTCAATTATAATTATTTATAATATTTATATTTTAACCATAGGAAAAAGTAATAATGCATTGTTATAAATTATATTATTATCAAATTTTATTACATTTATAAATTTAATTTATTGTAGTATGAAAGATATATATATTATAATAACCAAAAAAATTTAATAATATAATTTTATTAATTATATTATTATCAAATTTTATCACATTTATAAATTTAATTTATATATATATATATATATATATATATATATATATATAAATATATATATTTTGATAGGTAATCACCCACTAGGGATTTGAACCAGTGACCCATTGCAAGGAGTGCCTTAACAGTGCACCCATTCACCATCAATACAAAGCCCTATAGGCGAAATATATATATATATATATATATATATATATATATATAGAGAGAGAGAGAGAGAGAGAGAGAGAGAGAGAGACGTATAATTTTTTTATGCTTTTTTTAATGAGAATAAGATATTTTTTAAATTAAAAAAAAAATGATTTATAATAAAGAAAAATATATATATATATATATATATATATATATATATATATATATATATATATTTGATTAATTTTAATTAAATTTATTATAAAATGTGGATAATTCCATATTTAATAAATTTCAGGTCTATATGTTTGTGAAATTTATATATATATTAAAGAATGGAAAACCTATAGTATTTTCTCATATTTTATTAATGGGAAATTAGACAAATCAGCTTGATTACATCTTCTCCTAAGGGAATCTAAAAGCATGTGAGCATGAACAACTAGCAAAAATATCAAAGAACTTTATGTTTGGGCCTAGACCATTTGAGCTAACCCTTAGGGCTTAAACTTTTGCACATTTGGTACAACTTGGGGGAAAACGTCAGCCTCCCTTAGCCTGAAAGCAAGAGAGAGGCTATTGGTACTAGGCTATCCCTCAGTGTAAAATAACATAAAAGTGATGCTTGATTACATCTCCTCCCAAATCCTGATGCTTGATTACATCGAAAATACTATGAGCATGAGAAAATAGCAAAAATATCAAAGAACTTTAGATTTGGGCCTATACCACTTGAGCTAACCCTTAGGGATTAAAATTTTTCACATTTGGTACCACTTGGGGAAAAAAGTAAACCTCCATTTGGGCCTAGACCATTTGAGCTAACCCTTGGGCTTAAAATTTTTTACATTTGGTACCACTTGGGGAAAAAGTTAGCCTCCCTTAGCCCGAAAGCAAAAGAGAGGCTATTGGTACTAGCTAGCCCTTCGTGTAAAATAACTTAAAAGCGCTACAAAGTTATTCTATTCCAGAGAGTCGACGTGTCAACTTACGTAACTACAATTACGTAACTTGTACTTGGGTGAGGACGATAACAAAAAGATACTTCATTCTAGAGATTCAAGAGGACGATAACAAGTTACTCTATTCCAGAGAGTCAACATGTCAACTTACGTAACTTGAACTTGGGTAAGGGTGATAACAACTATTGCACCTAAAAACCCAAGATAAACTCACCTGATGAAATTCTTGGCACTAAGTACTGCTAGGGAAGAAAGCTAGCCTCCCTCTCAGCCTGAAAGTAAGAGAAAGGTTCTTTGTGCTAGGTCAGACCTCAATTAGACTTACTTAAAAGGCACAACAAAATTACTTTATTCCAAGGCATCTACATATTTACATAAGAAAGTTGAACAAAAATATGAAAAATAATAACTATTATAACCAACCATCCAAACTAAATTCAATTGACTAAATCAAAATATATTTATAATAATAAACTTAAAATAAAAAAAAAAAAAAATTATATATATATATATATATATAATTAGTTCAAAAAAAATTCATATCAACAAATGAATATTATATACTATTCTTATTAATCATAAAAACTATAAAAATGAATTTCTATCTTTAATAATTAAAATTGCAATCAAAATTCCATTTAGATTATCCATAATAATCAAAATTATAACATCCATTTTTTAATTCAAAATTATACTTTCGTTAAGAAATTTTATTCCTCAAATGTGATATACCATCAATTTTGTAAAAACATGAATTATACATAACACATTCCATTTATATATTATTAATTTTGAAAAATAATTTTATTACATTATTTTTAATATTTTATTTATTTTATTTTAATATTTTTATCTATATATAACAAATTTGTTGAATTTATTTTATAAATAAATATGGTCAGAAGTATTCTCATCGCTGTAAAATATTATTTAGAAAACAGATATGATCAAAAAGTATTCCCATCACTGTAAAATATTATTTAAAGCTTATCAATGTATTATAAAATAATAAAAAAGTTATAAAAAAAATATACAAAAAAATTCAAACTGTTTCAACGGCGCTGTAAAATATTATATATAACTTATCAATGTGTATAAAACAGAAGAGTTATACAAAGTATATACAATTTTTTCAAACCGTTTCAAAATAGATGATGTTGTACAGCGCCAATCCATATTGGACAACCCAAGCATTAATAAAACTTTACTCAGTTAAAACTTAGAATATTTAATACGAACCTTTTAATAAAGACCAAAAACAAATGGACCAAACTAATAAGAGATAAATTAAAAGCAGAAGTCTATCTACTCTGCCTAGATTCCCTCCTACATAATGAATTTTTTTATTTTTAAAAAATAAATTACTATTTTTTATTTTTAAAAAATAAGTTATTATTTTTAATTTTTTAAATTAAATATTAAATTATTAAATTTTGTTTTTAAAGATGTAAATGAGTTGGTAATACAATGTACTATTAAGATATTTCTAGTAGTGTTTTTAGTTTAAATTTATTCTAGCATGTATGGTAATGGTAGCATTTGACATGGATTCCATATCGTATGATTATAAAAATTATAACTTTCGAAATAAACATTATATTATATGGATACAAATTTGGCGGTTTGACTTTAAAAAAAATTATTTAAAATAATTAAAAGATTATATAAATTGCATTCAATACGAGAGAACAACTCAAAAGACTAAATATAAATAAACCCATATCATATTATTACAAACTTATGCAATTACAAATTTCTCTCAATAAAGGAAATAAACATTAAGCCTTAAATATATAGGTTATTATTAAATACATGGTCATCATGGTTAAGTTATTGGTGTTGGACATATTTTTTTGTTATTTGCGATGAACCAATTTCCTTGGAACGAATTCCTTCCTCGACATATCTTTTTGTCATTTGCGATGAACCAACTTCCTTGCTTACACACAATACTTTGTTTATAAAATGTAATTTTTATTTGTATTAATAGAAATTACGGTGTTTTTTTTCCAAATAATTCATTATAATGCTATAATATAAATATTTAATATTATTATTATTAATGAAGAGGATGAACTACTTAAACATTTGAAAAAAAAAATCCATATTTACTCAACTAAATTCAAAATTTTTTATTATTTTATATTTTAAATATTTGATTTTTAATGTAACTAATGTATTATATAATTATATAATCTAAAAATCTAATCAGAAGAAAAAAAAAGGTGAAGTTAAAAAACAAGAAATTAGAAAAAAAATGGGCTATATTTAATTATACAAAGTTAAGTTATGCAATTTGCAGATTCTGAATATTTTGATAACAATTGTTAATTCTTTTCCGTTTCTTAATATGCCCTATTTTATGATTTTTGTTCTAAATACAAATTTTAGTGATGAGTCAACATGCATTCCGACCATTATTCTAGCAAATAGTGATGACTATCCAACTGTTAGTTTATAATAGGCTTTCCTACAGTGAAAAAAAGAAGAGAAAGCCTCACATAAACTAATGTGGATTTAGAATTAGTTGATGTTTAACTTAATAATAGGTTTTCCTACTGTGAGAAGAAAGAGAAAACTTCAGATAAACCAATGTGGATTTGGAATTAGTTGGTGTTTAACCTAAATTTTAAAAATGGATAGTTTGTAGAAGATTTTACATATTATAAACTTGGATTGGTTTACCAAGTTAACAACATACATTTTGTTTAGATTCCATACAAGCAGTCTAATTAGTTTTTTAAATTTCTTTTTTGGTCTCCTTGAAAATTCTAATATGTAATTTAAAAATGAAAAAATAACCTTAAGTATAACCTAAATAAAAATTTCTATTAAGCCAATATTGATTGTTGAAGATAAAAATTTCTATTAAGCCAATATTGATTGTTGAAGATGGAAGTAGACAGTGTCAAATTTGAAGGAACACCACCATGGCCACTTTAATCAACAAATTTTACTCAACTTTGAAAATATTAAATAATGAGAAGCTTTTGATTAAACTAAAAGTCATTGGCGACCAATTGATAATTACTAGGATGACCCATGAGCCTGTGAATTTAAGTGTTTATATTAGATTTACTATATATGGTTGCTTTATTCAGAGCATAAGACATGGATATGGCACCAAGAAAAAATATGATATGCATGGATATGGTATTTTACTACTATGCTTGTTTAGATATGATTCCCTTATTACTCATATATATATATATATATATATATATAATAGATACTGATTGGTTATTTTTTTTATATGAAATTAAACTATATAAGATTATGATTAGTAATCATTGGTATATTAATAATTTTTCTACTTAAAATTTAAGTAATGATTAAGATAGGGAATTAGGTTTTTTTTTTTTTTGAAAATACATTTTCATAATAAAAAAATATTTAAAACTAAAAACTTGTTATTCTTGAAAATATAAGAACATAAATTAATTACTTAAAAATTAATATATATAACTATTTTAAAAATAAAATTTTATCATAAGACATATTACTTTTACAAAAAATAACAAAACATTTTTATTAATAAATAATATTTAATAATTAACATCTAAATCATAATTAATTTGACCATTACAATTTACAATAATAATATAATGATTATGCAACCAAAAAATATAATAGTTATTTATCATATATGTATATATATAATATAACAAAGGAATATCCTAAATGAAGAAAATTAAAATCACATGACAAAATATTTGTATAAAAATATGAAATATTAAAAAAAATTAGAAAAACACACATATATATAATTTATATTGATTTGTACACTATATTAATAAAATATCCAATTTCACATAATAAAACATCAAGTAAAATCATATCAATAAGATTTACAAGGTATTTAGAAATGGAAAAACAAAAATATATAATTTAAATTAATTAATATAATCATATCAATAAGATTTACAAGGTATTTAGAAATGGAAAAACAAAAATATATAATTTAAATTAATTTATACCATATATTGATAAAAGATCCAATTTCAAAGAATAAAAAATACGTAAACATTAAGAAGATTATCAATAAGATTTATAGGTACTGTGAGGTCACTTAAAAATCTAAACGAATACACTTTGTGAGAGACTCATGTTGAGATGAGATATTGAAAATCTAAACGAATACACTTTGTGACAGACTCCGGTTGAGATGAGACATTGGATATAAGCCTCGTTTACAGTGTAGTTGGAACAAATAAAAAAATAAAAAGATTAAAAGGAAGGAAAACAAAACCCAGAAAAAGATCATTGACCAAATCTTGTAAGTCGTTGACATGTTGTTTGATAAAAGTTGCAGTAATTACTCTCCGAACCTCGATCATGTTAAGAAGGCTACTTCAGCTTTACTAAGTTTCTTTACATAAGGTGAAGATCAAATTCAATGCCTTCCATTATGTTAAGAAGGATACTCCAGATTTATTGAGTTGCTTTACTTAAGGTGAAGATCAAATTCAATATCTTTGATCCATCCACAGATGACAATGACATTCACTAATGGAGTTATGTAATAAATATGTTAATTTACTTCTACTAAAAGTAAGTTGGTAGACTTTCAACTAATAGAAAGCTTGATATATTGTTAGACATAAATGTTTATTTTATTTTAATTGAATTAAAAATATTAGTTATGGTCAGTTAAGGAATTACGGGGAGGTGAAAAATGATAAATGAGGATTTTATCCATGAGGAAGTTAATGGGCAATTACTCATTTACCTAGAGATAAAAATCTCAGTTGGGGAAAAGAGAGTTGAGAGGGTAGAGAGGAACCAGAGGAAATCAAGAAAGAGGAGAAGAGAAATTAGTATGTTAGACATGATATTGTTGAGGTGAAGAAAAATGTTGCCATTGAGAAATTCTTGAGCTGGTCAACCAATGGAATTTTTGTTCAGACCTATGAAGTTGTGAAAGTTCTGGGAAAGACCAAAGACCTAGTGAGGTGCAATAAGCCCTGGTAGACCTACGTTGGTCTCTACCTAAGAAATATTGTCTAGGAGGGAAATCAACTTGGGGGAGCTCTGGTGCTATTACCATGGTCATTGGTTGGGAGGAGCATTCTCCCTTCCCTAGTGATTTCTTGTGGCAACCCAAATAACATTTAACCATGGTAAATATTAGTGGTGAATTTTAACCCAATGGCGGAATTTAAGGAGTTTTTCATTTTAGAGGGGTGAAACTTTTATAAAACACCATTTTATATATTTAGCCCAACTTATATATATATATATTTCATTTTAGCCCTAAAAAAGGGCGGATAAACTATGAAGAGACTCATTTGACGTGATTCCTCTATTTTGGGAGGTTATATTCCATTACAACCGCCCAATTTTCTCCTTTGCAATGTTAAATTGGTTTGCAATCACTCATTTTGTGGTTTGGGAGGTTATATTTGGTCCCCATAAATAAAAATGTACATAAAGTGTAGCTATGGTGAATAAATAAAACCTCTTTTTATACTTACTCCAAATGTATGATAAATAAATAAAAATATAAATAAACCAGAGGTATGGTAAATAAATAAAATCTCTTTTTATATTTAGTCCTTAACCCTCTTTCTATTTAAGAAGGCTCAACCAAGATTTATTTAAGTGAACCCTATGGACCAAAAACCATATCTATAAAAGAGGTATGGTAAATTAATAAAAATATAAATAAACTATAGGTATGGTAAATAAATAAAACATTTTTTATATTTACTCCATAAGTTAGGTTATATTTACGAACACACAAGGATGTAAATAAATAAAAATATAAATAAAGTGGAGGTATGGTAAATAAATAAAACCTCTCTTTATATCTAGTCCATAATCCCCTTTCTATTTAAGAAGGCTCAAAAAAGAGGTTGTATTTAAGTGAATCCTATGGTTCAAATACCATATTTATAAAAGAGGTATGGTATATTAATAAAAATATAAATAGAGGAGAGGTATGGTAAATAAATAAAACATTTTTTTCATATTTACTCCATAAGTCACCCTATATTTAGGGACACGAAGGGTGTAAATAAATAAAAATATAAATAAATTGGAGGTATGGTAAATAAATAAAACTTGTTTTTATACTTACTCCAAAGGTATGATAAATAAATAAAGATATAAATAAACTAGAGGTATGGTAAATAAATAAAACCTCTTTTTATATTTAGTCCATAACCCTCTTTCTATTTAAGCAGGCTCAAAAAAGAGGTTTTATTTAAGTGAATCCTATGCGCGAAATACCATATTTATAAAAGAGATATGGTAAATTAATAAAAATATAAATAAACGAGAGGTATGGTAAATAAATAAAACATTTTTTTATATTTACTCCATAAGTCACCTTATATTTACGAACACTAAAAAAAATGTGTTATATTTAGGTGAAGCCTATGGGCCAAATACCATAGGCCAAATCATTATTAATACCATGGAAACAAACATTATTAACCCTAATATTAGTATTAATAAAAATAAAGATGGCACATGGTATTGATCCATGGTATTCACGTGGAATATAGGCTATTTAAAGGGAGGAATTAAACCAGAATAGATCCATATCTATTCTGGATCTACTAAGCAGCGAGAGGTATCAAATATCATGATATGCAAACTAGCATAGAGTGAAAAATATTTGATATGGAGAAAGGTGGATAGGGAGTGGCAAGGGAGATATGGAGAGTCAGTGAGTGAGTGATATATATATATATATATATATATATATATATATATATATATATATATATATATATATATATGAAGAGAAAGTGTGTATGTTTTAGGGGTGAGAAGCAGATACAAGGGGAGATATAGATATAGATGGGGCAGGGCAAGGGGGTAGAAGAGAGAGGCAAATAGAGGGAGAGAGGAAAGAAGAGAAAGATAGAGAAAGTTAGGGAGAGGCAGATAGAGTGAGACAGGGGAGAGAGGGAGGGGAAGAGAGAGAAGGAGAGGGGGAGGGAGATACGCATAGAATGGAAAGTGGAGAGAGAGAGAAGAAGAAAGAGTCTCACAGAGATAAATACAAACATAGAAGTTAGATCTAGTAAGTCATGAATATTTTAGATATTCACTAAACTATATGTATTGATTTCAATGTAGTTGTTTATTTCTAATCCTATTTGATCACATGATCTATATGCATTGATTTCAGTGTCGATTTTGATTTATAATTCTATTTAATACCTTACACTAGATGCATTGATTTTAGGGTCGATGTTGATTTCTACTCCTATTTAATTTCTTGCACAGGATGCACTGGTTTTAGAGTAGAAATTGATTTCTAATCCTATTTGATCACTTTCCCTAGATGCATTGATTTCAGTGTAGATGTTGATTTCTAATCATATTTAATACCTTACACTAGATGCATTGCTTTCAACATAGATGTTGATTTATACTCATATTTGATTGCTTGCATTAGATGCAATCGTTTCAATGTAGATATTGATTTCTAATCCTATTTGATTGCTTGAACTAGATGCATTGATTTCAGTATAGATGTTGATTTCTAATCCTACTTGATTATTTGCACTAGATTCATTGATTTTAGTGTAGATGTTGATTTCTTATTTGATGCAACAAGATGTATGATCTACATTAATTGCAAAGTAATTAGATTAATAATGTGTATTGATTTCAATGCAAGCACATCTTTGCCTCCTCCATCTATATCTCTATCTCCCAATGTCTCTCCTTTATCTCTCTATGTCGACCCCTAAACATACACACTCTCTCTCCATATATATCTATCTATCTATCTCTCCCTCCCTTTCCCCTCCCTCTCTCTCTCTTTCCCTTATCTCTCTCTCTCTCTCTAACATTTCTCTCTCCATATATATATCTTCCTCCCTTCCTCCCTGTCTTTGCCTCTCTCTTCTTCCCTCTCACCCCTCCACCCATATATATATCTATCTCCCGTTGTCTCTCCTTCTCACTCCAAAAAATACACACTCTCTCTCAGTGTAAGCACATAAAAAATATTCAACTATAAATACAATACTTGAATTTTCATCCTAAATAAAATGTTTACTTACCCCAAATTTTTGCTTCTTGAAACTATAAACTATTTATAATTGGGTACATTCTTATTATTCCCATTTTCCATCATTCAACGTTGTTAATTACTTTTCATTCAAACGCGGTAATAGAAAATAACTACCATTGAAAATTATATGGCGTTTATCACTCCATAATTCACAATGATTGAATTTTGAGAAAACTACTATTAATATTGGAGAGAAACAGAGACAAGATATGTTGTTTACTATAGTAGCTTGAGTTAAATATTTGAGTGGTCTATGATTCCAACTACTCTTTTCATATGAATGATATGAGAAAATGGAAAAACTAATACATGTGATAATAGGAAAAATAAAAGAAAATAGTTTCAGATTGATAGCAATGAAGATTGTTTGTAATTGACTATATTCTTAGTATTCACATTTTCTATCTATCAAAATTGTTATATTGACACTTTGCACTCAGAATTTGTATTTCATCATTTTTCATCATGCAAGTTATGAACAGTCTCTCTCATCTCAACGAAATGAGGTAACTAAGCAAATTTTAAATTAAATTGACCAAATTAATCTTAGACATATTTAACATATTTTAAATGATAAAAAATAATTAGATGTTCAACAAATTTTATATGACCGCACACGATTGAAACTAGCCTAGATCCATCTTAACACCAGATCTATCAAGCGCCGAGAGGGATCAAATCTCTCAAGGTGCAAACTTTTCCTCAAGTTTTGCACTCAAAAACTAGGTTTTCACCTCAAGAGATTTTATCCCTCCCGACACTTGATAGATCCAATGTTAACATGGATCTAGGATGGTTTAATGTTAATTAAACATTTTAACTGGGTTAAAATAAAAAAATAAAATAAAAATGAATTATTAATTTTATTAATTTTGATAAATTACTAATATTAGTTTTTAAGCTCCAGGTTTATGATAACCCATGGTATTGACTCATGGTAATCCCATGGTATTCGTGTGAGCATAGACTATTTAAAGGGGAAATTCTATCAGCTTAGATCCATCTTAATTCCGGGTCTACCAAGTGCTAATAAGGATAAATAAATTTCATCCCTCTAAGAGTGGTAGATGTGGAGTTAAGATGGATATGGGTTGGTTTTTATGATAAGGGAGACATTAAATAGACTTAGGAAATTATATTGTAAAAAAAAATCTTAAGGTGAATTGTTAAAGCTTAACTTTTTCATGAATCTTTCAAATGTTCTCAATATGATATCTTCATGAAAAAGTTAAGGTACTGATCTTGGATTAGTTGTTTGAAAAATATTTTAGTTTGTACAACCTTTCATCTTCTCTGTTATTCTTAGTTTGTCATAATGATCTGTAGGCTTTGGGCCACTACACCATATTGTCCTAAAAGCCGGAGATTATGGACCAAAAAGGAAATTAATCCACATGTTACAACAATGTTAAAAAATGAAAGAAGTATGAAGGTAGTGAATTATGCTAATAAGCAATTTAGATTGGGAGAGACGTAACTAGATTTTATTATTTAATTGAAGATTTCCAATTAAAATAATAATAAATCTACATTTATATATTTATATATTGATTGGAAGGCTTCTAACAATGGTCAATTATTTCCATTAGATCCCCTTCAGGCCTTTGGGATACCTACTACTTTGTTATATTATATAGTTGGGGCTTTCTACTTGTTGGCGTGTTGGGGTAAACAAACTTGATGTGTTTTTTCTTATATCGCAGTTGGAGCCTATGGAACAGGAAATAAATTTGAGAGCTTGACAAAAGTGGTAGAGAAAAGATTAATCTATAGAACATTGACAGAACTGGTGGTCAAGATCAACACCTACAAGAACTTTGTTGTGGAATATTATCAAAACTAATAGAAGGATATGAAAGAGTGTACAGTAAGAACCTTGACAAACACAGCAACTGAAACTTGCAACATTGTTTGTAGGAAGAGAAACTTATGTTTTTTTTTCCAAACATGTATCTTAGTATATTACAATTTAATGAATATGTTTTCCTATTATCATATATGGTTTCATACTTTAACAAAACATTCACCAAGGCTTCACAATGTTTTAGTATTCAGTGAAAGATTTGCCAAGATCTTACAAGATTTTATAATTCAGTGAAAGATTCACCATGACTTTACAAGATAATATAATCTAGTGAGAGATTCACCAGAAAAATTATATATACATATTATATTATTGATAAAATTACCTCCTACTTTTCCTATGTATCATGGGGATTCACCCATGAATTATACATATAAATTTAGGGTGGTTCTTAAAATTTCCCCTGCATTTAACAAATAAGTATTCGTGAGACACTTTGGTAGAGACTTCCTTACAAGTTATGTTTTTCTATAAATGATTCTTTCTATGTATGGTTTCTGTAAATGTTTCTATGGAAATATCATAAATGATGTGAACTGAAATCTGAATGAGCTAATGTGTTTTAGAAGGAATGGGAAGTCATTAGCTCTACTATAATATTAATTGTTTAAAGGATTTTTTAGACCATATAAATGTCTTAGTAAATTGTGTTGAACGTGTTTGTGTTTTGAGATTTCTTCAGAAACTTAAATACTGTAGCATGGACTATAAAAGGTTATGACTAATACTGTTATACAATGTTGATAAATAAATTGCAAGATTGAAACTATGTTTTTGATTATATGAAATCCATATCTGAGAATCAAAGTTGACAATATAGAAATTATGAGATAAGCCTAGGTGAGAATTGGGTTAATTATAGGTCCAAGCCGATAACGTAGCAACCTAGGATTAGTCCCATCTCACTAGACTATTTCTTTCTTTAACTAAACTATAAGGAAGATCTCATGTAAAGAAAATATATCGATAACCAGAAGAAGCATGATTTTGTGCACATAAACAATCTTACATTAAAAAAAATTTGAGGTTTAAAATGATCCTCCTAAGGAATATAATAAAATAATAATGGAAATAATAAAATAAGATTAGATTACATCATCAGATTTTAGAAGGCAAAAGAAAAACTGCTTATTCCACTCTTATTTTCAACTTATCTCCCTACAGTTTTACTCAAATTTTGAGCAAGTGCACTCATTAGATGCATAAAAAATTCTTCATCCAATGAGTACCCATTTTGCATAGTTTTTATGGACCCTGCTATACAAAAAATGAGAAATACATGAAAAATGTGATTACAATCACGTTTTTCATGTATTTCTCATTTTCCATGTAGAAAGGTCTATCAAAAGTATGGAAAATGCATACTATTTGGATGAGGAATTAAATTTTGCATCCAAAGAGTGCTCCCATTCAAAATTTAAGTTAAACTGTAGGGAGATAAGTTGAAAATATGAATTGAAAACATAGTTAATTTTTTTTTCTTATTTTTTTTTCTTTTTACTTTTTTTCTCAAAAAATAGGGATTCAACCCATGGTTGATATCATCATATTGAATCTTATTGGTTCTCATAAAGTTGATTTTGCTTGTACATTTTTGTTTTGAGGACCATTTTAGACTTCAAAATTTCTCTTATGAAACTAAGTATTAAGAATTTTAAAATTGTATAGAAAAAAATAAACAAATTGAGTAGTCATAAAACCTTGTTAGGGATGTTATTGACTGTATTGAAATGGTGATTCTGAAATAAAAATTTAAGCTATATGTCTTCAACCAAAATGAATGTCAGAGACAAACTATCCGTGAAACTATCTCATTCACATTATACATATATAAATAATGGACATAATAAGAAAGATTCGCAAGAAGTTTCATAACTAAAAGTACTACTATACCAAATATTGCACCCATATAATATCCAATTATATAGTGTTATCGTTAACGACCTAAGAGAATAGTAAGGGTCAACAATAATGGAGTTTCCCCAAGGTTTTAGCCTAGTAAAAGAGTGTGCCAAGATTGTTCCACAATTTGGAAGAAATAGAATACATTATCATAGTAACAACATGACTTTAAGTTTAATTCTTGACATAGGTGGTCGTATCCTTTTAACTAAATACGCAAAAAAAAAATAGTATATGTATATAGGCTAGGGCACCACAATGAAAACACTAGAAAGTCATAGAAGGGTTTGTGGAAAATGTAAATTCATAAACAATTCTTACATTAAATATAGAATGTGAAGAAATACATCTAACTTAAATTGAAGTAATAACCAATATTTAAATAAGTACAAAATTCTCAAAATAAATAGTGATCGTAACACGTGGTCACCATTTTCCTTTCACATATAATTATCACAATCTTGTAAAGGGGTTCTCTATGTCATACGATTAGCCTAAAGGTTGGCCGCCCAAACCCTAGCTTGGGGCGAGCTAAAGTAACAAAATACAAGAAAAATAAAATTTGAAACGCTAGCATGAAACCCTATGGAGTGTATCCCCATTTTTCCCCTGGAAAAGAATAGAGAATAAGCAGTAAGCAATGAAACCTTGGTAACCATCGAACCCTTCAGGTTGAAATATATGAGACTGGAAATAAGCGTATCACCTATCAAGAAGCCAAAATATCTTTTCAAATTTTCGGCACTGGGTACTGCTAGGGGAAGAAAAAAAGGCTCCCTCTCAGCCTGAAAATAAGAGCGAGGTTGTTGGTACTAGGTCAGCCCTCAATTAGACTTAATTAAGAGCACACAAAAGTTACTTTATTCTAGAGTGTCTACATGTCAAGTTAAGAAAGTTGAAACTCAACCTAAGAGAGTTGAAACTAAGTGTGAAAAATAATAACTATTGTATCCAACCACCCAAAATAAACTCAATTGACTAAATTAAAATACATTTATAATAATAAACTTAAAATTCAAAAAAATAAATTTTATATATACATTAATTATTAATTTGGATAAAATAAAAAATTTTGTTATGAAGAAATAAATATTATACATACTTTTATTTATCATAAAAAAATGTAAAAATGATTTTCTATAATTAAAATTGCATCAGATTTCCTTTTACGTTGTCCATAATAAGTCAAAATGCAAACACAATTCACGTTAGGTTTTATAAATAGAGGAGTAAAACCTCCATTTTTAATTTTTATTCAATATTATACTTTTGATAAGAAATTATTCTTTAAATGTGGTATAGTATCAATTTTGTAAAAACTTGAATTATATATAGTACCTTTCATTTATATATCATTGATTTTAAACAGTATTTTTAATATAATTTTATTTATTTTATTATAATATTTTATATATATAACAAATTTGTTGAATTTATTTTATAAAATACATATATCAAAAGTATTGGCTTTAAATTATTATTTAAAGCTTATCAATATATTAGAAAGTAAAAAAGTTGCGCAAAATATATATAACTATTTTCACTGTTTCAACATCACTGTAAAATATTATATATAACTTATACTATTGTTTTTCTATATAATACTACCTAAGGGGATTTGAACCAGTGACCTATTGCAAGCATAGGAGTTCCTTAACAGTACACCCATTTACCGTCAATCCAAAACCCCATGGGCTATATAACTTATATTATTATTTAAAACTTATGAATCTATTCTAAAATAGAAAAGTTGTGCAAAATATGTATAATTTTTTTCATTGTTTCAACATCACTGTAAAATATTATCTATAACTTATAAACGTGTATAAAATAATCAAAAGTATTCCCATCACTTTAAATTATTATTTAAAGCTGATCAATCTATTATAAATAGAAAAGTTGTGCAAAATATATATAATTTTTTTCACTGTTTCAACATCACTGTCAAATTGTTGAATTGAGACTTTTGTGATCCATAATAGTTATAAGAAGAGCTTCGGCGTAAACCACATATAGAAAGACCTTTGTCGACGCGTTTCGAGCCAGCAAGTGTGGCGCATCGTCAGGACAAGTTGAAGAAACACATCCAGCTTTGCGTGTTAAATAGTATGAGCAAGGCCTCCAACAGCTATCTAGATTAACGGCTAGCTTTGAGTTAAGGGCAGTCAAAAAGTCAAGTTGATTATTTCAAGGAAGATAGTAATGACCATACCTATATATAATTATATAAATGAAATAATTTAAGAAGGGGTTTACTTTAATAATTAGTTAAAATGTATAAAAAAAATTTATTAAATGGGAATTAGTTAAATTGAAGGCCTAATTTATTTATAAACAAGGTAAATGTAATTAAATAAAATAAATAATAATAATACAAATCATCAAATAAATAAATAATAATAATAATATATATTCGCTAGATAAATAAATAAATAGATAAAAATCTATATAAAAATAAAAATAATAATAATATATATAAATTAGTTATGAAAGAAATAATAAAGTAAATACCAATAAGAAAATAACAATGATATATATCCGTTAATAAACAGATAAATTACCAATACTAACAATATATAAAAATTAGTGACGAAAAATAATAAAATAATAATAATATATATATAAATTAGTTACGAAGAACTAATAAATAAATAAATAAATAATAATAATAATAAAAACATAAGTAAATAAATATTTGTTATAACAATAATTAGGGAAAAGGGGACGAATCAACAATAAAAATAAGCAAAATAATAATAATAATATATATTTGTTAATAGATAAATAAATAATTAATTTATATATATATATATATATATATATATATATATATATAAAAGATAAAAAAATAATAATAATAATAATAGTAATAAAAATAAATAAATAATAATAACAATAATAATAATAATAATAAGTAAATTAATATTAGCTATAATAATAGATACCAATATCAATCCGGGGAAAAGGAGCGACACAAAATAAACAGGAGAAGGCTTGGAAAGAGTCCAGAACCAAAAAAGATAAACCATAGGAGATAGGAAGGCTCCAGGGGAACGACAAAAGCGAAAAAGATGAAAGAGGGGGGGGGGGGGAGACTAAGAATAAAGGGTAGGGATCCAACATCTACTGATCTTCCAGCCATCATCTCTATTGAGATTGTTAGGCCTTCTTTCGATCTCAATAGCTTCCCTGAGTTTCGAAAGATGGAACTGGGCAACCTTGGCAATAACCTTAGCCTCCTTAATACAAACGTGATGCTTGGTCTTATCCACATGCTCTGCCAGCGCTGAAGACTTGGTTCTCCCATGTCTTAGGTCAGCTGCATGTTCGCAAATCCTCTGATGGATGGAGCGCCCTGTTTCCCCGATGTAGGGGGTCCCACAAGAACAAGGGATCAAGTAGACACCCTTCATGTCCTTGGGGTTAATGGGATCTTTAACCGATCGGAGGGAATTAGGAATATTTTTGAGGGGTCTAAAGGAAGAGGGAATATTATACCTCTTAAGGATCTGGGCAGGATTGCAGCTGACCTAAGACATGGGAGAACCAAGTCTTCAGCGCTGGCAGAGCATGTGGATAAGACCAAGCATCACGTTTGTATTGAGGAGGCTAAGGTTATTGCCAAGGTTGCCCAGTTCCATCATCGGAAACTCAGGGAAACTATTGAGATCGAAAGAAGGCCTAACAATCTCAATAGAGATGACGGCTGGAAGATCAGTAGATGTTGGATCCCTGCACTTTCTTCTTAGTCTTCCCCCCCTCCCCTCTTTCATCTTTTTCACTTTTTTCGTTCCCCTAGAGCCTTCCTATCTCCTATGGTTTATCCTTTTTGGTTCTGGACTGTTTCCAGGCATTCTCCTATTTATTTTGTGTCGCTCCTTTTTCCCGGATTGATATTGGTATCTATTATTATAGCTAATATTTATTTACTTATTATTATTATTGTTATTATTATTATTATTATTATTATTATTATTATTTATTACTATTATTTATATATATATATATATATATATATATATATATATATATATCTATATATATATATATATATATTTTAATTAATTATTTATTTATCTATTAAGGAATATATATTATTATTATTATTATTATTATTTATTTCTAAGTAGAGCTTCGGCGTAAATCACATAAGAGAGACATTTGTCGATGCGTTTCGAACCAACTAGTGTGGTTCGTCGTCAGGACAAGTTGAAGAAGCAGATCCAGCTTAGCATGATAAATAATCTGAGCAGAGTCTCCAAATGCTAAATTGACTAACGACTAATTTTGACTTTAGGACCCAGGTCAAATTCTTATTTATTAATTTAATATTATTATTATAATTATTAATGTTTTTCTTATTGAAATAAGTTAAATTAGGTAAAATGGTTGGTTTTAAAAGGGAATTTATTTATTAATTTTAATTTAAAATAATATATATATATATATATATATATATATATATATATATATATATATATATATATATATATAATATTAGGTTATTAAGGTAAAAGTTAGGATTAATAATTTCAATGGTTGGTTTGATAATTTATTATTTATTAAATAATTATTATTGGTATTATACATATATATATTTTAATTAAAATCATAATTTAATGGTTAGTTTATTTTTAAGTAAGTTAGTTAAAATATAAAAATAAAATAATTTTAAGGTTAAAGATGTCATTATTTATTTATTTAACTTATTTATTAACCATTATATATATATATATATATATATATATATATATATATATATATATATATATATATATATATATATATTAATCATAAGTTAAGAAAGTAATTAAATAATTTATTTATTATTAATCAAATATATATATAATTTAAAAAATTAATTTAATAATATATTTAAAATAATAATAATAATAATAATAATAAAATAAAAAATTAATTAATTAATTAATTAAGTTAGAATAAATAATGTAAAGTTAGTTTAAAAAGTAAAATGAAAATAAAAATAAAAATAAAATAAAATAAGTAAATAAATAAATAAATATAAATAAATATATATATATATATATATATATATATATATATATTAAAATAAACTAATAATAATAATAATCATAATAATGATAATGATAATAATTAATTATTAATATTTACGATCAAATTAATAATATTAACGATTATATTTATATAATAGTTACGATCATAATCATCAAATAAAAATCTATCACGAAGAAGTAAAGAGAAAGAGCGTCTAAAAAGGAGTAGGAGGACCGGAAAAGGCCTAAAAACAAGAAGAACAAACTATAACGAAAGCAAAGAAGATGAAAAAGGAAAGGGGGAGGGGGCGGCGGGAAGGCGGAAGAGAAAGGCTAGGATGAGAGGGCGGGGATCCAACATCTACTGATCTTCCATCCGTCATTCCTATCGAGATTGTTTGGCCTTCTTTCAATCTCAATAGCCTCCCTGAATTTACGATGATGGAATTGAGCAACTCTGGCGACAACCTTGGCCTCCTCTATACACACCTGATGCTTGGTCTTTTCAACATGCTCCGCCAATGTTGAAGACTTGGATCTCCCATGTCTTAGGTCAGCTGCATGTTTGCTGATCCTCTCATGGATGGAGCACCCTGTTTCCCCAATATAGGGGGTCGCACAAGAACAAGGGATCAGGTAGACACCCTTCATGTCCTTAGGGTTAATGGGATCTTTTACCGATCGGAGGGAATTGCGAATGGTGTCACTAATTTTTATATATTGTTAGTATTGGTAATTTATCTCTTTATTAACGGATATATATCATTGTTATTTTCTTATTAGTATTTACTTTATTATTTCTTTCATAACTAATTTATATATATTATTTTTATTTTTATTTTTATATAGATTTTTATCTATTTATTTATTTATCTAGCGAATATATATTATTATTATTTATTTATATTATTATTATTTATTTATTTATTTATTGATTTGTATTATTATTATTTATTTTATTTAATTACATTTACCTTGTTTATAAATAAGTTAGGTCTTCAATTTAACTAATTCCCATTTAATAAATTTTTTTTATACATTTTAACTAATTATTAAAGTAAACCTTTCTTAAATTATTTCATTTATATAATTATATATTTATATATAGGTATGGTCATTACTATCTTCTTTGAAATAATCAATTTGACTTTTGATTGTACTTAAGTCAAAGCTAGCGGTTAATCTAGATAGCTGTTGGAGGCCCTGCTCATACTATTTAACACCCCTGCTCATACTATTTAACACCCAAGGCTGGATCTGTTTCTTCAACTTGTCTTGATGATGAGCCACACTTGCTGGCTCGAAAAGCGTCGGCAAAGGTCTTTCTATATGTGATTTATGCCTAAGCTCTTCTTATAATCACTATCAAATATTACATATAACTTATAAATATTTATAAAATAGAAAATTTATACAAATATATACAATTTTTTTCAAAAATGTTTCAAAATAGAGATGTTGTACAGCGTCAATCCACATTAGACAACCCCAAGCATCAATAGAACTTTCCTCATTTAAAACTTAGAATATTTATCATAAACCTTTTAATAAAGGAAAAAAAAAAAAAAAAAAAAAACGACCAAGCTAATAAGAGATAAATTAAACGCAGAAGTCTGTCTACTCTGCCTCGATTTTGTCATCTTAATTTTTTAAAATTAAGTTTTTATTTTTAATTTTTTAAATTAAATATTAAATTATTAAATTTTGTTTTAAATGAGTTGGTAATACAATGTATTATTAAGATATTTCTTGAAATGTTTTTAGTTTAAATTGACTTAGCATGTCTTGTAACGGTATCATTTGACATAGATTCCATATTATATGATTAAAAAATATATATAACTTTAGAAATAAACACTATATTATACGGATACAAATTTGGGAAAAAAAAATCTAAAATCATTAAAAGATTATATAAATCGTATTCAATATGAGAGAAGAACTCAAAAATATATAAATAAATAAATTTATATCATATTAATACAAACTTGATCCAATTACAAATTTCTCTGCATGAAAGAAGTAAACATTAAATTTTAAATTTTAAATATATAAATTATTAAAAATTTATATAAAAAATAATAAATTAAAAATTTATATAAATATTGAATTTTAAATATTTAAAATAATAAAAAAGTTCTATAAATGGTATTCCATAAGGGAGAAAGTAACCAAAAATAACCTGGTAAATATAACGGTTGCACTCTAAGACGACATATTATTACACAGACTCAACTCAACTATAGGAGAAGAGTTCGGTGTTTTTAATGAAGTATTACATAAACATCGTTTTCTTATTTAGTATACATGTGATTCATTTTGAGAGTCGATGGGTAACCCACTAATGAAACTGAATTTTCAGGGTCTAAATCAATGTGCACTATAATGATTATTATTATTTTCTTTAATTTGGTAGGATTAATGTTTCCATTATGTTTAATATGTCACTTTTAATTAATTCTTTTATTACGTTTAATATATTATTTTTAATTAAAATTAAAAAATAATTTCCGCATAATATCTAATCACATTTATCTAAAATTCTAGATATATAATTATTTACAATACTATTATAAATTTATTAAATATTAAAAGATAAAATATTCATTATTTTAAAATTTTTAATAATATATTAAAGGTAAAGAAAGAAAATAATTATGACGTAGAGAAGGATGTCTAACATACGTAAGAAGACGTAGATTTCAATACAGAAAATCCGAAGCGGAAGACGTGGTTTTCCTTTTCGGTCTGAAACGCTGGTATTGTATTAATAAAAACCACATATGGCTGTAGGTAATGTTGCCATGTCCTGGAAAAACACAACTTGCCCCTAACGCTCCGGCTCGCTCGTGATACAAATATTTCTAAATAATTAGTCGTATCCAAACCACATATGAACAAATTATATATTTGCATTTGTCAATATCATATACTGCTGTCTAAATTATATTCGAGTTATTATATCGTTGAAGTTAATTTTAATATTATTGAATTTTTAATTTAATATTTAAGGTATATAGTTTCAAGATCGAATTAAAATATCTGCCACGTACGTGGATATTACAAAATTAATTAAAAAAAGATTTTATTTTAAATATTTTTTAAAATAAGAAATATAATTTCAAAAATTATAAAAATAAATGATTTGGAAAAAATCTTTATTAGTGAAATGTAAAAAACAAATTAACTTATTTCTTTCTAATTATGAATTCTTATGAGTTATAATTGATTATTTTTTTTATTTTGTTTTAGTCGATGTATTCTTATCAGTTATAATTGATTATTTTTTTTATTTTGTTTTAGTCGATGTAGAAATGGCTATCACGCAGTGAGTATGTCAACATATGTGGGATTGGGAGCTATCCGGGGAGGATAATAGCAACTCTTCTCTATCAATTACCAACTCAGGTATATCAATTTGACAATATTTAATGGATTATTAATTACCAACTCAGGTATATCAATTTGACAATATTTAATGGATTATTAATTAGTTAATTTTGTTCATTTCTAGTTGACAATAGAACCCAACATGAATGAGTGTTACAGTAAAAATAATTTATTTTTACAGTAAAAATAATTTACTTTTACTATAACCAATAAATAAAATATTTACAGATACATTTGAAATAACATAATTTTATATTAACTTTAAAAAAGAGATGAATTCATTAAAATAGAATATATATATATATATATATATATATATATATATATAATGTTTATTTTTTGTGTGGAGAGATGCATTCTACAACTCATTAAGAATGAGATGTGTAATTCCTTCGATGGTCTACTTAAGTTGAAAAGTTTTTTTTTAAATAAAATTAAAATATTCTCTAAATAAAAAATAATTCCAGGTATAATAAAAGGCAAAAATGAATATACATTAAAAGAATTTTAAAACAACAATAATTTTACCTTTATTATTACAACCTAGTATGAAGAAGAATCATATAAATGTTTCACTTTCACTCCCAACCATATAAATAACATTTCTATGTCCATATTAAATAATATAAATTTATATCAAGCAAAGAGAGATAAAATAATTAAAAGTAACAAAAAAACATATTTCACTTTTGAGCATGAGTAAAAGAAAGTGTTTTGATGTTGACTGTAATCAAAGATTGTTTGGAAGTGGAAAACTAAATTAGTTTTTAATAAGCTTGTGATCTCTTATTTATTTATTTCTTAATTTCAAATTAATATCTAGCATTTAAAAAATATTAATAATAATAAAAAGAAATATGAGGAATACATAAAATATTTTATACAAAGTTAACTAATATTGGTGTGTATTTAAAAATGTGTTAGTAACCCAAAAATATTGTGAACAATATGGTCCATAAATGAAAATTTTCAAAACATTTCAATGTTAATAAAGTATATATATATATATATATATATATATATTTCAATTATGAGGATTAAAACATTTCAACTAGTCTTATTATTTTACATTTTGGTCCTTTTTCACTAATATTTGTGTGTCAAGTCTGTGTGAAATTTAACAAAGATTTGTTGAAATTGAAAATTGAAGAGCTATGTGGTGTACACAATACATAGCCTATGTGTGTACATGTTCATACACACATAGAAAAGGACATTTGTACCTCAAGAGATTCGATCCCTTTTCGTGCTTACTAGATGTGCTTAAGAGGGGTCCCGTGATTAAGATGGGTATTTTTCATGCTTGTTGGATGTGCTTAAGAGGGATCTAGACCAATATTTTTTAAAACCATTTTTTTTTTGTTTCATATATAGAAAGAAAAAGTTAAAAAAATTAATGTTGCCCATAATAAAATATTCACATACTTAAAAACTAAAAATAATGAAAAGATTGGATTACTTGTAATAAAAAGATGATATTTGATTCACTCAATTCCTAATATGGATTAATATGTGCCTTTTAAAACATATTAATAATAATAGAAAATTATTTCAATAATCATATTAAATAAAATATTACAATATGAACTATGTATATATTATATGTGGTTAAAAACATAAACGATGTATATATTATATAAAGAAATTTATGGAAATAAATTCCAACTGTTAAAAAATTTCTAATTTTACTATTTTATATTTTTGTCATTTTAAGTATATTTTCAGTCAATTTTGTTTATATTTTAGCAAAAAAATTGTTCAAATTGAAGCCTAGCAGTATAGTCTATAGATTCAAACTTCTCAAGTGAAATATTAAGGCCTTAAATCAATTTATGCATTCAAAAAATGCAATTTAAATAATGCAAAATTATGTATGGTGTACGTGCATATGTGTGTTTATAGAACTAGTATATATTCATTTGAAGCACTTATTAAGTACTAAGAGAGATAAAATCTTTAGAGGAACAAACATTTTTTCTAAGTTTTCACTTTAAAAAGGTTCACAACTTGAGAAATATAATCTCTCTAAACTCTTGCTAAATCCATAATCATTTTATACGGGATAATATGATATTCTAACCATTTAATGATAATTACCACTCCAAGCTCACATCAAAATACCATTAATACATAGGTTCCAATTATGAAATATTTATATATATGTGTTTATACCCGTTGGAAAATACATGATGATAGATTAATGTTATTAGTTTTTTATAATATTTATAATTTTTTTTTTTAATTGATTTAAACATTAAATTATTATTCCTGATCCATAATGAATTAAAAAAAGTCTTTCCGTAGAAATCACATAAGAGAAATTTTTGGCCAACACGTTTTGAACCAACAAGTGTGGTTCATCATTAGGACCAGATTAAGAGACAGACCATGACAAAGGGTTAAATAGAGAGCAATGTAGAGGCATAATTTCAAGTAATGGGTATATTTGAAAAATAATATTTAAATTATGATATTAATTTATTAAAATATTAAAAGAAAATATCATTAAGTAACTTCTATATTAAATGGCTAGTTTTTGAAAAATAAAATTTAAATAATGATATTAGTTTATTAATTTATTAAAAATATTAATAGGTAATAGTTATAATGGCTAGTTTTTAAAAAATAATATTTAAATAAAGGTATTAGTTTATTTATTTATTAAAAAATATTAATAAGCGACGGCTATATTAAACAGTTATTTTTTGAAAAATAATATATAAATTAAATATTATTTTTTTAAAACTACCATTTAATATAGTTGTTGCTTGTTGAATTGAGGCTTTTGTGATCCATATCAAATTTATGAGAGATTCTTTGACATAAATCACATGATATGTCATTTGTCGACACGTTTCGAACCAACCAGTGTGGTTCATCGTCAGGACAAGTTGAAGAATCAGATCCAACATTGCATGTTAAATAGTCCCAGCAGAACCTCCAACAGCTATAATCCTAGACCAAGCAACGGCTATAATGATTAACGGCTATATATGACTGGGGGACAGTTAGATGAACCAAGGGTATAAAAACAAGTTAATATCATAGCTAGTTAGTTATATTATTATTAAACTAAAAGTCAAAGGGGCAAATAATTATCTTATGGGTTTAAATATATATATAAATAATAAATTAATCCTAAAAAATTATTAATTAGATAGTTAGTTATAAAAAGTATTAACTAATTAATAAAAATATATAATATAAATACTAGAATAAGTCAGTTGTTAGAAAAATAAGATTTAAATATTCATATTTAATTAATTGTCAAATTAACCTAGAGGTATTTAAGTAATTTAATTAAAGTTTTAATTTATAAATAAATAAATATAAATATATTTATTTATTTATTTTTTAATATATATATATATATATATATATATATATATATATATATATATATATATATATATATATATATATTATGATAATGGTTAGTATAAACAAAAATATAATGATAGACTAAGCTAAGGGCTGGAAAGAAAATAGTATAATTAATCGTTTATCTTAATTGTTAAAATTAATATATGATTAAATTAAAAAAAGAAAAAAAAGGGACACAAACAAGCCAAAAACGAGGGAGGGGAGGAAGGGAAGAAAACAACTAGGAAGAGAGTTCTAGGACCCAGCAACTACTAATCTTCCAACCATCTTCTCTATTGAGATTGCTCGGCCTTTTTTCAATCTCAAGGGCTTCCCTAAATTTCCGATGATGGAACTGGGAAACTCTAGCAATCACACTAGCCTCCTCAATACACACATGATGCTTGATTCTTTCCGCATGCTCAGCTAAGGCGGATGACTTGGTTCTCCTTTGTTTAATGTCAGCTGCATGCTCACTAATCCTTTGATTAATGGAGTGACTAGTCTCACCAACATAGGGGGTCCCACAAGAACAAGGGATAATATATTCCCCTTTCATATCCTTAGGGTCGATCGAATCCTTCACTGATCTGAGGGACCTACAAATGGTGTTAAATGGCCTAAAGGTTGCGGGGACATTATGCTTTTTAAGAATCCTTGCAATCTTATTAGTGGTCCCCTGAACATACGGAAGATGGACACCTGGAATCCACTCCTTTGGTTCTCTTTTAGTTAGTGAATTCTTGGCAACTTTGAGGAAAGATTTCTAACCCAAGAATCTACTATAACCATTCTCAACAAAGACATCAAGGAGATGGGATTTCTCCCTCTCAAAGCTCTTTTCATCAGAGATCCTTAGGGCAAGAGTAGAAAGGGTATTGAGAACACCCATCTTGTGAGCCGAGAAATGGTGGGAACTAGCGTGAAGATACTGCTCCATATGTGTTTTCTTCTGAAACACCTGGTGGGAGAGGGAACCGTCACTATTCTTAGAAATAAGAATATCAAGGAAACGGAGGCAACCATCGACTTCTTGTTCCTTAGTGAACTTAATGGTCGAGGATTGATTGTTGAGATGATCGAAGAAGAGATCTAACTCCTCTTTTCCGTTAGACCAAATGACATTGGTGTCATCAACATACCTTATCCAAAGCTTGGGTAGGAGGCGGGTTGAGTTTAGAGCCCTGGATTCGAAATCTTCCATAAAAAGATTTGCAATGACAGGGGAAAGGGGTGCACCCATGGCAACCCCACAAGTTTGCTCAAAGAACTCCCCCTCAAAACTAAAAAAGGCGGAAGTGAGGCAGATCTCAACTAACCGAGCGGTGTCAGGATCTGTTAGGCGGTTAATTACCTCCATGGCCTCATTTATAGGGATGCAAGTGTACATGGAAACTACATCAAAACTAACAAGAATGTCTTCAGAGTCAAGTCTGATGTCCTTGAGCTCATCAATAAAGGAAGAAGAGTCTTTTACGAAGGACTATGTATGGCGAACTAAGGGTTTAAGCCTTAACGCAAGGAATTTTGCAAGAAGATAGGTAGGACCTCCAATGGTGTTGACAATGGGTCTTAGGGGAGCTCCTTCTTTGTGAATTTTAGGAAGCCCATAGATTCTAGGAGTAATGGGGTTGCTCTCAATGAGGTTATGGTGCAGGGAACTCACTGAGCTACTGGATTTAATGGCAAGAGCCACATTCCTAGAAATCTTCTTTAATGGGTTTTTGGGAAGCTTCTTATAGCTTCCACTATTATGAAGATGATCCAACATCTTATCGTGGTAATCCACCTCGTTAAGAATGATGGTCGCTCCACCTTTGTCAGCTTTTAGAACAACGATATCTTTGTTTTGGTTTAAGGATCTGAGGGAAACAGATTCCTCCTTGCTCAAGTTTCTCTTAGGGGGCTTCGCCCTTCTCAAGACAACGACACAATCCTGCCTAATAGTGTTCTTAACCCTATCAGGTAAACCCCTGATCCCAAACTCAATGTCGCAAATAATATCATCTACTGGGATCTTTCTAGGGGCTAAGGCAAAATTTAAGGCTTTACCCAAAACTTTAAAAACTGATGGGGGAAAGGAAAAACTAGATAAATTGACAACCTTGTTTTTAATATGAGATGTAGGGGGAAGATTATTATTGTTTACATTGTTGTTATCATTAATAAATATATTAATACCTTTTAGGTTATTTTTCCTACCACTATAATTGTAATAAATATATTAATACCTTTTAGGTTATTTTTCCTACCACTATAATTGTTTGTATTAATACATAATGCATCCTTCTCCTCCTCCTCCTCCTCTCTCTTCTTCTTCTTCTTCTTCTCTTCTTCTTCTTCTTCTTCTTCTTCTTCTTCTTCTTCTTCTTCTTCTTCTTCTTCTTCTTCTTCTTCTTCTTCTTCTTCTTCTTCTTCTTCTTCTTCTTCTTCTTCTTCTTCTTCTTCTTCTTCTTCTTCTTCTTCTTCTTCTTCTTCTTCTTCTTCTTCTTCTTCTTCTTCTTCTTCTTCTTCTTCTTCTTCTTCTTCTTCTTCTTCTTCTTCTTCTTCTTCTTCTTCTTCTTCTTCTTCTTATTATTATTATTAACCTTGATGCTATTATTACTTCTTCTTCTTCTTCTTATTATTATTATTATTATTATTATTATTATTATTATTAACCTTGATGCTATTATTATTACTTCTATTATTATTATTATTATTATAAATATTAATATTATTATTCATGTTATTATTATCATTATTAATTTTAATATTATTCTTAATAATAATAATAATAATAATATTATTATTATTATTAAAATTATTATTCATGTTATTATTATCATTATTAATTTTATTATTATTCTTATTAATAATAATAATAATAATATTATTATTATTATTAAAATTATTAGTATAATAATCATTATTATTAATATTGTTATTCCTAAAATTTAATATTATAATTAATAAAAATATTATTATAGTTATTATTAATAAATGTCAAATTATCGCTATAGGAGACCGAGGGCAGAGGGAGGTTTGAGCGTTCATTGTCAATGCAGATCTGGCCAGACAAACGAGCGGTCAGAACCGAGTCATAGTACCGCCCTAAAGAGAGAATCTCATTCTTTGATAGATCAATCGAACCAGAACCTTTATGAGTTGGACCAGAACCGGAGACCGGTAACCCATCTCTGCGCAATGAGAGAGAGCCACCCACAACAAACAAAAATATTTTTTAATAAATTAATAAACTAATATCATTATTTAAATATTATTTTTCGAAAACTAGCTGTTTAATAACCTTACTTAATAATATTTGTTTTTAATATATTAATAAATTAATATCATAATTTAAATATTATTATTTAAATATAGTCTTTGCTTGAAATTATGTGATTTTAATGAAAATATTTTGCTTAATTAAATTATTATATTTAAATATAAAATATATATTTTAATTATTAAATGTTTGTGTCCCATATTGAAGAACTTAATACCCACTTAAAAATGGTCATTAAATTAATATATGTTTTTATTTTATATTTATCTATTTATTACTATACATGTATTCAAGTTATCTATGTTCATATATATATATATATATATATAAAACTAATTTTAAAATTACATTCTAAAATTAAATAGGTTTCAAACATTCTACTTCAATTTTAAATAACTATTTACATTATAAAAATTAATTTCTATCTATTTTTACATAATTATAGATGTTAATATATATCATTTTGTTTTGAAGTTTTTTTATCCATTTTAAATAAAAAAATGTTATCTATTTTACTTTGTAAGGAAAAATAAAAAATAACCTTTAAAATTATTTATTTATCTACCATCTTAAATAGGAATAAAAATTATAAAACAAAAGAAATAAAAAATTTTAAATTCAATTGTTTATATAATTATCTTTAATAATTATCCACAAAAATATATTATCACATTATTATTATTTAAATCAATAAAATTATTATTATATAAATTATCATGATACCATAAATTTCCATATTTAATTCACATATAACCTAATAAATTTAAATTCCATTAAGGGAATTAGCTTTGTATCTTTTAATTTTTTCCCTCATATGATTAACATTAAAAAAATACCTATTCTTCGAAGCTCAAAGCTCAGATTTTGGTTTAAAAAAATTCCTATCCTTCAAAGCTCAAAGCTTAGATTTGGTATCTTTTGAAGGTTGGTCATATATTAAAATTATTTTTTAAATAATTATGATTCAAAACTCATAATAGCTTTGAGGAGATTCCACTATATAAGAACTATTTATATTAATTTTTTTTTTTTAAATAATTATGCTTCAAAACTCATAATAGCTTTGAGGAGATTCCACTATGCTACATATTTAAAGGTTGAACTCAATAAATTTAAATTACATTACGGTGATTAGCTTTGGTATCTTTAATTTTTTTTAGGGTTAATATTTAAAAAAAAATCATATTATTAAAAGCATTAGAAAATTTCCCTAATATATAAAAATTATTTTTTAGATAATTATGATTCAAAACTCTTAATAACTTTGAGAAGATTCCAGCATGCTACCTATTTAATGTTTCATATTAAAAATTGGTTTGGTGTTAAAAATTGATGTGGCCTCAGCCATCTACCATAAATTTCCTCAAAAAAAAATTGTCCCTGCTAGAGACTCCTAGCTACGTTAAACTTAGGATATTGCGCCAACTATAGCTTATAAAAATCAAAATAAAGAAAACGATGTTAGCGTTCTTTAATAAGTAAAAGCCTGCCTCAATTCGTTGTAGTCCAGTAGATAATCCAACGCTAGCACGACAGCCGAATCCGTTTGGCCCTTCACGTTCACCCCCATACCGGAATTTGACCTCTTCATCAATTGACATCTGGTTCATGTGAGAGTCTTCCTACAATTCATACCTTTGCTTTACTTTGGTACTTGCCAGTTTATAGACTATGTAATCTTTGTTCGGATAATGAAGTGAATCGCTAAACTAGTACAACCACATTTAAATGTAGTCTATCTAATTTTTGTTTAGATAACCAAGTCAATCATAAAATTAATACATCTATATTTAATCAGTCAACTATGGTTGATATAGGTTTTATTTTATCTTTATCTATCACATAACCTATTATTAATACATAATAATAAAAATAATATTAAGAAAAACACTTATTACACTAAAAAAAATATATTTTTATTATTATAATTAATATTTTTTATGGGAGATAGTTTAAATCATTTTAAAATAATTATTTTTATTATTAATTTTTTTAGACTAATTCTATTAATGTAATAAAAGTAGTACAAGAAGGCACTGATTCTATAGAGCAAGCCTTAAATTATGCCATGTTTAACAACAAAAGATTGGAAAAAGATTGTCTGCATCAAGGAAACCAGTGCAAAACTATACAAGTTTGCTTCCCACGTAGGAGGTAACAGCCTGTAGTGCTAGAGTGGAAGAGTTTTTTGAACAATCATCAAAATTAACAACATTGCATAAAAAAAAACACCAGAATAGACCCATAGTATTGGGAGCCGGGAACCAGAACATGAAAAACATTGACAAGCTAGGTGTCGTTAGGAGGAGGAGGTTCTTCCACTGTCAGACACCTGTAGGCCTCCATGTCATCTTCTGCATCCTGTTTGTCTCTCGGAGTTTCTTCCATGTTCTTGAAGCAGCCTGGATTTGTGCGTCCCTAAGCTACTTCCAGGGACTTTTCTCTTGCTGGTGGTGTTCTGTGCCTCAGTATTGTGGACTGGGTTTTAGAGTTTTTTGGCTCCTCTCTAAATGCCACCAAGATAGTTGCTATTATGCAAGGACGTTCCAGTGTGCAGCGAAATTGAAACTATGCAGAATGATTGGGCTGCAAAGATGATACAGAGGTAGCAGGAGGCTGGGGAGCAGCGCCAGTAGGTCGAGGACCTACAGTCTGAGCCCACCCCCAAATGCTGCGAGTGGCTGGGTAGCGTCCAGAGAAATGAGCCGTCGAAAGGGAGGATGAGTCAGTGGAGGTCGAGTTAGAGAGGGACAAGGAGGGGGGCAATCTTCCTCTTCTACTCCCCTCCTGCAGTGCATTTGATGATGCAGATGAGAAGGAGCAATGCTAAAGAATGAGTGGTCAAAGGGAACAGAGGGACTTGTAATCAGTGATTCAGAGCAGAGATTCAAAATCGAAGAATCAGTCCATAGGTAGCATAGAAGACTCTGCGAGAAATGTGCACCATCCACCATCTCAATGCAGCATAAAACTTGGCAGCGTCTCCCTGTTGTCGTGCGCGAGCTCGGCTCTGCAACAGCAGGGAGACAATTGTAGTTCAGAGGAGGCGGAGAAGGGGGAAAATGGTCTAGAGAGGCCATCTTAAAAACTAAATTAATGAAGCCTCGACCCGCGCAGTTTGTTAATGTGCCATTAATATCGGCGGTGGCTTTCTATATATGTTTCTGAGTGGAAGCGTGGGTGGCCAGGTGGCCTCGCCACTTGCCAACCCAAGGTCACTGCATAGTACTTGCGTGCCTAAAAGCCCTCATCTGGGATTATTACTAATAATTATTAATATTAAGGATATTATTATTAATTAATATTTTTATAAAATAATTAAATAATTTTAAATTAAATGATATAAAAATTAAATAATATTGATTAAATAAATAATAATACTAACTATTAAAAATATGTATTAATTAATAATATAATTATATGTTACTAATAAAATTGAATAGTAATTAATTTATTTATTTATATTAAAAAAAAAATATAACAATAATTATTTAATTTATAATTTTATAATAAATAATACATTAATCATTTTTAAATTTTTGGGATTAATATTATAAACGCAAGGGATTATTAATGTCATAAACATAAGACATCAATAAATCCAAGGAATTTATATTATAAACCTTAAGGATATAAACATTTACATTAATAAACCCAACGCATTGATAATATAAGCCCAGAGTATATAAACCTTAAGATAAATATTATAAACCACAACCACATTTACTAATATGGTTGATATACATCAATAGGAATATGTCAACCACATGTACAACCACATTAGTAAATGTGGTTGATATATGTCAATCGACGTATGATTAATATACATTTATTAACATAACTATATAAACCCTAAGATAAATATTATAAACCCAAAGGAGTAATAAATCAAAGGGATTAATACTAAAAACCCGAAGGAATAATATTAAAACCAAGGGATAAATATTATAAACCCAAGGTATATAAACCCTAAAATAAACATGGTTGACCATGGTTGACCACAATTGATTTTCATATTGACACAATCTTTGTCACGATGTGATGTTGGGCTATGGCTGACCATGATTGATTTTCATATTGAGACAACTTTTGTCACAATGCAACATTGGACAATGACTCACCATGGTTGACCATGGTTGATCTCCATATTGAGACAATGTTTTTGACAATGCAACATTAGACCATGGTTGACCATGGATGATTATGGTTGTGACAATGTGGCATTGAACCAAGAGACAATCTTTGTCACATTCTGACCATGTTTATTGACCATGGTTGACCATGATTGACTATAGTTGACCATGGTTGATTTTCATAATGAGACAATCCTTGTCAGAATGCGACATTGGTTTATTTTCATATTGAGAAAATATTTGTCATAATGTGGCATTGGACCATGGTTGACCATGATTATAAACCCAATATATTTATATTAAACCCAAAGATTAATATTATAAACCTTATGAATAACATTATAACCTAGGAATATGAACCTTTAGATTATTAAACCCAAGGGGTTGATATTATAAAGCCAAGGGAATAATAAATGCAAGGGATTAATACTGAAAAGCAAAAGAGATTTTAAACCATGGGGAATAATATTAAACCTAAGGGATAAATATTATAAACCCAAGGAATAAAAACCTTGAGATAAATATAATAAACTCTAAAATAAACATGGTTTACCATCATTTATTTTCATACTCAGACAATATATGTCATAATGCGACGTTGGACTATTGTTGACCATGATTTATTTTCATATTAAGGCAATACTTGGCACAATCTGACCTTGGATCATCGTTGACCTTGATTGTAAACATAAGGGATTTATACTAAACCGTAGGATTAATATTATAAACCTTATGAATAATATTATACCTTAAGAATATGAATCCTTAGATTAATAAACCCAAGGGGTTGATATTATAAACCGAAAGGAATAATAAACCCTAGGGATGAGTTTTAAAAACCAAAGATATTATAAACCCAAGGGATTGGTATTATAAATGCAAGGTATACAAATGTTAAGATAACTATTATAAACGCTAAAATAAACATGGTTGACCACTGTTCATTTTCATATTGAGACAACCTTTGTCACAAAGCGATGTTGGACCATTGTCGATCATGGTTGAGCATGTATATTTTCATATCAATACAATCTTTTTCACATTGTGATGTTGGGCCATGGTGGTTTTTTATATTGAGAAAGTCTTTGGGACAATGTGATGTTCGACCATGGTAGACCGTGATTATAAGCTCCAGGATTTATATTATAAACCCTATGAATAATATTACACCCTAGGAAATTGAACCCTTACATTAATAAATTCAACAGTTTAATATTATAAATGCTAGGGAATAATAATATGAAGGGATTAACACTAAAAACGTAAGTGATTATAAACCCAAAGGAGTAATATTAAACCCAAGCGATTAATATTATAAATCCTAGGTATATAAACGCTAAGATAGATACTATAAACCCTAAAATAAACATGGTTTACCATTTTTACTATGGTTTATTTTCATATTGAGACAATCTTTGTCAGAACGTGACATTGAAGCATAGATCCAAATGGTTGACCATGATTATAAATTGAAGGGATTTATACTAAACCCTAGGATTAATATTATAAACTTGATGAATAATATTATACCCTATAAATATGAACCCTTAGATTGATCAACCCAAGGGATTGATATTATAAACCCAAGGGATTAATTATAAAACCCCAAGGTATTATAAAACCAGGGAATCAATATTAAACCCAACGTCTATAAACCATAAGATAAATATTATACAACCAAGGGAATATTAAATCGAAGGGATTAATACTGAAAACCCAAGAGATTATAAACCCAATGGAATAATATTAAACCCAAAGGATAAATATTATAAACCCTAAAATAAACATGCTTGACCATGGTTGATCATGATTGGTTTTCATATTGACACAATCTTTGTCACAGTGCAATGTTGGACTATGGTTGACCATGATTGATTTTCATATTAACACAACCTTTGTCACAATGTGACGTTGGACAATGGATCACCATGTTCCACTATGGTATATTTTCATACTGAAAAAATATTTGTCATAATGCGATGTTGGATCATGGTTGTCACAATGTGGGTTGGACCAAGAGACAATCTTTATCACAATGTGACCTTGCTAATTGGCCACTGTTGACAATGATTTATTTTCATATTGAGATAATATTTGTCACAATGCGACATTGCAACATGGTTGACCATTCTTGAGTTTCATATTGAGACAATCCTTGTCACAATGCGACATTGGACCATGGTTGAACATGATTTATTTTAATGTGGAGATAACATTTGTTAAGATGAAACGTCGGACCATAGTTGGCCATGGTTGATTTTCATAATGACACAATCTTTGTCGCAATGTGACATTTGACCATGGTTGATTTTCATATTGAAATAATATTTGTCACAATGTGATATTGGACCATGATTGACCATGAATGACCATTGTTGATGATGGTTGATGATGATTTATTTTCATATTGAGACAATCTTTGTCACAATTTAATGTTGGAACATGGTTGACCATGATTATAAACCTAAGGGATTTATATTAAACTATAGAATCAATAGTAAAAGCCCTATGAATAATATTACACTCTAGGAGAATTGAAAGTGGGAGGAGCTCTGCAATCTGATCTAGGGTTGATGTTAGGGTTGAATCGTTGGGTACCATGGTGGGACACGAAAGGGGGAGTGCCACTCCCTCCTATAGTCAAATAGTGGTGGACAAAAGCAAGGACACTGGAACACATCATTTCAAGAAACCTATGGAGATGGAAACAGAGGCTATTAACACAGAAAAACTGGGAAAAAATAGACCTCATGAACAAGAAGGGGATCAGCAGGAAGCCAGTAGGGAGAAGAGGACAGGGGGCAACAATCAGAAAACTGCTTCCATAAGCACAACTGGGGTTTTAAAACCCAAATCGACCATAATTCCTCGGGTCATTTTAAGCGACCCAGCTCTACAAGTGCACAGGGATCACATGACAGAATATGCGGTTATATGCAAATTCATGGGGATATGGCCAACGGAGGAGGCATTGTACATATGGATAAGGAGCCATTGGAAACCTAAGGGGGAAATAAACCTTCACCTGGGATCCAAGGGCTTCTTCACAGTGGTATTCACAAGCATATAGGACAAGGGTAGAGTGTTGGAAGGAGGACCTTATTTCTACGCTGCTGCAGGCCTCTACATGTGGCCATGGATGATGAGCTTTGTCCGAGAACGTGAAACATTCACATCAGTACCGGTATGGATTAGAATCTACTCCATTCCTATGGATTATTGGTTTCCAGATTCTCTAAAGACAATAGGCAACAAACTGGGGCATTTTATAAAGATCTCAAATGTGACTCTGAAAGGAAAATATACCTCCTTCGCCCGGATATATGTGGAAATAGACTTATCTGGGGCACTTCTCGATGCCATCATTTTAGAAGTGTATGAAAAAGAATGGGTGCATGCGGCGGACTATGAACATGTCCCATTTAGGTGCCATAAATTCCATGAACATGGGCATCTATACAAAGACTGTCCAACAAAAAAAATGGAAAGAAACATCAAAATCACCACAGATAAAAATCTTGAGGGTTTCACCAAGTTCGAGGGAAAAGGGAAAGGTGGGAAGTGGCAACAAAAGATGATTGATGAGGATAGACAACCAAGCCAAAATGGTTTCAAGATCACAGAAGAAGAAGCTGGAAACGACGGAACAAACCAGGAATTGGAGATCAATCCCACTAAGAAAGAAATGGATGAAAGCATGGAAAATATGACAGAGAACAACCAACAAAAAGAGGATCTGCCAAGCAGTAGAGAGATAAATAGGGACCATGAGATGACCCCAAGTGAGGCTAGAACAGATGAGCATGAACTATAGGAGATTCTAGAAAGGGAGAATTTAGATCTAGAGAAGTTTCTGGAACAAGGTATCACCAAAGGAGTGGAATCCCTACCGAAAGAGGAATTTTATAGGGTTCAACAGCTCTTCCTCTCGATATCACAATTGGAGGGCTTAGGAGTCAAAATAAATCATGAAATACAGGAGCATAAGGGGGTCAAAATGATGGAGGACTCGTAGATACAATTTCCCAAGAACCCAGGTAGGAAGAGAGGAAGAAAAAGATAGAATGAGCTACAGAAAAAATGTGGGAAACTCATGATTAACTTAGGTAAGATGAGATATATCACTAGTTATTCCTTTAAAAATATTTATTAATGAAGCTTACAACCTGGAACATTAGAGGTATAGGAAGTAGAAGGAAACAAAGAAATCTTAGCAGTAGAATAGAAGAAGAAAAATCAGATATCGCTTTTATTCAGGAAACAAAATGTTCAATGGACAAGATCAGAGAAATACATAAAAAATGGTCAATCAAGTATGAGTATCTAGAGGTCAAAGAAAACAACTCGGTAGGGAGGATTCTTACACTTTGGGATCCCCAGAAATTTCGAATCCTGGATGTTGAAGCGTTCAGGAACTATCTTTCATTGGTGTGTCAACCTTTAGGGGATTAGGAAAGTTACATGATCACAAATGTCTATGGGCCTCAAAAGTGAGAAGACAAGCTCAAGCTTCTAACCTCCCTTGAGGAGCTAAGAGCGAGACACCATGATGTGCCCTGGATTGTTGCAGGAGATTTCAATATGATCAGATCTCTTACAGAGAAAAAAGGGGGTATTAGACAATTAGGTAGAGAATCCATTGCCTTCCAAAACTTCATAATGAACATGGGGTTAGTGGATAGTGAAGCTTTAAATAGCACCTTCACCTGGAACAATAAGAGGGGAGGGGCTTCTCAAGTCACCTCTAAGCTAGATAGATTTATCATCTTAGAGAACCTCTTTCTGTCAGGCCCTGGCATGTCAGCTTCTATCCTTCCCTTTCTATGTTCGGACCATTGGCCTATACATCTTGAGGCCACTTTTATGGGCACACCTAGAAAAATACCTTTCAGGTTTGAAAATGCATCGTTCTCTCACCCTGAATTCACCAGCAATATTGACACATGGTGGAGGGGGGATCTGAACATTCAAGGCACTAAAATGTTCTTGCTCTAGTAGAAACTTAAACTCATCAAATCCAGGGTTAAAGATTGGAAAAAAAAGGAGTTTGGTAATATTTTCAAAGCCAAAAAAGAAGTTGAGCAAAAACTCCACGAGATCAATCAGATCATCATCACAGATGGTTTCACTGAGGAGCTGAAAAATCTAGTTGATTCTCTGCAGAAAGAATGGGAAGATAATTGCATGCAAGAGGAGATTTTCTGGAGACAGAAATCAAGGGTGCAGTGGATTAGAGAGGGACAAAGAAACATGAATTTCTTTCATAAATCTACCATAGATCACAGGGCACACAACAAAATCACAAAACTCAAGGATTCTCAAGGGATAGAGCTCATCTCTCAAAAAGAAATGGAATCTGTCCTTGTTCAACACTTCCTCAACATAGTAGAGGAACCTCTGGTTGATACATCTAGGTTCATCAGTAATTTCACAAAGTACATCCCTCAGCTGGTCACCAGAGAAGACAACCACAATCTTAATAGGCCACTGTCAGAAGAGGAGGTCAGTGATGTGATCAATGAAATGAAAAATGGAAAATCTCTAGGCCCAAATGGGTTCAATGTGGACTTATTCAAGTCTTGCTAGAGAACAGTCAAACAAGATATACTTGAGGTGGTGGAAGACTCAAGAAGATCCAAATCGGTTATGAAGGCTCTTAATGCCTCCTTCATAGCTTTTATCCCAAAACAAGGAAAAGCCATGACTCAGGATGGGCTCAGACCCATAGATTTATGCAATGTGGTGTACAAAATTATTTCCAAAGTTATCGCCAACAGACTCAAGCCCCTTCTTCCATCTCTTGTCTTAGACGAGCAAACTAGATATGTGGAGGGAAGACAAATTCTCAATAACATTATCCAAGCTCACGAGGTGGTACACTCTCTCAAAAGCAATAAACAACTTGGTATGATCATTCAGTTGGACCTAGCGAAAGCCTACAATAAGCTAAGTTGATCTTATAAAAGGGCAGTACTAAGAGCTTATGGCTTTGACCACAACTGGATAAGATGGGTTATGGCACTAGTATCCATAACCAGTTTTTCCATCTTACTTAATGGAGCTCCCTCAAGAACCTTCATGCCCTCTACAGGTCTCAGACAAGGGGATCCACTCTCTCCCTTCCTCTTTGTTCTAAAGATGGAAGGGCTAGGCAGAGCGATCAAAACAGCAAAGGCTGAAGGAAGAATCCAAGGTCTCAAACTTACCTTGGATGTAGTGGCAAATACTCACCAAAAATTTGTGGATCACACAATGCTACAGGGTATACCAACAGTCACGGAAGCCAGAGCAATCAAACAAATCTTAAATGACTTTGCTATGGTGACTGGCATAGAGGTAGACCTCAATAAATCAAAAGTTTTCTTCTTTAACACTAACATTGCTATTTAGAGGAACATCACCAAAATTCTTGGGTTTCAAAGTGACCTGTTACCTTCCAAGTACCTGGGAATGCCTCTTAAAGACAAACCTCTAAGCAAGGGAGTGTGGGAGTCGATAATGAATAAGCTTCATGACAAGATCAGGAAATGGACATGCAGGTCTTTAAATTTGGCGAGAAGCCTTGTGCTCACACAGGCTGTCTTGAAGGCTATTCCTTTTTTCATGTTCTCAGCTCTTCTAGCTCCTAAAGCAGTTTTGCAATAGATCAGGAGCATTCAAAGGGATTTTCTATGGGGCAAAGGGGAAGAGAAAAATAAATGGGATTTAGTAGCTTGGGACAAGATCTACAAACCCAAGTCCCATGGTGGTTTGGGGCTTCATGACCCTGAAACCCTCAACAAAGTTTCAGGTGCTAAACTTTGGTGGAGGTGGCTCAAGGAATCGGCAACCCCTTGGGCCAAGATCTGGAAACAAAAATATGCAGAAAATTGGCAGGAGAGGGATCACGTCTGAATGTCAGGGTGCATTAAGGGCTCGCACATTTGGAATCTTGCTTGGGAGAATAGAGGTATTGTCCAACAGCATAGTTTCTGGGAGATGCAAGTTGGTAACCTGGCACGATTTTGGGAATATAACTGGCAACAGGAACCCAATTTGTTTAAGGATGAATTCATTGCTCTCAAAAATGATACTGACAACAAAGGTTTACTTATGGTAAGTGACTTCTAGGATCAGGTAAAGAACAATGGTAAATGAAGAATTTGGAAGGATTTAGGACACAGTGAAGATATCCCTTTGAAGGCCCACGCAGATTCTCTTTCTTGGGTGTTATAGACATTTTTGTGCCTTACAGCTATAAGCATGAAATGTCCATAATCTAAGGGATCCAAAGTCCCTAAACATGTTTTTCCTACCCCTAGAGGAACAAGGCTAACAAACCACAGCAATTCACAGAAGTTCTCCACTAGAAACTGCTCAAAAACAAGTCAATTCAGGATCAATTCAGTGGCTCCACTAGCTGTTTGCGCTGAAATGAAAATTCAACACTGGCTACCTACACTGCAACACAGGTAGAAGCACTACCAGGGTGCGCTGAGTGAGAGTTGACAAATGGCAAGTTCATTCAGCAAGGTGTCAAGACCCAGGAAGCTTCCAGAATCTTCCTCAATGACACTTGCCTCAGTGAATTCGACTACTGATGAGTAAGAGGTTCTCAATCTCCAAGTGGAAGCAAGAACTCACAGAGGGAGAGGACACTAGTTAGATCTCAAGCTGACTCATCCTCTCTCCAAACATCTATATATGGATCTCTCCTCCATGAGATCTAGAGGCTGGAATTTTGTTATTGCAAAGAATTGCTGTTGGTTTGAGATTGGAATCATTGGGTGTTTAATGCTTTGAGGGAAGGTGAAGATAGGAATTTCATTTGCTGGGAAGGAGATGCTGGATTGGAGCCTTCTGGGTTGTATCTCTTCCTGAACCTTGTTATTCATCAATAAAGCTATCTTGGTTTCTCCTATATACTGATGTATCTTTGATGTATGATTGCATTAGTATGTTTAGTTTATTTCTAATCCTGAACTAGTTATGAATATGAATCTATGTCTTTGTGTAGTGTTCTCTTCTTGTGATCTTGTAGAAACCTCTTGAAGCTAGGCGAGCGAGAAGGCAAGTAGCTGGGAACTCCCAAAGAGAAGAGAAACCGGATCGAGGGACAAACGGAAGACACCGGTTAGTCCATCCATCTCTCTTCATCTTTAATTCATAAAGGAAGAATACTAGAATAGCTGTCTCTGTTTGTTGCTAAGGCACTGTCACACCTTAGGTGGATAGGATCGTCCTGCATAGACATTTTTCCCCACAACAAATTGGCGACTCCGCTGGGGAGATCTGTTTAGTAATTTTATTTGTGTCTCTATCATTGTTTGTTTCATAGACTCAACAGCAACAATCGAACTGCATCTGCTATTCTCAGATGCAAAGTAGACAGCTGCTGCTTTGATCGAATCACTGGATTTGTCTATGATCTGAACAATGGACTCACAAATGATTTAATGATCCTTTGTGATAGATCTTAGCCCTTCCTCAAAGCATCCCTTTGATTGTACCTTGCTTGTTGCTTTGATTTGGCCTGAAACTGTAGATTAAATAGCAAACTGTGACCTAGAACCCAGTGAGCAACTCTCATTTCTCCTTCAGCGTAGACCCTGTGAAGAGGTTCTGCATTTCAACGCAGGTCTCGTGAAGGCTACCTGCACTGAATGTCAAAACCCCTGTGTTGAGGTTGCGCTGATCCAGTTAGGCCTTGTGCAGCTGGGGTTCTCTGCTCTGTTTTGCCCTGTTTTGATCTCTGATTTTTGCAGCCTGTAACCAGCATAGGTACCAGTCTGATAACTCCTTTTCTCTGCTTAAATTCCACCTCCTTTTGTACAAAAATACTGTGAGTGTTTTTATGTGTTTGTGGCGTCATTTGCAGTTTTCCTTTGCAAGAGTGAAATAGTCATCCTGTAGCCCTTGATTCAGATCTGTTAATTGTGATCTTAGGAGAGAGTTCATTGGCTGTTTACAGTTGATTATACATTTACTTTTTCTTTTGGTTTGAGTTTGTCTCTTTTAAGTGTCGAAACAAGTATTCATTTCGGAAATCGTTAAGTGTTGTAATCTCTTCTACCCTCTTTGATTTCGAAAAAGTAAACTTGTTTGTATTTGTCATTTAAAAGCGAATTCAAAGTTGTACAAAAAGCTTCCTTTGTAGGCATCAATACTAAGAAAGCGGAAAACAAACACCTGCATTGTGCATTTGCATCTTGATAGTTTGCATGTTTGATTTAGGAAAAGTGCATTAGAGTGTGCTGATTGCTCTTTGAGAAAAGATGGTCTTTATTTTCCCTTTGTAGCTAGGATTTTCATAAGTTGAAAAGATATAAAGCTTGCTTATCATCTTTAGACTGCATTTAGGAATTGTATCATACATCTCGTGGTGAACCTCAAAAGGCAAACTTCTAAAAAGATCAACCTAAAATAAATTGAATGAACTTAACAACGCTTTGCAACATAACGCACAACATAGAGGTCTAGGCTAGAGACGTGTTCCAGCGTCGTAAAGCCTAGTGACTGTCGATCTCGTTGATGGTGGGTGATTCCTCCTGAGAGACGACAGCGCCAGTATGGATTGTGCTCCCACGTACCGTCGCGTATATATTGGGAGACCCCTATAGGCATAAAACCTTTATCCATAGGAAGCCGTGTCGGTCGCCCTACTGATCGCAATGCACTGAACACAGCATTCAGGAAGATCGACCACCCGTACCTTAAAAAGTATTCTGCGGTTTTGCGAAAAGTTTGGCACACCCTCTACCTAGAACTCCAGAGCAGTTCCTTTTGGCCTTTTTCAGACTCTATAATAGAAAAAGTCCATCCAAGCATTTGTCACTTCGGGCTCGTTAAAACATCGAAGGAGACTAGAGTCATCTTTAGCTTTTTCTCGACTCTTTAAAAGTGAAAAAGCAAGTTGTGTCTAAAGCGTCGTTAAAATTTATTTTAAACGGAACAATCACCCCTATTCCTGCGTTGATCTTTAGGTTGAGAAAATGGAGCACTCCAACCAAGGAATTCCCCTTGGTGGAAATCCTAGTCCCTTCTCCTCTTGGGGAGATGTTGGTGCGCCCCATATGGCCACATTGTCGCTTCCAGGACTGACAATTGGCCTGCCGGTCTGGCTCTTCTCAACCAATGTCGTTCAAAACACCACTATTCCTAAACAGTCGAGTCAACAGTTAGACTAGACCAGAGTTACCCACCAGCCTTCTACTTCATCTAATTCTTCCTCTCCTCCTTCCTCTTCGCTTGACGGAACTGGTAAAACAAAAAACCAAGCTCCTAAGGAGAAGAAGGAAAAGAAGAAGAAAGAGAAAAAGAAGAAGGAGGCAAAAACGACTAGGGGCAAACAAGTGTCGTCTGACAAAAATCCACACACAGCACTGACTAGGCCTAAATCGCCATGTGTCATATGCAAGGGAGACCACTTCCACAAAGATTGTCCTTGCATCCCTCGGATACTAAGGGACTGGTCTCCCCGTTTGCACAATTCGGTGGCGTCAACCTCTGATATCCATGTTGACAGATCACCGTCAACTAGTGAAAGTGAAGTCACAGGACAGAGAGGGAAAGCTAGATTTCCCTGCAAACTGTGTGAAGGCGACCATGCCATCCACCGTTGTCCCTTCTTAGATGAGGCTAAAAGAGTTTTGGAAGATCGCCCGATTTTACGAGCGCAACTTCCTCCTGGATATCAAAAACTCCTGCCAAGTCCTTCACCAGTTGAGAACCCGGCTGGCCCGCTCAGGTAGTCAGCCGAAGCACCTATCATTGAGGATGAACCGTCTAAATCCATACCTAACGAAAGTCAAAAGGTTGAGGCGGCAGTTGACCCGGTTTTGCCTTCAGAGGCTCTATCTTCGAATGATACCATCACAGAGGAGAATAAAGACGACACCGTCCAAATTCTCTTCATCAACACAGACTCCGACGAACAAGGGGGCAATTTTCCCATTCCTTTATCGCAAGAAGGAACTTCGTCAGAGTCATACCCGGCCGTCTATTCGGTCCCACCACCAAGCAACCTAGTTGTCTCGTTCGACTGGAACCAACTAGGCAGACCCCGTTTGCCAGCAAGCATACCATTCGGAATTATCGTCCAAATATACAGAATGGTAATGGCTGGCACTATCATTGATGAGGGGGCATCTGTGAGTATCTTTTCCTCTATTTCTTGGAAAGTGCTTGGTTCGCCAGCGCTTTTGCCTGAAATGAGAAATCTATCAGGCTTTGATAAAGGAACCAGTCGACCTTTAGGGATCCTCCCCAATGTGCCCATAACATTGAAAGGGAAGATTGTTCAAATGAACGTGATGGTCGTTCAAGGACCCTTGGATTATAACCTACTCCTTGGATGAGACTATATATATTGCATGGGAGCCATTGTCTCCTCACTCTTTAGAGTAATGTGTTTTCCGCATGAAGGAAGAGTGGTCAAGCTCGTGGACCAACTTTCATTTCTCGGATCACGCTTCGCAAATAGTCATGTACCATCCCTAAATGGTCTCTTCACGCAAGAAGTGTCTCAACCCACGGTCCGTCCTCCTGATGAGCACGAGTAATCTGGGAGGATATGACTGGAACCCAGGGGGCATGCATCCTGGTCTGCTTCGACAGGAAAACTTTGGGTATAAGGTAGGTTTCCGCGGGAGAATATGACTAGTCCGTACCCCATCCATGGTTGGAAGAGGGGTTGTTCTGGAATAAGATTCTTTTGTCAAAGTTATGTGAGAGGGTGGGCATCGTCACTCACCTTTGTCTATTTCGGTAGACATTGCCGAGGAAGTGTTTTGTTTGAAAGATTAACGAGACAATCTTTGGGTAACCTGAAAGAGGTAGGCCTCTCTCGGTGAAACAAATGTTTTGACGGAAATGAAGTAGAGGTAACTTTGAAATCGTACTTTATGCCTAGGGGCATGCAAACCTTTTTGAGTGCAAGCAAGGGGCGGCTATTTATTTTTTAAATTTTTAGGTCCTCCCTTTAAACCTGTAGGTCTAACCCTTTAAACTCGTAGGATTAGTCGTTTCCGAACTTGTATAACGAAAGGATCCGAAGAAAAGCTTAGTGAGATGAAGCTCCATAAAAAATAGAACCTTGATGAGACACTCTTATCATATGACTGGGTTAATCGAGCAGTTTTAGCACACAGTTCATGCTCGTTAAAAAATAAACACAAGATCCGAGCAGTTTTAGCGCATAGTTCATGCTCGTTAAAAAATAAACATAAGATCGAGCAAGTTTTTTCCTGCGTTTAAGCTCGTTAAAAAATGAACTATTCCGGTAAATAACCACTGTGAATGTAATTTATCAGCCATTAAAGCCTTGGTCGTGTTTGCACCGTCGCCTCCACTTTTCCATTGGCCGATCATTCGCCTCCATATGTTTTTTTACCCATTTTGAGGAACAGCTGCGAAGAGTGATTTCACCTAGCCATCCTTGTGACACTGCCGTGATTGGAAAATTCCAACCTGTACCTGGAATCAGCTGCTAACCCATTTTATCACTCGTTCCTCAAAAGACGAGTCTCCTTTAAGCTCTTTTCAACTAACTCGTAAAATATGAAAAGATTGCTGAGTTTTGGCCTTCCAACTCGTTAAAGCGACCGGAAGTGCTATCCCTCCTCTAGATTTTAATCTTTTTGGACCTGAGGGATTATTGCACAAAAAGATCGAGCGCTTGTTTTGTTCGGCTCGTTAAAATTATCGAAAACTCATCCCTTCTGTATTGTTTTATAATTTTTCGGACTTAAGGGATTAGATGATGAAAAAGGACTTTTGGAGTTAACTTTATGTACCTTTTCAGACTCTCTAAAAATGAAAAGGATCGAGTTATCTTTGTCGTTAGACTCGTTAAAATCATTAAATAGCGACAAACTTGTCTTTAGACGAGAACAAGTTTCACTATCGCTAGGCTCGTTAAAACATAGCGATGGGCTTGCCCGAAGGGCAGGTTATAGAACAAGCATATGTTATCCTCCTCAAGCTTGACAAAAATAAAGAGGTACTGGTCAGCAATGACTGGGGAAAAATTGGGAGAAACTAAAGAAAACTTTGATGGTAGCAAGTCGCTCTTGAACATGACACTTTTCCTCCGTACCACAATCGGGTTGGGTTGTTTCATTCACCGGTCACATAACCATGGTCTTGCCATACCATCCATATTTGGGGTAATGCTATCGATCCATCGCATCAGTGTCGCCATATGTTCAAGAGAAGTCATTCAGAGAAGTCAACCGTGTCCCATCCACTGCCGTACATTATCCTTCATCCTTTCATGACCGCCACCCTGAATCATATGTCACAGATCGTTTTCACCTCCATCAAAATCATTAGCTCCGTTCCGTGTCATTGATGTGGGATTCATTAAGGCCCTCCTTTGACGGATCGCTTCTTGTTGACATCAGCTCATTATCCAAGAAGTGAATCTAGGAACAACCCCCTTCAGTACTTTGAAGCTTGCATGCCTCAATGGCAAGTTTCTCACTTCCGGCGACAGGTATACATCAATGACCTTCGACCGAAAGATTTTGCGTGGTGTTCGATGCCAAGTCCTTTATTCACACCACGTGAATTGTACTGCAGTACCTTGAGGGTCATTATCATTATCGGTGATTCCTCTCGCGCTTGTTAACGGTTTACCTCATTGACCGGTAATCAAGCGATGTCTTTCCATGTTCAACTTCAGATCATTTTTCACATGGATCGACTTGTACTTAGAGTGAAGATCGAACGAGTTTGAAGACCCCGGATCTAGTTTCATCCATCCGGGCTGCGATATATATTCAGGAAAGATAAAGACATTGACATGTACATCATTGCAACAGATAATCATCCTATCCAAAGGATGATAATTTCATCAAAATTATCAGTCTACCATCAGACGATTGTCTGTTCTATGTACAGGAAAATGAATTTATAAAGCTGAGCAAGGGAATGCCCACCTCAGCTAGATCATGAAAGCAGTATGAAAAATAATGTATTGTATTGTATCTTATTACAGGTCTCCTCCCAGCATGGGATGAACTTCGGATCCTCCTGATAAAGCATTTCACCCGATAAACGACCTCATACTTTAGTGGGCAACTGTTATAGACATTTTTGTGCCTTACAGCTATAAGCATGAAATGTCCATAATCTAAGGGATCCAAAGTCCCTAAACATGTTGTTCCTACCCCTAGAGGAACAAGGCTAACAAACCACAGCAATTCACAGAAGTTCTCCACCAGAAACTGCTCAAAAACAAGTCAATTCAGGATCAGTCAGTGGCTCCACTAGCTGTCTGCGCTGAAATGCAAAGTCAACACTGGCTACCTGCACTGCAACGCAGGTAGAAGCACTACCAGGGTGCGCTGAGCGAGAGTTGACAAATGGCAAGTTCATTTAGCAAGGTGTCAAGACCCAGGAAGCTTCCAGAATCTTCCTCAATGACACTTGCCTCAGTGAATTCGACTACTGATGAGTAAGAGGTTCTCAATCTCCAAGTGGAAGCAAGAACCTCCAAGTGGAAGCAAGAACTGACAGAGGGAGAGGACACTAGTCAGATCTCAAGCTGACTCATCCTCTCTCCAAACATCTATATATGGATCTCTCCTCCATGAGATCTAGAGGCTGGAATTTTGTTATTGCAAAGAATTGCTGTTGGTTTGAGATTGGAATCATTGGGTGTTTAATGCTTTGAGGGAAGGTGAAGATAGGAATTTCATTTGCTGGGAAGGAGATGCTGGATTGGAGCCCTCTGGGTTGTATCTCTTCCTGAACCTTGTTATTCATCAATAAAGCTATCTTGGTTTCTCCTATATACTGATGTATCTTTGATGTATGATTGCATTAGTATGTTTAGTTTATTTCTAATCCTGAACTAGTTATGAATATGAATCTATGTCTTTGTGTAGTGTTCTCTTCTTGTGATCTTGCAGAAACCTCTTGAAGTTGGGCGAGCGAGAAGGCAAGTAGCTGGGAATTCCCAAAGAGAAGAGAAACCCGATCGAGGGACAAACGGAAGACAGCGGTTAGTCCATCCATCTCTCTTCATTCTTAATTCATAAAGGAAGAATACTAGAATAGTTGTCTCTGTTTGTTGCTAAGGCACTGTCACACCTTAGGTGGATAGGATCATCCTGCATAGGCATTTTTCCCCACAACATTGGGGTTTAGAGCAAAGGAATATTTTGGTGTCCTCCTTGTCTGACTAACTAATATGGGCAAGGAACACCGAAGAAAACTTTAACCTCAAAGAAGCTAAAAGACTAGTCACAGGGTTTAACAACCAAAACCCTCATCAGGTATGGAAGAACCTTTGGCAGAACCCTCACTGGATGAAAATAAAGTTGTTCATTTCGCTTGTTCAACAAAAGAGAATTCTAACTTGGGGGAATCTTCTGAAAATTGATTTTTTCAACCCATGCAAATTACCTCTATATGGCTTACAAGAGGAGACGATGAGTCACCTACTCAACCTCTGCCCTTCCACCTCCACTGTGTGGGATTGGGTGGCCTTAGTCTTCAGGCATACTGATCGGGACAGACTCAGCATCACCAACACTTTGAGAATTGGAGGAAAAACTTCTCAAGAAATGAAATCGTTAATAAAGCTTGGACTCTAGTTCCAGGCTTTGTCATCTGGGATGTTTGGAAAGAACGCAATGGAAAGATTTTCAAGAGCAAGACAAACACGCCCCATCACATAATTGCACAAATTCTACAACAACTCAAAGACACAGTCAGAGGCTTGTTGTGGAAAGTTTCAGAGAATCCTCCTCTGCCCTAGGAAGCCTATATACTACTGCAGTTGGGCCTCCATTCAATACTCCCACAGGGCATAAACAAGGGTGTGAGCCAAACAAATGAAAGCATGGATATTGGAAGCCACCTCCACATGGCTTCTTAAAAGTCAATATAGATAGAGCGTCCAAGGGCAACCCAGGGTTAGTTGGTTTTGTGGGTGTTACAAGAGATGAGTAAGGACACATAAAGGATATATTTCATAGTCACTTGGTGAAGGCCACTAATAACATGGCAAAAATCATGGCCTTATAGCAATGCTTGGATATCCTGGTGGAGTTAAATTCATACAATGTCATCATTGAAGCAAATTCAGAATTGATTTTTAAAGCAGCCAAGAAAATGTGCAATGGAACAACACCGAAAAAGGTGTTGAAACATTGGAGGCTATTGTAGGTCTTTCACCGTATTCACACCCACTTGCAAACCTTAAGAACCGTCAACTTTGTCCACGTGAAAAGAAAAGTGAACATGTTGGCAGATCATCTGAAGAATGAAGGAGTGATTAGTAAGGAAAGTGGTACTCGGCACGTTTGGGAGATGATACACCTAGGCAAGCTGTGTGACAATTGTCTCTGTCAGGCTGCCAAAGATATGGAACACTTCCAGACCTTCAGCAGAGAGGAGGAAGACTAGCGAAAGGCAAGAAGAGAGGAGGTCCTTGGGCTGCAGTCTCTCCCAATCGTTAAAACTGAAGAAAAAGAAGATCGAAGAAGTAAAGCGGTTATATAGTTCCTGATGGAAGAGAGGTTGTGGGTTGTTTTGGACAAGCTGCTTTAGGAAGGTTTCAAAAATGAATAGCGGAATTCAGTCTAAACACATGTGGATCAGGAACAAAGGAAATGATCTAGAATGATTTGGAATGATGGATCAACAAGATGAACCAACGGTGCTTAGGAGAACTGCAGGAGTAAAACATTGCTTTACATGCTCGTTAGTTGAATGTTTGCAGTCCAAAGGTTCTTATGGCCTCAGTCATACAATGGATTTTAGGCTGGAAAGAGATCGATCGTTAACCACTAGGATGGACCTGAAACCCTATAGATTAAGGAGCTCCAATCTTTTTTGGATCCAAAATTTTGTTATCCATCATGCTAGTGTTCGGGCCAAAATCATGACGGACCGTTGGATTAAATAGACTTTGATCGATGGTGCCGATTCTCCGTGCTGCTCGTTTGTTCATAGGATTTTTGGACCGTTGGATGGGAAGTTAATTTCGATGGTGGGGATTGCGCATTCAGGTTTGGGCTTAGGGAGTGGACCAGAGAAGAATTATTGATGCAATTTTAGTATTCTTTTAAAGTCCGATGGTCTTTGTAGCTTGTATGAGAAACCGATGAAAAGAAGGGAACATGTATCTCGATTGTTAGGGTTCCTTAGTCTTTTGCTGTAGAGTTGATGTAACCCTATGAGATATTGTAACCTCATGAAATATTGTTTGATCTTGGGTTTTGTTAACCCTGTCAATGGCAAACCAGTGATGGGCTTGTCTTGTGATGGTAAACCAGCAACGAGCTTCTCTTTGCACTGGTAAAGATGTGTATCATATGTATTACACTTTTATGGTTAATAGAAGGTTCCGCTCTTACTTGACCAAAAAAAAATATTACACCCTAGGAATATGAACCCTTATATTAATATACACAAGGGGTTAATACTAAAAGTCCAAGGGATTATTAGCCCAAGGAATAATATTAAACCCAAGAGTTTAATACTATAAACCCAAGGTACATAAACCCTAAGATAAATATTATAAACCCTAAAATAAACATGGTTGACCATTGTTGACCATGGTTGATTTTCATATTGATACAATCTTTGTCACAATCCGACATTCGACAATAGTTGACCATGATTGGTTTTCATATTCAAACAATATTGTCACAAAGAAACATTCAAACAGGGGGGACCATGGCTGATTTTCATAGTGAGACAATCTTTGTCACAATGTGACATTGGACCATGGTTGTCATAATGTGATGTTGGACTAAGAGACAATCTTCATCATAATGTGACTATGATTATTGACCATGGTTAATTTTCATATTGAGAATCTTTGTCATAGTACTAAAAGTGCAATGGATTATAAACCCAAGGAAATAATATTAAACCCAAGGGTTTAATACAACAAAACCAAGGTATATAAACCTAAGATAACTATTATAAACCCTAAAATAAACATGGTTGACCATTGTTGACCATCGTTGATTTTCATATTGGCACAAGCTTTGTCTCAACGCGATGTTGGACAATGGTTGATGTTGATTGATTATAAACCCAAGTAATTTATATTAAACCCTAGGATTAATATTGTAAACCCTATCAATAATACTATATTATAGGAATATGAAACATTAAATTAATAAACCCAAGGGATTGATATTATAAACCCAAGGCACTAATAAATTATTTATAATTTATATATATTATTATTATCCAATTTTAAGGTCACAGCCAAGCCAAACACCAAATTGGTGTATAAGACCCCATTGTTTGTCGGACACGGGACTCACTTATGCAACGATTTGACTACTAAGCCTACGAAGGCATCATACTCTATCCACTTTGGTTTTGAACCTGTGACCTGATAGAAGAAACACATGCTCTTATAAATGCATTTATTTATAATAATTAAAACTAAAACTAATAATAATGTTAATATATTAATAAATATTAATATATTGGTGTAAACATGGTTAAATTAATGTTAAAGTAATGAAATATTTTAATAACATAAATTAATTATAAAAAAAATATGTTATTAATCTTTAAAATTATTAATATTATAATTAATAAAATATTGTTATTTATTTATAATATTATTCATTTATAATATTATTAATATTTAATAATATTTATTTATTAATTATTCTTAATATTATTATTATTATTATTATTGCAAATCTAGTAAACTCAAGATTTAATAAATTCACGGATTTATATTATAAACTGAAAGCACTAATAAATTATATATAGATATAATCTATCTATTTATTTATTTATAATTATTAATATTATTACTATTATTATATTAGTTAATATTAACATTGCTATTAATTAATATTAATATAAATATTAATGTTATCAAATATTTTAAATTATAAATTAGTTATAACTAAAGTTCAAAAATTTTAGATTATTAACGTTATTTAAAATTATTAGTATTATAATTAATGAAATATTGTTATTTATTTACAATATTATTACTTTTTATTATTTATTTTTAATATTTAATAATATTATTTATTAATATCATTAATAATATTCATTTTATTATTACCATATTTTCTCATGGCTTTACCACAAGTCATCATTTGGGAAATTATGATTTTCATTAATTCAATAATAATTATAAGATTCAATAATAATAAGATTTTTGACATTGTAAATGCAGTCGAAGAATTAAGATGTACGAAAAGAATGCACTCAGCATGGAATGCAACCTTCCTCGTATTGATATCAAAGACGAAAAAGGCTAAAGAACCTCAAGGTTTCAGACCGATAGCATTAGGTAATGTAATTTACAAAATCCTACTTACCATAATGGTGAATAGACTAAAATATATCCTTCCAGAACTAATTTCAGAGGAACAAACAGCGTTCGTGAAAGGGAGACAAATAGTGGATAGAATCATAGTTGCACAAGAGGTGATCCATTCACTGAAGAATTCAAGACAAAAAGGAATGATGATCAAACTCGACCTATCTAAAGCAAATGACAGGCTAAGCTGGGAATATCTCCAGAAAATCCTGAAAGCATACGGGTTCGATGACAGATGGATAGAATGGGTAATGTCTATGATCACCACACCATTTATGTCCATAATGCTAAATAGGACTCCTACAAAAACTTTTAACCAGTCCAGAGGTCCTAGACAGGGGGACCCTCTCTCCCCTTTCCTATTCATAATAGCTGCTAATGGTCTAGGAAGACTAATAAAAGCAAGAGTAAATAGTGGAAAGCTAAAAGGCCTTAGACTGTGGGGAGAAGAACTACCCCTAACACATCAATAATTCGTACATGACGTCATGATTTATGGACAAGACAACCTGAAAGAAGCAAAGAAATTATTGGAAATCCTTGGGGACTTTACAAAAGCATCAAGTACATAGATAAATAAAGATAAAATGAAAATCTACTTCTTCAACACTCCAATGACTTCCCAATCATTCTTAGCTAGAACAATGGGTTTCCGAATAGGGAATTTCCCCACTAAATATCTAGGTATCTAGCTAAGTGATAAGCAAAATAGAATTGCTAACTGGGGAGGTTCGATAGGGAAAATACAAAGAAGAATGGATAACTGGATTTTCAGAGCTTTGAACAGCCCAAGTCACCTCATTCTCCTTAAGTCGGTCCTCCAATCAATGCCAATTTACCAAATGACCAGCCAAGCTATACCAAAAACAATATGCCAAAAAATGGTGGAAGTTTAAAAAAATATCCTATGACAAGGAACAAACAAAGCTAAAAAGTGGGCATTGCTGTCATGGAAATGGCTGAGCAAAACATTAACAGAAGGAGGATTAGGGCTGCCAGATCCATATATCCTAAACCGAGTAATGGGTGCAAAACTATCGTGGAGATGGATACAAGGAGGAGAAGATTTATGGAAAAGGTTGTGGGAAAAGAAATATGAGATGGCTAGATCCCCTGAAGGAAAATTTAGAAGCCAATCAGAAAAGGAAGGTTCCGCAATTTGGAACCTGGCGAGGTCAAATAGAGACCTAATAAGAGAACATAGATTTTGGGAAATGAGGGAGGATGACAAAGCAAACATCTGGAATGAGGCATAGCAGCAGAGAGAAACCATCCATCAACAACCTCAACTCCAAGAAATTTACCAGTTTACCACCCAAATGGAGGAAGACGTAGCCCAGAACTATTGGTTCCCCGAAAGGGACGGATACTAGAGAAAGTGGAAAATGAAAGAGCACTGGCAAGAAGCACCAGAAACAGAACAATGGGCAAATTACAAAAAGGAGATGGAGACAAGGAAAATAGCAGTTAAAGAAGGAACGTACATTATAAGATGGGGAAAACAAATCAAAGGGATGTTTACGACAGCAGGAGGATACTACATAAAGGCTGGTAGCACTAGCAATCCTGAAATAAAAAATGGGATAGAATCTAGAAAATGAAAACTTAGCCAAAGATAGCGTTATTTACCTAGATAATGCCCCACGGGCGAGCTTTAACCTGGGACTAGTTGAAAAGGAAGGGGACGTAAGTTCCATCGCGCTGTGTCCTCTGCAAGGAACAAGAAGAAACAATGGAACACCTGACCAACTCCTGTCGAGTCAGCAATATCCTGTGGAGAAATCACCAACAACTTTTTGAGATTAGTGACTGAGATACAAGTAGCATAACATTAATTGTAGAAAACTGGAGGAGTAAATCGTACGGTAATGCGATCCTTAATAGAGCTTGGAATCTCTCCATAGGGTTCATCCTGTGGAACATATGGAAAGAAAGGAACAAGTTGATTTTCAAGGACTAAGGAAAAGCCACGAAGGAAATATGGAACCAAACAGTCCAGAACATAAGAGAAACTATAATCCTAGAGAAGTGGAACTACGAAGACCGGAAAATAAACCAAATGGAGACACGTATTCTGAACTGCTTACAAATAAACATAAGTAGCACAGACATAGCTGCAAGAAGATATAAGGCCAAAGAAGCAGGAGAAAATGAGCACTATAGGAATCTGCCGTAGGGATTCACAAAATTGAACTTTTACAGATTGACAAAAGGGAACCCAGGGGAAGAAGGAATAGGAGGAATATTCAGGGATGACAAAGGAAGAACGATATGGGGGTATGCAATGGACTGTGGAAATGCATCAAGTAATGAAGTAGAATTCCATGCGCTGAACAGGGGGATGGAAATAGCCATCTGAGAAGGGTATCAAAAACTCTAGATAGAAGGAGATTCGAAGCTTGTGATAGACATACTCAAACAATTACAGCACAGAGTACCAGTAGAGAAGATGAGTCACAACTAGCGGACCGCATGGATAATCAAATAAATAAGCCAACAGTTAAGTAGGATAGCCTACATAATACCTTCCCATGTGAGACGAAAATGAAATGCTCCTTTTGATTGCCTACCTAACTAGGGATGGAGGAAGGGAGACTAGCAGCTGGACGCAAGTGCGGCAGAGCTCAACCAAAAAGAGGATATGGCACAACTGATACAACTAGTAGAACAAGACAGGAATATGAGTGAGCATCTAGAGAATTTGATGGGAAAAGACTGAAGCGGAGAGGGAAAAGGACAACTGCAAGAAAGGACAGAGGAGGAACAAGACAGGGGAAGTTCGGTGATCGGTAGGATGATGGAGGAGGGCAGAGGAAGGACAATCCTCGAGAGTACGGGGAATGAGATGGAAAGGAATGTTAGAGGAGAGGGCATCACAGCAAAATGGAAGATGGGAAGTGAAATAAAGACAAGTGGTAGGGCAGAGTCAGAGATCTGACGACAAGAGCAGCCGGGAGAGGAAAGAAGTTAATGTAGGATGGTGGATAGGATAAGAGGGCATCATCCCAAGACAGGAGGGAAGGGATGTGTGCCAAGGAAAAAACATGACAGCTGGCGGTAAAGACAAGAGTTGCGAATGAAAAAGAAATAAAGCTTAAGGAAAAGGGGAAAGAGGCATTATGCATGCAGACGAGAATGAAGAAAGGTGATGAGAAAGGAAGAGGAGGCAAGGAGAAGAAGCAGAAGGTGGAAGCAAAATGAAGCTCAGTAACCGGGTATGTGATATCTCTGGCCTTAAATCCTGAAAGCATAAATTTTTTGAGAAGTAGGTTAGGATTGTGGTATGGTAAGGAATCCTGGTATCATTACTTCAATTGTGATAGCAATCTCATAGGATCGAAAAGAAAAAATTCCGAAGAGATCCCATCTGCTCGGGACAGAGATAAGGTGAGGAGAGGTGGCAAACCTAATGAGAACAAGGGAATGCCTGAAAAATTTTTAATGACTCCCACCTTAGAATATGGGTCTTGGCAAGATTCATAAAAGGGAAAGGCAGAATGCCTGCAGCCCTGAGAGAAGTAAGCTAGGAAAGGAAATACTAGAGCTCCTAGGAGATGGAATTGCAACCTAGGGGGAGTGTAGAAAATACAGCCAGTAGAAACCCTGCTGTCAAACCTGAGAAAAATGGGCTAAGGGGAGGCCTTAGTTGCATAATTCTAATCAAGGGTGAGACCCCGGGAAAGAAGAGGCAAAACAAGCAAGAGTGGGATCCCTGCATGGGCTGGGGAAAGAAACATAGCCACTATTACCCCATGACCTAGAGAATTAATAAAGCCAAAGTCGAAATCAGTTGGATGGGAAATCAAAGGCTGGGAAACACAAGAAGGAGGGTGGGGGAAAAACCCAAGAAAAGTAATATAAACCTATATGATATGGCTGACATATGTGTTGATTCTGTGATAGGTCTAGCAACAGAACAGGGAAAGATTGTGAAACAGGTCAAGTAGAAAAGGTTGAAATGCTTCAACCACCAAGCTAAAAGCATAATCGCTCCCAGGAGAAGCGAGAGGACAGTTAAGAAAGAAGAAGGAACAAGCATTCAAGGCAAGAAAAGAGGCAGGAAGCCAGACATAGACCACATGAAGACGATCATTGACTCCTACATGGAAGGAAATCCGAAGGAGGTCAGGGATCAGATTAATAGCTGGGAACGAGATCTAAGAGACAACCTTAGATACAGAGACATACTCATGGAAGAATGGGAAGGAATGGTGCAAGACCCCGCGACAACGAATGGAAGACAATCCTTGTTCAGAAATACCTTGCAGCAGTATTGGATCGTGAAACATGTCATGGCACGGGCCATGACTCTACACCACAAACACATGGAAGGAGAAGTATTTGACAAACAGGAAAGTAAAAAGGAGAAGGACCCTGTCCATGCGGAACTTCTCAAGGAAATAGCGAGCATACAGATACAGACTTACCAGAACAATCTCGCCCTAGGAAGGATTGAATAGATTTTGACAAGGATAAAGTGGAAACTGAAAGAAAGATGCGAGATGCCAGGCTCCAGTGCAAAGGCACTAGCTCTGATAGCATCCTCAGATGATGATTAATTTAGAGATCGAAATAGCTTTGTTTTCTGAATTTGAATTTGATGATGAAAATAAGCATGTCTGTTTTGATCTTTATAGATAACAGTAGATACAACTAACATAGAAACAGTGGATGGATTATTATGCACTTATTCAAATTTTGGATTGGTTTTAATGCTTACCGATCGCCTGGTTTCCTTTGAGCAAGTGACTACCCAGAACAAATGGGTGTTAAAAAGTTTTGAAAATAGCTAATACATAGAGACTTGCCAAGTTTACAAAATAATAATAATAATAATAATAAGATTTTTACTCCCATATATCAATTAATTTCATTAATGTGATTTTACTTGCCTTAATAAATTAACTTTAAGAATGAAAAGAAAAAATACTAATATAAATTAGTGACATATTACCATATATGTGACCAATAAAACCCAGGGCTCCTAAGTTAGACCTCACTCGAGCCACAAATGACCTAACAACCTCGCACTCTCATGGTCACGCACTCTTGCACTCATCTGCCCTAACATTACAATTGTCTATGTAGCCACTTTAAAGACCTGACCTCAATCTTACGATTGTATATATGGCTAGTTGCCCAGTCCAAGAAACTTGAACGAACGCGAGCGTGGCTAAAGTAGCAGAATTAAGAAACAAACCAGGTAAACTAAATTTAGTTTGGCTTGATCAGACCGCTTTGTGATAACACAAATATTTAGTGACCCATCGAATTTTTGGGTTGACAAGGGGACGAAGATTTTAGGAATTGTTGAATGTAAATGAAAACAAATTCAATTTATATCTTTGTTATGCGGATATCAATTTATATTAGAACCTGTTAGCTTTGCTGTGAAAATGAATAAAAAAATGGATTCAAACACTCTCAAAGGCTGTAATTACACTTATAAATATGCCAAAGGATCCATGGTTGTTGTTCAAATTCTCAAATTATGGCTAAAAGTCTTCCACTGATCGAAAAAATTGCATGGGGAAAGCCCTTTGGAGGGCAGAAATACACTATCGGGAGGCGGAAATACCCCAGAAACCATGTAACAATCAAAGTTACAGGCTTAAGGATCTACTTTAATCTTAGTCGTTGGATCTGACCGATCAACAGTCCAGATCGCGTCAGCATATTGCAAGTCGGGGGAAGGCAGTGGCAGCGACAAAGGAGACCTTGCCAATGAGCGATCGTCGATATCGCATCGGCGTATCGTATCGACACTTTTTAAAAAAAGAGGCAATGGAGATGGTGATCGACAATTTTGTGAGGATCATCGATCGCGTATCTGGATCAACGGCCGAGATCACGTCGGCATTTCGCTATCGGGATGGCCAAAGGGACAGAGCCTTCACATATGATATGCTTCCGACCCGATAAGACGGACCCGACGGCTGTGTTAATTCCTTCTGATAGATTATCAGGTCCGCAGCGATTGGGGAACAAGACATCACCGATGAGCGATCATCGATATCACATCGGCAAGTTGCAATGGAGGACTTACAAAAGGGGCTTTTATATTTCACCAATGAGCGATCGTCGATATCGCATCGGCGTTTCCAATGGAGCATGGCCTTTTGCATATATATGAGTGATCGCCGATGAGCCGAACTTGATGGCGGTGTTAATTCCTTCTGATAGATTATCGGGTATGCGGCAATATCGCTGTCGGCGCTTTCAAAGGGGCAGGCTTTAACATGAGTTATGTTGCGATGCAATGGGCCGAACCCGACAGCCATACAATACTCCATTTCATATTATTTTGGGTCTGCACCCTTCGCATTTTTAACTTTTTTTAATGTATTTTCTTTATATAAAGAAATTACAAAGGAGGCCTTGGGCAGGTGCCGATTGTGCTGGAGTTCGGACCGATGGGTCGGACCCGATAGTTTATGAATCATTTCTTATAAAATTTCAAATCCATGCTTAAGCCATTTCCAATGGTTTTGGGTGCATTTTCTGTGTATAAGGAAATATAAAGAAACAGAGGACTGGTCGGTTAAGATATGCATTGCGACCCGAAAGGCGGACCCAATAGATGATTGAACCATGCCCGAACCTTTTAAAGTCAAGGTTGAAACAATGATGGGCGGGAATGAATAGTGTAGCAGCGTTTCACTGTTTTAAAGCCAAACAATCATGATTGAGCTGTTTTAATGATTCAGCAGCTATCATTAATCAAACGTATGGCCGAGGAGGAAGCAGGACACCGTTTATCAGATTAGTGCATTCAATGGTTATGGCTCCTTTGGTATTTCACGCCACCTGCTCAAAGGAGGACTGCAGAGCAACAGAGGGGTCAAATCCATTTACAGCACAGCTAGATTTGTATCAGAGGCCCACTCCTCAATGTAAATATGGTTGGTGACCATTTATGGGCTCCTCCACGCATAGCTAACAAAGAGATTGTGTAATGAGACACCATATATACTGAAAAAACAGATGTAATGGGGGATGAGTGTTTGATGAATGATAGTTTTTTTTGTTGCCTTTAACTTCTGGAGACTGTAAATACTATGAGACCTGCATCTTCTGGTCTTGATCTTCACTAATACAAGCTTCTTTTGCTGTCATATGCTCACTTTCCACTTCCCTTTCTTGTTCCAGGTTGTGCCTGCTTGCATTTGTTTGATGTGCTATGGAATTTAATATCAGAGGGGTTGTCATCCCACCTCTATGTTATGATTTAGTGGTCCATTGAAATTGCTTGTAGATTTCCATTGCTTTGACCTCAGGGAGTTGTCATCCTACCTGTGTGTTAAACAATAGTTTCACAGATCTTATAACTGATTGCAGCTGGCCATCAGAGGGTCCCGTGCATCTGCTGGTGCAATTAGTCTTCTCCATTATCACCTTTACCTTAAACTATGAGTAGTTGGTAGTTGAAAGCCTTGTAGTTTGGGGGTCTTCACCCATGTCTGGGGATAGTCATAGTAGGAGTGGTTATCTGGCTTAAATGTGTAGCATATCTTCATTTATCCATCATCTTATCCAACCATAATTGTTGAATTTTTAATGTTCCTGAGCATCACTGATTTACAACCTAGGTGAGTTTCTTGGGGTGATAACATTAATTGGCGCTGTTGCCGGGGAGAGGAGAATTGGAGCTCAAGCTTCCCTGGGAGAACAACATAGTTTGAAGATTTGATGACAGACAAGGTTTGAACACATTATTGGTTGTAATCTTCTGTCTGGTGACTCCGTTGGTGGAAGACCATCCTTTGGTGACTCCACTTTGAAGTTCTGGCTCAGTTTGTGAGGCATACTATAAGAAATCCGCAGATATCTCCAGCTGAACCATTCCATGACCCAGAGAAAGTTGTTAAATTGAAGAAATCATCACAGAAAGGGGCATCAGGATCAGGTAAGCCTAAAAACTCCAATTTATCTCTGAAACATGAGTTTATAACTGAATAATTACAGCTTGAAGTTTTAGATCCCATTACTCTTAATAAAGAAATTCTTTCAGAGATTAGTTCAACCCCTTGTGCAGTTAGTTCCCCTTTGAATCTCAGTCCAAAGAAAGCTTCCCATACTATCCAAAATATCCCAATATCTCTACCTTCCATTACATTATTTCCTACTGCTCCATCTCCTAGTGTTCTTCCACATATTCCAAACATGGCAGGACAGCAAGCACCTACTAGGATTGAGAGGATTGTTGCTGCTAGATATGGACCTTTGGTATTGCATGTGCCTCTAAATCATATGCCTATGGGAGAATGCCAAAAATATATGCCCAAGTTTACTGGAACAGAGGGAGTGACAGCAGAAGAACATCTTGAAGCTTTTTATAGTTATGTTGATAACTTAGATATAAGTGAGAATGATGTATGGATGAGAGTTTTGTCCAGAGCCTTGATGGTGAGGCTAGGAAGTGGTTTAGAGAATTACCCCAAAGATCCATAACAGATATTGAAGCATTAGATGATGCATTGTTGAAGGAATGGGGAGATAAGAAGGACTTGCTGTATTATCATACAGAGTTTGGAATCTTGAAAACAGAAAAGGGTGAGTCTTTCCCTGACTTCAATAAAAGATTTAATAGAATTTATAGTAAAATACCAATTGAGGCAAAGCCTACCGCACTGCTGCTAAACTCACATATGCCAATGCTTTTGACTCTGATTTCTGCTTATTGTTGAGAGAAAGACAATGTGCTACTCTGGGGGATATGCAAGAGGCAACCCTGGAGATGGAATCCAATATTTTGGCAGCAGAGAAGTTAAAGAGTCAAGTTGATAGAAGAAGGCCGAGAGGTGAGGCTTCTTCTTCCCCTTCATCAACTTTAGAGCCTAAATTAGAGAAAATGAATAAAATGATCGAGTCATTCGCAGTTGAAATTTCTAAGTTAAAGGTTGAGCAGACTTCAGGCAAAACAAGGAAGCAAAACAAATTTGCTCCAAGAATTCCAAACTCATTTAGAAAAGCAAATGAGCAGCTACAAACTATGCAAAGGGGTGAAGAAGCAAAAGAAGATCATAAAGTAAAAGTGCCCTTTCAAAATGCAGTCATGGAGGGGGAACAATTTGAAGAAGATGAGAATGAAATTCATTGCTTGGAGGATAAAGGCAGCACTGCATTTTTAACATTGGCCGAATATGAAGAGACATTGCTGCAAGAACAAAACAGTCAAAGGTGGGACAGTGGTGTTGTTCTGCAATCTGGTGAGCAGTAGCAAAGATATAATCTAAGATCCAATGCAAAGAATGTCAAAGAAAATGTTGCACAAGAAACAACTGCTCAAACAATGCGACAGAATACTAGGCAAAGAAGACCAGTAGTTGATCCTATCACCCTCAAAGCTCCAATTCAAGAGGTAAAAATTGTTGATAAAGTATTATCTTCTTTTAGTTTTGAGTCAGAAATTCAGAAATTGAAAATATCCATGCCTCTGGTTGAATTTGTGAAGAGTGTATTATTCAGAAAACCCATCCTTGAGACCCTTGAACTAGAATCTAAGCAAACCTCCATTGACTCTGTCAATTTGCAAGATGACAAGCCTGCTATTATGCTTAGCCCCATGATTGAACCTGCTGATAATAGTTCTCCATCTTTCTATGTTTCATTAACTATTCATGATAAAATCCTCCACAAGTTCCTGCTAGACACAGGGGCCAACCACAATCTAATGCCTAAAACTGTCATGGAAGAGTTAGGCCTTGATATCACTCGACCTTATCATGATTTGTTCTCTTTTGACTCAAGGAAGGTAAAATGCCTTGGATTAATTAAGGATCTGGCCATTACCTCAACCCAGCTGCCCATGAAAAGTATGATGATGGATATAGTGGTGGCTGATGTTCCTCCAAAGTTTGGTATGTTGTTGTCTAGAGGATGGATTAAGAGACTAGGTGGGACATTGCAGAATGATCTATCTTATGCAACTGTTCCAGTGTTTGCAGGAGAAAGCAGGAGGTTATATAGAGAAGCACAGCTGGCGTATATCATTAGTGATGAGAAGAAGATTGCAAACCATCCCATATATGTAGTGGACACTGATTTTGGAGCTTGCATTCTCCAAATAGAAGAATCTCAGAAGGCTACATTGCAGATCAGGAAACCAACAACTCAGGCTGAGCATGATACAGGTGGTCAGATTTGGGAGATGTTCTTTGATGGAGCATGTACCAAGGAGATTGCAGGAGCAGGGGTGGTGCTAGTATCTCCACAACAAGAAACAGTTCAGTTGTCTCTAAAGATGGTTTTATAGGTGACAAACAACATAGCAGAATATGAAGCACTGTTGTTGGGCCTTCATGAAGCCAAAGATAGAGGAATAAAAAATCTGAAGGTGTTTGGAGATGTTGATCTGATAATTCAGCAAGTAAATAAAACATTCCAAGCAAAGCATCCAAGGCTGAGAGCTTATAGAGATGAGGTATGGAGACTCAAAGATTTCTTTGATTTTTTCTGCATTTCATATATTCCTAGAGCCCAAAATCAGCTTGCTGATTCCCTTGTTGTCTCTGCTAGTTTGTTCATCCCTCCATCGCCTCCCAAACTAGTTTATGAGGTACAAATGAAGTATAGACCCTCTATGCCTGATAATGTCCACTATTGGAAGGTTTTTAATGATGATGATGAGTTAAATAGGTTCCTTCAAGTCATTGATGAGTTCTCTAAAATGCATATTGACCAAAATAATGATGCTTTGTTAAAGGATCCCAAGGTCCAACTTAGAAATAAAATTGGCAAGAATAACATAGTCCAACTTCATAATAACCATATCCCTAAGGCTATAATTCCCCTTGAGAGATTGTTTGACCACAATGATGTGCCTTACAAAGCTGCCCAAAAAGAAGATCAGTCTGCAGTTTGTAAGCATGATATAGGAAATCTAGGTCAGCCCAAATTCATAAATCTGTCCACTAATTTATGTGCTGATCAGAGTGTTGAATATTGTAAATTAATGAGGCAATTTGCTGATTTGTTTGCTTGGGAATACAGTGATCTGAAAACACATGACAGGAATATAATTCAGCATAAAATTCCACTTGAGAAAGACACTATTCCTTTCAAACAGAAGTTGAGACCAATGAATCCTATGCTCCTTCCTCTGGTTGAGAAAGAAATTAAAAAGCTACTAGCTGCTAAGATTATAGTGCCTCTCAGATATTCTAAATGGGTGGCCAATCTGGTTGTTGTGAGGAATAAGAATGGAGAAATCAGACTGTGTGTTGATTTCAGGAATCTAAATAAATGCTCTAAAAAGGATAACTATCCCCTGCCAAAAATGGAGCATTTGTTGCAGCAAGTCTCAGGTGCCAAAGTAATGTCTTTTATAGATGGATTTTCAGGCTTTAATCAAATCGTTGTGCATCCAGATGATCAAGAGAAGACATCATTTACCACTCCTTGGGGCACATTCATGTATGTGAAAATTCCATTTGGGTTGATGAATGCTGGAGCCACCTTTCAGCGCGCTATGGATATTGCTTTTGTGGGTGAAAAGGTTAAATTTGTGTTGATATATCTTGATGACATAACTGTTTATTCGGGCAGCCATCATGATCATCTACAACATTTAAAGAAGGTGTTTTTAAAGTGCAGGAAGTTTAGAATTTCGCTCAATCCCAAAAAATCCCAATTTGTTTTGGAAGAAGGCAAACTATTGGGGCATGTAGTGTCTACTGCAGGTGTTCAGATTGACCCAGAAAGAGTCAAAGCGATTCAAGCCTTGAATCTTCCAAGATCAAAGAAAGATATACAATATTTTCTGGGCAGAATTAACTTTGTAAATAGGTTCATTCCTAATTTTGCAGAGCTGGTTAAGCACATAACCTCCATGTTGAAAAATGGAGCAGAGGTAAAGTGGACTGATGCGGCCAGAAAATATTTCGAGTCCATTAAGATGGCTATTGTGGAAGCTCCTACATTAATAAGCCCTGATTATAGCAAGGAGTTTCATCTATTCTCATTTGCCTCTAAGGATACCATTGCAGTTGTCCTGTTGCAGCAAGATGAAGCAGGTCAAGAGCATCCAATGGCCTTGTTCAGCAAGAATTTGAGGGATGCTGAACTAAGGTATGATATTATTGAAAAGCAGGCTTATGCTCTTATCAAATCTTTGAAAGCTTTCAGAGTATACATATTGCATTCCAAAATAGCTGCATATGTGCCTTCTGCTACAATAAAGGATGTCTTAACACAGCCTGATGCTGATGGAGAAAGAGCGAAATGGATTGCAAAAATGATAGAATTCAACATAGAGCTGAAGCCCACCAAGCTAGTAAGAGGTCGGGGGCTTGCTAAACTGTTGGCTGAAGAAAATTGCAGGTCTTTGGACATCGATTTATTGTTCAATGTAGAAGAAAATGGTCTAATGGGAGAGCATGAAATAGCTGAATCGCGGAGAGGACAGTCAGTGACTGAGAACCTAGCTTCATGTAGCTGGTATGCTACAATAATTAATTTCCTTTCAAAGCTAGAAGTTACTTCAGAATTTTCTCAAAGTCAAGCAAGAATGTTAAAGCTCAAGGCAATAGAATATTACATCAATGGTAGCTTACTTTATTGGAGGGATCCATCTAGAGTGCTTTTAAGATGCCTAGATAAACAACAGTCAATAGAAGTTTTGCAGCAGTTCCATGACAGCATGTGTGGAGGACATCATTATTGGAGAACTACAACCCAAAAAATTCTCAGAGCTGGGTACTATTGGCCCTCTTTACTTTTTTGATGCAATTGCTTTTGTTAAATCTTGTGACAAGTGCCAAAGATTTGAAGGTAAGCAGCAATTAAAATCCCCGCCTCTAAAGCCAATAATTGCAAAAGGACCTTTTCAGCAGTGGGGCTTGGATTTCATTGGTGAAATCAACCCACACTCCAGTGGCCAACACAGGTGGATATTAGTTGCCACTGATTATTTTACAAAATGGATTGAAGAAATTCCAACAAGGAAGGCTGATCATAATGTTGTCATGAAATTCTTATCAAAAAACATTTTCAGCAGATTTGGTTGCCCACATAAGCTGGTAGCAGATAATGCAGCAGCCTTCAAGGCAAAAGACTTGTTGGAAATGTGTGATTCAATGGGCATTAAACTTGTTCATTCCACCTCCTATTACCCCCAAGGGAATGGTCTAGCAGAATCCTCTAATAAAAGTCTGATCAGAATTATTAAGAAGCTGTTAGAGGAAAATAAGAAGAATTGGGATGCCAAGCTCAAGTATGCACTTTGGGCAGACAGAGTGACCATCATGAGATGTATAGGATGCTCTCCTTTCAAGCTAGTATATGGTACCGATGTTGTTTTTCCAATTCAACTTACCCTCCATGTGGCAAAGTTGCTCCAAATAGCACAGAATGAAGAAGATGATATGGGCAATAGAATCACTGATTTAATAGAATTGTATCAGATCAGAGAGCAGTTGATTGAAAAAGCTACAACACATCAGAAAAAGATCAAGGGAGTCTTTGACAAGAAGGCAAAGAGAAATAATTTGCAGGTTGGGGATTTGGTTCTAAAATAGGATGCATGTAAAGAAAAGAAAGGCAATCATGAGAAATTTGATGCTCTCTGGACAAGCCCTTTCATCATTTCACAGATTCAAGGGAACAATACCTTCATACTGAAAAGTATGGGAGGAGAACCAATCTTTGATGGCCCAGATAACGGGCGGTTTTTGAAAAACTATGTGATTTAAGGTCTTTGGGCCTTAAAAGCTATAAATATTTTGCTTTTATCAGTTTTTACTATAGTTGTAGTAGACTCCATGCCCAATGGAACACTAGGAATTTTGGCTAATTTGCTTGTTGCTAGAGAGGCATTGATCTGCAGGTTCTTGAGACCTCACAGGGAGGATCTCATCCCCAGAAGGAGCAAGTGTTAGCTTTGCTGTGCAAAGGCATCAAAAAATGGATTCAAACACTCTCAAAGGCTGTAATTACACTTATAAATATGCCAAAGAATCCATGGTTGCTGTTCAAATTCTCAAATTATGGCTAAAAGTCTTCCACCGATCGAAAAAATTGCAAGGGGAAAGCCCTTTGGAGGGCAGAAATACACTATCGGGAGGCGGAAATACCCCAAAAACCATGTAAAAATCAAAGTTACAGGCTTAAGGATCCGCTTTAATCTCAGCCGTTGGATCTAGCCGATCAACGGTCCAGATCGCGTCGGCATATCGCAAGTCGAGGGGAGGCAGTGGCATCGACAAAGGAGACCTTGCCGATGAGTGATTGCCAATATTGCATCGGCGTATCGTATTGGCACTTTTAAAAAAAAGAGGCAATGGAGATGGTGATCGACGATTTTGTGGACCGTCGATCACATATCCGGATCAACGGCCGAGATCACATCGACATTTCGCTATCGGGGTTGCCAAAGGGACAAAGCCTTCACATATGATATGCTTCCGACCCGATATGCCAGACCCAATGGCGGTGTTAATTCCTTCTAATAGATTATCGGGTCCGCAATGATTGGGGCACAAGACATCACCGATGAGCGATCGTCGATATCGCATCGGCAAGTTGCAATGGAGGACATACAAAAGAGGCTTTTATATTTCGCTGATGAGCAATCGTCGATATCGCATCGGCATTTCCAATGGAGCATGGCCTTTTGCATATATATGAGCGATCGCTCATGAGCCAGACTCGACGGCAGTGTTAATTCCTTCTAATAGATTATCGAGTCCCCGGCAATATCGCTATCGGCGCTTTCAAAGGGGCAGGATTTAACATGAGTTATGTTGCGATGCGATGGGCCAAACCCGACAGCAATACAATACTCCATTTCATATTGTTTCGGGTCCGCACTCTTCGCATTTTTAATGTTTTTTATGTATTTTCTTTGTATAAAGAAATTACAAAGGAGGCCTTGGGCAGGTGCCGATTGTGCTGGAGTTCGGACCCGATGGGTTGGACCCGATATTTTATGAATCATTTCTTATAAAATTTCAAATCCACGCTTAAGCCATTTTCAATGGTTTTGGGCGCATTTTCTGTGTATAAGGGAATATAAAGAAACAGAGGATTGGCGAGTTAAGATATGCATTGCGACCTGAAAGGCAGACTCGATAGATGATTGAACCATGCCGGAACCTTTTAAAGTCAAGGTTGAAACAGTGATGGGCGGGAATGAATAGTGTAGCAGCGTTTCGTTGTTTTAAAGCCAAACAGTCATGATTGAGCCGTTTTAATGATTCAACAGCTGTCATTAATCAAAAGTATGGCCGAGGAGGAAGCAGGATACCATTTATCAGATCAGTGCATTCAATGGTTTTGGCTCCTTTGGTATTTCACGCCACTTGCTCAAAGGAAGACTGCAGAGCAACAAAGGGGTCAAATCCATTTACAACACAACCAGATTTGTATCAGAGGCCCACACCTGAATGTAAATGTGATTGGTGACCATTTATGGGCTCCTCCACGCATAGCTAATAGAGAGATTGTGTAATGAGTCACCATATATACTGAAAAAACAGATGTAATGGGGGATGAGTGTTTGATGAATGATAGTTTTTGTTGTTGCCTTTAACTTCTGGAGACTGTAAATACTATGAGACCTGCAGCTTCTGGTCTTGATCTTCACTAATACAAACTTCTTTTGCTATCACATGCTCACTTTCCACTTCTCTTTCTTGTTCCAGGCTATGCCTGCTTGCATTTGTTTGATGTGCTGTGGATTTTAATATCAGAGGGGCTGTAATCCCACCTCTATGTTATGATTTAGTGGTCCATTGAAATTGCTTGCAGATTGCCATTTCTTTGACCTCAGTGAGCTGTCATCGTGCCTGTGTGTTAAACAATAGTTTCACAGATCTTATAACTGATTGCAGCTGGCCATCACAGGGTACCGTGCATCTGCTGGTGCAATTAGTCTTCTCCATTATCACCTTTACCTTAACCTTAAACTATGAGTAGTTGGTAGTTGAAAGCTTTGTAGTTTGGGGGTCTTCACCCATGTCTGGGGATAGTCATAGTAGGAGTGGTTATCTGGCTTAAATGTGCAGCATATCTTCATTTATCCATCATCTTATCCAACCATAATTGTTGAATTTTTAATGTTCATGAGCATCACTCGTTTACAACCTAGGTGAGTTTCTTGGGGTGATAACAAAACCGTTTCTTTAATATTTTTAAATTATTTAGTATTCTTGAAGGATGCTCCAAATGACTCCATGTGTGCAAAGAGTGGTGAGAGATACCCTGTACCTATAATGTTTTCAACACGGAAAAAACTATATATTTTATATTATATTCATAATTTGAAACTTATAATCATACGTGTCTAAGATATAATGCCTCATGCATTAACTGTAGAGTGGATCATACCACATCTTTGAGGTTGACCAAAAAAAATATTGAAGGATGTCCAAAATACTTACACAGAAACTGAGTGGAGATCAGTAGATATAGAAATCAAAGATATTTTCAAAACTGCAAAATATGACTGCACAATAAGAATGTGAATACCTTCACTGTGAGATCTTCCATGTATGGACATGAAAAGTAAAAACATACCAGAATTTTTTACCATTTTTTAAAGCTATATACTCTAAAAACAAAAATCCTGGATGTGTCTGCTTTGATCTGCATTCTCCATATACCTTGGGGCGAAGTTAGACCCATTTTAGATAATGCATCAGCCTTTTTGTTTTTGTTCTTGTCAATATGAGAAATAGAATAGTCCCTCCTGTTGTTCCATAATGCTGCAATCCTGTCCAACCATCCAGCAAGATGAATGTTTTTTATGTAGTGCTTTGACAAAACATGATCAGTTATTACCTTCGAGTCTCCATAGATTTGCAAATTCGGAATATCAAGAAAAATGCAAAAGGAGAGAAGACCCGCTAAAGCCACCGCTTCAACTCTGTTGTTTGACCCCGGACCAACATTCCAATAGATTTCAATAACCTGTTCATTTGCTGTTCTGATGTTTCCTACTACCAATTTTTATGGACATCTGATTCACAATGCCCAGAAGTTCCTCAGGCGGTTCCATATCCCCAATGCCCATGATTTCATCCATTTTAACTGTTCTGTTAAACCCCACAACATTAATCATAATATTATCATTTTAACTGTTCTGTTAAACCCCACAACATTAATCATAATATTATAGCTTGCACAATAGGATTTATATATATATATATATGCAAGAAAAGTGTCAATAACCTGTTCATTTGCTGTTCTGATGTTTCCTACTACCAATTTTTATGGGCATCAGATTCACAATGCCCAGAAGTTCCTCAGGCGGTTCCATATCCCCAATGCCCATGATTTCATCCATTTTAACTGTTGTGTTAAACCCCACAACATTAATCATAATATTATAGCTTCTGCACAACCGGATATATATATATATATAGATAGATAGATAGATTCACAATGCCCAGAAGTTCCTCAGGCGGTTCCATATCCCCCAATGCCCATGATTTCATCCATTTTAACTGTTGTGTTAAACCCCACAACATTAATCATAATATTATAGCTTCTGCACAACAGGATATATATATATATATATATATACCTGTGCAAGAAAAGTGTCAGGCCAGCCGAACTTGTAAAAAATTCCAATGACCGCAAATTTCGCCGTTCTCTGCCAGGTGCGACAGATGGATTTCCAGGGGATGTCTGTTCCAATGTAAACCCTTGAGAGAAAACCTAACATTGCAAAAGATAGTTTAGTGTAGCAACGATTGAAACATGGTTGTGAGATTGTACTATTTTCCGTCTACAGTGTGCTCCGCCGATGCGTGCCAGTGGCATTTATCCCTTTTATCTCAGTACTATCGGCGTGGTTCGGCCGTTTCACCTGATCCAACATAGGCAATCGAACCTGGGAACTTTCAATATGGCAAAAGGCTTCTGGCTTTCCTCTTCACTATATCGATCGAAGATTGAAACCTCCTGTTCCCGCAGGCCTTCCATTCGCCTTTGAGTTGCCCCCAGGGAATAGAAATTAAAATTATGAATCCGATGGATTAATCATTACTATTGAATCTCTCAACTCAATGGGGACTCCACTATTTTCTAGTTTCTTGTAAGGCTTATTTCATATCAAAATCTTTTCTACATTTGAGAATAAAGAAATAAAGGATATTTCTTTTATTGGTCAAACGCTCTTTTGACCACAACTCTAAGAGCAATTAAATGATTTTCTAATTTCTTGTAAGGGTTATTTCAAGGGACTATATCAAAATCTTTTCTAAAAGAGATTTCTTTTATTGGTTAAACACTCTATTGACCACAACTCTAAGAGCAATTAAATGATTTTCTAGTTTCTCGTAAGGGTTATTTGAAGGGACTCTTATCAAAATCTATTCTACATTTGAGAATAAAGAAATAAAGGACACTGTCTTTATTGGTCAAATACTCTTTTGACCACAACTCTTAGAGCAATTAAATATTTTTTTGGGTAGACGATAACTTCAAAAACTACAAGTTAATTAGTAACGGTTTCACTTCTTTTATTATGGTTTTATAGACCCAAGTTAATTAGTAACGGTTTAAAATTATATGGTACAATTAACTCAGTATAAGTCTAAGTTGCCATTTTTAAAAATACGATGACAATAACTTTTTTTAAATGAGAAAGAAACCCTGCTTGGTAAATATCTTGAAATAGTTATGGATATAAAGAGTAAAAGTAAAAATTATTAGTTTTTAAAACCTCGGACTACTAACACTCATAATGAATAACATTTATGTTTGAAAGACACTAACACTAAATATTTTTGACAATGCAAACAACATGTCTCGTTAAAATTGTTTATTTGATATTTATTTGATATTTGAGATAATGAAGGCTTCTAAGATATTACTTCCTATCTTTAATAGCAAGGATATATTGATTATTAACTTTATTATTACTTACAATTCTCCAAAACTTGGCAAGTTCGAACATAAAGAGATTTAAGATTTCAATTTTTTTATTTATATGTTGTGGATTTTTTCTTTTAATAAAAATCTTCTACGACCTGTTATTTGTCATTTTTTAAAGACTTTCTTTAATAGATTGATATTCATTATCATATTAAAACCTAATAATATTTTTTTTCTTCCCCGATGGTGGTTTTGTTATAGTGGAAGGGCGGTATTGTAACGCCCCCTTGTTACCTTGCGCGATTGTTGGGCTCTGTTTATGCCTGTGCTGGAGAATGCACAGTTCCATGAGCATCCTTGTTTTAAGAATGTTTCATCACAGAAAGTTTGTCATGAGCCCGTTGTTCCAGATTTTTATTAAAAATCTTTGTGGGAAAACAAAAACTACATGGGTTAAAAGCTCTTCTATTGTATGCTATGAAAAGCAGTCTATTGAAGTTGTATTCGGCATATCATATTGTTTTCAAAGTCCCCAATTCAAAGAAAAGGTAGAAACTGGAACGAAATGAGAAACTACAGCGGGAACGAAATGAGAAAGGACAGGAAAGTGAAACATAGTTTGGAGACTTCGCATTCAAGAAAACAGGAGAGAAAAAAATAAGGAAAATGTAGAAAATAGAAAACAATAATTTCATTTATATAAGTGAAATTGTAATAAGCACATTTGAGAAAGGACAGGAAAGTGAAACATAGTTTGGAGACTTCGCATTCAAGAAAACAGGAGAGAAAAAAATAAGGAAAATGTAGAAAATAGAAAACAATAATTTCATTTATATAAGTGAAATTGTAATAAGCACATTTATGATATCACTAATTACCTAGATAGTCTCTCCTATTGGAATTGGGCACTTTAATAATTTTACTAACTAATGGTTTAAATTTAAAGATGCAAGTATATTCTGGTAGTTGTCACAATATCAATGGATTGAATTCACACCACTAACTTTCCTGCACATCTAAATCTCATGATTAAACCTTGTTTAAATTAATTTTTTACAAAGCTTCAATAAAAATTTACCATGCCATTTGTTAATTGACACCTATAAGGATTAGCCATAATGGGAAGACTACAAGATGTAACACACAGCTTACACATACACTTGGCATAGTAGTGGGAAGGTGCATTTCCTAATAAGATGATCATCATTTTCAAACCAATGGTAAGGTGTGTCCAATTCTAAATAACAGGTGTACATAAGTAACTTAGGAAGGTAAAGGGCCTTTTCTCTTAACAAGATGTTTAACACTTCTTTAAATTGCCTTGTCAAATAACCTATTATACATTTAGTTAGAAAGGAGAAATTTTCCTTAATCTCTTTATTATTAAGCTCGAAACATATGTTATCATTTAATCTTTAGTTTTTTCCGTGGAAATAAACTTTGTGAATGCAACTATATTCACATTCTTTTAGAATGAAAAGTTACAATGCCAATTAATTTGTATTTTTTTTAAGAAAGATTAATTCGAGTATGAATAAGTTTTTTTGGCATTCACTCATTTTATGAATCTCTTCATTTCAATTCACATTTAATAATTTATTTTGAGTTGATTTATATTTTTCATCGTACCAACTATTACAAGCTATCTTATTGTATATTTTTTTACCTATCTTGAAATTATTGTTTCTTTATCCATATCAAAAGATTTCATAAAATTGTATATATTTACACATAGGTAAATTTCATTATTTTTCCATAATTTACTTTATATAAATTTTTTAATAACTATTTTTTGTTTATCTATGTTTAAAAGGAAAAATTTAACAATTAAAGAGATTTGAAAAGCTTATCCTAATTATTAAATTTACCATTTAATTAAATATTCTTATATTAATTTTCAATAAATATAATCACTTTATACTATATACAAATAGTCTAGAATCCCTCATTACTAAATTCACCATTTAATTAAATATTATCTTATATTATTTTCCAATAAATATAATCACTTTATACTATATACAAATAGTCTAGAAAGCTTTAGATAAACAATAATTAGATACACTATTAAAACACTCCAAATATTAATTTATAGCAATTACTCTTTCTCTCTCCATGGGAATCTTCATAGTTCATTACACTTATTCTGAATCGTTCTTGTGAAAATAATCTGTAGATTTGGAGCATATAAATTATGTAATTATAAAATTACTTCAAATATAATATAAAATATAATTAGATATTGAGATAAACTAATGATGAAATATTGTGAATATGTAGATATTGGAATAAAATAATGAAAAAATGTGTTGAATATGCATATGTAGATATTGATATATAATGAGATGTAAATATATAATAAATTAATGATTATGAAGTTTTTAAGTTGTTAGAAAAATTAATTTAAAGAAAGGACAAATTAATTTTTTAAATTAATTTTTGAGTTTATGGATGAACTAATATATTAATAAAAAATAATATTGGATTTTTATTTAGTGTAAGATTAAAAGAAAACAAAGGTTAAAGGTAATAGTGTATATATTTTTAATTATTTAAAAATTTCAGTGATAAGAGGGATAATGTGTATATTATTAATTATTTAAAAATTTCAGGGATAAGAAGGATAGCGATAGTGATAGTGATGAAATATTTTTCTACCAATTTAAAATTTAGATATGAAAGTATAGTATATGTTTTTTTGGGATTTAATTATCTCCAGATAAGATGATCATCTGTTTCAAACCATTGGTGACATGTGTCCAATTCCAAATAACAGTGGTCATTAATTTCTTTAAATTGTACATCAATTTCACCCTTTCCTGTTGTTAATAATAACTCCAAAAAACAGGTGTATGTAGTTTCATTATCTTGTCCATCAATTTCACCGTTCATGATCTTAATAATAACTCTTCCACTCCATCTCTCATTGTAACATGGAAGAATAATAGAATAACTCAGCCACTTCATCTTGGATTGTAACCTTGAGGAATAATAGCATAACTCGGCCACTCCATCTTGCATTACAACATGGAGGAATAATAGCAACTTGAGCATTTCAAATTATCATTAAATATTTATTGTACCTATTATTCATTACCATTCCATCTATTATAAGCAAAGGCTCCGTGGATGCATGCATTTCTTAGTGCTTGAGTTGTTGGAATTGTTGAAGAAATACTCTAAAGGTTGCAGGAAAGATTACTGAACAATTTGAAGTGGCTTCTCTTGAATTCTCTCTGCTAAAAAAGGTGCACAATCTTTCATAGCCTTCATTTTCCCTATCTAGTATTTTTCAGGGTTTCCTTTAAAATGCACTGGGAGAAACCCTTTTGGTTGAGAATGATAATGGTAGCTGCAAGAATTATAATTCATTTATCATGAGCTACCGCAGTAGATGGTGATAGGGGAATGTGGAGAAGAACTGTAGTTTTCTTTTAGAATAATTTTATTGCATTTTCTTTTGTTAAAAAAATAAAAATAAACAGAGTTAGCAGTGCCTCAAATCACCCCTTTACATTTTTAAATTTATAATTCAACACCTCTGGATCCTGAGAGGCGTACACAGTCGAGGCACCGTTTTTTTCTCCATGGCCTCCATAAACCCTAGGGCCCCCTACATTGGAAGTGTGGCTTCGTGGCCAAATGGATCCGGGTTGAAACTCGGCACAACCGAGTGGCTGTCCGAGTGGGCTATAAAGTTGAGCCTTTCCTTCATCTCCCATACATCGGTACCTCCTCGGCCAGAGTTCAACCCTCTTCGAATCACTGTGATCATCATGCACATTCTCACACAGCCAACACACAGTCCGTTCAGGCCTCCTCCTATATATGCCAAAGCTACGTGGCATATTCTTGAAGCATTTACGGAGTCACTCCACGAACATATATCGACTTGCAAACCCTTTGCCTCTCTTTCTGGTTACAGCCATTTTGTTTGTACTGCCTATTCTTTGCACCTTTTGAGTTACTCTTTCCTTGGAAATAAAGAGTAGCTAGCTTCATACATGCCCCAAGATTTCATTTCATTTGGTTTATTTTGTTTTTCTTTTTAAATAAGGTAGGTTTGATATTACTATCTTGAATTAGCATAAATTTGTAGCATTCTGTAAAAAAAATTGAGATTATTGGGGAACTGAAATCAATTATAGATTTTAATTTGAATGGGGTTTTAAAATTTATTAGTTTAAACTTTAAATATATATCAAAAGATTTCATAAAAGTCTATATATTTACACATAGGTAAATCGCTATTTTTCCATAATTTACTTTATATATAATGTTTCTAGTAACTATTTTTTGTTTTATCTATTTTTAAAAGGAAAAATTTAACATTTAAAGAAATTTGAAAATCTTATCCCTAGTTATTAAATTCACCATTTAATTGAATATTCCTTTATATTATTTTCCAATAAATATAACCAATTTATGCTATATACAAATAGTCCAGAATCCCACATTACTAAATTCACCATTTAATTAAATATTCTTTATATTGTTTTCCAATAAATATAATCACTTTATACTATATACAAATGGTCAAGAAAGTTTTATAAACAATAATTAGATACACTATTAAAACACTCCAAATATTAATTTATAGAAATTACTCTTTCTCTCTCCATGGGAATCTGCATAGTTCATTACACTTGTTCTAAATCGTTCTTGTGAAAGTAATCTGTAGATTAGGAGCATATAAATTATGTAATTATAAAATTACTTCAAATACAATATAAAATATAATTAGATATTCAATTAAACTAATGATGAAATATTGTGAATATGTAGATATTGGAATAAAATAATGAAGAAATGTGTTGAATATGCATATGTAGATATTGATATATAATATCATAATTTAATGGTTATGAAGTATTTTTGTTAGAAAAATTAATTTACAGGAAGGACAAATTAATTTTTTAAGTTAACTTTTGAGTTTATGGCTGAACTAATATATTAATAAAAAATGATAAGGGATTCTTAGTTAGGGTAACATTAAAAGAAAACAAAGGTTTAAGGTAAAAGTGTGTATATTTTAAATTATTTGAAAATTTTCAATGATAAGAGGGATAGTGTGTATATTATTAATTATTTAAAACTTTTCACTGATAAGAGAGATAGTGGTAGTGATAGTGACAGTGATGAAAGTTTTTTTTATCAATTTAAAATTTAGATATGAAAGTATAGTATATGTTTTTTTTGGATTTAATTATCATGAATTTAATTTTTCTATTATTAACAGTCATATTCATCTTGGAGAAAAAAATTGGAGGATTATTAGTTACTTGGAAATGTATTAATAACTCTTTTCCAAAAGAATAATAGCATTGGGGCCAACACAACCTACATCTTCCAGACATTCTTCTAGCCTATCAATGTATATGCCAAAAAAAATAAGGTATAAGGGACACCCTTACTTGACTCCTATATAGCATTTAATTTCTTCCAACCAACCCTTAGTAGTCCTAAGTTTAACATCAACTCTCAATTCAGAAAAAACCATTATCTCTTTGAGCTTCTTGGATAACTTTATCTTAAAACCTATGCAAAAAATTAAAAATCAGGTATATAAAAGATAATTAAACAATAGTTCACCTATCTAATTATAAATAATGTATTTGAAATTTTAAATAACGTTATTGCAAAATTATAAAATTTGAAAAAAAAAATGTCATCAATTTATTTGTAAATTATAATTATTATGATTAAATATATACCATTTATAATATTCCTTGGAGAGTTGAGAGTTAAATGAACAATGCGGGTTGATTACGGGAGGGCAGGAGAAGGTTGAGGCGCGAAAGCGTTATAGGTTGTGGAAGCAGGGTTAACCATGGAGGGAGCGGACGAGGGAGCTTCACTCCCTCCTACAAGGAAGTAGTAGCCAATAAAAGTAAGAAACCGCCAGATAGAGGCAGAGGGAAAATGGAGGAAGGAAGGAGAAACAGGGAAGAGGATGCAGAAGGCTCCAAATCGGAGGAGAATGAGGGCACAAGAGACAAGGAGAAAACTGACAAAAAACAGGGAACAAAAGACAACAATTAGAAGGGAAACAGAAGAATATTCCAAGTATAGGGCTCTTTTATCCCTCTACCATAGATATAATTTCTGGCTGGATAAGTTCTTGGGTTGGGGGGGGGCCAGGGAGTCAAATGCATCATCGGCACACTTTAGTGAATTTGATTCTTTATGAAATAGGCCCAGGAAGGTTACCTACGGGCAGAATGTCGTTGATTGAGGCTCGACAAAAGAAAGAAACCCATGCCTTTACAAAGAAATACACCGAGGAGAGCTGGTCGAACACAAAGGCTGCTGGTCAAGAAACCGTCGGTGCCCGGCCTCCGGAGGACACCTACCTTACCTACGCTTCGCTATCGAGAGAGAGAGAAAGTCGGTCACCCGCCGTTCCACCCTACCCGCCTTTAGGAAAGTCAGTAGTCGGTCACCCGCCGTTCCACCCTGGTCGGTGCCCGGCCTCCGGAGGACACCTGCCTTACCTACGCTTCGCTATCGAGAGAGAGAAAGCTGGTCCCTTTCCACCATTCTTCCTCCCTTCGCTTCCTTTCTTCGTGGTCCCTTGTCCGATGCGGCCAAGCGATTTGAAATTACTTGGATTTGTTCTTCTTCCTCTCCTCTCCTCTCCCTCTCCTCTCCTTATCAGTCGAGCCCCCTAAAGGGACGGAGTGGGTGCCTTTATAGTCTGTCATGGTCTCCAACGGAGACTTTATATGGGACCACTTTCTAGTAGGAGTTCCTCTCCTTACCCTATAAACCCAAGGAGGAAATCACTCCTAGAGTAGTATTAAAAAACCCAGAGCTGCAGGCATATAAAGAGCACATGCAGACGTATGCTATCATATGCAAATTTATGGGGATATGGCCCACTGAAAAAACGTTACAATCCTGGATCTGATACCACTAGAAGCCCAAAGGGAGCATTGATCTTCATCTGGGGTCCAAAGGGTTCTTCACTGTGGTGTTCACCAACATCGAGGACAAAGACAAAGTGTTTGAATGCGGGCCCTACTTATATGCTACGACAGGGCTCTATATGAGGCCACGGAAGATGAACTTCGTTTCGGAGAGGGAAACCTTCACCTCGGTCCCGGTTTGCGTAAGACTCTATTCTCTTCCCCTTGATTATTGGCAAACATAATCTCTATCTCCCATAGGCAATAAGTTAGGGAGGTTTATCAAAGCGTCTGAAGCCACAAGAAGGGGAAACTACACTTCCTTTGCTAAGATATGTGTGGAGATGGATCTATTTGGAGCACTTCCGGATGAAGTTATCTTGGAGGTTTTTGATGTGGAATGGGTGCAGACAGTAGAGTATGAACACATACCATTCAAATGTCGTAGATACCATCAATATGGACACCTTCTGAGAGACTGCCCTCTCAGTAAAGTAGAACAAAAAAACAAAAACAACACAATGAAAGATACAAACGGCTTTTACAGAGTTGTTAATAAAGGAAAAAATGGCAAGAAAGGGCCAGAGCAACATCACACGGAAGAACAAAAGGACTATCAGAATCAATACCAAGTTCTCGAAGTGGATGAAGAAGCAAAGGCAAAAGATCAAGTAATGAAGGAGGGTTATGTGAAAATGGGGAAGGAAGAAGATAATAATCTGACACAGGAAAATGAAAAGTAGAAAAGGAACATGATGAGTGATTCAGAACTAGAAATGGATTAAGAAATGAACGAGAGTGAGATGAAAACAGAGGACATTGAGCTACAGGGGATTCTTGACAGAGAAAATATAGATCTAGAAGGATTCTTGAATCAGGGAACTATGGGAGTGGTAGAATCACTACCACAAGAAAATATCAATAGAATACAGCAACTATTCCTATGGAAAACGCAGGCAAATGGTTTGGAGGGAGTAAATAACAATGAAAGATAGAGTAACGAAGAAGGGAAAGTAGTAAAAGCGACTTCGGGGCTAGCACCGAGAAATCCCAGAAGAAAAAGAGGCAGAAAAAAGCAGAACGAGCTACTGATGGAATGTGGTAAGCTCATGGTAAATTCAGGTAAGATGAAAGATCTAACCAGTTACTCCTTTACCAATCTTTAATTATGAAATTCACAACTTGGAATATTAGAGGTCTAGGTAGTAGAAGAAAATAGAGAATGTTGAATAACAGAATGAAACAAGCAGCTTTGGACATAGTTTTTCTCCAAGAAACAAAATGCTCAATTAAAAAATTAAAACAAATTCATAGTAAATGGCTAAGCAGATTTGAGTTCCTAGAAGTTAAAGCTGAAAACTCAGCAGGAGGTATCCTCACGCTTTGGAATCCCCTAAGGATTGGAATAATCGATGCGGAAGCATCTAGGAACTACTTATCAGTGGTCATACAACCTGTAGGTGACAGGAACTCCTATCTAGTCACACATGTTTATGGCCCTCAAAGGTTGGATGAAAAAATCAGGTTTTTAGATTCCTTAGTAGATCTCCGGGTCAGGTATGCAGGGATACCCTGGGTCATAGGAGGAGACTTTAACATGATAAGATCTCTCTCGGAGAAAAAAGGGGGTAGAAGAGCTCTAAACAAGGATGATGTTGCCTTCCAAATCTTTTTAGAAAACATGAAGCTAGTTGACATTGAGACAAACAATGGACTTTGCACTTGGAATAATAAAAGAGGAGGGAATTCCCAGGTAGCCTCTAAGCTCGATAGATTCATGATCTCAGAGGATCTCATGCTTTTAAACAAGGAAATAATGGCAGAAATTCTCCCTTTTAGTGGCTCAGATCACTGGCCAGTATTAATGGAGATCAAGGGCATAGGCACCCCAAGAAATAGACCTTTCAGATTTGAAAACATATGGTTATCACATCCAGATTTTACCAGCAACATTGAAAACTGGTGGGTAGAAGATCTGCAGATTCAGGGATCATCAATGTTCCCACTACACAAAAGATTAAAGCACATCAAGATGAAGCTAAAAGTCTGGAACAAGGATATTTTCGAAAACATTTTTACAGGCAAGAAATTGGTTGAAAATAATATTAGGGAGCTTAATGAAACTTTGATGGAGGAAGGATTTGATAACAATAGAAGTGAACAGGTAGAAAAATACCATCTAGAATGGGAAAAGTTGTGTAAATAAGAGGAAATTTTTTGGAAACAAAAATCAAGAGTGCAATGGCTTAAGGAAGGAGAGCGCAACACAAATTTTTTCACAAATCCACCATTGCAAATAGGACTCACAACATGATCTCTTCAATCAAGAATGAGGATGGGCAAATCTAGCAAACCCATGAGGAAATTGAAGCAGTGTTAGTTAAACACTTCAGTGGTATAGCCCGGGAAGACACTTTAGTAAGGGAGCCCTTCATCAAAGACTTTACCAATCACATCCCCAAATTGGTAACTAGAGAGGACAATGATAATCTCAACAGACCTGTTACTGAAAAGGAAGTAAGCGAGGTACTCAAGGAAATGCAAAATGGCAAAGCCCCTGGTCCGGACGGATTTAATGTGGATTTTTTCAAATTTTGCTGGAATATTGTCAAAGAAGATATTGTAAGGGTAGTGGAAGATTCCAGGCCACATAGAACTATTTTGAAAGCTCTCAACACCTCCTTCATCGCCCTTATTCTGAAACAGGATAATGCCCGAATGCCAAAGAAGTATACACCCATCGCCTTATGCAATGTTGTTTACAATATTATTTCCAAAGTAGTGACCAATAGACTCAAACCCTTGCTGCCCACGATTATTTCGGGTGAACAATCTGGGTATGTGGAAGGCAGACAAATTCTGGATAACATCATTCAAGCTCACGAGGTGGTTCACTCATTGACTAGCAAAAAAAAAGCAGGTATGATAATGCAATTGGACATAGCCAAAGCTTATGATAAAATCAACTGGACATATATCAAGAAAGTGCTTGCTACGTTTGGTTTTGATCACAATTGGATCAGATGGGTGATGGCCCTAGTAACTTCTGCCATCTTCTCAATTTTAGTTAATGGTTCTCCCTCAGACATTTTTCTTCCTTCTAGAGGACTTAGGCAGGGTGATCCGCTCTTGCCCTTTCTCTTCATCCTAATGATGGAAGGGCTGGGGTGGTCCATAAAGCATGCTAAAGAACCTGGAAAAATTCAAGGACTCCAACTTTCAGAGAATGGGCAGGCTCTGACCCATCAACAATTTGTAGATGACACAATGTTACAGGGAATTCCCACAGTTAAACAAGCGCTTGCTTACAAGAAAATTATGAGCGAATTTGCAATGGCATCATGTATGGCAGTCAATCTTTCCAAATCAATTTTTTTTTCTTTAACACTCACATTGCCATCCAGAGAAATGTTTCCAGGATTCTAGGCTTTTAAATAGATACCCTTCCCTCAAAATACTTGGGAATTCCTCTTACAGTTAAACCGTTGCATAAAAGCATCTAGGGAACGTTAATCAGCAAGATGCAAGACAAAGTCAAAAAGTGGACAATCAGGTCTTTAAATCTAGCTAGTAGACTAGTTCTTGCAAAGGCGGTTCTCCAAGCTATCCCAGTTTTTATTCTATCAACTCTTCCTACCCCAAAAGGAGTCCTTCAGAAATTTAGAAATATCCAAAGAGATTTTCTTTGGGGCAATGAGGAAACTAGCAAAAGATGGGCTTTAGCTTCCTGGGAAAATATCTGCAACCCTAAGAACCAAGGAGGCCTAGGACTGGATGATCCAGAGATTCTCAGTAAGGCTCTGGGAGCTAAACTTTTGTGGTGATGGGTCAAGGATCCCGAGGTTCAATTGGCAAGCATCTGGAAGGAAAAATATGCAAGCTCGTGGCACTCCTCTGACCTAATAAGAATGACGGGAAACAGAAAAGGCTCTCCTATATGGAACAAAGCCTGGGAGAACAAAGGAGTGGTTCAAAATGACAGCTTCTGGGAAATAAGAAATGGAGAGCATGCACTTTTTTGGGAGGAAAAATGGTAGCAAGAACCAAAACTTTTGACAAAGGATTTTTCAGGTCTCAAGCAAGAGACAGATAACTAAGGACTAGTAAAGGTTAAGGACTTTTGGCAACATGCTCGCACTACTGAAAAATGGAGAACATGGAAAATCATAGATGGCAGAGAGGACAGAACCCTCAACGATAAAGAAGAGTCCCTAAAAAATATGTTGGATCAAAGGATGATTTTTATCACTGAAGGGAAGGATCAACTAAGATGGGGTGGCAACAAGGAGGGAAACTTTAATATTAAGGAACCAAAAGGCATTCTCCTAGGGATGGAATCACAAGCTCCAGTCAGATCCTAGCAGAAGCTACGAAGGAATAAAGGCTGGATGAAAATCAAACTCTTTATGTGGTTGGTTCTCCATAGGAAAATCTTAACCTGGGACAATATTAGAAAGAGGGGTATAATGGGACCCTCCTGTTGCCAGCTCTGTGAAGCACAAGAGGAGACAATAGAACATCTTCTTAATAGCTGCAGTTTCACCTCAAGGATATGGGATTTTTTTGCCTCCATCTTCAATCAATCCGATAGAGATAGAGACAGTATCACAAACACCATAAACAATTGGAGGGATAATTTTTCAGAGCATGAGGTTCTTAACTCTGCCTGGGCTCTCCTACCAAGTTTCATAATATGGAATGTTTGGAAAGAAAGAAATAAAATAATTTTCAAAGAAGAAAAGAACTCCTCACCCCGCCTGTTGGAGCAGATCTTGAAATAGCTAAAAGAGACGGTGGGTACAACAGTTAGGGATCTCCCCAAAAATCCTCCCTCAGTTATAGAGTTGAAAATACTCAAACAGTTGAACATGTAGGGGCTCACTCCTCAAGGTTTAAACAGGAAAATAATATTAAGGGAACCGATTGAGGATTTCTGGACACCCCCACCGAAGGCGTTTTAAAGTTTAACATTGATGGAGCCTCAAAAAATAACCCTGGAATGGCTGGTTTTGGAGTTCTTAGGGATGAAACAGGAAACATTGTCTCCCTCTTCCACTGTCATTTAGGTAAAGCTACCAACAACATGGTGGAATTTATGGCTTTGGAGCAATGCTTAGACTCTTTGAAACATGACAACTACCACAAGGTGATGATAGAAGATGATTCAGAGTTAGTCATCAACGCAGCCAAGATACTTAGTCATGGCACAGGAATGGAAAAGGTAAGAAAACATTCGCGGTTAATAAGGGTGCTTCAAAAAATTCAAATGCATCTTCAGGGACTTCGTACACTTAAATTTAACCATGTGTGCATAAAGGCCAACAAATTGGCAAACATCCTAGCCAACCAAGGGGTCACCTGTAAGGACAGCCGGAATTCGATGATCTAGCGAGAAATGCCGCAAAGCCAGCTAAAAGCACTTTGTCACACCCAGGCGGAAGAGGACAAAAGAGAGTATCAGAACAAAACTAAGGAAGGCACGACACAATGGGCAGATTTTTGAAGGAGTCACATGGTTGGCCAGACAGATCAGTGGATGATAGCACAACAGAGGAGGATTTTGTAACATTGATCATCAGTCTGTCAAAAAGCCTTTAAGGCAGGAGTAGAGTTTTATTTGTCAGGAGAATGGAAGAGAACATTAAACTTTTATGTGGCAACACTTCCCGTTCCTCTCAGGGCAGGGCTGCTAAACCACCCATTGGGCGGTTTTGGTGCGATCGCACTGCTTTCAAGCCGAAGGCAGTTTTGTTTTTTGGGCAGCGATACCTTTCATCGCTCGACACATGGATGAGGGCAGGGTCGGGAAACCACCCTCATCGCACACTAAACTTCAATCAATTCAGAGCGTGCGATATTCTGCTCCACTATCTGATCCATGGTCAGGAATGGGCAAGGGTTTTGGTGCGATCGCACCGCTTTCAAGCTGAAGGTGGTTTTGCTTTTTTGGAAGCGATACCTTTCATCACTCGACACGTGGATCAGGGATGGGTCGGGAAACCACCCTCATCTCACACTAAACTTCAATCAATTCAAAGCGTGCGATATTCTACTCCACCGTCCGATCATTTCTCATCCAATCAACAGTTAGGAATGGGCGAGGGTTTGGTGGGGTCAGAGGGTTGACTTTAGGCTTCATTTTGAAGATTGGGAGGCAAGGTTTATATAGCGGTTAGAGAGCGGGTCGGCACGGGGTTTGGGCCCACCACTTTTCATATTCGGTACCCGAAAGTGAGTGGAGGGAATTCTTAGGGGTTAGAGTGACTTTTGACCATCTCACTTTGTTGGCATTCTGTAAAGTATTGTAAATTATGTTTGACTTAATGAAAAAGAAGGCACAACTCTTGCTTAAGAAAAAAAAAAGATTAAATATATACCATTTGAACCTAAAATTTTCCTACCAAAAGAATTATGTTTGAGATTTCTTATGCAACCATGACATCACTCTACATGGACCAATGAAGAAAAGGGATGGATTTCGTATTTTAAAAGGTCAAATTTCTTTAAAGGGAGCATTGTATGAAATTGAGAACTACACTAAATATCATAATTATTTTAACGATCGTTGTAATGTTATAATTGTTCATATTTTCTTAGGAATCTAATAATTGTTCATATTTTGAATAATTGTGTATTTGAAACCATTCAAAGAAAATATTAAAACAATCACAAAATGTGTTCAATAAATATTTTAAAGCTAATTTTAAAATTTATTCCATAGAATTAAGGAGTGTTACACTGAAAAGGAATTGCAAGAAAAGCACTTCAAGCAAAGCATTGCATTGGGATGATATATTAATGAAGGGATAGTATATTAAAGTAGTGTGTTCTAGTGAATATATAAGATAACAGTATCTTGAAGAGAATATTTGGTGATTACATCATAATAAAGTGGGTTGAAAACCATAGAAAGGTAGCATTAAGAAGTCATTTGAAGGGCAACATTAAAACCAATACAAAGGCTAACATCTAATTAAAGTGTGCTTATAGATTATATCCAAATACATTTTGTTGTTGCATTTAATTGTAGTGGATTGGAGGAATATATCAAATTTGGTGGATGGATATTAAAGTGTGCTTATAGATTATATCCAAACACATTTTGTTGTTGCATTTAATTGTAATGGATTGGAGGAATATATCAAATTTGGTGGATGGATATGAAAGGAGTGCATGGACAAATATATTAAATGTGTTGTGAATTGGGAAATTTAACATAAGTAGCATTAAATTTCCTAATATTTATTAATTTAACCTCCATATACCACATAATCATATTCATGTAGATATTAATGTAGTCCATTACAATGATTAAGTTGTGGTATTAATGCAGTACATTACAAGGATTATCTTATGATATAACAATCTATTGTTTTATTAATAAATAAGTAAAATGATTTTAGATTAATTTTAAATATGAAAAAAATTAATATATAAGAATGTGTTGTTTTAGAAATTTAATAATATAATTTTAATTTGATATTTCTGGATTCATTATGATTGACTCAACAAAAATTTGTCAAATTCCAACCAAAACTTCCAAAACATCTAGGTTTTAAAAAACTCATTAAAAATATTCATAAATAGATAAAATAAAGATAATAATATAGTTTTAAGATTAAGATCAACCTATATATCATTATTTTTTTATAACAATGAAAACATATAGACTTAATTGTTTTAGAAACACATTTTCTTAATTGTTAAGAACATTTAAATTGTAATTATTATGATTACTGTATGATTAAAAATTACATTATTAAATAAGAAACACTATCTTAATAAATATTAAGAAATTCAAATAATTAAATTTGTTTTAAATATATAAAATTATGTTGAAAAATCTCACAAACTTGCAATAGATTAGATTCTTTATTAATCAAATTTCCCAATATTTATTAATTTAGCCTCAATATACCCCATAATCATAATCACTTGGATAATGAAATCCAAATTTCCTACTAATTGATAATGTCATATCTTATGTGTGTGTGGTTGCTTGAGTGAGGAAATTTTGTTGGATTCAATAAAAGGGTGTCAAGTATAATTATGAATATTTACATGTGTAAAAATTTCATTGACTAATAAACAAATACGAGTTTTAAATGTAATTGGTTGTTATTAATATTATAGGAATTTGGATAATGTATATGTGTAATATGGGTTTTAAATGTAATTGGTTTTTATTAATATTATAGGAATTTGGATAATGTATATGTGTTTAGCTGGAATGTATTAATTTAAATAATTAAATGTATTTAATATGTTATTGAGAATTGTTTAAACATTTTTTATTTTTTTTTGAAAGAAATAGAATTATATAATTATATAAGAGAATAATGAAAAAACTCTTCTCATTATATTACATACATATTATAATATGTTAGCAAAATAAGATATGGATTTTATAAAATTATATTATAAAAAATTGTATTAAATCTCTTAGTGTAAACTTTTTTTTTAACACTGCATAAATTATAATTACCAAAAAAAACATTGTATAATAAAAATATGTATAAGAACAGATTAATTAAATAAATAAAATCTTTTCAATTTTTTAAAATAAACTTTAAATACCTTACTTAATATATTTTTAAATTCATGTGTTGTTAGATTTTCTATTGTTTATAATTTGGAAAAGATTGTCTGGAATTACAAGTAAATTTGAGTTGTAAACTCTTCACAATCAGAGTGTATGCACTCAAAAAACCATTTTAAACAATAAAAATTAATATTGAGTCAACAAAAAATTTTCAAATTCCAACAAAAAATTCTTAAACATCTAGGTTTTAGACAACCAATTAAAAATATCTATAAATACATAAAATAAAAATAATAATTCATTGTTAAGATTAAGATCAACTTATCTATCATTATTTTTTTTAAACAATGGAGACAAATATAATTAATTGTTTTATAAACACATTTTCTTAATGGTTAAGCACATTTAAATTATAATTATTATGATTACTGGATGATTAAAAATTACATTATTAAATAATAAATACTATCTTAGTAAATATTAAGAAATTCAAATAATAATAAAAAGTTATAAATATATAAAATTATGTTGAAAAATCTCACAAACTTAAAACATACTACATTTTTTATTATTTAAATTTCCTAATATTTATTAATTTAACCTCCATATACCACATAATCATAATCATGTAGATATTAATGTAGTCTATTAGAATGATTAAGTTGTCATATTGATGTAATCCATTACAAGGATTATCTTATGATATTAACAATCTATTGTTTTATTAATAGATAAATAAAATGATTTTAGAGTAATTCTAAATATGAAAAAAATTAATATATAAGAATGTGTTGTTTTAGAAATATAGTAATATAATTTTAATTTGATATTTCTGGATTCATTATGGTTGAGTCAACAAAAATTTGTCGAATTCCAATAAAAAATTATTTAGTTGGTTATTACACCTTAAAGGCTACTCCTTATTTAGGTGGTTATTACACCTAATCACAATTGACAATAGTTAATTATGATTCACATTAGATACATAATTAAAACATATAACTAAAATAAATTCACTACTATACAAAACAAGTAGCCATGTGATCTTGAATTTTGTAAAAAAACCAAGTTATTCCCCAACTATTTTTTATTAGTTAAAATTTCACTCTTACACAGCCATTAACATTTGTTATCCTTAATACAATGGAAAATTGTGTAGTCCAACAAAAACATAACATGGCGTTTTCTAGGCAATTTTTTGTTGGCATTATGAATTAGGTGTTGTCCCTTAGTGGCAACCTACCTAATGAGTTGTTCTTATTTGATATTATAAATATATTTGTAGAAACATTATAGCATCAAGATTAAACATAGACATTAATATAAACATAATTATATTTTTACTAATATTCATAGTCTTGTATTATAGAGATTAAGTTTTAAAATTGTGGAATTATGTTCGGTGTCATAATAATGTTATGACCGCTCATTTGATTTTATAAAATGTGTATATGTGAAGTTTTTTTGTATGTGTAAGTGGTAAATTATGTAGGTTTGTTACTTTTAATTTTATTCAACATTAAATTGTTTTGTTGATATCAGAGGTGATTTTTCTTTACTGTTAGGTGATTTCATTGTTTGATCATGGATCCATTTATTTGGAGTTGTCTTCCATTCGAAGTTCTTGAAATTGTCTTCCTGTGGCTCCCTTTATCGATTGTGATAAAGTTTAGCCTTGTTTGTAAGAAATGGAAGAATGTTTTGCATAACCATTCTTTCTTGTTATGTTGCAAGAATGTCTCTACGAACGAATTTGGATTTCTTGTTCCTTTCCTCAATAATGAAGAAAATTATTTTGCTGCTCAATACCCTAATCAGAATGGGCACATATCTCAGTTTCATTTGTGATCCATAGATTCAAGATACAAAGTAGAGTGTATTGTTGGACCAATGGTGATTTTATCCTTACCAACAGAATACTCCCATACACATAACTATTTTGTAACGAATCCATTTACAAAGGCATTTAAAAACATAGGGCCAATATGAATTGGAGAATGGGGATTCTTATCATTATTGGAAAATGTAAGCAGCATAAAATATGTATGGGTTGTTCTAAAACATATGTATGACAAAATGGAGTCTAAATTTTATGTTTGCAGTAGTCTTGATAGGGTATGGGAAAGGGCTATTGTTCCATTTGGTGGCACTTCACCCCTTAAGAAAGTAGTTTTTTATAAAATTATTTTTTTTTCGTTGTGTCTGGACAAGGAGTATGAAGATTATCCTCAATAAAGGTATACAATCTACTCATTTGATGTAATAAAAAATGAATGGGGGTTTTCATTTGTTCCAATCAGTGACATACGGTGTATGTCGTTAGCAATATACATGAACCACTCGATATGAGTTGTCAACGATGGCTCCACTTATTTATGATCAATTGAAGAATTAGATCATTTCCAATTTGGTCAACCGTGTGTTGAACGAAGAATTGACTACATTGAAGATGATTGGGGTTTCAGATGGAAGTTGTTTGAAAAAATTTCAACAGATATAAATAGAAAATGTCCTGGCTATCTTCCATTTCGAATAGTCCATGGTCTGGTTCTTATGTGCAACTGTAATGAAGTTCCTTTCCTGTTATATGACATGATGACTCATATCTGTTTTCCAATAGATATTGAGAATTCAACTAATGAACAGATGTCTAGGTTTTGGTAGTCAACATTAGAGGATTGCAATGATTTGATTGAGTATGGAATTGTTTTTGCAATTGTATGGATTATGTCGATGAGATTCCACCATTGGATATAGATATGGATACTTAGGATATTAGTATTCTTAGGAGTTCCTATAAATATTTCCATTTCATATACTCTCTATGGTTGTGGGAAATATTTTCATTTTTGTCTCTATACATACTATGGGTCTTTATGGTAATAATTTAAAATTATGTTTGTATCATTCTTTATGATGTAAAATATTTCATCCTGTTTCCCCTAAATTTTTCTTATTTACATGTAAATGTGTCTCGATGTTATGAATTTTTCTTTCTTTGTATAATTATAATTTCTATGAGTTATGTTATACATGTTATTTGTATTGGTTTTTGTCATTGATTCTCAAACAATGTTATATGTTTATGTACATTTTAATACTTGCATTTATATTTTGATAGTATACAATTCCAAATTTTTAGATATACTTCTAATTCATATAATTCTTAGAGTATTTTGTCCCAATAGTATGGGTTTCATTTTGATTCTAATATGATAAATGGAAATATAGACTTTTTTGTTTAAGCCATTTGGAATAATTTATTTCTCTTTGTTTTTTTCCATTTTGAAAAATTTGTTTTTGTTTTTAGCAATTTGGAAAAATACTTATACATTTTGATAAGTTTATATGGTTGGAAAAAAATAACATCTACACATTTTATGTTTTTCTACGATTTCCAAAAGAAACTTGTGCCTTTTTCATTGTTTTTTGTTTGTTTATATTAGATATTTGTTATGTTCCATGTTTATGATTCCATAATGAATATTTTATTACTCATTGTAGATGTGTCATCTGAAGGCACAAGAAAGCGTACAAGAAAACGAAATTTGTCACGAGAATCATGTGAGAGGTCTAATGAAAGTCATCGTTTACGGTATCAACAAAATAAGGATGCCATAAATGAGCATAGGAGAGCTACATATCATAGAAAAACGAGTGAAGCCACTCTTGAAAATGATTTTATAATTCCTCATAAGTATTGTACTATGGATGATATAATGGAAAGAACATTTCCTGTTGATAATTCATTATGAGGATATGCTTCTCGTCAGCATAGTCTTGTTGTTCGATGCTCTCTTGAAAATGTTCATAAAATTGGGGAAACATCTTGCAATCGGGAAGAACTCCATATCGATAATGTGGATGCAAATGTCCACCCTAACCCTTTCGTGTGTCTAATTGCATGTTTTGATGGCCAAAGGTTGCAAAACATCCATGGTGGAGGTAATGATGACATTGTGTGTGATAATTTGGATGATAGTTTACCTAGCCATTTCTCTGATAATTTGGAGCCAGTTGCTCGAAACATTGGATCTTCAAGTCCTGCTTCTCAAATTAATGTGGTCTCACCAAGAGAATCAATCATCCCTGATAGCATTTTGCATGGAACAATGGAGGTAACACAATGATATTTTGATTTTTTCTGCAGTAGTCGTTGTTTTATTACATTCCTATATTTACAAATTTTTGTTTACTAAACTTATAAGTTATTTTATTCTCTTGGAATAGAATACAACTCGTTTTAATAGATGTCTACAAATTATTCCCAAATTTTTCCATCTACTAATATTAGAAGTGAAGATGAAGCATGTCATAACCTTCCTGCGCATTCTTCTCAATGATCAATTTGCTAGACTAATGTAAATTTTCAATGTTTTTGATTTGATTTTCATTTTTTAAATTTCTAGTTGGTTGGACATTGAATTTTATAGCCTGTTTTATTTTCTTAAAATGGGACAAAACTCATTTCAATAGAGGCATAGAAATTAACTTCGTAGATGTTCCATCTACTAATGTTAGAAGTGAAGAGGAACCATCTCAAAGCATTCCTCCACATCGCCAAACAAATGTAAATGTTGAGTGCATTTGATATTTTTCTCATTTTTTCATTTACAGTTGCTTGGACATTGTATTTTGTAACCTTTTACGGCAAAACCATGATTTCATCTCATTAGGTTGAAGAATTGGAATCCAAAACATCAAGTTGTAAAACTAATGTAGATGTTCAATGTATTTGATTTATTTTCCATTTTTGAACCTTTCTTTGTTAGACATTTAGTTTTATATCATATTTTATTTTTTTGAAATAGGAAACAACTGATTTGAATAGAGCCATAGAAACTACATCCCAAAATGTTCCATCCACTGATGTTAGAAGCCAAGAGCGACCATATCATAACCCCCATCCACATCAAGACACAAATGTAAATTTTGAATGCATTTGATTATTTTTCATTTTTTTATATATAATTAGTTGGAAATTAAATTTTAAAGTCTTTTTTGACAAAGATACCTTTACATCCTCTCAGGTTCGCGAAATACACACCAAAAATTTGGAAAGACCTTCTCATTGATCCATTACACGTGCTTCAAATTTGCGAATGGAATCTCATGTTCTTGAAGATGAAGTACATGTTAGAAAAAATTTTACTCTTCCAAATGGTTTTCAACATGGGTCGACCAGTGGAGATCATATTCATTTTGATGAAAACATGATTTCTGTGTATAAAATATTTCGAGCAAAGATAGATAGCTTTTCAGTTTTCCAAATGTGCCACATTTTCCAAGAATCATATCTCGAAATCCATGTTTTGAGACATTCTGAAGGACCTGTTTGTAGATGATGTAACAGTGAAAGAGGAGCCCATCATTTTTGTCGATATAATAACATGGATCCTGGTGAGCAACTATTTGGTTGTGTTATATTATTTCCACGACTAGCGCACGTAGTTAACCGGGGGATTAAAAGGGAGGCAGAGCCCCCCCTTAGTTGCGCTAATTGCGTAGAGGGGGGAGTCACAAGGGGTTTGAGGGGTGCAGGTAACCCCACTGTATGGGATTTAGGGTAGAACCCTGGAAAATTTTGGTTTTGGACCGTATGTTAGGTTGGGCGGACCTACCTATGGTTTTGCGCATGATTTTCGTACATGGTTTTGGGCGCGATGGTTTTTGATCCATGGCTTTAGATGCTATGGTTTTCGATCCATGGTTTTGGACATGATGGTTTAGGTCCATGGTATTGGATTCTTCGGCATGTATAAATATGTATTGTAACATTGAAAGGAACATAATGAAAAATCAAGCTAGTAGTCTCGGTTTTGGGATCCAGGGGAAAATTTCCATGTATATGTGTTTTATGTGTTATGTTCTCGCATTGTTTATTTTCTGTGTTTTAGAATTCGTATGAAGGTAATTTCTGTACAGGGTTAAAACCTACAGCAACCTCATATTTTAAGAGTTCTTACTCAAGTTGAAGAAATGCTAATAACACGTGTGTATCCTATTTTTCAATTGACACATGCTCAAGGTGGGCAATATAAGTATAGTGGTCATACAATTAGATTTCCTCAAGATATTTCTACAGTTGTACAAAGTCTTCCCCGACATGTTGAAGATATTGACATTCTAATTGTGAGGAGACATGCCACTTAGTCTAAATATTATGAATGCTATGTCAAAAGATCCCGAGTGATGGATGCATTTCTTTTCAAAATCCAACATGATCAATATTATTAAGATGTTGTAATTGACTATTATTCAGTGAATGCTCTGCCTGAAAGATCAACAAATGTCTTCTCCAGGCTTAAATTTGTTGATTGTGATATTGAAGAATCTAAGATCAATGAAAATAATAATGAAGGGTTTCATGTTGAGCATTTTCCCTCTCATCCTTCTTCTTTTGTTGCTCGCCTACCAAATGAACGAAGAGAAGTGGAAGAAATTAGAGAGTTTCTTGATAATGTTGATTCTTCAAATGTTCAAGACATGGATGGGCCTAGTATTGGAACCTCTCCAGTGAATCAATATAATATAGAGAGATTATTTGATATGGCATTCCAAACATTGTTCCCCATTGGTGATGCTGATTGGTTACAACCACGTATTTGTAGTTTTGAACTTCATGAGTATGCATTGCATCTTCTTAGGTACCATGATCAAAGATTTGGAAGCCATCCTCGCTTTCGATATTACCTATTGAACATGATAATATGACATCAGAGCCAAGCAACTACTGCATTTTTTGCAAGAAACATTTACATGATAACTCACCTACAACAATTGAAGAGTTGTGTCACAAACTATTTGGTTTACTAGATAATAAGCTGGTTGAGCATCTTATGCAGTTCGATTCTTATGTGAGAGGTACAAAGGCATACTGGACTAAGTTTCGAGCTGAATTGGCTGACATGATTACTCAATTAGGATTTCCATCTTTACTTTTTACTTTGAGTGCAGGTTACACAATGTGGCAAGAGTTGCATAACCTCATGCCCATACATCCACATTCTCGTTCTTTAAATGAGAATCGTATGAAAATTGAGAATGTTATCCATTACCCTTATATTGTTGCCACATTTATGCACCATAGATTCAATATTTTTCAAGAGGATGTTATCCAAAGATATCTTAAAGCTCAAGACTTCTGGTACAAGTTTGTGTTGTTGAATTTGTTTTCTATACTTTGTAAACTTTTATTATGATTCTATTTATATTTTTTGTAGTAACTATATCTTCATTTTTTTCAGATATGGGTGGCAACATAGAGGTTCAGCACATATCCATGGTTTCCTATGCTTAGAAGGCGCTCCTGACATGGAAATACTTGATTGGTCAAATGGTTCTGATGTACAACTTGCAAAGATATTCTTCGACAAATATGTAACCACATGGAATCCGCATGAAGTACATCGTTGTAACATAATGGTTCCAAAAAGCCTCAATGATGACCCTTTCCTATTGAATACTGGTTATATTTTCTCTTGTAATCCTCATAATTATTAAGAAGAATTGTTAAAATGTGTCGAAAGGCACACAAATTGTGTTGTAGATTCTTGTTTGCGCAAAAAGGGCACTATTATGACATGTCGATACAATGCTCCATGGGATCTTTGTGATGAATCAAGATTGTTCACATATGATCAAGGAAGAAAAAAATATGAGCCAGCAAGAAATGATGGCAGGCTTAATGTACATAACATTGACCTTCTAACAATGTGGCATGCAAATGTTGATTATCAGCCAATGCTTTCTCGATATGCTACCTTGAAATATATTGCTAAGTATGCATCAAAAACAGAAAAAAGGTCTCAAAGTTATCATCATATGTTAACTAGAATTTCAAATTTTGTTGGCTCTGAGGATCATGCTTTATGTGCATATAGAAGGTTTCTTGCAGAAACGATTGTTGACCATGACATTGGAGCACAAGAAACGTGCCATATGTTGCTTAAGCTATCTATTGTTGTTTGTAGATAGAAATTTATTTCCTTAAATGTTGGAAGAAAGGTTTTTAGGAAAATCTCAAGGGATGGCTTGCAGTGTTCATTTGAGAATACTTTTGTTCAACATTATCAAAAGAGACATTTTTTCCTTGAACATCTATCTTTGATAGAAACAACAAGATCTTGGATGTTTGATAGCAAGCGTAAACAAGATCCATGGAAGCCTAGAGATGTTCATGTTATTGTTCGGGTTTGGCCACTGTTTTATTCTATTCTTGGTGAGGCTTTAGAGGAATTTGAAACCATTTACTGGACAAAATTGCTCTTGTACGAGCCATTTCATGACAGTCCTGTAGAAATTGGCCTTTTAGTTGAAATTACTATTGAAAATTGGAGGAATTTTCTATATCAAGCATGGCATGTTGATCAAAATATATCAACTATAGACAATATTGAAGATGAAGAAGATGGTGATTTTTATAACCAGGAAAAGAATCTTGAAGATGATTTTCAAGAATGGCAGATTTTCTCTCACTTGGTTCCACCAAATGATGTGAATGTTTCTAATCTTCACACCCTTTCTTGAAGGGACTTTGATATTACCTTTGACTGGGAAATTACAACTATTTCTGATGATGTTGCAAAAGAAGCTATTAATTTTATAATGAATTCAAAATCAAGGGGTGATATTGTTGACCTTTCAGAAATAACATTTGCATCTCCAGATTCTTTGTCGGAAAAACAATGACTTGCTTTTGAAATTGTTTTAATGAACTTTGTTGAATATGAGATTCGTGAAGCTCTTCTTATGATTGTTTAGGGCACTGTGGGCACTGGGAAGTGTTTCCTTATCCATTGCAATTTTGAAGCTTCTTGTAATTCATTAAGTAATGGAAGAAGCTCGTTGCTTCTTCTTGCCCCAACAGGAATAGTTGCTTTTAATATACATGCAAAAACAAAAAACTTAGCTCTAAAATTTTGAATTAAGATATGCAGCCACAACAGGGCAGTCACTTGTAGTATTCCAAGAATAAATGCAAAATGTTAGATATATATTCATTGATGAAATGAAATTTTTAGGATTAAGGTTGTTTATGCGAATAGATTCTCGATTACAAGAAGCATTTCGAGAGAAAAAGAATTGTCCTTTTGCTGAGAGATCCATCATCCTTGTGGTTGACCTTGGCCAGCTGCCTCTTGTGAGGGATAAGCCTTTGTATGCAAGTGATACAATAGGGAAAGTATTGTGGAACAAATTCAACATTGTTTTCACTCTTGAGACAACATTTCGCCAACAAAGGAATAATGAAAAACAATCTTGTTTTTGTAGAGTCATCAATAACATAAGAAATGTAGAAATTGTTCTTGAAGATTTGGAGTTTCTTATGTCACGAGCTAATATGAGGTTGCATCCTAGAGGAACAGATTTATTTAATGTAGTAGTTCACATGTTTCCAACAAATAATTTGGTTTCCTTCCATAATAGGCATATGTTAAATTCATTAAATTCTCCAATTGCACAACGTGTTGCTGAGCATTCAAGGCATTCAGAAATCATTTATGTTCACGATGATCAATTGGACCATGAATTTTTGTTGTATCATGGTTAGTGTGTTATGCTGACATGTAATTTATGGGTTGAAGTTGGCTTGGTGAATGGTGCACTTGGTTATGTAAGTATATATTTTATACGCCTACCTCTAAACCACCTCAACTTCCAATGTTCACAATTGTTGTTTTTGATAAGTATGTTGATGTTCCATTTGATGCAAGAAATCAGAACATTGTCCCTATCACACCAATGATAAGAGGAAATTGAAAACAAATTCCTTTGAAGATGGCATGGGCTCTTACAATCCACAAGTCACAGGGATTGAATTTAGAACGAACATTAGTTGATATCAGGAATAAAGAGCAGCAAGGCCTTAGATGGTTTACGCATTGCACCACCTTTCTCTTTTCAACGTTATCCCAAGATGAAAGATAGTGCATATGTTACAATTATGAAGAAACAAGAGGAGTGATTGAAGTCCATATCACTATGACATACAACTAATAACATTGTGACCTTCTTTATAGTATGTTTTCTGAATTGCTTTTATTATCCTCTTGATTTACTTTTAATATGATAATCATTTTCATATATATATGAGATTAATAAATTCATCATATTCATAGTAATGTTTGAGAAAGTTGTTTACATCGTTTTTCGTGTTGTTCAATTTACCTTTTTTTTTAAGTGCCTGTTGTTCTTTTCTTTGCAACAGACCATTCAAACATAAGCAATGGGTTATATGAACCAATCATTCAAAATCATTTTTATAACCGGTTCATATTGATAGTAACATTGTGGATCCATATTACATCATGAAATGAAAAAATGGAGGTCTTGAATATTGGCCACGGTTTTATTCTATTTCCATGGTTTTTTCTATTGTATTGTGAAATGAGGCTTATATTTGTAGAAATTTTTATATCATTTCATTCATGTAACACTATATTGTTTGTTTTCATGTAACATTATAACTGTTGGAAATAATACTGAGAGGGTGGGGGTGAATGAGTATTAGAAATTTAACAATTTTTCGTTTCCATAAACAAATTGATATACTCTACTTCTGTTAATTAAATATTCGTATATACGCAACTGTGTTTAGAGAAAACCATGTATATCTTGCTAACTTCTAATTTAGTTAGCTAATCTTAACTGATTATCAAAACCATAGAACAGTAATCAAGTGTAGTAAATAGTATAGGAAATCACACACATGAACACAAGATATAAGGTGAAAACCCAATGTGGGTGAAAACCACCTACTGCAATTTGTCTCTATCTTCTTTTAATAAGAAACTTCCTTTTACAATATGTCTATACTAGTGCAGTATTTATACCAGTACACAAGCTTCTACCTGCAGAATGCTACAACCTTCTCTCATTCTCCAGTTTCTTCTTGAAGGGAGCTATAACCCCCTTAGCTCTTGTACTAGCTGATGTACTAGTATGTAGGTGCTGACCTACAGAAGGCTACAACCTTCTCTTTTCTTCCAGGGATCACGTTTCATAAATTTTCAGATTGGATCCATCAATAACATCAATCAAACATCAAATATATCTGCATCAACCAATCTCCTTTGCACCAACCAAAAACTGAATCAAACAATCACTTCTTTGAATGTTGTAACCAGAATACAGTAACAGTAACCAGAAACCAATCCTGAACCCAGAACACTGCAGTAATAAATAGAAGTAGCTAAAACATATTTTATGAGACGTACGCTACTTCAATATGTAGAACCTACGTGCATACACTGCTATATTAAGGCAAACCTACGTATACACTGTTTACTGAACCAGCGTGTATACGCACCTTTGCTATGTTGAACCTGCGTACAGATCTGTAAAAGATGATTTACCCTTTTCAACTATTCAGACATTAGTTATACCCAGATCACCAGATTTACAGATTAAGTCATGTGCCAAATATAAATATCAAAGTCGCACAAAGATACTTCTCTTCAAGCCTTAAGATCCTGACCCATCATTAGAACTTATCCTTCTTCTAGCATTCAGGTTCCTCCTTGATTCAGATCCAGCTATGCACCATAACCCAATGACCCATATTCTAGATCTTGCTCTTAATAAGATATTCAATCCTTGAGTACCCTTGCCTAATGATCTCCTTCCGCTTTTATATTCTTAGGCCTTACTCAATACCATGGTCCAAAACCACTTAGAACCAATACCTGGGTCCAAATACCTGGGTTCAACACTTTGGTCAAGATACCTTGAATCAATACCATGGGTCAAAATACCAGGGACCAAATACCATGGACAAAAACCAAGTTTTCCCACATGTATGGGCTTTTCGTTGCGTGAAAGTGGGTGCATACGCATACGCGTCTTTGGGTCAGCTATCCCACGTGTATACGCAGCTTTGTTAAGTAAAACCTACGTATATCTCTTTTTCCTTCATTCTCTGAGAGCCTGAACTGTGATCTGTCATTTGAGTGAGTTGCCATCAAGGACAACACTTGTGTCATAATGCCAAACCTATGTCATAATGCCAACAATAACATTAAGTTTTTTCACATAAATACAAATGGGTTGTTATGTTTTATGTATATGTGTGTGTGTGTGTATTCTTATTTATTTGTGCATGTCTTTATTGATTTTTCTTTTGTTTTTTTGTCTTTCAAATGCAAATATGGACAATAATGATGTCATCTATTATTCCAGAACAGTGTGCAATATTGCTAGAGCTATAAGTTTTCTTTCCTATCTTCGAAACAAGTTTGATAGAAAACATGGGTTCCATCCTGCTTTTATTGATGATCATATTCGTGAGCTAGATGAAATGAAAACACATGTAAAATACTTGTTACATGTGCACTAGAGGGAGTCTGGGAGGAGAACAAGAAGGAATTGGTTGGAAAGCGTTAAGTATCGTGATCATTATCCTATTGATTTGAATTGGTGTTGCTTTTGTCATCGGTTTGGTTGTGTTTTGGAAGAGGCCACTCCATAGATGACTTTTGATGGAGTGTTTCAAGTTCAATTTTGTAGTGGAATTATTTGATGTAAATAAAACAAAAAATATATGTTAAGACTCAATGTTCTTTCTATGGTTGCAATGTTGGTGAAATTGAATTTTTTTCTCGTTATTGTTTTTATGTAGAAAAATGTATATCTCTGGTCTTAAAATGTCCTATTATGTTGTTCTTCTTTAAATCCAATGTGTGCAATTTAGATGTGTTTTTTTCATTTATGTTCCTTTTCTCCAATGGCGGTGTTACTATTTTATTTTTTTCTCTTGCATTTGTGATTGTTGTGGATCCCTTCACTTTGTTCATGTCTTTCATAAATGAAAATATTGTTTACATTTATAATATTATTGTTGGACTTTCATGTTCTAGTTGTTTATATCAATATTCTTGAGATTTATACTATTAACACGTTCATGTATTGATGTCAATGTATTTATGGCTTAAATTTTATTTATTGTTTATAATGTAGTGATATAAATTTGTTATTATTAATGTGATGATGATTTATCATGTTTTTATGCTTTATGGTTTACAATGTGGTTCTTATATTGGTTGTGGTTTATGTTTTATTATTGTTGTGTTATAGCATTATTTATGTTTATAATATTGATGTCATGGATTTAGGGCTTAGGGGTTTCAAAATATTTAATATGACATATATTCTCTCATTTTCAAAACCAATCATCATGAGCATTGTCAGACATTGAGCTATAACAAATATTGTCTTCAGATGAAAACCATAATCAGTTATTGTGAATCATCGTCAGCCATGGTCCAATGCCGCATTGTAACAAAGATTTTCTCAATATCAAAATCAACGATGGTTAAGGATGGTCATTGATATTTATTGTTCAATTTATAATATTTATCATGGGATTTAAACAACTTAGATTTATAATATTAATCCATTGGGGTTAAAATATCAATCCTTTCCATTGTTAATATTGATCCCTTGCATTTTTTGATCCCTTGGGTTTATAAAATTAATAATCCATTTGGTTTACTAATCCCTTGAGTTTAAAATATTAATTATTAGGGTTTATTAATCTCTTTAGTTCTTACATTGGTTTGTTAGGTTTATTAATTCCTCGGGATTATTAATCCTTTATGTTTATAATATTATCTTATTGGGTTTACTATTGCCTTTAGTTTACTATTTCCTTGGGTTTATAATATTAAATGGTTAGGTTTATTGTTTCTTTAAGTTTGTAATATTAATAATTCCCTGGGTTTATCATTTATTCCCTTTGGTTTATTAGCCCCCAATATTAAGGTTTAAATAATAGTCCTAAGGTTTAATATTAATCCCTTACGTTTATAATGTTTATCCCTTCAATTTATTAATGTGTTGCTTTCATAATATTAACAATCCCTAGGGTTTATTGATCCCTTAGGTTTATAATATTCATAATCACGTGGGTTGATCAATCTATTGGGTTTAAAATATTTATTCCTATTTTTTATTAATCCCTTTTGTTTTTAATATTGATCCCTTGCCATTTTTGATCCCTTGGGTTTTTAATATTTTTCCCTTGAGTTTATTAATTCCTTAGGTTTATAATATCAAATTCTTGTGTTTCTTCATTCTACAAGTTTTTAATATTAATAATTCCTTTGGTTTATCATGTAATTCCTTGTTTTTAATAATCCAGTGACCTTAATATATTAATTCTTGGGGTTTATTAATCATTTGGGATTTTAATATTAGTTTGTTGGGTTTATTGATTCCTTAGGTATATTGATCCCTTGCATTTATTAATCATTTTTTTATATAATATTAATGCCTTGGGTTTGTAATATTAAGAATCCCTTCGTTTTATAAAACCCTAATATTAAGGGTTAAATATTTGTCCAACTATTTATGATTACATCAATATCACAATATATTAATCTAATATGGAAATCAACCATTGTCAACCATGTTTATTTTAGGGTTTATAATTGTCATGTTAGGGTTTATATCCATTGGTTTTATTATATTTATCCCTTAGATTTATTATTCCCTTGGGTTTATAATATCAATCCTTTCGGTTTATTGATCTAAGGGTTCATATTCCTAGGGTTTAATATTATTCAGTAATGGTAAAAAATAAACAACCATGTTCGACCATGATCAAACATTTTCCAACATCAATCGCTTGGGTTTATTATTCCTCGGTCAACGATGGTTTATTATGATGTCAACCATGGCCAGCCATGGTCCAACATGGAATTGTGATAAGGATTGTCTCAATATGAAAAATAATGATGGTGAGTCATGTTTATTTTAGTGTTTATAATATTTGTCTTAAGGTTTATATACATTAGGTTTATAATATTAGTCCGCTGGGTTTAATATTATTCCCTTGGGGTTTTATTGTTAATCCCTTGGGTTTATTCTACCTTTGGGTTTATAATATAAATCCCTTGGGTTTATTATTCCCTTAGGTTTACAATATCAATCATGGTCAACCATTATCAATCATATCCAACCATGGCCAACCATGGTTGAATGTCGCATTGTGAAAGGATTGTCTAAGCATGAAAATAAACCATGTTTATTTTAGTGTTTGTAATATGTATATTGGGGTTTACCAATGTTGCGTTTATAATATTAGTGCCTTGGGTTTAATATTATTCCCTTGGGTTTATTATTAGGTTGGTTTTATAATGTGAATCATGGTCATCTTTATTAATATATTGTGTTCATAATATCGATCCCTTGCTCTTTTTGATTCCTTAGGTTTTTAATATTTATCCCTTGGGTTCACTAATTCAATGGGTTTTTAATATTAAACGGTTGGGTTTATTAGCTCCTTTGGTTTGTAGTATTAATAATCCCTTTGGTTTATTAATCCCTTGAGTTTATAATTTTAATTCTTAGGGTTTATTAATTCAATCATGTTTATTTTAGTATTTTTAATATAGATCTTAGGGTTTGTATACCACGGGTTTATATTATTAGTCCCTTTTGTTTAATATTATTTCCTTAGGTTCATAATCCCTTGGGGTTTCAATATTAATCTCTTGGGTTTATTGTTCCTTTGTGTTTATAATATCAATCGCTTGGGTTTATTATTCCCAAGTCAAACATGGTTTGTTATGATGTCGACCATGGACCAACATAGAATTGTGATAAGGATTGTCTCAATATGAAAATCAACGATGGTCGATAATCTTTATTTTAATGTTTATAATATTTATCTTAGGGTTTATATACATTGGGGTTATAATATTAGTCCCTTGGGTTTAATATTATTCCCCTGGGTTCATAATCCTTTGGGGTCTTAGTAATAATCACTTCATTTTACTATTCCTTTGGGTTTCTCATATTAATCCCTTGGGTTTAATATTCCCTTAGTTTTATAATACCAATCATGGTCCACCATTGTCAATCATAACTAACAATGGTCAACAATGGTTGAATGTCGCATTGTGACAAGGATTGTCTCACCATGAAAATAAAGCATGTTTATTTTATTGTCTGTAATATTTATATTTGGGTTTACAAATGTTATGTTTATAATATTAGTCCCATGGGTTTAATATTATTCCCTTTCGTTTATAATATGTTGGGATTTTAATATTACTCCCTTGGGTTTATTATTTATTTGCATTTATAATATCAATCCCTTTGGTTTATTATTCTCTTAGGTTTATAATATCAATGATGGTCAACCAATGTCAATCATAACCAACCATTGTCAACCATGGTTGAATGTCACATTGTGACAATGATTGTCTCACCATGAAAATAAAACATGTTTAGTTTATTGTTTGTAGTATTTATATTTGGGTTTACCAATGTTGGGTTTATAATATTTGGCCCTTGGGTTTAATATTATTCCCTTGGGGTTTTAGTATTAATCCTTTTTGTTTATTGTTCCTTTCGGTTTATAATATCAATTCCTTGGGTTTATTATTCCCTTAGGTTTATGATATCAATGATGGTCAAACGTTGTTAATTATAGCCAACCATGGTCAACCATGGTTGAATATCGAATTGTGACAAGGATTGTCTCACCATGAAAATAAACATTATTTATTTTAGTGTTTGTAATACTTATATCTCGGTTTACCAATGTTGGGTTTTTAATATTAGTCTCTTGGGTTTAATAATATCAATCATGGTCAACCATAACCAACCATAGTCAACTGTGATCAATCATAGTTCGATCTCACATTATGAAAAAAATTATCTCCACCTAGGGTTTATATACCTTGGTTTTATAATATTATTCCCTTTGCTTTAATATTATTCCCTTAGGTTAATAATCCATTGGGGATTTAGTATTAATCCCTTGGGTTTATTGTTCCTTGCGTTTATAATATTAATAATCCCTTTGGTTTATTAATCTCTTGAGTTTAATATATTAATTATTATGGTTTATTAATTCACCAATGTTTATTTTAGTATTTTTAATATTTATCTTAGGGTTTTTATACCTTGGGTTTATAATATTAGTCCCTTGTGTTTAATATTATTCCCTCGGGTTCATAATCCATTGGGATTTTAGTATTATTCCCTTGGGTTTATAATATCAATCGTTTGGGTTTATTATTGGCTAGTTAACCATGGTTTATTATGATGTCAACCATGGTCAAACATGGAATTGTGATAAGGATTGTCTCAATATGAAAATCAACGATGGTCAATCATGTTCTTTTTAGTGTTTATAATATTTATCTTAAGGCTTATATTTGTTGGATTTATAATATTAGTCCATTGGGTCTAATATTATTCCCTTGGGTTCATAATCCCTTGGGGTTTTGGTATTAATCTGTTGGGTTTATTATTCCTTTAGGTTTCTGATATCAATCCCCTGGGTTTATTATTCCCTTAGGTTTATAATATCGATCATGGTCAACCATTATCAATCATAACCAACCATGGTCAACCATGGTTGAATGTCACATTGTGACAAGGATTGTCTCACCATGAAAATAAACCATGTTTATTTTAGTTTTTGCAATATTTATATTTGGGTTTACGAATGTTGTTTTTGGGTGTATTATTCCATTAGTTTTATAACATCAATCATGGTCAACCATTTTCAATCATGGTCAACCATTATCAATCATAGCCAACCATGGTAAACCATCTTTGAATGTAGCATTGTGACAAGGATTGTCTCACCATCAAAATAAACCATGTTTTTTAGTGTTTGTAGTATTTATATTTGGGTTGACCAATGTTGGGTTTATACTATTAGTCTCATGGGTTTAATATTATTCCCTTGGGGTTTTAGTATTAATCCCTTAGTTTTATTATTCCTTTGGGTTTATAATATCAATCCCTTGGGTTTATTATTCCCTTAGGTTTATAATATCAATGATGCTCAACCATTGTCAATCATAGCCAACCACAATCAACCATGGTTGAATGTCGCATTTTAACAAATATTGTCTCACCATGAAAATAAACCATGTTTATTTTAGTGTTTGTAATATTTATATTTGGGTTTACCAATGTTGGGTTTCTAATATTAATCCCTTGGGTTCATAATATCAATCCCTTGGGTTTATTAATAACTTGGTTTATAATATAAATAATGATAAACCATAACCAACCATGGTCAATTGTGGTCAATCATGGTCTAATCAAAGATTATGAAACAAATTGTCTCCACTTAGGGTTTATATACCTTCATTTTTTAATATTAGCCCCTTGAGTTTAATATTATTCCCTTAGGTTCATAATCTCTTATGGTTTTAGTATTAATCCCTTGGGTTTATTGTTCCTTTGGGTTTATAATATCAATCGGTTGGGTTTAATATACTGCAGTCAACCATGGTTTATTATGAAGTCAACCATAGTCAACCATGGTCCAACATGGAATTGTGATAATGATTGTCTCAATACGAAAGTCAATGATGGTCAATCATGTTTATTTTATTGTTTATAATATTTATCCTAGGGTTTATATATGTTGGGTTTATAAGATTAGTCCCTTGGGTTTAATATTATTCGCTGAGGTTCATAATCCCTTTGGGTTTTAGTATTAATCCCTCGGGCTTATTATTCCTTTGGGTTTATAATATTAATCGCTTGGGTTTATTATTCCCTTAGGTTTATAATATCAATCATGGTCAACCATTGACAATCATAGCCAACCATGGTTATCAATGTTTGAATGTCACATTGTGACAAGGATTGTCTCACCATGAAAATAAACCATGTTTATTTTAGTCTTTCTAATTTTTATATTAGGGTTTACCAATGTTGGGTTTATAATATTAGTCCCTTGTGTTTAATATTATTTCCTTGGATTGATAATCTCTTGGGATTTTAGTATTAATCCTTAGGGTTTATTATTAACTTGGGTTTATAATATCAATCATGGTGAGCTTTATGAATCTCTTGTGTTTGTAATATCAATCCCTTGCACTTCTTGATCCATTAGGTTTTTAATATATATCCCTTGGGCTCACTAATTCCTTGGGTTTATAATATTAAACGATTGGGTTTATTAATTCCATGGGTTTATAATATTAATACTCTTTGTTTAATATTATTCCCTCTAGTTCATAATACCTTGGGAGTTGGTATTAATCCCTTGTGTAATAATATATAATATTATTATTATAATAATAATATAATATAATTGTTATTATTATTATTAGAACAATATAATATATTTATTATATTGTTTTATAATAATAATAATAATTATTATTATTATTATTATTATATAATATAATTGTTATTATTATTATTACAATAATATGATATATTTATTATATTATTTTTATAATAATAATAATTATTATTGTTTCACAGTCAATTTCCTTAGGTTTATAATATCAATCATGGTCAACCATTAATAATCATAGCCATCCATGGTTAGCCATGTTTGAATGCCACATTGTGACAAGGATTGTCTCACCGTGAAAATAAACCATGTTTATTTTAGTCTTTCTAATATTTATATTAGGGTTTACCAATGTTGGATTTATAATATTAATCCCTTGGGTTTAATATTATTTCCTTGGGTCCATAATCCCTTGGGGTTTTAGTATTAATCCTTTGGGTTTATGATTAACTTGGGTTTATAATATCAATCATGGTGAGCTTTATTAATCTTGTGTTTATAATATCAATCCCTTCCGCTTCTTGATCCCTTAGGTTTTTAATATTTATCCCTTGGGTTCACTAATTCCTTGGGTTTATAATATTAAACGGTTGGATTTATTAGTTCCTTGGGTGTACAATATTTGTCCCTTTTGTTTAGTATTATTCCCTCTGGTCCATAGTCCGTTGGATAATAATATATAATATAATAATAATAATAATAATAATAAAAATAAATATATTATAATATTATAATAATAATACAATATAATTGTTGTTGTTGTTGTTGTTATTATTATATAATAAATATAATAATAATAATAATAACAATAACAATTATATTGTATTATTATAATAATATAATAATACTTATATTTTTATATTATTATAATAATATAATGATGATTTAATATTATGTATGATAGAAATATTTTTGGAAAAATCACATCAAAATAATTTTTTCAACGCGTTTCGAACCAACTAGAGTGGTTCATCGTCGGGACAAGTTGAAAAATCAGATCATGGCTACATGTTAAATAGGGATAGCAGAACTTCCAATGGCTAGGTTTGACTGGAAAACGACTATATTAGACTAGACTGGACAAACGGCTATAATCTACCACGAAGCGGCTAGATTTGACTAGTCAAATTATTTAGTTGAAATAATATTATTAGAGTATTTAATATATATATTGGTGTTTAATATTAACATATTTTTATAGAGCTTGTCATTAACGTTAAATACAAATATTACTTTAATATTTTTGGTTGGTTAAGTAAAATGTTAACCAAATTTGATTTAAAAATAATAAAACTGGGGACTATAATAAAAAGTAACATGTAACATATATTAAAAGATCTAGAAATAATAACAATTAGTAATGTTATGGATTTTAATAATATTAATTATTATTATTATTATTATTATTATAATAGTATTATTCTTATCATTAAAGTTTGGGTAACTTATTAATATAAAATTTTATTGTTAAGCTATCTAAAGAGAACTTAAACTTACTATTAAATTAAAATCATTATCTTATCATAGCTAACATTAACTTATTTATTATATTATATTATTATTATTAATTAATATTATTATGATTAATACTAATATTATAATTATAATATAATATAACATTGTTATTATAATAATATAATAATAAATATATTTTATTATTATAATAATAATTCAATATAATTGTTATTATTATTTTTATAATTTTATATTATTATATTATTATGATAATATAATGATAATCTAATATTACTATGAATTATTCTTATTATAAATTAATATTACTAATATTATTATGAGTTATATTATTATTATAATATTAATATAATAATCATATAATAATATATATAAATATTTATTTTGTTGTTATTATTTATATAATTATAATAATCATAAATAATTGGTGTTTAAAAAGATATTTATAATAATTATTAGAGTGGTTGATATAAGCCTATGGACATATATCAACCACATTGGTAAATATAATTGTGCTAGTTATATATATGCCAACACGGTTATGCCTGTGTGTGGTCCTTACCACTCAATGCAAGTTACACCGAAAATTTTCCACACATGGCCATTTCCAACCTAGTGCTTTGCCCGTACACCAATAACTTAATGACATTCAATGATGACCATGTATTTATATCCATATTATACATAAACAAGGCATTAAACCATTGTTATGATTAGCTCAAATTCGATTTAACAACATTCACATATGCATCTATATGCATATATATTTTCTCCATGTGCATGTACCCTCGCTTACATCTTAGACATTGTATTAACATGAAGATATGCAGCTCAAGTATGCGTAATTTATCATATCATCTTTATACATTCTTCCTCGGGCGCATCTTGTGTATTGTTGAAGATATGCAACCCAAGTCACCTGCCAAACAGGTAATGAAAGATAAATTTCTCAGCGCTAACAATGAAGATAAGAACAGACTTAGAAAACAATGTTTTCCGTCCCGTTCCGTTTTAAGTGCGTTTTTCTTTGAGGAACGGTGCGTTCTTGGTAACATAAGTTTTAACAGATTCTCAACAGCTATAGGACTATAATATTTCAATAGATTCAACCATCAAATCAAATCCAAGATTCCATGGGACAGTCTATACTACCAAAATAAACAAATAAATCACAAGTCTCCTACAAGGATTCAACTGCTAAAGTTTGATGAGCCTCAAGCTTTTGGCTAAGTAGAAAAAATAAAAAATATTTAAAGTCCTTATATCATTGATCAAATTGAACAGTATCCTGTTTTGGAAGTTAAAAATTTAGAGGTCCTTTCTCTCTTTTAGACCTTCCAAAAAAGAAACCTTTTGCAATTTTAATGGTTTTTGGCCCGAGAGGCATTAAATCAATGGATTGTTTCATGAATGGGTTTTTTCATCTTGGACACGAAAGGGTTACATATTTTTGTGCTCAAAAAGTTTTTCATAATCCAATTTGATATTTAGAAGGACTTGGATTTTGTTCTACAATAAGGGCCACGGTTTTGGGGTAATGGTTTTGGGGTAATTTATGGGTGTTTATCACCCCAAGGTTCACATCTATGGTTATTACTTCTACGCTGATTTGGGTGAGGCTTCCAAATCTGCCCCTTCCCTTTTGGCACTATTAAGTTCTGGAAGGCATTGGTAATGGATTGGGTAAATTTAAAAAAGAGATATTGAAAGAACAAAAAAATGTCTCTTCACCTTTGCTAGAATATGTGTGCAAATAGATCTAAGAAGAAGACTCCCATATCATATTACATTGATGCACAATAATATGCAATTGGGCTATGAAAACTAGACATTTAGATGTCATTAATTCTTTCAAATAGGAAACCTTTAGATTTATTATCCTTTGGAAAAGAAAAACCTAAAAAGGTAAAAGAAACAATCAGAAAGGATGGTAGTTCACTGAAATTATTCCTTTTGAAGATGATGAAGAAGGAGGCACATAAAATGTTCAAAAAGAAGGGGAAGATGAGAACACGACATACATTGGGCAACAACCAATTTAGATCCCTCCTCCTGAGAGAAGGCCGACAATCTAAATTCAACAAATCTCTCTCCCGCTAGGAATCCAGATCTCACATGGATTTGGAGGATCTAAAAGAGCTCATGTTTCTAAGAGGTTGACTATTATAATGATTCCCCTTGATGGAGACTGGTTAATCATTGACATTGATGTTGATTGAGCCATGGTCAGATGGTTGGCACAAGGTACACAAAAAGAAGGGGAAAAAGATTGGCTAATGTTTGTTGGCTTTTTCCACCCTCTCCATTTTTACATTTTTTTCTTTTTTCCTTTTTGCTAGGATCCGAATTTTTTACCCCAGTATATTCTGGTTAGTTTGTTTTTGGTGATGGAACGAATTCCTTCTTGGACATTTTTGTTTGTTATTTGCGATGAAGCGACTTCCTTGCCTACATAGTTGTTTGTTTACAAAATGTAATTTTTTTTCATTAATAAACTTGTTATTTTGTTTTTGGTGATGGAACTAATTCCTTTTTGGACATGTTGTTTGTTATTTGCAATGAACCGACTTCCTTATCTACACAGTTGTTTGTTTACAAAATGTAAATTGTATTTGCATTAATAAAAATTAAGCTCTTTCTTTTGGACAAAAAAAAGATAAATGATTCATTATAATGCTATATTATAAATATTTAATATTATTATTATTAATAAAGAAGATGGATTAGTTAAACATTTTAAGAAAAAATTGCATATTTAATTATTCAAATTCAAAAACTTTTTATTATTTGTATTTTAATGTATTATAAAAGCAATATTACAAATTTAGTTGGATGTATTTAAAGTTATTGCTGACACATTTAGGGTTCCAGGTGGGCTTCATAAACTGGATTATGGGTTGTGTCACAAATGTAAACTTTGCTGTCCTGATTAATGGAGCTGCCTCACAATTCTTTAGAAGCCAAAGAGGCCTGCGCCAAGGATGCCCTCTTTCTCCTCTACTCTTTCTTCTTGCTGCGGAAGGTTTGAGCAGGCTGATGGCAAAGGCAAAACAATCAGGTTTGATAAAAGGTTTGGAAGTTGCTGTCAACCTGTTTATTACTCACCTGCTCTTTGTTGATGATATTCTTCTCTTTACAAATGGGAACTTAAATGAAATTGTAGAGATTAAGCGCATTCTTGATCTGTTTCTAAAGGCTACAGGGCTCCAAATAAACGAGAGGAAGTCACAACTAATTGTTGAAGGCTTCAATAGACAAGAGGAGAATATGATAGCAGGCCAGCTGCCTTTTGACATTTGTAATATGGAGCAGCCTTTCAAATATCTGGGGTTTTGGTTAAAACCTTCTTCTTATAGAAAGCAAGACTGGAATTGGCTAATCGCGAAGATTGAACAAAAAATTTCTCATTGGAGCTTTAAGTGGCTTTCAAGGGCGGGAAGGCTGACTTTGGTAAACGCTGTTCTCCAGGCTATTCCGGTATTCTGGGCTGCTTTGACGTGGATTCCAAAAGGAACTCTTCACAAAATCAAGCAGATTTGTAGTAGATTCTTATGGTCAGGATCAAAGGAAGATTCTGTGCTCCCTTGGGTGGCATGGGACAAGATAGCCAGACCAAAGGACTGGGGTGGTTGGGGCTTGAAAAGTCCCATAGATTTCAGTCAGGCTTTAGCTGCAAAATCGGGATGGAGGGTTATCACTATGGAAAACCTCTGGACAAAGGTGGTAAGGCGAAAGTACATTGATCCCACTCCAATGGAAGATTGGATTAGAATGCCAAATAAAAAAGGAAGGAACTGCTCTGTTATTTGGAAAGCCACTATGGAGGCTTTCAAGGTTATAGAACAAGGGCTAGCTTGGAGGGTGGGAAATGGAGAAAATGTTAGGATTGGAAGGGATCCTTGGGTTGGGTGTAGTGATCGTTTTGCTCTTTCCCCTGGTATGCTAAATCACCTGGATGATATTGGTATTAGGAACTTAAGGCAGATTGCAATTTTGGAGCAGTATTCCATCTGGGGACAGATATGGAGGTCTGAGGTCGAGCTTGGAATCGATCCTGCTTGGAGTGTGGAATGGCAGGCTTTCATCCAAGAACTTAAAAGATCAAACGTAAGAATCTCGGACAGATCAGATGCTCTGGTCTGGGCTCATGCGGAGACAGGTTCTTATTCGCCGAAGGCAGGCTATAGTTTACTGATGAAGAATAAAGGTTGGAACCCGCCAGTCTGGTGGTCAAAACCTTTATTTAAGCTAAAGTGTCCTAAAAAAGCAAGAATTTTCTTCTGGTGTGCCTTAAAATATAAGATCCCTACATGGGATGTACTGCAAGCTCGCTACAAACAAGGACCTGGTAGATGCCCTTTGTGCTTCAATGAGTCTGAATCCATCTCGCATCTGTTCATTTTTTGCCCCTTCACAAAACAGGTGTGGGTTGAAGTGGAAAGATTGATAAATGTAAAAATCAGATGGGAAGGCGACTGTCTGACTACAGCATGGGAAGACTGGTGCAATCATTTTCAAGAGAGAAATTTAAGGAATTTACCTCCCATCATATGCTGGGGTATCTGGATAGCTAGGAACCGAAGCATCTTCGGTGAGCAGCGGACTCCGGGGACAGCTATTGCCATACAAAGCAGTGCTATTCTAGAAAGCATTCCTGTGAAGGAGGCTTCTTCAAATGCTCCCCTGCGGAAGGAACCAGACATCAGAGAAGGGATCCCGTGGGCCTTCTTTGACGGGGCTGCTCAAGATGACTACACGGGGGCCGGCTTGTGCATCCACCTTAGTGGTTCACATTCTCTCAAAGCTTCGGTGGGAATTGGAAGGGGGACAAATAATTTTGCTGAGCTTACTGCCCTAAAACTGCTCCTTTGTTGGCTTGTTCACAAACATATCCTCACAGTTCAGATTTTCGGTGATTCGTTGAATGTTATAAATTGGGTATTGGGGAAGCATAGATGTCAGAACTACTTGTTGTTGCCACTACTTGAAGAGATCCAATCCTTAAAACAGCAGTTTAATGTCTTCTCAATTGCTCACATTTACAGGGAATTCAATGAAGAAGCGGATAGATTTTCTAAAGAAGGCTTGCGGCAGGCTGTGGGCGCTTGGAGGATAACAGAACAGGAACATGATCAGATCCGTGTGTCGGATCAAGCCCCAAATTTATAAATCTTAGGCTCTGGTTTTTTCTTTCCTGTTTTAGCGGATAGAACATGATGACTTCGTTCCATACTGTTTATATACTCTTATATGTGGTTTTTGTTTTTATATGCTCTGGTTTAATAGAGCGAACTATATCCTGATCCCCTTTTGATGCTTTGATCCTGGGTTGTTTTCCATATGTATGGAGGCCCAGGAAGCACTGCGGTGTGCTCCCTGAGAGCTCATGCAAAGAAGAAATGGTTGTAAAAGCCGGCTTCAGCAGATGTTTTATTAGAGCCCTGTAGGGGCGCTAATGATCCTACTAGAGGAGTCTCGGCTCCTAAACAGACAGTTTATGCAGAATGTTAACTCAAAAGTATTGTAACTTTTTTATATCTTATAAGAAAGTTCGTTTTTTCCTTGGAAAAAAAAAAGCAATATTACAAATGTAAAATTTTAATTAAAACTATAGTTATTTATAATATTAATATTTCTTATTTTATCAATTAAAAAATTAAAAATATAACCTAATTAATTACATTATCATTTAAATTATAAATACATATTAATTTATTTAAATAACACTATTTAAATTATAATTTATTATTAAATTTTAATAATTATATAATCTAAAAATCTATGTATTAAATAGATATTTATAACTCCTTATAAAAACAAGTTACATAATAATAAGTAACTCTGATCTAGTTTAAATTATTTAAATTAAAGTAAAAGTCTATGAAGATTTGGCAAACAAAAGCCTATATAAATGTATGGAAATCAAAACTAGAATAAAAAAAGGTAAAATTGGAAAACAAGAAATTAGAAGAAAAAAGGAGCCATATTTAATTATACAAAATTAAGATATGCAATTGTAAATTCTAAATATTTTGATAACGAATTGGTAATCATTTTCCCTTTCTTAATATTCCCCATTCTATATTTCTTCTTTTAAATACAAATTTTGGTGATGAGTCAACATGCATTCATGGATAGCATCCAATGACCACTAATCTAGCAAACAGTGATGGCTATTCAACTCTTAGTTTATGATAGGTTTTCCCACTCTCTAGAAAGGAAGCTAAAAATTCACATAAACCAATGTGGATTTGAAATTAGTTGATGTTTAACCTGAATTTTAAATATGGATACTTTGTAGAAGATTTTAAATATTATAAACTTGGATCAATTTACTAAGTTAACAACGTACATGTTTTTTAGGTTCTATACAAGTGTTCTAATGATTTTTTTAAATTTCTTTTTTTTTTGTCTCTTTAAGAATTCTAATGTGTAATTAAAAAATGAGAAAAAAACCTTATTTATAACCTAAACAAAAAAATATTTTACATATTATAAACTTGGATCACTTTACCAAGTTAACAACATACATTTTGTTTAGATTCCATACAAGTGTTCTAATGATTTTTTTAATTTATTTTTTGGTCTCTTTAAAAATTCTAATGTGTAATTTAAAAATGAGAAAAAAACCTTAATTATAACCTAAACTAAAAATTATTTTACATATTATAAGCTTGGATTTCTTTACCAAGTTAAAAACATACACTTTGTTTAGATTCCATACAATTGTTCTAATGATTTTTTTTTTTTTTTTTTTGGTATTTCTAAAAATTCTAATGTGTAATTTAAAAATGAGAAAAAAAACCTTAATTATAACCTAAACAAAAAAGTATATTATGCCAATATTGATTGTTGAAAATGGAAGTAGACAGTTTCAAATTTGAAGCAACACCATTATGGTGACCTTAATCAACAAATTTTACTCGATTTTGAAACTACTAAACAATGAGAAGTTGTTGAATGCAAATTAAAGTAAAAGTTTTGTTTTGACTATGACAACCAATTGATAATGATAATTACTAGGATGACCCATGAGCATGTGAATTTCAAGGTTTAGATTAGATTTATTATATATGGTTCCTTTATTCTTGGCATAAGACATGGATATGACACCAAGCAAAAATGCGATATATATGGATATAGTATTTTACTACTACGCTTGCTTATATATGGTTCCCTTGTTACTCGTAATTATCATGTACATTTTAGAACTATTCATATATATATATATATATATATATATATATATATATATATATATATATATAAGTTTGTTAGGATTTGTTATTTTTTATAACTTTTATGTTAAAATAAATTATTTATATATATGTGTTAATTTTTTATATAAAGTTTATATATCTATATATATAATAATTAATTATTAGTTATTTTTTATATAAAGTTAAATTATATTTTGAATTAGAATTTTATATTAGATAATACATAAGATTATGATTAGATATTATTTATATATTTATATTTTTTCCATTTAAAATTTGAGTAATGATTAAGCAATTAGTTTTTTCGTATATAATTTTTTTTTTCATTGAAAATAGATTTTCATAGTATAAAAATATTTAAAACTAAAAATCTGTTATTCTTGAAAATATAAGGAAATAAATAAATTACTTAAAATTTAGTACATAAAAATATTTTAAAAATGAAATTTTATCATATTACTTTTACACAAAATAACAAAACATTTTTATTAATAAAAAAGTTTAATAATTATTGTCTAGATCATAATTAATTTAACAATTATAATAATATAATAATTACGCAATAAAAAAATATAATAGTCGTTTATCATATATGTATATATATAATATAACAATGGAATATTTTAAACGAAGAAAATTACAAGCACATGACAAAATATTTGTATAAAAATGTTAAATATTTTTAAAAAATGACGAAATACATATATATAATTTATATTGATTTGTATGATATATTAATAAAATATCAAATTTTATAGAATAAAAGATACATGTAAACATTAAAAATATTATCAATAAAATTTACAAGTTAGAAATGACAAAATAGAGATATACAGTTTATATTAATTTGTACAATATATTGATAAAAGATCTAACTTCAACGAATAAAAAATCTCGTAAACATTAAAAATATTATCAATAAGATTTACAAAGGTATTGTCAAGTCACTTAAAAATATACACGAACACACGTTGTGACAGTCTCATGTTGAGATGGGACATTGGATTCAAGCCTCGTGTAGTGTGGTTGGAGCAAATAAATAAATTAATTAATTAAAAGGAAGAATAACAAAATCAAGTAAAACATCATTGGCCAAATCTTGTATTTCCTTGACATGTCACTAAATAAAATTTGTAGTAATTACTCTCCCAACCTCGATCATGTTTAGAAGTTGCTTTCCTACCATATGGTCATTGTTACTTATTTGATGCATTTCCAACCATTCATTGGAAAAAAGAGGAAAGTGTGCAAAAATGTTGACAATTTTGTCAAAGATCAAATTCAATGCTTTCGATCCATCCTGAGACAACAGTGACATTCAACAATGACGTTGATGTAATACCCCTCAGTGAATAGTAAATATTTTAATTTACTTCTACTAAAAGTAAGTTCAAACAATATGGGCTATTACAAGGCTTGATATAATGTTAGACGTAAATGTTTATTTTTTTTTAATTGAATTAAAAGGATTAGTTATGATCAGCCAAGGAATTACGAGAAGGTGAAAATTGCTAAATGACGATTTCACCTATCAGGAAGTTAAGGGATAGTGACTCCTCTCCCTAGAGATAAATATCTTAGTTGGGGAAAAGAAAGGTGAAAGGATAGAGAGGAACCAGAGGAAATTAAGAAAGAGGAGAAGAGACCTTAGTACCTCATATACAACGTTGTTGAGGTAAGGAAGAATGTTTCCATTGAGAAATTATTGAGTTGGTTAGCCAACTGAATTTCTATTGATACTTGTGAGTTTGTGAAAGTTCTAGGAAAGACCTAGTGAGGTCAGATAAGCCTTGGTAGACCTAGTTTGGTCTATGTCTAAGAAATAATGTCATGGAGGGAAATCAACTTAGGGGGCTCTCTGGCGGTGTTATCATGCTCATTGGTTGGGAGGAGCATTCTCCATTCCATAGTGATTTCTTGTGGCCACCCAACTAACCTTTAACATAAAATTATTCCCGAGCCACTCTCGTAGAGACTTCCTTGCAAGTTATGTTTTTATGTAAATGATTCTTTCAGCATATGGTTTCTATAAATGTTTCTGTGGAAATATCAGAAGCTATGTGAACTAAAATTTAAATGAGCTAGTGTGTTTTAGGAGGAATGGGTAGTCACTAGCTCTGTTATAAGATTAATTATTTAAACATTTTTTTTATATTACAGAAATGTCTTAGTAAATTATGCAGAATATGTTTGTCTTGTGAGATTATTTTATAAACCTAAATATTGTAGCATGGACTATAAAAGGCTATGACTGAAATTGTTGTACAATGTTGATAAATAAATTACAAGATTGGAACTATGTTTCTGATTATATGAAATCCATATCTGAGAATCAAAGTTAATAATAGAGGAATTATGGCATAATCCATGGTGAGAATTGGGTTAGTTCCATCGCCAAGTTGATGGAGTAGTAGCCTATGATCAGTCCTATCTCACTAGACTGCTGATTTATTTAACCAAAATATAAGGAAGATCTCATGTAAAGAAAATATACTGATAACCAGAAGAAACATGATTTTGTGCTCAAAAAATTTTACATTAGAGAAATTTTGAGGTTTAAAACGAGCCTCCTAAAGAATATTATGGAAATAATAAAATAAGATTAGATTACATCATGAAATTTTAGAGGGCAAAAGAAAAAACTAGTTTTTCAACTCATATTTCCAAATTGTATCCATATGATTTTACTCAAATTTTGAGCAAAGAGCACTCATTGGATGCATAATTTAATAATTCATCCAAGAAGTACCCATTTTTAATATTATCGATTGACCCTTCTATAGAAAATTTAGAAATACATGAAACATGTGATTGCAATCACGTTTTTCATGTATTTCTCATTTTTCATGTATTTCTCATTTTTCATGTAGCAAGATCCATCAAAAGTATGCAACATGGGTACTCTTTGGATGATGAATTAAATTTTTGATACGAAGTGTTCTGCCATTCAAAATTTGAGTGAAATTCTAGGGAGATAAGTTGAAAATACGAGTTGAAAAAAGTATTTTTTTTTTAATATTTTTACTCCAAAAATGGTGAATCAACCCCATGGTCGACATCATTATCTTGAATCTTATTAGTTCTTATAGATTTGATTTTACTTACATTTTTTGTTTTGAGGCCCATTTTAGACTTCAAAATTTCTCTAATGAAACTAGGTGTTAAGAGTTTTAAAATAGTATAGGAATAAATAAATAAATTGAGTACTCCTAAATCTTTGAAAGGGACATTATTAATTGCAATGAATTGGTGATTCTCAATTAACAACTTTAAGCTATATGTCTTCAACCAAAACAAATTCTAGAGAGAAACTATCCGTGAAACTTTCTCATTCGCATTATACATATATAAATGATGGACATAAGAAGAAAGAATCACAATAGTTTTATAACTAAAAGTATTACTAAATACCAAATATTGCACCCATATAATATCCAATGATATAGTCTTATCGTTAAGGACATAAGAGAATAATAAGGGTCAACTATAATCGAGTTTCCTCAAGGCTCTAGCCTTGTAAAAGAATGTGCCAATATTGTTCCACAATGTGGCAGAAATAGAATACACTATCTCAGTAACAAAACAAATTTGAGTTTACTTCTCGACATAGGTGGCCATATCCTTTTAACTAAATACGACAAAAGAAATAGTATATGCATATAGGCTAGGGTGAAACTATGAAAATCATAGAAAGTCAGAGAAGGGTTTGTGGAAAATATAAATTCATAAAAAAATCTTCCATTAAATCAAGAATGCGAAGAAATATATCTAACTTAAATTCAAGTAATAACCAATATTTAAATAAGTGCATAATTATCAAAATAAATAGTGATTGTAACTCGCATTCACCATTTTCATTTTACATATAATTATCACAATCCTGTAAAGGGGTTCTCTATGTCATACGATTACCCAAAAATTTGGTCACCAAAACCCTAGCTTGGGGTGAGATAAAATAACAAAATACAGGAACAAAAAAATTTGAAACCCTAGCATGAAACCCTATCGAGTGTATCCCCATTTTACCCTAGGAAAGAATAGAGAATAAGTAGTTAGCAATGGAACCTTGTTAACCATTGAACCCTCCAACTTGAAATATCCAAGACTGCAAATGGGACTACCACTTGTAAAGAAACCAATGCACGAGAAGTTGTTAGGGTTAAACTAATAAGTTAAAGATTGACTAGAATCAAAGGAAATAAACATTTAGAAGGTGTATTACATGGACATCATCCCTTGTTCTCTTGGAAGTCCTCTAGTAGTGCACCATAAAAAATCTCCTCACTTACACCATATTGTGTAGAAAATAAAAAGAAATTAATTGAAAAATTAAATATGAAATTTTACCTAGGATGGGAGAATGTTCAACAATTCCATCGAGTGTTGAATATTTCAGATTGCCAAAAGGGAAATGGTGGAAAAAAACCATGGATATGCTTGCAGACATCTTCAGAGTCCTCGGTATCTCATTAGGGGAAGTTTTAGGTCTAAACGGGCCTCCTCAGGAAATTATTAAATAATAGTGGAAATAATAAAATAAGATTAGATTAAGTCATCAAATTTGAGAGGGAAAAAAGAAAAAATATTTTTTCAGCTTGTATTTTCAACTTATCTCCCTATGGGTTTACTCAAATTTTTAGCAGAAACACTTGTTTGATCTAGCATTTGATTCCTCATCCAAAGAGTACCCATGTTGCATACTTTCAATGGACATTTCTACACAAAAATATAAGAAATACATAAAAATATGATTGCAATCATGTTTGTTCATGTATTTCTCATTTTTTGTGTAGTAGAGTCCATCAAAAGTATGCAACATGGGTACTCCTTGGATGAAGGATTAAATTTTGCATCCAATGAGTACTCCCACTAGAAATTTGAGTAAAGCTTAGGGAGATAAGTTGAAAATACAAATTGAACTTTTTTATTATTTTTTAATCTTTTTAATTTTTTACTCCAAAAATGGTGAATCATCCCCCATGGTTAACGTCATCATCTTGAATCCTATTGGTTCTTCTAAATTTTATTTTGGGTTTACATTTTTCTTAGGAGACCCATTTTAGACTTGAAAATTTTGCTTGTGAACACTCCTGGAATATACTGTAAAAACCACAACTAAGGTAAGTAACTGATAATGCAAGAAAGAAACCAAAAGAGTTGAGTGAAGTAGGAGTGTGAAAGTGAGGATACCATAATTACCTATTTCCCAAGTGAACTAGATCAGAGGCAAGTTAATTCAATATCAAGACAAACCCTCCAAAGAGTTGGAAAGATGATTTTAGTAAAGGGAACCAAGCAAATGAGTGACATACAAAGTTAGGAGACGAGGGAAATAACCCTTTAACCAACCCTCTCCAAATATTACCATTGATCTAAACCTAATCGCCAGAGATGTAGAACTATCACACAAATCTAAAGAATTGATTGCCATATGGATCATATTTGGATTGGTTTCGGGATAGTTCGAAGCCCAAGTCTATACATACATCATGCCCAAATAAATTTAAACTATGCAGAACATCACACCATCACTTATTCCTTTCAAGGTAAAATACCACCATGGCTATAAAAATTAATATGTATAAATAAAATTAAATAAAAACATCAATTATCGAGTTAATTCTAAGTCTGATATGGTGGTAAACATTAATGTAGTAAATACAAAATTTGACTTTATTTCAATGACATAATATATATATCTATATGTGTGTGTGTGTGTGTGTGTGTGTGTGTGTGTGTGTGTGTGTGTTAAATATGACAAGTAGATCATATGGGGTAAATAAGTAATACATAGTTAAAAAAAATGAGGTATCTTAGAGTCGAGGAGGTGATCGACGGTTCCAAAATGAGGGTGCTAATGGAATTCAAAGAGTCAATTAATGGTAGCATGTACAACCAAATATTTGATGGTACAACCAACCAAATATTTTGTGATACATATATACTAATTACAAAATAAGAAGTGAACCAATCAAATTTGAAATATATATATTAAAATAATATCAAAAAATAACAAACTTCAATTTCTAATGTTAAACTATGGAGAAAAGTGCAAAACTTTTAGTCAAATAAAACTAATAGATGGTTAAGAAAAAAATTGAAGACAATATATCCTTACATGTGGCATATATAACAATTAATAATAACTCCACATAAAAACTCTAAATCTATTTACTTTATAATAAACCAACAAAATTTATTAAAATAACACATTAAAAATACATAAAAATGAAGCTAATCCAAATCTAATAAAACACTTAAAAATATAATATTATTATTTTAATCCAAAACTTATTTTCACCAATATTAAAATGTCGAAATATTAAATTAATCTCATTTAAATTTATTTTTACAAATATTAAAGATGAAATGCAATAAAATGACAATCTACACGTTATTTTTCGTACACAAAGAATTTAATTTTAAAACAAACTCACTGATTTCATATGCTCAATTTAGCATTCACGATAGGATTTGATTTATTTTATAATATATATGTATAGATATAATAATTACTACGTTGTATGTGTGGTCTATATTAGAATTGGGTTTAAAAAATTTTGATTTTTAAATAACTGAGTGGACAAGATTTGATTTCAACAGAACATTCTTCGTATAATACATCATCCAATTAATGATATGAAATGTATTTGAATAGGTTTTAGTTTCAAACCAAAGAATAACTTATTGAATTTAAATATGATTTATTTATCTACCTGTTAAGAAGCCATTAACCTAATGAGAATAAGATCATTTGATTTCATTTCAATGTGACGAGGATTGATACACTTGGGTGATTCAATTATATTTACCCTTCACAAAAAATACAAATTATATATTTGAGACAAACTCTAAATTTGATGGGATGAGGTGACATGAGAACCTCCAGATATTACATTCTCATTTCCCACCCAGTTACTCTTTCACTACATTCTCATTTCCCACCCAGTTACTCTTTCACTATCTGGTAATAGTACTATGTTGTATTTGTGCTAATATATTTATTTCTTTTATGTAACAACCTAACACATAAAAATAAAAATAAAAATTGTTATAGGCATTTGACCTTACTAATGACAAGACATTGGTGTAACTACTAAGGAATAACATGTTTCAAATAATATAGCAATACGATGATTTAAAAGTTCATTATGGTGTCATCCTTCGTATCAGCAATTCACCCTTTCCTTGGATAACTCTCCATTGGCTCGACATTTATTGACTATTAAGCACTCTCGTTAACTCGACAAAATGCTCCAGAGCCTTGAGTCACTTGGCAATTCTTTCGTTGTAGGATCAAGGTATAGTGATTCGACGATTCTCCTGCTGAGATACTATCTACATGGTTGTCTTCTCGTATTTCACTGCACATGGCTTTCATTTGATTATTTATGAAACTTAGATATTCATCTCTGCATCCCCAAACAACGGTTCAAGGTGAAGCTCCGACGCTGGCCCTCTGCTTACCACTCAGCATGGTCTAGGAAGAATTGTAGGTAACAAATCATGGTAAAATATCTTTCAGTGACTGCCCTCAATCGTTTAATTTTTTCTTTCTATTCTACTCAGGAAATTTCTTATGTATCTCTAGTTTTTTTGTGACAGAAGGATCGGGGCTTGTTGGAATGCACACCCCGTGGATACGAGGCTGAAAACGTGTGTCCTCCTAAAGGTATTGTCCCAAGGCAACTACTAAGGGGGGTTTTAGTTTTGTTTTGACTGTCATGAGCCACTTAACACATGTTACAGTGTTTCCAGGTCTCTATAGCTTCTTTCCACCTAGAGCTCCTTCATCACAGGTGATATTGGAACCCTTAAGTAATTTACGACGAAACTATTCAATTTTCTGCACTACTGTAAATTTTCTAAAACTGGTGTCCATGAATTGCAGGTAGGGTCTTGAAAACTACCTCCCCGAAAGTATTTGGAGTATGATGAGTCTTCCTTACCTAGGTTGTTGTCCTCTAGTTTCACGTTGGTTTCCAAAATCAAGTCTTCTGGCAAAGTTAAAACTCTCAAGTTCTGCTTATCCGAGAGGGGTTCCAACTTTTGATTTTTATTTACTTGCTTTCTTTGGTGGAAGCATGGTCATAGGCCTCAGCTCAGACCAATGTTAATCCATGAAGGCTGTGATGGGCCATGGTTTTATTTCTTGTTTTATTTCTCTGAAAATGAATGGTTCCTACAAAATTATAAGAGATGAAATATTGAGAGTTTAACCTTGTTTGATGATTTAAAAGCTGTAACTTAATTAATTAGCTTTTTTTTGGAATTCTATTAATGTTTCTGAATTCTCAATGTTAATGGTTCTGTATTTAGCATGCTTGACTCTTGGGTTTTCCCCCAGAAACCACCTGAGCGCCACAAGAAACCTTTACGATTCAACTGTTATTTATATCCAGTGAATGTTACAGTTTTCAGCCTAATCTGAATACGATATTTTACTTTATCAGTTCATAACAATGGGTTGCCTGTTAGTTGCATTTATCAGTTGGTTTGATTGACCTTTACTTTCTTTAAAACATTTTATATTTAGCCATGAATAATGACAACTTATTCCAATGTATGCATTAGATATTTGAAATGTTGTTAATGATTTAAACTATAATGATACTACTGCATAGGTTACCTACTTGGAGCAATAGGCTATATCTCACTCTGTTAAAACATAGGTATATTATTACTCTAACATGGATTCATATAAATTTCAAGAAATGTGAAAACTGTAACTAGTACATTGTAATAATTCAAAGATAGACGTATATATAAACAAGAAAGACAATATTTATCTAACACTATTCTATTGTTCACTTTCTCATGTATTTGTTCCTGAATGTTAATTCTTTCAATCAATATCTAAGAAGCACAACCTTAGTTACTTGTCTTTCCTTGCCTATTTATAATCATGTAAGTCAATCAATATGTAATAAGCACAGTAATATTTACTTATCTTTTATTTGCTGGTTGTTATCACTTAAATCCTTCCTCCTCTTAGAAGATCTCTCCTCCCAACCTCAGATCTGGAAATTACATCCGGAATCCCCCTCCGAGTTCTTCTGGCTACTGAAAAATAATAAGTCTATTGCAGTCAGGTACCTTGGGCCTCAAGACATAGTCCAGCCTCAAGTCCCATACCATCCAACTGTAGTCAATAGTTTTTCCCACTAGCTATTTTCGTCCAACTCAAGGAAACTCTGGGAGCATTTTCTTGCTCTTCCCTCTTCTCATATAACAAATGAGAAAAACCATTTTTGTAACCATTTTAGGAGTTATTTAACATTTTATATCAGTTCTGTTGAAAAACTGTTTAAATTCTTAATTAATAAATAACAAGATAAGTTTTTGGCATCTCAGCCTTAATTCTTTAGAAATCTATGTTAAACAAAGTCAAATATTCAAGTTATAAGTAAAACTTAGTAACAAGGTAAATTTTTGTGCAACATAGAGTGTTACAACTTTCCCCCCTTGTGAGGAACATCGTCCCTAGTGTTCTTTCAAGAAATTAGTTTTGGATACACTTTTGGCATAGTTTCCTCTTCTTCCTAAGTAGCCTCTTCCACGCCAAAGTGCTTCCACTCCACTTTAACCTAGGTGATGGCTTGTTTCCACAATATGGTCTCTCTCTGATCGAGAATACGAAGAGGCTTTGCCAAAAATTATCCCTCGGGTTCGATTTGCACAAATTAACATCTTCTATCAGAAATTTTTAAAACAGTAATCCACACATTACCTATTCTTATTCGTTTATTACCTATATATTCTCCCAATTAATAATATGCTGAGGGTTGTACACACATTTTTTTTAACAAAGAGGCATGGAAAAGATTGTGGACCTGGATATGGCCTTGGAGTGCTAGCTTGTATGTTATCCGTCCAATCCATTCCAAAATTTGAACCGGTCCACACTACCGAGGTGCTAATTTAGCACAACCCTTCCACTGTAAGGTACATTTTTGGGGTTTAACTTTCAGGTATACATGGTCGCCCAACTAAAATTCCTTATGTGATATTTTCTTATCTGCATAAATCTTTTGCCTATCCTCGGCATCTTTTAAATTCTTATGGACCTTTTTAACTGTCTCCCATTTCAGCTAAGATATCAGGACCCAGGGTTAATCTATTGTTGAGGCTATTCCAATCTGTGGGTACCCTGCAGTTTCTCCCATATAATACCTCAAAAGCGCTCATGCCCAGTGACTCTTGATACCCGTTGTTGTAGGCGAACTCCACCAGGTGCAGGTAGTCCTCCCATTTATGTAGTTGTTGCATCAAAAAAATTCTCAACATGTCCTTTAGAACTTGATTTATTGTCTCTCTATTTAGCCATTCGTCTGTGGGTGGTAAGCCGTACTAAATTGAATCTGGGTACCCAACCCGGAGAAGAGGGTTTTCCAAAATGTGGATGTGAATTTTACATCCCTCTCAGAGATTACCACCTAGGGTATCCTGTCCAACCGAAAGATTTACCTCATAAATATGTCTGTGATTTCCACAGTTTTCTAGGTGGACTTTACGGGTATGAAATGAGTAGTTTTTCTTACCTTGTCCACCACCACCATGATTGAGTCATGATGTTTCTTAGTATGAGGTAAATCAGTGATGAAATCTACAGTTAATGGCTAATGGTTGCAATAAACCAGCGAGATGCTGATGTTCAACCTTCACCAATTGGCTCCCCAAACATTTTTATAGATAGTCAGCAACATCCTTCCTTAAACCTGGCTATAAATAACTTTTTTTCTGATGGTAGAAAACAATTTTTGGTAACCTGGGTGTGTGACGTAAGGATTCCTATGAAATTCATCCAATAATAATTGCTTGACAAAATTCTGATTAGGAATATATATTCTGTTTCTCAATGTTAACATTTTGTCATGATTAATATCATAGTCAAATTGTTCCCCTTTTTCCTTAGCTTCCAATGCTTGCTTGCAAAGGAAATCATATTCTAGGTCTTTGATAGATGCTTCTCTATTGACATCCGAAAGGTTAGATTGTACTTGAATGAATTGTACTTCATAAATGCAATGTAATTTTCTGCTTAGTGTGTCGGCCACTCAATTTTCGTTCCCCTTGAGGTGCTTCATGTCAAAGTCAAATTCGCTCAAGAACGTGGTCCACCTAGCCTGTGAAGCATTTAAACTAGATTGAATAATGAAATTAGTAAGGCTGCTATGATTAGTTAGCAATATAAATTTTTTTCATAGTAGGTAGTGTTGCCATGTTTTGAATGCATGCACCACTGTTGTCAATTTGATATCATAAGCAGAGTATCGTTGTTCATATTCTTTCAATTTGCGTGATTCATAGGATATAACCTTCCCATCCTAAGTTAATACCCCATCGACACCTTTCTTACTTGCATTTGTGCAAACCACGAAATAATTTTCTGGATCTACTACTTTTAGTAGAGGTGCAATAATAAGTAATTGTTTTAACTGCTCAAAACTTTACTAACATTTAGTTGTCCATCAGAAGTTGTGCTCCTTTTTCTGTAATGAGGTCATAGGGAAAGCTATTTTCGAAAAACCTTTCATGAACCGATGGTAGTAGCTAGCTAAACCCAAAAAGGATCTAATATCTGCAACATTCTTCGAGGTGATCCATTCCATAATGGTTTTAATCTTTTCTAGATCCATCACTATTCCTTCTGCTAATATAACATGACCTAGCTATTGTATTTGACTTTTGAAAATATCGCATTCGCTCTACTTAACTTATAACTGATTATCCCGCAAAATCTGCAATATGTTGTGTGTGGAGCATGATTGTTCAGAGGTCTTTGTTTCAGCCGGATGTATACCCCAGGAAGTTTGTACACCCCTCCACGCGAGGGGGACTTGTCCCCATCGTGGGGGTCCGGGGGCCAGCGGTCCCCCGGAGGGGGCTCGGGGGCAGCCCCCCCAAAGCTAAAAACATATGTAAAATTGCCTTGTAAAAGTATAGTAATTTCTAGTCAATCTAGGCCATTCATTAGGCGGATGATCTGACGGTAGAACTTATGTTTAGTTTAGGGTTTTTTGCCCTAGAAGGCAACCCCTCTCTTTGTATGAGGGCATTGTATTTGAGGCTGTGTAATATATGTGTATTCTGTGAGCGAGAAATAGAGAGGTGAGACTGTGAGAGAAAACAGAGGATATTACAACAGATCTGCTGTAGGTTGTGTCTCTTCATTTTGTTGGATAATAGAAAGGAAGGACTGTCTATTCGGGGTGGACATAGCCCAAACTGGGTGAACCACGTATATCTGTGTCTCTCTTGTTTTATGTGTTTTCTGTGTTTATATTTCTGCAATATTTTATGTGTTCCATTGCTCCGTAGTATATAATTTTCTAACACAATATTATTATCAACTTCTTCCCGTGCTCCTCCTAATTCTTAGAATAAATTAGTAAAAATCAGTACAAACTTATCTAAAAATGGCTGAAAAAAATTGTGCATGAGACTCATAAAAGTGGTTGGAGCATTGGTAAGGCCAAAAGGCAATACCACGAACTCGTAATGGCCATAATGAGTTTGAAAATATATTCTTCCTTTATCCTTATCTGGTGGCAACCAGACCTTGGGTCAATTTTTGAGAACACACTAGCTCCCTGCACTTGATCAAATAAATCATCGATACATGGTAAAGGGTATTTGTTTTTTACTATTAGTTTATTTAGCTGACGATAATCAATGCATAGTCTCAAAGTTTCGCCCTTCTTTCACACAATTAGTACAGGGGCTCCCCAAGGGGATACATTGGGGTGAATGTATCCTTTAGCCAGTAGTTCTTGAACCTGCATTTTGAGTTATGTTAGATCAAGGATGCTCATGCCGTAACGAGCTCTCGAAATAGGAGCTACTGCAGGTATTAATTCAACAATGAAGTCAATATCATGCTTAGCTGGAAATCAAGGAATGGATTCAAGAAACACATCAACCAACTCCTGAATCACAGGGATATCTTCCCAGGAAGTCATTTTACTCTTGGGATTGGTGTATCCTACTTGGAAAGCATAAGTATGACAACCCTAATACATTTTTCCAATTGGTTAGTAGTGATAGGACGTATCTTAAGATCTTTCTTGATTCCTTGTATTTCCTTCCTCTGTCTTGATTCCATGAGATAACTCATATATTTTTCTTTACAGTCGACTAGGGACCACCACCCTTGCAACCAATCTATTCATATTAGTACATCATATGAACCCAAAGGAAGTATATTAAGGTCAAGATGGATTGATTGTCATGAAATTATTATTGGACAATGCTATGTTTTTGGTGATACCCTTCTTTTTGTCCCTATCGCTAGTTGAACTAACCAAGGCTTCTTAAACTTGTTACTTTATGGCCAACATTTCTCTACCACTTTAGGACTAATATAACTTAGGCTATCATCTGGGTCAAACAAAACAGAAATAGGTTTATCTACAATCATAACTTCACACTCAATCATAGTGGGTCAGAATTCTGCTTGACGGGCATATAGAGCAATGTTAATTCTGGGCATACTCCTAGCTAAATCTCCAATAGTGGAGGCTTCCTGCATATTTGAAATTGGCTCTGTTCTGGTCCTGTGCAGGCATTTTTCGTAGTAATGCGATTCTCCACATCCATAGCATTGCAGAGGTTGTTTACCCTGTTGTTCATTGACAGGTTTATTAACTCCCTCCGACTGTCTATTTTCAGTGTAGGCTGGACCCTTTGGTTGGTTTCTAGAAAATTTACTGAAGGTTATTTGTGGTATATTCCTCCCATTAGTGATCTTTGCCTGTCTGTTTGGGGGTAAATTTCTCCCTTTCTTTCCTATCGCCCCTTTGGACCCTTCATTTTTCTATTTCATTTGTTGATAACAGATACGGGCCTTACACACTGCATCATCCATCATTCTAGGATAATCAAATTCTAGTTTTTAATTCATAAAATTGGGTAGACTACTGATAAATCGTTGAATCTTGGCCTTCTCTTCTTGCATATACGGGACATATTGTAATAGGGAGTTAAATCGTTTTACATACTCATCCATGGTCACGGTTCCCAATATTAAATCATGGAAATCCTTTGCCTTTTCATCATAATACCACTCAGTTAGATATTTATCCTTGAAATTCTTCTAAAACTCCTGCCATGTGACTTGTTGCTCATCAAACTTTCTCACAATTTTGATTTCCTCCCACCAAAGTGTGGCCTTATCCCTTAGTTTATAAACTGTTAGTTGTGATTTAATTTTATCGGTGTATTCATAAATCTAAAAGTGCTTGCCCATGTCAATTAACCATGATTTAGCTTCTTTCCCAGATTCTCCCTCAAAGAGTGATGGTTTTATCTTTTTAAACTCACCTTGCAATTCCATCTTTTATCTCTTTGTCTTACATTGGTCGGAGACATTATCCGAGTGCCCCTCTTCATCTTCTTCATGCCCTTTGGCTAACTCCACATTTTCTTTGCCATGATGGATAGTTGGAGTTTTTTCCCTATCCTCTGCACTTGGATCTGGTCCCCGTTGATTTTATCGATTGAACAGACTTTTAAGGATTCTTTCTTATACCCACCTCAGTCATTCGTTGTTCGTTCTCAGGTTGGTCATCTCTGAACATAATTGTTGTACTATCTTAAGTAGAGCAACATTGACTTGGTGAGATTCTTCTCCAAGTTGTATCCATATGTCCGGGTTGGTCCCTACATAAGTCGCTTCTGACTGGGTCGGTGGTCTAGGACTCCTTTGCATTTCTGCCTCTTGGGTACCGATTCTTGTCTCTGTGTTCACATTCACACTTACTCAATTACTTATTAGTGATGTAATATATATATATATATATATATATATATATATATATATATATATATATATATATATATATATATATTAAATGTATTTATATATATTGATCCCAGAAGTCTCAGTGTGCGAACCCTGCTCTAATACCACTTGTAACAACCTAACACACAGAAAAAAAAAATTGTTATAGTCCTTTGACCTTACTAATGACAAGACACCAGTGTAAATCCTAAGGAATAACATGGTTAAAATAATATAGAAATATTATGGTTTAAAACTTCATTATGGTGTTGTCCTTCATATCCGCAAATCACCCTTGCCTTGGATAACTCTCCATTGGAATTCACCATTGATATATGTAAACATTTAATGCTAGAGGGACAACTGGAGTATGAGCTGACATCTGTGGCTCGACATTTATTGACTATTAAACATTGTGGTTGACTTGATAGAATGCTCCAAAGCCTTGAGTCACCTAACAGTTCTTTTATCGTAGGATCAAGGCATAGTGATCTAATAGTTCTCCTACTTAGATATTGTTTTCATGGTTGTTTTCTAGTCTTTTAGTGCACATGGTTTTCATTTGATGCTTTACGAAACTCAGAGGTTTGGCTATGCATCCCCACACAAGGGTTCGAGGCAAAGCTATGGCGCTAGCCTATTCCTTACCTCTTAGCATGCTCTGGCAAGAATCACAGGTAACAAATCATGGTAAAATCTCTTTCAATGTCTTCCCTCAATCATTTCCATTTTTCTTTATGTTCTGCTTAGGAAATTTCTTATGTATCTCTATTTTTTTGGTGACAGAAGGATCAAGGCTTATGTATCTCTATTTTTTTGGTGACAGAAGGATCGGGGCTTGCTGGAATGCACACCCCATAGATATGAGGCTGTAAACCCATGCCCTCCTAAAGGTATTGTCCCAAGGAAACTACTGGGGGGATTTTTAGTTCGGTTTTAACTGTCATGAGCCACCTAACACATGTTACAGGGTTTCTAGGTCTCTTTAGCTTCTTTCCACCTGGAGCTGCTTCATCACAGGTAAGATTGGAACCCTTAAGTAATTTGTGATGAAACTGTTCATTTTTCTGCACTACCTTCAGTTTTCTAAAACTGGTGTCCATGCATTGCAGGTAGGGTCTCAACGACTACCTCCCCCAAAGGATTTGGAGTATGAGGAGTCTTCCTTACCTCGTTTGTTGTCCTTTGGTTTCAGGTTGTTTTCCAAAATCAAGTCTTCTGGAAAAGTTAACACTTCCAGGTTCCACTTATCCGAGAGGGATTCAAACTTTTGATTTTTATTTACTTGTTTTCTTTGGTGGAAGCATGGTCGTAGGCCTTGGTTCAGACCAACGTTAATCCATGAAGGTCGTGATGCACCAGGGTTTTATTTCTTGTTTTATTTCTCTGAAAATGAATGGTTCTTGCAAAACAATAAGACGTGAACTGTTGAGGGTTTAACCCTGTTTAACTGTTTACAAGCTGTAACTTAATTATTTAGCTTTGTTTTGGAATTATGTTAATGGTTCTAAATTCTTGATGTTAATGATTATGTATTTAGGACAGTTGACTCTCGGGTTTTTCTCCGGACACCACCTGAGGGCCACGAGAAGCCTTTATGATTCAACTGTTATTTATATCCAATGAATGTTATAGTTTTCAGCCTAATCTAAATACAATATTTTTCTTTAACAATTCATATCTATGGGTTTCCTGTTAGTTGCATTTATCATTCAATTTGATTGACCTTTACTTTATTTAAAACATTTTATATTTAGGCATGAACAATGACAACTTATTCCAATATATGCATTGGATATCTGAAATGATGTCCATGATTTAAACTATCACGATGCTACTGCATAGGTTACCTACTTGGAGCAATAGGCTATATCTCACTCTGTTAAACCATAGGTATATTATTACTCTAACATGGATTCATATAAATTTCAACAAATGTGAAAACTGTAACCTGTACATTGTAATCATTCAAAGACACACATATATATATCAATAAGAAAGACAATATTTATCTAACACTATTATGTTGTTCACTTGCTCATGTATTCATTCCTGAATGTTAATTCTTTCAATCAATATCTAAGAAGCACAACCTTAGTTACTTGTCTTTCCTTGCCTATTTATAATCATGTAAGTAAGTCAATATGTAATAAGCACAATATTATTTACTTATGTTTTATTTGCTGGTTGTTACCACTTCAATCCTTCCTTCTCTTGTAAGATCTCTCCTCCCAACCTCGGATCTAGAAATTATGTCTAGAATCCCCCTCTGATCACTTCCTTCTCCTCACGAACAATAAGTTTGTTGCGGTGAGGTACCTTGGGCCTCAGGATGTAGTCCAACTTCAAGTCCCATAACATCCGACTATAGTCAACAACTTTTTCCCACTAGCTATTTTCATCGAGCTCAAGGAAACTCTGGGGAGCATTCTCTCAATCTTCCCTCTTCTCATATAACAGATGAGAAAAACCATTTTTGTAACTGTCTCAAGAGTTATTTAACAGTTTCTATAAGTTCTTTTGGCAAACTATTTAAATTCTTAATTAATAAATAATAAGATAAGTTTTTAGCTTCTCAGCTTTACTTCTTTTATAATCTATGTTAAATAAAGTAAAAGATTGAGGTAATAAGTAAAACTTAGTAACAAAGTAAATGTTTCTGAAACATAAGGTGTTACATTTTAATTTTTTTTGTCATTATTTCAAGAGAAGACATCAAGAGTATTTGAAATGGATTATATATTTTTATTAGTTCCTCTTGTATTTGATTTGTAGTTATGGTTATTATTTCTCTTAAAGGACATTTTGCAATTTTAAATCCATAATACCCAAATTATATTTTCCATTTGTGAAAATAGACATTATTTGTCTGTTACCAACAGATATTTTGAGAAATTCCATTTACTACTATTTGGCTGAAATTTATTACTAGCCAACATTTTGAGAATTTCCATTTACTACTCTCTTGTTCCATTTACTACTCTCTCCTTGGGGAAATATTATCAATATCAACCATGTGAACTTTGAAAAATCAGTTCTCTAGTATTCACACCGATCTTTGAAAAATCAGTTTCCAGTTCTCTAGTATTCACACTCAACTTTGAAAAATCAGTTTTCTAGTATTCATAGTGCCTAATGTTTTACATTTTATAAAATATTTGAAGCATAGGAAAAGGTTAAAACTATTAACCATGTGATCAGTTTGCCTCTACTTTTAATTTCTGATGTTTTACATTTTATAAAATACACAGTTTTTATAATCTTAATAATTTTATGCAAATAGGAAGTGCCCATTCTTGATGAAAACTGAGATAGCTCTATGTGATAGTCAGTTTGTACGTATATCAGACAAGAAGATGATAATGACCTGTATAGAATGACTTGTGGAGAATACAGACTTATCCTATCGTCCAAAATTAAATTTGACATAAAAGTTGGAATTTAATAAGTCATTTAGGTTTGTAGTTTTTTTGGGATGTACTTTTGATATTCAAGGGATGTTAGAGTCAAACAACCACGATGGTTAGTGTCAAAGTCGAATCACTGTCTTTTTCTTTTTCAAAGCTTTCCTCTTTCACTCTCTATTTGTTTGTTTTATATAAAGAATTTAAACCGGAGCATAAGGATCCCAATTTAATTGCTTCTTGTTCTAGATTATTTTATTTTTACCATTTCCTCTTTCATCGTCATCATTCTTTTTTATTGGTTTTATGTAAAGTATTTATACCATAGCATAAAGAGCTCAGAGCTCCATTTAAATGTTTTTGCGAATTGGTTTGTAATTTAGTAATGTTGGTTTTCAACTTTATCTTGGTTAGAATTGATATATACTTTTGATTATGCTAAATTAGGATTGACCATATCATTCATTCTTTTTATCAACTAATTCCTTATCACAAAATATATTCTCTTTGAATATATTTGTAATAATTCTTTTAATATTGTTGTCATTCTATAAAGTGACATCTTCGATCCATTGGTGGTTTTGTCTAGAGTGTTAAGCAATTTTAGGGATCATATTATCATCCATATTCGTATCTTGTTCTTTTACATTAAATACCTAATTATGGCCATGCACTTAATGGAGAAAGACTTTCTTCTACAAGGATGATTGGATAGGTGTATTTCCTTTACTTTTTTATATTATAAATTATAATAATTTTTGAATTTGTTCTATCTTTTTCTAATATTCTCTAGATATACTTCATCTCCAAATTTCTTATGCATATAAGATAATAGGTATGATGATAATGTGCAAGAAGATTTTCTTCTTATCCCACAACCAAAATTTTTCTAGTATACACTTGTTTTTAAGCCCATGTTAAGCCTTTTACCACCTATTTATCTCAACATTATATTTCCAATCGAGCTTGTTATAAAAATAAATTCCAACATATTTATATGGAGACACTTACTCCAAGCTAATACTGTCACATATGAAAATTTCATAGGTGATATTTTTGGATTTGATGATCATAACCTTCATTTTGTTAGTATTCAAAGTGATACACATACTCAAGTAAATGTCATTGAGGATTCTTATATCCTCTTATTAAGTTCATAGGGAATCATTTCCATAAAAAGAGTATCATCAACATAGATAAGAAGTGCATTGACTTTGTGGATGAGATTCAGAGCAATACAACTCGATTTTTCATCTAATATTCTAATTTATCAATGTATATGCCAAAGATAAGGGATATAACACACCTTTCTTAATTTCTAAACTATAATTAATTTCTTCTAACCATCCTTTAATGTTTCTAAACAAGGAAGAAACACTCTTATATCACCTTACTATAGTAGCTCTTAGCTAAAAAGGATTTGTTCACTCTTCTAACTATGTCCAAAGATTAGTCTTGGATAATGTGTCAGCTACTTTCTAAAATCAATGGAACAATGAAGGGCGTTGGTTTCATAATTAAAAAATACTCTGAAATGATCTTAATCATAACAAGATGGTCCCTAGTTTAATTATATCCTTGACAAACTAACTTGTACTTTAATTAATTTATGGCGACATTTAAAGCATATGTTTATCTTATTTTCCAAAATATTTATGTATATTTTGGCTAATATGAGGAAAATCGCAATGATCCAATAAAAAAAGGAATTGATTTTATCAACACTTTTAAAGATAGAAATAATGAATCTTTGAGTCCAAAGTTTAGGAAAGCCTTGCTTGATTTATAAATTGAAGCCAACTTTTAATACTCTTACTAAATACTCTTCACTATCCTCCACTTTCCATTTTCCAATTCTCCTAACGCCAAAATTTATGTGTTATGTTGAAAACACTTTATCCTCTCTAAAAATGTTTAGAAGGTTTTTAACAACAATAGGGGATACATAACAATTTGTGTGGAAGGAGTTCTAGTACTTCAATGGAATCATATTATTTTTTTAGATTTTATGATTCAAAATTTACCTCCAAAATCTCCTAAGATATATATTTGGTTTGTAAAAAAGTTCTCTTGCTTTCTAGTTATGTAGTGCATCTTTTTCCCTTTTAATTATGCATTTGTATATTTTTTTCTTATGTAATATCAAGCACTTTTTAAAGGCATCACTAATTGGTTTTCTAGCAATTTATGCTCATTTTCATACCAAGTGTTGGATATCCTACTTGTATTTTTATATAAACCTCAATATAAAGTTTTCTAATGAACATAGAGAGTCTTGTTGTAAAATTATAATAGAGGTCTTCAATACTATCCTTATATAATAGGAAAATTAATTTCAAAGTTAGAGATAAAGGTTGGTGATCAAAATCATGCTTATGGTCATTTAAAAGGTCAAAATTTATTGTTTGGTTGTATATGAGGATATGTGATATCACATAATTGATGAAAATATTTCCCAACCCATAGACATAATTCATCTGATTTTGATTTGGCCACTTCATGTGATTCTTGCAAATTATTATATCTCGGGGACTATAAAGTGTTGGAAAATATGGAGACTTGTAGATCATAACTTATTTTCCTTATCTTTATAATAGTTAGTTGGTATTTTACTACTTCTTTGATTATGTTTATCAAGCAATTTCCAAAACAATGAAGGTCACAAAGAGACTAAGTACACAAAATATAGGCTCCAAGCCAAGGTAATAACCAGAAAATTCTTCTCTTTTTCTTTAGAGTATATTGACAAATAGACTTCTAAGACCTAAATACTAAAGCCAAGAAACCCTCCAAGCCCTAAGCCATCCCCCAGCAAGGTCTTCTTCAAGGAAACTTCTAGAACTTTGATATTGCTTCTTTGATGTTGAAACATTGACCTACTACAACTGCTACAGAATGTTTGCCTTGCAATTTTGGCCACCCATAATTACTTCAGAACTTTGACCTCCTACAATTGGCAGCTTCACAAACCCTAGTGAGACAAGAAAATGAATTTTTTGGCAAACTTCAACTTCTTCTCCTCTTCTTCATCGTCCATATCCTCTCTCTCTTCTTCACTATTACAGATCAAACTTGTGAGATGAGTGACCAAATGACTTGAGTTCCTCTCCTTTATATAGCCTTTCTTGAGGGTCGAATTCCCTATTAGGATGACTTGATCTTCTCCTTGGGATGACTTCTTCTTGTCCTTATCCATGGATTTTACTTGACAAAATAGATATTTTTCTCTATTACAATGAGTCCAAATGGGACTGTGAAACATGAAAAAGATTATTATTTATCTTAGAAAGGGCTAGAAATACCTAGAAGACCTAAAAGCATGAAGAACATGCTTTCAAATCAAACTTGAGAATAAAACCCATACTACAAAATAAAATATAATTTCTTCTTCTTTCTTTATAAAGAATATACAATTTCATGATTTACAATGAGGCCATTATGAAGACTGTACCTAGTTACAATTTTCAACACTTCCTCTTAACTAGGGAGACATTCAATCACATTACATGGTACAAGTAATCTTAATCTTGAAACATTATCAAAAGAAGAGACGGATTGATAAGCCATATTTCTCAAGCATCTTTTTCATAAGAAACATTTTTCTTGAAGGCCTTAACTAGACAAGCTCATCTTTAACTATGAGAAATATGTTGGGATCCTTTACGTGAGCTACCACACTACCTATAAAGACACATATCCCATCTGGATGTTCCAAAGGTATGTACTTTTGGGACTACTCTTATCTAGGATTCCCTACCTCATCCTCAAAGGGCATATGTTACCAAATTCTTTCCGAGGATTCTACAATCCATAGGAAGTTCCAATCTAGATGCTTCTCCAATCCTCTGGACTCCATTCTTTCTTTATGGCCTTCACTAAGACTTACAACTGTTAGTCCTACTCTAGTGCTTGACCCATTAAGATAAGAACTATCCAATATCACTTCCTTTCAATTATAGAAGTGATATCCACCAAACCAATCTTACCTCTCAAGTACTCATGCTTCTTGTTCAGTAAAAATTTAATCAAATATATTCTACCTATTCATTTGTAGGTAGATAGTACATCTCCACGGCCCCATACCATACCAAGGTTCTGAAGTAGTGGTACTTGTTGCTTATATGCTTCGTCATAGCATGAAACCTCGGGTCCTCAACCAATATTCTACAACTTTTGTTATCACAATGTATCTGTGTAGGGCTAATTATCCTTCAAACAAGTTTGATAATAACTTCCTAAGCCAAACAACTTTCCAATAAACCTTGCTTGCAACAACATATTCTTCTTTGGAAATACTCAAAGAAACTATATCCTTCTTTCTACTCATCCATGAAACCATGGAAGACCCAAGGCTAAAACATCCTCTTGTTATGCTTCTTCCATCTGTCTCACTACCAACCCAATCTAAATTTGCATATCCCATGAGTTGGATTTCATTACTAGTATATTGTAGGTGGTGATGTATAGTCCCTTAGTATCTAAGGATATGCTTAGCTACAATCTAATGGTCATGTTTTGTCTTTATCTGAAACTGACTGAGGACATTTACTGCGAAATAAATGTTTGTTATTGTATTTACCAGATACATTAAGAACCCAATCAATTGTCTATAGCAAGTAGCATCCACCAGACTAGATTTCGAACTCCTCAACTTCTTCAATTTTTTTATCATAGGTGTCATCATAGACTTGTTACCTATCATGCCAAACTTCTTAAGTAACTAAACTTCAAGTAGCCACCACATGGTGGTTACCTCTTAAATAGGTTAGAATTCATTTTGTTTTTGTTGTTAGTTTAGTTACATTTCCGTCTTTTCCTTTCTTGTTTTTCGGCAAAGTTTATTTTCCTTCTGTTTTAAATTGCAGTTCTTTTCAGCCAACTGATTTCGATCCTCCAAACTCATTTTTACATTCTCAGATTGCCATCATTCTACACCTTCAGCTTTCACCTCGTTCATTAACCTGCTGATGAGTCTGCTAATCCTAAATCCATCATTACCTTGCAAATCAAACAAATTTTCAATCAGCCCATGAGAACATGAAAATCAGTTGTGGAATTCAAACCAAAGCCACTCATTGGCATTGGTTGGGAACTGGGTAAGATCTGTTGATAACTTGGATATCTGGAGCATGTAGGGGAATATTTATAAAACAAAAAAAATGTGTAACTACAGCTGGACTGGCATGGAGGAACAATACATTTTGAATAGATCCCACTCAGACCTCACCTATACTTGCCTGTAAGGTTTGTAGTCATTCTCCATTGGTCCCATCCACCACACTAAATTGTCCAATACATGTTATCTACATGTAAATCTCCTTTCATGGGCTAAACTCACTGTCATATACCATGTGGAAAATCCAATTGTGCTCTAGTCCTTGTCCCTGAAATTGGAAGGACTTATTTAAAAGAAAATGAAATGTCAAGTCCTTGTGCCAATTTGGAAGGACAGGTTGTTTGGGAAGACAGTTAGAGTAAGGACTGTGACTGGGCTCAGAGTACTAGTTGACACATCAAGCCTAGCCTTGCTTAAGCGATTTAAAAATATGGCATGATCCATGACTATGCCCCATTCAATCATATGAAAATATAGGACTGAAATTCTCATATAAAGTGCAGATAAACATATCTATATAAAGTTTGATGAGCAATAAAGAGCTAAGGTACACACCTAAACATGTATTGACACACCAGTGATGGCCCCAAAAGGATTTTTGAAAGTAGAAAACAGGTAAAGGAAGGTCAATAAACCCCATAATATGACCATTGGAGAATGCCTATCAAAACCTTATCAGTAAGAAGAAGCTATTTGTCTTTATCCCACCTGAAACAATTAATGTTGAAGTGGAACCCATGCTTGTTCATCTGTATAGTTTGCATTTCAAGTTTATCTTAACACCCTAATGTTTTATTGATCTGAGGTTTATTTGGAAACAGAGATAACTAGTTCGCCCAGCGGTTCGCCATTTGTTGTGGCCACAACTACCACCCTATCAAAGCCTACCTTGGTAGCAATATTGAATGGGTCCCCTAAAGTTGATATTCCACCTCTCTGAATGATTTGTTTTATTTGAGAGACTTTAACTTGTTGCCGAGCCAAATCTCCAATTCGTAATGGTTAAGCCCCCTTCTTTAAACATATGCCGAATGATTCATTTATAACCCTTTCTAGCCCTTCATTCATATTTTCCATCGCCACCTTCTCAACCCTCAAAGACCTTCCATCGCACCTTCATCTCCATCATAACTCTTTATAATAGAAATACTAAAAAAAATGCCTAGATCACCCCTTTTCGCCTATCAGAATCAACACTAAGGCATAATGCGTACCACTATAATCCGAACCTGACGGCTTTATTAACCATATTATATAAATATCGGGTCTGGAGCCCCATCACATATTGCAATCGGCCAAGTCCTAAGGCTATATATATAAAAAAATCACACCTGTCTTCCGGAGCCCCATCGCATACTGCAATCGGCCAAGTCCTAAGGCTATATATATAAAACAACCACACCTATCTTCCAGACCCGATGGCTCTATTAACCGCAATATATATATTATTAGGTCTGGAGCCCCAAATGCATATCGAAATCGACGGAACCCAAGAGCTTTATATAAGGCGCGCTATGATATTCCAGACCCACTGATAACTATCAATTCTGGTGCATAAATTTTGATGTTCAGTCATACAGCCCGGCCGCAGGTTTTCCCATGTATTCCTTTGTATTTCGATAAAATGTTCTAGAAATTACTTTCAAAGGAGAATGTTATATTGTGGACTCGAAAGGATTATTAACCCAACTCATATATATTTCGAGTCTGCCTCCCCAATCGCTTATCGCAATCGATAGAGTTCATGGTTTGTATATAAAGCGATTTGTGATACGGTGGACCCGCCGATGATTATAGGATTTGGTATATAATTTTTTAAGTCCGATTGTACGGCCCGGCTGCAGGTTTTCACGTATATTCCTATGTATTCGATAAAACTTTGTGGTCGTGATTTTTAATGGAAAAACCCATATGGCTGACCTGATAGGGTATAGGTTTCCATCTATAATATTTCAAGTCCGGCTGTATGGCCCGGACATGGGGTTTTCTTTGTTTTCCTATGTCATGTCCCTCCACCGTTGATCTACCCTTCATGGATCCAATGGTCCAGGCAGATTTCGGGTGAACAAGTAGCTCGAGGAATACCCACCTGAAAAGTGGTATCCTCTTTCCTCCTAGCTGCTACGTGTCACTTGAAGAGTGGAATCCGCAGCCTTCCTCACAATACTCGTTACCACTTAGACCCCTTCTGAAATAACATCCGGTTTAGTGTTATGCAATGATTTTCAGTATAAATCGAATTTTTTCTTGCGGCACTTACTCAATGCATGGGTTAAAAACCAGGGGGCAATTCTTTCACGCTTGTTCCTTTGATCTTATAAGCTCTTCATGAAGGCAATATTTGAGTCTTTTAAGCATTTTATGATAATTGCATAAGTATGATTGATGCTAGTTATCTTTGCAGGTGAGGACTGAGAGAAGGTAGGCGAAGAGTAAAAAGAAAAGGCATGAGTATATCCATAGAGACCATATATGCGGATATGCTGTTTAAAGAGGTAGCCCTAGGCATTTCGATCGAGTTCCACGCATTTCTTATGTATTTCGAAAGTGCAATTGTCCCAGGTTTCATCATGAAGAGATGACACACAGTCATCCTCTTCTAATCAACATCTATTCATTTCCCCAAGAAATGAAGTGCTCCTGTGACAAGACATACCTTCTACGTGTCAGTAGTGACATCGATTGTTCTACGCCTGTGTATTTTGGTCTGTATATTGAAAAGAACAAGGGAAAGGCGAAAGGTTAAGGGAAGACCGAGAGTCATTTCTAGTGGATATAAGTATTACCTCTGGATAGGAGAGAAGGGCTTTTTGTTTGGAGAGAACAAATTTGATTTACTGTGAATAAAGAAATATGTTTGGTTCAAGAAGGAGCATGTGTTTCTGATTTATTTTCCTTTTCTCTCATATGTTTATAATCAGTGTGTTATTGCTGGCATAAAGATAAATGTGATTTTCTTTGTGCATATTGATAGCTATAAATTCATGGTTATTCCTAGTTATTTGAGTATAATTTAATAGCATTGCTAATTCATGAAAGGTTCCTGATTCGAGACTTTGTTAAACATCAGTTGCAAGTGTTGTTTGTATGGAAAGGAATGTGTATTCCTATATAAATAATCGTATTGAAGTTAGGATATAATACAACCTTATTCTTATATGGACCTGTAATTTATTCATCTGGACTTGGAATTTATATATGATTTTTAACCTCTTTTGTCATTCTCCTGCGGGATAGATTACGATAGTTAAGACTAGATTAGAGTAGTTAACAGTAGTGTAGATAGGATTTAATCCATATAGGTTATCTTTTTCTTTTGTTGATTTAATTGAATTCTTCCTCCAGGAAGCAATCTCTCAACACCTATAATAGTTCGCGGGGTCCTTTAAAACCTGTTGGAACTAGCCACTCCAAACAAAAATAGATCTAATTGGGGTCTGTGATCAGGTTAGTTCCCCTTATTGGCATAGTGAAAATTCGCCATGTCAACAATACCATAATTCTTCATTCTTTGCTTGGTTGTCTCTGTGAACGAAGATGAGTTAATTGTCCAATCTTTTAATTCTGGACAAAATATTAGGCTTTCTATGTGACTTTCTAAATTCGACTATCTCCATATTTGGAAAAATCACCTAATATACCGTCAACTCTATCCATACTACAACAAGTGTCCTTACTGATTGTTGGAGTGCCTATCCAATTGCACTTTCATTATATGAGCTAGATTTCTGGCCAAAGTGCTATTAGGTTGAGGGTTGAATGAGGTTAGAGACTTGCCAATTTTTTATTTCTCCACCAACTACCTAAATTCCAACTTGAAATTTTCTAACACTAACCCTAGAGAAAATTTCAATGGAGTTCGAGAGGTCAGAGATCAACTTGTACTCCCTACTATGTGTGGGTAATTAACTTTGACTAGATGGAGGCTCGATTGGTAAAGGAGTGGTGAAAGCTCTATCAAGGGAGAGAGGAAACAAGCAAGGAGACTGGTGAAGATTGAGGTTTGTACTCTCTGCTTCTCTCTCATCTATATCTCATAAAGGAAAACAAAAGTAACTTTGGTTTGTTTTTTTCTAAGATAGTTATCCGTCTTAGTGGAACTAGCATCTCTGAATGGACACTAGTTTTCTTGATAACAAAATGGTGACTCCACTGGGGAACAAATAGTTTGTTTGTTTTGTTACTGTTTTTTGCTTTATAAACTACAGACGGGGCCTGAAGTTAAGCCAGCTAGCCTTCGAACTGCTTTTTCTATGCAACTGCAAAGTAGATCAACGCTGCTTCAGTCAATCTCTGGGTGGTTTATGAATTGAACATATGACTTGTAAGCATCCTAAGTGCCCTGGTGGTAGCTCAAATAACCTCATTAGATCAGCCCCTATACTTTGTGTTTACTGCCTATCAAAAGCTCAGCCTAAACCCCTAAACTTAGCTGCAAACTGTGAGTGAAAACCAAGCTCAGTCTCATCCCTAGACCATTGCACTGTCTCTCATTGGCAAACTAGATGCATCACACCTCCCGTGTGTTGCAAGTGAGATGCATCCCTATTCCCCTATGTTACAGGTGCGATGATTGAGTGAGACTGTTTCTGCCTCCAGTTTTTGGTCTTTTCTTCATTGTCTTCAGCTTTATTCAGTAGTTTTACTGTCTATGATCAGTATATCACTGTTTAAACCTTCTTCCTTTGCATTATCTAGCCTCCATTGATAAATAATTGTGAATGCTTTTTTATGTATTTTTCATCATTTACAGTCCTCCTTTGCAAATGGTAGCTTAATCGAACTATCGTCTTTTGATTTGAAAGTGTCAGAATTGTCATTTTCAGTCAAGAAAAAGAGTGTCATAAAGTATTCCTCTTTTAGATAGTTGATTACACTTTTTCTATTGTATTTGATTTGAATCATCAATTCTTTAAAGTGTTGAAAGTAGTTTTCAAGTCAAAATTGAAAGCATCGTCTTAGTCTTCCTTTCGTTTTGAAAAGAGAAAATTGTTAGTATTGTTGCTTTGAAAGAAAATAGTTCATATCTATACTTAGTTTTCTTTTTGTCATTCTCACATTAAGAAAACTGAAAACAAATACATGAATGTGCATTTGCATTTAGACTGCATGTAGAAATTGATTTAGAAAAAGTGCATCTAGTGTGTGCTCTTTGCTCTATGTTGAAATAATTTTATTTATCTTTCCTTAGTAGCTAGGATTTTCATTGCTAAAAGAAAGTAAACGACTGTTTATCATCTTAGATTGCATGTTTAGGAATTGCATATCTACATCATGCGGTGAACCTTAAAGGCAAACTTCTTAAGAAAGATCAACTGTAAAATAGACCTCAATGAACATAAAAACGCTGTGGAACCTAATGCACAACATCTATAAGTCTAGGCTAGAGACGTATTCCGGCATCGTAAAGCCTAGTAACTGTCGTTTTCATCATAGGTTCGGTGATTCCTCCTCTTTGATATGACAAGTGCCAATACGGACTTGTTCTCCCACATACCGTCGAGTATATATTGGGATATGACAATAGGCTATATCCTTTATCCTTAGGAAGTCGTGTCTGCTTCCCTATCAATCACAATGCACTGAACACAACATTCGGGAAGATTGACTGTCGTACCTTAAAAAGTATTCTGCAATTTTGTGATTGGTTTGGTAGTCCCTCTGTCTAGATTTCCAGAGTAGTCACTTTCATTCCTTTTCAGACTCCTTAAAAGAAAAGTTCCATCTGAGCACTTCTCACTTCAAGCTCATTAACAATAGAAGGCGACTAGAGACATCTTTAGCTTTTTCTTGACTCTTAAAAATTGAAAAATCAAGTTGTGTCAAAGCGTCATAAAATTTATTTTCATCGGAATAACGTCACTGTTCCCACATTGGTCTTAGGTTGAGAAAAATGGAGCCCACCAATCAAGTATTTCCCCTTGGGAGGAATCCTAGTCCTTTCTCTTCTTGGGGAGATGTTGGTGCTCCACACATGACTACATTGTCCCTTCCAGGACTCACAATTGGCCTGCCAGTATGGCTTTTCTCGACCTCTGTCATTCAAAACACCGCAATTCCTCAGCAATCAAATCAACAACCAGATGATCTTGAAGTTGCTCCCCCACCTTCTACTTCATTTGTTTCTCCCTCTCCTTCTTCCTCTTCTCTTGGTGAAACTAGTAACACTAAAAACCAAGTAACTGAGAAGAAGAAGAAAGGGAAGGAGAAGAAGAAGAAGAAGCCAACGACGAAAGGGGGAAACCATGCATCGTCTGGCAAAAATCCACACACTGCACCTTCCAAACCTAAATCTCCATGTGTCATTTGCAAGGGAGACCACTATCATTGAGATTGTCCCTACATCCCATGGATCCTGAGGGACTGGTCTCCCCGCTTGCACAATCCAGTGTCTTCAAACTCTGACGATCATGTTGAGAGCACACCATAAACTAGTGAAAATGAAGTGAATGGATAGAAAAGAAGATCTAAATTTCCTTGTAGGTTGTGTGAAGGTGATCATGCCCTCCACCATTGTCCTTTCCTAGAAAAAGCTAAAAGAGTCTTGGATAATCGTCCTGCTTCACCGCAGCAACTTCCTCCTGGATATAAGAAACTCTTACCAAGTCCATCGCTAGTTGAGAATATGACTGACACACCTCTGTTGTTGGTTGAAGCATCTATCATTGAGGATAAACCCTCTGAGTCCACACCAGACCAAAGTCAACAGGTCAAAATGGCAGTCGACCCAATCTTGTCTTCAAAAGGTCAACCTGCAGATGATACAGTCACCAAAGAGAATGAGAACGACATCGTTCAAATTATTTTTGTTAACACAGAATTCGATGAACATGGGGGAAATCTACCTGTTCCTTTACCATAGGAAGGAAGTTCATTAGAGATTCATCTGACCATTTATTCGGTCCCTACTCCAAGCAATCTAGTCATTTCCTTCGATTGGAATCTACTAGGGAGACCCTGCCTACCATCTAATGTACCATTCTGAATCATAATACAAGCTTACAGAATGATCATGGCAGGTACTATCATAGATCAAGGGGCTTCTATGAGTATCCTTTCCTCAACTACTTGGAAAGAGCTTGGTTTGCCATCTCTTTTGCCTGAGATTAGAAATCTGTCAAGCTTCATCAAAGGAACCAGTCGACCATTAGGGATCCTTCCATATTTACCTATAACTTTGAGAAGAAAATCGTTCATCTAAACGTGATGGTAGTCCAAGGACCACTATATTACAATCTACTCCTTGGGCGTGACTACATTTATAGCATGGGAGCTATTGTTTCCTCACTCTTTTGAGTGATGTGTTTCCCGGATGAAGGCAGAATGGTCCAGCTCGTAGACCAGCTTTCATTCCCCAGTTCAAACACAGCTACTGGTCAAATGCCATCCCTAAATGGTCTTTATGCACAAGGAATGTCTCATCAACCTCCAGTCTGTCCACCAGATGAGTGCGAGTGATTCGGTGAATGTGACTAAACCCAGAGGGCATGTGCCCTGGTCTGCTTCAGTAGGAAAACCCTAGATATAAGATGTGTTTCCTCGTAGGATATATGACCAATATGACACACCCGTCCATTTAGGATGGGATCAGTCTAGAAATATAATTTCCTCATCAAAGGTTATGTGATTGGAAATTCCCACCATTCAGCTTTGTTTATTTCAGACAGAGCCAAGGAAGTGTTTTGTCTGCAAAGGTGGACAAAACAATCTTGCTAATGCAAGAACTTTCGTATGGTAACCTGGAAACTTTACTCTTCTTTATACCTGGGGGAATGCAAACCTTTTGTATGCAAGTGAAAAGCGACCAACGTAACTCTAACCCCGTATTTTTACAAAATTCGACTGCTTAAGTTAAGTGATTGGTCTGATCAACCATTCACCTTCGTAAGAGCCAAATGGCAACGACAAAGTAAAGGAGATTGTTTTCCACTGAGAGACTATCCTACCTAACGTCAGTAGTTCTTTAACTCCTAGGACAGTAGTTGGTCATTCCTAGCTTGCATACAAAAGGCTCCGGAGCAAAGTTTTGCATGGGGTAAGCTCCCTAAGAAATGAACCTACCAATGAAAGACATCCTTATTATATGACTGGCACAAGCAGGTTTACATGAAGTTCAAGCTCGTTAAAAAATAAACCTAGCAATGAGCATATGTTTCCCCAGAGTTCAAGCTCATTAAAAAATTTACCCACCTTCGATAAATAACCTTTGCGATCAGATAGCTATCAGCTTTCTAACCTTGGTCATGTTCTTACCGTCACCTCCACTCTTTTTTGGCCGATCATACGCCTCCATTTGATTGTTTACCCTTTTGAGGAACAGCTGTGACGAGTGATTCTATTAGCCACCTTCTTTACACTGTCGTGATTGAAAAGTTCCAAACCTTACTTGGAACCAGTTGCTATCCAAAAACATCACTTATTCCCCAAAAACGAGTCTCCTTTAAGCTCTCTTTAGACTTGTAAAATATGAAAAGATTGTCGAGCAATTGGCCTCTCCGGTTCGTTAAAGTGATTGGAAGTGCCATCCCTCCTCTATATTTTAATCTTTTTGGACCTGAGGGATCATTACACAAAAAGATCGAGTGCTTGTCTTGTTCGGCTCATTAAAACTATCGAAAAGTCATCCCTTTCGTATTATTTTATACTTTTTCGGACTTAAGGGATTATATTACAAAAAAGGACTACTGGAGTTTCCTTTCCATCTCTTTTTAGACTCTCTAAAATTGAAAAGGACCGAGTTATCCTTGTCGTTAAACTCGTTAAAATAATAGCGAGAAAATTGTCCATGCAGACAAGAGCAAGTTTCACTATCGCTAGGCTCGCTAAAACATAGCGACAGGTTTGCCTGAAGGGAAAATTATAGAACAAGCATATGTTATCCTCCTCAAGCTTGACAAAAATAAAGAGGTATTGGTCAGCAATGACTAGGGAAAAAGGGAAGAAAACTTGAATAACTTCATTGGTAGCAGGTCACTCTTGAACATGACACTTTCCCTCCATCCCCATGATTGAGTCGGGTTGGGTTATTCCGTTCACCGGTCATATCACCATTGGTCCTTCGTACCATCCATTTTGGGGTTGACACTACCAATCCATCCCAGTGTCGTCGATATCTTCAAGAGAAGTCGCTCAGAGAATTCACCAACCCAGCTAACATCTCATCCGCTGCAATACCTTAACGCTCCATTCTTTCATGACCGCCACCCTAAACCTTGTATCATCAGATCATTTTCACCTCCACAAAATCATTTGCTCCATTCCATGTGGTAGATATGGGATTCATTAAGGTCCTCCTATGACAGGTCACTTCTTGTCAACATCAGCTCATTATCCAAGAAGTTGACTTAGGAACAACCCTTTTAGTACTTTGAAGCTTGCATGCCTCAATGGCAAGTTTCTCACTTTCGGCGACAGGTTTACATAAATGGCCTTTGACTGAAAGATTTTGCATGGTGTTCGACATCGACTCATGTATTCACACCACGTGAATTGTACTGCAGTACCTTGAGGTTCATTATCATTATCGGTGATTCCTCTCATGCCTGTTAACAGCTTACATCATTGGCTGGTAATCAGGTGATGTCTTTCCATGTTCAACATCATAACATCCTTTCAAATGGATCAATTTGTACTTCAGGCGAAGATTGAACGAGTTTGAAGACCCCGGATCTAGTTTCATCCATCCAGGCTACGATATATTCAGGAAAATAAAGACATCAAATGTACATCATAGCTGCACAGATAATCATCCAAGCTAAGGGATGATGGCTCTACTAGAATCATCAGTCTGCTACACAGACGATTGTCTGTCCTATGTACATGAAAATGAATTTATAAAACTGAGCACGGGAATGCCCTCCTCAGCTAGATCATGAAAATATTATGAGGATAATGTATTGTATTGTATCTTATTACAGGTCACCTTCCAGTTTGAAAAACCTCAGATCCTCATGATAAAGCATTTCACCCGACATCAGAAGATTTATGACCTCATGCTTTAGGGGGCAACTGTTATAGACATATTTGGGCACTGCAACCCCAATCACATATGTCCATAAACCAAGGGCTTCTAAACCCCTAAAAGTGTTGTTTCAAATCCTAAAGGATCAAGGTCAGCTAATTACATCATTTCCTAGAAGTTCTCCTTGAAAAACTACTCAGAACTGGTTAAAACTAGACCATACAGACTACTCCATGCTGAGGGTGTGATGCATCTCACCTGCTACACACAAAGGGTGCGATGCATACTGAAAATCGCTTCTATAGGGTGCAATGAGCGAGAGCAGACAAATGGCAGAAGCAATTTGCTAGGTGGAAACTCAAACAATCTTCTAGAAACTACTCATATGACACTTGCCTTTCTGAATTTGCCCAGGGATGAGTAAGAGATCATGAAATCTCCAAGTGGAACCAAGAAATATCAGTGAAATGACATTAATCAAAATCCCAGAAGCTGTCTCACTCTCCTGAAAACATCTATATATGAATCCCTCATCCTAGAGATCTAGAGGCTGGAATTTTGTAATTTGTAAGGAAGTGTTGTTGGCTTCTCTTTGAGACATTGTATTGTTGGGTGATCTTGCTTTTTATGAGGTGAAGAGGGCTTTCATGCTGGGAGGATGGCGATGGATCAGACAACTTGGTTGTAATCCTCTCTTCTACTACTTCTATCAATAAAGCTATTTGAGTTTTCCTCCATATACTTATATATCTCTGAATCTTGTATTTGTAAATTCATTTGTATGGTCAATGTACATTTGATCCTATATTTTTTATGGTTATAGATCTCTATGCTTTGATGGTATTTTGCTACTTTGAATCTACATGTGTTCTTTGAAGCGGGACAAGTGAGAAAGGAGTGGCGAAAGCTCTATCAAGGGAGAGAGGAAACAAGCAAGGAGACTGGCGAAGACTGAGGTTGGTACTCTCTTATTCTCTCTCATCTATCTCTCATAAACCAAAACAAAAGTAACTTTGGTTTGTTTGTTTCTAAGATAGCCACCTGTCTTAGTGGGACTAGCAGCTCTGACTGGACACTAGTTTTCCCGATAACACACGACCCTCCCATCTATTTTCATATCTTGAGAAAAATAATTAGACTCTTGGACAGATCAAGACAATGCCATTGTATACTTTTGATGAAGCCTTAGCTAGGGTTTGAACTTCTCATTGATGTCCTAAATACTTTAGGAACAACCATTTCCAATCTCACCAAACCTGCACTCTTTCTCCTTGAAGATGTCCTACTAGGCCTCCAAACAACTTTGGATCTGAGCACATTATACTCTGAGGATTTCAGCCCTCTTCTAGGGCTTCTATTATAGCTACAGAGAAGCCCTAAATTTGGCCTCCAACCAAACCTCTTCAACTAGGCATAATCCTCATTTTCTACCACCAAAAACCTGAGCTGGTCCTCCAATGTATGTGGCCTTGTTCCAGCTTGGTGACAAGCCTTTCGGCCTTCCAAAACAGTCAGCCTTTGGGACTTAGCCTATCTCTCAAGAACTAGATCATCTATGGCCTATGACACAGGTATTCTACCCAAACTTGTGCCCAGAACTTGCCTTTCAAACTCGGCCTACCCTCCTCATATAAATTGCTTGTCCTAGGTTGTAGGTAACTGAGAGGCATTAAATTTTCAATACTATATTTGCTAATCAAGGGTTGAACACCACATGAGGATGTTTTCCAAATAATATTGTTCTATTGTCCCAATCTTTCATCACAACTCCACCAAATCGCAAATACATTAATAATCCTTTAAGATGTATTTTCTTATAAGCTCTTTGAATAATTATCAATTTTGGTGGTTCGAGTAGCTCAATTCAGAGCCTTAACCCTATCCCGAAAAGTAACAACACTAACCTTAGATAGTTCTCTATCTATTTTAATTTTTAACTGATTGATTAAACAACCTATCTCCATCAATGTTTAGATTCCTCCTGATGTCTTTGTACTTCTTTCGTGAAGGACAAATGAGATCCTTGCATTCCTATGTTAAATTCAGAAGATTCCAATCATTTGTTCTCTATTTGAAAAATTATGTTCTCTATTTTGTTATTAATGGCTATGCCATTTTAGAGCACAAGTAAGGATTTCCATACCCTATCATCTTCAGTCACTGCTACTCCACCAATTTCCTGGATTTCCTTCAGAGATCCATAATTCTTTAGTCAATGCACATGTCCAGGAAAAATCCCTATATGTATTTTGTGAAGTTACAATCTTGATGTCATATTTTGTAAGTTTAGGTAAATGGTTGGAGACCCATAATTCCAAAATTAGCTACAAATTCTCTATAATTTTGAGGTATAAACTTCATATCATCATATCTACGGGTTACATTTTTTGAGGTCCATCAAGTGTATCACTTTATCAATTGATGAGATCTCTCAGTTGAATCAACTTTATATGTAATTTCTTTTCTAAATTGAGTTATTGTTTAAAGCATGCACCAATAACATACTGATTGTTCATATCTTATTCAAATACAATAGTGATGATATTGTGAGGTTCTACTCACAGTGATGTCATCTAGATCAAATGCATATTTGGTTGGAGGCCCGAAGCATGCATAGAGTTTCCACCTATTAATCTTTTCCTCCAAATCCATGTAATTTCTATTCTGCGATTTGTTTGGCAAGTTTGATGTCTACAACTATTTTTTTGGGTAGATCTTACCCATCATTCTAGTAATTCTAATAATTTAATCATATAATCAATAATTTCTCACTTGATTTTAACATGGAACATTCACAACTAATATACCGAGCCTACTGTTGTCAACTATTCATCTTGGAATCACCATCATATTCTGTGGTGATTTCCTTCTCTCTGCAATGATCATTTTTTTGTTTGAAATAAAGAATGCCATTCTCCTTTAGGATTGAGGTTTATTGGTTGGATATTTTAGTTCTAACTAACTTATATAGGTATTATGATTGTTGTCTAGTATAATAATCAAGTCATCCTGTGAATTGGGTCTATCTCAAGTGGTTAAGAAGAGATTGTTATTCACCTCAACCAGTTTCAATCCTGCTTGTGATGTGTTCACTCTTTGTGATCTAGTGGTTGATTGAGACTTTTATGATCTATGAGGATTATCCCTTTCTTGTTCACTCACTAGAGGATGGGTGGCTAGATGGTGGGGTTCTAAGTTACATGTAAAAAAAATAAACATCTCATTTTTCATAGCTTACTACTAGAACATGTCTTGTGCTAGTCTTCGATGAGATGCAGTTTCAAAGTAATATGCTATTTTCTTGTTTTTTCATGTAGGTAATATTGATAATAAAATTACATCCATATATTCCAGTAGGCATTCCTGAAGGCCAAGTAACCTCAAAAAATATTTGTCTAGAAAAGTCTAGATCTACAAAAACAAAAAGCATTTGTAACCATGTTGTTTGTCAAGTGACCACCCTCTCAAAAGGGTACATCTATTCTCCTATTATCTATACAAATCTGTTGTCCAAAATCCAAAATTTAATCATTTAACCATCCCTATTTATATAATTTACATCCCTGTTATAGTCAAAATTATCATATAGAGCTGCAGAAAACACTGATAAGATCATTTGTCATATTCGAGAAAAAAGCATATAGAGAGTAAAAATATTATTTAGTGCCAAGTGGCATGATCAGTTTGATGGCCTTCCTTAGAAGTTGTAACTTTCAATGAGGCTGGGTCCATTTCCATGGTGGCTTTGGACAATATTTATGCTTCTTGATTCTTGTTCCTGTATACACAGTTAAACTTCCAGAAATATAAAAATAGAAGGTAAGTTGTATGTTTTGAAAAAGAGGTTGCAAGTGGTAGCTCAAACGTTTAGAGGCTCTTTTCAGCCAATTTATGATTGGCTTTGAGTCTCCATACACATGAAGGTAGGAAATCTTGTATTCTTGAGCTAGTTGAAGAAAAAAATTTAGAGACATTAAGTCTGCATAGTTGTTTGAGGTGGGATTGTTACAAGCTGAAAAGGATATGAAATGAGAATGAGAGAGAAGGAGAATCCCACCAACACCCCCTTGAGAAGGTGAACCTTGGGCAGCTCCATCAAAAAGGGCCCAAGGAAGGTCTGTTTTGATAGAGATGTTAATTAGGAAGGAATTAGGCAAATATTTTTTTATGAGAATCATAATAGTTTATAATAGCCCAAATTCGTGTGGCAATTTTTAGGAAGGAAATCCCAACATTGTCAAAGATGGCATGCTTTCTTTCTAGCCACACCCTCCAAGCAACAGAGAAAGGAAGATCCTTATGCTGAGCCCTGTGATGCCCTGAAAACCAATTTTTTAGAGCCTCTTCTATGAAGTGTCGCTCCTAGACATAAGAGATGTCCTCTAGATTATGAGTGTCTTTCCATATTGATTGCATAAAGGGATAGTTGATAATCAAGTGTTCCACTAATTTAGATGATTGTGAACAATGGACACATTTGCTAGGCCCATGGAAGGAATGCTTCTACAAGTTGTCCCATCTTGGGGCCTTATTGCAAAGGAGAAACCACATGAATAATTTTTCCTTTGGGGGGCACTATGATTTTTTGAGCCTTTTTACACACCAAGGAGAAATGGGTTGTAGGTTGTCAAGGGACTGCATATATCCAAGTTTTGGCACATACACCTCCAAAGGGTTTGAAGCCCATATAAGTTGATTCAGTTTGTCTGAAATAGATACAAAGGATTGTTGGATAGCTCTTATAAATGTTTCCTAGGTTGCAATATGATCACCTTCCAATTGTAGTTCCATCGAAGAGAGCCACCCTTGATTTCCAAGTGGATAGTCTCTCTTGGGAATTTAAGTTAAATACTGGAAACTCTCTTTGTTTAATTTGTTAATTAATGAATGCAAAAGAATATGATTTTGTAGACTTCCAATCGATGTGCCCTTCCCAATGAGAACTTGGGAACCATATTCGGTCCTCCAACACATTCCTTGACCTACAATAGGAAAACCTTGAATGGCAGCTTTTCATGTACTAGTAGTGTTGCTCCCCCCTTCTTAAACACGGGTATGAGTTAACCTAAATCATAAAAATAAGCATTATAATGAATGCCATCATCAATAGATATCATCACAGACTTCTCATATGTATTTTTAGGATCAACAATCTTCATCACAAAAAAAAGAAACACATTAAGTACCATTGCAGTGACTCTCCAGCGACTCCAATTTTGGAAATTACAAAACATGGGTGTTTTGTACCTTTGTTTTAACTAGGATGATCTCATATTTGAACTTCCCTGTAGCTATTGTTGTTGCGCACCTATGAGATTCAACCTAAAAAACAATTATAACAATTAATATTCAAATCCCATTCCTTACCTTTGTTGATTAATTCATATGAACTAAACCAACATTGACTTCACTCAAATCAAAAGCTTAAAATAGCATCCATATATTGTTGTTTGATCCTCGTGTTGACATGAAACTCCATAGTTCCCAACTACATTTCTTGAGGTGATACCCATGGGCAAAAGAAAATCTTGTGCTTTTATGAAAAAATCAACCTATTGCAAGGGGCAACAAAAGCCATCAGTTCCTTTCACACAAATCTTTAATGAAGTAATTATATAGATATCCTTGTGTAGGTGTGTGTGTGTGTGTGTGTCTATATATAGATATATAGTTGTGTATAAATATGAAGAAAACAGTGAGCTATATTAAAGACATAGAAGAGTATGGAAAGAAACATCAAATTGAAACAACTGAAAAAATCAAAAGCCTTTTATTTACAACATCATTAACTTCTATTGATGACTACCTGTGAATTGACAAAACCTTCCCATGCCAAAGATTGGCAGTCACTGAATTCACTCCTGCACCGATGCCTGAAGAAGACAAATTGAAATCAGAAACATATCTAAATTCAAACCTGCTATGATAATTTAGTGGTAGAAAATAGATATTGACATACCAATTTCATAAAACCCAGCTTTAATTTCAGTTACAACCTCTGCAACTACATGTAGGCCCGAAGATAATTATCTATTAACAGTCCTAAGTGACTCTTGAAAGATAGTCTCTAGAGAGATGACATGGTAAGCAGCATGCAATTGTCACAAAAACTCAGGCCTCCAACATGAAAATAATTCATTTGACACATGAAGTGGTAGGATATACACCTGGGAATCCAACATAAAAAGTAGCCATCTTGCACTTACTGGCACGTTGAGAGCCTAGTGCAAGAACAATACCCACTACAATATCACCAACTTCAACTGGATTAAGTCCAGTCTTGTCAATCAATGCCTACAGGAACCTAGAGAACATTTAGAGATATATCTATGCACTCATGGTTCATGGACCATAATGGTTAAGGGGGGAATTTCCAAACTACATAAAAAAATCATCAATCAATTTATCAGTGTAACCACTAATCTAGACTTTTGAAACAAGAGAAAGCAACTCATCAGCAAGATTATCCCTAAATCCTCCACATTTATCCTTGAAAATAGAGGTATCTGCAAAAGTGACAATCAAATGGAGAAAAACCAAGTGTTGATCAGCTAATCAACAAGAATTAAGAAATATGAACTGAATCAGCCACATAAAATACAAAGCGTTGGAAGAGATTTCCTTAAAATCCATCAATTAAGCTAGAAAAAAATGGAAACTTACACAACAATGACAACATCATCACCAAACTCAGTAACTCTATCATAAGATTCATTGTCTCTAGCAGCACATATTGAAGCCTCGTCAAACGAAAATAGTGATCGATGTTAAACATATTCTCTTGCTAGAAGATCCATGTGTTAAATCTACTCAACATAGTGTGGACTCTCTTCTAATATAAAGCAGATAAAACACATATTTAATATTATATTTATGGTAAAGCCAAATTAACAACTACCCAAAAAAAGGTTACAACTTGTCTATAGCTAGTGGTTTCAAGTCCATGGTATTATGCTAGTTATATTTGGATGGAAATAAGCCTATAAATAGGACTATTAGTCTCCATTTTATTGTGCCAAGGGTTAAGAAAATGTGGGATCCCTGGTTGTGAGCTGTAAAGGGCCAAGGGTTTACCAACTTGGGCATGGTTTCATGGAATTCTATTTGTTGGGTTTTACCCTAGAGTTGGGGTTTTCCTAGGGTATTTCTTGGGGTTGCTAGTGTGTGTGATTACTTCTATTGTGTTCTTGTTACCGTTTGTTATTTATTCTATATTGTGTTGATGATTATGTTTATTTACCTTTCCTTTTATACATGACATCAATTAAGTTGAATCTGACATAAGCATCCATAAACCCCCATACAATAGAACCCCAAGCATTCCCAATCCATCAACACATTCAAACATATAACATCGAATTAATCATTTGAAAATAGTATCAACTACCACAACCATTGCACAGAAAGCTATGAACAATAGTTTTTCACCGAAAAACTCCACAAAACACAACTCTCACAACTCCTACCCCAACCTCCACCCAAACTAAATTCAAAAAGGAAAACAAAAATAGGAAAGGCCAATATGTAATCATAGAGTAGAGTTCACCATATTTTTTTACTTCAAATAACTCTCAATAAATATCCATTTGCATGGATTACTTTAACTTTCCTTCTAGTGTTACAGTTCCATTTAGGCTTTGATAAAACATATAATCGTGTGGGTTGGGACTACCCAGTCTTCAGGGCACGCAAAGAGTTGAGTTAATTACTTTCACTCCCCTCCTTTTTAGTAATTTTGTGGAATTATTTTGGGTAGTTCAAAACATGTTCCATTAGAGTAGACTCATATATAATCCTAAAAAGTATATGTAACACATAATAATTTGCAGAAAACCATAGCATCAAATTGCACCCAATAACCAAAATACAAATTAAAAGGAGCTGAAGGATCTAGTTTGGTTTTGAAAAAACAAAACATCTTGTATGAAGTTAGGTTCTACTGTAATCTCTAAAACTTATGTGGAAAAACACATCAATGTTTAAAGAACAATAGTCCTACAATTATATTTAAAAATGAAGAAACCTCTTCATATTTTGCTTGTGAATATGATTGCCTGCAACCTTGGCTCTCATCCATCATCACTGAAGAGTCTAGCTTTGATGTTTGCTACATCCCCACAACTCTCTTAGATAGTAGAACTGCCAATACCTTGGTCAAGATTTAAATGGTTCAGTCTATTATTAATATTCAGGCTATCATCTGTTATGCTATCCTCTAGGTCTGTGATTTCTCCATCTGTGAATTTCTCATCATTATCCTTTATGAGCTTCATTAGAATTTTCCATTTGAAGTCAATGTTCTTAAAAACCTTAGCTTCATTATGCCAATCCTCTTTGTTCAACTCTATTCATTTTCAAATGCCTACATTCTCTAGATTTTTTCTCCACCTTTTATAACCTTAGGCCACCTCACATGATATAGTTTCATCCTTGCATTTGTATCATGAAAGTGATGCCACCATGGCTTGGTGAGCTAACAAGTTTGAAATAATTGTATATCTAACATGACTAGAGGTGCCAATATTCCTATACATCCACATGTGTCACATATTCCATTATTTTCTTGTATCCTGAAATTGATGCCATCACGACTTGGTGAGCTACCAAGTTTGAAAGAATTGTATATTTAACATGACTAGAGGTGTCAATATTCCCATACATCCACATGTGTCACACATTCCCTTATTTTCTTTCAACATGGAGTGTTATGAATTCTCACTTAAATTTTCTTTAGTCCCAACTGATCTCAGTAGTTACTTATTTGGTTCCTCATTTTACTGTACCATCTTGTTACATAGGAAAACCTTAATACAAGAATCTTTGCAACAAGACACCTAATTTCCTTCGATAGATCCTAAATACTCCAATCTCTGATACCGCATTTATCTAAAACCTGATTAATTTAGGGTAGAGTCTCTTTCAATATTGAGTGTATCTTTGCCTTATTCAGTACTTAAGTTAGATCCTGAATTGGAGCATCAAATTTAGCATTTGTTTGATATGCCAATGGAGAAAGAAAAAATGGTACTATCACTGTGATGTATTATTACCCCATCACTCCCATATCTGCCCGCTTGGACCCTAACTGCCCGATCAAGATTTAGTATGAACTAACTCTCAGGAGGTACCTCTCTAGGCAAGGGGTTTTGTTTGGTGGAAAATTGTATCAATTTTTCGATGCATGTCTATATGTGGTCTTGTTTTGACTATTTTTAATATTCCTTTCTTTCTTGACAAACTTTGTTGTTTTTCTATGTACTTTATTTTACTTTATTTTTACTTTATCTCTACTATGTCTGATTTTCAAAAAATTGGGAAGATCTAAGACACTACACAATATGATTGAATGCTAAGATAATATGCTTCAGATTATATGGATTATTACTTATCTTTTGGTATGCCTGTTCTAGCATTTGGTGAGAATTTTTTTCTTATCATTTTGAAGAGGCAAAGTTCTGATCCGCATAGGATAAGTCTCTAAACTTATGGAATTAATAATCTATGTACTTGAAGAGGAAAATAAAAAGTGTAGACAGTGAATAAAAATTGCAGCCATTATGTGTGTACTTATAGCATTGTTTTATAGTTCCATGCATTATGCAAAATCTATAAATAGCTGGTTGCTCTTCAGACAAGAAATCTTGTGATTTTTCCTTCTTGAGTAGCCCATCATGAAAAAATTTGTAAAATAATGCTATACTACATGACATGTTTCATTTGTAGTTTAACTCTTAGTTGCATTATGAGTAGACATTGTTGGGCCCCTGGCCAAGTTTTCCAGTCACTGTCTTTGACAGTATCTTCTCAAAATATACAAAAATTGTTTAGAGACTATATCATAATCTAGAGCATATTAGATTGGTTGCCTATAGAATATTCATACTTGTGCTTCTATTTGTATCAAATAGAGTGCTATATTCTTCATTCATTTTAGATATTCGACAGATAGTTGAAGCATAGTAAACTTTTTGAACACTAAATGATTTTTGGAGAAAATTTCATTTAGATATAATTTTATGCATCAATAGTTTGCATGCAAATTTTATGATAAAATTGTGATTATTGAAGCATTGAATTTTCAAGATCTGTAGACCCCTTGTAATTCTAGCACCTATTTCAAGGAATAGTTTTTACATGAGTTTGATAACTATTCAACTATATTAACTTGGACTAGTTTATGTCCAACATGAGTTACACCACTTTTTGCTTACTATTTTTTCTCTTAAATAAATGAAAATCCTTATAGATAAGTTTGGTGATTACATGCTATGATCTTGTCTATTTTTGAGAAAATAGATTTTATTTTAATTTTGGCTACTGATGATTGTTTAGAATCACAACTACTGGAAGTTGAGACCATGTTGTGGATTTGTCTCATCTTCTAGTGGACATTAGACAAGGAACTTTTGGATTTGAATGAAGGAGATTAACACAAAGTAAGGAGTTACCAACAAAGTTGATCTGAAAACAAATAAATTTTATTTCTAAATTCTAAGGATTTCTTCCAGCAAAGATTCTAACAATTGGGAAAGACTCAGAATCCATCTTTTAAATGCTAAAGTTTGCAAGCTTACCCATTGCAAAGATGTTCGTGATGTGTTTCCTTTGGTTCATCATGGTTATAAAGTATGTCAACATTTTAACCCCCAGCAATTGCAAGCTTCTCAATGGGTAATCTTCCTCTTTATCTTTCGCTACTCATTGCATGTTGTAGCATGTTCATTTTTAGGGGGGGGGAACAAAAAAATTGTATCACAATTACACATAATTACATTGGTGCCTAGCAAAGGGTTCTACCAAGACCTTTATTGCATACTATCACTGGTTTACCTATCAAAGGGAACCGCTTAAAAGATTCTAACCATTTGAACATGAACCATTAGTTCCTTAAGGGTGTAAACGGGTTGGCAGAGTCCAGTCAGACATGTGAGCTATGTCATGAGGTCAAAACCCAAGTGGGTAGGGTGGGTGCATACCCATAAGGTGGCTTTGTCTTGCTAGCAAGGGCCATGATAAAAAAAAAATTCATTTATCCTTTACTCGCCATGCCAATATTTGATCCTTTAGGTGCTTTTGCTTCAAGCATTCCTAGATGAAATGTACAAATTCCTTGCAAATCACCCTTTCTTCAACAACCATCACCCTGACCAATGTGTTAGCACCAAATTTATATTCAAAGCTTCATCTTCGTTAATTTCTTGGGGTATCGTTGAGGGACATGTAGAGCTACAAGCCCCTTTCTGTCTAGCAAGAGTCTCAAAAAATCCTAAAAGTGGTTTCCTCTATGCACTATGTTTCAAACTAGATCAATGACTGCACTATACATATTTTAGATGTCTTTTTCTGTTATTTTCAAAATAGGTTAGGAAAAGAGAGGTAGGTAGAAAAATTTTTCCTCCACCCAAAACAATGATAATTGTACTTCCTACGCAATTCATTATCACTAGTGGAGGAAAGTAGGCCTCTTGCCTTAAATAAGAGAGCCCTGATTTAACATGACTAGAGGTGCTAGTATTCCCATACATCCACATGTGTCACACATTATCTTATTTTCTTCCAACATGGAGTGGTCTAAATTCTCACTTCAATTTTATTCAGTCAAAAATGATCTCCTTAGTTACACTATTTTGTTCCTCATCTTAATGAACCATCTTCTTGCATAGGAAAACCTTATTACAGGAATCATTGCAACAAAACACCTTTTTTCATTAAAGAGATATTGAATATTTCAATCTATAATACCCAATTTATTTTAAACCCAATTTCTTGAGGGTAGAGTCTCTTTCAATATTGAATATATCATTGCCTTATTCAGTAATTAAGTTAGTCTCTAAAATGGGGCCTGCTTAGGCCTTAGCCCCCCCATCAAGATTTAGTATGAACCCATTGGTAAGAGTCAAGACACAATCTGAGCATGAAATCAGGCTTGTAGGAAGATGATCTACATAAGCCACTTGCAATGAAACATAGAATTTGGTAGATACTTTTAATTATGATTAAGTTGCTTTGAGGCAGACTTGGACTCTTGGGGTCACCTCTAGAGCAAGAGTTAAAATTAGAATGCAGATATGATCATGATTTGAATACAATAATTTTTGCTCCTCTGTTGAAATCTCATGTTGACATACATGGGTTCCAAGTGTCCACTCTCAAGGGAACTGATGTATTTTTATTTTGCAACATGCCACATGTTTCTTTTGTCTACATTGACCATCACTGGCACACATTGAAACATTGTACATACTCCAAAGTAAAAAATGTGTTTTTGAGACATATTATATACTTATTTTGTCTCCTTCAATGATTAGAAATTTAGTAGTTGGACCTATTAATGCTCTTTCTCTTTTCTTATTTATTGTATCATACATTTATAAATTTTGTTGTATGTTAGGTTTGTTGTATGAAAGTGGGTTCCAAGTGCCCACTCTCTAAGAGAACTGATGTATTTTTATTTTGCAACATGCCACATGATTATTTTTCCCGCAATGGCCATCACTGGTACCCATTGAGACATTGTGCATAATCCAAAGTAAGAAATGTGTTATTGAGACATACTATTTACCTATTTTTGTTTGCTTCAATGATTAGAAATTTAACAGCTACATCTATTAATGTTTTTTTTTTTCCTTTTTGTTGTATGATAGGTTTGGTGCTATTCCTTGTTATTTTGTTTTTCTTGGTTAGTGCGTGTAAATCATAAGCTCTATCATTCAATAATGAAGGATACATGATGTCAATTTGTGACATTGGTTGAGCATATTTAGTATCCATAAATAAGTTTCTCACAAACAAAAGCATTGAAAAATTTGACTATACAACACAACTTCTTGATGGGTGGCATTTTGGGATGACAATAACAATAACTGGAAGCCTTTATATTGAACTATGATTTCCATTAATACTATTTTTTTATATATGATGTGCATACAATTTTTTTTGCATTCATGGTTTGAATACTAGAATTCTAAGCGCTTATTTCCTTTCCCAAGTTAGTTGATCATAAGTCCCCTCACATATTAACATGGGATTAGAATGCTACAAACTGAAGGATGGGGAACATGGTTTTTTTGGTTTGAATTCTTCCAGTCAATGACAGGAATTTCACCTGTGGACTTATGGAATCCATTCTTAGCTAAGCTGCTATGACTGGGGAATGTAATCCATCAAAAGTCACTAAAGGATAACACATGTCCCATTGACATGAAATGGCTCCTTTCAGAAGCTATCAGCCTACGAAGGTCAAGCATGTGACGAGTGGGATTTGAGTCTATACGGAGAGGATCACAATATCTTTTTTTAGCCACCTATGCTAGATCTCAATGGCACGGGAAACACAATTTGTCTTCCACATAATTATAAATGTCAAATGAGAATTTTTGTATTTCTAATTTGTGCTTTGCAATAATTTGTTCTTTAGTAACTTTGAATTTAATGGAAATTTTGTAAGTAAATGTTAAAGTTGTGTTGGTAAATAATGAAAACTTTTGGTGCATAGTTATGTTGTGGGTAGATGTTCATATTATACATTAATATGCTCAGATGTTATGCTTCTGTACATTTTTCATCAATGATTATTTGTTCTTTGAACATTTTTGGATGATTTGTAGTTAGACTCAAGTTTGCAATATATCGAGGTGTTATTTAACTTTACTCGTCATCGGACACCTCTTAAATTATTTGTAATGTGTATGAGATTTATAGGTCAACCAAGCAAAATTTCTCATGTAATTTTGGTGTTTTTTCTTGTACATGACTCTAGTAAGTATGATAAAGATGCCTATTTTAACTAGAATGACACCATATTTAGTTGATAGATTTACTTGATAGATTTACGTTCTCTGACTCTTATTTGTAAAACCTTTTCCTCCCTCTCCGTTGTAGTCTAGCAACTAAATATTAATCCTATGATGTGCTAATCACAATCATTCAACCTATAGAACTTCGTACAACCCCGAAATATTACACAAAATAATGTACGAACTATTCCCTTCCACATTCCCCGCAGTCATCCTATCGACATTCCTTTGCACCTCTCAGTGCAATTGCTAGTTATCATTGATAGGTAGAGAGTGCTTTCCTTGTATCCATGCAATTGCATCTTTGGATACTTGTGCTTGGTGTGGATTTGGAAGTGTTTGAATGCCCCTTGGATATTTGTTGGTCTAACGTATATTAGCCAAACTTAGTGCTTCCAATTTTAACATTTTTTTAGTGGTTACATTTCAGGATCATTGTTATCAATCATTGTATTTTGACATCTTGAATTAATTAATTACGAGAAGTACTCTCAATTATTTTTCTAGACCCAATAGCCAATAAGATTCAAGAATGTAGCTCATTATTCATAATTGTATCATATATACTCATTGATTTTTACTTTTTTGCATGCAAATCAGTCTTTTAGAGGCAATTTTTTATGCTACCACAATAAATTTACATGATTCATAAGGTGAGAAATCAATCTTTAGTGTAATTGAAAATTTTAGATTTCATTATTATAGTCATTTATAGATAATAAATTTATTCAAAGTTTCACTCCTAATTGAGTATTACACTAAACATATTGAGTATCTTATACATAACTATTCTTCACTCCAACCACTTCTCATAACTTCCATAACCATTAGGTAGGAACTTACAACTTCAATTTTATTTTACTTATTTAGTAAAATATTTGCTAAGACATTACAAAGTTTTATAATTTATTGAAATTTGTAGAATTTACAATTTATAAAGTTTCTAGGTCTATTTTTTTAAATTTGAATTCTTTAAAGGGTGCTAGCTTAGTGTAAGAGCATCTGCTTTACAAGAAGGATGTTGGTGGTTCGATTCCATCATGCCCTAATATTCACATGGAATGGTGATGAGTACTTTTTGGTGACAAAGGCTCTTTTGACCATCACCAATGACCTTATGGTGACATGTTTTGACCCTCACTAAAATATGAAATGGTGATGGTCAACGAATGCCACCATATATATGCATCAATAGTGATGGCCATGAAAATTCCTTCACTATAAATCATATGAAATGGTAAGGATCGCTATTTGTCACTATAATCACTATTCATGATAGACCTTAAATGTCACCACAACACCTATACATTTGGCAGTGTGACCTTTGATGACGTTGAATTTTTGGTGATAGAAGCTCTTTGACCATCACCAATGAGGTTATGGCGACATTTTTCGACCTTCACCAAAATATGAAATGGGGATGTTCAACGAACGTCGCCATATATATGCATCAATAGTGATGACCATGAAAGGCCCATCACAATAAATTTTTGTTGTTAATTTGAAATGGTGAGGGTCACTATCTATCATTATAATCATTATTTGTGACAGACTTTGAATGTCACCAAAAATATACTTTTGGTGATGCCACCTTTGGTGATGTTCACTTTTTGGGTGATGGAGGCTAAGGTTTGTCACCATTTCTCATATGAAATGGTGACGGTCATTATCCGTCATTATAAATCATTATTAGTGTCAGACCTTGAATGCCACCACAACACCTATACTTTTGGTGATGCCACCTTGGCTGACATTAAGTTTTTGGTGATGGAGGCTCTTTTGACTGTCACCAATGAACTTATGGTGACATTTTTCAACCCTCACTAATGTCCTTTTTCCTTGTAGTGAGAACATCTTGTTTCCTTGTAAGCCATCTATAGTATATTCCTTTGTTCCAAAAAGATTTTGTTAACAGAGCTTACCTTTTCTTTGAAGGCTCTATCTTTGAGGAGGAGGGTTCCTCTTGTTGCTCTTCATGTGCCTTCTATGACAGTTTGAGTTATTTTCTTTCACTCCTCCTTGCAGTTTCCCTGCCCTCTTCTATTGCACTTGATGTTGATGTTGCTTCTTAGCCTTCTACTACGTTATAGGCTGCTACTCTTTAGCCTTCTCTTGCTACATTTTCTTCTCTTGTTGTTGTTGCTTTCATTATTGTTGTTGTTGTCCAACAACCTTTCTTTTGTTGTTTTTGGAACCTTTGAGCTTCTGATATTGAAAAAAAAACTTTATTTGACTTCTCTAAGTCATGTCTCAATGAGACTACCTCAGCTTGTAGTCTCTCGCAGCAAGCCTCCTTTATACTTAGTTGATGGTTTAACCTCCCAGCGAGATTTCTAGCCTCTTCTTGTTGAGAAATTAGTTCAACTATTATTTTTCCCAAATTTTGATTCTCAAGCTCATAAACTTCCAGTTAATCCTCTTGCTTGATATTTGCCTCTGATAGGTCCTTGATCTCTTTTAGAGCAGAGATCAACTTCTTTATAGAAAATATCCTTTAATTTAGATCATTGTCTTCTCTATCAAAGGTGTTATCTGAGTTATCACAGCCATGGAAAATTTTAGGGGCTAATGTTCACCTAGTGGGCTAATTTTCCATGATTTTTCCACAAAAAAGATTCACAAATTTCCAATTTTTATAAAATATGATTCACCCAATTTTAGAATATAAAATTATTTTACCTTAAAAATCGCCAACATTATATAGAGACTTGTTTGGTGTGGAATCCCCCCAAGGCATGTTTTGGGGCTTAAAGACTAAGTTTTGACTAAGTCCATTGTAAAGGCTCCGCAATTTGCGGGCGCGGAGCATGAAGTCGTAATAGAGTCACAGGGTTGTCTGCCCTAGCTTTTATAATATAATGTCAACTTGAAATATCTTCCCATGCTCCGTGAACCATGGGATTGTATAAATAGAGAGTGGCTCTGAGTGTTGAAAACATTTAATGACATCAAAGGATGATGAGTCTAAGAGATTGATGAGGCATTGAGTCGAAGTGTAAGTTGTGTCTTTGGATCGTAGAGTAGAAGAAGGCTCTGCAGCTGAGTGCATAGGGGCCTAGTAGTCCGCAGTTGAGTGCACAGACCCCTGCAGTTGAGTGCACAGGGTAGGTCGACTCTGTAACCAATGAAAGCATTAATAAAGAGAAGTTTTACCATATTTCTGTGTATCTTTTCTTGTTTTATGTATTATTGGGTATGAATTGAAATTTTACTATTTATTTGTTAAACGAACTCATATTGATGTGTTGTATATATAAATATAAGATAAGGCATCCATTTACACAAAGATAACTAACTAGTGTAAGAAGACAAGTAAGATCTGGGTGTGACTTAGGGATATAGTACAGAGTGCTAATCCAGCAGTGCGGAAGCCCCACAACCCTGATTAGGGCTGTGTGAAGGCGAATATATCAGTGTGCGAAGGCCAGGGAAGTATGCGAAGTAATCTGCATGAAGGGACTAGCAGTTGGACCAAGTCAACCCCTAAGAAATATCAAGGGTGCAGAAACTTGGTTCCAACACCCCCCCATACTACTTCAAGTGAGACCTCAGTGTGCACTCCGCAGACTATTGCCGAAAGGGCCAGTAATGTAGGGATTTGTTTGGCTAATTAACTCCGAACCTCGGTCAGGCCACAACAAGAAAACAAATGGTTCTGTTGCTGGGACCGGGATCTGCATAGAGATGTCTGATATCATATCACTGGAATCCAACTAAGAAATGAATTGAAGATTGGTTGGATAGGAAGATTCATGAGTTCGCGGTGCAGGAGAACAAGAATCTGCAGCTATCAAAAGAAGACTGGTTAGACTGTTACCTGTACATAGAGATCTACGAAATTTTCTTCGCATCTTTCCCTACCGAGCTATATGAGTGGATCGTGAAGCTAGCAGATAGCCAAGGAAGGTGCAAGCTCGAGAGACCTATTGTGGACTCCAGAATCGGTGTGCAGATTGGAAGCATCGGAAGATAAGATTGTGTGCACTGTTGATCACTGGCTTGATCAAATTATAGGAGGATTCATTACTAAGTTCGCGGTAGATACTTCAGTCAGCTATAGCGAGGCACAATGACACTTCCTCAAAGGACCGCGAGGTAAGTACGTTAAGTTTCTGAACACTTGGATTAAAATGCTACTGTGTGAAAAGTGGGTTATGCGAATAAATTGATGTTTGGGGCTACGTGAAGTGGGAGAATTTATAGAAACGAAGGTATTAGAGTACTAGAAACTAGCCCCTTGATTTCACCTCTGCGAGGGGACGAGGAAGAGCTCGTGAAGGTCTCACCAAGAAGTGCGATCAATTTGATAAGGCAAAGGATTCCGCACATACCACACCACCGCCAGTTTCATTGTCTTCACCTCCATCTTCGCCCATACCACCTCCCCCACCACCGCGAGTCAATATGGCAAGCACGATAAAGTTGCAAGTGTTCAAGGGAGTAGGAAATGAAGATCCAGACCAGTTTTGGTTCGTGATAAAAGTTGTATGGGAAGTGCAAGGAGTTACAGATGAAAATATAAAGAAGGCAACGTTGGTCAACACTCTGCAGGATTATAAACTGACCTGGTACATTAATCATTCTAATGACATTCCAAATGCGAGGATCGCAAACATCTAAACTGTGTTGAACAGGGAATTTAGCAAGTCGAAGTCAGAGGCATAGTCGATCATTAGGTTCAAGGAAATCACAATGCTACCAGGTGAGACCCAAGTTGGATCAGAGACTGAAGTGCATAATTCGCGAAGCTAACATGACGTTGATGGATGGACAACACCGTGAATGGTTTGTAGCATCCCTAATGCTGCATTTAAGGAATGCACTATCACAACAAAGGCTAAAAACTTAGGCCGAGGCCTTGGAGATCATGACGAGACTGCAGGAGACCCTAATACAGAATCCAAACCTGGGAGTTCAACAGATTCACATGCAGCTGAAAAACTTATGCCTTGAGATGTAGAGTCTGAAAGAGGACAGGATAGCTCACCCAGAGGTGTGCAACTAAGTATGGTGTGTTAAATGTAAGGGTCAGGGACATGATAAGGACCATTGTCTGGTGTTTGTGAATTACCTCACGGAAGAAGGACCAATTCCATTGAGACCAAAGGCACAAGCAGGACCTAGCATAGCACCTACATTGTGGTGCGTGATTTGTCAAATAGGAGGAAAGCATGCTATGGATAGTTGCCATTTATTGCAGAAGAAGGCTCTACAGCTGAGTGCATAGGGGCCTAGTAGTCCACAGTTGAGTGCGCAGACCCCTGCAGTTGAGTGCACAGGGTAGGTCGACTCTGTAACCAATGAAAGCATTAATAAAGAGAAGTTTTACCATATTTCTGTGTATCTTTTCTTGTTTTATGTATTATTGGGTATGAATTGAAATTTTACTATTTATTTGTTAAACGAACTCATATGGATGTGTTGTATATATAAATATAAGATAAGGCATCCATTTACACAAAGATAACTAACTAGTGTAAGAAGATAAGTAAGATCTGGGTGTGACTTAGGGATATAGTACAGAGTGCTAATCCAGCAGTGCGGAAGCCCCACAACCCTGATTAGGGCTGTGTGAAGGCAAATATATCAGTGTGCGAAGGCCAGGGAAGTATGCGAAGTAATCTGCATGAAGGGACTAGCAGTTGGACCAAGTCAACCCCTAAGAAATATCAAGGGTGCAGAAACCTGGTTCCAACACCCCCCCATACTACTTCAGGTGAGACCTCAGTGTGCACTCTGCAGACTATTGCCGAAAGGGCCAGTAATGTAGGGATTTGTTTGGCTAATTAACTCCGAACCTCGGTCAGGCCACAACAAGAAAACAAATGGTTCTGTTGCTGGAACCAGGATCTGCATAGAGATGTCTGATATCATATCACTGGAATCCAACTAAGAAATGAATTGAAGATTGGTTGGATAGGAAGATTCATGAGTTTGCGGTGCAGGAGAACAAGAATCTGCAGCTATCAAAAGAAGACTGGTTAGACTGTTACCTGTACATAGAGATCTACGAAATTTTCTTCGCATCTTTCCCTACCGAGCTATATGAGTGGATCGTGAAGCTAGCAGATAGCCAAGGAAGGTGCAAGCTCGAGAGACCTATTGTGGACTCCAAAATCGGTGTGCAGATTGGAAGCATCGGAAGATAAGATTGTGTGCACTGTTGATCACTGGCTTGATCAAATTATAGGAGGATTCATTACTAAGTTCGCGGTAGATACTTCAGTCAGCTATAGCGAGGCACACTGACACTTCCTCAAAGGACCGCGAGGTAAGTACGTTAAGTTTCTGAACACTTGGATTAAAATGCTACTGTGTGAAAAGTGGGTTATGCGAATAAATTGATGTTTGGGGCTACGTGAAGTGGGAGAATTTATAGAAACGAAGGTATTAGAGTACTAGAAACTAGCCCCTTGATTTCACCTCTGCGAGGGGACGAGGAAGAGCTCGTGAAGGTCTCACCAAGAAGTGCGATCAATTTGATAAGGCAAAGGATTCCGCACATACCACACCCACCCACACCACCGCCAATTTCATTGTCTTCACCTCCATCTTCGCCCATACCACCTCCGCCACCACCGCGAGTCAATATGGCAAGCACGATAAAGTTGCCAGTGTTCAAGGGAGTAGGAAATGAAGATCCAGACCAGTTTTGGTTCATGATAAAAGTTGTATGGGAAGTGCAAGGAGTTACAGATGAAAATATAAAGAAGGCAACGTTGGTCAACACTCTGCAGGATTATACACTAACCTGGTACATTAATCATTCTAATGACATTCCAAATGCGAGGATCGCAAACATCTAAACTGTGTTGAACAGGGAAGTTAGCAAGTCGAAGTCAGAGGCATAGTCGATCATTAGGTTCAAGGAAATCACAATTCTACCAGGTGAGACCCAAGTTGGATCAGAGACTGAAGTGCATAATTCGCGAAGCTAACATGACGTTGATGGATGGACAACACCGTGAATGGTTTGTAGCATCCCTAATGCTCCATTTAAGGAATGCACTATCACAACAAAGGATAAAAACTTAGGCCGAGGCCTTGGAGATCATGACGAGACTGCAGGAGACCCTAATACAGAATCCAAACCTGGGAGTTCAACAGATTCACATGCAGCTGAAAAACTTATGCCTTGAGATGTAGAGTCTGAAAGAGGACAGGATAGCTCACCCAGAGGTGTGCAACTAAGTATGGTGTGTTAAATGTAAGGGTCAGGGACATGATAAGGACCATTGTCTGGTGTTTGTGAATTACCTCACGGAAGAAGGACCAATTCCATTGAGACCAAAGGCACAAGCAGGACCTAGCATAGCACCTACATTGTGGTGCGTGATTTGTCAAATAGGAGGAAAGCATGCTATGGATAGTTGCCATTTATTGCAGAAGTACATGCAGAATTCGCAACAGTTGTTCTGTAATTTTTGTAGATCAGTGGGACATGGTGAGTGCACCTATAGAAGCTATGAACTGATGATGCATAGGACTCCCACCTATGGAGTTTAGGCCGAAATGTGGATCCTTGACCAAAATGCAGCGATGGCGTGAATCAGATTGCAGGGGCACAGACGAGGCCGAGGTGGAGGAGGACCTGGAAGAGCTTGCAGACAACTGATATGTTACAATTGCGGAGGGCTAGGACATTATGCCTACAATTGTACGAAACCAACAAGTTCATCATGCTTGTATTGTTCATTGTTTAATCATGAGACAGAGGATTGTCCTACACTAATAGCACAGTTGTGCCACAATGGAGCGCTCCAACCTCCCCGACTCTGAACCTACAAATGATGAGGTCTAAGTCGCACAAGGAAGACCCTAATGTGAATATTGTGCTCAAAAGTGGAATTACGATGGGGGATGACAAAGGTAAGCAACCTGAAGATAGTACTTGGGTTCACAAGGCTTCGATGAAAGAACCAAAGTTTGATTTGGAGCATGCTAAGGAAACCTTCATGGAAGCCAGGAAGAGCTTCGTTGATGCCTCCACTTCAAGAAGAAAAGGAGACCAGAGCAGGAAATGGGCCCATCGATGCTCACGACATTCCTGGAAACATGAATGAAGCTGTTGCACGACAACAAGGCTGTAAAGGGACCGCATGAACTCATTAATAAATGCTCTAGGACTATGTCAAGAGAACTGCACGTAGTCCAAACGATTGGAAAGCATGCAACAATGACGAGAAGAGAGATGAGATTGACCATGCAGATTAGGGAATATGAGATGGACCAAGTGATTCTGGACCTAGGATCAGACGTGAATGTTCTGCCGAAGAAGACATGGGAGCACATGGGAAGGCCTATGCTACAATGGTCTCCTATCCGGCTGAGGATGGCGAACCAGCAAAAGATCATACCTATGGGAAGATTGTAGGGAATCACCCTAGATATTGAAAGGGAAAGTGCACTAGTAGATTTTCAAGTGATAGAGATTGTGAATGACAACAATCCCTACCCCATGCTATTAGGAATCGATTGGGTCACTGACATGAATGGGGTGATAAATCTGAAGAAGCATAAGATGATTTTTGAGAAAAAGTATTTGCATGTAGTCATACTATTGGACCCTATAGAAGGATCGCACTACATGGAGCCAGTGCACAACTATGAAAGAAATGACGACTTAGACTGCGTCTACAAGATAACTGCACGAGAGAAAGACTGGGTAAATCCCACCGCAAATGGACGAATCTCATGGGAGCGTAAAATTTCCTGTACATCGCATTCGGACGAAGAGATAGAGCAATGGCAGAACCTCTTACATGAGGTAACCACGCTGAACTATAACATGATGACGAGATCGTTGCCCTATGTATCGATAGAGGTAAGGGATTTACCTATGTATGATGGGTTGAGCAAGGTAGATGACTTCCTGAACAGATTCGAAAGGGAGGTGTCGAAACAGCAACGTGTCGAAGCTTTGAAATGGGTATTGCATGCTATGCCCACAAGGTGGTGGGGTACACACCAAGGAAGCTTTGAGGAGTGGAGTGAATGTAGGAGATGGATGTGCATACAGTTCAGGAAGCCTCAAATGCACTTCATAGACAATATCGTCAGCCAGAATGGTCTGTGTGCACAACTGTCCAAATGGATACAGGCATATCTTAAAAAACATGCGCGGATGCACACAGACTTCACGTTGGGTGACACGATCAGTAAGCATGTGCGGGCGAGGCACTTGCAGGAATGACTCCTTAGGATGGAACAATAGAGTATGGGGGGAACGAGTGGGCAGAAAGCTATCCATGCAGTAGCCTTTAACAAATTATGCGAAGCACTGAATAAGGTACACAATACGCAATGGACTGATTGGGACCTGCGCGTACCAGCGGTTCTTTGGGCTTATAGGACCACATGCAAGAAACTGACGATGCAGACACCTTCGAGGCTGGAGTATGGAGTGAACGCTTTAACCCCCATCGAGTATAAAATTCCTAGTCCACGCATAGCAGTGCCCATAGATATGATGGCTCGTGGAGCCTTGGAAGAAGGGGTCACGTAACTGAACAAAGCAGAACACTTAGGACCTAAGGAAGAAATTTGATAGGGTGATCTTAGGATTCGAGAACTTATGAAAGAAAGGGTGTGATTAAGGGAGGAAAGCACTCTACTGGAATTAGAAGTCAAATAGCTTGAGGACGAAATAAAGAAGTATTTTTTTGATCAGGAAACCAGGGTGATAAAACAGGGTGTGTGTGATCCCGTTGAAAACTTTCGGGACTACCGCCAAAAATTGATCAGTCAGATGCCTTGGATTGGATCGCATATTACTAAATAGATCACCCATGGTGATGCATTGTAGATGATAAAGTGTGCGACGTAGCCAGTAACAATAAAACATGGATGTTTTCTAAGAAAGGTAATGAATGACTAGTTGAAAACCTATACAGGTGTCACGGCAACCTAACTATCTGTGGGAAGTACAGTCTTAGTGCTCCAAGTAGTTGAAAGGAGGCACAAGACTATAAACTACTCTTCCTAGGAGCTGAGCGATGTTGGAGATGCGTGCAGGAGAAAAGTGTCACATGGTCTGCGGTCGCGCAAGGGGGGTTGTGCTACCACGCAGGTTTGCTGGAACGTGACCCTTGGAGTCACTATTCATTATGTTATGCTAAGTAGGAGACCAAATGGAGCGAGTGGCAAGCATTTAAGACGTGCTTTATGGGCAACATTTTGGAAAATCTTTTGCCAAGGGAGCATTAATAAACTAGATTTTGGGGAAACGGTTGAATTCAAATTCAAAAGACGTTATAAATTACAAAGGGCTGCCTAACAAGAAATGCTTGTTCATTTGCAAACTGAGTTGTCATATGCCCAGCATATTCTGAGCCAAGACCTATTTTCCCTATGCAGAGCATTGATTGAGCCCCTAATTAAGTAACTGAGATATTTCTGGACGAGCAAAATGGCAGCATCTGAGGAAGATAGGGAGATTGTAGAGATGACCACAGAAGAGGCCGTGCAAGCCCTAACTGTGGAAGATTCCCTTGAAGGTGTTAGGATTGTGGAAGAAATCCCTAAATCACCGCACATGCTGAGGACAAATAAAGACAAACAACCGATGATTTTGGTGCATGTCTCCCCATGAAACCCGCTGTGCACCAAACTAACGATGGAGGAGAAAGGGAAAGCAGTTAACTTGGAATTTGACAAGGAGGAGGAAGACCTGGAGGACCTCATAATTGAAGAAGATGTGGACGAGGTAATGGAGGAAGAAACTGAGCCTGCACACCCTCCAACCAAGTTTCCCACATATATCCCTCCGCGGAAGGGGAAGGAAAAAGTTCCCAAGGACCTCATTGAGAGTAAGAGCTCTCTCCAGACTCCGCTCTTCCCAAATGACATCATCTTTAAGGGCATGCACCTGTGATGGGTGCCAAATTTGAAGTTTGAAGATTGGGATCTCACTGACCACGAGAAATTCCCTCACCTAGAGACCACGCAGCTCATGGAACCCAAGTAGAACACTGCGACGGGGGTTATAGAATTGGAGCCATGAAAGTTGTTATGTAGAGTGGAAAAAGCATGGCTATTAAACCTGCTCTGGGTGCCACATTTCCACTATGCCCCAGTAATGATCTTCATCATAAGGCAGCTGCTCTCCCTGGTGCATGGTGGGTGTTTGTGGCTAGAGGAGCCCATCCCCATCATGGACCACTTAATCCATCGCATTACCCAGCTTCCATGCAAAGGAGAGGACCCCGCAGACATCTCGGAGGGGAAGAGTAGTGATTTGGCCATCGTGGAGGCCATGAAGAAGATATAGAAGCTGGAGAAGAAGAAATAGGGTTACGCAATCTCCAGTATCAACAAAAAATTAGTCAAGGTGGCGACTCAGATACTGGCAGGAAAGGTCATGCAGAAGTGTCGCGCAGACGAGGTACCCGCGCCAGTGGTGGCACTTGCTGAATAATGCGTGGAGGGGGTCCAGTTTAACTGGTCTGAGTTCTTATGCAAGGAGTTCCTAGAAAATATCCGCGAGGCACAGGAACAAGGAAAAACATTCCACTATGCATGGCTTCTGTTGTACATAGTGCTGGTGGCAGGGGAATTGCCGAAGGATAGCGAGTTCCCCATAATTGACACGGATCTACAGGAGGCCGCGAAGTATGCTTCACTGTGGGCCACAAAATATGTGAACCGGATCCGCAACAACAAGATATTTTGGGTTTTCATGGAGATGAACATCAAAATGGGGATTAACCGCAAACTGTGGTTATCACCCACTATCTACAATAGCCTGCAAAGTTTTGAAAAATTCAAAGTGGACTTCCACAACATATATATGAGAGCGAGAAAGGACTCAGCCAGGAAATGGAGTGAGCTACGCTTCATAGCCACAGATTATGTAATTTTCAAGTTACTGGAGACATGGCTACCGGGGTGGCATGCCCTAGACATTGCGACAGTGGAGAAGTATGCGCCACAGAAGAAGAAAGAGGAGGCCAAGTTGTGCATGGCACAATTGGTAGAAAAGAGAAGGAAATAAGCAACGACAGCAAAAGTGTAGGAGGTGCAGGACGCTGTGCAGACAGCAGCAGAATAGAAAAAGGCCACAGCAGCAGTAGCACAGGAGGCAGCCAAGAAGGTGCGCGAGGGCCAAAGGTCGCCTTCACATGGCAAGAGAAAGAAATGGAAATAGAGGAAGCAGAGGGCGGCACGGACCCACAAACAATGTCAACACTACTGAAGCGCCAACGCCTGAAAGAGCGAAGGGATCCGCGCAAAAAGGTGAAAGCATCCAAGTTGTCGATTGACTCGATCACCCTTACTGAAGGTGATCTGCACGACATAGGCGAGACAGTGCGCGATGTGACCAACGAGGCCTTCCAGAACTTCGCAGAGGAGAATTAAATTGTTTTGGGGGCCCTCCAAGCACAGATTCAGGAGTTGAAGGTACGCACTCCTCAAGTTGGTACCCTTTTGACCAGCCTCGTAAGTGGGATAGCTACAGCTAAGAAAATGTTATGTGTTTGGACAACAAACGCAATAGTGCTGCCAGAGGGGGCACTGGTTACAACGAATGAGGCCGATAGGCCTATGGTTAGTGCACTAAAAGGGATAGGGATCAACATGGTTACACTCTCGTGGGAGACACTATATGTTCCGCAAGATGGGATTACTCTAGAACTGTGGGCTAGGGAGAGCCGCGCATTGCAAGTGCTAAGCGAGCAAAAGATTAACATGGAGCAGTTGGGCTTGCAACGTGATGAAGTGGTGTCATAGAATAGGAAAATGGTACAAGTACTGGAAGAATCCTGCTAGGTGGTCCCTGAGCTGGCCATCCCCGCAGACGCGCCAACAGAGGCGTGCATAAACAGATTAGCAGCAGGGGTGCACAAAGCATGAGAAGAAATGACCAAGGTTCAGCTAGAGGTAAACCTTCAGATAGCAGAGCTATGGTTGAAGGCAAAGTCATCCACCTCTTCAGAAGTCAAAGAATATCTCGACAGTACTATTACATCGAGGATGGAAGAAATCAACAGTGCAGTAAGGGACCGCACCAGCATGTTGGAAAAGTCCTTCGAGGTCCTCACTAATCTACAGGAGGACCCTAACATCGAATGCTTCGAGACAGAGGTGTATGAGCTCCAAAAGTCGTATGACAGCATCAAAGGGACCACGCAGATGGTGGCCCTCACTCAAAGGCTCGTGCGAATGCAATAGGCCAAAGCACTGAAAGAGAAGGTGGACGCAGTAAGACATTGAGAAGTAGTCTTGAAAGCACACATTCAGCCTTAGATGGACGAGGCCTTCATCATTACAACAACAATTGAAGGCAAGCTAGCGCAAATGTAGGGGATGTAGGAATAGATGTAGGTAAGAAATTTCGACACCGCAGTCTCGGAACAACGTGTACGGGAGATTCAGCAGGCAGCCGCTCAGTGCGCTGCCGACCTTACTTGAGTAGAGTTAGAGGGTCTCCACGTAAAGATCTCAATACTGACAGAGTGACTTGAGGGAAACTAACGATGTTTGTGTTGGGGGCTTGTTGGGCATGGAATCCCCCCAAGGCATGTTTTGGGGCTTAAAGCCCAAGTTATGACTAAGTCCATTGTAAAGACTCCGCGATTTACAGGTGCGTAGTGTGAAGTCATAATAGAGTCACAAGGTTGTTCACCCTGGGTTTTGTAATGTAATGTCGGCTTGAAATATCTACCCATGGTCTGCGCACCATGGGATTGTATAAATAGAACGAGGCTCTAAGTGTAGAAAACAGTTAATGACATCGAAGGATGATGAGTCTAAGAGATTGATGAAGCATTGATTCAAAGTGTGAGTCGTGTCTTTGGGTCGTAGAGTAGGAGATGGCTCTACAGTTGAGTGCACAGAGGCCTAATAGTCCGCAGCTGAGTGCGCGGACCCTTGCAGCTGAGTGCGCATGGCAGGTCGAGTCTGTAACCATTGAAAACATTAATAAAGAGAAGTTTTACCATATTTATGTGTATCTTTTCTTGTTTTATGTATTATTGGGTATGAATTGCAAGTTTACTATTTATTTGCTACATGAACTCATATGAATGTGCTGTATAAATAAATATAAGATAAGGAATCCATTTACACGACGATAACTCACTGGGGTAAGAAGATAAGTAAGATCTCGGGTTGACTTAGGGAAATAGTGCAGAGTGCTGCTCCAATAGTGAGGAAGCCCCACAACCATGGTTAGGGCTACGTGAAGGCTAGGGAAGTGCACGAAGTAACCTATGTGAAGGGACTAACAGTTGGACCAAGTCAACCCCTCAAACATCTCAAGGGTGGAGACCTGGTTCCAGAACCCCCCCCATACTTCTTTGGGTGAGACCTGAGTCCACGCTCCGTGGACTATTGCCGAAAGGGCTAGTAGTACAGGGATTTGTTTGGCTAATTAACTTTGAACCTGAGATAGGCCCCAACAAGCCAACAAGACTATCTATAAAATCATTATAAATTTTAATAATTTTACTAATATATCAATAAACATTTTATAGTTTACATATTAGGGATTAGTGAGATTTGCCAATGTTTTTAAACTTCAAGAAATTTTTCCATCCTTAAAATTTTCCTTGATCATAGGGATCTAAGCCCATCTTTGTGTTCATGGAGTCTTCCATAGGTCTAAAGTTTATTCCTTCTTCTTCATCTAAGGACCCCTTATTTCCTATTTCTACTATACGGCTCTATCTTCATTACAACTACTAGATGCATGGTTATCTCTATCTTCACATGAGCATCTAGATAGTGAATGACCTACTTCTTTACATTTATCACAAGGAAATAGCATACCTTTTAAGAAACATGGTATCTCCTCTAAGACTTGTATCTCATCAATGAAAGTGTGATGAGAAACAACTTCTCCACTTTTTGGTTTGTTGCTAGAGCAGCGAGGCTCCTCAACTTCTTCTTGGGCCACATGACTATCTACACTATGCAGACATTGCAGATTATCCAAAAAATCTATTGCTAACATGCAATGCCTCACTTTTTCAGCATCTTGCTTAGATATCCCTCTCATGATGACCTCCTTGGCCTTTACATTCTTCTCATTCTTCTCTCTATACTAAAAAGAGCACCACATGTCAACATTTAAGGCCGGTAAACATTCCATCATCAAAACCTCCCAGAATTCATAATCGAGCCCATGGTATGATTCATTTAAAGATGCAAATCATGTTGTTGTTAGTCAAACTTCATTAGCCATTATTTCCCTTTCATATACCTTCTACCAATTAAGCTATTTCTGAAGGAACGTTTCTCTGATACCAATTGTTGGAAACAATGTTAATACTAAGAGGGGGGCGTGGATTAGTATTATGGCTATATTTTATTTCTTTATGCCAGATTACTTTTATTATTTAATCATTGAATTCATCCACATAACCAGCAACAATCTATAATGTGGCAGCAACATTATCTCAACATACAAGCACACAAACCATAAGCCTCATACACATAAACACAAGTTTTTCACATGGAAACCCCTTTGGGAAAAAACCACAAACCTTGTTGTTTTTATTGATGTAAATATAAGAACCTACTCTATTAGATCAATTTTTTTGTGAGAACCCACTCACAAGAAGCACCTACTCCATTTGATTTCTTTGTTAGCACCAACTAGTAGAAAGCACCAACTCCCTCTATTTGTAGACACTTGTCTAGCTTACCAGAAGCACCATATGATGCACCGACATCATGGATTTGTTGCAAACACCAACTTGTAGCTCCTTGGATTTATCAAAGCATTAAATTGTAGGAGGCACTAACCCCAAGCCTTCCCAAGCTCCACTAGAGATGGAAGCACCAATTTCCTATCTGTAGGAACCAACCCACATTTAAATAGGAACTGAATGTCCTCTGTGATTTGGAAGCAACTCTGCTTGATCTCAACTTTGATATATACTTACTCTGTTGCACTTTCAAGCTCTCTACAACTCTCTTCAGTAGCCCTGTGATCAAATCAACAACACTCACTCTCACCCCTCTACTCTAAACATCAGTCACTCTACTCTCTACCACACTACTCTCCACAACACAAAATCTTCTCTCAGCTTTGCTTCACACAGAACAGGCTCATGTATCAGACTTCTTCTCATAGTAACTCATAGGAACCTTCAACCTTCCACACAGAACATAGACACTTCAGCATTAAACACATAGCAAAGGCACTTTAGCCTTGCTTACATATCGCACATGCACCTTCAGCCTTGCTTACATACTGAATAGGAAACTATCACCTTTCACACATGGATCATTGCTCTCAAGGTCTCTTTACCTCTACATAGGCACTCTCAACCTCTCTCTATAGAACTGGCTCTTCCTTATCCTAACATAACACTGCTGACACTCAGAGCTCTTTCCTCTTGGCTCTCTAGAAACTCTACTGCTTTCCCCTACATGCTCAATCGAGCTCCTGGGTTTTGTTCATCTATTGTTCACCCCAATCAATTTTGTTGCAAGTCCTTATTTAACACTACACATTGTACTTAGGCATGGCCCTGCATTATGTTATCTGCATCGGACTTGGTCTCTTCCACTATATTCACTTGAGAATGGGCCTCTGATTGTCCTAATTATTTTCTCTATACTGAGAATTAATTCTCAATCCACCTGCATACTCAAGCTAGGCACATTCCTCTCTATGTTGCATCTCTCCTATCACTGAGGATCTCCATGCTGAGAATTTCATCTTAGTCCACCTGCACACTCCACTGAGACTCTCCATGCCTCTCCATGGCTTACAGTACTTCAGCATGGATTTTCTGTTTTGCATTTATTTCTATAATGCGTGCACAGGATATCGCTAGAGACCAACTTCATTACCTCTGCATTTACGCTTAAGCTACCCACCTATCAAACCTTCAAGGTCTTGTACTCTATTATCAGATAATTCACACCATAGTGCTATATCGAAGCTTCCACATCAGAGCTTTACAGTGACACAATTTTACACATTGCCGATTGTCGATCTTCAATATTCAAGCCCCTTTCAATTAGGTCCTTGATGTATCTTTTCCATAAGACCAGGTGCTATGACTAAGTGCCAACCATATCGAAGCCCCCTTATCATTGATTTTCATCTGCTACACATATGTCAACAACCACAGACCACCGATTTTCGATATCTGATTTCCTAGCTCCTTTCACTTAGGCTTTTACCACACATTTCTCACCATCAGACCGAAGGCCATGACTAGTGGTTTAACCTTAAGGTGCTTAAGTATTTAGACTCCCCTTGGGGGCTACACTCCCTTTTTTATGCATTACACCCTTCATTTTCTGAGTTTCTCCTAGACCAAGTGCTAACCACATCGGAGTGCCCTTATTAGAAATTTTCTCTTGTTGCACATATGCCAGCAACCATACATCATCGATCGACAATCTATGATTTCCTAGATCCATGCTGCTTAGCCCTTGCCACACATTTCTCACCACATGACTAAAGGTTGTGACCTAAGGCTTAGCCTTAAGGCGCTAAGGCCTATAGATTCCTATTTGCAAGACTTTTTCCTTTTCTAAATCACCGCGCCCTTGGTTTCTTTAAGCCTTCACAACCACCCGCTATCCCACATCCCGGCGAAATTTCATTTTTGCACATGAGCCACCATTGCAAACCTTCGATTTCTGAATGCCAATCTGACATCATCACTGCCACGTGGCACTCCCTAAGTGGTGACACATGTCACTCAGATATGGCCCATTAGGCCACCCAAAACAGTCAAATATGCCTACCACGTCTCCTTCCATACCGCCACATTATGCTTATTTCAGGTGCCACTTAGCCTTATCAGAACCAATCAAATCCTGCCATGTGTCCTCATCATAGCTCACCACATGATGCCATGTGTCCTTATTGGATCTTACCAAATGCTACCATATGTGCTTATCAGAGCCAACCAAGCACCTCCACGTATCCTCCTGGAGGAGAAAGAAAGAGGCCCGCCATGCTTGGTTCTGTAGTGATTTTCCTTGTAAAAATATTTTTGGCTCTCCTGGTGATTTAACAGTGGAGGTTGAAATTTGACAATTTTTTTTTGTTGCACCCATGCTAGCCACCAAGAATCATTGATTGTGATTCAACGGGACCTCCAATATGTGATTCTCTAGGACCTCCGATTCACTAAAAGTTCCAATATGCAGGATCTCTAATCATTGTGCGATGCACCTTAGAACCTCCAACTTCTGATTATCAGGACCTTTGCTTATCGATATCACTAATCGTTGATCGATGATTTTCTCTCATAGTGCTATGCACCTGGATCCTCCAATTTCTTATTGTTGGGATGGAATACTACTGCTACTCCGATATGCGATATTACTCCCTACTTAAGGCTTTAAACCCATGAACTTCAGTAGGTCATAACCTTTGAACCATAAGTCCATTTTTGGACTTCCACATATTGTTGGAAATATCTTCCTGAGCACTTTCCAAAGGAGAGGGTCAGATTAACCTTTGAGTTGACCTTCTACCTCAAACGATGGCTCCAAACTCACTATCAATCTTCTACTCCTAAACTCTTTAGACAGTTGGGAAGCACACCCACAATGTGTCCTTAACATGAGGCTTGCAACAACCATGCACTTCCATCCTGTTCCATCACTGTAATCATCATTTCATGGATTCCCCAATAAGCCCTATGTTGTGATGATTCTCTACATGAAACTTGCAGCTACCAAGGGACTCCTCCTAATCCATCAATACCAGCATCTGCTACAACAAGTAACCAAGCTTGTCTGGTTGACATCAATGGAAACACTCCTGCCAACTATTAGGAAAGAAAACTGGCCCATACAACTCCTCTGCTTGACTATTGAAATCAATGCCAACACACCTACAGATGCCTTCTCAAGGCCACTAGACATGCACATAATGCCAACTCTCCAACAATTCGAGCCATATTTCTGGATCGGGCTCCTATACCAAATGGTTTGAATCCTAATTGGGACTTCATATCGCAGATATCCCTTGTATGTTGGTGAGATCAAGTACCATCAACATTATGGCACTAGAAGGAGGGTATCCACCCTTTTATGTTTGACAATTTACCTCACCTCAGAAATGAAGCATCTTTGAAAGGCAACAATAGTCCAAGTTCAATTCCAACTCCTATTCCTGAGATGTAGAATCTTCTCATATTGGTCTAGAAAATACTTTTTAATTTATCTACGATCAACTCTAGACAATATGGCCAATTACTCACCAGTTTACGAGAGCTCTTGGACTTCTTCTTATTTCTCGTAATCTTCCTCATTATCCAAGAAAGAAAGAGACAACTCGTACTAGTGTATTAGTTTCATTAATGGAATATTTTGTTATTTCCACCATAGAAGAGTTAGAATAAATTTCGAAAGAGGTAGTACAACAAGGGGATCTACGACCTATTGACGAAGGTGATAAGGGAGGTTTTCAATTTTCTGATGAAGAAAAAGTGAGGTACGAAGAACAACCTGATTATAATGAAGATTTGAATGGCGAAGGAGAAGAATATTTAGATTCCAAGGAAGAGGAGGAAGAAGGAGAATACATGGCAGATTAAGATTTAGATTAGATGGCCTTAGGGCCACTTTATCTTTCGGATAATCTTCACCGCATTCCTAACATCATGAGAAGTTGTTATCAAAGTTTGATCCTGACAAGAAGACAAAACTTGAATATCATATTGACAACTTATACATGAATTTGTGAATGCTTAAGATATGATTTGATGATGTATATTGTAGACTTTTTCCATACACCTTAGAAGGTAGAGTTTTTATATGGTATCATAGTCTTCCACCCAATTCCATTCACAATTAGAGGAATTTCAATAAATTGTTTTCAGCGAAGTTTGTGGATGATAAAACTCCTTCCATGTTGTTAAGAGAAATCGGGAACCTCAATATGGGAGACAAAGAGAGAGTAAAATATTTCAATCAAAGATTCACCCATATATTAAATAAGTTTTCCGTAGATATGAAAACACATGATGACATCACTAAAGATTATTATACAACTCCCTTTCCCAACAATATCTTTTCTTTTTTCAAGAGAGCTACAAAGGATATATTGGCTTTAAATTGTATAGAATCCATTGCTATTGAAAAGGATCCGCATTCAATTGGGGTCATTGTAGACTCTAATGATTCTAAATGCTCCAAGGATGTGGGTAAGAAAAATCAATCCTCTTCAACCAAAACTAAGAAAAATGATTCTTTTGACACGGAAATCTTGACCAAGTTCTTGAATATAGTGACTAATGAAGTATTTGAATTAAAGATAATGTCGAGCAAGGCATTTACCAGCATCAAGACCTCCAAGTCATTTTTTCTTAAAAGAAATAACAAAAATCAACCAAACAAATCTGCTCAGAGACCACATTTTGGGTTTAATGTTGAAATTCTAGGAATAGAAAACTATTGCACCTTCCATCAGGAGAGGTATTCATAGAAGACATGCCCACATTGGAACCAAAACATGAATGTTATGGTAGCTTAAATTATTGATATATTATTAGAAGATGATCATGCTGATCAAACTAAAGAGACAAATGAACCTTCCACATTTGAGGAAAGTACAAGTGCGAGACACTTAGTTAATGCATTCGACATCATATTCATTTCTGTTTAGAAAAGTGTTGAATAAAAATTGGTAATTGAAGCTCCTCCTTAGTCTACAACTGGTCAATATAATATGAGGAGTAAAGGGCCAGTTTCTAAGAAATAGTTGAAGAAGCAACTGTTAAGGAATATTCTACCACCAACTCAACCTTCTCATAATGTGTAGAACAATATGGAAATGCTTCAACTTTTAAGAATGCTTCACAAGTAATAATAAAAATCCTGTCACTCCAGAAGTTTTCGACAAATTTACACCTATAGATACCTAAGCATTTCTAGTTAGAAATGAAACTATTGATTATAACATCATTGAAGATATGAAGAGAGAATGTGCCAATATTATGATTTTTAATCTTTCTAGTATAACAGGCCAACATGAGCTAATTGTCCAAGATTTCTCATCGCAGGCCCCATCAGGTGACAAAGTCTCCACTTTTCAAGCCATTTTTTGCTAAGTCTCTTGGTATTGTTGAATCTGTAGTTAATGTTGTAAACTTAAATACCAACACTCTCTTCCCCTCCTTTCTCTTAACATTTGAGATATTTAATTACAATGTCCATAATTTTTTGGTCGATTCTGGTGCATCTGCAAATGTAATGCCCCTATCTATAGCAAAGAAAATCAATGTTAAATACGATAAAACCAATGCATGGATCATACAACTGGGTATATCATTATTCTATACAATTGGTGAACTCAACAATGTTATCATTCACTTCTCATTATACTATAGAGTACACCAATGCATCAATATCATTATTGCAGACATTCATGAAGCCTATGGCTTACTTTTGAGTAGAGATTGGTCTAGTAAGCTACAAGGATATTTCTCAATAGACCAAACACATTTATGGATTTCATATAAGGAAAGAAATAACCAGATTCGTGTAGAAAGTGAGACTTATATGAAGAATGACACCACTTGAAGGAAATAATGAGCTAGTCACCTTTGGCAACATTATTTTTGAAAAAAATATTTTAGAGATTAATCACAGGTGTTATCAAGCATAGCCATCACCCATCCCACTAGATACACAATTTTATCTCCTTCCTTGTAGTCCAAATGGTGCAAATGGATCTTGTACTATAGATGTACATAGTAATAGTAGTGTAGGGACTAGCTTAGTAGCTACTAATTTTTGGACCTTGTATTTTGATGGATCTAAGACTCATGATGGCTCAGGAACTCGTTGTATTCTTATAGATCCACATAACAAAAGGTATATTTTATCATGTTGTATGGAATTTGAGTGCATGAACAATACTTCAAAATAAGAAGCACTCATTTTGGGAATAAAGAAATCCATTGACCTCAAGGTGAAGGTACTTAAGATAATTAGTGATTTATATATTGTCACTTGTAAGGTACTTAACACTATCCATTGTTTATCACCAAATATGAGAAATTACTAGAAAAAGGTATGGTGACTTATTTCTCATTTTAAATAATTTAATATTATTTTTTTCCGAGAATTAGAAATGTTTTTGTAGACATATTAGCTGATTCATTGGTTAGGATGTCACCTTTATGTGATGGTATTTCTATAGATATTACTTACAAACCATCTGTGTCCAATAACATGACTAACTTTTATGTTTTTATTGATGACCAAGAGATACTGCATTTTATAGAAAATGTGGATATGTTTAAAGATTTGGCCATATATGAAGATAAGCACAATAAGGATTTGCAGGGAGAAGCTGAAGAACCAAAACCAAATATTATTCCTAAAGGTGTGGTGTCTCGAGAATAATTTTATGACCCACAAAACTATTTTAGAGGACGAGTTAACATGGAGATTCAAAGCTCAAAGTTATCATATGAACAAATCAACCTAGGAACCCATAACGATCTGAATTATGTAAACCTTGGTACATGTTGTTCTCCACAAGAAAGGAAAGAATTTATTTGTCTTTTCAAGCAATATCGTGATGTGTTTGCATGTACATACGATGATTTAAAGACATACGATATGTGTATCATCCAACATGTTATTCCCATTAAATAAGGGGGAAAGTCGTTCCAATAAAAGTCGACGAAATATCATCCAACGCTTGAGCCCCTGATCGAAAAGGAGTTAAGGAAGTTGTTGGATGCTCTGATAATCTTCAAAGTGAGACATTGTACTTGGATTTCCAACTTAGTCCTTCTAAGGGGAAAGTCCAGTGAGATATGCTTATGTGTCAAATTTCGTAACCTCAACCAAGCATCAAATAAAGATAATTACCCAATGCCATCTATGGAATAAATACTCCAAAGAGTACCTGGGTTGGAGATGTTCTTGTTGCTAGATGGTTTTTCTAGATATAATCAGGGGCTAGTAGCATAACCTGATCATCTAAAGACAAACTTCAGAACAAATTGGGGAAACTTTTCATTCAAGTGCATTCAATTTAGGCTTATTACTGCAGGAGCTACTTTTCAAAGGGTTATGGACATTGTGTTCCATGGTTTAATTGGAAAAAGTGTTGTAGTTTTTTGGATTATGTAACCATATTTTTAAAGAAGAGATCAGATCATGTGCATCATCTAAAGAAGATATTCAAGCAATGTCCTAAGTATGGTATTTATTTGAATCCGAAAAAGAGCATCTTTGGTGTGTCAAGAGGTGCTCTCTTAGGAAACATCATTGCCAAAATAGGAACCAAGGTTGATCTAGAAAGGGTCATAACTATAGCTCAAATCCCTTTCCCTATGAACAAAAAATCTATCTAGTCTTTCTTGGGGAAGATTAACTTCCTATGTACGTTCATCTTTGATTATGCTCAGACTGCAAGAGATGATTAAGAAAGATGCAATCTACAAATGGGATAAAATGAAGAAGGATGTGTTTGCCTGTATTAAGAAAGCTATTGTCGATGCTCACACACTGTATAGCCTAGATTATCGAAAAGACTTCCTGTTATATACCTTCACTTCTCATACATCTATCATGGACGTATTAAGACACAAGTACGATGAAGGAAATGAATGGCCTATATCCTTTATGAGTGTTGTTTACATGGGTTAGAGTTGAAATACCCTGTCATAGATAAACAAGCTTATGCAATATATAAAGAAATCAAGAATTTTAGGCACTATCTCCTCAAATATCACATGATTATCTATTTGCCTCATCCAACATTTTGGATTCTCTTTGTGCAACAAGAGCTGGGCGAGAAAAGAGAAATTTGGATGAACTGTTTACAATAATATGACCTAGATTTCAAACTAGTTCATATTGTTAAGGGTCATGGCCTTTGTCAACTCGCAGTAGAACCAAGATATTCTCCGCAAGAAGATATTTCAAGATGGGAACATGAAATAGATATGTATAACCTTGAAAAACTTCCTTCAAGAATCTCGACCATGCCTTGGTATTTAGATATACAACAATATCTATAGCATGGCACCCTACCCAAACATTTTTTGAACAAGAAAAGAAGGGAAATTCACCCTAAATCTCTATCTTATCAGCTCATACATTTAGTTATTTTTCGAAAGCACCATAATGGTGTCCTGCTAAGATGCCTAGAGCCTCAGGATATAGAAAAGGTATTAAAATATTTGCATGATGGTCCAATGGTGGATACTTTGTGGGTGACACAACTGCACATAAAGTAGTGAGCGTAGGTTATTATTGGCCCACTTTATTTAAGGATGCTCATACTTATTCCCAGAAGTGCCCAATATGTCAAAGATGTCTAGGTTAATATCAGAAGTAGTCACCCGATTGCTACCAATAGTAGTCAAGGAACCTTTTAAATAGTGGGGACTTGATGTTCTTAGTGACATCTTTCCACATTTTTCAAACCAACACCAATACATTTTAGTTGCAACAAATTACTTCAATCGGTGGGAAGAAGAAGTTCCTTTAAGACAAGTCAATGACCATAAAGTCATCCAATTCTTGAAATAGAACATCATAACTAGGTTTGGTGTTCCAACGCCTCTTGTTTTTGATAATGAAACTTACTTTTCCTCATTGAAACTTTATGATTTTGGATTATAAAATGGTATCATTTTGAAGCATGCATCTAATTATTACTGACAAGGGACGTTTTTATAGAATCAACAAATAAAAATATTATATGCATAATTAAGAAAAAAAATTCTTTGGAAAAAGGAACTAACACAATGCTTTGGTGAATACACTATGGGATGAATGTGTAAATATTAAACCCTCCCTCAATACCTCCCTTTACTTCCTCGTATATGGAAAATAAGTCATCCTGGATCCCATTATGTATCCCCCAACCTTGTAACTCTCCCAGGGTTTACAAGGAAAATCACGTCTCTTAGTTCAAAATAGGATAGATACCTTGATTAAACTTGAGGAAGAAAGGATAAAAGCCAAAGAAATATTTTATATGCACCAAAACCACATCAAACATTGGTTCAATAATAAATCTGCAGGGACTAAGAATTTCGAACTAGGTGACTTAGTAGTTAAGTGGGATAAATCCCACGAGGATAAAGTCAAACACAAAAAGTTTCAATATTTATGGATTGATCCCTTTACCACCAAACAAAATCTTGGTCATAATGATTTAAAGTTAAAATATTTGGATGGCAGGAGTAACCCTCTTCCCATTAATGGCTGAGATATCAAAAAATATTTTCAGTAGCAGTTGAAGTTGTGTTCCTTGTACAATATGTTGTTTGTGGTTTTATCCATCATATATTATTGTGTCTTGTCTTGTTTTCCTTTGTTTTGGTCATTTCACATAAATAAGACCTTGTATGAAAGTGTGTGTATGGTTTTAAGAGACTATTTGGAAAGATACATCAGGAATTTGACAATAGTAAAACTTAGCTATTTATTCATTCTTCTTCTTTGTTAGGGAAGATGCCTTGGTTCAAGTAAATTCCAAAAGGAAAATATGATACATTCTAGAAGGAAACCTTGAGTGAACATATCATACATGTATCTATAATAGCATCCACATTTGTTAGACTTGGAACTAAATCTACTTGGCTTTTTTATATTCTCATCCAATCTAGTAGAGGTAGAATAAGGGGAAAATATATAGCAAGAATACCTATATCAGAGGTTATATATATACTTCTCTTAAGGGGAAACCCCTGTTATAGACATTTTTGTGCCTCGCGACATGGAGCATGAAATGTCAATAATTACAGGGATCCTCAGTCCCTAAACATGTTGTTCTTACCCCTAAAAGAACAAGGTCATCAAACAACAGCACTTCCAATCAGTTCTCCACCTGAAAACACTTCAAAACAGGCTAATTTTGGATCATGTCAGCTGCTCCACTGAGCATCTGCGCTGGAATGCAACTGCTCCTCCTTGTACCTGCGCTGGAAGTCAAATCTAATGAAGGCTACCTGCGCTGGGCGAGATTGGCCAAGTGGCACAGTCATTCTGCAAGGTGTCAACTGCCTAGGAAGCTTCCAAACTGACACTTGGTTCATGAGATTCGCCCTGTGATGAGTAAGAGGTACTTGATCACCATGTGTAAGCAAGGATCTCCAAGTGGACTCAAGAACTGAAGATTAACTGAAGAGGGAGAGGACACAAGGCAGCTTCATGTCAGTCTCAAGCTGACTCATCCTCTCTTCTTCTCTCCTATATATAGAGCTCTTCTATGAGGTCTAAGGAGGCTGGAATTTTGTGTAAAGCAAGGAGGTGCTGTTGGTTTACAGTTAGAGCTATTGGGTGATTGTTTTACTAGAGGTGAAGAAGAGAGTTCTTGCTGCTGGGGAGGTGCTGCTGGATTGGAGCCATCATTGGTTGTAACCTTCTCAGAACCCCGTTACTTCTATCAATAAAGTTTTGCATGTTCTCCTATATACTTGTATTGCATTGATGTATTGTATTTACATGTATATTTGATTCACTCTAATCCATGCGTCAGTTATGAGTACTTGTATCTTGTAGTTTGCTCTCTTGTTTTGTGCAGGATCTATGTGTAGCTGGACCGGCAAAGAGAGCAAGGAGCTGGGAACAAGAGACAAAGAGAGAGGACAAGGATCGACTAAGCGAAAGACACCAGGTTGGTTAATCTTTCTTCATTCTCTCTGTACTTTCATAAAGGAAATCATCAAAACTTTACTTTCAGTTGTTGCTAAAGACTGTCACCTTTAGAGTAGGGATAGGGTCATCCGCATCGGATACTTTTCCCCACAACAAACTGGTGACTCCGCTGGGGAACCCAGTATCTTGTTGGTGTTTGTAGTATTTTGCTATTCATTTCTTGAAGAAAAGAGTACCAAATCGAAAAGCTTTTGACTATATCAAAAGCGAAGTAGAGGGACTGCTACTCTTGCTCATTTGCTGAGCAAATTCAAGATTTAAAGAGCTAATCTACAAAAGACTCTTTACTCTTTGTGATAGATCTTCATCCTCTTGATCATCCCTTAGCCTGTACTTGACCTATAGTTTTTTATTTCAGCAAAAACAGTGCATTTTTGAGCTTTTTATGACCCGAAAAACTTTGTAGACGTAACTCTCGTGTCCCAGAGCAGGCTGTCCACAGGCAGTCTGCATTACAGCGTAGGTACTCCCTTCGGGAACTGCGCTGAGAGTCAAACTGACAGACCAGAGCCTGCGCTGGTCCAGTTAGCCATTGTCTTGCTCAGTTTTCCCATTGTGTCTTGGCCCTGTTTTCACTGTTTTTTGCTGATTGCTTGCTGGTCATTGTACTTGTTGTAAACCACTTCTCCTTGATATTATTCCGCCTCAGTTGTGTGATGAAACTGTGAATGTTCTTTCAGTATTTCTTGTTTCAGTTACAGTTTCCCATTGTGAAAAGCGAACCAGCATAGCTGTGACCTCTTAGATCCTGAACTGTAAAAGTGTCTTTGTGATATTATGAGCTAGTTTTATTACTGTTCATGGCTGTTTGAGTTTGTTTGTTTTTCATATTATGGTTTGAATTCATATATTTTAGTGTTGAAACAAGTACCTGTAAGGTGTCTTTTCATTTTAGACGAAACTTGTTTGTTTACGCTTCAAATTGAATTCGAGAATTATACAACAATTTCCTTTTGTCTGCATCAACATTAAGGGAAAAGAAAAGAAATACATGCATCTTGCATTTGCATTTTTGATAAGTTTGTGTGTCTGATCTAGGAGAAAGTGCATTAGTTTGTGCTTTGTGCTCTGTGTGGAAAGATATTGTTTTTCTCTCCCCTCAGTAGTTAGGATTTTCAAAGCTAAAAAGATTGTAAAAGCTTGCTTATCATTTTAGCTGCATTTAGGAATTTGTACCAATACATCTCGTGGTGATCCTGAAAGACAAACTGATAAACAAGATCAACTTAAAATATATTGAATGAATCTAAAAACGCATTGTAACATAACGCTCACAATAGAGGTCTAGGTAGAGACGTGTTCCGGCGTCGTTAAACGTAGTGACTGTCGATCTCTACGAAGGTGGGTGATTCCTCCTGAGGGACGATAGCACTAATACGGACTTGAGCTCCCGCGTACCGTCGCGTATATTGGGAGACCCCTATAGGCAATTATCCTTTATCCTTAGGAAGCCGTGTCGACCGCCCTACTGATCGCGATGCAGTGAACACAGCATTCACGAAGATCGACCACCCGTACCGTAAAACATATTCTGTGGTTTCGCGAAAGGTTTGGCACACCCTCTGCCTAGATCTCCAGAGCAGTTTCTTTTGGCCCTTTTCAAACTCTATAACTGAAAAGGTCCAACCGAGCATTTGTCACTTCGGGCTCGTTAATACATCGAAGGCGACTAGAGTCATCTTTAGCTTTTTCTCGACTCTTAAAACATGAAAAAGCAAAGTTGTGTCTAAAAGCGTCTAATAAAATTCATTCAATACGGAAACATAATTCCCCTTTTTGTATTTTAGTTGATCAAGTAATCCGCAACCGTGGAGGAAAGTCAATTAAAACTCCGTCGTTCGGGGAGGCTTGCGAGTCAACCATCTTTGTCTCCGGAACCGAGAGTAGTACGGACGAAGCGAACTCGCTGGACCAGGTCAAAATCTCCTTTTAAAGTTAGAACGGAAGTTCCAACAACATCTGAGATTCTGGTCACTCCCGATATTTCTGGAATCCCTGCCTCTATTGAAGAAGTTCAACAGCAACAGAAGGACAGTTGTACTGATCCTAGTCTGAAAACAAGTACTTGCATAACTGAACTAGTTCCATCTGAAATCGGTCCACAGAGTCTTGTTGTTCAAACAACTGTCGCTATCGAAGCAACCCCTTCTTCGGCACCAGAAATCTTTTACGGACCTGACGGTCTTCCTCTTCCTCCTGGTCTAATTGCAATAGAGGAAATCGTAGAGGACCAGCAAGCAAATACTCCAACTCATTTTGGAGTAGATACCACTCTTTTTCCTTTTGCATCAGAAGTTTGTCCATCGCCACAGGAAGTTCCTGTAGAATCGATAGGCAGTTTATTGGATAGACTTAAAATGTCTGAACAACCGTCGACATCTAGAACTGTGCCCAACGACACAGCGACAGCAGAAGCTCCTGCTGTCACTCCAACGATGTTTGCCGGCATACCATCTGTCCCGACTAGCTCTCATCAACTAGAAGGAGTCCACCCAGGGACTATTATGACAACTTGGTCTGTTCCAGTTTGTTCTTCCGGTATAATACCCGGTAATTCTTATGTTGAAACTAGACAAATTGATTCCTTTGGGAATCAGTTTGGGCCATCCAGTCCTCAAAGGCCATCTATACCCTTGAGCTCCGGATTGTTACCGTATGGGGGGCAATATGCCCTTTCACTTCCTCTTCCGGGAGGATACCCATACGGCAGTTTTCAACCACATTCAAGTTTAGCTGAAGTAACGACGAGTGGTTGGGTACCTATGTTACCCCAACAACCAAGAGTTGTATATTCCATGCAACAATGTGTAACTATGTCTAGTATCCCGACGACGCCAGCAATTGTAACCGTGTCGCAAGTTCAATCGATGCCTGTTGTATGTCAACCCCAAGTTGTAATGCAACAGCCTATTGACCCTGCAACACAACCACAATCGCCAACTGCCGGGACGACACAGATACAAACGGGAACCATAACCCCGCATCTTGGTCCGTCGGTTAGTGTCGCACAGCAAAACATGGCTTCACAACCATGGATGGTGCAATAACAACAACCTCAGTTTCAACAGGTGTACCAGGGATCTGAACAACAGATCTTTGTGAATAGTGGGCAACCCTATATTCAGAACGGGTTAAATCAACCACTTTACAGTGGCCAAGCCCACCAGCCGTATCAGTCATATCAACATCAGTTGCATTATGCTGGTATGCAAAGACCTACTGCTCAGGCGATTCCATCGTACCCTGGGTACACCTCGCCAAACCTGAATCAGCAGTTGCCATTCGTGGCGACCCTAGAATTACCAGATTTACATCGATTAACGAACGATCCAATCGCCTATGCCCATTGGTGGCCAGCGATTCCTCACAAACTTCCTTCGGACATTCCTAAATTCAATGGAAATCCTGGCGAAGACCCGTCGAATCATGTGATGACATTCCATCTGTGGTGTTCATCGAATACCTTGAATGATGATTCGATAAGGCTTCGTCTTTTCCAGAGGACATTGACTGGTCCGGCGGCCAAATGGTATATTGAATTACCTAGAGCCTCGTTTGACAATTTTAGTTCCCTAGCCACGACTTTCTTAACACACTTTCAGTTACCTATAAGGTACGAAACTGGAACGGAGATCTTGACCAATTTCAAGCAGACAACGGCCACACATATATCAGATCATATACATGAGTGGCGTCGTCGTCGCAGAATGGTAAAGACCTATGTTCCAGATCAGCTATTGGCTTAGTGGTTTATAAAGTCGCTTCTGCCTGCTATAACAGAAGATGTGGCCAAGGGAGGCGTCGTAACAGAGGAGCAGGTTATTGCTCGTGCTCAATATTTGGACTTAGTATATACTCAGTCGGGCACGCTCTATGATAAGATACCTGACGCCCCCAGACCGGAATTTTCAATCCCTCCTCCTCCCGGATCAAATAGTGACTCTCATGCCGGTGATGGCGTGATTGGAACTGCAAACGCTAAGTCAACAAGGGATTCAGATAAGAAAGCCTGTAAGACTTCGAATCAAAAAGCAAATCAAGAGATTCTTGCTTCGGAGGTAAATGTTGTATCTACGGATAAAGGCAAAAACTCCAATCAACTAGGAAGCAAGAAGAATCAAAACAAAGGGAAGAAGAAGAAACAAGGAGAGTCATCTCCTCGAAAAACTTCTTCAAGCCCTCCTCGAGATAGGAAACCACCTTATGGGTGTCAGATATGTGATGAGGATCACTGGACGAGAGAATGTCCATACAAAGCTGATCTAAAAAGATTCTTAAAGAGTTCGCAAACTCCAGCTGTGTTAACTGATCCGTTTCCCGATCGAGGAAAAAATCTGGTTGGTAGTGGAAATGCTTCACCGTCGCAAGTGCTTATGTTATCGATATCGAAGCAACAAGATGATGCTTTAATTTCGACAAGGAACAAAGATTACGGGAATCCACAGGTGTCGAACGATAAAGGTAAAGATCAACCTAGCAGTTCGACAACAACTTCGGCAGAAGTTGTACCCCCCATCACACATGAATTAACAATAAAACCGCCAAAGGGAGTAGTACACAAGTCGACATTTAATCCTCGTGCCAGAGCGGCACAACATTATAATATAGTGGAAGATTTGGCGCAATTGCCATCTGCTATGTCGACTCTTGAAGTACTACAACATTGCCCATCCCAAAGGCAGGCATTGTTATCAACAATTGGTGGGGTGGATCCTAAAGATTCCAATCTTGTATCCTTTGATCACAAAGGATATGATCCTCAGTTACCAGCTCAACTAGCTTTCCTCATCCAAGTGAAAGCCCTCAACAAAACTGTTCATCGAACAATTATTGATGAGGGGGCATCGACATGTATTATGTCGATGAGTTGCTGGAAAACTTTAGGATCTCCAACCTTGACGTGATCATCAACAACATTAAAAGCATTCGACGGAAGGACATATACCCCTTACGGTATCCTTAGTAACTTGAGAGTTGAACTAGGGGGCAAAACAGTAGAAATAGATGTTGAAGTCATCGATGGCAATCTTGACTATAACATCCTACTGGGAAGACCATGGATTTATACCATGGAAGCTGTTGTGTCGACCTATTTTAGGAAAATCGCATTCCCCTTTCAAGGAGAGATTACGATCATTGACCAACAAAATTTCCTCCCTAATGGTTCACAAGTTACAGGAAGCGTTCCTCTGATCCATGGAAGCGACCATTCGTTTCAAAATATCGGAGTAGGTCTCCTAAAAGACCCTGCCTTAATGGTACTTTCGCCCTACCGCCTCCAATTAATCTGGCGGGAGTGGCCACGGTGGAAACCTACAAAATGAAATCTAATCCAATCTTCTGGTTGGATTCGGAAGATTCCTAAATATTTTGTCGGCTCCGAGGACGGTTCTTATCTCGTTTCAACCTCGTTAAAAAATGAAACAAGGAGTCATGAGGATAGTTCTTTTACTATGTCAACCTCAATAAAAAATGAAACAAATCCCCTTTTCAAAATTCAAAGGTAAACCTTCATTCCAACCACCAAGATGAATGCAATGAAGCTTGGGGGGCACCCTCCTTTGACATGCGTCATTATGATGCTGGGGGCATGCAAAAGAATCGAGCAGTTTTTGTGCAGAAGTTCATGCTCGTTAAAAAATAAACGTAAATTGTGAGCAATATTTCCCTAGCAGTTCAAGCTCATCCAGAAAAAATGAACCGGTAAACAACCTCGAGAAATGCAACCTTTGAAAGCCATATTAAAAGCCCTTGGTCGTGTTTATATGCCATCACCTCCATCCGTTCATTTGGCCAATCGTTCACCTCCATATGTTTGTTTACCCATTTTGAGGAACAGCTGCGAAGAGTGATTTCACTTAGCCATCCTTGTGACGCTGCCGTGATTGGAGAATTCCAACCTGTACCTGGAATCTGCTGCTATCCCTGTTCATCACTCGTTCCTCAAAAGACGAGTCTTCTTTGAGCTCTTTTCACTGACTCGTAAAATATGAAAAGTTTGCCGAGTTTTGGCCTTCCAGCTCGTTAAAGCTACCGGAAAGCTATCCCTCCTCTAGATTTTAATCTTTTTGGACCTGAGGGATTATTGCACAAAAAGATCGAGCGCTTGTTTTGTTCGGCTCGTTAAAGCAACCGAAAATTCATCCCTTCTGTATTGTTTTATACTTTTTCGGACTTAAGGGATTAGATGACGAAAAAGGAATTTTGGAGTTAACTTTTCGTGCCTTTTCAGACTCTCTAAAAATGAAAAGGACCGAGTTTTCCTTGTCATTAGACTCGTTAAAATGATTAAATAGCGACAAACTTGTCTTTAGACGAGAACGAGTTTCCCTATCACTAAGCTCGTTAAATCATAGCGATGGGCTTGCCCGAAGGGCAGGTTATAGAACAAGCATATGTTATCCTCCTCAAGCTTGACAAAAATAAAGAGGTACTGGTCAGAAATGACTGGGGAAAAATTGGGAGAACATCAAAGTTTAATGGTAGCAAGTCGCTCTTGAACATGACACTTTTCCTCCGTACCACATCGGGTTGGGTTGTTTCATTCACCGGTCTCATCACCATGGTCTTCGCCAAACCATCCACATTTTGGGGTAATGCTACCGATCCATCGCATCAGTGTCGTTATATGTTCAAGAGAGGTCATTCTGAAAGTGTCAACCGTGTCCCATCCACTGCCATACATTATCCTTCATCCATTCATGATCGCCACCCTGAATCATGTGTCACAGTTTGTTTTCACCTCCACTAAAATCATTAGCTCCGTTCCGTGTCATTGATGTGGGATTCATTAAGGCCCTCCTTTGACGGATCGCTTCTTGTCGACTTCAGCTCATTATCCAAGAAGTTGATCTAGGAACACCCCCATCAGTACTTTGAAGCTTGCATGCCTCAATGGCAAGTTTCTCACTTCCGGCGACAGGTATACATCAATGACCTTCGACCAGAAGATTTTGCGTGGCGTTCGACGCCAAGTACTTTATTCACGCCACGTGAATTGTACTGCAGTACCTCGAGGGTCATCGTCATTATTGGTGATTCCTCTCGCGCTTGTTAACGGTTTTCATTATTGACCGGTAATCAAGCGATGTCTTTCCATGTTCGACTTCAGCAAAATTCTCACATGGATCGACTTGTACTTAGAGTGAAGATCGAACGAGTTTGAAGACCCCGGATCTAGTTTCATCCATCCGGGCTGCGATATATATTCAGGAAATATAAAAGCATTTGCCATGTACATCATTGCAGCAGATGATCATCCTATTCAAAGGATGATAATTTCAGCAGAAAATTATCAGTCTACCTTCAGATGATCGTCTGTCATATGTACCAAAATGTATTTATAAAAGCTGAGCATGGGAATGCCCGCCTCAGCTAGATCATGAAAATAGAATGAAAAATAATGTATTGTATTGTATTACAGGGCGCCTCCTCAGCACTGGAATGAACTTCGGACCCTCTAGATAAAGCATTTCACCCGATAAACGGCCTCATACTTTAGGGGGCAACTGTTATAGACATTTTTGTGCCTCGCGACATGGAGCATGAAATGTCAATAATTACAGGGATCCTCAGTCCCTAAACATGTTGTTCTTACCCCTAAAAGAACAAGGTCATCAAACAACAGCACTTCCAATCAGTTCTCCACCTGAAAACACTTCAAAACAGGCTAATTTTGGATCATGTCAGCTGCTCCACTGAGCATCTGCGCTGGAATGCAACTGCTCCTCCTTGTACCTGCGCTGGAAGTCAAATCTAATGAAGGCTACCTGCGCTGGGCGAGATTGGCCAAGTGGCACAGTCATTCTGCAAGGTGTCAACTGCCCAGGAAGCTTCCAAACTGACACTTGGTTCATGAGATTCGCCCTGTGATGAGTAAGAGGTACTTGATCACCATGTGTAAGCAAGGATCTCCAAGTGGACTCAAGAACTGAAGATTAACTGAAGAGGGAGAGGACACAAGGCAGCTTCATGTCAGTCTCAAGCTGACTCATCCTCTCTTCTTCTCTCCTATATATAGAGCTCTTCTATGAGGTCTAAGGAGGCTGGAATTTTGTGTAAAGCAAGGAGGTGCTGTTGGTTTACAGTTAGAGCTATTGGGTGATTGTTTTACTAGAGGTGAAGAAGAGAGTTCTTGCTGCTGGGGAGGTGCTGCTGGATTGGAGCCATCATTGGTTGTAACCTTCTCAGAACCCCGTTACTTCTATCAATAAAGTTTTGCATGTTCTCCTATATACTTGTATTGCATTGATGTATTGTATTTACATGTATATTTGATTCACTCTAATCCATGCGTCAGTTATGAGTACTTGTATCTTGTAGTTTGCTCTCTTGTTTTGTGCAGGATCTATGTGTAGCTGGACCGGCAAAGAGAGCAAGGAGCTGGGAACAAGAGACAAAGAGAGAGGACAAGGATCGACTAAGCGAAAGACACCAGGTTGGTTAATCTTTCTTCATTCTCTCTGTACTTTCATAAAGGAAATCATCAAAACTTTACTTTCAGTTGTTGCTAAAGACTGTCACCTTTAGAGTAGGGATAGGGTCATCCGCATCAGATACTTTTCCCCACAACAACCCCTTATTCTCTCACTAAGTTAGGATCCCTCTTCTGCGCCATTGAAATAATAAGTGTCTAAGCATAGTACTACTAGCAACTAAGTAAAGGGTGAAAGAAGAGAAATGTTTCCTACGCAGAGACGTGAAGCAAGTAACTTCACTAGGGTACTGAACATCCTCACTAGAAATGAAGAAATTCTTATTATCCTATAGTGACTCCGTCATGGTACTAATCAAGCCTTCTAGAGATGGAGCAACACCAGAGATGAAACTCATACTCTAACTAATTTAAACTCACCATTGTATATTACCTTTTTCCTAGATTGAAACAATTGTGATATGGCATAAGATTTGTGTGTGAAAGAAAGGAAAGGAATGATGGATACTACATCTATATCTAGGTTGAATAGGAAGGCCAAGGCCATCCAATTGATGAATTAATAGTTCATGAACAACTAAAAATTTACTGAAGGTTATTCCTAGGCAAAGAAGTTTAAGTTCATCCTGTGTTTTTCCAATTGTTTTCACTAGTACAACACCTTCCAACAATTTGCTACATTCAAATTTTGGAGCATATTGTTTGTCATATTAAGTGTCACTTTCACTCACCAAGTGTTTTTTCATGTTATTTCACATGTTTCAAGTGTCCTTGCTCTTCCTAAGTATCGTCACATCATTAAGAACATCCATAATGCACTTCACCATCTTAGTACACTTTTATACACAAAATGACACTTTTGGTTGCAACTTCACATACTTTGTCTATTATACTTTGAGAGTGTTATAAAAATGAAATTTTGATATATACTTTTTAGTATTAGGTTTTGTCTAATTTTTATTGATGAATTGGCATGTATCAAATTTACTTTGCTCTAAATACATTATGTTTTCCCATGCTTTAACCTCCATACTTAGAAAAATTTTGGTTTCTCAAGCTTCCCACTAGGCAAGGAGGAGTGTACAATGCACTCCCAAGCCTCAGTTCAACCCCCCTTATTTTAAGATGTTCCCCACTCCCAGGCTAAGCCTTCCGCCTCTCTTGGGTGCACAATGCTCCCTCAAGCCACAAGCTCTCCTTGTTCTTTCGAAATGCACCCTTAAGGAAGCCTCTCACCCAGCTAAGCACATGGCACACTAATAATAACCATCAAGGCTCCATTGAGCCCTGACACTACACCTCATGCCTTATGTTTCAAGCCTCCTTAGTTTAGTGCATGGCACATCAGCAAGCTCCATTGAGCCTCCTAGTCCCTTGAGACTATGCCTTGTACCCTCCATCAAACCCCCTCTTTCTAGTGGAGTTCATAGCGCACTCTTAGTGCTCAAAACACATCCCTTGTAATCTCTTGATAGTGCACCCTTTTCCCAAAAGCTTTCCCTTCCTATTATGAGAAAATTGTTGAGTCACAATTGGAATTTTTTTATGAAACATGATAAAATAGGTGATTTTTCGGGTTGATGTTTGCTTTCCATGAGTGATCTTACTTGTAAGGTAACTATAATAACATGGTAAGGAGGCATGTGAAGAACTGTCAAAGGAAGTAACATAAATAAAAAATCAAAGACAAAGAATATGTAATTGCGACAAGTGAAATAACACCGTATTCCAATGACCAAAGTGATCCATATAGACTACATGCATCTCAAGACCATTTGGAGGGTAAATGGCAACAACAACGAGGAATCTACATCAAGAACTCTACATATAAGTACAGGTAGCATTGTCAGCCCTAATCACCAAGGGCCCAAGGTCATCAATGTTAGTGACTTGTCCTGTTGTCACCATGTCATCATGTGGAAATAATGATGTAATTATTGTAAATATAAATATGTGGAATTCCAAGGGTCATGTATGGATAAAAGAGCCACATGTGGAAGTCTAAAGGCCACATCTAGAATTCCAAAAGACACAAAGGATTCCAAAAGTCATATTGAAGTTCAAAACTCATTTAAAATACCAAGGGTTATTTAGAAGTCCAAAAGGTCATTAGAAGTTGAAACGTTATATGAGAAGCTCAAGAGTCATGACGATATGAAGAGTCATTCTATAATTATAAAAGAGGTCTCATTACTCAAAGAGAGGATTTTTCACCTCAGCTTCTCACCAGAAGGCATTAGAGGGATAGAGATAGTTCTTTTGGAGAGCACGTGATGGCTCTAACTCTCCACTATTTCAAGAAAGTGGTGTTCATTTTACTCATGTATCTTGGAACTTTTTCTTAATACTTAAAGCCCATTGCGCCAACACATTTTCATGCATAGATCATGGATGTTTTGAGACTATTCTTTGAATGTTTACGGTTTACGTTGGCATTCTTATGTACTAAAGAAATTCAAATATTTCAGTGGATTTCGTAGTTCTCTTATTGAAAGTGTGTTGTGGTGGTTATAATGATCATTGAATTTATGTGAACTATTTCACTTGATGTCTAACAATTCTTTCATGCATATGCTTGTGTGTCTTCACTAGATCGGTACTAATACTTGTCCCTTGAAGTCTCACTTTTGTTCATTTCGATCAAAGAGCCTTCATACATCCTACAATTTGACATTCCACAAGGCATACTTCCTTGGTCATTCAAAAGTACACACGCGCTACTCTCTTATGCTAATCACTCAAGCCAAGACAAATCTTTAAGTAAAAGGAGGCAAGGCCATATTTCCAGGTGAGACTCCTACACCAAATAGTGTGAAACCTAATTAAAACTCCATATCTGGGAGATCCCCTATATGTTGGTGGGATCCAACACCATTAACAATTTCTTATTTGTTTTCTCAGGTTGTGTATTGTTTATAAACCCTACAATATTCCTCAATGTTTTTGGCCTTTTGCCAATATAGACATAGTCTCGTTTGTTTTGTCATTATCTCTTAGTTGTATATAATTTGTAGATAACCCATATCTCTACATAATTCACATATATCAGACCAGTTGCAACCAATATTTTTAATTGTAATAGGGTCGGACATACTCCCTCAATTCAATTAATCTAGAGTAAGGAACTTTTATGTTGACCATGTAAAATAGCCCCAAACCGTGTAGCAATGATGGAGAAATTTGATATATCCTCTCATTGAGACAAAAATATGTGTTTACTTGAGGAAGGTACTTGGGTACCCATATTTTCACTAGATGTTGGCACCTCAAGGGCACCTCAAAATCATCTATTCTCTCAGCATCATAAGAACATGACCCCCGTAAAGAAATGAAAAATTACATGCATCTAAGAAATATTCTTCTAGTCTTCTCACCCCTAGCTGATCTCTGTCTATTAGGCGTACTAGATATTTGATCTTCATCCTCTCTACTTGGACTTCCCTCACTCGATGAAGATAGATCTAACAATTAGTTGTTTTATTGCACGTGCAATCCATCCAATGTGCCCCTGTTTAGATGAAATGTGTAAACTAAGAAGAAACTATAGTAAGAGAAAAGGAAGGATTCCAACCAAAGTAAACATTGGATATAGAAAATATTCAAAAAAAAGAAACACTATTGTGGACTTGAACCATTTCTCTTGGATTTCCATCGTACAAATTTGTCGGACATATAGAGTCATTCCATGAATAACTATGTGGGCCATATGGCTCTATTATGCAACCATCTCACAAAAGAGAAAAAAATATATATCAATGACTTGAAAATAGCTTCTTTGATGGGGAAACCTCCTTTACATCACATAAATGAACAATTCTTGGATGGTACAAATAAAAATTCCTCCTTTGTATATATAGGAGTCTAAGGGGTCACAATATAGTCAAAGCCTGCATAACAATAATAATGTAAGGGCACAACAATAGAAATAGAGGGCTTTTATGGGGCACAACAATAATAATATGGGGGTTACATGGGCATAATAATAACAATATTGGCTACACTAACAAAAACAATAAGGGGGTTACACTACTATTATAGGGTCCTAACAAGCTCTCTAGAAACAATATGTTATTTCAGAGTAAAGAACTCTTGCTTATATATGCTTGTCTTATGATTAGTTATGCATATGAAGCTTGTCCTATGATTAGTTATGTTCAAACTTATCAAATGTCACCAAGTGTCCAGAGGGATTAAATGTCAATCCATTCTAAAAGAGGCTTGCATCTCAAGAGAATTGATCCCTCTTGACCCTTGGTATATCCTGAGTTAAGATGGATATAGGTTGGTTAATTATATTACATATTTTTTTAATTAAAATTTTTAACATGTAAATTAATGAAATCAACTAATTCAATTGAAAAATAGATATTCAACTATAACTCTCCTATAAAATATATATTGGAAAATCTCCTTAATGTCATTTGCATTGGAGCCCAAGACTTTTGTCAATCCCTTAAATTGTTTCCATCACAATAATACCATTAGTTACATATTAAAAAGATTAAATAAATTCATTTTTCCAATTATATTAGGTCCTGGTCTATAGCGAATATTCCAAAGTTCTCCCTAGTGGCTAAAGAGGGTGAATAAGAAATCCATATTTGGTACTGGGAGGATGCCTACCAGGTTTTAGGGGTTTTAAGTAACTTTTTTTTATTTTATTTCAGAAGGATGATGATGAAGATGTTATAAGTGCATAGATTGAGAATAAAGAAATGTGGGTCCATTTGGTGTTTTCAAATAGAATGGAATTGGGCTCATCAGTGCGGTGGAGTTGAGTAATGTTATCATATCTACTTAATTATCTAGTCATCGGTGGATCTCTGGATAATTACCCTAGATAATTACCATTTTGGAAAAAATCCAAAATAACGAGAATCCTAGAAACAATCCTAACAGACAATAATTTTTGAAACACTCAGCTTGAATGACAGTTTTATTCACTTCTCATGAACTTGGAAAAAATACTAATTTATCCCACTAGATTTGTTTGTTTATTTTTAAGGATGTATTAGCATAAACATTAACCTTGACGTTGTTATATGTATTTTTTGAAATAGAGGGTTACCCCTCAAATAAAGGAATGAAAAAAATTCTTAAACCACCTTATCAAATTGAATAATCATATTGATGAATGAATTACTTTGTTTGAAGTAGCATACAGATAATTTATATTCATGCTTGTAGATTTTAGGTCTTGGTTAGATTCAACATACTTGAATTACATTAAATTAGGCCTAGAAATATCCCCTATAGAGCTAACATTTAAAAAATGATTACATATAACTTGTTTACATCTAACCTCTAATGCCTACAAATCTCCCCTATACTGGGTTGTAGAGACCCTTAGGTTCATAACTATTTGTAACTAGAAAATGTCACTTTCATTATCGCTAATGCTCATAAATATATCAAAACTTTACTATCCATAACAAAATTAAAAAAGTGAACCATCTCCATCATATTTAATGATTATTATTCCTTGTCTTTAATTCATACCATGTTATTTCAATTAGCACTAATGAAAAATATTTTAGGCTATATGTAGTAACATATTTTTCTCTAATTGATAGCTTAATCATGAAATGTTGGAGTAATGAAATAGACAAAATATTTGAAAGGGTGTACAAGCATACAAACTTGTCATTGGGTAAGCAAGTGCTTTCCAACCATGATAAGCATGGACTTTCAGAGAAATACCTTATCAATATGTACTCTACAAATGACAGTTGGAATTAGAAACATGGAATCCAAGTGTTTAACAAAATTCACAAACCAAATATGTGTGTGTATAGGAAATTATAAGTGGAAAACCCAAAATGGTAATTGTGATGAAGCTCTAAAAATTTATCCAAAAGGGGAACTTGTGGGAGTGAGTTCCAATCCAATCATTATTTCCAAAATTCTCTCATAATGTGTTGTGTGGTATACTTGGATAAGGTTTCCATCCAACTCAGTATGGTGATGTTGTTTTATAAGCACCAAAGACAATAATAATGGAACCTAAAGAGCTATATCAAAAAAGAGGTTAATATTGAACGGTTTAATGACCTACTAGGTTTTATGAAAAAATAATGATATTTCATTTAGGGGAAATGCAAGAATCCATTCTTCCAAGCACGTTAATGCACTAACCCCTAGGGTGGAAAATCTTCAAGATGAATAACTTGAATGTGTTCTCAGTATACGGAGTTTCCATAAACTTTCCATCTCTAGATGTGGAGCAAAATCAAGGTTTTTTGTCTCTGGCATATATAATTCATGGTATTAATCTCTCTGCTTAAAATGGGCTTCTATTGTTTTCTTTTAGAGAAATGGTTTAGAGAGAGGTTCACTTGACATATATGGACCAACAAGAGACAAAATCAAGATGTTGAATTAGAATCATAACCCAAAGTTTCCAACAACATTGGTGAGATATGAAGAGTGATATGGAGGAGCCAACTCTCTTCTGGTTTTCTGATCATGACCAATCTTGATGTCCAAGAAATGATCAAACTAACTATATCCTTACAAAATCAAGTCTAGCACATCCTCTTGTAGTATTCTAGAAACTCTTGTATTTACTCAATCAACCTACTCCCATTCTAGATCCTATTGTCATGATTATTGTTTGAAATCATGTGGAGCATTTGATTATTATCCAAATAAATTTGAAGCAACATTGATAGTGTGAGTTTTGGTAGCATGAAAAGTTTGTTTATTTCCATAATCTTTACTCTGAAAATGGGTCCAAGATTGTTGGGCTCAATTTTCCTAGTAAAGACAAACAAGGTGCAGTCAGATCCTCCTCTCCTTTTGACCATCTTACTTGAGAATGGGTTTTTAAAGGATAAACTAATTTGTAATATAAAAACATAATGGTTTGTTGAATATGTATATAGACATTGAAAAAAAAGGTAATTCAATATACTCATCAGTTACAATAACAAACGATTCTTGTGACATTTTTTAAACCTATTTCTATTGAATGTTTCTTATTATGATACAACCCTTAAAGCTAGTGGTTGTTCATATTTATGGTTGGATTTTCACTATTCCTCAAACCATTGAAGTTTTAAACTATAATTTGTATACTTTACATATAAGGGAAAGGACAATTATGTTGATAAGTGCTTCAACTAGTGACTATTTATTAGATATTGGAACATTTGTTGAGGTAGTTACATCATAAGGATAAGGGAAAGTGAGAATGATTTTCCAGGTTGTTATCACCTTCCCCACCTTAGCCAATGATTGAATATTAGATGAAGACATCCATTTTGATGATAAACAAGTAGGAGAAATGTTCATTATGACTTGATTAGGTGTTGTTGAGAAGTTTGACTACAAGATTTTTATTCATAGGTGATGATCGAATTGACACTACAAACATTTCATGGAATTTTGTGGGGTTGACATCTTGGGTTCCAAAGCTAACATGTGGCAAGAAGCATAAGGTTGAAATTATGGTAGAAATAGTAGTTGAAGAGAATGTAGTGAAGAAACATGGTAATGCATTGAGGATTACAGTAAAAATATTAGTAGTTGAAGCAACATCATGATGTCTGGAGCTAAAGAAACCCCCTTGCATGGGAATCTTGTAGCATGATTTCAACACTTTGTGAAAGGTTGAATCATCTTGAGGATTTCAAGAGACATTGTTGTGGGATGATAGTCTTATTCTATGGATTTTTAAAGAGAACTAAGGCTGATCTAAGGCCCCTATGAATGAAAAAAACTATATGAAGTACCTAGAAGCCCTCGTTTTAGGTGGGGACATGGATTGGGAAGGTGGATGAAGTTCTTAGAACCCTTGCTGAACATGGATACAGGGTTTGAGGAGCTCTAACTAGTAGTCAATGTTCGAACACCCATGTCCTCACTCATGAATTCAACTCCATCCGAGAAAGATTTATAGCAGAGCAGAAAATGGTCTATAATGTAGTTGAATCCTATTTTTCTAGTCATTTGGAATTACACCATATAGTTTGGAATTATCAAAGTGTCAAAACCCTATTGAACTCTATTTTCTTAGAAAAATTGAAATTTATATTGGTCTGTTTGGATTATCTAGATGGTGAACTTAGTTAGCACTATAATTGTTTAGTTGAACCATAATGTTATGTTGTATTGTTTATTGTGGATACTAAAGGATATATTTTGTACTAGTGTTGATTATATTGTGAATTACAAAGAAAATTGTTGAATAAAACCTAGTTGTGCAATAAATCCTAGGCAAAAATTACATAGTCTATTATGTGTTAAACCAAAAGACAATATTCAAGAGGATTGTTTGTTTTAGGGTATTTTTAAGAAAGTATGATTCAAATTATGATGAGTGTATAGAATTCAAACGTGGTTGTAGACATTGTTACTCAACAAAAAAATTAAGCCAAACTGAACAATTTCGAAGAATGAATAAACCACATTACCATTTTTCAACTTTGTTTCTCACCTTTTTGTTGTGGCCCTAATAGATCAATTGTCTACCCTTAAGCAACCCTATCAAATTGAATTCTCCTCTGATGCGGCCCTAGAATATCAATGTCTTTGTTAGGATATTTCTACACATAGGAAATAGTTAAGCATAACTTGGTCTAGAGTGGAGCTAGGTAACGTGTGTTTCTTTAATATGTACTTTTGTAACTTACAATCCGACGGTCACGATATGTAGTGATCCGACGGTTCATTCTCTCCTCGGTATTACCGATAGTTGATATGTGGCTTAATACTTGATTGGTCCATGATCTCTATTTAAAGAGCATGGAGGGTCATTTTTAAGGTGACTGTTCATGACAGAAGCTTATGCAAATTTTCTTTCTTTTACTAATAAATTACCTGAAGTGGTCACGTTGGCTCAGGCCATGGACTATTTCCCTCTTTGAGGGTTTTAAATATGTCAATAATACTGGTGTATTGGTCTATGATTTGATTATGAGTGGTGTCCTTTGGTGTTCTATTTGAGGAACTTACACTAAAAATTCCTACATGGTATCAGAGGTATTTGAGGGCCACATCCATTGGTGATCCAAGTCTGAAGCCGGTACAACTACATCCGACTGTTGTTGGAATTAATGGAGAAATCTAAACTTAGATTATTGTTATGATGATGATAGGATTGAGACTCTAATCTTAGATCTCAAATCCTACTATCTAGGGAGTGGTTGAAACCACCCTATCAGTGTGAAAGCCTATATGTACTAGGTTGTTCTCCTAATTACATAGTGTGTATGAGTGTTTGTACACTCTCTAGGTATCTCAACTAGAGAGCCACTTAGTTAATATATTCTATTTTTATCATGGTATCAAAACTTCAAGGTTGTCTATCTTGTACGCTGAGTGAAGAGTGCGACTGTGGCGAAAGCGTCGCATGTTTTAGGTGCATAAACTCGTCGATCCCATTATGAAACTATGCGCATCTTCTATTTTGTCTGTCATCGCAGATTTCAAGTGTACAGTTGCGAAGATGTCGTGAGTCTATGGTGCTAAGATGCGCCGATCTTGAGCTCAAAGAAAAAATACAGTGCGTGTTTTATTTATTTCGCTTGGCACTTGCCAAGATCCCCCACTGCTACACCAAGCCTAGACTGCTTAGGCAGAGGCAAGGCCTGGACCGCCGAGGAGGAAGACTGTGAACCTGTTGGATCTAGATCCGCGTGCAGGAGGTTAACACTGCGAGGAGGAGACCGAATTTTTTTTTGCCGGCTACATGAGATCAACGGTAGTAGAGAAGAAAGTTATGTTGATTATCGTGTGTGGTGTGGAGTTGCTCAATGAAAAGAGTGAGGAGTAGTGTGAGCGCAGTGAGATTGTCCGCAGACCAATTATTTGTTTTTAGGCGACTTTTTTGACAAGGTTTTTACTCTGTGGAGACTTTCTTGCTGCTTCTTACGTTGAAGGTTCGATATCCTAATCGAATCACACTTATCTGGGGAAATAATAAGAGCTGACAGATTACATAGGTATACCAATTCTACGATGAATGCCTTCAGAAGTATGGAGGTTGTGTGCTTCAACTTCCCATAGTTCATGTGCTTAACCCATTGAAGAGGGCGATAGAAATAACTATCGAAATCTGAAAATATATGTAGCTCCTTCAGGGTTGTGGTTGGAAGATCCATGGAACATTGGTGTGGATCTTGAGGCATTGCTACAGAGGCAGCGTTCTACCTATGGTGGATTGAATTCATCTGATGTTTGTGCCATTTTTTAATTATCGTTTTTTGGAAATTTTATTGTTTGAGAAAACTAGAAGTTGCAAGTTGTGGAGATCTGAAAATCAATTGGGTAAATTTTTTCTTCTAAATTATTATATGCCATAGAAAATGCAATTTTTTTTTTGTTGATTTGAACCCATCTTCAGAAATATGTGTTATTGCTAATTACATACATCAGAACTAGATATTGATAATGTTTCCAGCTTGTGAGAAGTCGTTTAGTTGCTCATTGCCAGAGCCGAGGGCACTAAGACCTATGTGGCATAGAAGCCACAGTCTACAACGTTCTACAGTTGAAGAGCTGCCAAAGGGAGAAGTTTCCTGCCTGCGTGGTAACCGAGTTGTTGGAGCTCATTAGAGGATTGTGTGGAGCCGAAAAATAATCTCAAAGCAAGATAAGCTGGACTTTAACAACATGTCTATATTTTTAGATATTTTTGATTCTGATGATGATGATTTTCTCATGTGGGAATTTGGAAGCATTAGCATGGGTAGTATTTTTGAGTTAGAAGAAATTTCAAAGAAATAATGTGGTTCTGTTGATGACCACGAGAATCAAGAGGCACAATCTGTTGTGCAAGATCTTGAGATATAAGACACACAAGCTGATATTCAGGAAGGGTGTAAAGAGGAACAAAGTTTTGAATATCAATGGGATGAGCCACATGAAGCTAATTGCAAAAACATGGCAGAAGAAGAAAAAGTTGGAGAAAATTTAAATTTAAATTGTGATGATCTCATTAATATTTCTATGTGTGCAGACATTACATCTATGAATTATGAAGACATCATAGCTGACTTTTAGATAGGTGACACCGGAAATAGTGAGAGGGAAAATCCTCCTATTCAACCTATCATAATCTTAAGAAGGGCGAGAATAAGAATTCAAGCTTTCCATCATTGGGGAAGAAATGAGGTGAAGAGGCATTACTACCTCATGGTGAGGAAAGAAAAGATGAAGCCTCGACTCAAGATGAACAAGCATGGACTCTCAAGAAAGAAGACTAGAATGAAAACTCTGTTACCAAGTTTTTTTGTCATGTTTTAATTGTAAGCCTAGTTGATACTAGACTAGTAGGCGTATGTTATTGTTCAGTACCCTTTCTCCATTAAGGGGGAGTGTTGGAATTAATAGAGAAAGCTAAACTTAGATTACTGTTATGATGCTGATATGATTGAGACTCTAATCTTAGATCTCATATCCTACTATCGAGGGAGTGGTTGAAAATACTCTGCTAGTGTGAAAGCCTATATGTACTAGGTTGTTCTCCTAATTACATAGTGTGTATGAGTGTTTGTACATTCTCCAGGTATCTCACCTGAAGAGCCACTTAGTTAATATATTATGTTTTTATCAACTGTCGTTTCCTAGATCTATTGTTTTTTACTACTTTTGGGTTAGGATGACTGCTCTGTTGTGGTAGGAGCATCTATTCCAGTGCGGAACCCCTTTCATTTGACGTGAAAAGGTTTCTGGTAGCCCTGGCTATGTCATTTTTAAGATCTGGAGGTATACAGTTTTTTTTGCAGTTCTAGTTATTCATCTCTCTGTTTATTTTGGTTTATTTAGCTCTTTGTTTTTTATTACTGGATCTATACCTTTGATTTTTTTGTATGCTCTTTGCCTCATGACTCTGTGCGACATGGGCAAATCAGAAACAGAAAGGAAGGATTTTTATCATGCGTATGCTCTTTTCCACCACACCTTAGTGTGATCTCGGAAAATTAGAAACATTGAGGAACATATTTAGTTTCCGGCGAAAGATAACTTAAAGCCATAAGGTTTGGATTTTTTACATGCCTATGTTGGGTTGTGTGGCTTTTGCTTTGTAGGAAAAATATATTTTTCAAGTAAGCACACACCCCAAAGCTTTAGTGACTATTAAAAAAAAAAAAAAAAAAAAAAAAAAAAAAAAAAACCTTCCTTTTTCCCAAAAATTACTAACCTTTTAAACTAGCTCACTTCGTCCAAAGTTACTTTATGAGAATAGAGGTCTTAGGTTTAAGTCTTTCTTTTTGTTGAGTTACTTTTTCAAAAAGCACATGTAACTTATGTTTTAAAGTTACTTTATGTAAAAGTGTTCTCACCCATTATAAAAAGTGAGTCACTTATAATTCTAAAGTCTCTTTATCTTTTATTTAAGTTACAATTTAGTGAGTAGCCCATAAAGTACCATTGCAAAAGTGACTTTCACTTATTTATAAAAGTGGGTCACATAAAATCTTCTTCTAAAGTGAGCTAATTAGGTTAAGTTTGGAAAGGGGGGGATTGTTTTTTAAATATAACATTATCATTCACTTCCGCACATTTATGCACTTCGTCGGCATCTTCAACAACTTTTCTTCAAAAAGCCATAAATTCTTTATCCAGAAGCCTTTTTCAAAGACATTTTTTTAATCAGCTTAATTTTTCAAGATATTTCCATTGGAACACTTAGTTTTAGCATCTACAACTTTAGTTTCTGTTAAAATGGAAAGTCCATGCCAAGTTATTCTTGACAACACCAACTACTTCCAATGGTGGTCCTACATTATGGATTTACTTAGAAGTAAAGGTCTCTAGAAAATAGCCTCGGGCAAAGAAACTAAACCTAAACATGAAGATAAGGTAGCCAAATGGGAAAATAGACAAGATCAAGCATGTGGGTTGATAGGGATGTCTATTTCTCTAGACCTTATGTTCCATATTGTAGAAATTGATACCCCTAATGAAGCAATAAAACAACTCACTAATGCTTTTGGAATTAAAAATGAAATTAGAGCCCATCAATTCAAAAATGAGTTGCTTACATAGGACCCCAATAATTTTTCTTCCATTGAAGATTTTTTGTTCAAGTTCAAGACCCTTATACTTCTCTTGGAAGGTGTTAAGGTTAAGAAAGAAGATGGTAGCCTTATCTACTCCATTCTTACTAAGTTGGTACCAGCCTACTTTGTGTTTATTTCCACCTTCCATTCTACTAGAGAAACCTTCATTTCTCAAGGAAAAGACTACAAGTCCCCCTATTTGATGCCTTTTGTGATTCTTTAATAAGAGAACAAGAAAAACTTACATATTGGTCTTCTTAATCTTGGAAACTATTCTAAGAAAGCCTTAGCTTCCCAGCAACAACCAAATTCAAAGAATCCTAAGAAGAAGTATCCTAAAAAGAATGGTCCTAAACCAAACAAGGGTCCTAAGAAATTTTATTCTCAAAATGAAAAATCATTTCAACAAAATGATCAGACAAATAAAACAAAGGGAAGAAGATTGATAGACATTGCCACTTTTGTAATCAAGATGGCCACTTAGAATCCAAATGCTTTAAGAAGATGGAAGCCTTGGAAGCAGCAATGAAGAAGCATAACATCCATTTGGAGCGCTCTTCAACTTCAACTTCATCTTCTGGAATAACACTTTCTACATGTGGTTGTCAAGCATCTCAGTGTGGTTATGCACTAAATGTGTCTTCTTCTTCTCACTCTCATGAGTGGCTCATCGATTCTGGAGCTTCTTATCACATGGCCAAAAACAAGGCCATGTTTTCTTCTTTAAATGGTTATAACACCAAAAATATAGATGTTGGTGATGATAGATCTCTTAGTGTCATAGGGACTGGAACTATTCATCTAGACAATGGTAAATTTAATGATGTATTATGTGTTCCAACCTTATCCTGCAACCTTCTATCTATATATCAGATAAGTCATTCAGGTGAAGGTAACATTGTTGAATCCTCAACTCATGATGTTGTAATTAAGGACCTAAGAAATCCTAGACAGATTTTAGCTACTGGCATTGTTGATGATTCTATAAGGTTGTAAAAGTTTAACAATTTTGGGTCATCAACTCTTCACTCGGTATTTGTTGCTCATAATGATGAAGTGAGCAAACTTTGTCATGAGCGTTCTGGTCACTTAAACTATCACTCCCTTCAAAATCTATATAAAGAAAATATGGTGGCAGGTCTTCCTATGGTATCTTGCAGAGATGGTGTTTGTTCTGGATGTGTACTCAGAAAACATCATCGAGATAGTTTTGAAAAATGTGCCTCTTGGAATGCCTCAGCCCCTTTACAGCTTGTGCATAATGATTTATGTGGTCCACTTCTAGTTGTTTCATTATTTGGGTACAAGTATTTCTTAACTTTCGTTGATGATTTCTCCAAACGCACTTGGGTATACTTCTTAAAACTCAAGAGTGAAGTATTTAACATGTTCTTCGCCTTTGTTGAAAAAAAATCTGGACATCAAGTTCTTAAGCTAAGATCTGATAATGGCGGAGAATATGTTAACAACAAATTCATCAACTTTTGCACTAAACATGGAATTCAAATGCAACATACTGTTCCGTATACTCCAGAACAAAATGGTGTAGCTGAAAGGAAGAATCACACCTTAAAGGAAATGGCTAATTGTATGCTTCAATCTAAAGGACTTAGTCTTATTTTTTGGGCAGAAGCAATTAACTATGCAAATTACATAGTAAATCGCACTCCTACTAAGGTTTTAAAGAATATAACTCCAGAAGAATTATGGAGCTCAATTAAACCAAATGTAAGTCACTTTCGTGTTTTTGGAAGTGAAGCATGGGCCCATATTCTAGATGAGAAACTTAAAGATTTAGAACCTAAGAGTGAAAATGTATTTTTGTTGGATATTTTGAAGATGTCAAAGGATATAGACTTACTCCACTTAAGTCCAAAAATGTTATCATTAGAAGAGATGTAAAGTTTGTTGAAAATATATCAACCTATGAGCCTAGTTTGGTGGATGTACCACCTCTCTCTATCCCTTCTACTTCTGAAAATATTTCTTCTTCAGATGATGAAAACGAGGATGACAATCCTCCCCCACCTTCTCAGGATCCTCCTTCAGCTCCTCAGCTTCCAAAATGGGTCTGTGCTACTTGGGATGTAGCAGGTGCTCTTGCAGGTGATCCTACAGATCAACAACGTACACATTCTTAGTTCGATAGAGCCTCTTCTTTACTGGCTCAAGCTTCAGCGAATTATGATCCTGACACCTTTGCAGAAGCTTCAGGCCATCCAGATTGGGACGTAGCTATGAATGAAGAATATCGTTCATTATTGGAAAATGATACATGGGATCTTGTTCCTCTTCCAAAGGGACGAAAACTTGTTAGATGCAAATGGGTTTACAGAACCAAGTATGGACCAAATGGAAAAGTTGATAAACATAAAGCTCATCTTATTGCTAAGGTTTTTTCAGAAGTTGAAGGCATTGACTATCCTAAAACCTTCTCCCCTATTTCCAAAATAAACTCTATCCGCCTTGTTCTTTCCCTTGCTTCCTCTTTCAAATGGGAATTCCATCAGATGGATGTTAAATTTGCCTTCTTGCATAGGGAATTACATGAAGAAATCTATATGGAACAACCTCCTCGCTTTATACAAACATACTCTAGCCTTGCATGTTGGCTTAAGAAATCCCATTATGGTCTCAAGCAATCCCCTCGGGCTTAGTATGCCAAAATAGATGCTTTCTTTTAGATACTGGCTTTTCTAGGTGTCGTTCTGACAATACTGTCTACAACAAGAAAGTGGGTAAGTCCCTTATCATTCTTGTTCTTTATGTTGATGATCTTATCCTTACTGGTAGTGATCCCAACCTTATAAACCATGTGAAATCCAACCTTAAAAGGAATTTTGAAATGACCGACTTATGACACTTACATTATTTTCTTGGTCTTAAAGTCTTGCAATCCAAGGAAGGTTTTTCCCTTTCCCAGTCCAAGTATGTCTGTGATCTTATACACCATTTTCACATGGAAGAATATAAGCTAGCCCCTTCTCCCTTTTAGTCTAGAGATAAACTTTCAGTCACTTGCAATTCCCATGAAGTTGATGCTACCTTATACCGTAAGCTTGTAGGAAAACTTTTGTACCTGACCCATACCCATCCTGACCATTCCTTTGTTGTTGGCCTTATTTCTTGATTTATGAAAAACCCACATGAAATTCATTAGAAAACAGCTAAAAGAATACTTCATTATGTTCAAGGTACTGTTCCATTTGGGATTCATTACAGTGCAGAAGCATCTCCTTTATTGGTTGGTTTAACTGATTTTGATTGGGCTGGTGACCCTGATGATCGGAAGTCTACTGTCGACTATGTGTTCACTCTTGGTTCAGGACCTATTACCTGGGCTTGCAAGGAACAAAGTGCCATTTCTCTTTCTTCAGCAGAAGCAGAGTAACATGGTGTCGTAGAATCTAGTAAGGAAGCCCTATGGCTTCGTCAAATCCTGTCAGAGTTTTTCTTTCAGCAGCAGAATCTGACTACACTTTGGTGTGATAATCAAAGTGCCATTCAAATATGCAAAGATCCAGTCCAACATCAGTGCAACAAAAAAATTGAAATACACATTCACTTCATCAGAAAGCTCATTCATGACCATGTTCTTGAAGTGCATTATTGTTCAATAGATGATCAAGTTTCAGACATCTTTACAAAGGCTCTAATAGAGACGAAGTTTACTAAAATTTGATTTATGGTTGGAGTTCAGGAAGTTGTCACTAAGGGATAGGCTCTAATGCCTCCATCCTTCTCCTATTGTGCCATATTTGTACATCCTTCAATCCTATCCCAAGTTGTTCTTAAGGGGGGATGTTAGGATATTCCGACACATAGGAAATAGTTAAGTATAAATTGGTCTTGTGTAGAGTTAGGTAAAGTGTGTTTCTTTACTATGTACTTTTGTAACATACAACCCAACAGTCACGATATGTAGTGATCCAATGGTTCATTCTCTCCTCGGTATTACTGACACTTGATCCATGGCTTAACACTCAATTGGTCCATGATCTCTATTTAAATAGCATTGAGGGTCATTTGTAAGGTGACCGTTCATGATAGAAGCCTATGTAAATTTTCTTTCTTTTATTAATAAATTGCCTGAAGTGGACGCATTGGCTCAGGCCATGGAATGTTTCCCTCTTTGAGGGTTTTAACCACGTTAAGAATACTGGTGTATTGATCTGTGATCTATTTGTGAGTAGTTTCCTTTGGTGTTATATCTGAGGAACTTACCCTGTAAATTCCTAGTGTCTCGACACTCAAACCACATTAAAGATAATGAAATTAAAGTTTATGGTTTTGGTGCTCGTGAACATATATGTCATCCCATTGAGTGAAACGACATGAGCACCTACCAACAAGTAGAAGGGACATTAGAAGAGCCAGTAGAAGACACAATGAATGACTTGATTGAAAAGAATAATTAAAATAGATAGATTGAGAAGCCTCACCTATTTGTTGTTGGTTGAAAGGTTGCCAAAGAAAGATATTTCTCTATATTCCCTCATGAACCATTGATTGATTGAGCCATTAAGCAATTGTGTTTGATGTTGGAGGAAGGGTCGCTGAGAAAAGATAGTTCCCTAAATTCCCTCATGAACCATTGAGTTACTAACCCGTTGAACGATTGATTGAGGGTTTGAAAGAATCCCTATCCTACACATTCTCTCAAAAATGAAAGTAGGGAAATGAGAGCACCTACCTCATAGTTATGCGCTACTTTTCTTTCTAGTCCTCCTCTATTTTGTCTTCTTTGTCGACTACTAATTTCAACTAGTCCCACCCTAATTTTTTCTGGAATATGTTTCATGACCCACTTCTTGCATTTGAAGCTTAGACTGAGACCATATCCCAAAGTTTGAGCATCGTAATAAACTATAGATGTTACTAAATATATTCTAGTGATTGAAAAACACGAGTTCTCATTATGGTTCACAAAGCATGTGTTTGGGTTGGCACTACTCGGGTTATTCATTATTCACATTGTTCGTTGTTCATAAAACATGGGTTTGGGTTCAGAATGTTTACTGTTCACTATATAGATTATGATGTTTGATGTTCATTATTCGCATTGCTTTCAAGGAAATGGAAAAGGATACAATTTTCCCATAGGGATCTATAGTGAGGGTTTTTGGCTAGCTAAGTTCACTATTTTGATGTTGGGATCATTGTTTGTTGTTTGAAGGATTTATTTATTGTTGGATGGATGGGAGCAATGGAAGGATTGAGTGAAATTTTTTTAAATATATATTATAAATTATATATATTATACTATACAATATATATTATGTATTATATATTATATAGCCTAGTGGAAGAGAATCGCATTGAACCCCTAGCTAAAAAGAAACACAATTGGGAGCTTACATTATAGAGGAGTGTTAATGTGAACCACTAGTTGATAGTAATTTAGAGCACAATAAAAAAATATAGTTTAAATCTTAAGCGTAGATGTCATTGCTGAATCTCAGAAATGACATCCTTGACCACCCTTTTTTCACTTTTTTCATTATTTTCCTTATCCCCTTTTTCCTAGCTTAATCCTATTATATGACACTCTATAGCCTTCCAATAGATTAGACATGTTCTCTATGATTATTTTTTTAATTTCTATGTTTTTTATTTTGTTTTACTAATGAAGGAAATCCTAGGACAATCAATTAGCACCGGGGTATTGTGGCCCCTATAAGGTGTCGCATAGGATTGGAATTATGGGTTCCAAATTGGAGTTGTCTCCATATTGACATGTACATCCAATATTCCATGTTTCTTGGTCAAACAAGGAAACGATGACAAGATACCATTCAAAACTATTTTACCATAGATTAATGAAGAAGGAAAATCACATTACAAGTATAACTAATCCCTTAAACAATGGTTAAGCAACTGATAAACAAAGAACTTACTAAGTACCTCATCCATTGGAAGATCCTACCTATGAAAGAGGTGACATAGGAATATGAGTTTTTCATTCATAAACATCTACATTTAATCAAGTGTTGAGGACAACACTTATTTGGGGGGGGGGTGTATATTAAGCCCTAGATAAATCCAATGTTAATCCAAAACCCCTTATTAAGCCCTGTATACTGAGTTATTATATTTCTATTATTATGTGAACATTTCATTGTACCCTTTGTCTCTCTCTTATATATATATATATATATATATATATATATATATATATATATATATATATATATGTATATATACATATACATATACATATATATATATATATATACATATATATATATATATATACATATACATATATATATACATATATATATTATATATATATATATATATATATATATATATATATATACATATACATATATATATATATGTATACATATATATATATATATATATATATATATATATATACATATATATATATATACATATACATATACATATACATATACATATACATATACATATACATATATCAGGATCATCTCATCTTGTCTTATACATTGTATTCATTGTAAAATGATGCTTACCCCTTGAAGTGTACTATAATTATTAGTTTCTTATCAATTTTAAGGTGCATCATTCATAATAGAATGAGAAATAGGCTCATCAACACACTACTCAAAAAGTAATAACAATAGAATATTTTTAAGCTCATAAAAGAACCAAATAAACTAACATGTACCATAGGTTAAATAATAATCACAAAGTCACATGATAACCCAAGATGACATTACAAATGAGGTGTAACAACTAGTTGATTTTTAGGGGCATGGGATTAGCTATTTATTTAATACATTTAATTTGATAATGTTGATGATATTTATAACTCTCGAATGGAACGATAAGGGAGGAACAATGCATGGATGAAGTTAAAAGGAGATATTTTTAGGTCATATGTCTATAAGGAAGGACCTAAAATCAATAAATTTGAGATGTACAAAAGCTTATTGTAAGAATGGTAATTAATAGGTTAAACATCAAATTCAATATTTCTACATGAGGTTCAACATATATGATCTCTTATGAATTAGTAGATATGATGACTTGTATAAAACCATTTACAATATTTAATAGATCTCAAAAGTATTTACGATTTTTATTTGATTTGTTCTGAAAGTGAAAAACTTGACTTGTAATGTTGTGCACTAATATGAAAAACAATGAGGGGATCAAGTGGAACTAAAAAACTAACCCAAACCATTGCAAAAATAAAAGAGAAAACAACATTAAACAACTACATTGGAACTTTGTAAGAAAAACACTAGAGAGAGAAACACAGAGCCACAAAATGTGGAATTGCCAAAAATATAGTCATTGTGGACTTAATCCTTGGCATAAAAGAGTGCTTACCATAAGTTAAAGAGATCACAACTCGAAGTAGGGTTCCCTCACAAGAATTCTAACAATGTAAACTTTGAAATGGGAACTATAAACTCAAAACAGGAACTCTGGCAAAAAAAGGCCAAAAAAACATCAAAAACAGTGCTAAAAACGAAAAGTGTGTATACTGGAACGATGGCTTTTTTTTTAGGGAAAATTTTGAACATGTTTTAAAAATGGCAGTGAAAACAAAATTTTCGTGCAAAATATAGCTTGAAAACGAAAAAGTGATTATACTGGAACGATCATTTTTTTTTTAGGGTCAATCTTCAAAATTTAAAAAAAATGCTAGTAAAATGATCTAACAACATAAAAGTGACTCATAACTTCTCATTTAACACCATATGGAAATCAAAAATTTTATTTCAAGAGACGATGCATACATCAGTTAGATAAACTGTCTTAAACAATTATTCAAAATCACTCATATTTTCTTGCATGCCATCAGAATTCACATCTTCAGATGTGTCACTGGATGCTGATGAAGATGTTCCATATTCTTCTCTTTCATCAACTAGTGCCCCATCTGATTCCACATGCATGCCCATCATTTCAGGTTTCAAAATTCTTCTAGATCTACAACTGGTTTCAGCAGAATCCCATCTCAATACTATTCCTTCTGGTAACAACCTTTTCAGAATCTCTATCGTCTTGAAGTGAAGAGTTCCCCTCTTTGTTAAATTGAAGTCATAAACAAGTATGTCAACATCCTCCAATTTCAATATGTCTGTGCGACAACGATTTATATTAGTACCCTTTCTTTTTCTCTTTCCGCCATTTTTTTGTCAACTACCATCTCTGTCTTATACACACCATTGAATGGGTGTGTATTTGTGGCATACCAATGTACTTCAACACTTGTAACATCCTCATTTTTTGTAAATACCTTTATAACCTTAGCAACCCCAAATGGATAGCCATTGAGATCTACATCTGCTAGCACTGCGATCATGCAACCCTCCTTAATATCCTGTACTGAACCCCTGTAAAGATCTTCCATGGCTTCACGTTGTGCATCAGATCTTTTGGAACCAATATACATCTCTCTTTCCTCTGCCTGTGAAGAATTAATGATACCTTGAGATTGTTGCTGTTCAACAATGTTTATTTCTTCATGCGCATTCGACACATTTTGTGGCCAAATAAATGGATTTTTCAAAGGTATATCTTCATTTGTTCTTGTTGAAATGATATCACTTTGGTTATTGAAAAATGACTCCCACCAAACTGAATCAGCAATGTCAAAGTACTCATATGTATATCTAATACATTTTTTAATTTCTTCTAGGCAATCAGAATAATTTATATCTCTGTTTTGTTTGTGTGCATTATGAACTTCACCAACTGATTGTAATAACAATATTTTCGATGCAAATATTGGATGATCTGGAATGAACTTCAAAAATTGCAAACCTGATGATGGTGCCCATTCTGTAGTAGTTGAATACTTCTTGCCCCATATTAGTGTTTTCCCATCAATTTTTTTGATACGAAATTGATGTTGGAAGCTAATTTCAATAAGTTGTTCAATGCATTTCCCCTCACCATATGATCCCATAATAAACCTTCGCATGTCAACAGTTTCTTCCAACACATCAAAAGTAGGCTCTGGCATGTATGATTTCTTAATACATTCAATTAATGATGGCAAGCTCCCAGCTTCCTTCCTCCTCAATGTGACTGAAAAACGACTGAACATCTGATCAATATGGTCATGACTGTGCCCAACAAGAAGGAAACCAACGTTTACCTTCTGAAAATTTCTCAATTCAACAAGCATGTTTAGATATCCAAAAACAACCTGATTTTTGTTTTCATGGCAAGTGTTGTCCAATTGTAGATACAAAACTTTAGGAAGATTACCAGACCAATGAGAAAGCACATCATGAATTATGGTTATGGTCAGATTTGCATCATTATGAATATTTGGAGCTATGAAGTACACCTTTGGCAACATTTTCCCATTGAATACCATACAACCGACCAAGTGATACTGAATAAAATTGGTGTGCGGACAAAATGTGGTAAAAGTGTTTTCTTCTGGTCCATACAATCAATTATCAAACCCAAATATTTATTCAGATTATCATAACACTTCTTTCGATGCTTGTACAACTTTTTCCATTCATTTGTTTGTTGTTCGTGATGCTCCTGAATTTCTTTAACAATTGAATCTACACAACATAAAAGAAATCCATTAAGAAATATGTTTTCATACTTGATGAATATGCAATCTTAAAAGCTAAAGTTATGAATGCCTACCTCTTTCTGACCCTTCACATTTGTCCCTTTTTTATTTAAGAGAATCACATGTACTGCAAATCCCCATGCTTGTCTTCTTAGGAATACAGACATTATTGAATTCTTTCTTCCATATCTTCACAAAATATTGATATGTAATAAACTGACGATGTCTCTCAGCACCTTTTGCATATTCTTTGTATAACTTGTAGATTTCGCATCTCGAAAAATTATCTGGAATATGTATTGTCTCTCTATTTGGCATACACTCTCCATGCTTTGAAAAGAAATCTTTCATCCATGACATTGCAATGTTTGATAATGGCCCAAACTATCTTTTATGACGTATTTCAAAATAAAATGTGGGATCCTTTTCCAAATTTTCTTGAATTCTCGAGAGACGAAAATTCCCAATCGAATGAAACATTTTGAAAGCTTTTCTACAGATAAATAAAGTCTTAATATGATAATCATAACCTGACAATGTAGATTGCATGCACCCAACTAAATATGAATTTTGCATGCTTTTATTCATTGAAAAATATCTCTTCCTGCTCTCAAATGCAAATTTGAAATCCATATGTTTCAAGCAATCTTTTTGGCAACATTCACTTGAAATGAGTGTGCTGATAGAACTTCTTCTCGTCAGATATTCTGCTCTACCCCTTGTATAACTAGAACATCTTGCATTGATACGAAAAGGTCTAGTCCTACTCCTTGATACAATATTTCTTGGGAACATCTCCATCATTAGATCATCATTTTTATAAGGATTTTTATCATCATTAAGAGGAATGTTATCCACACTATGATCAACTGTGCTTTTCAAATACTGACTTGGAGGATATTCTTCATCTTCCCCTTCTTCAACGCTACTGTCATAGTCCATAGAATTCGGACTCAATGGAAATTTTGACTTGATGTTTATTGGATATTCTTCCTCATGTGCATTTTCAGTGTTACTCCCACGGTCCATAGAATTAGGACTAAGTGTATCATCTTGTCCTTCATCACTGCTACCTTTATACTCATTAGAATTAGGACTAAGTGCATCATCATGTCCTTCATCACTGCTGCTCTCATAGTCCTTAGAATCAGGACTAAGAGGACATTGTGACACTCCATTCTTTTGAAATTCATCATCGCGCTCTTCATCATTGTTGCTCTCATAGTCCTTAGAATTAGGACTAAGTGGACACTGTGACACTCCATTATTTTGAATTTCATCATCCCACTCTTCATCATTGCTGTTGTCATAGTCCTTAGAATTAGGACTAACTGGACACCGTCGCACTCCATACTTTTGAAATTCATCATCCCGCTCTTCATCAAAGCTGCTTTCATAGTCCTTAGAATTAGGACTAACTGGACACCATGGCATTCCATACTTTTGAAATTCATCATCTCGCTCTTCATCAAAGCTGCTCTCATATTCCTTAGAATTAGGACTAACTGGACACCGTGACAATCCATACTTTTGAAATCCATCATCATGCACTTCATCGCTGCTGCTCTCATAGTCCTTAGAATTAGGACTAAGTGGACACTTTGACACTCCATTCTTTTCAAATTCGTTATCACGCTCTTCATCACTGCTACTCTCATAGTCCTTAGAATTAGGACTGAGTGGACACCGTGACACTCCATTCTTTTGAACTTCACCATCTTGCTCTTCATCACTATTGCTTTCATAGTCCATAGAATTAGGACTAAGTGGACACCGTGACACTCCATTCTTTTGAACTTCACCATCTTGCTCTTCATCACTGCTGCTTTCATAGTCCATAGAATTAGGACTAAGTGGACACCGTGACACTCCATTCTTTTGAACTTCACCATCTTGCTCTTCATCACTGCTGCTTTCATAGTCCATAGAATTAGGACTAAGTGGACACCGTGAGACTCCATTCTTTTGAAATTTGTCATCAAGCTCATCATCACTACTGCTTTCATAGTCCTTCGAATTCGGACTAAGTGGAATCTGTGACTCTTTATTTATTTGAAATTCTCCATCCCCTCTTTCATCAGTGCTGCTCTCATAGTCCTTAGGATCAGGACTAAGTGGAAGAATTGACTTTCTATTCATAGTGGAAGAATTCCCACTATATTCATCCATATGAATAGAGTTGTTACGCGATGAAGATGTTGATGCTGTATAAATCGAAACTTCACTATCAGGACAATCCATCCCTTTCAAATAGAAGATGTTGAATGATACAAATGGAGAGTCTCCTAATGATAATATATAGCTTATAGAATGAAATTTTCCCTCCAAAAATTTCCCTCCAAAAAAATTTCGCAAAAATATTTCCCTCCAAAAATTTTCCAACCAAAAACTTTTGCGAAAATATTTCCCTCCTAAAAGTTTGTGAGATATATTTCACTTCATTATTTTACTATGCAATTTAATGAAAAATGTAAACTTAATTTTTTTTATGAAATAAATAATTAAAGTTAAAATTGTAAACTACAACTTCTACCTAAATTATTTTAATAGTCAATGTATATAATTTTTGCTAAACAATTGAATTTTTTTTAAAATTTTATAATACATTTAGAAACAAGGTAATCCCAAATTCACCCCGCTATAAAACAATTCCAAACTATTCGCTTTATCATATTTTCATTCATCGCCATAAAAAAATTAACATGTTAAAAGTTATTAAAACTAATTAATCCCGCATTCACCGTACGATAAAACATCTTTGTAGTTTCACCTATATATTCCATTATCACTATTACTCATGTTACATCAAGGTTTTCTAAGGTTCGTTAAAAGACCTAGAGCGAATTTGTGGAACAGATACATTGGGATCAACAACATATTCAACGAAGAATTTCCGCAATTGAAAGGTCAGTTAAATTTTTTTCCTTGAAATTTCTCATATTAAATTAGTTTAACGAAGTAGATTTCTTTTCAAAACTTAAAAAAAAATTTCAACCAAATTAAGAAATATTTCCGTCATGAGCATGGTCGGCTGAGGGCAACTCCATCCTGCAATCGACCGGCCACTAGATTTTTTTTTTTATAAACTTAAAATTTTTGGTCAACCAAATTAACAAATATTTTCGACGTGAGCATGGTGGGCCCAGGGCAACCCCATCCTGCAATCGGCCGACAACCCACTCCCTCCGCACACCCTTCCTGGCCCCTCCCCAAACTCAATAACCCCTTTCCCCCTCACCCCTCAACCCCCCTTCTGCCCAACCTCCCTACCCCACACGACCCCCACCCCTACCCAGCCCCCTACCTCACTCCCCTGGAGCCACCCACCTGCCCCCCTACCCAACTCCCCTTCCCTTCCCCCTCACCTCACCCCTCATTTCTCCCCACTCTACCCTACAGTCCCCTTACCCCCCCCACCCCCCCCCACCACAACCCCCAACTCCCCCCCATCACCCGTCATCGCTGTTCCACCCCCCTGCCACAACCCCACTCCCTTCACCTCACCCTTACCCCTCACCCCCCGACCCGCCTCCATAACCTCCCCAACCCCTCAGCCCTCCCTCTCTACCCCTGGGACCCTACCATCACCCTCACCCTACTTCCCCCCTGGGCACCCCCCACTAAACCTCCCTGTACCCTCGACGGGCCCCCCTTAACCCTACCCCATCTGCCACCCCCCAAACCCATACACACTCCTACCCCACCCCATCCCCCCTACCGCCCCCTCACACCCACCCCCCTTAACCCCCCCCCCACTGCACCCCCTCCCCACCCCTCTTAACCCCCCCCCCCATACGCCTCCACCCCCCTTAACCCCCCCATACCCGCCCCCCTCCCATACCCCGCTCCCATTCCCAACCCCCCTTAACCCACACATACCCGGCCCCCTCCATCCCCCTTAACCCCCCTCCCATTCCCAACACCCCTTAAACCCCCCCCCTTATGCCCCACCCCCCCCCCCTTAACCTCCACCATACTCACCCCCTCCACCCCCCTTAACCCATACCCGCCCCCCCCCCATAACCCTTCCCCCCCCATCCAACACATACCCGCCGCCCGTAACCCCGCCCCCTGCCCCGCCCCCTCCCATCCCCGCCCCTCCCCTCCCCCTCGCCCTCCCTGCTCTGCCTCCCGACCTCCTCCCTCTCGAAAGGCCACCCGGGCGCGCCTGCAAGCCGCCGGGGTGGTGCTAGGCGGGGCGCTGCCGCCTGCCCCGCGCCACCCCGGCGGCCCACCCGGGGTGGCCGTCCGATTCCTAGAATCGGATGGCCACCCCAGGGGGTTGGCAGGCCGCCGGGGTGGTGTGGGCAGGCGACAATCGGACGGCCACCCCGAGCGGGCCGGCGGGTCGCCGGGGTGGTGCGAGGTGGGCGGCAATTGGATGCCCACCCGAGGCGGGCCGGCGGGCCGGCGGGCCGCCGGGGTGGCACGGGGCGAGGCACTGCCGCTCGCCCCACGCCACCCCGGCGGCCCACATGCACGCCCGGGTGGCTGTCCGAGCAGGAGGTGGTCGGGAGGCGAAGGCAGAGGCAGAGGAGGGAGGGAGGGAGGGGGAGGGGGAGGGGGAGGGGCAGGGCGGGGATGGGAGGGGGCCAGGTGGGGGGCACGGTTAGGTGGGGGTCGGGCGGGGATGGGAGGGGGCAGGGCAGGGCAGGGTTGGGTGGGGGGGTTTGGGTGGTGGGTATGGGTTGGGTGAGCCGGGGGCGGTGCGGTGTTGGGTTGGGTGAGCGGGGGGCGCGTATGGTTTGGGTGGGGGGCAGGGGATGTGGGGTGTGGGTGGGGCGGGGGTGGTTTGGGTATGGGTTGGGTGGGGCGGTTAAGTGGGTTGGGTGGGGCGAGGGGGGCATCGGGTGGTGTTAAGTGTGGGGCGGGCAAGGATGGAGTATGGTTAACAGGGGGCGGGGGGTGGTTTTGGGAAGGGGGTTAAGGGGGGCGACGGGTATGGGTGGCCAGTTAAGGGGGTAGGGTCAAGGGGTTTGGGAGGGGAGTTAAGGGGGTGGGCCTGGGGTAGGGTTAAGGGGGGACCTTCGGGGGTACAGGTAGGTAGATTTAGTGGGGGCGCCTGGGGGGGAGTAGGGTGAGGTTGAGGGTAGGGTAGGGTCCTGTTGAGTCTTGAAAATGTCATTCATTTGCATTACACTTTCACTATTATGTCCATTATATCACCTCCATTTCACTGCTATGTCACCACATTCATCCCACTTTCATTATCATTGGGCTACCTTTATGTTTTTCCAATATTTATTATTTCTAAGCCTTTTAAGTGAATTTGTGGTTAAACATTAGAAAATAATGTGCATATGCTTATACCTAACCAATGGGTTGAGTTTGTTGACATGTGTAGGTTGAAAGGAGACTTCTAGAAGACCCTTATGTGGCACTCTAAGGCCAAATTCGAATTTGGTTGGAAAGAATCATGGGATCATGAGGATATGTGTCACATCTCCTAATTGTATTGTAACTCTAAAAGACATGTGTCTTATCAGTTCCTATTTTGATTAGGACTCTAGAGGTAGAGGGAGAGATTCATGGTTTATCATTAATGAGAAGGCTCTCATCTTTTTGTATAAATAGGAGGTCTCTCTCCTTCATTAGTTAGTCTTTTTTTAGTCTTTTTAGTCTCTTTTTAGTCTCTCTTTGGAGAGCTTTGTTGTACTTTGCACTTTTGAAGAAATTGAATAAAGCTTTGATGTTCTCAACATGGAAGGAGATGTGAAGTAGATGTCATGGAGCATATTAGGATGTAAGTAGATTAGATTTCATTTTGTAAATATTGCTTTGTAGAATGTAAGGTAGATTAGATTTCCATTCATGCAATTTTAAGTATGCTTTGATTTCATAGGTAGAAGGGGGCCCCTGCCTTGTACAGTTTGAATTATTGCATTTTATTTTCTCCCGGGATTTGTTTTTATGTTTATGTATTTGCTTTACAAACTAATGGTATTTGAAGTTGACAGGTTCAAGCTGCTGCCTTTGTTTTTATAGCTAATTTTTAATCTTATTTCTCAAAGAGCTGCTAACACATGAATGATCTTCATCATAAATTGTTATCTTTTAAGATCAGAATATCACTAACTTGCAGCTGGCTTTGAGTGCTTTTTAGACTGTTCTTTCACTACTTTCTAACCATACTTTGCATAGTACATATGGCTGAAGTAGAGAGTTAGAAAGAGCAAAATATTATCACTAGTCTTTAAAGTAGATTTTTGGTTTTAAGTGCTTCTTAGACTATTCTTTCACTACTTTCTAATCATACTTTGCATAGTACATATGGCTGAAGTAGAGAATTAGAAAGAGCAAAACTTTATCATTAGTCTTTAAAGCAGATTTTTCTCACTTTTCTAATTCAACTTAAGCTACTTTCTATCCGTGCTTTACACAGTACATGTGCTTTGAAGCATCGAGTTAGAGAGAGATAATCTTTATCTTTGGTTTTAAAAGTGACTTTCTTTTCTTTTATTTGCAGCAGCATGAATGGTGTCTAGTGCCATTGGAAGTGGTCATTTACTTTCAAGTCATTTCAAGTTCTTTGCTTTCAGTTTCATTTCAAGTTATTTCTTTCAAGCTCTTTCTTTGCAAGTTTAAAGTTTGATTACTTTCTAGACTTATTTCTAACTACTTCCTAATCGTGCTTTACACAGCACATGTGTTTGAAGCAGAGTTTTAGGAAGAGTTGAACATTATAACTGGTCTTTAAAGTGGTTTTTCTTACTTGTCACCTTAGAGCTTGACTACTTTTTGGACTTATTTCTGACTACTTCTTAATCGTGCTTTACACAGCACATGTGTTGAAGCAGAGTTTTAGGAAGAGTTGAACATAAACTATAAAACAACGAAGTAAGAGAAAGGTTAACTAAGCACATATAGTGCACCACACTTCATCAGTTTACGATACCCGGATTGATAATTTATGTGGAGCAATTTAAGACGTTAAATTGACTAAACATTTTGGCGCCGTTGCCGGGGAAGTGTAATTAGGAGACCTTATTTCTTACATCTGGAAAAAAAATTAATAATCCTTGAGTATGCTCTCCTCTTGCACTTTGTGTGATCTGGAGGATCAGAAAAAGGATTGTTAAGTAAAAAAAGACAAAACAATAATTCTTGAGTATGCTCTCCTCCTGCACTTTGTGTGATCTGGAGGATCAGAAAAAGAATTGTTACAAAAAAAAAAAATAGGAGACAAAATAAACTTCATCACTTCAATTGATTCAATAAAAAAAAAAAATGAAAAAAAAAAATGAAAAAATAAAACTCAAGTGCTTTGATAGGTTCAAATTGTCCAAAATTGTCTGGTTATGCTTTGTAGTGGTCTTCAAAACACTGTATCTTGTTCAAATAAGGTTTTGCAACTTAGTTGCAGAAACTGCCCTGATCCCGCAGCTATCTGACAATCCCGCAGCTGTTTCAAGGTTTAACAAGTTACAGGCATCTAATGAAAAAACCGACCACATGGGCATCTCCAGAATTGTCCCGACATGGATCCTATCCTAGTCACCCAGCTCAGATCGATGAAAAACTAGCTTAGGACCTCAGTCAAAGTCTTGGTTTTAGCATGTTTTTCTTGAAGTGTTTGCTTGCCTTTCTTCTCCCTCTTTTTCTCTGTTACTAATAGAAACCTAGAGGGAATTGGTAACTTTTGATTGAAGGACACTGACAAGAAAAAGGGAAACGGAATTAAGTTACAGTCCCCCATACCTAGTCGGGAATGAGTATCGATTTTGATTCTCCAGTAATGACTTTTGGTAGCTTGGCCATGGCTGGTGCTGCCACTGTTAATAGTAAGATAAGTTCAAATAAAAGACCATTTTCTGGTATATCATTCGATGACATGTGTAGGCCCTGTCTGTCTTTGGCTTCACCTCCTGCACTTCTTAACACAGTGATCTGATTGAAGAACCATTTGCTGATCAACGACTTAGTAATCTGCTCCATCAACAGAATCCAAAGCGGTAAACTCCATTTTAGTCGTCCAACACTAGAAAGCAGATAACTGAGATCCAGTTGCTGAGTCTTCATGAAGGATATGCGCCTTGGTCTTAGCCTATTCTCCCAAAAAGCCGAACGCAGCAATTCATCAAAAGTGCAGAACATAAAAATTAACTCAGAAAAAAACCGTAAACAGCTAAAAAACGTCATATTTTAAACGTTCGATTCTCCCAAACAGAGGCGAATTTCAAAAAAATAAAACATGGGTTTTGTTGCCAGGTGGGTTAATTAGAAAACCCAGAAAAATTTTGAGAAGATTCGTGGCGGTCAGGGAGAAATGTTCGGTTCTTTGGAGTGTATTTTTGAGTGCCGCGTGAAAAAAACAGAGTTTTAATTAAAATAAACAGCAGCAATTTAATGTGCGTGCCTGAGGAGGAGAAATACAAATAAAAGTCATCTATGTGCTGTTTCACATAACTACGGCTGTACATTAGGAGACCTATTATACTACGGCTGTACATTAAGAGACCTATCATACCACGGCTGTGCATTAAGAAGAGACCTATCATATTACGGCTCTTCTTCACCAAGATCTCCGCAAAACTCTTTCACTCTTCCACCTTCACCACATTTCCATTCTCCACCACGTCACCTGTACCACGTCACCTGTACCACGTCTCTTGCCCTCCAATTCAATTCATAGTATCATTTTGTCAAAGTGTGTACTCAGGGCTGAAGGAAGATATAGAGAATGTAGTAGTTGTTCATTGTAAAGCTGGCATGGATAGAACAGGGCTCACGATATCGAGTCTTCTTTACCTCAAATTCTACCCCGCTGCTGAAGAATCCATTGCTTATTACAACCAGAAACGGTGTATAGATGGCAAGGGTCTTGTTCTTCCAAGCCAAATTCACTATGTAAAATATTTTGAACGAGTTCTCACATATTCCAATGGTGAAGTTCAACCTGGTAGGAGATGTATACTTTGGGGATTCCGTCTTCATAAATGCCTTACTGGGTTCGACCATCTATTACAGTATCTGATCATAATGGAATTCTCTTTTCAACAAAGAAGCATCCAAGGATAAAGGATATGATAGTTGCTTGCTTCCCCTTTGATGACCATAATGTTTTAAACTCCGCAGCTCTGTTTCAAACTCCACAGTTCCATTTTTCAGCCGAAGTTTGAGATGGATAAATTTCTTAGTTTGTTCGCACACAGCCACTCCATTTCACATTATTTTTTTACACTCTGCAATCCCGCAGCCATTTAGCGATCCCGCAGCCATTTAGTAATCCCGCAGCTGTTTTGTTAAACTCTAGGTTGTAGGTGTCATCAGGCAAAACAGGTCACATGGGTAGCTAGGGAAATGTCAGTACATGGATGGTGTCCTATTCATTCGGTCAAATTTGCTGAAAAGACCCCGGTCAAAGGGAAGTCAAATTGGGTATTATCACAAAGTCGCCACACTGAGTCGCCACACTAAATCGCTGCATATCAAGAAAAAAACAATAATTTTGAATCAATGAAATGAACAAGTTTTTTTTTCTCACTTTTCTGAAGGTATTGATTAATTTTGGACTGATAATGAAAATTGAATGGCTAACTTTTTATTCAAGATTTTTAGCTACAGAGCTGTTCCTCAATTCCGCAGCCAGAAAAACCTCATTGTTCAAATCAGCCTATCTTTCTCATACAGAATCAGATTTTGATGATTTAAGTACCATTGGAAAGATCTCAACAAGATCTATACAATGAGAAATATATCATTAGAGTTTGAAATGGCAAATAATGAAATAAATTGCTGAAAAGAAGCAACATCAACTTGAGGCACTAATTCCAAAGCAGGTATAAATTCTTTTGATTTTTCCTTTGAGAACTTGTTTCATTAATACAAATTCTTAGTTTTGTGTGTAAATATCATAACTAGAGAGATTGATCACCTCTCTCCTTTGATAATCTTACATTCCATTGCGGAAGAAGTATTAGTTTTTTTGCAGGTTCTAGGAGGAAGGACAAATGACTACAAGGGAATGATGTCTCTCTAAGAGACCAATTTGTTTCATAAGAGGTTGATCCGCAACAAAGAGGAAATATGCTGATGCAAAATCAGATCCAAATACTTGAAAAACTTTCAGATATTATTGTCTTCATCACATCCATCCATCACATCCATACTCCATAATAAACCATTCACCTCATTCCACTCCATATTTTCCATTTTCATTCACATACACTTTCCATCTCTTTTTGTCCATTCATAACTCACCAATAAAAGCAAAAGGCTCATTCACATGCTTATTGCCCATTGTCATTTCTGTTCTCCATTGCCATTTTCCATTTTCACTTTCCATTCCTTGTCATTTTCATTCTGCAAATAAGCCCTGCTTCAATGCAAATTAGTCCATAGTCCTTTGAGTCTAAGTTCTTTGTAAAAACACCTTGAGACTTGCATGCCTTAATGGCAAGTTCTCATGCTGACAAACAATGGGAATACATTAATGTCCCTTGTTCGTTAGACCTTCTAGGTGACTCGACATCAGCAAATTCATTCGTACCTAGCAAGATGTGTTTGGGCATCTTGACTCTCATTGACATCAATGGTGAGAGTACTCGTGTTGACTAGTGGCATCCATTAATGGCCACTAAGCCAACAATTTCCTACTATGTTCGACATCAGAACATCTTTTCACATAGTAGGAATTGTGCCAATGAGTTTTGAAGACATGAAGACTATTATTTTCAGCATTTTGGAGCAGATTCAGCAAGTTTTAGTAGAAGCAATAAAAAGCCATCTTATCTCTCTATCCATGACTCCTCTTGTTCAGCCACTTGAAGAAGAATATGATCAGAAGTTTTCAGCCACCACACACATACAACTCATCCATTCCAAAGGGTAAGTAAAGGTACGGCATTTTCTAACTTTTAACCATAGAATTCCATAAAAAGCTAGAATGATACTTGTTGGAAAAACATTTCTCTTCCTCATTTCATAAAATTGCCAATACCATCAGTTGGGGGGGGAATACATTCATATTCATATCTTTCCATGTCCATAACACATTCAAGAACTCACATACTTCCAACATATATTAATTATTACATTGCTATTATTAGCATACAATGGCTTTTGAAAAAGTGCTTAAAGGATAAATTGGATACAAACAAAATCATGGTTGTCACACAAGAACCAACCATCATGCAATCCAATAAAGATATACTTTGCAACAATAATCAAAATATCATTATGCAAAGTTCAAAGATCAAAATAGAAGGCAACAAAAAAAAAAAATGGTTGTAACACAAGAACCAACCATGTTGCAATTCAAGTAAAACACTTTGCAGAAATATGAAGTTATCAAATGATATCATGCAAAGTTAAGCCAAAGCTCAAGGATCAAAAGAGTCAATGTAATATATGTTGCATGAGGACATGCAATAGCTTCAGTTGGGGGGTATGTTGAGTCTTGAAAATGTCATTCATTTGCATTACACTTTCACTATTATGTCCATTATATCACCTCCATTTCACTGCTATGTCACCACATTCATCCCACTTTCATTATCATTGGGCTACCTTTATGTTTTTCCAATATTTATTATTTCTAAGCCTTTTAAGTGAATTTGTGGTTAAACATTAGAAAATAATGTGCATATGCTTATACCTAACCAATGGGTTGAGTTTGTTGACATGTGTAGGTTGAAAGGAGACTTCTAGAAGACCCTTATGTGGCACTCTAAGGCCAAATTCGAATTTGGTTGGAAAGAATCATGGGATCATGAGGATATGTGTCACATCTCCTAATTGTATTGTAACTCTAAAAGACATGTGTCTTATCAGTTCCTATTTTGATTAGGACTCTAGAGGTAGAGGGAGAGATTCATGGTTTATCATTAATGAGAAGGCTCTCATCTTTTTGTATAAATAGGAGGTCTCTCTCCTTCATTAGTTAGTCTTTTTTTAGTCTTTTTAGTCTCTTTTTAGTCTCTCTTTGGAGAGCTTTGTTGTACTTTGCACTTTTGAAGAAATTGAATAAAGCTTTGATGTTCTCAACATGGAAGGAGATGTGAAGTAGATGTCATGGAGCATATTAGGATGTAAGTAGATTAGATTTCATTTTGTAAATATTGCTTTGTAGAATGTAAGGTAGATTAGATTTCCATTCATGCAATTTTAAGTATGCTTTGATTTCATAGGTAGAAGGGGGCCCCTGCCTTGTACAGTTTGAATTATTGCATTTTATTTTCTCCCGGGATTTGTTTTTATGTTTATGTATTTGCTTTACAAACTAATGGTATTTGAAGTTGACAGGTTCAAGCTGCTGCCTTTGTTTTTATAGCTAATTTTTAATCTTATTTCTCAAAGAGCTGCTAACACATGAATGATCTTCATCATAAATTGTTATCTTTTAAGATCAGAATATCACTAACTTGCAGCTGGCTTTGAGTGCTTTTTAGACTGTTCTTTCACTACTTTTTAACCATACTTTGCATAGTACATATGGCTGAAGTAGAGAGTTAGAAAGAACAAAATATTATCACTAGTCTTTAAAGTAGATTTTTGGTTTTAAGTGCTTCTTAGACTATTCTTTCACTACTTTCTAATCATACTTTGCATAGTACATATGGCTGAAGTAGAGAATTAGAAAGAGCAAAACTTTATCATTAGTCTTTAAAGCAGATTTTTCTCACTTTTCTAATTCAACTTAAGCTACTTTCTATCCGTGCTTTACACAGTACATGTGCTTTGAAGCATCGAGTTAGAGAGAGATAATCTTTATCTTTGGTTTTAAAAGTGACTTTCTTTTCTTTTATTTGCAGCAGCATGAATGGTGTCTAGTGCCATTGGAAGTGGTCATTTACTTTCAAGTCATTTCAAGTTCTTTGCTTTCAGTTTCATTTCAAGTTATTTCTTTCAAGCTCTTTCTTTGCAAGTTTAAAGTTTGATTACTTTCTAGACTTATTTCTAACTACTTCCTAATCGTGCTTTACACAGCACATGTGTTTGAAGCAGAGTTTTAGGAAGAGTTGAACATTATAACTGGTCTTTAAAGTGGTTTTTCTTACTTGTCACCTTAGAGCTTGACTACTTTTTGGACTTATTTCTGACTACTTCTTAATCGTGCTTTACACAGCACATGTGTTGAAGCAGAGTTTTAGGAAGAGTTGAACATAAACTATAAAACAACGAAGTAAGAGAAAGGTTAACTAAGCACATATAGTGCACCACACTTCATCAGTTTACGATACCCGGATTGATAATTTATGTGGAGCAATTTAAGACGTTAAATTGACTAAACAGGTCCCAGGGGTAGAGGGGGAGGGTTGAGGGGATGGGGGGGTTATGGAGGTGGGTTGGGGGGTTATGGAGGGGGGCTGGTGGGTGAGGGGTAAGGGTGAGGTGGAGGGAGTGGGGTTGAGGGTGTTAAGGGAGGTAGAGGTAGGGTGGGTGGGGTGAGTTAAGGGTTCGGGGGAGGGGGGCGGCCGGGTAGAGGGAGTGGGGGGAATGAGTGGGGTGGATGAAGGGGAATGAGGGGGCCTGAGTAGAGGGGTGAGGTGAGGGGGAGGGATGAGGGGTTAAAAGGAGCTAGAGTGAGGGGGGAACGAGGGGTGAGGGGGATGAGGGGTAGAAGGAGGTAGAGTGAAGGGGGGAACGAGGGGTGAGGTGAGGGGGGGAGGGGGTATGAGGGGAAACGAGTTGTGAGGGGGGAGTGCTAGGTAGAGGTGGGAGAAGGGGAGTGAGGGGAGAGATGAAAGGTGAGGCGGGATGGGTAGATAGAGTGAGGTGAGGTGGGGGTGAGAGGGGCAGGGGGGGCAGAGGGGTAAGAGGGAAGGTTGGGAAGGAGGAGGTGGTGAGGGGTGAGGGGGGTCCAGGTAGAGTGAGGGGGAACAAGGGGAGTGAGGGGGATGAGGGGTGAGGGGGGGTAGAGTGAGGGGGAACAAGGGGTAGGCGTGGCCCCAGGTAGGGGGGGGGGGGGAGCGAGGGCGAATGAGGGGTGAGGTGAGAGGAAGGGAGGAGGGGTGGATGAGGGGTGAGTCCGGGGGGAGTGAGGTATGGGGAATGAGGTAGGGGAGGGGGGGGTTAAGGGGTAGAGGGAAGGAGGGGTAAATTTGGACTGGGGTAGCCATTCGATTGCAGGGAGGGGTGGTTCAGTTGGGGGCGAGGCGGGTAGGCGGAATAAGTGGAAGGTGGGTAAGGTTGGGCTAGGTTGGCAGACATTGGGGGAAAGGGGGTAGGCTATTGGGGGTTGGGGAGAGCAGAAAGGGGGTGAAGTGGCATTGGCGTTGTGAGCCAGTAGTGGGGCTAGGGGGTGGAGGGGGGTGTGGAGGGGAAGTGGTTGGGGGGTGGGGTGGCATGGCATGGGGGTAGGGGGGAGGTGTTGAAGGGGGGTAAGGGTGCATTTGGATGGCCGTCCAATTGCGGGGTGGGGTGGCGTGGGTTAGTTGAGGGGGAAGAGGGGTAGGGGGCATGTAGGGTAAGTGGTGGGGAAATCGCCCGCCACTCCATGGATGGGCAGGGTGGTGTCAGTGAGCTTCTGCCATTTCTTAGTGTTAATATTTTTTTAATTTCAATTATCTGATTATACAAATTAAAAATATAGGATATATTTTTGTTGTGGATTTAAGTTAATATGTTTTCGTTGTTTACTAATTTGTGTTTCTATTTTTCAGGAAAATGGCATCAAAGAATATTTTTGTGAATATGTCTAGACCAAAGACACTTAAAGGTGCATCTTCAAAAAAAATTGGTGAACGAACTCCACCTGAGCTCATGGCTACAAATCTTTCAAGTGCCTCCAATGATAAGAAGATGATTTCGGACTGGAAGAATTCAAAAGAGGTGAAATTCCCATCAAGAATATGGCATGTGAAAGAAAAATAAAGTCAAAGTGTGAACATATATCTATATATTGATATACCGAATGAAAATGGAATTTTTGAGCTGATGGGAAGAGTCATAGATATGTGTTCAGTACCAGACACTGAAGTTGTTTACATATTTACAAAAGCTCCCAAGTCACATGAAAGGATTAAATATCAACTAACATATTCATTGTATGACACGAGAGATGTATCTACAAAGTTGTGTAAACAAATTGTAAATGAGATGAAACAAAGCATCGTAAGTATTGTCATTTATATTTGTATTTTGTTTTCTTGAAAGTGTCTCACTATATTTTTTAATTTTGTTTTTATTGACATATCATATTTTATTTGGCAGAATTTTGTTGAAATTTTTTCAATTAGGTTGGGAGGCATTCATTTCATAGAACATGATATCATGAGAGTTGTCAGCAGTTTTTACTCATTGTCAGAAAAAGATATGGAAAACAAGCAAAATGTAGTAATTGATGATGCTACAAAACTACATCCAAAGGATAAAAAAAAAGGCCTCTAGTGGACAAATCTAGCAAGGGTAAACAAGTTACTTTTGATGGCAATGAAGTTGAAACTGATAGTGAAGCATATGTTGCCGTTACTAAAGATGACATTGGAATTGAGAAGAGCCGTAAAAGACCAAAAGTAACAACGCCAAAAAATAAATCTGTTGAGAATGTTATGATGAAGAAAAGTAAAGTTGAAGATTTTGAAGTAGTCATTACCAGCAGTCAAGAACAGGCTAGTGAAACTTCAAAAGAAAGCAGAGAAATCATTACACCAGGAGTTGATTTAGAGGATGGCATTATCAAAACAAAACAAAATGCCATTCGACAGAATTTGACAAAGAAAAACTTAATTGATGGTGGTCGTACATTTCAGCTTAATGTCAGACAAACCTATAAGGCAAGTGAAGGACAATGTCAATATCAAGTCAGAAAGCCACACCATCTACATGTTCACAACTTGAAGACATTGATGAGGTATAATCCATATACTCATGTGTTTAATTATGTGCTTCTTGTTGATCCAGTTCAAGTTTCCAACAAAGAAGCATTTGATAAGTCAAAATTTTTTGAATACAATTATTATGTGCTTGGGGGGAACCATTTGGTAGAAGCTCAAAGACAATTGATGGAGGAATATCCCAATAACCCACGTTTTGAAACAATGAAATGTATCATTTATGCTGGTTTATCGGATATAGAAGCAAAGTTAGTGGCATGGGATCATAATTCAGATAATCAATATAGGATGTCTATGACTTTCATCCAAAGGGTTAGATTTATTCATAGTGAATTTCAAGAAAAATGTGGTGGGGATAGGATAAATGTTACTACAGATTTCCAAAGGGAATGTTGTATGGAAATAGGCTATCAAATTGAAGAGAAACCCAATTCAAAAGGTGGAAAATGCAACCTTCCTAGTTACATATTCAGAGGTGTTGATAACATTTTCCAATTGGCATTTAGAATTGGAGATGTTTGGAACTTGATTGATGAGATTTTTAGCATGTGGGAAAACATTGGGATTAAAAACTAGAAGGTTAAAAAGTCTAAGCCATTGATATGTGGTGGCAGTAAATTAGGTCCTAACTTGAAGCATCTTCCAGAAGATATGGCTATCACACCTTGGAGAGCAATGCAAGGAGTGGAAGATGAAAAAAATTGTCAAAACAATATTATATCGTGTGAAGTTATGGGAATTATCATTGGAGGAAATGTCCGAGGAATTTCAAAAGTAAGTTTGTTGAATTATTTTTATTTATTTCTAGATTATAATTTTCTTTTAAATAAAACATGTTGTTCTTGGTAGTATTTGTTATACATATCATTATATTGACTTTTTGTTACTTTATCTATGTAGTCACAAAGTTAACATGAAAATTCAAGAACAAATGGTTAGATTGTTGAATGAAGATAGTTGGGATGACGTTGTATGCAACTATCCAGATTCAAGTTCTACATCAACATTAAAAGCTTTTTATCTTGCATTTAAAAAGATATCTCGATTTACACATTCGTTTTTATTCATCTGTGTACTATTTTTAATTTATAACTTACACATATATTTGTTTATTTTATCAAAGATGAAGAAGGATGATAATGGAGCGCCAACTAGCTTCAGAACCTTTATTGAAAAAATAAAGACCGAAAGACTGAGGAAGAAACGTGTTAATAATGTTGAACTTGATCCAACTCTTACTCATTTCATTTGGAATGGGATAGACACTATTCAATATCAAGTAATACAAGGTGACTGTGAAGACATTGCTAAACTCATACCTAAAAGGGAGTATGCCCTAGTTATTGCAGATATTCCCCATGGTTTCAATGTTCCAAATATTGACTATGATAGTGACCCTTATACTTATCAAGCTTTTAGTAAACTGGTTGCGGGATTTGTAGAAGTCACGTCATCACCATTATGGAGATTTGTGACATTTCATTCAGACACACAATTGGCAATGATATTGTCATGCTTCAAAGGGAAAACAAATTCAAGGATGCAGCTTACATGGTAAGACATTTAAAATGTATATGTGATTAATGTTGAAAAATTCATTTATGTACAAGTTGATTGAACTTTTACTATTTCATGTTACAGGCAAAAGTCAAATCTTCTTAACCATGATGATTAAGTATTTATAAATGATTGTGAATTCATTCATATTGATAGTTGGGCAAAAGATGATAGTTGTATGTCTATGATTTTTAATCGGGTGGACGGAAAGAGTCATAGCCAAATACTGAGTTATGATGTTGTTGTGAGAAAACTAACATATGAAGACAAAGAATCAAAAGGAGAGATAGTTAACATTTATCAAAAACCACAATTATTGATTAACTATCTTATAGACATATGTTCAAATGAAGGAGATTGGGTTCTGGATTTATTTTTTGGCTCAGGTAAGTTTTATTATATAGAATTGAATTTCAATATGTTATTTTTTTAATTAATATGTCATTGTACTAATTTACTTCATTATTTCTTTTGTGCTTGATAACTAGGTACAACACTAGCATGCTGCCTTCAAAAAGGAAGAAATTGCATTGCAATTGAAAAACATCCATTACAATGCAATTTCATTCAGCAAAGAATTAATGCTCTTCAATTTCTTCCAGATGCAATGCAAGAAATTGGGTTGAAGAAAGTGGACTTTAGTGAATCACCTGTCGCAAAAAAGGCAAAGGAACCTCAACCACCATTACATGGGATGTTTGGAAAGACATACATTGGGAGATTGGCAGACATGAAAGATCCATTAGAAGACGAAAATGAGCAAAAGGAAGCTGAAAATATTGAGGACGAAAACAATGATGAAACTCTAGAGGATGAAGAGTTTGGATTACGTGACATTGTTGATTAAATTTAAGTTATGCTTGGAAATCAAGCTTATTTTTTGTAACTATTAAGTAGTTATACTTGCAATGTTTTGACTTTGACATTTTATGAGAAGAATATACACTCAATTAAGGTTGTTATGCGTTGAATATTTGCAATATGTGATTTTCGCATTAATTTTTAAGTTAACCATTATTTTTTGAAAAAAAAGTGATTATTATTATTTTTTGATATGAAATTCATAAAAAAAACTATTATTTAACTATTTTTAGTTAAAATTTTCGTATAAAAATTGTGATTTTCGCATGTCAATTGTAGCAAAAAATTATCAAAACGTGTAGTTTTTTAATTATATTTATGTTAAAAATGGTTATTTTTATGTCAATTTTTAGAAAATATTGTTTTTTAGAAACAATTATTTCTTGTGGATTGAAAAATTAATTAACAATGTATAAATATGTAGAATATTGAAAATTCAAAATATCAACCTTCTCTTTTAAATATGCGAAACAATAAAAACCTCACTACAAAAAAATAAAATTAAAATAAAAACAAGAAAATATGAAGAAAAAGACCACTTCAAAAATTATTAAGTTTACAAAATAATTATTTACATTTCATACATTAGAAAATCAAAAAAGTTAAAAAAAAAAAAACCTTTTAAAAAAAGAGTCTGGTGCAGAATTACCACGTTTCTAAATCAGCATAAAAAACACTACAATTATAAAACGCAATGTACATAAAAAAATTATAGTGCCAAAAACTAAGCTTTAAAAAACACATGTGTGTTCTGAATAACCCCTTTTCGAAATCAGGTCACTTTTTTGCTATCTCTACAAAACGGTTAACAATATGGGTTCCCATTTCAAAGTTTACATTGTTTTCTTATGGGCCCATATAAGTAGGCACATTTCCCAAGAGGGTTGTTGAGCCTACATATCAAATTTGACTAGATCAGTCATCTTAGCCATGGCTTAATTTTGATGGCGTTAGCTATAATCAATGCCTATCAAAGTGAATTAATGACATAATTTGAATAAATATAGGTTTGTGGCCCCATGTGGAGATTAAAAAATTCTCAACACCACCCCTTAAGTTGATGTAAAGAGTCCATTGCTTTACTGGTGACCTAAAGACTTATTATTCCACTATATTGAAATTGTTGAAAAAACCACAAGTGTCTGATTCCATTTAACAAGTCTCGATACCCTCCCATACCATCATTATATGCATATATTATAACCATGTCAAATTTCAACGTGTACAAGCACAAACTAAAAAAATTCAATGTTGGCCCCATTCACTAGTTACTATGTGTAGGATCAATTAACTAGAGCATCATTTCCACTAATTGTTAGTAAATTTTAAGTAGTGGATTGGTCCTTAGTTGAGGTAGGCCTGCAATTTGTAAACAGTGATAAATAATTTCATCTCCTCGACATTTATGTTATTATTTTATTATTTGATTGTCGAATTAGTTTTGTGAGTTGCATTTGAGTCTCGAAAAACTCCCATACCGTCAATGCATCCATCTACCATAATCATGTCAAATTTTAGCGTTTAAGAGCACAATTTGAAAAAAAATCAATGTTGGCCCCATTCACAGGTCACAGGGCTAGCTCAAGATACTTCTGCAACCCTTTGGAAATCAATTCACTAAAACTTGCAAATAATAGAGAGAATGCAAAAAATTAAAGTATGCAATCAACTGATAACACTTTCATATTGACAAATCTCTCTAGATACCTCTTTCTCCTTGTTCATGGTAAAGCATAATGGAAAATTTTGGGTTATCTCACCTGATTGTCCAATTATTTTTGTGAGTCATATTTAAGTCTCAAAACCCTCCCACAATTTCCAATGCATGCATCTACTATACCCATGTGAAATTTCAGTGTACGGGCACAAATTGAAAAAAAATCAATGTTGGCCCCATTTATACATCATTATGTGCGGGGGCTAAGTTAATTAGAGCATCATTTCAGCCACTAATTATTAGTAAATTTTAAGCAGGGATTAGTCCTTAGCTAGGTTAGGTTGACAATTAGTAACAATAATCTTGAGATAGGTGCAAATAATTGGTCCCTAGCCATCATTTTTTCATTCATGGGCACTCGTAATTTGATATTGTAAGCAAGAGCATAAGAGAGATATACTAAATTATGTCATGTATTGCACATGACAACAAGCTTGAGATCAGTGCAAATAATGAGCTTCTTTTGTTTCAAGAATAATATAATATTCTCCACTAAAAAAGGCCAACCATGTGAATGTGGAAGCACATATGCCCCCCCTCCCAACCCCCCATATCACTCTCATTATTCCCAATACCCAATTTATCTACTATAAACTAATTTGAAAGAAACACATTAAGAATCAAGCATATATATAAATGAATACCTTGTACATTTCAATATCATTAATCTTCTTCTTCATCCAACTCAACATTTATGTCATCCGGTTCAAAAATCACGTTGAAATGATTATCCATTCATCATCGTCATCAATTTCATCATTTCCAATAATCATATAATCATCCATATCACCACGACGAACATCATCTCTTACATTTGGCTCAAATTATTCAAGTTCTTCATCTGATAGTACATCATTGATATCATCTTCGTTGAGAACATTAACTTGTTGAACATCTCCTTCAAGTTCTTCACCATCTTCGTGGTCTGACACATGATCAATTAACGCCTCCTCTATATCTTAATCCTCTTCAACATTATCATCGTCTTCCACTACATTTTATTCTATCGTCCTTCCTCTTGGATTATATCTAACAACATATGACCAAATCGCTCTACTTATAACTTCTAAGTAAAAGACTTGTTCACATTGGCTTGGAAGAACATAGTGATCCAATCCTAGTTCAAATGAACTTGTACTAACCATGGCAAATCCATTATCATGCTAAATAAAAGTTATATCAAGACAATGTTCATTCATTCATAGGCTATACCATTTCACATCAAATAGAACCAATTTGAAGGAATCAAAGTCACACACATGTCATCCAAATACCCATAGTATCAATTTTCAGAGACTTGTGGATGTGTGTCACTTCTAGAGGAAACATTAGTGACCTAGAAGACTGCAATTATCCCATAATTAGAAGTTTTCCTCTTTTCATCCAATTTTTTGATGCAAAATTTATGGCCATTGTACCACATAGACTTGTGGTGTTTCAACTGCAATATTCCAAACACATAAAAAAGGAATTATCAATTAATAAACATATTCATATAACTTAGAAAGTATCTAAAAGAAAACACACCAATATTCACATTAATAATATATTTATAAAATAACTTAATAAAATATTGTAGGGTGAAAATGCATGCTTGCCTATTTATCTTTCAAACCATTTTCTAAATCAATTTCCCTCTATGTAATATTGACATGTTAGGCATAATGGGCTTCTCTAACCAATTTAGACACCCCTTGCCATGATAACATACCATAATATTGTTCACATATTTCAATCCATGGATTCATCCAATCAAGATAGTTTGCAATGCATAAATGTAGTGCATCCCACTCTCAAGCAATTGTATCAGAAAATCATAAATCGCCAATAATATTAGTTACCATGGTTAATATTAATAATTTATGAAAGAACAAAAAACAAATAAGTATGATATACACAAAAATGAAAAATATGAAAAGAATATGTGTGTCTGTGTGTGTGTGTGTATTATAAATCTCCATGTTAAATATTTAATTACCTCTCACTTTTGTCACTCTGCCTTACCCCAATAGGTGTGCCCCTTCAAAATGTTTGATGAATTTCACATCCCAAATGTGATCCACACACATATTTGTTGTTAATATAGGAATATATTGGCTAATATACACCATGGATTGATATTCCATACATCGCTCCACCATAGAACCCTCATCATGTGCTCTTTTTATAACTAAAACATTCAATGATTTCAAGTGCCTCTCCACCATCCACATTGACCTTGTTTTTACAAGTCCACACAATTCAATATCCTCAACTTGGTGTATGAGGTAGTGTTCTTGTGCATTGAAAAATGATGGAGGTAAATTCTTTTTTATTTCACATCAATCAAGGAATTTCTCTCTTCTAATGCTTTATATATTCTTTATGTATTTATTTCGATGAAAACCATCTATAGATGATGAAAAAAAATAGAATGTTTCAAAAACACATAATATATTACATTACAAGTAAAACACAATTCACTAAGTTGAATAACCAATTGAAAAAACACTTTGACATATAAATCGCTACTTACCTCATGTATTTTCCAAGATCATATATAACTTGTTTGATGTTGTTTTTGAAGTCATCTAGGAGAGATAGAGGTAGAACACACTATAACAATAAAAATGAATCATTATTTCTTTAATCCAAAGTTAAGAAAAAAAAAACAATAAATATTTATATATACCAATATAAAAATATATATGATATGGATTCTCTCTACTACTGGAATTAACCAAGATATTTTACTTATGTGATGTTAGGATAATTTCATGTCCAAGAGTATGAGAAACCACATCTGCATACGTTAAAGAAGTGGAAACATAATGATAACCATCAAATGAAACGACACACACACATTCATAATGGAGTTAACCCAGTGTGGGTTACATCTCCAGGACCAGTGTCAGGAGTGGGGAGGTTGCTTCATTAAATGTTGCAAGATAATGATGATGTACATGGTCTATTATTTGTCATTGCAAGGATAAACTCCCTCAACAAGAGTGGCATGTATCTCCATGAGACATTCTCCTATAGGAACTCTCACTCATACAGACCCTACTTTAGCATGACAAGATCATAAATTCTCCCATGATGTGGCATAGAAGTACCCTTAAACAGAATGGAAACAAGGATCTCAACAACAAAATCATCATCTGAGAAAATAAAAAAAATACATGGAATCACTGTCTCGTATACCTCCACTTATGGGGATGGCCTGAAAATGCACAAATCTGCTCAAGAAATGGATTGCACCGTTGAATTTGTGGCATGAAATCATGTCAAATGATTGTAAACTTGACCCCTTTTTGACACCATCAAGATCTAGACCCTCAGGAATCTCGAATATGTAGGTTTTAACCCTGTATAGAAATTACCTACATAAGAATTCTATAACACAGAAAATAAACAATAGTGTGAGCATAACACATAAAACACATATACATAGAGATTTTCCCTTGGATCCCAAAATTGGGACTACTAGCTTGATTTTTCATTATGTTCCTTTCAATGTTACAATACATATTTATACATGTCGAAGCATCCAATACCATGGACCGAAAAACATTGTGTCCAAAACCATGGACTGAAAACCATCACGTCCAAAACCATGGACAAAAAACCATTGTGTAAAACCATAGGTAGTTCTTCCCAACCTAAAATACGGTCCAAAAAAAATTTCCCCTAGGTGTTACCCTGGACCCCGTAGAGGGGGGCTACCCAGCCCCCTCAAACCCCCCATTGTGCAATTGGCGCAACGAAGGGGGGACTCCGCCCACCCTCTATCCCCCTGATTAACTACGTAGGCTAGTCGTGGAAAGAATATAACACAAGCCAACATTCTCCCACTTGTTGTTTTCTTTCCACAGGAGAGCTTAGTCATTTATCCAACCCTGCAATGCCCATTGTTTCTCTACACCAAGAGAACTTCTTAAATCTCATAGATCTTGTCAATGCATCTGTAGTATTCTTCAAAGTGTCCACATTTACCAGCAACACCTTTTTGTCTTCTATCATATCCCTAAAAAAGTGATATTGAACATCAATGTGCTTTTTCTTTGAATGATAAGAAGGGTTATTTGCCAAGAAAATTGCACTTTGGTTTTCATAGCCTATCCTTATAGCTCCCTATACTAACCCCATACTTGAACACAATCTCTGCAACCAAACTGCTTCCTTGCTTGCATGAGTGCCTGCCATGTATTATGCCTCTATAGTTGATAGTGCCACTACAAATTATTTCTTACTAATCCAACTGACTGCACCTCCAAATAGGTTAAACACATACCCACTTGCACATCTTCTTTAATGCAGATATCCAGCCCAGTATACATCAACAAAGCCATGAATATCCAACATTCTGTCCAATCCTAGTCTTCCTTGGTAGCACAAGCCATAATCACTAGTGCCACCAAAACACTAAAAACCTGCCTCATTGTTGTCTAGTGCTCCATCCCTGGTTTTGACATAAACTTACTCAATACTCCCACTACATGTGTAATGTTTGGTCTAGTACAGACCATCACATACATTAGGCTACCAAATTCACTTGCATATGTAACATGAGACATGTCATCTTCCTCTTCTTGTGTCTTAGGACACTGTTCAACAGATAACTTTACACCTACAGGAATAGGAACCTTCACTAGTTTACTATCCTACATATTAAACCTCTGCAATATTGTCTTGACAAACTTCCTCTGGTTTAACCAAAGCTTCCTCTTTGCCCGATCTCTTTTAATTTCCATGCCCAAAATATAGTTTGTAGCACCAAGATCTTTCATGTTGAATTTGGAGGACAATTGGGTATTCAAATCCTGGATAATTTCTTTGTCGTTTCCAACCATCAACATATCATCCACATACAAGACCAAATAAATAACACAGTCACCAATTAATTTAAAATACACACAGTGATATGCTTTGCTTTTGGTGAAGCCAAGTCCCTATATAAATGTATCAAATTTATAATACCACATCCTTGGTGACTGTTTTAACCCATACAGAGACTTCTTTAACTTGCATACAAGTTCTTTCTTACCCTTCACTGCAAAGCCTTCAGGTTGCTTCATATAGATCTCCTCTTCTAGATCCCTGTGAAGAAACGATATCTTCACATCCATCTTTTCTACCTCAAAATCAAAAGTAGCAGCAATAGATAAAAGTAATCTAATAGAAGCTACCTTGGCAACAGGAGAAAAAATATCACCAAAATCAATTCCCAGCGCCAGGGAATAACCTTTTTCTACCAACCAAGCTTTGTATTTCACCACCTTTCCTTCTGCATTTGTCTTCTTCTTGAACACCCATTTGCTGCCAATGGGATTCCTTCAAGCTGGAAACTCCACCAAATCCAAAGCCTCATTTTTGTGCAAAGATGCCATTTCATCAACCATGGCCTCTTTCCAGAGTTTTCCATCCTCTGAATCTACTGCTTTCTTCACAGTTCTAGGATCATCATCAGTAACCGATGAAGCAAAATTTGAATAGAAAGCAGATGGACTATACCTTTTTGGCTACCCTCTTTCTTGAACTGATCTTCTCAAACCCGGAGTTTGTGGCTCTTCATCTTTTGATTCCTCCTCTGTTGTAGAGCCTGATTCTTCCTCCTTTAGCTCAAACTCTATCTTCTCAAGTTCCTTTGATGGGATTTCATGTTTAATAACATGTTTCACCTCTCTGAACACCACATCTTGGCTATACACAGCCTTCCTTGGTACTAAGTTCCAAAGCTTATAACCCTTTAAACCATCCTTATACCCAATGAAGATGCACTTTTCAGATTTACTATCCAACTTGGTTATTTTCTCCTTTGGAACATGTACATATGCATCACATCCAAATACCCTCAGATGTGAAAGAGAGGGTTTCTTACCAGTCCATACCTCTTGTGGAGTCTTAACCTCCAACACTGATGAAGGTGATCTGTTGACCAGGTAACATGTTGTCTCCACCGCCTCTGCCTATAATCCCTGTCCTAACCCGACACCACTGAGCATGCTTCTTTCCCTTTGCATCAACGTCTTGTTCATTCTTTCTGCAACTCCATTTTTCTTAGGTGTGTATGGAGTAGTCTTGTGCCATGCTATACCACACTTCTTACAAAATTCTTCAAATTCCTTGCTGCAAAACTCTCCACGATTATCTGACCTCAACACATTTATCTTCTTCTCTGTCTAGTTTTCCACTAGAACCTTAAATTCTTTAAACCTGTCAAAGACTTTAGATTTCTTCTTAAGGAAATATATCCATGTATTCCTTGAGAAGTCATCTATAAATGATACATAGTACATAGACTTACCTAGTGATGGAACCTTCACAGATCTAAACACATCACTATGCACAAGCTCTAATATCTATTTTTCCCTCTCACCACCAGAGGGGAAACTCACCCGATTCTGCTTCCCATATACACAATTTTCACAAAAATCAAAATCCAGAGAGCTATTACTCATACCGTCTACCATATCTTTATCATGAAGTATGCAAAGGCCCTTCTCTTCAATATGTCCAAGCCTTTGATGCCACGGCATGGTCTTCTCTCCAGAGACCACTAGATTTTCTACTCCACTTTTAGGAACCACAGAACTATTGCACCCATCAACAACAGTGCTACCTTGCAACTTGTACCGAGTTCCAATACAAACTCCTCGCATCAATACCAGTGCTCACTGAACCATCTTGCAGGTATCTTTATCGAATAATGTTTTTACACCTGCATCATCCATCGTACTTACAGAAATCAAATTTCTGGCTAATGTAGGAATATGCAGAACACCTGGAAGTGTTCTAACCATTCCACTTTGCAACTTCAACTTTACTTTTCTGCAACCAATGATTCTAGCCTTCCTATCATCCCCTAAGAAGAAATCAACACCATCGTATTTCTCATACTCGTAGAACCACTCTCTATGGGGAGTGAAGTGAAAGGATGCACCTGAGTCAATCAACCATGCCTCATGATCTACATGTGTACTTGAAGAAGCCAAGTACACATCCCCAGCTTCATTGGAGTTGGTTTTCGCCTCTGCAGAAGGAGCATCATTAGATCCCTTTCCTCTGTTAGGATCTTTAGATTTACAGTCCCTTTTGTAGTGTCCTTCCTTTTCACATTTCCATCAAACCACCTTTACAGGCTTTCTTGGAGATTTAGATCTCCTTCTAGATTTAGATCTCCCATTTGATGACTTATTTTTGTTTCTATTCTAGGACTTTCCTTGAACAGACAAGGCATGACCATTCTGGATCTCCATATTTTTCTGCCTCATCTCCTCCGTCAGCAAGGATGAGACTATTTCATCAAACTACAAGGCAATTGCATTGCTACCTATTGCAATAATCAGACTATCCCATGAATCTAGTAGAGAACATAACAAACTAATGCACTTATCTTCATTTGAAATTTTAATATCAATAGATAATAACTGACTTATGACATTATTAAATGCGTTCAAATGTTCTTTCACCGAGTCTCCATCTTTCATCCTCAGGTTATACAGATTTCTCCACAGGAACAATTTATTCACCAGAGACTTAGATTGGTACAAAGTCCCTAACTTGTCCCACAAGGCCTTAGCCATGGCTTCCCCTGATACATTCAGCAATACTAAATCTAAGACACACAAATGTATTGTGCTCTTTGCCTTCCAATCCAACTTCTTCCATTCTTCATCGGACACTCTCGTTGGTTTAGTACCTGGATCTACCTCAATCCACTGACCTTTATCTACCAAAAGATCTTCCATCTTGATTTTCCATAACTCAAAACTATGACCATTAAATTTCTCGGTCTCTATCTTTCCACTTCTCGCCATCTTCTTTTAGCACTAGAATCAATCCTGCAGATCTCCCACTGAATAAGGTCTACTGCAGGCCCGAGCGAAACCCCTCGGCAACAAAGGCATCCCCTTGAAACCAAAACAACTCTGATACAAAATGTAGGTTTTAACCTCGTATACAAATTACTTGCATATGAATTCTATAACATAGAAAATAAAAAATAGCGAGAGCATAACACATAAAACACATATACACAAAGATTTTCCCTTGGATCCGAAAACCATGACTACTAGCTTGATTTTTCATTATGTTCCTTTCAATGTTACAATACATATTTATACATGTCGATGCATCCAATACCATGCACCGAAAACCATTGCGTAAAACCATAGGTAGGTCCGCCCAACCTAATATAGGGTCTAAAAAAAATTTCCCCGGGGCGCTGCCCCGAACCCTGTAGAGGGGGGCTACCCACCCCCTCAAACCCCTTATGACCCCCCCGATGTGCAGTCGGTGCAACGAAGGGGGGGGCTCTGCCCCCCGGTAGAAGATTCCCCAAAGATTCCTTCTCATTGGTTGACTAGATTTCTGCTACTCATATGACAATTCTGAGTTCACCACTGTGCTCCTTGCAAAAAATTATGTAAATTGAGTATAAAGTTGGCCTGGTTCTGAAACTATAAAATTTCAGCCCTTAGGGAATCTTTTAGATTCCTCAATATTCCACAAATATTCCTCTATATGATTTGACTGAAATTTCACTGCTCATATCAGAAAATTAATCTTGCTATCAGACTCCTCATGAAATTCTGGTTCTTTTGTGTATAAAATTGACATAATTATGTCACTGTGAAAATTTTCCCCTAAGGGAATCTTTTAGATTCCTCATGATTCCATAAATATTCCTCTCTCCACATTGACTGAAGATTCGTTGCTCAGATGAGGAAACTGATTACACCAACATATTCCTTGGAAAAAATAAATAAAAATAAATAAATAAATAAATAATAAAAAAATAAAAAATAAAAATAAAAATAAAAATAAATAAAATAAAATAAATAAATAAATAAATAAAATAAAATAAAAAAATTAGTATAAAGTTGATATACTTCTACCTCTGTAAAAAATCACTCTCCAAGGGAATCTTTTAGATTCCTCATAATTCCTTGCATCAGGGTTCCATCCTCCTCAATTTGCATGCCGCTCAAGGTTCCATGCACCTTGGTTTATGTTCTCGGTGGTCCCTTCTACAGTTTGGTCCTTTGTTTCGGTGAATGAGAAATTTTGGTTTATCTAAAAAAATTCAGGCATGAATTACAAAGCAAAACAAGCTAGTGCATTAGTAAATTCGACAAATGGTTGGATGGTGACACGGGTTCCAACCCATGCCCCCCACCCACCCCCCCTGTTTCCCTTCTTGTTTAGCGTTGTGTTTTTAGTTGAGTAATGGGGCCGCCACATTCAGCGGGCTAGCCACTGGTCAACATAGGTTCAAATCCCGCCAACCCCCTATTATATGGCAACAATTTGAAATGACCAGCCCATATGGCTATTATATTTTTTATATAATATGGTTTTGGGGTGGCAGCGGTGGTGGCCCGCCTCCCCATATTTATATATATATTTTTTATTATTTTATATTAACAAACACAATGAATAAAAACTCATTGGCAGATTTTAAGGGTCACTGGAAAAATTAAAGAGGCAAAAAATTCTCCCATTCTGACTGTCAGAATCCATCTCCAATAAGTCCCAAATTGTTGTCTCATTTGTGGCTGCCAATGGGCCTAGTTTTACCAAAACTTTGATTGGTCATAACTTTCACATACGAACTTAGTTTGAGGCGTCATTTAGGCTATTGGAAATATTGTGACGAAATATTCTATATGACCTTGGTTTCACATCAATCAAAAAAAAATTATTTTTGAGCTTTTACTAAGCACTCTTTGACCTTTAAGGGGCTCTGGAGCCACTTAGATCATTCCTTCCCATTAAGGATATTTTGGTCTTCCAAAATCATGAACATAATCTGCAACTATTGTGTTATATTGTTTGCACAACAAGTGTCCTGATAGGTCATACTTCCTTCTCCTTCATCCTTTTTCTTCAAAGCCATAAGTGATGAACCGCCACCTACATCCTCTGCAAATTTGTAGTACAATATTTGTAAACTACATGTTCTATTACATGACCAATTATGACCCAATCATCCCCATATGTTCCAAGAGTTTATAAGTCACACTCTTTGGTCAAGTGTACATCGTAATAGAAACTAATACCCTGACTATCAACAAAAGCCAAAAACATCATCGTTGCTTCAATAAGTGATGGAAAACACATAATTACTTTTACAATTATAATGTAACACATTATTTATAAAAAGATGCGATGAAAAAATACTATATATAGTAAAACCATCTCTCACTCATCAAAGTGAATGGGTCATCATCTCCCTGTGATAGATTCACTTGTTGAACAACTTTTCCAGCTAGTTCCTACATGAGAACTTTGTCCTTCAAACATTGCTCTGGATGGAGCCTCCAACATGTGGCTCTTTTATGTCCATATTTGTTCCAATTATTGCAAAAATTATTCTTCCTCCAAAATTTCTTAACCTTACTCTTTCCTTGAAGTGGAGAAGGCCTTTCACGTCTCATCTTCTTTTCTGTTGCCATTTTTGTCTAGCTCTCGGCAACCACATGGTTATGCAAGCCAAAAAAACTACATGGTTTTCTACACCATTCTTTCTGCTCATTGTTAACAATATGATTGTAATCAAAATGAAATTTAGACTACTAAGACTTTTTATACCTCTCTTAACCGTCTCTGGTGCGATCCTGGTGATGTGCATTTCCATGGGAGGATTGTGATGTGTTCCCATCATCCTCTTTCCTCGATTTTTTCAACAATGCCTTGTAAGCTTCTGCTACCTTTTATCACTCTCCTTCAGTGTAGCCCATCTTGGTAAGGTGTCTCAGGAAAGTTCTTGAAATGGGTACCTCAAGGTTTCCAACAGAAATAACATCATGTGAAAATGAAACGGAAGATCGGTCAACACCATTTACCTTAGTTGTTGATTCTAAAATAGGTGATGATATCTTCGCTAAGCCTTCATTTCATTTCAATTTTTCCAAGGCCTCTTTTGTAGCTCGTAACTGAAGCTACAATATCTGCTTCTCCTTTTTTCCTTCTTATTAAAGTCTCCTCGATTCAGAATTCTTTGCTTGAAGGCTTTGATTGATCTGCTCTTTTGAATGATGAGAAGATGATTAAGAAGAAGAATGCTCACTCGAGGGGTTAGATGGAGCATCATCCTCTACTCTTTCTTACTCCCATTCCTCTCTTTCCATATTCTCCTCATAATATACATACATTAAATCTACCATGTTGGCCATCTTATAGAAGGCCTCGCAGAGATCTTTGTGATACTCCATTTTATTTTCTAATTGCACATTCAATCAATCACACTCACAATTCACATCAGCAAGAAGATCGATTTGATGCCAAACTTGATCTAGATTCTCTCCATTACTGGAATTAACCAATATCTTTTACTTCTATGAAGTTAGCATAATTTCATGTGCAAGAGTATGAAAAACCACATGTGCATACTTTAAAGAAGAGGAAACATAATGATGACCACCAAATCAAAGGACACACACATTGATAACAGAGTTCAGCCAATGTGGGTTACGTCTTCATGCCTGGTATCAAGTGTGGGGAGGCCGCTTCATTAAAGGCTACAAGATAATAATGATGTATGTTATACTTTTGGAGACAATCTCTAGCTAAAAGGAGATCAGTTCCCAAGATATTTATTCTGAACTGTAAAATGATTAATTGATTGTCCAGTCATTTTATAAAACCCCATAAATTTTATTAAAACCTTTTAACTTTCTATATGTGAACAATTCTTCCAAAGTGGCCTTTTGATGTTGAATAAAAATGAAGAAAGAACATAAATAAGTGATGGTGGAAAGTTTTAGATAATAGGTTGCCTTGCACAAAATCTTTTATCTTCAACTCTAGAGGAAATGTGATTAGCATGTAATCAAATTTAGAAAAGAGGAGCCCATCATTAAGGGTTTTTAACTTTAATTCATAGAAACTCAAACTCATAACGCTGTAAAATCAATGCCCAATAGCTTCATTACTCTTTACTAAGAAGAAAAGTTAACACAAGATGAAACATGAAAGACTTATGGTACCCAACAAATTATGGAATCACTATGAAAAAATTATTCATCAGTACATGAAAAGAGAAAGTACAATATTGTATTTTCCTTTGCATTACAAAAATCCAGAACCTTTACAATATCTTGATTTTCAACTTGTATTCCCCCTCCTAGCCTAACTACCTAACTATCTTAATCAATTGGGAGAACTAATTTTTGGAATAGTTAACAAACTTCCCTCTCTTTTTAAAATATTTAAAAACAAAACAAAAACATATAAAATATTATATCTATATATATATATATATATATATATGATATGTAATATTTATTTTCCTCCATGATAAAACAATACCCCATCCTCTTTACATATTAACAATGTATAAAATCGGATTTTGGACAATAAACCTTGTATATGAGTAATGGAATAGAAAATATGAGTGTGGACCCACAAGATATAATGGAATCCATGGCAAGGGTAAATAAGAAATGCATGTTGGTGGTGAGCTATACCAAAAATTTAAAATTATAAGTGAGACTCAATCTTGTTGATATCCATACGTCACCGACCAAAATAGTAAACTGCATTATGTTGGCACTTTGGTGGTTTTGGAAAATTAGGGAGGATGTCCCATAATATATCTTTACCGTCCATCTGTAAACAAGTGGTTCAGGCCAAACCACTCTACAGGGGTTGTCTCTCACATAAAATTCATGTAATTTATGCATTCGAGTTTCCGTTGGATTGGAACTTTGTGATGTGAACCATCGACCTGAAAAATTGAACCTTTCTTGCATCACGATATCTATATTTCTCTCTAGTCTCTAAATCTTGAAAATCTCCATAGACAAATTCATCATCTTCTTCACCCCCCTACAGAATTCAATGCGGGCACTATTGACCATTGATTGTTGTAGTATTTGTAGGAGAATTAACTACCTTCACATTGTCTTGTATTCCATATGCCTTGAAAGTAATTTATTAATTGGTGCACTGACTTTTTTAATTTGCAGAAAGATCACTCAATTTGCTTGCTAAAATTGGGGACGCATTTGCACTTCATTGTTATAGGGAAAATAAAAAATGTAATGTGCTCTAATTTCTCTAAATCCTCTCAACCTTACTTGCATCTCTGGCAATCACGATGGGTGAGAAATTTATATACAGAATTGATTAGAGATATCTATAATAAATTACTAACATGACTTCAAAAATTTTTAGCAGTGGAATTAAATTAAAAAAATACTTGGATTATTGATTAATCTAAGATGTATGTAATACTACAGAGAAATAGCTAATTTGGCCATAAATTTTATCCCTAGTGTAATGGCATTATAATCAAATGCTTCATACTTCTTGTTTGGGGAAATTATGTGTCCTTTTACTTCAAACATTTCATGGCTTTATTTAAAGGGGATTTTGTTCTTTCTAGCTGGAAAAAATGAGCTACAACATCTGGCTCCAACTAGGGACAATGCTTTGGTAGAAAAGTGTTGAGAACCGTAGATTAGTAGCCTCTGGTTGGGCATGGAGTCATAAAATTCTAATTGCTCCCCATTGCTCTAAAACTGTAAAATATAAAAATCTCCCTGAAACTTGTTTTCTCTAGACATCTAATCCTTATTCACCAATTGAAACAAAAACTTGTGCAATATAAAATGAAATTCTCAATGGCACAACATATTTATGTACAAATCTCTACCTATTTACAAAAATGATTTTTCTAGAGTATAATCATCTTTCTAATGATACAACTCTAGCATTTGAGTACTAGATCTCATACCACTATGTCCTTGTACATTGAAAATGATAGAAGACATGAGAAACAATCACTTTTCAAAAGAAAAATGTAATACATACCCCCACATGGATATTCGTTGTTGATTAAATAAATCTACCAAATAATCTTCTACAGGATCACAAAATCCTTGGTGAACTACTCCAAAATCTTGCTTTCATTCAACAGAAATTTTTCGATATATCTTAGAAGAATTTCGTAAACTAAGGGTGCATTTCTCTCTATGATCATAGTGATTTAGGTAATTTATACCATCCCTATTTTTAAATTCTTCAACTCTAAGCTCTTCATGAAAAGATTGTTGTGTAATTCTGATAAAATTTTCAAATGACAGTACCATTTGTCTTCTTAAAAGAATATACTTATCATTAAATTCTTTTGGAACCTCCTGCCGACCATCTCCTTCCCAATTGCTTGCAAAACAATTTGCATGGGGACTACTATCCAACTATTCATAAGAACAATATGTATCATAACCAGGGGCTTCTTTAAAATTGACAAAATAAGTTTTATTTGAAAAAATTTGCTACTGAATACTTTCTTTAGTGACAAAGCCATATGAGTCATGATATTTGCAAAAGTCTTGAAATAATTCAAAGGGCAATTTTATGATCTCTTTTGAAGATAAAGGCATGCAATTAGAACACCTATGCTTCATGGCTTCATTTTTTGCAACGATTTCTTTACTAGCATCTTCTTTACATATGGCGGACCATGACTTGAGCTGTGTCTATTCAAAAATACCCTCTAGTTTGTCATTACATTTACTCATGGACAAAGATAATGACGGAAATGTATTTAATTCTAACACTAAATCATATGTATCATAAATAGGAGCATGCTTGAAATTGAAGAAATGAGACTTCGAAGGATTAATTTGAAGTTGAATTTCTCTTTCTTGTAGGGCCACACATGTTATGAAAGCAGTGACGGTCTTCAAGAGACTCAAGAGGTTGATCCGCACATTCGCCATACTCCATGACACATTATTGAACAATAATTTTTTCATTTACTTATTATCGGTGTAAGTATGAAATTTTATCATGTGCAGTGCTCCCTTGGTTAGCTTTAGGCACGATCAATAGATATTTCGCTTGTGGAATTCTTAAAGAACAATTTTCTTTTAATTATTCAACATATTTTTTAGAAGAGGATTTCTCATTACATTCAAAAACCTCACAAATAAATATGTTATTGTCCCCCTGAATGCTTGATAGATTATCAAGATTCACCATAAATTCTTGAAGTCCTTTCTCGTCAATTTATTCAACAGGATCTCTATAAGATTTTAAAAAAAAATTGAAAATCGAAATACTCACAACAATCTTCAAAAATAAATTGTTATGAACATAAAGTTCTGCAAAATGAATTAAATGTTGCATGGAAATCATTTAAAGAAGAAATACTTGAACGAGATAAAGATCTATACCAAACCCTTGCTTCCTAGTCCAAAGAAAACATGAAAAACTTCTTCTTTACATCATCATGAACGATACTTTGTTGCTCCATGCACTCATGAAAGCTTCTAATATGTAGAACCGGACTTTCATCTGCATCTCCACTGAATCTTGGAATATACTCATTCCACTCATGAAATGTAGCCACATGATGAGGATATCCATGGATACCAGTAAACTCCAGTGGGGAAAACGTATTGGCTAAGAATTCAGCAATAGCCATTAAATGCCAAAAAAATACATGCTTAAAGGTAAAACTCCAGATGAAAATTTTACAGCCAACTAATGAGACTTGTCACCCTCAAGAATGAGCTTCAAACTTTATAAAACCCATGGAAAAATAACTTGATTTCTCTGTTCCCTAGAAACAGTGCCAAAAAATGTTGTACCTTGGGAGACAATCTCTGGCTAAAAGGAGATCAGTGCCTGAGACATTTATTCTAAACTATAAAAGGATTAATTAATTGTCCCATAATTTCATAAAAACCCTGAAATTTGATTAAAACCCTTTAATTTTCCATATGTGAACAATGTTTCCAAAGTGGCCTTTTGATGTTGAATACAAATGAAGAAATAACAAAAAGAAGTGATGGTGGAAAGTTTTAGATAATAGGTCACCTTGCACAAACGATTTTATCATCAACTTTATAAGAAATATGATTAGAATGTAATGAAATTTATAAAAGAGGAGTGCATCATTAAGTCTTTTTAACTTTAATTCACATAAACTCAAACTCAAAACATTGTAAAATGAATTCTCATCAACTTCATTACTCTTTACTAAGAATAAATATTAACACAAGATGAAACAGGAAAGACTTATCATACCCAACAAATTGAGGAATCACTGTGAAAAAATTATTCAACAACACATGAAGAGAGAAAGTACAATATTGTATTTTCCTCTAAGGTCCAAAAATATGGAACCTTTACAATATCTTGATTTTTGAATTTTATTCCCCTCCTAGCCTAGCTGACTAACTGTCTTAATCAGTTGGGAGAACTGATTTTGGGAACAGTTAATAAACTTCCCTCCCTTTTTAAAAGATTTTAAAACAAACCAAAAACATATAAAATATTATATATATATATATATATATATATATATATATATATATATATATTATAAATAATATTTATTTTCCTCCATAACAAAACAATACCCCATCCTCTTTACATATTAACAATATATAAAATCGGATTTTGGACTATAAATTTTGTATATGAGAAATGGAATAGAAAATATGTGTGTGGCCCCCCATATATAATGGCATCCATGTCAAAGGTAAATAGGAAACACATGCTGGTGGTGAGCTATATTTACAATTGAAAATTGTGAGTGAGACCTGACCTTGTTGCCATCCATACGTCACCGACCCAAATAGTAAACTTCTTATGGGGGCACTTTGGTGGTTTTGGAAAATTGGGGAGGATGCCCCCATAATAAATCTTGACCATCCATCTACAAACAAGTGGTTCGGGCCAAACCACTCTATAGGGGTTGTCTCTAGCATAAACTTCATGTAATTTACGGCTTTGAGTTTTCATTGGATCTGGAACTTTGTGATGTGAACCATCAATCTAAAAAATTGAACCTTGCTTGCATTACCATATTTATATTTCTCTCTAGTCTCTAAATCTTGAATCTCTTTGTAGACAGAGTCACCATCTTCTTCATCCCCCTACAAATGTCAATGCAGGCACTATTGACCATTGATTGTTGTAGTATTTCTAGGAGAATTAACTGGATCCACATTGACTTTTATTCCATATGCCTTGAAACTAATTTATTAATTCGTGCACTAACTCTTTTAATTTTCATAAATATAGCTCAATTTTCTTATTAAAATTGGGGACACATTTGCACTTCATTGTCACAGGGAAAATGGAAAATGTAATGTGCTCTAATTTCTACAAATTCGCATAATATTACTTGCATATTTGGTGATCGCGCAAGGTAAGAAATTTATCTACAGAACTGATAATAGATCTCTGTAATAAATTACCAAGATGACTTCAAGCATTTTTAGCAATGGAATTAAATATAAAAAATCTTTGGATTATTGCTTAATCTGAGATGTATGTAATACTATAGAGAAATAGCTTATGTGGTCATAAATTTTGTCCCTAGTGTAATGGCATTCAAATCACATGCTTTAGAATTCTCTTTTGGGGCAATTATGTGTTCTTTTACTTCAAATAATTCATGGCTTTATTTAAAAGGGCTTTTTTTCTTTCTAGCTGGCAAAAAAGAGCTACAACAATGTACATTGTATATTATTTGTCATTACAAGCATAAAGTCCCTCAATAACAGTGGCATGCCTCTCCATGAGACGCTCTCCTATAGGAACTCTCACTCATATGGCCCTCCTTTATCCTAAAAAGATCATAAATTTTCACATGACATGGCATACAAGTATCCTTCAACAAAATGGTAACAAAGATTTCAACAAAAAAATCATCATCCTAGCAAATCAAAATAAAGACATGGCATCGCTACATCATATACCTCCACTTCTGGGGATGGCCTAAAAATATACAGCTTTGCTGAAGAAATGGATTACACCGTTGAATTCATGGCTCGAAATGATGTCAACTAATTGTAAACTTGATCCCTTTTTGACACCATCAAGATCTAGACCCTCGGGAATCTCGACGATTCCCCAAAGTTTTTTTCTCATATGCTCACTAGAATTCTACTACTCAGATGAAAATTATGCATTCATCACTGCACTACTTGCAAAAAACTGAGTAAATTGAGTATAAAGTCGGCATGGTTCTGAAACTCTAAAAAATCAGCCCTTAGGCAATCTTTTAGATTCCTCATGATTCCAAAAAGATTCCTCTATGTGAGTTGACTAAAATTCCGTTGCTCAAATCGTAAAACTAATCATGCAATCAAACTCCTGGTGAAATTCTAATTCATTTGAGTATAAATTGACATAATTTTGTCACTGCAAAAATTTAGCCCCAAGGGAAACTTTTAGATTCCTCATGATTCCACAAAGTTTCCTCTTTGCAAGTTGACTAAAGATATACTACTTGGATGAGGAAACTGATTACACCATATGGTTCCTTGTGGAAAAATGAGAGAAATGAGTATAAATTTAATATGCTTCTACCTCTTGTAAAAAATTATCCTTCAGGGGAATCTTTCAAATTCCTAATGATTCCCTACGTCAGGGTTCCATCCTCCTTGATATCTGTGTCACTCAGGGTTCCATGTGCCTTGGTTTATGCGCTTGATGCTCCCTTCTATAGTTGGGTGCTTCATTTTGGCAAATGAGAAATCTTGGCTCATATAAAAAAAATCGAGGTGTATAACAAAGCCAAATAGGATGACGCATTGATAAATTCGGAAAATGGTTGGAGGGTTGCCCGAGTTCCAGCCCACGGCCCACCCATTTCCCTTTTTGGTTGGCGTTGTGTTTTTAATTGAGGAATGGGGCTATCGCATTAGGCAGGCCGACCACCAGCCAATGCATTTTCAAATCCCGTCGATCCCCCATTATACGATAATCATTTGAAATGACCGACCCATATAGTCATTATATTTTGTATATAATATGCTTTGGGGGTAGCAAAGGTGGTGTCCCACCACCCCATATCTATATATTATTTTTATCTTTTTTTATATTAACAAACACATTGGACAAAAACTTGTCAACAGATTTTAAGGGTCACCGACAAAATTAAAGAGGTGAAAAATTCGCCCATTCTGACCGTGAGAATCCCTCGTCAATAAGTGCCAAATTTGTGCCTCGTTAGTGGCTGCCAATGGGCCTAGTTTGACCAAAACTTTAACTGACCATAAATTTCACATATGAACTCAGATTGAGGTGTCATTTTCACCGTTGGAAATCTTGTGATGAGATCTTCGATCTAACCTTGGTTTCACTTCAATCCAACAACTTTGATGTTTGAGATTTTCCTGAGCCGTCTTGGATCTTTGAGTTTTTTTGTAGCCACCTGGATTAGTATACAAAAATCATTACCTTAATGAAGGTATGCCAATCATGTGTTTTTACCCCACCAAATTCATATTTCTTTATTAAGATATTATTTATGTTTGAAGAAAAGTCTGTGGGAAATTTAGTCCTTTGAATGACCTCTTTTAGATCATCACTTTTCTTATCCGTTAATAACCATGGATGGTTGTTTCTATCTCCATCGCTCTTTGATCGTATCCCACTTTTCATTGCATGATTGGCTTTGACAATGTCAATACAAATTTTGAGGATTTTTTTGTTTATCCCTCCAACCATCTATGATATGTCATAAAGTTTTTATCACATTCTTCCTAATATGCATTCTATTAAACAAATGGGCTATTATTTGGTGCTCATAGTAAGGAAACCTATTGAATTGAGCGGGATAAATTTTCATTCCTCATGGAAGCCCATCGTGTCCTTCACGAGGATTTATGTTATATTCCAACTTCCATAGATGAGGTGTCGTTCTTCGTTGTTTTAATCCAGTCTCTTCTTTCCCATTGAAAATATGTTTTCAGTAGCACAATACCTTAGATGGTTCTTAGAGAGGAAGTGCCTATACTCATCAAACGCCTTTCCTAAACTTTTGTAATGACAATATTTCATCTTCGGACCACAAGCTGGAAATGAAAATTTACCCTTTGTTTGAATGCCTACAAGAGATGGATTAATGTCAATTATAAACACAGGTATTATTTAAAAAACATGCATGATATGATCTAATTGAAATAATTATATACTATTATAGTGTAATGGAATGTTACATACCACAAAAATGTGTTAGTACTGGGGCATCATGAATTGTGCATACCATTATTCCATTGAACTGAAATTTCCTTTTCCCTATTGGTTTATAGATGTCATACGTAGTGATGTTGGCCCATAACTTTAGTAACTCATCAATAAGAGGCTCGATATATACATTCATATATTTAACTTGGTACTTAATTAACTGTTTTAAATTACACATAATTACTACTATTATATGTACATATAAGTAAACAAATAAATATAACATATTATGCAACAAACAAGACAAATGAAAATGTTACAATATTCGAAAATTTAATGTAAAAAAATACCTAGAACAATCATTGTTAACATAATGTGCTCCCTCTTTATTGACATCCAAGGAGGAAGGTTATTGTTGATAATCAAAAATGGACACACTGAGTAAATAGACCTGGACTCTCCAAATGGATTAACATCGTCAGCTGCCATTGAAATCCTAACATTATGAGGTTCATCTTTAAAATGAAACCATTTTTTTATAAATTTCCCTAAATGGATAACCATCTATAGGCATTCGAAGAAAATCATCTCCACTTCTCTTATGTGCATTGTAATCCATTAATTGCGTTATGCTTTCATAGTTGAACGATCATTGCAAATGTGGAATTATGGGAATATGACAAATAACCTTTTTACCTGCTCTCTTCGATATTTATTACTTTGACATTGTGGGATTTTTTTTGGAAATGCATGTTGTTCATAATATATAATACGGTCATCAGGACATGTAGTTATATCTATATAATCCATTCCAATTTCTTTCATAATGGCATATAAATCTTGGTATATGTGAGGTAACTTATTGATGATGGTACTAGAAATTCACTTAACAATCTAATACAACATAAAAAATCACTATTTAGTGTAAAGGATATTAATCGTAAATATTGCATTCTTATTTTACACATTAATTACACTTAAAAAAAGGAAATAAGTCAACCTTTCATGTGATGAAACATGTTCCATTATACCTTAGGATCTATATCATACAAGTGTTTGACAAACAATCTAAAATATTTAAGTTCACAAACAATAATGTAGTAGAGAGAAGAGTTTCTCTTGAGCCTTCATAAAATGGTGCCCCTGCCTTATTTAACACATGATCATCACAAATAGCATCATTCTCATCACCGAAGAAAACTTGGATCGATTTATTTGTACCATCATCTTGAACTATGTTATTGTTGTCATTTTCTTCCATAATATCATTATATTGATGCTCAATATTCACTCTATGTTCCTCAACATGTAGAACGTCATTTCTAGTACTACTGGTTGGCACATTCCTATCATAGTACCTAGGGGGCACCTTGAATTTATAATAATTACAAACAATCACGTGAAATTAGTCTGCAAAAAAATATTATAATAATAATAAAAATTATAAATATGATTAATATAAATAAAAGATATGTAATGATTCATAAATAGCTTACTATCTGATGATATTTGTTCCCCCCTTCAATGTGCCCTTTCTTCCTACAATGTCTATTAGCTATAAAATATGAAATTGATTGCGGACATGCACACCCGCAAATAGTGAAAGGGAAATAACATTTCCCATCATCAACCCCTGACCGATTAGATTTTCCCCCTCTAATTCTCTAACGTTTTTTAACATTCTTCCCAACCACAAAAAAATTATGTGATCATTATGTTATAAAATTGAGTGCTTGTGTAACTACATCTAATATTATATATTTCGTAATATATATATATATATATATATATATATATATATATATATATATATATATATATGTGTGTGTGTGTGTGTGTGTGTGTGTGTGTATATATATATATGTGTGTGTGTGTGTGTGTGTGTGTGTGTGTGTGTGTGTGTGTGTGTGTGTTTTCCTTATGCCATTAATATATAAAACAAAAAAATAAAAAAAATCGCTTACGAAAAATACCTTATAACCTTTAAGAATTATTGTAATTATAGAAAATGTTTCGCAACATCTCTTACATTCGAGATAATTATATTTTTTCTAAATTCCATAATTATGACGGTCGTTGACTAGTAAAATTCAAAGATGTCTAGTCAAACAAATGTTCACATTGTTTTTGTCAGAAGACAAACTCCATATAGATGAATCTATGGAATATTGATGTGACAACCATCGATCGTCGGAATACCAATGAACACGGAAACTTTACAAGAAAAAAATGAAAACATGACATTTTTCTTGTAATTTGTGACAATACGGGTCATACCACCACACTATGTCTTCAAAATTTTGTCCTATATGCAGTAGTGACATGGTCACTATCCTTCCAAAATTAGGGGAAGAACCATTGTCAAAAATTGTAGTACAGGGAGCAAGCATTAAGGATGTCTACAACATGTATAGGATGTGATGAATTTCTAATGGAGTGGTTATCACAACAATCACATACCCCAACACTATTGTCTAGGTTATGGGTTTAAAAGTCACTAGAATAGATACATATGGTTAGACCCTAGTATAAGGAGGTGTTGCATGAGTAACATTACATGAAAAGGAAATACTAAGAGAATACTTGGATGTTTCATAATTTTAGGTTAGAGAGTTTCTATAGTGTTGACTTAAGTTGTTATCAAATCATATCATGACTGAGAAACTGATGTGGCTATTATATAAGCTAGAAAAGTCACTAGCACTTACAAGTGTAGTGCCACTACTAAAGTATGGGTTATGTCACATTAATAGGTTCCAAACTAGTAAATACTTCCAAATGTAAATTGAAATGGGGACGTTTGAGATGGATGATCCCATGTTATATTAGGGTCTAATGTAAATATCTTACCTAATAAGACATGGGAGCTTTTAGAAAAACCAAAATTGGGTTTAGCCTTCCATTTGACTTAGGCTAGCCAATAAATACAAGATATATCATATTAATATATTATATAATGTAGACGTCAATGTGGAAGAAGTGAAGACAAAATCATAATTCAAAGTCATCAAATTCTAGATGAAATTGACTCATATTGAACATTATTAGGGATTAACTGGGCTTTTAGTCACATTATAGTGTTTGATATAAAGAAGGGAAAAACATTTTTCGAAATAATTTCATTTTACATCATCACACACTAGACCTAGTCAAAGGATAAAGGTATACAAAGCCAATCCCAGAGAAGGCACAAAGTTCTATGGTAGAAAATATTTACAAAATTATAGGCCACAAAGAGTTTTACGTGAATCCATCAACCAATAATAAGTTGATTTGGAGGAGAATATGCTCATATAACATTGATTTATATGAAGTGCTAACCAATGAATAAGTGTTCTATGGAGTATGAATGATATGCTATGTAAGTATCACCCACGAAGTGCATTAAATAGAATTATATCTATGTAACATTCCTAGGTTTGAAAGTACGCGATCAATCGATGTGTTTCTTAGCCAAATGGAGGAAGTTGTGTTGAAATATCAAAGGATACAATTAATTGATGCAATAGTTAAAGGGACTCAAATAAGACATTGGATGACACATTGGGATAAGTTTAGAAAATGTCCATAGAGATTCAAGTGCATTCAATCTAGGTTCCATCCCTCAATCGATCAAGAGTTGGAAAAAAATACAAAGGGATGGATGACTTGTACAAACACATAATATTTTTCACATAGAGATAGAAGGAAAAGGAAAGACTATAAACTCAATGGGTACACTAGTTTTGAGAAGTTGGTATATTCAAGAGGAGACACTGAAGCAAACATGAGATCAAGAGATCCTCACTATCGTTTCATGCCACATTTAGCTTCAAATATGAAATCATGATAGTAATGGACATTTTGTAGTGCATGAAGTGATGTATCTTTTCACAATAGTTGATGACTATCGCATAGAAGGCAATATGTGTACAACATAAGAAAATTTTCAAGTTAAAATAGTTAGTCCACTATTAGAAAATTGAGGAAGAACAATCACTAGAGGATGAGATCAAAGAAATGTATATTAAGAAGTAGGGGAATAAGTGATTCAGGATAAGGCTTCTACTAGAACTATGCCACTATATGCTCAACCTATGAAGACAAATAAATATAACATTGGGATGGAAGAGGATCCAAAAATGGAAACTATTAGGTATTATGGGAATCAAGAGTAAATTACTTTAGTAGTGGAACTAATGACATAATATGAAGATGTGTTTCCTTGAATATTTGAGTAAATGAAGGAAATTGCATGTTCTTTGGAGGAGTTAAAAGGAATTATCAACTTAATATCATGTAGAAAGAAAAGGTTCATAGGGACTTGAATACATTCTAGCTACTAGGATTACTATTCCCTATGATGGTATAATATAAGAAGAATTGGGATATTTTCATATTTGTTGAAATGTTAGGATTAAATGTAGCATGCATTCATGAACCTTTCCCAAAAAAATTCATGGATTAGGTATTAGAGAATGTGGGTGGTAGGGAAACATACTTGTTCATTTGAGACCACAATTTGCTAATTTGGAAGCTTAGGGACAAATTCCCTCCTTTAGAGAATATTCCTCATCAAGAAAGACCCCTCCTATCCCTTGGAAGAATTTCATTTGGTTGAGGAAAAATATGTATTTTAATATGGAAACCCACAAGATAAAAAAATGATAGGTTGGCCCTAAAGAGAAATTAGACACCCGTGGATGGATTATTAGAAGTCAATTGACCATGATTTGGAAATTATCATCAAGCATTCTCATATTCTCTCTTCTTTGGTTTGGCTCACACAGGTCTGAAGTTGGTCTGTGGATATTGATTCATAAACGTTTGAAATTATAGGGTCCAAAGCTCACACATGTGGATTAGGGTTTTGGTCTGTAGCCACAAGATTGCTACAAAGTAATCTCAATTGTAGTTGCATGCAGGACAATGTTTTCAGTATAGTTGGAATGCCTCAATCGCATGCATGATGGTTAGATATATGTGTCCATTATCTAGGGTTTCTTATAATAGTTGACCACAGATTCTAATAGTTGATCAAAGATGCCGATAGTTGAATGCAAGATTGTGAACAATGATTTTAATTAGTAGTGTTGGTGGGTTCATATATTGGATATTGTTTGATTGGTTTTGTTGGATATTCTTATGAACAAAGAATCATGTTATTTGACTCTCTCTTCATTGAACATTTTATGACAATCTAATAAGAAGAATAATTTGAAATGGTTTTCCCCCTTGTGGGGTTTTTCCCTGGTCTCCGAAGAATCCTGGTGTCTCTATGTCTAAATGATTTTCTTCTATTATTCCTTTATGATCTGTTGCATTATTGATGATATTTTTCTTTCTATGTAATTTCTAATGATGTTTAAATTCAATGGGGTGAATATGGTATAAATGATGAAATGTAGTTATCTAAAGAGAAGAACAATATAGCCCTATGAAAAATGAACATGGGATCAGAGTTGGGTTGAAGAAAAGTCATTGAAGATCACCCTTGTGCAGAAAACATTAATGGAAACAAGAGTAGATGGAGGATACCTAAAATAATGCTAGGGCTTGAAGGAAACTCTAAGAAATCCAGTTATTAGGGATTGATGAATAACATAAGGTTAGGGTTTGGAAGAAACCCTAGAATATGATAAAGGTTTGAGTTATGTAGTCTTGAAATCCTAGCATGATTAGTGAAAATTTGTTGTAGCACTTGTGATAGATTCAGTGTAACCCTAGATGGGTTAGTCTCATTCAAGCCTGATTGCTGATGAAGACAACTGGAAATATTAAAGGCAAGATTATAACACGAATAATGGAAAATAATAACTCTTGAAGGCCAGTTCAAGAGGGAGATGATCATTTTTCATTAAATATAAGTACCTTTCATATTTATGTTATTTCTTTGTGATACTAGACTTTTTGTTTTGATTATTTCTTATACTTCCTACATGAATACCTCGAGATGAGATGTAATAAGAAGATCCTACTTTAGTATCATCTAGATTGGAGGAAAAGAGAGCTAGCGCAAGAAGAGAAGAGCTAGTGATAGAAAAGGAAATAGGTACCTGAGGAAAGTGCTACAGCTACCAATGAAAAATAAGTGTTACAAGTTGCAAATTTATATGAATATTATAAGGTATGTATAGTATATTGTTTTATTTTTATGAGTTAGCTGCAATATTGGATGGAAAGTTAAGCCTTAAGGTACGATGATGATATCACATTCATAAATGATTCATGCATGCATATGAAAGTAAGTTTTATTTCTAGAACATGTGATATATTGGTACTTTTGATATTGGGCAAGTATCTTACATTTTACTAGACATTGATTTCTTGTTTCTATAGGGTAGGCTAGAAATATTGACTTTAAGATATGGTAACTTGATACTATTATGCACGGTAATATTGATGGTAATATATATTTTAACTATCTTCTTGTTGAGTTGTAACTACTATGTAAATGTCACAAAAAATGGATGCCCTGACTTAATGATGTTAGGTTCAGTAATGTGATGATGAAATACGAAGATACAATTTTTAGTTGCCCTAATCATATGAAACTAACCTTTGATGAATATTTGATGACATGTTAATATGTGACAATGAAGTAGATGATGATGATTTTTTATGACTATGATGCATATAGGTTCGAGAACATGATATAGTTTGATAATATTATGATAGACAAGTTGATGTCGTGAATGATGATGATTGAAGAGGATTTCCATTCAGAGGGATAAACTCTACATAAGATCTAGAAACCTATTATTATTTACAGTAAATGAATAGAAGATGCTTGATTGTTGAAGCAAGGTTTCTGAACATGATTAGATGATCATCTAATGCTGTTTTTTTGGCAAGTTCTATTCTGATCAGATAGGGTTTCTCCTAGTTCAAGCCACAACCACTGGTAGAAAGGCTTAAAGGTTCAAATTTAGGCCTCCAAACTACACAAAAGGAAGGCTTGTGGGTGTGGTTGAGCCTGTATGAAGAAAAAACTAAAACCTTATGCATGAAACTAGGAGTGCACCAGGAGTATGAAAGATCTAAAGACATGAAGCAAATGATAGAGATTTCTATGAGCAGGGAAGTTAAGGAACAATGAGATCTACATAATGTTTGACTTGTTGCAGAGAATATGAATTTATTGACTCATATTTTGTTTGCAGGAGTCTGCAGTTCAGTATGTTATTTCTCTTGACTTGATCTTTAGAGCTAGTATTACAATAAGGGATTTCTCCTTAGTATGCAATGTTTTTTATGCTGGCTATTGCAAAGATATCACAATTAATGGATGGAAGAAATTTATACAACTTGTCCTTGGTGTATGAATTTATATTTATTGATAGAAATGATTCATATAATGATCATGTGGATGTCTTGATGAAGTTTGTCTTGATATTTATTGGTAAATGATATTTGTTGACAGGGAAATAGATAACGTTGTAACCTAGTACTTATGTGTGAGCTATACCTAGTACTTGGATTAAAGATTTTGACAGTGATATTGGCAAAAACCTTTATGGCTTTGATATTAGCTTAGTTTGGAATTTAAGTCTTGATAAGTAAACTTGGTTGATTTTATTGCACAATATTGATTTTTTTTAGGCTCGGTATACTATTTTGGTCAGTGTTATGTTTACATGAAGCATTGTAAGGTTTGAAACAAGTTCCTTGAACCTAGTATATCCACATTGACAATTACCTAGGGAAGCTTGGAAGTGGTGTTAATCCAAACCTCTACTTCAAAGTGGTCCAAGGTATGCCATTGAATTTGGTTTTATATGTTGACGAAATATTTTTTAAAAGTGACGAGCCTCTAATTATCAAAGTAAGAGGGATTTATCCTCTGAGTTCGAGATGAAGGATATTGGTATGATTCATTATTTTTTGGGGTTAGAAGTTTGGAAATTACCCAAAAAAATCTTCCTTTCTGAAGGAAAATATGACTTGAAGATATTGGAGAGATTTGGAATGATAGAATGCAAATCCTTGGACACCCAACGAAATTGAATTTCAATAAATTATGTATATATGTCGCTAGATCTAACTTGGCATACTCCTCTGAGTACCGACAGTTGATTGAGGAATTGATGTTCCTTGACAACATGCATTTGGATATATGCTTTGCAATGAACACCTTGAGTAAAAATTGGATTATATTCAATAACATTTTGAAATAATCTGCATGGGACAACCTATATTGGTCTAAGATATACTGCAAGAGATGTATGACTACACGGATGCACTAATGTTGACTTCAATAGATATGTTATTGATAAAAAGAGAATATGTGGGTGTTTCTTTAGCTCAGGATCTGATATGATATTTGGATAAGGAAAAAATAAATTTTTGTAGCTTTAAGCATGACCGAGGTTGAGTACATTATTGCTAGCATGGCTATTTGTGAGGAAGTTGTTTGGAGAGTTGTTTGAGTAGGTTATGATACAACAGTGATATATTGCGACAAAAAGAGTGTGATATGATTAGAAAATAATCGTTTATATAATTGGGATAGAGATATCTTCAGGTATTGGGACAATAATTGATCTGATATTGATCATAAACAAAACTGAAGTAGAATTGAATATTTGCGAACAACGAATTGATTGTTAACTTAAGCACTTAATGTGGAAGACTGAAGGAAAACAGTTGATTTAATGACTTAATCCAGAACATAATCAACATATTTAAATATGACTTTTCAGCAAATAACAAATATAGAGGACAACAAACATTGATTATAGAGTTCGTCCCTGATGGACTACATCTCCGGGTCCGCTTTCAAGATGGGTGTCTGTTTTATTAAGGATTGATCCAAGGAGGTCTTTACATAACAAACAAACAATATTGAATGTGCTCGTAGGAATCTCTAGTCTTTGTCAACAGAAATCTCTCTGTCCTAGATTTCCAATGCCTATCTCGGTTCCCAATTCTGCCTTCGAATGGCCAAGAAACACTGAAAACAAATATCTCTCTCTCTCACAGAAATCTGACTACAAAGCCTCAAAACCACTCTAATGTCTTCTCCATGAGTAAAAGGATGAATTTATAGTGTTGTAGGTGTAGATTTGAGCTCCCATGGCCAAACATAGCATGATTGGTTATGAATTTAAGGCTTAATAGGTTTCGGTCTTATGACACGAAGACCCCTTGTGAGAGGTTACATGGTGTTTTGATTTAAAAAGAAAAATAACATAAAAAAACCCAAATATAACTTTAGGATAAGTTGGCGGTTTGCAAACAACATGCAATATCTTGACCATTGGCATGTGACCATTGGCATGTGACCAGGCAGTCAAACACTTGACGACCACCTAGTGGACCAGTTCGGCAGTTCCAACTAATTGTGTGGTGACCCAAACTGTTCATATGAAATTTGTTCTGCAGTGGTGGTTGTGGTTACCCTGACTGCAGTGACTTGACTGACGGTCTATCATTGCATTCACATGCACCAAAAACCTCTGATGGCTTCCACTGTGTTTCCCCAAACCTGAATAGTTTTGGTCACACTTTGCGGCTTCCCGACTGTTCACATGGCCGACGATTCCACTGCGATCCTCTCCCCATGCAGTTAATTGTGTCAGTTATAACATAAGTTCAAAAGGTTTATAACACATTTTTTGTGCATAAGTTTATACCATAGGTTTTTCACCATGGTTTTAAATTGTAGGCTTAGGCCTTAGGACTTAGAATTAGGCTTAGGGCCATTACAAAGGATATTGCCACCTTAGCTTAGGTTTAAGTTAGGACTTTATTACATACAATTTGACCAAAATATCAAACTCAAGCCTCCTCATTAACCATGAAGACTTCCATCGGAGAAACTGAGATGAAGATGAACTGGACTTCCCTATCGAACTGATCTAACATAGATCCTCCTTGATCGTTCCTCTCCACTTGAAATATTGTGGACCACATAAGTTTGACTTAAGCATATATCAAGTGAGCGTATAATTCCCTCACTTTTCTTATCTCCATCCACCTCGCCTCGCTTAGATTCATGCCCTTGAATCCCACTCGAAGATATTCAACATCTCCACGCCTTGAATATCGAACCTTCTTGTCCAAGATGGTATCTTCCTGCAACTCATTCATATACTCAGGTGCCAAATCATCAATAGTAGGAATTTGCGTATCTTCCTCTGGATCCATGATCATTGGAGGTTCATAAAACTTCATATTTTCCACATTTACAACTAAAGAAATATGCATGTAAGGAGGTAAATCTAACTAGAATGCATTATCTCCAATATTTTCAACAAAATCCATGGAAATGCTTTCCCATGGTCGCAAAGGAACTGGAAGGGGCATGTATAAACCAATCTTTCGATTGCTTAGCTTGCTAGTCAAACACATCACACATCATTTAATGTACTTATCAATTGTTTCATACATATGAGGCTAGTAACAATACCTTCGAATTTGTGTCATTGTCTTGCTTACACCAAAATGTCCTGAAATGCGAGAAGAATGTGCTTCCCAAATAACATGTGCCCTTTCTATCTCTGGTATGCACAACTTACCTAGATGATATAACGACCTGTCATGAATATGATAATTGAATTCTTCCACTTGAGTACCGTGAGTTAGTGTTTCATGAATATCTTTGAAAATAGCATCGACACCATATTGTTCTATATAGCTTTCATGTTTTAAAGAACTATTCTGCAACACTACTGAAGCATTTAAAGATGGTCTAGACAACATATCAGCTACTTTGTTTGTTACACCTTTCTTGTACTTAATTACTAAGTGAAATTTCTAAAGAAATCTCATCCATCTGTAATGACGAGATTGTTGCAACTTAGTATGAGACTGAAGGTACTGAAGTGGCTGATGATCTGTGTGAATCACTATTTCCTTACCCATTAAATAGTGTTTCCATTTCTTTACACTTTCAACCAAAGCAAATAGTTCTTTATCATATGTCGGATAATTTATAACTGCTTTAGAAAAAGTTTCAGAATGAAAACAAATTGGTTTCCCTTTTTGAAGTAAAACTGCACCCATTGCATAACCACTAGCATCTATTTCAATTTCAAATGGTTGTTGAAGATATGATAAAGCTAAGATTAGTGTTGTGACAACTTTCTTCTTAAGTGTATCAAAATATTTTTGTTGTTTCCTTCCCCACTGAAAGGAAACTTTAGAACCTTTTAAAGCATGTAACATTGATGTAATCAAAGAAACCTGAGCAATAAATTTTCTCCAATATTGAACTGCACCTATAAAACTCCTAACTTTAGTCACATTCTGTGGTCTTGGCAATTTAACAATCACATCGAATTTTAACCGGATCTATTTTCAAATTACCACCTCCAACTATGTAACTAAGATAATTCAATGAATTTTTCCCAAACTCACATTTGGAAAGTTTAAGGTACAATTCTTCCCTATGCAATACTTCAAAGACTTGTTTAACATGCATAACATGCTCTTCCATACTAGTACTGAAAATAAGGATATCATCTAATTAGATTATGACAAATTTATCAATGTATGGGAAAAATAAATCATTCATAACCCACATGAAATTTTCTGTAGCATTACACAAACCAAAAGGCATTACTAACCATTCAAATAGTCCCTTCTTAGTTTTGATTGCAGTTTTCCAGATGTCATTTTCTGCAATGCGAAATTGATGATACTCACTACGGAAATCCAACTTAGTGAAATAAACAACATTTTTTATTTGATCAAGTAAATCATCTATCCTGGGAAGAGGATACCTATTTTTTATTGTGATTTTGTGTAAGGCCCTAAAGTCGAGACACATTCTCCATGTCCCGTCTTTCTTAGGAACCAAAATTATGGGTGAGCCACATCGAGTTGAATTGGGTCAGATGAAACATTTATTAATCAACTCTTGGATTTTTTTCTTTATTTCTTCATTCTCTATAATTGACATGCGATACATTCTGACATTAGGAAGAAGGGCATCAGACATCAATTGTATCTCATGTTGTATTTCTCATTTAGGAGGAAGATGTTTTGGTTCTTTAAATATACTTTGAAAAGAATCTACCACTTTAACCAATCTATATTTAAATTAAGATTCGCAACATGAAAAAGCATCATGTTTATCCTTATGTTGTTCTTTTACAATCATCAGTACATATCTCTTACTTGAACTTATTAATTGCTTCATTTGATTAACAGTAACTAAATCCAAGTGTGTTTTGATTTTATGTTCCCTGACAATGTATTCAATCCCATCTTTCTTAAGGTGATATTTATTCTCTTTCCTATGAAACACTGCATCATTATCATAGAGATAAGGACGCCCTAGCACTACTCCACATGCATCTGTCAGAATCACATCTAAATCCACTTCATCAATGTAATTAGTTGTCATGACAAATTTTAAATGACCCTGATTTGTGCCATTAATATGAGTCTCTTTATTTAGCCAACCTAATGGGTATGGTCTTCGATGATTCTATGTCTCCAAACCCAATTTCTTAACTAAATCTTAAGATATTAAATTTTCCTGTGATCCACTGTCAAATAATGTATCTATTTTTTTGTGCTTAGAAGTTATTCTTATATGAAATAATTAAAATCTTTTATCCTCATTCAGATGATTTATGTTTGAAGAAGTTGCAGAAGTACTAGAACTTGAACTAGTGTCACAAGTTTTACCTGTCAAAACCATTGCATTATTTCCCTTTCATCACTTGAGTCAAAGCCCAAATCTTGTTGGATTGATGCATTAACCTTCTTTTCACCTTTATTCTTCTAGAGCTTCTTTGGTCTAAGTTCTAGGTGAAGTTTCCAACATTTGGCTTCATCATGTCCAATCCTCTAGCAGTGAGTACAAGTAGGTCTTTCACTTTCCTTCTGAGTTCTCGTTGATCTCTTTCCCTCAGAATTTATCTTCCTCTTTCTAGCTTTGGAATCTTTTATTTACAACTGTTTGGATGGTTTCTATGAAAACTTGAATGGTCTGCCACTTAATTCAATAGGTATGGCTTGATCAAAGTCATCAAAATTAAACATCAATAATGTATGTTGTAAATATGAATGTAAACTACTAATGTACTTTAATAAAGTTTCACATGTATCCAATGGAATACTAAGCGCCAAAGCTTTCTTCCTGAACTCCTGAGTATAGAATTGTTTTCTGAGAGATTTTAAAAACTTAGACCATGAAGAGATGACTTTACCTTTCCACTCTACATCTATTTGAGTTTTACTTTCCCACCAGATTAAAGTTGTTACCCCCATTCTAAGTGTAGATAAACTCATTTTTTTTCATTAGAAATATTATGAATTCTACAATACACTTCTAATTACTTAATCCAATTATCTATCTTTTCAGGATTCAAATCACCATCATAAATAGGTTTTCAAATTTTAGATCAAGTTTCAAAAGAGTTGATTTCTTAGGTTTATTTTTTGTTTTAGAATCTGAACTGGAATAAGAAGATGATGATGGTGATGATGGAGATAATGGAGGAGAAGGAGTTTTATCAACCTTTCCTTTTCCCTTGTCCTTCTTTGATGTCTTTGAAGAAGAATCTACATCTGTCACCTTCTTATCTCCATAGATTTCTCCCAACATATGCTGCATGCTCAAAAAAATTTGTTGAAACTATTCCTGATCCATGACTTTCCCTTTAGGAGTTTCACCCGCATTAGATCCTGCCATTGTCAATCGATGAGCGACTTTTTTCTTTCCAATTTCTATATCGAACTCCTCAAGTGTTCCTTCTCCACATCATGACCTTGACCTAGTTAACACTCACTTGCAAAAATTCTACAAAACACAACTTTCTCTAATACCAAATTATATGCTTCGATATTGATCATAAACAAAACTAAAGTAGAATTGAATATTTTCCAACAACAAATCGATTTTTAACTTAAGTGCTTAATGTGGAAGACTAAAGGAAAACAAATGATTTAATGACTTAATCCAGAACATAAGCAACATATTTAAACATGAATTTTTATAAAATAACATAGATAGAAGATAACAAACATTGATTACAGAGTTCATCCCTAATGGACTACGTCTCCGGGTTTACTTTCAAGATGGGCATCTGTTCTATTAAAGATTGATCCAAGGAATTCTTTACACAACAAAAACACCAAAAAGAATGTGCTCACGAGCACTTCTGGTCTCTGTCAATAGAAATCTCTCTCTCCTAGCTTTCCAACCTCTATCTTGGTTCCCAATTTGGCGTCTGGATGACCAAGAAACACTTAAAACAAATCTATCTCTCTCTCACAGAAATATGACTACAAATCTTCAAAACCACTCTAATGTCTTCTCCATGAGTAAACGGATGAATTTATAGTGCTGCAGGTGTAGATTCGAGCTCCCATCGCCAAACATAGCATGATTGGTTATGAATTTAAGGCTTAAGAGGTCTCGGTCTTATTACATGAAGACACCTTGTGAGAGGTTACATGGTGGTTTGATTTAAATAGAAAAATAACATCACAAAACCCCAAATATAAATTTAGGATAAGCTAGTGGTTTGTAAATAGCGCACAATATCTTAATTAGCAGCATGTGACTAGGCAGTCTGACCCTCGATGACCACATGGTGGATTAGTCTGGCGGTTCCAGCTAATTGTGTGGTGACCCGAACTGTTCATATGACATTTGTTCTATAGTGGCGGTTGTGGTTACCCTGACTGTGGTGACTTGACTGACGGTCTACTGTTGCATTCACATGCACCGACAACCTTCGACGGCTTCCGCTGCGTTTCCCCAAACTCGAAAAGTTGTGGTCACACTTTGCGGTTTCTTGACTATTCACATGGCTGACGTTCCGCTGTGGTCTTCTCCCCATGTGGTTAACGATGTGGGTTATAACATAGCTTTTTATAACATAAGTCTAAAAGGTTTATAACATAGTTTTTGTGCATAAGTTTATACCATAGGTTCTTCACCATGGTTTTACATTGTAGGCTTAGGTCTTAGGACTTAGACTTACGCTTAGGGCCATTACAAAATATCTTGCCACCTTAGCTTAGATTTAAGTTAGGAGTTTATTACATACAATTTGTCAAAAATATCAAATTCAAGCCACCTCATTAACCATGAACACTTTTTGCACCATGAAGACTTCCATCGCACAAACTAATGGAACTAAAGAGCTGAAGATGAACTAGACTTCCCTGTCAAAATGAACTGACATAAGATCCTCCTAGATCAATACTACTATATGAGACAAGCTTCAGCTTGTCATTGCTACCTCCGTGAGAAGGAGAAAGGGTGAATAATGTATCCTTTTATGATATGTATTTGTTCTAACATAATACTTGATTTTATGTCTTACATGAATATGAAAAACAAAGGATTGTTGTTGTTGGTAATGTATGAGGCAATGTGATTTTAACTTTTCAGTGAGGTCTTTAAGATAATATCGGATATGAGCACACTGATATGTTTCAAATTTATAGAAAGCATCATGGATTGATTGATGTGACCCTCCTAGGTAAGGTTCTGGGCTAATGAAGGACATTGAGTTATTATTTTCACCCTGCCTAAGATCTAGGGTGTGGAATTAAGCTAGAGAGCTCCTCGGGTTGAGGGAACTCTTCCAATAAGATAGTTGAGATCCTTACCACATGGTAAGTAGATTTATGCCTATTGTCATCTTTGGGACTTAACAGAGTATATACCAGTATTGAAAATAGAAACAAGAAATGCTAAATATAGAAGTTCTAAAAATAGAATTGTTATAAATAGCATGTCGGGATACATTCCAATTTTAGTTAGTCCCTGAACTAAAATTGAGAATTAAAATTAGAATTGGATTTTAGCAGTTGTTTGTAAAATAATTAATTAATTCATCTTGAGTTAATTAGTTGTAGAAAATCAAACATGAAGTCTATGTGAATACATGCAACAGTTTCCCCTTTGACTGAGGAAGTTATCCCTTGATTAAGGAGATCAGGTTGAGTTGTACTTTGAGTTGTAATTAGTTAGCTCAATTAACTGAGTTAAGTCTAGTTAGATTAGTTCCAATAGTTTGTGGAACTGATTGTGAGTTCAGTTAGTTAATTCATGCATGCATGTAACCACTGCACTTCAAATAATTGAATACTCTCTCATAAATAACTCATGCATTTTAGTTCAGTCAAAGACCCAGTTGAGATCAGATGATGGGACAGTGTACTATCAGTTGCAGGAATATTCCATTGGGGATATCTCTTACATGCAGAAGGAATTCATTCCTTGGATATTGCGCAGTTACTTCTGAGTTTGGTGAGTTGTGTGAGAGGTGAATTCACACAGGTGGTAGCCAGAGGACCTAGGAGAAACTGTGCAAGGAAATAGGAGGCTTGGAGGACTGAAGGAAGGTATATGTTGTGCCTATTCAATCTATGAGCAGCATTGAGGGATTGTACTGAAAGATGGATAGCTTGTGAGCTAAAGCTTTGTGTAATCCGGAGATATTTCCACTTGTATGATAATACAGAGATCGGAGTTTTTAGCTAAGGCTTTCCCCAGAGTATTCTTCTATGTTCATGTGTGATTGATTTATCATTCTCTGTTATATGTGTTCTATTTGATCTTGCTCAAAATCAATTAAGCTTCCGCAAGTTTGTTTGTAGAAGTAGAACAAGTATTTTTCTTTAGTATATTGCATTATCAAGTGATCTGTAGTGAGAAATTCTACATGGTATCGAAGAAAAGGTGATAAAAGAAAAGAACAGTATACAAAGAAGGGAGAAGTTCAAATTTTGAAGTTCCTAATTACATAATTCAAATTCTTATCACATCTCAAATTCACCAATGGCATTCAATGGTTTGAGACTCGAGTATGCCCTTGATGGCAGCTCGAATTATATAGCCTGGAAGGATCACATGGAAGCAGTGTTAGAGGAAAATGGTTTGAAGGAACTCATTGACCAAGAAGTCCCCAAGCCAGCAGCTGTTAATGCCCAAGAATTGGCAGAATGGAAGAAATGTGTGGCTAGAGTGAGGAGGATTCTTTTGGATGGAGTTCAAGACCACATAATCTTGAGTCTCCATGGGAAGGAGACACTCTTTTCAATGTGGAAAACATTGAAGGATCTATATTAGAACAACAACAATCAGAGGAAGCTGGCGCTGAAAGACAAGCTTTAGAAAATCAAGTGTGAAAAGGGCAACACTATCTCTACATATTTGAACAAGCTCACCACCTGCAGGGATGAGCTTGGAAGTGTAGGGATCATGACAGCCGATGATAACATGGTGAATCTTTCTCTCCTCGGTCTTCCTAAGAGCTGGCATAGCTACCAAGACTTGGTAAATGGAAGAGAGAAACTGCCATACTGGGAACGACTTTGGTCAGATCTGATGTGGGGGGAGATAAGGAGAAGCACCAGAGATGGATCTTCATCAGAGCAAGATGATGAAGAAAATCTAGCCTTAGTGAGTAAGGCGAGGAAAGGGAAAGGGAAGGCATCCCATTTCAAATCCAATTCTTCCCATGGTGGGAAGAAGATTGACAAATCGAAAGTGAGATGCCTTCATTATCATGAGGTGGGCCATTATGCTACAAATTGTCCACAGAAGAAATCCAAGAAGGGATCCTTGAAGGGATCAGATGGTGAGGCACTAGCCTCACAGTTCAAATTGGATTTCGCCCTCATCGCATGTATGGTTTCATCGATGGTGGGGTGTGTTTGGTACCTGAATAGTGAAGCTTCATTCCAAATGAACGACGACAAGAATCTTTTCAGTACCTTGGAGTAGAAGGACCTCCAGATGTGCATCGAGATGGGTGATGATGGAAAGTACTGTGTTTCAGGTGAAGGTACAGTTGTGTTTCAGAGGGAGCATGGAGATCCTCTCACCCTGACTGATGTAAAGTATGTGTCGGGTCTGAATAAGAATCTTGTGTCGGTCGCTCTGCTGGAACACAAAGGCTATGATGTAGCCTTTAGTAAAGGAAAGGCATTCCTGAGGCATATCGGCACTGGAAATACTAAGAGGATTGAAATTCTAGTAAAGAATCTCTATAAGCTAGAGGTAGATAATTGTGCTGTATTGAGCTCCAAAGCAGAGTTGGTGCAAAGCCAAGATGTTGGTGAGCTATGGCATAGAATATTGGGCCACTTGCACCATGGTGCCTTGAAGATCATGTACTAGATTTCTAACGGACTTCCCAAGGGAAAACTAGAGCAAATGGATACATGCAAAGTTTGTACCTTGGGTAAGTATGCGAAATCTTCCTTTTAGGATCAAGACAGTAGAGCTGGAGAAATCCTCGAGCGAGTTCATACAGATGTCTGTGGACTATTCTCTATAGCCTCCACTGCTAAAGAAAGGTACTATGCTATTTTTATTGATGATTTTTCTCATAGATGCTGGATCTACTTCATGCAGAAGAAGGATCAAAACTTCTCAAGGTTTTGTGAGTTCAAAGCCTTGGCAGAGAAAGAATCTGGAAAGAAAATAAGGGCCTTGCATAGTGACAATGCTAGAGAGTATGTCTCCCAACAGTTTAAGGACTTCTACGCAACATAAGGAATTAAACGGGAGTTGATGGCACCCCATAACCCACAGCAGAATCGGGTGGCCGAAAGGAAGAATAGATAAATTGTGGGATAAGCTTGAGTGATGCTGCATGACCAAAGCCTACCACTTCATTATTGGGCTAAGGCATGCAATACAACAGTATACTTGTAGAATAGAAGTCTGCATCATATATTGGGGATGAAGACACCAATGGAGGCCTTCTCCGAGAAGAGACCAGATGTGAGTCACTTCAGGATATTTGGATCATCGGTTTATTGCCATGTGACCAAAGATGCCCAGAAGAAGTTAGATCCAACAGCTGAGTTGGGGATACTTGTGGGATACATTGATACACCACACAACTATCGGGTGTTCTTGCCTACCAGTCAGAGGACAGTGGTACGCAGAGATCTGAGGTTCGACAAACAAATAGCCATGCAAGTATCACTTGAGAGGGAGCCCAAGTTGCATGCAGAGGAGGAACTTTTAGTTCCTAAGGAGGAGGATCCTCAGACTGATGCGTAGTAGCCGCATGTAGAGGATCTGGGAGTGGAGACATCCACTCATGAAGAGTCTTCTAGAGATGGGCGGAAACACTCAAGGGAAGCTGACAGATTGGTGATGGATGCGAGAGATAATGTGGGACAGCCATCCTCTCAGTGCAGATAGAGGAGATCACCCGAGCCGTACACTGGTTACATGGCCCTGGTTGGGGAGTGTGTAGAGACCGAACCTTCTTCATTCGAGGAACTTTTGCAGCAACCAGTCTGGGTTGATGCAATGGTGGAGGAGTACGACTCCATCATTCAGAACTATGTTTGGGATGTTGTCCCAAGACTAGAGGACAAGTCAGTGGTGAGTTCCCGATGGCTTTACAAGGTAAAGCTATCAGTTGATGATAGTGTTGAGAAACATAAGGTAAGTTTTGTTGCCCGTAGTTTCTCATAGGTCGAGGGGATCGACTAAGATTAGGCTTTTGCTCCTGCACCAAGGCACTCATCTATCAGATCAATGTTGGCACTATCAGCTCAAATGGATTTGAAGATCCATCAGGTGGATGTGAAGATTGCATTCCTAAATGGGAAGATTGAGGAAGAGGTGTACATTGAGTAGCCGGAAGGTTTTGAGACCTTCGATCGTGAGTTGCATGTGTGCTGACTCAAGAGGGCTTTGTACGGGCTGAAGCAAGCACGTCATGCTTGGTACACTAGGATCATCAGCTATTTCACCGGGTTGGGCTTCACAAAGAGTGAAGCAGATGCGAACCTTTACCATATCATGGTAGAAGGTAAGCCATTGATCATTTTCCTTTATGTTGATGATCTGATAGTGACAGGTGATGATCAGTTGATAGGGTCTTATGCACTACTTTCTAGGCATGGGAGTGTGGCAGAAGGATGGGGAAGTGTTTGTGTCTCAAGGCAAGTATGCCAATGAGATACTCAGGAGATTCCACATGGAGAAGTGCAAGCCCATGCAGACTCCTCTAGTTGGTAACTAGAGGAAGGAGGATGCTACTTCAGGTGAGGTAGTAGTTGCTACTATTTATCGGTAGCTTGTGGGTCCATTGATGTATCTAGTGAACACACGACTAGATTTGTGCTTTGTGGTGAACTAGCTGAGTCAAGCTATGGTTCAGCCTACCAAGCTGTTTTGGAAGGCAGCGAAGCATGTGCTGAGATACCTCAAAGGCACATCTCAGTATGGATTGTGGTATAGACAAACATAGGGAGTGAAGCTTAAGGGCTTCATAGATGCATATTGGGTAGGGAGTCCATCAGACTAGAAGAGCACTTCAGGAGGAATCTTCAACCTTGGTTCAACTGCAATTTCTTGGTACAGCAGGAAGCAGAGGTCAGTTGCACTTAGCTCAGTAGAGGCTGAATACATGGTTACCAGTCAGGCAGCATGTGAGGCCATTTGGATGGAGAAGATTCTAGTTGGATTGTTTGGTCAGAGGATGGATCCAACTGTGATCTCTTGTGATAATTAGAGTTGTATCAAACTCTCTAAGAATCCAGTATTTCATGATAGGTCCAAGCACATTGATATCTGGTATCATCATCTTCGAGACTGTGTGGTGAAGAGGATCATGTTGTTGTTGTATGTTTCGACCGAGGAACAGGATGCATATATTTTGAATAAGGCATTGTCCAAATGCAAATTCGAGTTCTACAGAGACAGGATTGGAGTGACAGATAATCCCTTTCTTGTTGAGAGGGAGTGTTTAAAATAGCAAGAAGAAATGCTAAATATAGAAGTGCAAAAAATAGCATTGTTATAAATAGCATTTCAGGATACATTCCAATTTTAGTTAGTCTTTGAACTAAAATTGAGAATTAAAATTTGAATTTGATTTCAGCAGCTGTTTGTAAAATAATTAATTAATTCATCTTAAGTTAATTAGTTGTAGAAAATTAAACATGAAGTCTATGTGAAGGCATGCAATAGTTTCCCCTTTGATTGAGGATGTTATCCCTTGATTAAGGAGATCAGGATGAGTTGTACATTGAGTTGTTATTAGTTAGCTCAGTTAACTGAGTTAAGTCTAGTTATATTAGTTCCAACAGTTTCTCCAATTGATTGTGAGTTCAGTTAGTTAATGCATGCATGCATGTAACTACTGCACTTCAGATAACTGAATATTCTCTCATAAATAACTCATGCATGTCAGTTCAGTCAGAGACCCAGTTGAGATCAGATGATGGGATAGTGTACTATCAGTTGCAGGAATATTCCATTGGGGATATCTCTTGCATGCAGAAGGAATTCATTCCTTGGAGATTGTGCAGTTACTTCTGAGTTTAGTGAGTTGTGTGAGAGGTGAATTCACACAGGTGGTGGCCAAAGGACCCAGGAGAAACTGCGCAAGGAAATAGGAGGCTTGGAGGACTAAGGGAAGGCATATGTTGTGTCTAATTAGTCTATGAGTAGCATTGAGGGATTGTACTGAGAGTTGGATATCTTGTGACCTAAATCTTTGTGTAATCCAGAGATATTTCCACTTTTATGATAATACATAGATCGAGGATTTTAGCTCAGGCTTTCCCTAGAGTATTCTTTGGTGTTCATGTGTGATTGATTTCTCATTCTCTGTTATATGTGTTCTATTTGATCTTCCTAAAAATCGATTAATCTTCCACAAGTTTTTTTGTAGAAGTAGATCAAGTATTTTGCTTTAGTATATTGCATTATCAGGTGATCTACAGTGAGAAATTATACAACCAGTTAGAATCCTACCCACAAGTTGGGCTTGTTGCGATTATTCCTCCCCATCTGGCCAATGGGTTGAAAGGTGACTTGGGATAGTTGTGATCCTTACCATTTATGGTAAATAGTATCATGCCCACGTGAGAGGATGGAGGTGTTCTACCACTAAATTTTGAGGGTCAAGTTGAGAATATGAATGAACAATAGGAGAGTTATGATCCTCACCTCTCGGTGGGTAGTATCCTACCTATTGTTCTAAAAATAGGAGAGTTGTGATCCTCACCTTTGAGTGAGTCATATCCTACCTATTATTTACAAGGCAGGGTTGAGTTGGGCTCCCCAATGTGGTTCTAGATTGAGCCAGGCTCCCTGATGTTGTTCTGAATTGAGCTAAGCTCTTTAATATTATTGCAAGTTGAGTTGCACTCCCCTAGGATGTGGGTTGACTTGGAACTCCCTGATGATGATGTTTCCCCGGTAGTAACATTGGGCTTCCCACTGGTAGTGATTCTAGGCGGTAGAAATGGCTCCCCAATGGATATAGGGTTGTAGCTTGGGCTTCCATCAGATGTCAAATTCTTCTTCTTTTAGATTTGTGAGTGAATACCATATGAGAAAATATCAGAAAAGATAAGCATAGATAAGTAGGGATGAACAAAGATGAGAAGGGATGATAAGAGATGAGAATATATGAGGAAAGATGACATTTGATGATGAGGACATATTTGTTATGAGACATATGTTGCAATGGGTAATTTCTCCCTATATGAGAGGGAGTGTTAGTTTAGCCGCTCAAGGACAAATTCCCTCCTTTGGACAATATTCCTCATCAAGAAAAACCCTTATTAGCCTTTGGAAGAATTTAATTTGTTTGAGGAAAAATATATATTTTAATATGGAAACCCACATGTGCACAAAGGACAAGTCATCCCTAAAGAGAAACTAGACACCCTTGGATGGTTATAAATACAAGTCAAGTGATCCTCATTTGAAAATTATCATCAAGAATTCTCTTCTTCTCTCTTATTTTGTTTGGCTCGCACATTTCTGAATTTGGCTTGGAGATATTGATTCATATAGGTCCAAAATTGTAGGTTCTAAATCTCGCATGTGTGGATTATGGTTTTGATCTGTAGCCATAAGGTTGCTACAGAGAAATCTCGGTTGTAGTCACATGAGAGATGGGGTTTTCCCTGCAGCTAGAACACTGCAGCTGCACGCATGATGGTTAGATCAATGCATCTAGGAGCTAGGTATTCTTCTAAAGTTTGACCAAAGATTCTGAAAATTGATCACATATGTCGACAATTGATCGCGGCTTGTGTAAAATGATTTTCATTAGTAGTGTGACGGATATTGTTTTAATGGTTTTGTTGGATAGTCTTGTGAATGAAGAATTGGATTATTGTATTCTCTCTTTGCTGAACATTTTATGACAATATAATAAGAATAATAATTTGAAAAGGTTTTCCACCTTGTGGGGTTTTCCCCTAGCCTTCGACCAATCCTAGTGTCTCTATGTGTGAATGATTTTCTTCTATTGTTCCTTTATGATCTATTTCATTGTTGATGATATTGTTATTTCTATATAATTGATAATTATGTTTAAATGTTATGGGATGAATATGATATAAATGATGAAATGAAATTATCTAAAGCAAAAAAAAATATCCCTAAGAAAAATTAACACATTTTTGATAGAGTGAGGCTCATTTTCCTATACAGTCATGTTGTTTGCCTTAAATAATGTCCTAGTGGTATTCTTGCAACTGCTTATTGAAACCTTTAAAGAGTTTATCTATAACTTTTGTATAGGTACTTGGATGAGTGGACTATATTCATACTCTTAAAATATGACATATAGATCCTATGCATGATCCATAATAGTTTTAAACAACTACAAATTTCATTGAATATTAAGAAGTGTATTTATTGTATGCCCTTTGGCATGTTATTGGGTTATATCGTTTGAAATAATGTATTCATCAAGACATGAAAGACTTAGAGAAACCAAAAATAGAAATATATTTCATTCATTCATTAAACAAATGTGACCTTTACAAGACAAGACCAGAGACATTCTCCTTTAAATTCATGATTTCTATATAGGAACTACTCTACTATTCTAGAGTCTTCTCTTCTATATCTCAAGGCCATCTTACTTCTCTCTTTTTATATCGTTTTATAGGTTTCTCCCCATGTAAAAAACAATATCCCTCACATAGGTTTGTTACAATAATATATATTTATATGATATTTCATATAATTTTTCAACTTCTGAGGTGATATTTTGAGTTATAGCGTGTGAAATCATCTACACAATATCCTTGCACATTGACATTCTTCATGTAATTTCCTCAACACTTGGAATTTCCTTCTTCTCCTGACATAAAATTATTTTAATTTTTTAAAACTTTGGCCATCACTTTAGTGCCAACAGACTATGAAAATAGACAACGTGGTGATAAGCTACTTCACAACCCAATCAAATTTATCACCCAAGAAGGCACAATGGCAAGATTTCATGGCATAGCTTGATATAATCATTGGGAATTAGTTAGGTAGATTGAATGTAGCTATGGAAACCTTGAGAAAAAAGTATCAACTTGTATCCTTAGAGGAGGATGATTTTCCAACACTGATGAGTAGTGAAACACAAGTCTTAATGGATCTATTAGAGAAGATTGAGGGATTACACAAGAATATCATATATTTGAACATAATGAGGCATGTGAAGGAATCGAATATGCACGAGTTTTGGATGAGTAATTATATCTGGTATTTTAGTGAATTAATATGTATTCCCCGAGTCATCAAACATCATGAAATAAGTCATAAGGCAGTGCCATGACTTGCCTTGGTCTGGTCACTTAAGATAGAAAAGAACTTTGGAATTACTAAAATGAGGGTACTACTGAAAATGAATGAGGCAAGGAATTGATGAGTACGTAAAAAACTATAATGTGTTCCAATAAGACAAAGTTCACACCAAAATTCAAGTTATTCCATTGTAGTCATTACCAATTTTGAGGATACATAGGAAAATCTTCTAAATGGACTTCATCACTTAACTTCCAATTGCACAAGGGTGTAATAGAATCATGCTTGTGGTTTATAATTTTTCTAAGTACACCATATTCATTCCGATAAATGTGCCTTTCATTGTAAAAGGAAGTTAAAAATGTTTTATTTAATAATATATCAAATGAACTAAGGTCTTCCTTTGAGTATCATGTAAAACAAGGACATGATTCACTTGATATTTTTTGATATAACTATTTATTCTCATGGGGAATAAGTTATTGATTATTTTGAGTTACATTCTACTAACTCAAGGATAGAATGACTGCATCAATGTGCTCATGGAGAACTACTTGAGACACTTCATATGTTTAGATCAAACTAATTAGACAAAAGTATTAGACACAACCAAATTAATTATAACCTATCGAAGAGATCAATGATGAGATATAATCCATTTGAGTTTGAAAATAGAAAAAAACATATGTCTCCACACAATAATGCTATAAGGCTATTATGGATGGAATCCATCATTATTGGGGTTCATGAAAGGTTGGTAGTACAAACTAGAGATGAACCATGTTCACTTGAATAATGTCGTAGAATGAATGAAGCCAAAGGTAGACCATGATAAGGGAGATGTAGACTTCAAAGTGGGAAACTTTGTCTTGATTATGTTGGATAGAGAATAATTCAAGCCACCTACTGGAATTGTAGGTTCCTTGGTATGGAGGTTTGATATTATGTTCTGTTATGAAACCAACTCAAAAAAAGATAGAAAAGATAGATCAACGCCTTAGAATTCAGCCTCTTCGAGGGGGCAACCTCCTTTACATTACATAAATGAACAATTCTTCGATGATTCAAATGACAAAACCTCCTTTCTATATATAGGAGTCTAAGGAGTCACAATATATTCCATCCGACCTAACAATAATAATATAAAGCCACAAAAAAAATAATAGAGGGATTCTATGGGGCACAGAAATAACAACATGGGGGTAATAGGGGCACAACAATATAAATAAGGGGTATAACTACAATAGTAATGGGGTAATCACTAGTATTATAGGGACCCAACATGCCCCTCTCCTTCAAAAAAGTGTTGTCCTCAATGCTTGAGTAGTTCTGGATACTTATGCATAAAATTCTCATCCTCCCATGTGGAATCTTCAGCGGATAAGTTCTTCCACTTGATAAGATACTCTGAAGATGATTGATTTCGTAGCTTTCGAGTTCTTGTTTCTGTTACTGCTTCTGGTTCCAATATAATTTTTCCTTCCTCGTCAAGTTCTGGCAATATTGTTTGAACTGGGAGCTTGTCGCCTATAACCTTCTTTAAACATGAAACATGGAAAACTGGGTGCAATCGAGAAGCTGGAGGAAGCTCCAATTTGTATGCCATAGTACCAATATTTTGCAACACCTTGTACGGACCATAATACTTTGGTGATAATTTATTATCCTTCTTAGCTTACTTTAGGGACATTTGCTTATATGGTTGTAGCCGTAGGAATACCTAATCACCTACATCAAAACTTCTTTCACCGCGATGTTGATCTACCTGTTGTTTCATTCTATTTTGTGCCAACACGAGGTTATCCTTTAAGAGTTGGAGGACTTGTTATTGATGTTTGATGTGATGTTCCACTGCCTGAACCTTAGAATTTTCTCTTAAATATGATGTGATCGATGGTGGTTGATACCCATAAAGTGCCATAAATGGGGTCATTTTTGTTGTTGTATGGAAGGAAGTGTTATACCACCATTCAGCCAGAGGCAACCATTTGACCCATTGTGTCTGTTTATCATAAACAAAGCAACGAAGATATCCTTCCAAAAATTTGTTTACTATCTCAGTTTTCCCATCAGATTGAGGATGATGAGATGAGCTATGAGCTAACTGAGTACCAAGACAAGAAAATAATTTTGTCCAAAAATTTCCAGTGAAAATGGGATCTCTGTCACTTACAATAATCTTTGGGTTTCCATGTAGCTTTTGAATTGTTTCCATAAATGCAGTAGAAACTGTACTGGCCTTAAATGGATGTGATAATGCACAAAAGTGTGCATACTTGGTAAGTCTGTCAACTACCACCATGATTACACTCTTTCCCTCATACTTGGGTAAACCTGTGATAAAATCCATTGAAACCTCCTCCCAATGTTGGCTTGGAATGGATAAAGGTTGTAATAGACCCGGTGTCTTAATTGTTTCAACTTTATTTTGTTGGCAAACCAAACATTCCGCCACAAAATTTTGAATATCTGATATAAGGCCATCCCAAAAAAATTCCTTCTTAACCCTATAGTAAGTTTTTAAAAATCCTGAGTGCCCTCCTAAGGGAGAATTGTGCAATTCCATAAGAATCTTTTGTTTTAGCTGGTAATTCTTACAGAGGTATAAACGATCTTTGTACCATAACGAATCATTTTTCCAGCTAAATGTATTAGACGTACTGGAATCTTGTTGTAGCTTTCGAATAAGTGCCCACACTTCTTCATCATTCTTCCATTCCTCCCTTGCTTCATTTATCCAATCTGGTTGGATAATAGAAATGGCGCACAACAATGCTTCCACATCCTCATCCTTTCGTGAGAGTGCATCTGCCACCACATTTTGCTTCCCTTTTTTGTAGATGATTTCAAAGTCATAACCCAACATCTTTGTGACCCACTTTTGTTTCTCTTCAGAGGATAATATTTGTTCTAAAAAGTATTTAAGGCTATCATGATCCGTTTTTACCTTGAAGTGTCTTCCCATTAGGTAGGGTCACCATTTCTTAAGTGCATGGAGTATTGCCAACGTTTCCTTCTCATAAATAGCTTTTCTTAAAAACTTTCCCTTGATTGGACGACTTTCAAAAGCAATGGGTCTTTCATCTTGCATTAGAACAGCACCAATTCCATTTCCTGAAGCATCACATTCCATAATAAAGGTTTTTGTGAAGTCCAGTGTAGCTAAGACCAGTGCTTGGCACATTGCCTCTTTAAGATGTTCAAAGGCATTTGTTGCTTCCGAAGTCCATGAAAATGCATCTTTCTTCAATAATGGTGTTAGAGGTGCTGCTATTCTCCCATAATTCTTAACAAATTTGCGATAATACCCTGTCAACCCAAGAAATCCTCGCAGATGCTTTATGGATGTGGGGATTTTCCATTCCTTAATGGCTTTAATTTTGCTAGGGTCTACCTTAACTCCTTCATGAGATACAATATGACCCAAATATTCCACCTCCTGGACTCCAAAGAAACATTTGGATCTTTTTGCATATAATTGTTTCTCCTCCAATAGTTGTAGCACCTTGTCAACATGTTCAACATGATCCTTCAAGACTTGCTGTAGATTAGTATATCATCAAAAAATACTAACACAAATTTTCTAAGGAATGGTTTGAAAATTGAATTCATCAAACCTTGAAATGTTGAAGGTGCATTGGTAAGGCCAAAAGGCATGACCAAAAATTCATAATGACCCTCACAAGTTCTAAATGTCGTTTTCAGAATGTCTTCAATCTTCTTTCTGATTTGATGATATCCCGAACGAAGATCCAACTTGGTGAAGTAAATTGATCCATGCAATTCATCCAGTAATTCATCAATGACATGAATGGGGAACTTATCTTTAATAGTGAGCTTGTTGAGATCCCTATAATCCAGATACGTGCGCCATGGTCCATCCTTCTTGTGCACCAATACTACTGGAGCAGAGAAAGAACTTTGACTTGGTTGAATTATACCAGCCTCTAACATTTCTGCAACCATACGTTAAATTTCACTTTTTTGGACATAGGGATATCTATACGGCCTAATGTTTGGAGGAACACTTCCTGGAATTAGATGAATAGCATGATCATGATCACACATAGGTGGGAGACCTTTGGGAGTCTCAAATACCTCGGAATGATTGTCCAAGACTTTTTGGAGATCTGGAGAAATAGATGATTCCAATGTGGAAACATCTGGTGAACATAGTTGTGCAATTACACCTCTTTGCTCCTTTTTTAGAAGCTTTGTCATACCATTAGAGCTGATTACCTTTCCTGGTTTCCCTGCAATACCCCTTAATTCAACTTCCTTTCCTTCCGTAGAAAATTTGATGAAAAGTTCTTGAAAATTAAAATCTATTGTACCCAAGGATTGTAGCCATTGCACTCCTAGTACAACATCAGCACCTCCCATTGGAATGGAAAGCATTGGGCTAGTCAATACATATTCTCCCATGGATAGCTTGATATTATGGAACCTTCCAGAGAAATTTATTGTTCCTCCATTTGCAATCATCACTTGACACTCTGGTGCTGGATATAGGAAGCAATTCAATTCTTTTTCTACCCTACAATGAATAAAATTGTGGGTGCTTCCCGAATCAATCAACACTATTACCTTTTTCTTCTTGATTTGTCCTTCTATCTTGATGGTTTGAGGAGTGGTAATTCCCACCAATGCATTACAAGATATGGTCGGATTTATTTTTTCTTCATCTAGGCTTTGTTCATGGAGTATATCTTCTTCCTTTGACCTTTCTTGCTCCTTTTCTTCTTCCTCTTCATAATCTATGTAGAATAATTTCTTCTCAGCACACGTATGACCTTTAGTGTATTTGCTATCACAACTGTAACAAAGCCCTTTTGCTCTCTTTTTTTCCAATTGTTGTGGTGTCAACCTTATATGTTGTGGAAGACTAGGGGCAACAACACTTTCGTCTTTATAGTTGTGAGTGGTATGCTTCCTGGTTGCCATAATTTTGCTTTCCATTTTTCTTGCTAACCTGAATGCCTTCTCTAATGAATTAGGTTCCTAAAGGTGAACATCGTGTTGGATATTATCCTTTAAAGACCCTATGAACACATCAATCCTATGCTCCTCTAGAATATCTTTTACCCTTATGTTCAATTTTTGGAACTCCTCAATGTGCTCCATTACTGAACCCTTTTGTTTGAGACTTATAAATTGGCTAAAAAATGTTGCTTTTTGTATCTTCATAATGTGCTATCAATTCTTCCATAAAAATTGCCCAAGTGATAAATTTTTTACGAGAGCAAAGCCATTGATACCATACAAACTGATTTGGTTCCAAATATACAGTTTCCATACGTACCTTTTGTGTGTTTTGCACATTATTGAGATTGAAGAACTGCTCCATCTGTAATATCCATGTGGCGGGATCCTTGCCATCAAACTTCCTCATCTTGATTTTTGGAATATGGTGGGTCTTCGATCCAACATTAGAGTCTATGGAATCATGATTAACATTACTTTTGTTCACATCATGAGTTTCCTTTACAACCTTTTCACCATTAGTAAGTATTTCTTGTAGAAAATTTGTCAAACCTGTCTTCAAATCTGCCATGTCTGTCTTCAAATCTATCTTCAAATCTGCCATGTCTCTCTTCAAATCTATCTTCGAATCATCCATCTTAGCTTCCATGCCCTTTATCTTTGATTCCACACCATTTATCTTAGATTCCACGCCATTTATCTTAGCTTATGTTAGCTTTTGTGAGCGTGACATTTGTTGCACTTGTTCTTGTAATTTTGATATATCATGTAGCATTTCTTCCTCTTCTTCATGAGTCATGCTAGAGCTTTCAGGTTCCTTACTATGTGCTTGCATTTTCTTTCCTCGGGGCATCAGTTACCGATAATAATGCTTTACTATGCCCTTTGACTTCCGTTAAACCAAGCTTACACAAAAATTTTAAAAAAACCTACACACCTTTTTTCACTTTATATAAGGCTAATATTGAATCTGACGTATCTCTGTAATTTCGGATCATCCAGTTCTGAAATTTTTATCTGTAGTAGCCTTCTACGTCCTCTTTCCAATGCCATAAGTCTGACCCAAATTAGATTCTCCAAGGAAGAGTTATGTGAAATCTCTCACAGTGACTTGCTTCTAGACTAGTTCCATAGAGCTAAATTGTACGACGTGCCACGAGTCACTGTTTCAACCTTTGGATCTGAAACATTCACACAAGAAACTAAAGTCCGTCCAATTTCTGTAACTTCTTACGAAATCTCAATCCGATCCCCAGAGAGAAAGTTATGATGATTTTCCCCAGGTCACCTGTTTTGAATGTAATTCAGGAGTCTGCAAAAAGACCAAACTCCTCAGATCATATCTCCGTAAATATCGCGCGAAAAGCTATAAAATTCGGACCCAAGGTTCAGCGTGATTTCTTCTCAAATGGGTTTTTTTTTCAACTTCTGAAACGTCATAGAAAAAAAGTTATAGCGAAAATGCCACGATGACCTGTTTGGAGCAGCAAAACCCTAGAATCCAAAGCTCTGATACCAAATGTTATGAAACCAGCTCAAGAAAAGATAGAAAAGATAGATCAACGCCTTAGAATTCAGCCTCTTCGAGGGGGCAACCTCCTTTACATTACATAAATGAACAATTCTTCGATGATTCAAATGACAAAACCTCCTTTCTATATATAGGAGTCTAAGGAGTCACAATATAATCCAGCCGACCTAACAATAATAATATAAAGCCACAAAAATAACAATAGAGGGATTCTATGGGGCACATAAATAACAACATGGGGGTAAGAGGGGCACAACAATATAAATAAGGGGTATAACTACAATAATAATGGGGTAATCACTAGTATTATAGGGACCCAACATGTTCAAAGTCCTTAATAAGACCAACAATGTTACCTACAAGTTGGAGCCACCAATTCACATGAAATTCCATCACCCTCTCGTCCACATTAGTCAATTGAAGCCATGTTGGATCAATAGAGATGATCCTCTAAGAGAGGCATGATCTCCATCTCTTTCCTTGACTGTAGATAGACCCAAGTTGAAGACATAAAATATAATTTCCCCCAGAACCTCATTCTTCAACAACAATTAGTGCCATGAGTACTTTGTGCATTTCAACGATCAACCCAAGGGAGAAAATAATTAAGAGTGATAAGAGGCCTTGTTGCAGTACAAGAACAAGATGTAGGAATTTAAGAAGTATCATCTTGGATATTTTGTTCATTAGCTTTTGCGAGGATGGCAACAAGTCTACTATGGGAGGATGTAAGTCCTTCATCATGTTTCCATGCTAGCACAAAGTCTTATTACATAAATGGATAAAACGACTTCTTGTGCCTATTATAATGAATAGATGAAATGGTGAACATCCATGTTTCCTTATAGGGAATAGGTGGGTTACATTGTGTACATAATCTAGATGTGTGGACCCAAAGAGACTTGTCCCCATGACCTATGGACCTATGGATGATGGCATGGTGGATGCATTAGAATTTGAGCATTTTTGGGTGTGGATAGTTGGATGACTTGGGCTCAATGCAAGAATCAATAACCAAGTGAAATTCTTGGGTGTGGAAATCCAAGGAGATGCGGTGATGATACAAGCTTAGAATGATTCAAGTGGAATAACACAAATGATAGATGAGTTGGAGAATTTCTACCCCGTATACTACAACATTGATTAGTAATATAGTTTTAAATGGTAGGTCTATTTGTCTCTCTCACCAACATGGATGCTTCTTCAAATATTGTTTTTCGTGTAACTTGAATTCACTACCTCTTTAGAAAATTTCATAGAAAATAGCTTCTATGGCTCTTTAAAAACTTTTGTGGCAAGTATCTTCTATAGCAATCATAAAACATTTCATTCTACACTCTAGCTCTAAGTTAGGAAAATATGCCTTTCTATAGAAGTGCTAATATACCTCAAGGTTCTTCACTCACAAGTTGATGATCATACCAAGGAAACCATAGGATTGATGATGAAGGAAATCACGATTTCTTATGTGAAAAAATGTGTTTTAAAATTATGTTCTTTTAAATAGAGTTGTTGTGAGTGTAAATATGGATTTAGAAATTACAAGTGGGAAATATTCAATTCGCAACTCAAAAAAATGCTTAGGGGATGAATTAATTTTCCTAGTTATGAAGGGAATGTTGTATGGGAAAATTTAGTCTCTTAGAAATGGAGAAAAATGCCTAGGGAAATGCACTTTTCCCTAGGCGTAGTATAAAATTCCCAGCAAGAAAAAGAACATTGAGTATGGCCTATATATGTTCTACGGGAAAAAGAAAATTCCCCGTCAGGTATTTTTAGGCTATAAATTGGTTATACATGATTAAAACAGACTTCAATAGAGTATGCATATATTTTTGTATCTCTTAACCAAAAACTTCAAAGAAGAGAGTGTTCAAGTCCCTGAAAATTCACCAAACATGAAATTTAAACCATTACAAATAGATTTCAACATTTAATGTGAATTTTATTACACTTAACAGAAAATAAAAGAAGGGGTGAGTTATATATAGAGTTTGCATATTGTTACTCACAAACAATACAAAACTAGAAATTGTCATTTCTTAGAGACACCTTCACTCAAGATGGAGATTCGCTATCTCCTTCATTCACTCAAATTATAGTAGTTTTCCCTCTTTAAGCGCTTAGTTTCGCTACTATCATCCCCATGTATCCTTGCATCTCCCTATTAATGTCCTCCTTCACTACAACCTTGATTTTTAATGGGTTTCATTTGGAAGGCCAACCATCACAATAATTCATTTCCACTTCCATTTTTTTCCAAAGATAAAATAAATTAAAAATGGAATCCTTATAGAATTTAAAAAATATAAAGTAACTAAGTTCTTATTATAATGTTTGGACAGGATACAATTTGAATCACACCTTCCCATTTTTAGGCTTTTGGTCCCTAGAAGCTTCAACTTCCTTCAATCTTCTCCTTCTCTCATTATCAAGTAAACTCTATAAAATCTCCAAGAAAGGGTGGCTCCACTATAGGATGGAAGATAAGAGATGAATATGAGCTACCTTTAGCATAATCATGATGCCCATACCATGGCTATATATGACATTTATTACAGAATTAGGTCACTAGAAAATTACTACTCCTTGGACTACAAATATAGGAAACTCGTCTTTACCCTTGACCTTGACTCTCCATATTTTATTCCTGGTTATTCAATTCTTTGGATGGATATTAAGATGAAGCCTTTAACATTTTACCTCCCAATTTCCCTTTAATATGTAGTACTAACAATAGTTCCTACATGGGTTGCTTAGCCTTCTAGAGTGCTAACAATCACTGACATTGTGACCCCTTTTCTTAAAACATAAACTAACTAATCCATACCTTTTCTATTTTTGATGATGCTTACCAACTTGGTTGCTTGGCCCCCCAAGAGTTAGAGAATATTGGATGATGGAACCATTTCTTTTCTACTGTTTTCCAAACCTCTATGAGTATATTTCAGTGGCTTGCAACACACTCCTTTTCCAACTTCCCTTTTCTCCATGGGAATGGATTATTTTTTTAATCATCTTACCTTTAAAAAGGTGGCTTGAGCTAAACTGGTTGGATTCTTTTCCACCAAATATTATGCCTCCATCTGTGGGGCTTTGTTCAACTACATTGTGGATTAGAATCCCTTGGACTTCCTTTCCTATTACTTGGCCATTATAGCCCATTTTCTTAATGACATTGGAATTGATGCCTCCAGTGTGTTCCTGAAAATCACCAAACATTTGTTGAGAAAGGAGATTGGAGGGTGATTTTACCATATTTTCCTCTACCATGGTGCTATCGTTCGTAATGACAATGGAAATGGTTCGGTTGATATCTTGTATAGGTATGTATAGCTCCTTCAAGTCCTTCTCCTCCATTTCCATATCTTTTAATAGCCGAGTAATGACTCCAATGAAACCTTCTTGCCAATTCTTTATATTATTGAATCTCACCCCCAAATGCAAGAGTTGAAATATGCCCTTCCTTACTTCTACCCTCATTGTAGTGAAGGATTCTTGTTGTTTAGAAAGAACTTTTTTGAGATCAACCACTCTCTACCACCAATATTAGTTTTCCTATTGAAACTCTGTAACTCTTCCAAATTCTCCCTCTTCAAGGCCTTTCCCATGGTATTTGCTTCAAGTTATCTAAAAAACCTTAACTAATACCATATGATCTATAAATGACAATCATATGGCCTATTTATCTCACTAACACAAATTCTTATTTAATTATTGTTTATTAATTTCATTTGAATTCCTACCCCTTTAATCATGTTTATAGTAAACAGTTTCCCTAGGTGTAGCAAAAAATTTCCTTAGCGAACAATTTCTATAGAAACAACAAAATATTTCACTTTTCACTCCAACTCTCGCTTAGAAAAAAATACTCCACTATATAATTTCCATTAAACTTCAAGGTTCTTCACTCAAAAGTTGTTAATCATACCAATTTAACCAAATAATCGATGATAGACTGAATCACCATTTGGCTATGTGAAAAAATTGATTTATGGATTGTGTCTGAAAAAAAAAAACGTCTTACAAGTGTAAAAATAAATTTAGTTATTGCAAGTAGTAAATATTTGACCAGTAGTTGAGAAAAACACTTAGGGGATGAATTAAGTCAATCAACAGTGAATAAAATGTTCTATGGTAAAATTTGGCCTCAACAATGGTGAAAAATGTGTGAGGGTATGTTCATTCACCCTAAAAGAGGATAAAATGCCTAACAATCAAAAGAATTGAGTATGGTCAATATCTAGCCTATGGGAAAAGGAAAAAATACCCATGAAACAATATTGCCTATGATAGGAGCTACAAGACAAGAAAACACTTCAGTAAAGTATGCACAACTCGTTGAGACTAATAACCAAAACATCCAAAGAATAGAGTGTCACAACTGAAGCCACTTACAAGGCACATTATTATCTCTACAAATCCAACTTCTGAAAAATTTCTTTAATCCCAGTCCATATACCTCTCATACCATGAATAGTCATGCCCAACAAGGCTCCAATATCAACCAAAAGAGAATTTTTACTATGTAACATGCCATGGTCACTATACCCATCCTAATTCCTACATTTATGTGTCCACGATACCATAATTCATCTTTGTTCATGTATGTCTAATTCACACTAGCATGATATGCAACAATAACATGGCAATAACATCATAATATTCATGAAAAAACCATTTGTGAGTTATAACAACATATTTTCATAAGATAAACATAGTAGAAGAATTAAAAAATAATAAGACACACTTATCGTTTAGAAATGGCACCAACTTGGTGCAAACCCCAAATATTCCAAAGGATTAAGAAACCCTTCCCCGTGCACACACTTGATGAGGATACTATGTTGAAGGATTGATTTTAATCCTCGTTTGGGCTCCCCTACATGAGATTTCTATGCTTATGGAATGGCTAGCCAATCCTTCCCTGGATTCCCACTTTACACGAAAACTATGCTTGAGGGAAGGTTAATTAACTATTTTACTCAATATCCTATGATGGGAATCCCATCCTAAAGCAATAAAAACATGAACCTTCTTCATGCTCCCACTTGACGACAAGTTTATGTTGGATAAAGGTTTGGTTGACCCTTCCCTATGATCCCTTAGATGATAATGCAATGTTATAGAACAAATCATTTGTTCCTTCCTTGTGCATCTTCTTAATGAAAGTAATTTACTAGAAGAAAGGTTAATTGATCCTTCTCTAAACTCCCCTAAGAAAAATTGCTATAGTTGAGAAAGGGTTAATTGGTCCTTCCATAGGATCCCCATTTAAGAAAAAAATGTCTGTGACAAAGGTTTAGTTGATATTGCATGTTCCAAATATTGTCCTTGAAAAAGAGTTACTTGAGCCTTCTCCATGGCCCCCCTTTATGAGATTATTAAGTTTCTTATTATTGCCAATAAACCATGGAATCATCCATGAATAATAGTTAGTAGGAACATGCACATGTTTTTATATGCTGAGAATGTGCATGCCTCATGAAAGAATCAATTTTCCCATGTTCTTCATATCATGAGTGCATTTTTGTCCTATAGAAATGCATGTGTTTTGAGTGAACTATAATGTGTGTGCATTCCTTTGATCTAGTTTAAATGTTAGTTAAGGTGCCAAATTTAGGGCTCCTTGAACCAAGATCTTGTAAACATATTACATATTTGTGTAATGTGAGTGAGTTTCTTAGATATTAGATTACATCTAGAAGGTCCATTGACTTCATGCACTCACCCCTATATCAATATCTTGTATTCAATCATAGTGTTCCCATGCCACTCTTAGCCCAATTGAATGAGCATGTTAAGTTATCTATGTTGAAAATTTCCACTTAAAAATTATTTAGCATCCTCCGTGGAAAGCAATGAAAAAAACTTTTAACTAAGTATGGATCATGAAATATGTTGTTCTCATCTTCTAAATATCTAAAATTAAATTATTAAAAAACTTGAAAATTCATATTATACATATATATAATATATATTATTGTGAACTTATTTAACAAATACATAATCACTTAAATAACCTACTCTAATAATAAAAAAGCTTTATTACAAACATCATGTGCTCTATGTGCTCATGAAATATGTTCTTTATCATTTTCTAAGTATCTAAGATCAAATTATTGAAAAGCTTGAAGATCCATAATCTAAATTTATATATTACACATCCATAATCACTTGAACAACTTACTCTAATGATAAAGAAGTTTTTAAGTACAAACATCATGTACTGTATCATAGCCAATTGATAATAAAAAGGTTTATTGGCCATGATAATTTTTTTTTAGTAAAAACATCATATACTCGTATCATATCTAATTGATTAAACAAGGGACAAAATTCAAGGCCTTACAGGGGATAGTGTCTTCCCATTAAAACATCTCGATGATCATCAATAAAGCATCTCAATGATTACCCATGAATGAATAAAGCTCTCAAAAGCATTGAGAAAATGCTTTTTACACAGCAAGCTCAACTCGCACATTACACAACTTTTATATATTAATTCTGTGTTTGTATTTCAAACCAAAAAAAAGTGACATTGATGTTAAAGATGTAGAATAAAGAGAACTAGTCATAACTTTATGACAATATATCAGTCTCCTTTAATAGGAAAATTATTGTTCTTAAGCTAAAGTCAAAAGGTTCACGATCCAATAAAAAATCTGTATCATGACACCCGCATCCATATCCACGCAAGAAAAGCCCTCATTTTTATCGTTTAAGAGTTTAAAATTTGGGATTCCTACCCTTTTTTTTAAAGGATGGATGAATTCTATCGTTTGTTCGGTCTCTATCTAATTTTATAATTTCCTATTTTTATTAGATGTGTAAGTGTAAATGTTTGTCAACATTTTTAAATGTTTAAGGAGAAAATATATATACTTTTTATTGAGTCTAAAGGCTTATTCTACAATCCAGAATGATGTGGAAGTCTGTTGATCATTAAAGTTGAAATTTTACTCATATGAGTTAATTTTTTTTTTTAATCTAAAAATAAGCAAATAACTATACAAAACATTCAAATAATGTCTGCTCATAAATAAATTTACAAGTTAAGAAATTAGATCCATCTAGCTCAAGTTAGATCTGTATTTAAGATGGATCTATGATCTTTTTTAATTTACATTCGAACTAAAAACATATATAAATATAAAATGTAAAATGTAAGTGAATGTCAAATAATTTCATCCTAATTTATATAAAAAAAAAATTAACCAACAAAAATTAATAAATTAAATAGATGTAAAGTACAAAACCATGAGTAAAATCCAATATATTAAATAAATATAAAATACAAAACTATTAGCTATAACTAAATTATGAACAATAACACTTTTCTCAAAAGCTAATTTATCACAATAAAATCGGACACACTAAAAATATATGATTTAATAAGTTATTGACTCAAGTGATATTTATATATAATATGTATTTTAAAAGAAATTAAAGAAATTTAATAACATTTTAAAATCAATTGACATTAATAAAAAATAACTAATATTAATGTAGATTTCTTAATTTGATAATTTAATATAGTAATAAATTTAATATAAAAGTTATGTGTGTGGTATATTTAAATAATTAATATAAAAATAAATATATATCTTAATGATTTAATTTTACTATATTTATTATAAAAATTATGTGCATGGTACACTTCCTCTTAGATTGCCCTGCGTACAACCACATTAGATCTCAATTTCACAATCTTTGTTACTGACATTCCTAGCCTTTTACAATGTCAAAATTATAGTGAGCTCGGGAGGCTTCTCTCCAAGTTTTTTGAACATAGGAATAAAATCTTAAATCAAAATAAATAATTTATTTCTTTAGGTCCGATAGACCAATGTTTGGTCTTAGTGGACGTTAACCACCATCATCATCAATAATTAAAGTTATGACATTTTTTAATCAAAATTATGAATTAAGTTCACATAATCTAAGTAATAGATGAAATGGTTTTACTCAAAGAATTTTTAATTTTCATCAATTTTATCCAAATCTGGTACAAATATTTAAAAATCATATGTTTAAATTGTTTAATTTATATAGATTAAGTGCCCCATGGGTTTTTCAGGGTGCAAATTTGATTTCTACATTCAAAAGTGTATTTTAAGAAATCACAAACTTGCTAGATATTGTATTGTAAGACCAAATATCCCACATTGAATTAAGTTTAAGTTAATAATTCATTTTTATTAACCATTAAAAAATATTAAATAATAAATAAATATATATTATATTTTTTTTTTTCCAAATTTTAAACTTAAATTAATTTTAATATATTATAACTTATATTAATTTATAAAAATAATATTTATCAAACAAACCACTAATACTTAAGTGTATTTGAGACATGAAATAAAACTATAAAATATATTAGTTTTAAAACTAACTTTGATCCATTTTAACTATCTACAGGAGAGATCAAATCTTTTAAAATATAAATTTTTTTTAAAATGAAAAGAGAGTTGATCCTATTGGACACTTGGTAAACTAAAAAAATAAACTTATCTAAACTCCTATATCTTAATTACATAGTTTAAAACTTATACATAAATCTATTTTCACATTATGTTTTAATTATACTTTTAAAAACTTATATAAAAAAAACCAATATCACAATTATGAAGGTTCCTGTTATATTTTAATTACACATTTTAAAACTTATGTATAAAAAAAAATCAGGTTATGAAGACTCTTCAAACAAAATAAGTATAATAAAAATTACAATCTCAAAAAATTATAAAATATATGGGAATAACCATGAAGGTTTACCCTTTAAAAAACTTATTTTTAGTTTTTTAATTTATATAAATAGGAAAATGAATTTTGTTGTAAATACAAAGATGTAGAAAATTTTATTGAAATATTCATAATAAAATTTCAATAATAATTGGAAATATATTTTTCTAAAAATAATAATAATGCTATGTTTTATGTGATTTGTATTCATATAATGGTTTTTTTGAAAATAATACTTTTAACATTAAAGTATGTTAGTTTCACACTCATATAAAATATTTAATCAGTTCAAAATAATAAATTATTAAATTTGGATTAATTTTTACTTGGTTTTTATTCGAGAATGAATTTGTTTCTTAGATTTGGGAGTTTGTTGAGATCTAATTGGTTGAGAGGTTCTCTCCATCTAATTAGGCTTCTAGATTGGTGTATAACTGAAATATTCGCTTAACAAAAGTATTTATGTATCCAAGAAAAAAAAGCTATGTTGAAATATACCATTGATTATTTATATTATATCGTTATCATTACTTGAACACAATACAATGGAGGCTTAACACCTTTTTCTTCCATGTCTCTGTCTCCCTTAAATTAAGTCTTTATTTTTATTAATTGTTTTCAATTGGTATCAAAGTCAAGTCTTTATTTTTATTAATTGTTTTCAATTGGTATCAAAGTCAAGGCTAAGCAAATTTGTAATAGTGAATTTACAGGATGGTGTGCGGTGAGTAAGGATTGAAAAAGAAAAATGTGAATATGTGGTGTGTATGCTACATATGAATCTGTGTTGTTGGGTGAATGCAAGATATGAGGAAGAGAGTGAAGAAACCTGCGTTCAATATTATGTTGTGTCTCGAGAAGGGTGTGGGAAAATTCGTTGTGTGAGGATGCACATATTAGCGTGAACATTCAACATGGATCATCATGTGAGAAGTGAATCATAGTGTGGGGTGTGTTGTGGAAGATGGACGTGTGAGCATAAATATCTAGCGTGTGCATTGTGGAGGTTGTGGAGCATGAAACCACCTCTTATGGTTTGATCTAGAATGTGCAGAATCATGTCATTATGCTACTGATCAAATTATGTTGGAATTGCATATTATAACCTTAACCTCATTGTCATGAAATTGTAGTTTTAATTTGATTTTTTTGTCTCCCTATTCGTGATGGGAAGAAGTGGTCGTCGTGGTTTTAAACTTTTATGGCAGTACTGAAAAACGAATACTATAGATGTTGCGCCATAATTCAGGTTTGTCCAATGGTTGAAGTTCTGCAACGTAATGTTCATGTAAAGGGGTGCATCAATGAATTACTTGAATGCTGGACATAATGAGCTTGACTATGTCTATATTCTAGCTGGAAAGCCTCATTCTTATACCTTTTATATCAAAGACTTAACAATTTTGTCATTATTCATCATATGTGAATGTCATCCCTATCAAGAAAAAAATGATTATTTCAGTTGTCAAAACTGAAAAAGGATGCATGGGTGAAAGGCTAATGGTCATAGAGGTTGCACATGATTTAAATGTGGCGGGGTAGCAATTGAGTGTACTGGCACACTCCACTATTTGAAGAATGTAACACTTAGTTCAAAAGTATTGACAGATGAGAGGATATTTGTGGGAGGCCCCATTTTGGTTACAATTTTTCGGGAGTCTTGTTTCCATTAGAGCTTCGTTTGGAAGCATGCAGCCCATATTATCTCAACATATCTTATAATATATTGTAATTGACGTTTCTCAACATTGATTTTGATTTCTATGACTCTACCTCCTTGTCATGTTGTCATATTGATCGCTATCTTTATAATGTCTCTGTTGTTGTGTTCGCACCCTGCATACAGATCTCTGCCTTTACCGTGATCAGCTTGGGTCACTTTGAAAAATAAATAGTCCATTTTTTGCGTGCTATTTATATGTCAAAGGCACCTTCCTATCGCCAGGAATACCTCACCGTGGCTCTAATGTATTAATTGAATTGACTTTCAACGATTCAGATTCATTGTCTCCTTAGCCTGTGGATGTGGAGGAGGGGAACGATGAGGTTTATAGTCTTTCCACGATGACAAATATTGAATAAACGACGGTAGAATGGAAATAGAAATCGTTGAAGGGTCAAAGTGAATTCGAACCACTAATCCAAATCCAATCGACGGTAGCTGAGTCAGATTGAATGGAGGAAATTTCAATTCTTGAACCATGCTGACTATCTGATTTAATAATGAAGTTACCTTGTCAATTATTTTCTTGATGCACCCATGAACATGAAACCCATGCCAAATGCATAACTAAATCATAAAGCCCCTTCTGATTGTTGATAATTCAATTCCCAACAACGTCAGCATCTAGCTTCTTCCCTGCGACATGCATAGATTTTTTCTTTCTCAAATTCCTCTTTTTCATAGGTTCCATATTGCCTTCATGATCTTCTGAGAGTTCGAAATATAGGATATCATAACACTAAGCATCTGAGATAAACCACTGCCCCTGCATCCATGAAAACACTTTGCCTTTCCTTTCTGCGAGGATGGCATCACAGGACGGATAAATCTGTCATAAGAAGAAATAAATTTTGCAAAAACATCCCCAAAACCTTCTTCTCTCCTTGGAAAAACAAAGGGAACAATTTCCGTACTCCCTCAAATCTGGGAGCCCTCACCATTAAATATCTGAGTGGATATCTTCAAACCAAGTTCACCAGCCGATTCCACACAACCACTGTTGTTATCATAAAAATTCCAGACTTCATTTTCTGTGAGTTCTTCTTCTTTCACTGGGAAGAGCATACCTCTTCCTTAAACATCGTGCCACAATTCTAGTGCTAGACAATTAATTTAAATTTTAGTGAAAGAGTAAATTGTTGGAAGAGATAAGGTTTGCTACAATTTTGCAATTGCATTTTGTAGGAGAAGAAAATCTTTTTTGGAGTAATAAGCTGTAATTTTATTTTGTAAATTTTTGGAGTGATAAGGTTGTAATTTTAGGAGGTTTGAAAAGTTCTTTTACTAGTTGAGTCAATGTTTTCAAGACAAGTTATTTCAAGGGTTTGTGAGCTTTGCATTATATTGCTTGAGAAATCTCAATGAAAATGTTGTGAAAGTGACAGTTGATAGTTTATGTATTCCAATATTTAATAAAAAACATATATTTTTTTTGTGGTGTTGAACTGTCCTAGATCCGCTCGAAATTTGAATAAGGGGATCTTAGTTATACTTTGATGGTATGTGATGGTGATTTTCTATTTGGAGGCTTATGGTATTTTGTGTCTAGTTTTGACACTATAGTTACAATTTTTCCATCATACAACAATACACTCAAGGAGTTTAAGAATATCTAATCAAGTAGCTACAAGTAAGGATAAACAAGTAAAGAACATATGTTCAAGCACCCACAATTAAGAAGCCGCAAAAATCAAACTCGCATCAACATTCCAATGCAAGTTTACATCAACAACATTTGCATCAATTCAACATCATTTTTTTAACAATGCTCTTGCAACCAATTTTTGAAAGAGTCAAATCAAATTGAAATTGAATTGTGTTGTAACTTGCAAATCATCATTTTGTTTGTAGGTTAATTTGAGTTGTACTAGGTGCATTCTCGGTTGAAATTGACACCCAAGCCTTGAATCATTAAGTTAGAATTGATAGGAAGTTGAGTTATTTCAAGATAAGTCATTTGAACTTGTCATCTACTCATTGTAAAAGCATTAATTTGGGTGTATTTTCGGTAGTATCTGACACCTAAAAGTTTCAAATCAAGTGAGTGAAGCAAAGAAAAACATAACTCTAAGATCAAGCAAGTGTGAAATTCAATAAATCAAATTTAATCAAACAAGTTCAAGTGAGCGAGTTCGAAAAATCAAGCAAGCGAGTTCAATTGGAGCAAAACATTCATGTGTTAGAGTTTCTAAACAATCTGATACTATCCACTGCTGAAGACACGGTGAAAATCAACAAAGTGATTCTTGTTGATATCAAAAGACATCTACATTATGCACATGAGATTGTTGAGTTTCTCCAACTTGAATCATAACTACAACATGATGAGCTGCAATAGAAGAGTCATGTTTCTAATCCATTCAACCATACAAATGCAGATACAGATGATTCCAATCCACTCAACGATACAAATTCAAGTGTAGAAGTTATAGATGATCATGTTCAATCTTCTTGTTCCAAACCAATCATCAAGTTGTGGGAGGAAATATAATGCAATAAAAATCAAGATGGTTTAGAATATGACAAAGATGACAACAACTTGCATATCCAAAATTATTCAGAACCCATAAGGTTCATTAGTGGAGGATTTCATGATCAAGTAACATCACAAAGAAATGGAAAAGTTGAATAAAAACAAAAATTCCAACATTGTCAAAGAACAAGTCATATGAAAGATTGTTGTCTTGATCTCCATCCTTGTCACCATTGTGGCAAGAAAAAACACTCATCTGAAAGATGTTTCACACAAAATAAACCAGCTAGATTGAAGATCAATCATGTGTGTATTGATCCTTGGGAGTGGTCATCTACAGTCAAATGATTGTATAAGTTTTACCACAGAATTCAATTTCAGATATTGTAGCAACAATCAAATGAAGATGGTACTCTCATGTGTTTGGAAAGGGGAGTACAACAGTGAATCATTCCTGCATATGAAGGGGGAGGGTGCGTTAAAAACAAATGAAGATGGTTATGGTCTCTTTTTTCAACTTAAAATGGGGGAATTGATGGTTGTCATAGAGAAATTTTTGACCACAACAAAATTTTCCCAGTGGGCATTGAAATTTTCTAGTGGGAAAGTGATTGGGATTCTCATTGAGAGCATTTGTGGACATTCTTTTGTTCACTTGGATGGTCATTGTACCAAGTAATGGATACATGGATCCTTTTGTATTGCAGCTTGGCATTTGATTGAGGCTTCAAGCATTTTCAGAGTTGTATCATACTTGCAGCTGATTCACTTCTCTTGGTTTTCTCTCTTCACATTGGAGTTTTCGGCATCCATTTTTTGTAGTTTTTCAGGCATTTCTTCATTGATGATCATCTCAATAGTTTCATCATGAAGACTTGGAGATGGTACCTGGTTCTTAGTTTGGACTTATGATTGGGGTGGGAATGTTAGCCTCGCACTAACATAAGATAATCAATAAGTCCAAAATAATAAATTATTAAACTTGGATAAATTTATACTTGTCTTTGATTCTAGAATGAATCTATTCCTCAAAATTGGGAGTTTGTTGAGATTTTGTTGGTTGAGTGTTTCTCTCTAACTAGTTAGGTTTCTAGACTAGTGTGTGGCTGAGATATTCACTCAACCAAGTGATTTTGTGTCCAAGATAGACGAACTATCTAGAGACATAACGTTGATGTATTTATATTGTATCATTATCATTATTTGAAGAAAATAATACAATTGAGGCTTAATGTCATTTTCGCCATGTCTTGGTCTCTCTTAAATTAAGTTTTTATTTTTATTAAATGTGAAAAAAATTTATTTGTCATCTTTTCTAAAACTTTACAAACATATAAGTAAAATAAAGTTTGACACACTGATGAAATAAATGCTTTCTAGAAAGATATCATTAAAAATATAACAAACATACCAACAATTTCCTCTGCTATAGATCAAAATGAGTAAGGTGTATATGAGTTTTGAAATATTTAATTTAAACAATATGTAAAATATCACATTTCCATTGTTATACATCTCTAAACAAATATATGTCCCTATGATCAATGAATAAATAAATATAAATGAATATTGTATTTGATATGGCTTCTTATCTTTTTTTAGTCAATGATATTTCACCCCGACAAATTTTTTAAGTAAAAAAAGACCCCATTTTCGATGAAGGATGGCCAACAAATTATTATGAGTTTTCATTACAATTTCTTTCAAGATATATTATAGTAATTCTCAAAACACCCCTCTCATATAACATTGAAAAAATATACACCCTTTCCTAAAAAATTGAATACTCTTTCCTAAAATATTTAATACATGTCCCTTATCACCTACTTTAATGTCATCTTCTTATGTTCTAGACATTGAATTTTGACAAGGGTTCCTTGCAAATTTATGTACTACATGTGATGCTCATACATTATGCCCATATAAGTATTAAGGTCATCTTCTTAGGTTCCAAATATTGAATTTTCACAAGGGTTCCTTAAGCGTTTTATCTAGTACATGTGATGGTCATACATTATGACCATATAAGTATTATATAGATGATGAACCATTTAAGTACGCAAACTTATAATGTTTAACAAAATTTATTTAAAAAGATAAATATTACATAGTTGTAGTAGATAAGAAACACAATAAAATACATTGATTCTCCATCCTTAATGATGTGATCTTCATGTATAAATGGTCTCTCATTTTTAGTTAAAATTTTTAGAAACTCTTTAAATTATTAGTGTTTATTATTAATTTTAAAATTTTATTTAAGACCATTGAAAAAAAAAACAAATCTAATTAAACAAATAAATATAGATAATATTTCATCCATATTCAAAAATTAATAAAACATATTATTACTTTTTAAGCCAAGATGACTAATTCTATGAGATAATTTTTATTAATGTGCAATCAAATTTATAAATTAAGTGACTCTTAGTTTCATTATCCAAGAGTTTATTCATCTTTGTATTTTCCTACTTCTCCTAATTATTTACAATTCTATTTACAAGTTGATGTCTCTTCTAGAAGTCTCATTTTTTCATCTCTTCTTGAAGTCTCATTTTTTCATCAAATTGCATAAGCACATCATTTAAGTTTTGACTATCACCTGCCAAACCTACATTCATACACAAAGTTTCAAATTCAAAAATATAAGTCTCTTCATTTGAGGCCTCAACTGCCTCATCTTCATGTTAACTTGAACTAATTCCATAGTTCATCAGGTTGTCTATAAATTCCTCGTCGACATTTATGGCTTCCTTCTCATCAATGAAATATCTTTGTTCAAAAGCAATCATTTCATACTCAGTTGCTATGATTTCTTCCTTCAACCTATCATATATCATTTGCCTTAACTTCCTTTGTAACAGATGCCATCTCACCCTCTTCTTCATCATCCAACCATATATGTGGTCTTCCTACCGTTCTTGTAGCAATTCTTACAATGTTTGAGTTCTGCTCTTAACTCAACCATCTCTTTCTCAAATTCCTCATTGCCCATCCTCTTTATGCCAACTGCCTTGTTATTCTTTCCTCTTTGATTATGACTTTCCTATGAACCCATCACATGACCATCAATAGTCATATTTACCTTTTCTTCTTGTGAACTCTCCTTATCCACTTGTGAGTTGCAACAAGCCTTCTTCATCTTGTAACAAGTCTTCCACTTGCCATAGTACCAAGTTCTCCTCTTAGTATCCTTCTCTTCTCTTTCTCTTGGAAATTCTACCCACATTCACTATAGAACTTCCTTTGGCAACTTCTACCCAACCTCAATTGTTGGAAGTTGTTCCCTTCTAATTCTTTGTAGTAGAACCTCTTCTTTGTATAGAGCACATCTACTCCTTAGCTTTCAAAACTTTCATGCTTCTGCAATTTCATCTTCTCGCCTCTCTCTTCAATTTTATTGTCCTCACTTCAACAATCTCATCTTATTATTGGGGTTTTGTCATAATTTCTCCTTCTAAGAGATATGCTTTCTCCTTATTATTTTGTCACAACAGTGCTTGTGATATGGTTTCTACCTGAAAACACAATACTTATGACTAGTGTTAACATAAAAACATCAATACTTGTCAAGATCTTATTCTTTTGACAGTACTCTATACATCGCCTCTATTTTTTTCTCATGCATTCCTTTGTATATATTCTCCCAATTTAAGTGCATTTCAACCTGCTCCAATCTCTGCAAATTCTATGTAAAAAGTCCTTCCAAAATCAACTTTACATGAAAAATCAAATTCCTATTTAATTTTTATCCTCCCAAAACAAATATCCTCCAATCCAAAAACAAATTATAAACTTAATCTACATCTTGAATAACATCAATTTTCTTTCTACAATCATCGATCCTCTACTTTAGTATGAAAATTAAAACAATGTCCAAACATGTTCCTCTGCAAACTCTATTTGTTCAAAGAGATTTTTGTATCCTCCACTGAATAATTTTAAGTTAAATATATTTCTAGCTCTAATACCAAATGATGCCAACCTAAAACTGGTTGCCAATTATGTAGGACTAAATACCCACAATTCCAAACTTATGGTAAAAAACACACTTCCTTGACCCCAACTTAGGGAGATAAATCCCTTTTTAAGCTTCATTTAAAATTAAGTGGGAGGAGTCGTAAGGTAATACCAAAAAACACAAAACCATAGAGTTCAAGCCCTTTTCAAATATAACCTCTAGAGCTAAGATCTTCATAAATATATAAATCTGTGGCCCCAAACAAAACCACCATAGCCTTGAATTTTAATCTATAATAAGTTTGCGGGGAGAATTCTTAATACAATATCCTTACCTTTATTTGAGATTCTCTCCAACCCTACCTTGTTCCCATAGAAAATGACCAAACCATAAATTTCTCAACCTTTGTTAACGAGCGCAACTTCCAATCGCCTAGGACAACTCAATAGTTACTCGATGCAAACTATATGCACATGGCCCCACTTTCTTTATTTCCTATTTGGCATTCATTATTTACCTTTCACATAATCAAATTTACATAACATCCATGATCCACGTCACCCCAGCTCTTGCAAACATTGTTCAAAGGCTTCCTCTTCTGAGAGATGGACTTTTGGAAGTGAATCTTTCCGTCAACTTACATGCTTCAAATATTTGTTAAAGGGTACCTTCTCTTTCCACTTATCCACTTGTTAGTCTCATGATCCAACACATTGGCTCCACTTCACCCTAGAGCCTTACCAATCACTATTCTTAACACGTCATCACAATCCTCATCATCTTAGCCTTTTCTAATGGTGCATAAGAACTTAAACTCTAGGAGATGAAACTTGGGGAATGAGAAAATTCCCATTTTCACCTTTTAACATTCTACTGACACTATGTAATTCATGTCACCTCGGTGATTTCTAAAGGCTTAACACATCTACCTACTTATCCATGTCTACGAGCTGCCATGTTTACCTGGTACCTAGTCACCCTAACGCTCCTTTGGGTGCTTCTCCTTTGTTCTTCCTAGGAAGAACCTCTAGGACATGTTACCTCGACACCATCTCTTGGTGTGAATATTCTAACAGAAATTTGTGTTTTGTTTCACTGGAGTCTATTAATTGACGTACTCCCATCAAGCTAAAAAAATAAGCCTTCTTCTCCTCCCTTCATTATGCCCTTGACTGATGTTGCAATCTTACCCTCATGCTCATCCTATGATCTTTCACAATCTCTAGATATCCATGCTTTTATTGTGCCTCCAATCTCTATTCTAATTCAAAGAAGTTGAATCCTCCACATTTTAATTCCTCTGCAATATCTATAATGGCTTTTGTTTCTACCCAATCCTTTATGGATTCTCAATCATTAATCATATTTTTTATCATTGATTACAAGCTTAATTGCTTCAATTGTAAGGGGAAGGGTTCCAACCTCTCCTGCATTGGTTCTAATAAGCCTTCCAAAATATTCTCCCTCCTAAGCTTATTGTAATAGCCATGGAATATACTCACACTTAATAACAAAAATACTATTCCATATAATAATATACAAAAACTTAGCCTACAAAAATTCCAAACATTCGAGCAAAGTATTTCCTTGTATTATATACAAATTATTTAAAAGGTCTTTATGTTCTCTTAGGCCCAATTTACAACAAATTGGCCCTTTTTAGTCCTTTTGTCCCACTTGGCCTTACTCCTCTATTCTCAAGCTTCCTCCCCATGTTTCTACACACATTTCATGTTTATTGACTACATATTTACACAAACAACATTTTGAACCACAATGAGTTCGGATCCACTAATTACTCAAAAAATCCTTATTTCTAGATCCTCTAGATCCATGCATCTCTCAATATATCTAACTAACCCTCAAACCTCTCTAACTCTCTCAAATATTCTTGATATATCTCCTAAAGCGTAGATCTAATTACAATATTCCTCACTCTCATCACTTAAGTACAATTGTTCTAAAAACATAGTAAAAGATATTTAAATTAAATAATTAAATCCAATTTAGGGAATGAGATCCCTTGGTAAATGAAACCCCTAGATCTAGTCAAAAAGTATTTTGACTTGGAGGTAAGATGTTCCTACATCAAATCGTCACAACAATTCATTTCCATTTTCAATTCTTTTCAAAAGGAAAAATAAAGTAAAAATGGCATCCTTATAAAATTTACAAAATGAAAAGAAACTAACTTCTTATTAGAATGTTTGGTGAGGATATAATTCAAATCACATGTCCCTATTTACAGTGTTTTGGTCCCTAGAAGCTTCAACTCCCTTCAATCTTCTTCTTCTCTTATCGTCAAGTAGAATCTAGCAAATCTCCAAGAAATGGTGGCTCCACTATAGGATGGAAGATAAAATATGAATAGGAGCTACCTTTGGCATAATCATGATGCCCATGCCATGGTTAGATATGACATCTATTACTACATTACTTCACTAGAAAATTACTGCTCCTTTGACTACAAATATGCATAACTCTTCTTTACCCTTGACCTTTACTCTCCCAATTTAATTCTTGGTTATTCAATTCTTTGGATGGAGACCAAGGTGAAGCCTCTAACATTTGGGGCTCAAATGTCTGTTTAATCTATAATACTGACAATGGTTCCTACATGGGTTGCTTGGCCTTCTAGCGTGCCAATGGTCACTAACATTATGACCCCTTTTCTTACAACATAATGAAACTGAGCCATGCTTTTTATATTTCTAATGATGCTTGCTATGCTTGAGAAAGGGTTAATTAGCCCTTCCATAGGATCCCCCTTAATGCCAAAAATATTCTTAACAAATGATTAGTTGACCCTTCCACTAGATATTCCATGTTCAAAATAGTGTCCTTGAAGAAGGGTTAGTCAACTCTTCTCCATGGCCCCCCTTTATTAGGTTATTAAGTTTTTTAGTATTTCCACTAAACCATGGAACCATCCATGAATAACAGTTAGTAAGATCATGCACATGTTTTCTTATGTCAAGAATGTGTGTGCCTTATGAAAGAGTCAATTTTCCCATTTTCTTCATATCATGCATGCATTTTTTTCCTTTAGAAATGCATGTGTGCTTTGTTGAATTATAATGTGTCTGCATTCCTTTGATTTAGCTTATGTGTTAGCTAAGGTGTCAAATTTAAGCCTCCTTGAGCCTAGATCTCCTAAAAATATTACATATTGTTGTAATGTATGTGAATTTCTTAGATATTGGATTACATCTAAAACCTTCATTGACTTCATGCACTCACCCCTATGTCAATATCTAGTATTCAATCATGGTGTCCCTACATGCCACTCTCAACGCAATTGAATGAGCATGTTAAGTAATCTATGTTGAAAATTTCCACTTAGAAATTATTCATCTTCTTTTGTGAAAAGCAATAAAAAGCTTTTGAGTAAATATGGATCATGAAATATGTTCTTGTCATCTTCCAAATATCTAAAATAAAATTATTAAAAAGCTTGAAAATACATAATATGTATATAAAATATATTTTATTGTGAAATTATATAACAAATTCATAATCATTTAAATAACTTACTATAGTGATAAAAAGGATTAGTACAAACATCATGTGCTTTGTGTGCTCATGAAATATGTTCTTGTCATTTTCCAAATATCTAAATAAAATTATTGAAAAGCTTGAAGATCCATAATCTAAATTTATATATGTGAGAAATTATTTAACAAATCCATATTCACTAGAGAGGATTTTCATCAGATAGTGTTAAGGTTTACCGCAGGGTTTGCCTCTGGCAGACTTGAGATTTGGCCCAGGCGCAGATAAAGTCAGTTGCCACCTGCACCAGATCAGGAAAAGAGTCATGAGCAGTTGGGGTAGGCGGATAGCCCTCAAGCTGGGCTGACAAAGCAATGACAGAACCGGATGGGGGGGGGGGAGCGATCCCCTCCTACAAAAACGTAATGGCAAGGGAGGCAAGCAGGAATGGAATGATAGGATTCACAAGGAAACGAAGTAAGGATGCGCCGGTCATGGGGGCTCGGTGGCAAGCTGAGCTAGGAAACAAATGTTTGCCTCGGGCAACGAAGAAACCTAGGTTTGTAGTCCCAAATAACAAACTAGAAGAATACAGAGCAAATATGAAAGACCATGCCCTTATTTGCAAGTTAGTAGGGTCGTGGTCATCAGAGAGAGAACTGGAAAAATGGATACAACAGAGATGGCAACCTAAAGGACATCTTGACCTAAAATTAGGTGCTAAAGGCTTCTTTTCAATCATTTTCTCTAACCTGGAAGATAAGGAGAGGGTTTTCAAAAATGGACCCTATTTCTTCAACAACACAGGTCTCTTTATGAGGCACTGGGAAGAGTGTTACAACCTAGATAAGGAGAGAATGTTAGTGCATCCAATATGGGTTCGACTGTTTGAACTTCCAATTGAGTTTTGGGATCCAAAAATCCTGGAAGGTATTGGGAACTCAATTAGGACCTTTGTCAAAGTAGCAGATACCACTAGGAAAGGCGGATATACATCCTATGCAAGGATCTGTGTTTACATGAATATCACGGAATCACTTCCTGACTATATTGAGGTGGATTATCATGATGAGGTATGGCAGCAACCAGTGGATTACGAACACATTCCATTTCGATGCAAAAGATGTCGTGAATACAGTCACCTTTTTCAGATCCTACCCCCTGAATGCAGCGAGGGCATCACCGGGCACTAGGAAGGAGGAAGAATCAAGGAAGGAGGAAGAATCGGGCAAGGATGGAGAGGATGGGTTTACAAAAGTGAATCACCAGAAAAAACCTCAAAAAGGACCAGTAAATCTTAAACCACCTTTCAAAGAATCAGCTCAGGTAAATCAAAATAAGTTTGTTGCTCTGCAAGAAGAGGAAATGGAAGAAGACAACGAGGACTGTGGTGAAGAGGCAACATAACCTATAAAGTTAGACAAAGGGAAAATTAAGGCACAAGTCAAGACAAGGCTGGAAAAGGAAGGAGAAAGGATAGAATCCCAACAAGAGCTGATCCAAATGGAAATAGACCCCCAGAAGGACAAAGGCAGTGAAGAAGAACAGGTCATGAAGAGACTACTACAAGAATGGAGACATCTGGATGAAAGGTTCATCCCAGAAGATCAGAAACAACTATACAAAGACATGTTCCAATGTTACAAGGAGAAATGAGGGGCAATCATAGTTAGTCAACCAGAACACCTAGGATCACAAGGAGGACAAAACATAGAAACAGGTAATACAGGGAAAGGGGGAAGAAAACGAAGAAGAAGATCCAGGAGCGAATCCACTCAAATGGTAGGCGAAATGTTGGTGAATTCGGGAAGAGTCGTACCTTTGTCAAAGGTATTCCAAAAACCCCTCAAATTATTGAAATGATAATTACAACTTGTAATATTAGAGGACTGAAAAATAAGGGGAAACAGAGATACCTGAAGGAGAGACTTAGGAGAGATAAACCTAATATAATGATAATGCAGAAAACAAAGATCAGTGAACAGAAACTGAAAGACATTATGGACAAGTTCAAACCTCATTACAAGATAATAGGCCAGGATGCCAGAGGAAGTGTTGGAGGCTTGGCAATACTTTGGAACATAGAGGAGGTTCAATTTGAAGACTGGGTAAGTTTACCTAGAATTCTATCCGGGAAATTTAGGAACATTGGATCCAAGGAATGGGTTCTCCTCACAAGAGTGTATGGACCACCTATACCTGAAGAACGCAGGATTTTCCTTCAGAACTTGGAAAAAACACGGAGTCTCTTCCCAGAAAATCCATGGATTGTAGGAGGTGACTTCAACATGATCACATCACTAAGTGAAAAAAGAGGAGGTCTTAAAAGGTCGGATATGGATATGGAAGCTTTTGGGGATATGATCAATGAACAAAGATTGGTGGATATCCCAACGATAAATGGGACACACACATGGAACAACAAAAGAGGCGGCACTCACCAAATAGCCTCACGGTTAGATAGATTCCTTATATCAGAACAGGTAATAAATAGGGATATTTTCATTGAGGCCATGATCCTCCCAAGAATGGGTTCTGACCACTGGCCGATCAAACTCGAAATTGACCTCAAAGCTAGCCCCAATAAGCACCCCTTCAGGTTTGAGGCCTTCTGGCTCAGGGACCAGAAGTTCATGACGAAAGTAGAGGAATGGTGGAGACAAAGTCAGCAGAGGGGAAGGAGCAGGATGCAGACCTTCCAATTGAAATTAAAGGAAATAAGAGAGAAAAATAAAAAATGGAAGAAAGAGGTATTCGGGAATATCTTTAAGGATCAGCAGCAATTAACCTAGATAATGAGGAGAATCCAACAAGAAATCATAACAATAGGTAGAAGCGAGGATCTAGCTAGAGAGGAAGGGGTTCTGATAAGTCAAACTGAAGAAAGAAGGAAACAAGAAGAGATTCTATGGAAACAAAAATCAAGAGTGAATTGGTTAAAAGAGGGAGAGAGGAATACAAAGTTCTTCCATCAGGCTATGATTCAGCAGAGACAGAGAAACAAAATCTTCTCTATAAAGAACGCAGAAGGAACTCGCCTAACTCAGCATGAAGAGATGGAACATACATTGGTTAGCCACTTTAGAAACCTCCTCACGGAACCCCAAGAGGATTAACGAGAAGTGATTGGGAGAATATGCAATGAGATTCCCAGATTGATTACCAGAGATCAAAACCTAGCTCTTATGAGGGCAGTTAGCATGGAGGAAGTTGAAGAGATCGTGAAAGGGATGAAGAAGAATAAAGCTCCGAGACCAGATGGTTTCACTACGGAATTCTATCAAGCGGGCTAGAAATTCTTGGGGCAAGACATTTTGGACATGGTTGAAGAATCTTGAAGAAACCAAAAGGTATGTCTCGGATTTAACTCTACTCTTCTATCACTTATTCCTAAAACTGCTAAGTTTGAAGATCCCCAAGGTTTTAGACCTGTTGCCATTTGTAATGTGATCTATAAAATTATTGCAACCCTTATGGCCAAAACACTTAAGCCCATCCTTTCTAGTATTATTTCCCCTGAACAAAAAGGATTTGTAGAGGTCGTCAAATTCTTGATGGTTTGATAGCGTCACAAGAAGTGGTGCACTCTTTGAAATCCAAAAAAGAAGCAGGGATGATGATCAAATTGGACCTCTCAAATGCATAGGATCGTCTGAATTGGGAATACCTTAAATCAGTGCTAGCTGCCTTTGGTTTCTGTAACATATGGATTGCTTGGGTCTCAAATATGATCTCCACCCCGAATTTTTCCATTCTCCTAAATGGTACACCAACCACCACCTTCAATGCCTCTAGAGGATTAAGGCAGGGGGATCCTCTATCTCCCTTCCTTTTCATCATAGCGGCGGAAGGGATGGGGAGATATATTAAAAAAGAATTGCAGGAAAGGAAAATCAAAGGGCTTCGGATTTGGGGGAATGATCTGCCGATCACTCACCAGCAATTTGTAGATGACATCATGTTGTTCTGCACAGTATCTCTCAAGGAAGTAAAAAGAATGAAAGGTATCCTGGATCTCTTCATGGAGGCATCGGGTACTCAAATCAACAAGGAGAAATCTTGCACATACTTCTTTAACACTTCTGGAAATGTTAAGACTTATCTGACCAGAATCTTGGGATTTAGATCTAGCGACCTCCCCACCAAATATCTTGGCACCCCGCTAGCTTTGAATCCTTTAAAGATGGCAAACTGGAAATAAACCATTGAGAAAATTACTAGAAGACTGGAAAACTGGTCCTTCAGAACCCTTAATCTAGCAGGAAGAGTAGTCTTGGTCAAGGCGGTCTTACAAGCCATTCCGATTTACCAACTCTCGGCAATGGCAGCCCCTAAAGGAGCATGTACCAAAATGGTGGAGATTATCAAAAAATTCCTCTGGGGAGGACCGAAGCAACAGAAGAAATGGGCATTGATATCCTGGCAAGGTCTGACCAAGAGTAAAGAGAAAGGGGGATTAGGATTAAGAGATCCCTACACCATGAACCAAATACTGGGGGCAAAGCTCTAGTGGAGATGGATGGCAGGTGGAGGAGACCTATGGAAAAGAATTTGGACGAAGAAATACAACATGCCAGTAAATACAAAAGAAATCTTAAGACACAGGGACATTCCTAGGGGCTCTACAATCTGGAACCTTGCCAGTCAGAACAGAGACATAATATCCAAGCATGCCTTTTGGGAAATCAGGGATGGAAGATCAACTAAATTCTGGGAAGAAGCCTGGCAGCAGAGGGAGAAACTGAATGGTATACAGAGTCTAGGAAACACCTTCCAGAAGGCTAAAGAGGCGGGTTTAAATTATGTCAGAGAATTCTGGAAAGAAGAACACACAGAAGAGTACTGGAGAATATGGAAAAACCCGGAAGAATGGGATCGAACAATAGATGGGGAACAAAGAGAGTTGTATATAAAAGAAATGGAGACAAGGAAAATAGCTATAAGAATAGGTCCAGATATACTGAGATGGGGACATTCAACGAAAGGAACATTCACAATCAAAGAAGCCTATAACCTTACCATGGAGCAGGAACAAGATGACCTGAAACCCCTGTGGAAACAAATCTGGCAAGGAAATTGGTGGCCAAAAGTTACTCACTTCCTATGGCTAATGTGCAAGGGCCGAATCCTGACTTGGGACCAACTACAAAAATGTGGAATTCAGGGTCCACCCCGCTGCGGTCTCTGTAAACAGGACCAGGAAATGACTGAACACCTTATGAACTCATGCCATTTTTCCCAACAACAATGGGAAGACATTCGGTGGGTCTTTGGAAGGACAAACAGAGATCCCCAAAACATCAAAGAAACAATCAATCAATGGGGGCGCAGTCAATTCACCAGTCCAGTGGTGAAAAGAGCCTGGAGTCTAGTTGTCGGTTTGAATTTGTGGATGATATGAAAAGAAAGAAATCGTAGAATTTTTCAAAACAAAGAGCTGACTCAAGAACAGGTTTGGGGAGGAACCCTGAGTCACATTAGAGAAACCATTCTAGTGGAAACATGGAATCAAGAGGATTGGAAGACAATGCCCAGTGAATAGCGGATCCTGGCCAATCTAAACCTAGATCAAGGAATGGTAGCACCCCAGATGTGGAAACCTTTCGGCTCAATTAGAACAAGCCCTATCCATTTCTCTCGCCCTACTGCAGGTTTCATAAAACTAAATTTCGATGGAGCCTCCAAAGGCAACCTGGGGTTGGCAGGGCTTGGAGGCATCTTCCGGGACGATCAAGGCAGAACAAGATGGGTATACTCAGCCCATGGTGGTGTCATGAGCAATAATGAAGCAGAGCTTACGGCAGTCCATCAAGGTTTAGGAACAACGATAAGACTTGGTTATAACCACCTGGAAGTGGAAGGAGACTCCCAACTAGTTATAGATATGATGAGGAAACTTAATAATGGTAAGACCTGGGATAAGATTGCGAAAAGCTAGAGAATGGATAGCCTGGTCCAAGACCTGGGAGATCTAATAAAGAGTTTTGAATATATGATCATAAAACATGTAAGAAGGGAGGGTAACAAAGCAGTTAATTTACTAGCTAACTGGGGAAGCAATGAGCAAGGAGGTAATCTGGAGAGTATTTGGCCATTACAACTTGAGGACCCCAGATTGGATCCCCTCAAGGCAATCCTAGACCAAGACAACCATGATGCTACGAACTCAATATAGCAGGCACAGGAGGCCCCCGATCGGGGTGACGAAGCGAGAGGGCAAAGGTATTATGAGAGGACGACAAGGACGACCGACCACAGTCCTCATGCTTGAACAACAGGGAGTGGTGGCGTCCTACATGAACGTGGGAGCACTGATGGAGCGAAGTGGCACGATCATGAGGAGAGAGGCTGGCAAGAACTGCGACAGCAGACGGATGGGACATGGGGTAGATGGGACGGGACACATGAGGATGGTAAGAGTAGGGAGAGAGAATAGAACACGGAGAAGGGAAGACGGGAGCAAGGCTACGCAAATGCTGGGGTATTTCTGGGAGTCTGAAAACGAAGAGATGGCTCGCTTAGGCAGAGCCAGGGGTAGAGGCAGGGGACGAGGGGGCCGAGGGGAGCATGCAGGGCCCAGAAAGGGGAGGAAATCCATAGAGGTGGCGGTCAAGGAAGCAGCAAGAGCATACAATGATGGAACGGATGCTGACATTCGTAAACTGATCCAGGAAATGGAGGACAACATCATGGAGGAAGACTCAGAGCCGGAAATGGAGGAATGGGGGGACCTTGTTCCTGACCCAGGGCATACCAGGGGCAGGATGACTCTATTCAAACAAACCCTGCACATTTACTAGGTCATGAAACACTTGTTGGCCAGAGCTCTAGAACAGGTGGCAGGGGAGATGGCGGAAATTGCCCAAGGCATGCCCAACCTCAAAAAGGAAATGAAGAATCTGCAAATGATAATGTTTATGCAGGATAGCAAGCTAGATAGGATCCAGCAATGCATGATGGAGCTGGCACTGGCGCCGGATGACTCTGCTGCAGCACCGGCTATAGTGGACTCCAAACAGGATGATAACAAGGAATAGCTTTTTACCTTCCAGGTTTTACCAGTCATTGTAGCGGATAGCCTTTACTTTTCTTTTCTTTGTATGTTAGTTCAGACCTTAAAATGTGTATCTAGTTTTGAACTGTATCTCGCTTGGGTTGAAAGACTTGTAAAATTTTTCTACTGAATGGCTTATAACAGACTAAGGTGACCAACAGACTTGGTTTCCCAAGTGAGCAAGTTGAGGCCACCAAGATTTTGTATTCAGAACAACTTGCTTTTATAAATGGAAAAAAGAAAAAACTACCGTAGCTTAAAAAAAAAATCCATATTCACTAGAACTTACTCTAATGATAAAGAATTTTTTTGTACAAACATCCATGTACTCTATCATAACCGATTGATTATAAAAAAGTTTACTAGCTATGATAGTTTTAGTAAAAACATCATGTACTCTTATCGTGGTGTTTCCTCATTAAAACACCTCAATGACCATCCATAAAGCATCTCAATGACTACCAATGCCTCAATAAAGCTCTCAAAAGCAAGCTCAACTCGCACATTACACAACTTTTATATATTAATTCTGTGTTTGTATTTCAAACCAAAAAAAAGTGACATTGATGTTAAAGATGTAGAATAGAGAGCACTAGTCATAACTTTATGACAATATATCAGTCTCCTTTAATAAGAAAATTATTGTTCTTAATTTAAAGTCAAAAGGTTCACGATCCAATAGAAAATCTGTATCATGAAACCCGGATCCATATCCACGCTAGAAAAACGCTCATTTTCATCGTCACAACTGTAATTTGGCCTTTGGCCTCTTCGATTCTTTGAGAAGCTTTGCAGAATTCATCCGCAAACCCCCGGCCCGAAGCCCCACTTTAGTTCAACTGTGACTTGGAATTCCAATAGGTGAGCTCAGACTTTCGGTCATATGAGATGGCGTCGGCTTACGACGGAGAGCAGCAAGGAAAATTTTAAGGATGGAAAATTTTCTTGAAGTTTAAAACATTGGCGAATCTCACTAATCCCTAATATGCAAATTATAATTGTTTATTGATATATTTGTAAAATTAATCAAATTTATAATTATTTTATATATAGTCTCTACATAATGTTGGTGATTTTTAATGTAAAATAATTTTATATTCTAAAATTTGGGCGAATCGTCTTTTATAAAATTGGAAATTGGCGAATCTTTTTTGTGGAAAAATCATGGAAAATTAGCCCGGGCGAACATTAGCCCCTAAAATTTTCCATGGAGAGCAGAGAGTGAGCATCATTGCAAGGAATGGATCGAGCAGAACCATAACGCAGAAGTAAATTTGGAAACAAAAGAGTGGAAGATGTTGTCAGCAGAAAACAAAGAATTCTGCATCATGGAGTGCGTTTCGCACTGCCATAGACAAGCGTGCACGGCACTGAATCTTTGTACAGCTTAAACTAAATATCCGTGGTCACTTAGCTTACAATACTCGGTTGTGCAAACGAGTAAAGTTTGCTTTGTCACCAGAGAGTATGCTACAGATTCTAATACCTCAGTGGGGATTTATAAAATATCATTTTAGTACCAGAGATTTGGTTCCATACGTTTCTCAATTATATTGCAATTCACATAGACGATGTTTATAGTTTAAGGTATTTATGTACATTGTTTAAAAAATATATGTCTTTAATATATATTATAGAGTAGTGGCGTGGACGAGTCGATTAAGAGGAAGTGTTTCATCGGTCTTTTTGGAAGAATATGCACATACACTCTTTCACTTTCACTTTATATATGTATGTATGTGAAATTTTATTAATATATATGGCATATATTTTTATGTTATATTTTTGTGATTTATATTGATAAGGACATTGGTTTTTTTATTAAACTAATTAATGTAGTTTATTTTTGGGATTACTTGTGAGAACGAATCTAATGAAACAACGATCAAATCCTCATGATGTGATTAATCTTAAAGACAATCTCATTTTAAATTATTTGATTTATAAAACTTAAATAATTTATATTCGTTGACTAAATAGTTACAACAAATGTATGTTGTTTAGTCATTGCCAAGACTTTACAATAGATTTGTTTGTTGATCACTATTAGTTTAGTATTGACCAATGGAATTTATAATGTTTAACTTTGGAAAACAAATATTTATTTTCAATTTTATTAAAAACACTAAATTTTAAACATTTGATTAGACCATAACATGAAGGTCTCATTCACAAGCTAATGTCATGTAGATAATTGTCTCATATATTTTGTGCCACAATTTATGGATATAGTTGCAATATTCATGCATTATTTTTAGATATTTGTGTATTGATTTTTCATTCTTAAGCTTCAAAGAAAATAAATAACATATTTACCATTAGTTACTTCCTACTATAATTTGAGCAACTCTTTACAATTAAAATGGATAGAAATAATATGTAAGTAAAGTTATTTATCACGAGTTAATTCGCCCCATTATTTACATTTACTACAACACTTATGTAGGAGTAAAACTAAATGTGAAAACTTACTAATAGTTACTACCCACCAGAGCTTATGCAAGTCTCTATGCATAAGCAAGCAATTAACTTATCTACATGTTGTAGCGGCTACAACCACGCTCCAAAATTTTGCCTTACCTTGTTTTGGAGCCTCCCAACCAACCTTACACAACACTTTGTCTTGCTTCATCAAGTGCTCAAGTTTCAGTGTTTTTCTCGCACAAATCGATTACAGTTGATCCATACCCCTCACAGGCTACTTACCCAGTTTTGGTCCAGCTGCAGACTGAGCAGCTTCCCCTTGAAAATTATGCATTCCTGGAGGGAAAACAGCCTTCCATCCAAGAATTACGCAATCCTCTCTGAAAGCCTACTGGGCTCCAGGATTGCGCAATCCGGTTAGCCAACCCTCCCAGCAGGATTTGCGCAATTTTTCCCAGCAGCAAGTTGTTTAGCCTTGGATTTGCGCAAATCTGGGCAGTAGTCACTAGCTCTACCCAGAAATTGTGTAATCCCCTTGGGAAATCAATGTAGCTCCAAACCAGGAATGTTCATTTTTCCCGAGCAGTTGAGCACTCGCATGCATGAACAGTCCGGTTGACTAGTTCCCCCCGGGAACGAGGAAACTTGATTTGCATGCATGCATGACTTGATCTTCCCAGATATGCAAGAGACAACATGCAAAAGGGAATCTCATGATTTAGGGAGCTATTTTTAGCAGTCGGGGTTACATGCAAAGTTGTTTTAAAAGTTTCCTTCCAAGTGTTGTTTTTTCCTAGATTTGTGGCATTCGCATCATGAGACCAAACTTATTTATTCGATACATCAGAGCTCATTCATTCACATCGATCTTGGAGCTCTGACATCCCACAACATATCTAGGACTCTTTGACACATCTAGCTCAGCGATTCATAGGTAAGTGGCCTCAACTTGTCTTTTTTAGCATTTCTGTCATTTTTTGTGTATTCACTTGTGTGAGTGTTGTTTGCTTGATTTCTTTGAACGCTTGGTGTCGTTTACATATATTCTAGTTTTTCCTAGCTCAGTTTCAATTTTCATTGCTATCTCACTGCTGTCGCATGCATGAAACTATTTTGCACGGATGTTCTCCCAACCAACGAACGGCCTCACCTACATGCATGTTGATCTATTTGTTAAATCTTCCATTCATGTTTTGCATGCACTATTTATCACTTCTGCTATCACCTAGTGTCGCTATGCATTTCATCGACTTACTTGCTTTCAGTTGCCCGTCGGTGAGTCGAGTCAACCTTGGCCCGTCTCCACCTTCACCAAGCTTGCTTTGCGCAATCTGGGGAAGGAAGGCTCACCTTCCTCTCCATATTTGCACATTCTGGCCCAGCACTAGCCTCCTAGACTATTTTGCGCATTCTTGGAGGACAATGGTTGCTTGACCAGGGAAATTGTGCAAATTTGTCCCTAGGCCAACAGTCCTTCCTATTTGGATTGCGCATTGCGCAATCCTAGTGGCCAGCTACCCAACTGGATTGCGCATTTCATAGATCCAATAGCCAGTCCAGCCTCCTAGACAATCGAGATTTCATTTTGCGCAGTTTTGACAGCCAGGTACTCAGCCTCCCAGAGAAATTTGCGCAATCTTTCTCATCAGTTTCCCAGGTATGTGTTGTGTCCTTCCCAGATTTGCTTTGTTTTCACTGACATATTTCTTGCCATGCATGCTGCTTTTTTCTATATCTTTCAGGTGTTCATCTATCTCAATGGCTTCCAAGAGAATAGGATCTCAGGACACTGATGGTATGGCAGCTGGAGCAACAACTGAGTAGGTGTCCTTTGGTCTGTCGATCTATGAAGATACAAAGTTGTATCTAGACAAGGACATCAAACTGAAGTGGCAAGAGGTGAATGAAAAATTTGCAGGTACCTTTAGGGAAGACCTTGAAGACCATCAGGTGTACGTGAACATTAATAAGTCCAGCTTGTGTTGGACTGTGTGCAGATACCACACGTTCCCATTCACGGACATGATTCACTAAATCATCTCTCACACTAACCCCAAGATGATGACCTTGAGGAGTGTCTGTGGGATGAAGCTTGCAACCTTTTGGGCACAAGATTATGATGAGATGTGTCAGATGACCGAGCCCATGACTATCATAACTCCCCCATTCAGCTTGCCCAACAACAAAGGCCACTCCAGAGACATTCTAAAGGATTGGGTAAAGGAGTCAACTCGTTTCAGGATGACCCCAAATTAGATCTATAAGACAAGGACTAAGTGGCCGAGCAAGCACTAAGACCGTCCCTTAGAGTTGGGTGGTTGCGCTGGACCAACTGGCTAGAGAAGGAAGATTAGGAAACTAGTCTGGCATACTGGCTCATCAATTGAAGGAGCAAGTCACAAAGGCTCAAAAGTCACCCAAAGGCATGCATGCATAAATTTACATGTCTGCCTACATTCTAAATGTAGTATGTGCTCGACATGAGTTCTAGGGCTTAGAGTGGGCATGGTCACAACCTAAAACTGTTGTGAGCACATATTTCAAGTCATTGTCTAAGTGCAACTTCATAGGAGTGATCATACTGCTGTCCGACCATCTTGTCACCCAATGTACAGGTTGATATTCGAACAGGACCCACCCTACATGTCAGAAGAAGTGATGAAGGCATTGTTAGGCATTGCAAATTGGTATGCCTCACTGAACGACACGTTCATATGAGTGTTCAGTGCAGAGAAGCCTCCGCATGTTCTACCAAAGTTTGCTTTGGACGTGCTTATCATGCAGGAAGTAGCATATCATATCTCAGCAAGATTGACAGCTAGGCTGCAATGGCAGAAGAATTCACCTTGGCCCACTCTTCCTTTGCGGATTGGGTCATACAAGATCTAGAGCATCAAGAAAGTGGATGTCGAAGCTGAGCAGATGAAGAAGTACCCATTCGAACTCTGAAGCTTCAACCTATATGACCCAGATTACATTGTGAAGGATCACTGCATAAGAGTTCAATTCAATTGGATCCATCAGGCATTTCATTGGGCCAAAGAGGACTCTTGGAGATACTATTATAATTCCTATAGACCCAATGAACAGATAAACTTCATCGTAGAGTGGTTAGCAAAGCAGCATGAAGTAGCACCACTGAGAGCACCAACAAAAGTAGCAGCAGCAGTAGAAACAATGGAGCCAAGCATACCTATGCGTGACAAAGGGAAGAGAAATATTGTCAACCGCATGGAGGAGGAACAACGCTGCAAGTTTCAAGCAGATCCACTTGTAAAACAAGCAGCTATGGCTATTCAACAAAAGAGGCAGCAACGCGACAAGAAAATCACGTGAAGGCAGAGGGATAAGAAGAGGATGGAAGAAGCTGAGAAGGAGTTGCATGAGTTGAGGGAGAAACTCTGGAAAGAAAAAGAGTTTCACAAACTAAAGAAGGAAGCACAACAACAACAAATTCAGTAGGGGGTGCATCACATGCAGACAAAAAAAGCAACACCTGTATAGGTAGTTGATTCTTCTAGGGTGAACCCTTGTAGGGAAAAGACTTTGTTCAGGAGATAGAATAGGCTCTTGAACAATTGGATCTAGACATGGAGAAGAAAGACTTGGAACAAGACACTAACCTCATGCCTCACAAAAGAGAGGTCGACTCACCTACTTCAATGCATCCAGATGATGAGCAAGTCTCGGATGACCAAGGAGGCACTGAGTTCCTTGGTGGTCAACTGGAAGCAGAGATGCACAACATCTCCTTTGACAAATCTCATCACAGAGTTATGCAGTCTTAGAGAGTACCGACTCTGGAGGACCAAACATCCTCTGTGTAATTTGAAGAGCAGGTGATCATGACTAATGTGTACAAACATCCATTTGCATTAGCCGATGCAACTAGAGTGTATGTTGAAGCCACTAGCTCAAGTGTTCGTTTTCTCATAGCTGAGAATGAGTGAATGGCAAAGGAACTATAGGTGGCCAAGCAAGGAGGAGACTTGGTGACAATTTTCACCCGAGCTGAACTAAAGAAGGCAATACTAGATGAAGTATTGTCCTTGGACACAGTTATGCGAGCATTGTACTCCAAGTTTGGTACCGTGCATCAAGCAGTGGTTCATCTCCATAGATAGCAGCAACAATGTGCAAAAAGAGTACGCATCTTGAAGAACAAAAACATTGTCGTTGATAACATTCGAGCATGGACGATGAAGTATAAGGGAACCCCACTTCACTTGCCAAAGATGATGAAGGCCAATGTGGTCGAACTGCAAGCACGTATCTGAAGTCAAATCCAGAACTATGAAGACCTACTGCAACTCATCACTAACATACATGCTTCCCATTCATGATTATTCAAAAGCATGGAGGTCATAGTGCACACTCATGTGATCCCATCACTTTGGACCCTCGCCTAGGCGAAGACTAAGAAGCAGGTCCAATAGGAGCTTGACACATACTTCGATGAGCTGATGTGCACCACCACCAGCGCAGACTTGCCTATCAATGCAGACATCATGCTCAAGTACATTGCTGGTCTGGCCACACTAAAGACAATGATGTGCATGCTCATAGACGAGTTGGATAGAGGAGCCTGAGCAGTGTACCCAGATGCTATGGAGGTAAGGTCTACGTTTCAGATGGATGTCATAGTAGAATGCATGCACACTCTCAAGGAATAACAATCTTGGTATCAATATGTCATTGTCAATCACCATGAGGATGTCGAGCAATTGGACTTCTATGGTTGTCTAATTTTGAACGATTTCTAGTTTGGCTTGTCCAAGCCATTGTTCACATGGGTACATGTGCATTGTAATGTTGAGTCATGTCAAGTGTAAGTCAAGTGTCAAGAGTGGATATAATAGTCATAGAGTAGGTGAAGAGTATGAGGGTAGTTGAGTGGTCACAAAGGGGGAATGCCAAGGGTCACCCCACCATTTGCTATAAATAGTCTCTCATAACTCATTGTATAGGCTTTTGGATAGCCAAGATTCTACTAAGACTATTTTGAAGAAGGCTTGGATAGTATTTTAATGCGCCTTGGCTTCTCCGCTACATGGCGCTAGTACATCTCCTTGGAGGAGTAGGCGGATGTGGCTATAACGTTCCACTATTGGGGCTAGCAGGTTTACATGGATGTATTGTATGATTGTGACTTACACTTCTTTATAATAAGAGCCAACACATTTGCATGCATATGTTTTTATTATAGTTGGACTACCCCAGTTGCTTTAATGATATGTGTTGTTTAACTTACGTACTTGTGTATGAACTGATTCACATGAAATTATATGAATCTTGTTGTTAATGTTGTCACTGTTCGTGTCGATTGCTCTGCTGAACATCAGACAAACCTTTCACTTCAACCTTACTATAACAACCGTCACACTCATCTCGGACTAATCCATGAGTGTTGTATGTGTTACCTTACCTTGTATGATGTGACTTTCGCATCCGAGTGGGCTGCTCCACCGGAATTTGTGCATATCCTTTGTGTTGTGTGTTCCTAGCCGAGTTGGGACTACTCCCTTTCAACCTGGAACTCACCTTCACCTCCTTCCCCTTTCGAAGTGCTGGAACCTCTCATACACCTTCCTTGACTCACTACATCAGTCACACCCTTGTTGCTAACAATGTTATTCTACCTGCCTCTGTGCGACATCGTGGTCAAGGCATTACCTTACACCCACTGCTGGGACTCCTACACCAAATGGTTTGAGGTCTAATTAGGACTTCTTACCACAAAGATCCCCTTGACATGTTGGCGGGTCCAGCATCGTCAACATTTCTGGCACTAGAAGGAGGGCCTGATGACAAGCAAAGTCCTCTCATCCAGTTTTGAACCTTTACATATCCTCCATGGAGTCTTGCATTCTTTTTCCCCCGAGGTGTTTTTCAAATCGCGAAGATGTCTCCATCTCGGGGAAGCTTTTTGATCTCTTGTCCACTCACATGTATGATGGTGAAGGAGAAGTGTCCTGGCCTGAGCACTTACATAACTTTCTTTCCATGATTTATGAGGAAGATGAGTTCACTGATGAACAAGCCGATTTGTTGCTTGCATACACACTTCGAAAATCTCCATTTCATTGGGTGCTCAGCCTACCGGCTATCACTGTGCACTCATGTGAGCAATTATGTGATCTTATTGAAGACACATTCTATCATTTTGATCCAGAACTTCTTGATCAGAAGCTATTACAACAACGAAGGGTTCCGCATGAATCCGTTATTGATTTTCGGCAGCACTTCCATGACTTACAATTTCAAGCTCCGAGGAGCTAGATGAAGTTTCCTTATCTCTGGGACCGATTCGAGTACTGCCTTAAGAAATCTGCCCGTCCCAAGAGAAAGCTTGATGTCAAGCCTCACTCAACCTTCTTCGTTGATGGAACTGCGCATTCCCATGTGGGAGCAATCACTGTCTCAACAGATTGTCTGCCTCCCTCTCATTCAATAGTTCCACCATTGCCCAGTGATGTTGAGGATCATGTTTGCACACATGTTCATCCTTCACACTCTCCCAACATCACTCCACTCCATTTTCATGCAGATTTGGTTGTGAGTCCTTCGAGTTCCCATGTGCATTATTTTCTTCGACCTCTGTCTTCGCACTCAGGTGTTCCTCTGAATGATGTTGTCTTGTGTTCGTCCATTCTGGACTCTTCACTTGTTGTGAATGAGGAACAACCCACTGACGGAGTTGTTTCACAACCAACATGCATTGTCATTCATGAAGAGTATGAGTGGGAGCTTGAACATCAACACTCGGTGAAGGATGACTCCCTTCCATCCAAGCCCCCTCCGTTCTTTCCTAGCCTCTTTGGTGAACCTGCCATCCATGATTTTGCATGTGTGTCTTCATCCATGGATGCACCCATTGTTGATCACTCGTAGGACTCACCGGATGTTAGTCCATCATTTGACAACGGAGATAATAAGTTACTCATTGAAGATCCACTTGATCCTTCATCTATCTTTTCCAGAAACACAAAGGATGAGATCATTCACTTTCCATCTACCCCTCAGTTTGATTCATTTGATCATGAGGATGCCGAAGAATTCATTGATTTTTTTTATCGTGGTGGTCATGATCCATTTGCTTCCAATTTTGATCACGATCATGAATCTATCACAATTAATATTTCAAAGCCATTAGTGTATGATGATCTAGCTAATGATGAAGTTGAGACACCTAAGACTTTCGAGGATCTTCAGCCCGAGCTTATGTTATGTCAGGCCCTCGCTCTCTTGAGGTTAGTCTCACTTCCAATCATGAAATTGTTCAACCCCCAAGGCTCCTCATCACTCATCTCTATTCATTGAAGATCCATCTCACGCACAGATCACACTTCTTCCACTCAAACTGCATGATCCCATTGCTCATGCTTTGGAGGAGTTTTACATTGCAAGCACTCGTTCGCGACACAAGTTGTCTTTTTTCTTTCGTTTGCTTGCGTATCATAGTTAAGAGTGTGCTTATGCTTCAAAGTTGCATGTAGTATGATGCAGCACCATGATAATTCCATGGACTACTCATCATGCACATGCACTCCCTTATGTCCCGTAGGCACATTGAAAAAAGAAGTGGGGTTGTCTTCACTATTATATCTTTCTTGTATGTTGGTCTGCACAACTGGGTTACTCACGAACCAAGCCTTCACAAAAATGGGTCTACCAATGCGCCAATGGCTGCATTGGAAGTATCACTTCACATGATCAATCCCGTGCACCGTTAGTGTAGGAGTAGGAGTAGTGTTTGCTTTCAGTTGATTACTTGCATGCTTGTTTTCTTACATGCTTTGTTTGCTTGATTGTTTGCTCGCTTGTTTGTTTGCTTTGTTTGCTTTCAGTATTTCTTCTGCTTTTGGTTAGTTTTGTTGTTAGTTTGTCCGCTTGTTTCGTTCATAGGATAGTTCGCATGAAACCATGTATGACTTATGAAACAAGTTGGGTAAAGTACAAGAGGGCATGTACAGCTATCGGTAGTTCGTTATCTATCATCTGGCCTCTGTATGATGAACTTCTTACTCTTATTCCATGATACGTCAAAGGGAAATACGTAATCTTTGAAGTGAACCTTGGTGTAAACACAACATTTGCATGCTAACTAGTGTCACCTTCTCTAGTTGATTATTTTTGGGTTAACCCTTGTCATCTCAGTCAAGTAGACTAAGGTGAGGGGGAAAACCTCAATAGGAATGTCAGAGATATAATAAATTTCTTCTCTGCTGGAACAACCTCCTCTGCTCTCAATAAGTCAGGATCCCTCTTCCACCTCTGAAATGAATAAGTGTTATGCACAGTGAAAATGAAAAATTAAAACTAAAAAATTCAAAATGAAAAATAAATAAGGCAAAAGAAGAGAAAGGATTTCTGCGTAGGGAGGTGATGCAAGTAACTCCACCAGGGTACAGACCAGGCTCGCTGGCAGTGGATCCATGCTTATGTTCCTATGTGACTCCACTAGGATACTGTCCAAGCCTGCTAGCAGTGGAGCAACACCAGAGATGAAACTAAGACTCTGACGACTATACTACTTGTGCACCTATACACCCCTCAACCCCAATTGAAACAATTGTGTTTCCTTGGCTTGGAATGTCTTTCAATCAACCAAGGGCTTGGCGGATGCTACATCTTATAATCAAGTTAGTGTGAAACCAAGATGAGCTAAGAACTCAACAATACTTCCGAAGGTGTTAGACTTGCTTTACACGAACAAGGTCTATGCAGAAAGCTGGAGTTCTACCAGTGTGTCGCCAAGTGTTGTAGTGGCTACAACCACCCTCCAAAATTTTTCCTTAGCCTGTTTTGGAGCCTCCCAATAAACCTTACACAACAATTTGTCTTGATTCGTCAAGTACTCAAGCTTCAGTGTTTTCCTGGCACAAAGGCAGCTTATCGATTAGAGTCGATCCATTCCCCTCACATGATGCTTACCCAGACTTGGTCTAGCTGTAGACTAAGAAGCTTCCCCTTGAAAATTACACATTCCTGGAGGGAAACTAGCCTTCCCTCTATGAATTACACAATCCTCTCTGACAGCCTGCTGGGCTCCAGGATTGTGCAATCCTGCCAGCCAACCCTCCCAGCAGGATTTGCTCAATTTTTCCCAACAGCACGTTGTTCAACCCTAGACTTACACAAATCTAGGTAGCAGTCAGTTGCTCTACCTAGAAATTGTGCAATCCCCTTGGGTAGTTAGCCCAGATCCAAGCCAAGAATGCTCAATTTTCCCGAGCAGCTAAGCAATCGCATGCATGAATGGTCTGGTTGACCAGTTCCACCCAGGACCGAGGAAACTTGACTTGCATGCATGCATGACTTGATCTTCCTAGAATAGCAAGAGAAAACATGAAAAATGGAATCCCATGATTTGGGGAGCTATTTTTAGAAGTCGGGGGTTACATGCAAAGTTGTTTTAGAAGTTTCCCTCCAAGTGTTGCTTTTTCCTAGATTTGTGGCATGTGCATCATGAAACCAAACTTATTTTGACACATCAGAGCTCATTTATTCACATCGATCTTGGAGCTTTGACACCCACAGCGCATCCAGGACTCTTCGACACATCCAGCTCAGCTATTCACGGGTAAGTGGCCTCAACTTGTATTTTTTAGCATTTCTGTCACTTTTTGTGTATTCGCTTGTGTGAGTGTTGCTTGCTTGATTTATTTGAATGCTTGCTTTCCTTTACATATATTCTAGTTTTTCGTAGCTCTGTTTCAATTTTTGTTGCTATCTCACTGTTGTCGCATGCATGAAACTATTTTGCATGGACATTTTCCCAACCAGTGAACGACCTCACCCACATGCATGTTGATCTATTTTTTGAATCTTCCATTCATGTTTTGCATGCATTGTTTATCAATTCTTCTATCACTCAGTGTCACCATGCATTTCATCGACTTACTTGCTTTCAGTTGCCTGTCGACGAGTCGGAACAACCTTGGCCTGGTCTCTACCTTCACCAATGTTGCATTGCACAATCTAGGGAAGGAAGGCTCACCTTCCTCTCCAAATTTGTGCATTTTGGCCCAACACTGGCCTCCTGGACTGTTTTGCGCATTCCTGGAGGACAGTGACTGCTTGGCCAGGAAATTGCACAAATATGTCCCTCGGCTAGTAGTCCTTCCTGACAATGCGTGATCCTAGCAGCCAACTTCCCAACTGGATTGCACATTTCATAGATCCAATAGCCAATCCAGCCTCCCAGATAGTCTAGACTGCCTTTTTCACAATTCTGGCAGCCAGTCACTCAGCCTCCCAGTGAAATTTGTACAATCTTTCTCATCAGTTTCCCAGGTATGTGTTGTGTCCTTCCCTGGAATTTCTTTGTTTTCACTGACATATTTCTTTCCATGCATGCTGCTTGTTTCTAGATCTTTCATGTGTTCATCTATTTCAATGGCTTTCCAGAGAACAGGATCTTAGCACACTGATGGTATGGTAGCTGAAGCAACAGCTGAGAAGGTGTCCTCTAGTCTGCCGATCTATGAAGATATGAAGTTGTATCTAGACAAGGACATTAAACTGAAGTCGAAAGAGGTGAATGAAACATTCACAGGTACTTTTTGGGAATACCTTGAAGACCGTCATGTGTACGTCAACATTCATAAGTCTAGCTTGTACCGGATTGCATGCAGATACCTTGCGTTCCCATGCGTGGAGATGATTCACTTGATTATCTCTCAAATTGACCCAGAGACAATGACCTTGAGCAGTGTCAGTGAACAAAGCTTGCAACCTTATGGGCACGAGATTATGATGAGATGTATCAGATGACTGAGCCCATGACTGTCATGACTCCCCCATTCATCTTGTCTAATAGAAGAGACCACTCTAGAGACATTCTAAAGGATTAGGTAAAGGAGCCAGCTCGTTTCAGGATTACCCCAAATCAGATCTATAAGGCGAAGATATTCAGGAAGGAATTCCAATACTTGGTCATATTTGAATGTCGACTGAGTGGTAAAGCATGCACTGAAACCTTCCCTTAGAGTTGGGTGGTCACGCTGGACCAACTGGCTAGAGAAGGAAGACCATGCAACTGTTCTTGCATACTAGCTCATCAGCTGAAGGAGCAAGTCACGAAGGCCTGACAGTCACTCGAAGGCATGCATGTAGAAATTTACATGTCCACCTACATTCTAGATGCAGTTTGTTCCCGACATGATTTCCCGGGCTTAGAGTGGGAATGGTCACTGATGGAGATTGTTGTGAGCATGTATTTCAAGTTATTGTCTGAGTGCAGCTTCAGAGGAGTGATCATACACCTGTCTGACCATCTTGTCACCCCAGTGTATAGGTTGATATTCGAATAGGATCCACCCTGCATGTTAGAAGAAGCGATGAAGGCATTGTTAGGAATTGCAGATTGGTATGCTTCACTGGTCGACATGTTCATATGAGTGTTCAGTGCAGAGAAGCCTTTGCATGTTCTACCAAAGATTTCTTTGGATGTGCTTATCATGCAGGAAGTAGCGTATCATATCTCAGCAGGATTGACAGCTAGGCTATAGCGCAAGAAGAAGTCACCTTGGCCCACTCTTCTATTGCGGATTGGGTTATACGAGATCCGGAGCATCAAGCAAGCCGATGTTAAAGCTGAACAAATGAAGAAGTCTAAAGCTTCAACTCATGTGACCCACATTGCATTATGAAGGATCATTGCATGAGAGTTCAATTCAATTGGATCCATGGGGCATTTCATTGGACCGAAAAGGACTCATGGAGATACTATTACAATTCCTCCAAACCCAATGAACAGGTCATATTTGCAGTAGAGTGGCTAGTAAAGCAGTATGAAGCAGCACCATGGAGAGTACCAGCAGTAGTAGCAACAATAGTAGAAATAGCGGAGCCAAGCATACCTATGCGCGAAAAAGGAAAGAGAAAGATTATCAACTGCAAGGAGGAGGAACAAAGCTGCAAGTTTCAAGCAGATCCGCTTGTAGAACAAGCATCTATGGCTATTCAACAGAAGAGGCAGAAACATGACAAGCAAATTGCGTGAAGGCAGAGGGATAATAATAGAATGGAAGAAGTAGAGAAGGAGTCGCATGAGCTAAGCGAGAAACTTCGGAAAGAACAAGAGTTGTGCCAACTGGATAAGGAAGCGCAACAACAACAGATTTACCAAGGTCTGCATCACGCGCAGACAGACAAAGCAGCGCCCATACAAGTAGTTGATTCTTATGAATAACAGACATCAAGCAAACAGGGTGAACCCTCACAAGGGAAAGACTTTGATCAGGAGATAGAACAGGCTCTTGAACAGTTAGATGCAAACATGGAGCAGCAGGAGTTGTAACAAGACACTGACCTCGTGCCTCACCAAAGAGAGGTCGACTCACCTGCTTCAATGCATCCAGACGATGAGCAAGTCTTAGATGACCAAGGAGGCACTAAGATCCTTGGTGGTCAACTAGAAGAAAAGATGCACAACATCGCCTTTGACGAATCTCTTCATAGAGTTGTGCAGTCTCAAAGAGTACTGACTTCGGAGGACAAAACATCCCCTCTGCATTTTGAAGAGAAAGTGATCGTGACTGATGTGTAGAAGCATCCAGTGGTGTTGGCCAATGCAACTAGAGTGTATGCTGAAGCCACTAGCTCAAGTGTTTGTTTTCTCGTAGCTGAGAATGAGAGAATGGCGAAGGAACTACAGGTGGCCAAGCAAGGAGGAGACTTGGTGACAATGTCTGCCCGAGCTGAACTGAAGAAGGAAATACTAGATGAAGTATTTTCCTTGGATACAATTATGCAAGCATTGTACTCCAAGTTTGGTACCGTGCATCAAGTACTCGTTCATCTCCACGGATGGTAGCAGCAATGTGCAAGAAGAGTACGCATCTTGAAGAACATACATAATTTTGTTGATAATATGAGAGCATGGATGATGAAGTACAAGGGAGCCCCTTTTCACTTGCCAAAGATGATGAAGGCCAATGCAGTCGAACTGCAAGCATGTATACGGAGTCAGATCCAGAACTATGAAGACCTACCACAACTCATCACTAGCATACAGGCTTCCCATGCACAAGTATTCAAAATCATGGAGGTTATAATGCACACTCATGTGATCCCATCACTTGGGACCCTCACCCAAGCGAAGACCAAGAAGCAGGTCCAACAGGAGCTTGACTCATACTTCAACGAGTTGATGCACACCGCCAAGATCCCATACTTGCCTATCAGTGCGGACATCATGCGCAAGTACGTTGCTGGTCCCGCCACACTAAAGACATCGATGCACATGCTCACAGACAAGTTGGATAGAGGAGCCCGAGCTGTGTACCCAGATGCTATGGAGGTGAGGTTCATGTTTCAGACGGATGTCACAGTAGAACACATGGACACTCTCAAGGGCTACCAATCTTAGCAACAATATGTCATTTTTGATCAGCATGAGGATGTCGAGAAGTTGGACTTCTATGGTTGTCTAAGTCTGTATGATGTCTATTTTGGCTTGTCCAAGCCATTGTTCACATGGGTACACATGCATTGTAATGTTGATTCATGTCAAGTGTATGTCAACTGTCAAGAGTGGATGTAACAATCATAGAGTAGGTGAACAATCATGAGGGTAGTTGAATGGACACAAAGGGGTAATGTCAAGGGTCACCCCACCCTTTGATATAAATAGTCCCTCATAACTCATTTTATAGGTTTTTGGTCAGCCAAGCTTCTATTAAGACTATTTTGAAGAAGGCTTGGATGATATTGTAACACGCCTTAGCTTCTCCACTGCATGGAGCTAGTTCATCTCTTTGGAGGAGCAGGCAGATGTGGTTGTAACGTTCCAATGTTGGGGCTAGTAGGTTTACATGGATGTATTGTATGGTTGTGACTTACACTTCTTTATATAATAAGAGCCAGCACATTTTCATGCATATGTTGTTATTGTAGTTGTACTGCTCCGGTTGGTTTAATGATATGTGTTGTTTAACTTACGTACTTGTGTATGAACTGATTCACATGCTGTTATATGAATCTTATTGTTAATGTCTTGCATATGTTTTTAATTATCTCACTCTCCCTATCGATTGCTCTGCCGGACATCAGACAGACCTTTCACTTGAACCTTGCTATAACAACTGTCACACTCGTCTCGAATGGATCCGTGAGTGTTGTACGTGTTATCTTACCTTGTATGATGTGACTTCCGTATCCAAGTGGACTACTCCACTGGAAGCTGTACATGTCCTTTGCGTTGTGTGTTCCTAGCCGAGTTGGGACTGCGCCTTTTGAACCTAGAACACACCTTCACCTCCTTCCCCTTTCGAAGTGTTGGAACCTCTCATACACCTTCCTTGAGTCACTACATCACTCACACCCTTGTTGCTGACAAAGTTATTATACTTGCCTCTGTGAAACACTGCGGTCAAGGCATTACCTTACAATCCACTGCTGGGACACCTACACCAAACGGTTTGTGGTCTAATTAGGACTTCTTACCAGGGAGATCCCCTTGACATGTTAGCGGGTCCAACACCATCAATACCACATCACATCTCAATTTATTCGATCCTCCCAATTTCGCTAAATGTAGGTTATAATATTTTGGGCAATTTTTCCCATAACATAACTTTTAACATGAATGGCAGGCACTAAGTTGCCTACAACACTTGTTAGCAATCCATTTTTTTTTACCACTAGAATTGGCCAATGTAACTTATAATTTATTACTTCTCACCATTTTCTATGTTTTCCATTACCACTCTTGTAGGGGTAAAACTCTAAATGTGTAGACTTACTAATGGTTACTACCCACCAAAATTTATACAAGTCCATGTGATTGAGAAAACAATTAATTTATTTACTTCACATCTCAATTTATTAGTTACCCCCAAAGCAATACTTTATCTACTTCACATCTCAATTTATTAGTTATTTCTGAAGCAATACTATAGGATTCTATTTTCCTATTAACCACTATTAAGTTAGCTAACATTGGCCAATGTAGGCTATGATTTTTATGCAATTTTTCCCATAACATAATTTTTAACTTGAGTGGCATGGACTAAACTGTGTGATAGCACTTGTTATATGTATTGTTTTCATATGTGATGATGTTGAAGACAACATTTTTTATATGTATTGTTTTTATATGTGATGATGTTGAAGATGTTGTTACTTTTTATCAATATTAATTTTAGGTTGTTTTCATATGTGATGATTTTGAAGATGGTGTTACTTTTTATCAATATCAATTTTAGTCAAAGTCTGGTGAAAGAAGTTAATTTTTGCGTGATGAAAAAAGTTAATTTTTTACTTATATTGTTTATAAAATTAAATAATTTGGAAATAAGAATGCTATGTAGATAGGCATCTTTAGTTTAGAATTGGGCTTTCAAAATTTTAATTTAATTATCAACAATTATTAGGTGGATGGTAGGGATTTAACCTCTATAAAATATTCTAAAATATTCTTAGTAGTATACACAAATCAAATAGTCATGTCTTTTCCCTTTTATTTAAATTCACTAATTAAAAAAATGGCATATGAAAAAGTATGAGCTCATGTGGTGTTAATAAGCCATGATATTGGCTTGTGATATTGTAACAAAGCATATAGAGATTAAGGATATTCTTGAATCTCCATGGCTAAGAATTTTTCTACGTGTTTTATTAATTCTTTTATTATTAATGATAATTTTATTAATTTGCATAATTTACTTCTCAAGTTTTATCAACGTGTAAATGTATATATGTTAAATTTATATATTAATTATTTTATTATTAATAGTAATATTATTTTCAATTGATGTTTCGAGTCCAAACCAAGCCCCATTATCCGGATGTAAAATTGTTGAGAGAAGGAAGAGGAATAAATTATGAAAAGGAAATATGAAAGCAAGAGGTAAATTATAAAATATAGGAATAATAGATGAAAAATTAATTAATAATTATAAAATCAATGTAAAAATATTAATATTGATTATATTATAATTAATAATATTTTAGAATATAAATTAAGAATAAATCATTGATATACTAATACTTATTAATAGTTAAGGCATAATACTAATATAAAAATAATGCATGTACTAAAATAGTATAAATATATTATAAACAAGAGACATGTGGTGCTATGTCAGTGTTTATTTGCATGCATGAATTGTGTTCATTTAGTTTATTTGGTTGAAATGATACACGTGAACATGAAATTATTTGAAATTAAAAAAACAAAAAACAAAAATTTATTAAAAAATTTTATATTTAAAAAATCAATAAGTGTCACCACTAATCATTTTGAGGACTTAAATGCTCTTAGATCACAATGCCTTAGTCCATCAACTAATCAAATTAATTAGCTTTTTATAAAATATCTAAAATTACAAATATACAAATATACAAATAATAAATATTATAAAATTAAGTAAGATATACTTTAACTAATAAAATGTTAATAAATTAATTAATATTTAAACACAATAACATAAATGAAATTAGAATTAAATAACCAATTAGTTTTTAATTATTAATTAGTAAAAATAACAAAATGAAAATGGATTAATTAACTAAAAAAATATAAACTTTATGACATTGTTGTTAACCTATTGTACTTATCAAACGTGATAGAGGAAGAATGCCTATGATTCTTTTCATAGTTAAATTGTTCCATGTTCATAATTTTTGTTTCCATTGTGAGAGGAGTAATGTTGCCCATAACATTTTACCATGATAAATTGTCCCAATACTATCCATGTTTAAAACATAGTTAAGAGTAAATTCATTTTTTAGAAAAATATAAAGCATCCTATCTACTTTATAGATATGAGTAATAAATATTTATAATTTAATTCTAAATCCCCACTTCAAGCAAGCTTATAGAGCTAGATTCAAACCATGTTGCATATATAAAATTATATAAGAAAAAATAAAATTTGTAATCCTAGACCTGGTACACCAGTAATACTAGACCTTTGGGAATGTGAAAACCACTTGAAGGATCATTATGCGTGAAAAAAATTGCTTTAAATCAGTGTACTTGAAACTGACAAACCACACCTCGTTTAAATACACTGAGTATGAGTATGACTATTTCCTACATGAGTGGATTATTCTAACACATCACATATAAGATACAATTCATATCCATTTTAATTCAGTGAAGGCCCCTAACTTGACCCTTGGTTCAATAATCAATGCTTTTGAGTATTACATCTATGAAATTGCACCCAATTGAACACACGACAACGCTGTGGGACCTAGACAAAAATTGTCATCATGCCGACTATGCAATATCTCACCAAACCCTATTCAAAGTACAAGGACCCATATCTGAGATAATTAATTGATGTGGCGACGCGAGCCTAAATGTTTTATATAAAACCATGTTCAACTTCGCAAAAAACCAATAATATGTGTGGTACGAGTGAACTAATCCTTTGTTATGGATGCTATATGTCACTTATAGTGACATAATAATGTTTCTTCAATAACCCAGTGGAGCACTAATAAATCAATGATTTACCATTAATACATCGGTTAAAAAAGGCTCATTACAATGTAATCATGCATACATGAAACTATAGAAATATGTACAATAAACATATATTTTCAAAATTTCTATTCATTAGACATTACCCTACTCATGCTAGAGATAATCTATATAATTATGCGCGTTGACTTAGAAATTTTGATAAGCTATGTTCACACTGAACTTAAATGCCATAGAGCTCTAACAAATGGCGAATTTGCTCCCAGAAAAGAATACTTATTTTAATTTCATATGTTACATTATACCTTTGGATGTAAATCCATTCTTAGCAGCTATGCTTTGGTCATATTTAAACGTTTAAATTGATGTGAATTCAATGCACTTTATTTTAATTACATTTTTACATTCTATCTTTCGATCCCAAATTCATTATTGGTAGCCAAAGTCGTTAAGGTTTTTCGATTTAAAATGGTCTCCGTTGTGTATGGCACTCCACACATGACCTTATATTCTTATCACAACTTGACAGACATAAATGGCAAACTATTCTTATGATGCATGATCAAAATAAAATAACCTTTAGCATATAATAAAAATGAAATTAAGTTCTACAAATCCTTAATAGAATCCACTTCAACTCACAAATATATTCACAAAGGAATTCAAGACAATTGTTGAAAATTCAAAAATATTTGGAAATAATCACATTAAGTATCACTGCACACATGCAAAATCAGGGCTTTCCTACGAAATATGCTTGCAATGACAAGTTTCCATTGATAGTCAACAAAATCATTGAAAATGACATATTCCACTTAAGGTTAGAAAACATTACAAACTTGAGATGCATGATTCAAGCATCTTATAATTATTCTAGATGTAGAAACACATGGGCACTGCAATTATTATATAAGACCATTTTAGCTACCTCCCAGGCTCTTTCTGATTTCCTCCACCTCCTGTAAAGTACTGGAGAAAGACTTGGCCAAGACTTCCTAGGGAATGCCCAAACTGGAAGCAAAAGTAGTAAAGGAGACAGATAAAAAATCCCATATTTTGATTGTTCAACGCAAGCAACATAAATTCATTATTTCTTCCTGCATTTTGACTGTAGTGCGGGGTTTCATTAGGGATCACGAACACATCAATAGCTTGCAATGTCTCACCAAACCCTGTTCAAATTACAAGGACCCGTATTTGAGATAATTGATTGTGTTGTCATCATCCCTCGACATTTGGAGAGGAAACGCAGTAGCATAATGTTTCCAGCCTAAACTTTTTATATAAAACCAAGGTAATATTTTCAAAAAAACAAAAATTATTGTGGTATGGGTGAACTAATCCATCGTCATTGATGTTATATCTCACTTACAATGACATAATAATGTATGGTAAAGTGCTTTATTAATAACAATGAATTGGTGAAAAAGCATTAATTCATGAATTAACAACAATACAATCCCTATATTTCATAGTAAATATGATGATAGATCATTTTATTTATTTATTATATATTAATAATTTATTAATTATTGAGTTCATAAATTAATATAATAGAAATAATCCCTATGTTTTTCTAATAATTATGTTAATAAATTAATATACCTGTATTAATGTAATTGGTTAATAAATTAGCTTTGGGTATAAGTGTACAAATATGAATAATTAAGAACTTAGAGCTAAGAGAGTATAGGCATCCAAATTTTACTAACTTCAAGTCCACCATCCTCATTGAGGTTGTTAGGATATCTTAATATTTCCAAAGCCTCTAAATATTATTTTGAAGTAGTGATCTTCCTTAGAAATAATATTAGTGTCTTCCAAGCAAATGTGATGCTTAGTGAGAAGGGAATGACCAGCAAGAGAAGAGGTGCAAAATTGTTGATTTTAATGTCAGCACAATGATCCTTTATTTGTGTTTTAAATGTATCCCATGTTTTCCCACAAGAGAATTTAATTTTATAGACTCCTTTTAGCTCATGCTAATCAATTTTGTCTTTAACAGAATTCATTTTATATATTATTATTTCTAATGGTTTGAAAATATAACCAATATCCCATTTTCTGAGTGTTATAGCTATTCTGTCAGTTATACAATGTATGTATGGAAGGAGACCTTTCTTGTTGGAAGGAAACAACTTAGTTGATATTTTTCTTAGCACTTATGTTTATATCATTTTAGTATATCTAAATTATATTTATATTAATACTATGCCTAAATTATTAATAAGTATTATTATATTAATCATTTATCCTTAATTTATATTCTCTTAGAGGACGAGTTATAACAAAATGTGATAGCCTACTAGTGGTTAGGTTTGAATATTTCAACTCTTGAAGAGTTACAATATTGAATTTTCTATATTCTTCTTCATCATGATCATGTGGATAGCCCATTTTACATGAAAAATTGGGGATGGCGTGACATACTATAAAATTATGGTGGTCAAAACAGGAAGGGTGGCATAACTTTTGCATACAAACTCCAATTTAGGCGATTTTTGCATTGTTGAAAAGGTCTCTCTATGTAGAATAGGAAAGAAATGTGCCTCTACTAATCGGAATTTTGTTTTCCCAAAAACAATTAGTTTTATGCCTCAAAATTCTCCTAAAAGTTTTAAGACCCTAATCGACCAAACTGGGTCGTGCTAGTAAAGATGGTTCTATGACTTGATGCCTGCACTTTTTCCATTTGAAAGAATCGAGGTGGATGAAAAATAATATAATGCTCTAATCTAGATAATTTCTCCCCATTTTGGGATTCTTTTGGTCCCAAAAAGCTTCTACTGAATGAGGTGAGGAAAATTTTCCTCCTTCTCTCAAGTGTACCATTTAGCCTTACCTGGAAGTTGTCTGCTCAACCCAATTCATGAAAGGTCATGCTAACCCTATATTTTAGTTTTGGACCTATTTTGCAAAATTGTATCCTTTTTCATCTCCACTTGAGTGTCTAGTGCCAAATCCACTGTGAAAGGTAGCACTCACTTCTCTTCCTAATCTAGCATGGAAGGCCAATAGAGTATTAGATTCTCAATATTCACAAATGAGTCAATGTAGATTGATTCTATATACATTATCTTCCACCTTTTCCAGTATCTCAGAGGGACCATAATGCAAAACCTGGATTTTCTTACGAGGACCTTGTAACCTCTCTTTGTTCAACTATAACCATAATATGTTTTCCACCTTAAATAACTTCTCTATTATGTGTCGATCATGCTTGGCCTTGTATTTTTATTGTGACTTATGTAATGTATCCTATACCTATATATAAATTTTCCTGATCTTTTCCAAAAAACGTTATGCCTTCAAGGCATCCCCTATAAGTTCCTTCCTCACTCCTCCTTGTTTCTCATATGCAATATTCAAAGGTGAAGGTGGAAAATATCCAAAAGAAATTTCAAATATGGATTTACTAACAGCAATGTGGACTACTATATTATAGGAGTATTATATATACACTATATTTTCATCCCAAGTCTTTGAATGCTTCTAATTATAACCCCTCAAAAGATGCACCAATGCCCTGTTGATTATTTTGGTTTTTCCACCTGTCTGTGGATGGAATGTTGCAGACCTCTTTAAATTTGTATCCATCTTCTCCCACAATGCACTCCAAAATACACTGAGAAATGTTGTGTCCCTATCTAAAACAATGCTCCTTGGTAATACAAAGTCGACCCAAACTTGTCCAAAGAACAAGATTTTTGCTCCTTTCCCATTGATGGTCTTTTTATAGGGCATTAGAACATACATCTTCTTAAACTTGACAACTATAATGAATAAGTAGTCATGTCCCTTCCAAGTTATTGTTAAACTTCTATAATGTACATATAGGAGCTTCCAAACAACATTACACATACATCAAGGGGAACCACATCTAATTCTATTTCATCAATAAAATCAACATTGACAGGAAATCTAATTTTGCATTATTTTATCACATTTACTTCCACATCCTTAATTACCCATCCCAAAGGATACGGGCTTGGATGATCACAAACTTCCAACCCTAATTTGTTGACCATCTATGCTACAATGATTTTTTCTTGTTATCCTAAGTCAAATAAAGCATCAATCTTGGTCTTTTTAACCTATATCTTTATATAGGAGATTCTAGTATTTTCGTTCTCTTCTTGTTGTTGAAGGACACTCATATTCACATCCTTCTACACTTATGTACATACGATCTTCTTATCCACATCCGATTTGGTTTTAACCTAGTTGTTCAAATCAGTGGCCATGAGATTTTTCATCTTGTTATCTTTCTTTTTGTTCTTTGGGTTGAGTTATGGGTGCCACTTCCAACACTTATCCCTTGTATGAATGTTGACATTACAGTGGTTGTATTTGTTATTGGGATCTTTACATTGATGTGTTGTGGCCACCATATTTTATCCAAGTGGATATTGGTAGCCACCCACCTATTCCACCTATATCTTCACTCAATTTCATTAGTTTCCTTTATTATAGCACAATTTACTATTTTTAGGAGCTTTTCAGGTCCTAGACTTTCGGAGCTGTTTTGACCCCCTAAGCGACATTTTTTTGAGGTCTGCAATAGCAATGGGCCTATGGAAAATATTGTATTATATGGATAGACCTTTCTAATGAGGTATTTTACGCACCAAATAGAGATCATATGACCAAGTTACGACCCTGGGAAGTTGGTTTCCCAATTAACCCCAATGGGGCCCGCAAACTCTTGGAATTCCATCTCTTAAGTTTAGGTTTTTGGTTGTATATGACTTCCCATTATTTTTCAATAATAAAAATTCTCTTGAGACTCATTTTAATATAGTTTAGAGGCATTTAGCCACCACATCTCTTCTTAGAGATAAGATACCATATCCCGAGCTCGTTTATTTCCATTCTACTTGTAAGCATATTTCATTTCTTTGAGATTAATGAAATAAAGATTTGTTTCTGTTGCATCTTTTCGCTTATTTTATATCTATATTTTTTTGCATTCCTACATAAGTCTGGATCAATCTTTTTATCTTTTCACCCTTTCCATTTGTTCTTCCTCTCCTTGGAGGTATCCTATTGCTCCTTGTGGTTTGATTCATTAGATTTCCCTTTCTTCAACCCTATGTTCTCTAGGAATTGTGCCTACACAAAAGCCTTGTCCATTGATCTAGGATTTAACATCATCACTTACTTCCAAAAATGGCTATGTATACCCCCCAGATACTTGAGGAGTACATTTAGGTTCTTCGGTGAGATACCTAGCATTATGGCCCTATTTCTAAATCTTTTGGTGTACTTAGGTACACTTTTCCTATGCTTCTTACTAAAGTAATGCCATCAGATCCACTGAAACTCTAAATCCTTAATAAGGTAAAATTGTGATTGTATGAGGTTTTTAAAGTCCTCCCACTTAGTCATTAGAGGATCACCCTCCAACATCAAGGTTTTGTATGGCTTTCCCAGTAGGTTAGGGCATGGCCCCCTAATTCCAATGACACAAATTAAATCTTATGTTATTCCTCTATATGATGAACATTAAAATAAATTCTATTTGATAAAACCATTCATTTAGTTTTACAGCATATATCTAACCTTGATATTCCTTGATATTGACCTCTTCTTCTATTATGAATAGGGAATATGAATGATTCATGGCAGTCAAACCAAGTTGATATTTTTCAAGTTCTTTCTTCGAATCCTTCTATGATATCCCCTCTAATCATACCTCTACATTAGAACCCATATCTTCTCTAAATAACCCAATCTTAATGGTTAGAGCCTCCATGAGGAGATTGATGTTATGGTTTATATATGAATCTTGTGCTTCCAATCATGAAAATCTCTCCTTTGTAAGATCATGAATGTTATTCATAGATTCATCAACCATGATTTGGGTTTTATGACTTTTGTCGTATCCAAGCTAAATTCCCTATTAATATCCACAATATACCCAAAGAAACCTACTCTCGTACCAATATGATTTGTAAATTGTTGAGGGTATTCCCTTGCGCAATTTGTCACAACATATCTAAAAGAATATATTAGAAAATTAGAAATCTACACTATGAGGATTTATTTATCCTTAGATTTCTAAATTTATTAATTATTGTTTATTGTGTATTCATGTAAATTATAATTATGTATAAAATATATAATAGTGAAATAAAAATTAAAAAACCACAATTGACACAAAATATATCCTGGGAAACCCTTTCAAGAGAAAACCCAACTAGAAGGTGATGCCACCCTGCTCTCTTTATTCAAATATAAAATGTATAAAAGTAAAAAGAAGTAACGCCTATGACCCTTGGGCTACTATAGTGCATAAGTACTATGTGTATTCTCTCTTCTTATGCTTCTCAGTTACTCTTCTCATACATGGATCAAAATACACTTGGAAAGAATGGAATCTCTTTTCCTCCTAGTGGCTTGGTTATAACACAACTCGATAACCTACTATTGGTTAGGTTTAACTCGTTCAACTCTTGAATAGAATTGTAATATCTAATATTCTAGATTCTTATTTATCGTTATCATGTCGTTAGCCCATTTCCATGAATAATTGGGGTTGATGTGCATTCCTCTTGAATTATGGTGGTAAAAATAGGAATGTCAGATTCTAAGTGGCATAAATTTTGTATATGAACTCTAATTGAGGCGATTATTGCAGCATTGGAAAGGTATATATGTGCATAATAGGGAAAAAATGTTCCACATTAAAGCAACAAAGTTTTAACACCTAAAAAGTTCCATTTTATGCCTCAAAATTTTCTTGGAAGGTTTTAGACCCCAATTTGCCAAAATAGGTTATGTTGGTAAAAATGGTCCTGTGAGTTGATTCCTCCATTTTTCCCACTCTAAAAGCATTGATATGGATGAAAAATAATATAATGATCCAATTGAGATCACACCTCCCCATTTTGGGAAGCTTTTTGTCCCCAAAATTTTCTACTGAATGGGGTGGGGAAATTTTTCCTCCACCTTCGACTCTGAGGTGTACTATTTAGCCTTGACTGGAAGTTGTCCTTTCAACCCAGTTTTCAAAGGTCATGTTGTGCATATCTTGTAGTTCTAGACTTATTCTACAAAATTGTATCCTTCATCAACTTTTTCTAAGAATTTAGTGTCAAATCCTCTACAAAAGATGGGACATATTCCTCTTCGTGAGCCAGTATGGAAGGCTCATAGAGTTTTAGATTCTCTACATTCACAATTGAGTAAATGCACATGTTTGGGGGTAGAATAAGTCTATAAGAATTGTCTCCCCCCTTTTCTAGTATCTCAAAGATACTAGACCATAGAGCCTTGATTTTCTTACTAGGGCCCTATAGTCTCTCCTTGTTCAACTATAACCATACTTTGTCTCCCACATTGAATGAATTCTTTGTTCTATGTTAATCACTCCTAGACTTGTGTTTTTATTATTATTTTTGTAATGTCTCTCATACCTATATATGGATTTTCTCGATCTTATGCATAATTGTTTCTACCCTAAATCATCCCTTATAATTTCCTTCCTCTCTCCTCCATGTTTCCCATTGCAATATCGAAAGATGAAGGTGGAAAATATCCAAAACAAGTTTCAAATGAAGACTTACTAGTAGAAGTGTGGACTGCTTTGTTATAAGTGTTGTACATACACTAGATTTTCATCCCAAATCTTTGTATGATTCTTATATCACCCCTCAAAAGCTACACCAAAGTCCTATTGATTAATTTTGTCTATCCATCTAACTATGGAGGGAATGTTGTATATTCCCTCTTTAAATTTGTGTCCATATTCTCCCACAATGTAGTCCAAAATGCATTAAGAAATATTGTGTCTCAGTTTGAATTGATGCTCTTCAGTATCCCAAAGTTCATCGAGACCTTTTTAAAGAATTTTTTTTCATCCTTGCCCACTGATGGTATTTCTACAGGCCATCAGAACACACATCATATTAAACCTTTCAACTACCATGAATAAGTTTTCATGTCCCTTCTTGATTGTTAGTAAACCTCCCAAAAATTCCATGGAAATGTTCTCCCAAGGGTGAGTGGGTACAAGTAAGGGATGATATAGACCTTGTTTCCTATCACTAGCCTTGTTGGTACAACAAATCATGCATCCTATTATGAATCTAGCTACATGTTCTTGCATGTTGGGCCAATACACATACCTTTGCAAGTTGGTCATTGTCTTCCCTACACCAAAGTTCCCTGCAACCTTGGAGGTGTGAGACTCTATAATCAGTTGCAAGCACTCACCTTTAGGAACATACAACTTATCCAACATGTAGAGTAACTCATACTGGAGATGGTAGTCAATTGCATTGTCACCATCATGCCCACACTCTAGCTCGACAACTGTTGAAACACATCTTTGAAGTCCTCATCCTCTCAATATGTATTTTTGTATGCATCATGGGTGAATGGTTCCATGTGCATCAGAGTTCCCAAAGTTGTGATCTTTGATGTGGGTGGCCTTGAAAGCATGTTAGCCAACTTATCTATGTTTCCCTTCTTGTACTTGATCACTAAATGAAACTACTATAGAAACCACATTCACTTGTAATGCTTGATTTGTTTTAGCTTACTCTGGGCCTACAGGTACTGTAGTGGCTAGTGATCTGTGTGGATTATTATCTATTTTCCCATCATATATTGGTTCCACTTCTTCACAACTTGTATTAGGGCTTAAAGATCCTTGACGTAAGTAGGGTACTTAAGAAATGCCCCATGAGATACTTTAGTATGGTAGCATACATGTCTTGCTACATCAATACTACTCCCATAACATACCCACTCATATTTGTATCCACTTCGAAGGGCTACTGCAAGTTTGATAATGCCAGAACTAGAGCTTGATTGATATTCTTGTACTTAAACTCCTCAAAGGCCCTCTATTGACCCTTTCCCCACTAAAAACTCTTGCCACTTTCTTTTAGTGGATGGAGTGGTGTCCATACTACTAAAAATGAAGCTATGAATTTCCCAAGGGACTGTGCTATGCAAACGAAAATCCTAACCTAAGAAACATCAATAAGCTCTAACTATTTCATCATGGCATCCACATTGGTAGGATCTATCTTCAACTATGTTCCACCTATCACACAGCCCAAATGCACCAATTAAGACTATTGTGCAAACTCACATTTCTTGATATTTGATAATAGTTGGTGCTTCTTTAATGTCTGCAAAACCTACATCAAATGTGATATGTGCTCCTCCCATGTAGCACTATATACCATTATATCATCTAAATTAACAATAAAAAATGAATCTATAAAATGGCATAGTATATCATTCATTAACCTCATAAATGTAGTTGGTGAATTGCATAGGCCAAACATCATGACTAACCACTCATACAAATATTGTCTATATTTGAAGGTGATGTTCAAGGTATATTCTTCTCTAACTTGAACTTGGTGATATACAAAATTTAAGTCCATCTTGGTGAAGTATTTCTCTTGCTACAATTGATCCAACAAATCATCTATTTTCGGTGGGGGGTACCAATTCTTGAGTGTAATTTTTTTCAACACCCTATAACATATACACATTCACAAAGTGTTATCCTTCTTTGGCAGAATGATAATGGGTGACCCACATGGTGATGTACTCAATCGAATGGCACCATGTTCCAGTAGTTGTTGCAATTTTTTCTTCACCTCACCTGCTTCTATAACAAACTCGTTGCATAGCCCAATATTTGGTAATGGGGAGTCCGAAAATATTTGGATCTCATGCTCCACTTTCCTCTTGGGTGGTAGCCCTTTAGACTCCTAGAATGCATCCCTATATACCTATAAAAGCTCTTCCAGTTGTTGTTTCTGTTTGTTATTACACCCCTCCAAGGATGCCTTTAGTCTCACTAATTCTTATGTAGATTGATTTTCTATTAAAAATAGTAAAACATATTTCTTGCTAGAATTGATAAGTTTCTTGGCTTGGTTGGAACTTACAAGGAAAAAAATTACTTGCGTTTCTAAAAGTTGAGGTTGAATGATTTTCCAACCTTGACGAGGAGGTACTAGTTCGCTCTCTCCATGAAGATTGCATCCCACATGTACTTATAGGTGCTTCCAACCAATGCTAAACATACATCAAGGGGAACTACATTTATTTTCTAGTTCATTAATAAAATCAATACTGATAGAAAATCTAATTTTGCATTGTTTTGTTACATTTACTTTTGCATCCTTAATTACCCATCCCAAAGGATATGGGCTTGGAATATCACAAACTTCCAACCCCAATTTGTTGACTAGCTTTGATGCAATGAGATTTTCTTGTGATCTTGAGTTAACAAAGAATCAATATTGGTCTCTTTGACCTATATATTTATGTGGAATATTCTGGTCTTTTCATTATCTTACTGTTGTTGAAGGTTACTCAGATTCACCTACTTTTTCCCCAATGTACATGTGATCTTCTCATCCATGTTTGACCTGATTTCAACCTAGTTGATTGAATCAATGGCAATGAGATTCTTCTTTTCGTTATCTTTCATTTTTTTCTTTGGGTTGAATTATGGGTGCAACCTCCAACACTTCTCCTTTATATAATCATCAATGTTACAATGGTTGTTGTGTTCTTTACATTGGTGTGTTGTGGCCATTGTCTTTTTATTTTTCCCCCATTTCTACTTCTTCTTCCCTTCCTTAGAAGAACCCTAGTGCTCCTTTTGCTTCGGTCCACTTCATTTCCCTTTCTTTAGGCTTATGTAAAGACCTGACACAGGTCCCTCTAAGCAAGAATTAAAAAATAAATAAAAAATCACGTAATTTTACAACATAAAAAAAATATATTTGACAATTCATTGTATATATTTGTTAAATCATATTAAAAAATTAAAAATATGCACATAATTTGATTCATGGAAATTAAATAAATTAAACAATGACATGAAGATTACCTAATATGGCAGCTTAGTTATGGTGCTCCTATTGGGACTACCCAACTAAATATGCCACTCGACCAACTAGGAAATTTTATCCAATTTCCAAGCCTAAGGAACCTCCACAGATTCCATATCCCTTCAAGCCCAAGTCCAACTGTAGGCATAGTGTGTCTAAAATAGATCTAATGCCCTCCAAACTACAAACCAATCTAAGTTCTCACTCCTCACTCTCCCTACTCCCCTCACCTAATTTCCTCCTCCTCTTCCTTCCCTCCTTCAAAACCCAAAAAGAGCAAAATAAAATGAACCCCCCTCTTGGTTCTCCTCCTCCCGCACTTATGCCTCACTTCCCCCATCAATGTTAGCCACCTATCATAAATGCCATCATTGTCTTTCCCCACCTCCTTCGAATTAAATGCCATTAATTTCCTCCCCCCCCCCCCCCCCCCCCCGACCCATGCTTACTCCTCAAGCCACTCCCCTATCCTCCCATCCTTGGATTAACATGAGGTCATTAGACCTTGTCAAGTCACGAGGATAATTAATAATTAAAATAATAATTATAATATAATAAAATAATAGTAGTAATATAATAATAATATTTAATTTTATGGGTTAATCAAACCAAAATGGATTCATGAGAATCCTAATTAATTAAATGTTGAATTAATATTAATAAATTATAGATAATAAATTAATTATTAATAATTCTTAAGTTTAATCAATCAATTAACGACTAATCAAGCTTAATTGTTAAACAATATTTTCTTATCAATCTTAACTATTAATTAATTCTCTAGCATAATCAGCGTCAAGTTACTAGCATATTCATGCAAGGTGTCGATATTTAGCTAACATACACATACCTCATATGTATACTAATAATACTTATTAGAATCATGCACATAGAATAATCATTCAATTGGTAGGTTATTATCACAATGTAAGATAATAGGATTAGGTAGGGGCATTACATAGACCCCTCCTTCGAATAACTTCATCCTGAATTTAGTGTTGGGTCCCTATAATACTAGTGATTACCCCATTAATATTGTAGTTATACCCCTTATTTATATTGTTGTGCCCCTATTACCCCCATATTGTTATTTCTGTGCCCCATAGAATCCCTCTATTGTTATTTTTGTGGCTTTATATTATTATTGTTAGGTCGGCTGGATTATATTGTGACTCCTTAGACTCCTATATATAGAAAGGAGGTTTTGTCATTTGAATTATCGAATAATTGTTCATTTATGTAATGTAAAGGAGGTTGCCCCCTCGAAGAGGCTGAATTCTAAGTCGTTGATCTATCTTTTCTATCTTTTCTTGAGCTGGTTTCATAACATTTGGTATCAGAGCTTTGGATTCTAGGGTTTCACTGCTCCAAACAGGTCATCGTGGCATTTTTGCTATAACTTTTTTCTGTGGCGTTTCAGAAGTCGCAAAAAAAACCCATTTGAGAAGAAATTGCGTTGAACCTTGGGTCCTAATTTCAGAGCTTTTTGCACGATATTTGCAGAGATATGATCTGAGGAATTTGGTCTTTTCGCAAACTCTTGAATTACATTCAAAACAGGTGACCTGGGGAAAATTGTCATAACTTTCTCTCTAGGAATCAGATTGAAATTTCGTAAGAAGGTACAAAAAGAGGATGGACTGTAGTTTCTTGTATATCTTTTTCAGAACCATAGATCCCAAATTGTACACGTGGCACTTCATACAAGTTTGCTCTTCTGGAAAGGTCTATAATCAGGTCATCTTGGGAAATTGTGCATAACTCTTTCTTGGAGAATCCAATTTAGATCAGACTGGTGGCATTGGAAAGAGGACACAGAGAGCCACTACAGGTCACAAATTCAGAACTAGATGATTGGAAAGTACAGAGATACATCAGATGCAATATCAAGCTCCTACAAAGTGAAAAAAGGTGTGTAGAATTTTTTAAGTTTTTGCTTAAGCTTGGTTTGAAAATTTATTTTGAAGGAATTCAAAGGGAATAGTAGAGCATTATTATCGGTAACTGATGCCCTGAGGAAAGAAAATGCAAACACCTAGTAAGGAACCTGAAAGCTCTAGCATGACTCATGAAGAAGAGGAAGAAATGCTACATGATATATCAAAATTACAAGAACAAGTGCAACAAATGTCACACTCACAAAAGTTAACAGAAGCTAAGATAAATGGCATGGAAGCTAAGATGAGTGGCGTAGAAGCTAAGATGAGTGGCATGGAAGCTAAGATGGACAATTTGAAGATAGATTTGAACACAAATTTGAAGACAGGCATGGCAAATTTGAAGACAGATTTGACAAATTTTCTACAAGAAATACTTACTAATGGTGAAAAGGTAGTAAAGGAAACTCATGATGAGAACAAAAGAAATGTTAATCATGATTCCATAGATGCTAATGTTGGATCGAAGAATCACCATATTCCAAAAATCGATATGAGGAAGTTTGATGGCAAGGATCCCGCCACATGGATATTACAGATGGAGCAATTCTTCGATCTCAATAATGTGCAAAACGCACAAAAGGTACGTATGGCAACTGTATATTTGGAACCAAATCAGTTTGTATGGTATCAATGGCTTTTTCTTCGTAAACAATTTATCACTTGGGCAATTTTTACGAAAGAATTGATAGCACATTATGAGGATACAAAAAGCAACACTTTTTTTAGCCAATTGATAAGTCTCAAACAAAAGGGTTCAATAATGGAGCACATTGAGGAGTTCCAAAAATTGAACATAAGGGTAAAAGATATTCCAGAGGAGCATAGGATTGATGTGTTCATAGGGTCTTTAAAGGATAATATCCAACATGATGTTCGCCTTTGGGAACCTGATTCATTAGAGAAGGCATTCAGGTTAGCAAGAAAAATGGAAAGCAAAATTATGGCAACTAGGAAGCATACCACTCACAACTATAAAGATGGAAGTGTTGTTGCCCCTAGTCTTCCACAACCTACAAGTTGACACCACAAAATTGGAAGAAAAAAGAGCAAAAGGGCTTTGTTACAGTTGTGATAGCAAATACACAAAAGGTCATAAGTGTGCTGAGAAGAAATTATTCTACATAGATTGTGAAGAGGAAGAAGAAAAGGAGCAAGAAAGGTCAAAAGAAGAGGATATACTCCAGGAACAAAGCCTAGATGAAGAACAAATAAATCCGACCATATCTTGTAATGCATTGGCGGGAATTACCACTCCTCAAACCATCAAGATAGAAGGACAAATCAAGAAGAAAAAGGTAATAGTGTTGATTGATTCAGGAAGCACCCACAATTTTATTCATTGTAGGGTAGCAAAAGAATTGAATTGCTTCCTATATCCAGCACCAGAGTGTCAAGTGATGATTGCAAATGGAGGAACAATAAATTGCTCTGGAAAGTGCCATAATATCAAGCTATCCATGGGAGAATATGTATTGACTAGCCCAATGCTTTCCATTCCAATGGGAGGTGCTGATGTTGTACTAGGAGTCCAATGGCTACAATCCTTGGGTACAATAGCTTTTAATTTTCAAGAACTTTTCATCAAATTTTCTACGGAAGGAAAGGAAGTTGAATTAAGGGGTATTGCAGGGAAACCAGGAAAGATAATCAGCTCTAATGGCATGACAAAGCTTCTAAAAAAGGAGCAAAGAGGTGTAATTGCACAATTATGTTCGCTAGATGTTTCCACATTGGAATCATCTATTTCTCCAGATCTCCAAAAAGTCCTGGACAATCATTCCAAGGTATTTGAGACTCCCAAAGGTCTCCCACCTATGCGTGATCATGATCATGCTATTCATCTGATTCCAGGAAGTGTTCCTCCAAACATCAGGCCGTACAGATATCCCTATGTCCAAAAAAGTGAAATTGAACGTATGGTTGCAGAAATGCTAGAGGCTGGTATAATTCAACCGAGTCAAAGTTCTTTCTCAGCTCCAGTAGTATTGGTGCACAAGAAGGATGGATCATGGCGCATGTGTCGGATTATAGGGAGCTCAACAAGCTCACTATTAAAGATAAGTTCCCCATTCCTGTCATTGATGAATTACTGGATGAATTGCATGGATCAATTTACTTCACCAAGTTGGATCTTCGTTCAGGATATCATCAAATCAGAATGAAGATTGAAGACATTCCAAAAACGGCATTTAGAACTCATGAGGGTCATTATGAATTTTTGGTCATGCCTTTTGGCCTTACCAATGCACCTTCAACATTTCAAGGTTTGATGAATTCAATTTTCAAACCATTCCTTAGAAAATTTGTGTTAGTATTTTTTGATGATATACTAATCTACAGCAAGTCTTGGAAGGATCATGTTGAACATGTTGACAGGGTGCTACAACTATTGGAGGAGAAACAATTATATGCAAAAAGATCCAAATGTTTCTTTGGAGTCCAGGAGGTGGAATATTTGGGTCATATTGTATCTCATGAAGGAGTTAAGGTAGACCCTAGCAAAATTAAAGCCATTAAGGAATGGAAAATCCCCACATCCATAAAGCATCTGCGAGGATTTCTTGGGTTGACAGGGTATTATCGCAAGTTTGTTAAGAATTATGGGAGAATAGCAGCACCTCTAACAACATTATTGAAGAAAGATTCATTTTCATGGACTCCGGAAGCAACAAAGGCCTTTGAACATCTTAAAGAGGCAATGTGCCAAGCACCGGTCTTAGCTACACCGGACTTCACAAAAACCTTTATTGTGGAATGTGATGCTTCAGGAAATGGAATTGGTGTTGTTCTAATGCAAGATGAAAGACCCATTGCTTTTGAAAGTCGTCCAATCAAGGGAAAGTTTTTAAGCAAAGCTATTTATGAGAAGGAAATGTTGGCAATACTCCATGCACTTAAGAAATGGCGACCCTACCTAATGGGAAGACACTTCAAGGTAAAAACGGATCATGATAGCCTTAAATACTTTTTAGAACAAAGATTATCCTCTGAAGAGCAACAAAAGTGGGTCACAAAGATGTTGGGTTATGACTTTGAAATCATCTACAAAAAAGGGAAGCAAAATGTGGTGGCAGATGCACTCTCAAGAAAGGATGAGGATGTGGAAGCATTGTTGTGTGCCATTTCTATTATCCAACCAGATTGGATAAACGAAGCAAGGGAGGAATGGAAGAATGACGAAGAAGTGTGGGCACTTATTCGAAAGCTACAACAAGATTCCAGTACTTCTGATACATTTAGCTGGCAAAATGATTCGTTATGGTACAAAGATCGCTTATACCTCTGTAAGAATTCCCAGCTAAAACAAAAGATTCTTATGGAATTGCACACTTCTCCCTTAGGAGGGCACTCAGGATTTTTAAAAACTTACCACAGGGTTAAGAAGGAATTTTTTTGGGATGGCCTTAAATCAGATATTCAAAAGTTTGTGGCGGAATGTTTGGTTTGCCAACAAAATAAAGTTGAAACAATTAAGACACCGGGTCTATTACAACCTTTATCCATTCCAAGCCAACGTTGGGAGGAGGTTTCAATGGATTTTATCACAGGTTTACCCAAGTCTGAGGGAAAGAGTGTCATCATGGTGGTAGTTGACAGACTTACCAAGTATGCACACTTTTGTGCATTATCACATCCATTTAAAGCCAGTACAGTTTCTACTGCATTTATGGAAACAGTTCAAAAGCTACATGGAAACCCAAAGATTATTGTAAGTGACAGAGATCCCATTTTCACTGGAAATTTTTGGACAGAATTATTTTCTTGTCTTGGTACTCAGTTAGCTCATAGCTCATCTTATCATCCTCAATCTGATGGGAAAACTGAGATAGTAAACAAATGTTTGGAAGGATATCTTCGTTGCTTTGTATCTGATAAACAGACACAATGGGTCAAATGGTTGCCTCTGGCTGAATGGTGGTATAACACTTCCTTCCATACAGCAACAAAAATGACCCCATTTATGGCACTTTATGGGTATCAACCACCATCCATCACATCATATTTAAGAGAAAATTCTAAGGTTCAGGCAGTGGAACATCACATCGAACATCAACAACAAGTCCTCCAACTCTTAAAGGATAACCTCGTGTTGGCACAAAATAGAATGAAACAACAGGCAGATCAACATCGCAGTGAAAGAAGTTTTGATGTAGGTGATTGGGTATTCCTACGGCTACAACCATATAAGCAAATGTCCCTAAAGCAAGCTAAGAAGGATAATAAATTATCACCAAAGTATTATGGTTCCGTACAAGGTGTTGCAAAAGATTGGTACTATGGCATACAAATTGGAGCTTCCTGCAGCTTCTCGATTGCACCCAGTTTTCCATGTTTCATGTTTAAAGAAGGTTATAGGCGACAAGCTCCCAATTCAAACAATATTGCCAGAACTTGACGAGGAAGGAAAAATTATATTGGAACCAGAAGCAATCACAGAAACAAGAACTCGACAGCTACGAAATCGATCAATTTCAGAGTATCTTATCAAGTGGAAGAACTTATCCGCTGAAGATTCCACATGGGAGGATGAGAATTTTATGCAAAAGTATCCAGAACTACTCAAGCGTTGAGGACAACACTTTTTTGAAGGAGAGGGGCATGTTGGGTCCCTATAATACTAGTGATTACCCCATTACTATTGTAGTTATACCCCTTATTAATATTGTTGTGCCCCTATTACCCCCATATTGTTATTTATGTGCCCCATAGAATCCCTCTATTGTTATTTTTGTGGCTTTATATTATTATTGTTAGGTCGGCTGGATTATATTGTGACTCCTTAGACTCCTATATATAGAAAGGAGGTTTTGTCATTTGAATCATCGAATAATTGTTCATTTATGTAATGTAAAGGAGGTTGCCCCCTCGAAGAGGCTGAATTCTAAGGTGATGATCTATCTTTTCTATATTTTCTTGAGTTGGTTTCATAACATTGTCTTTCCCCACCTCCTTCGAATTAAATGCCATTAATTGCCTCCCCCCCCCACCCCCCGACCCATGCTTACTCCTCAAGCCACTCCCCTATCCTCCCATCCTTGGATTAACTTGAGGTCATTAGACCTTGTCAAGTCACGAGGATAATTAATAATTTAAATAATAATTATAATATATTAAAACAATAGTAGTAATATAATAATAATATTTAATTTTATGGGTTAATCAAACCAAAGTGGATTCATGAGAGTCCTAATTAGTTAAATGTTGAATTAATATTAATAAATTATAGATAATAAATTAATTATTAATAATTCTTAAGTTTAATCAATCAATTAACGACTAATCAAGCTTAATTGTTAAACAATATTTTCTTATCAATCTTAACTATTAATTAATTCTCTAGCATAATCAACGTTAGGTTACTAGCATATTCGTTCAAGGTGTCGATATTTAGCTAACATACATATACCTCATATGTATACTAATAATACATATTAGAATCACGCACATAGAATAATCATTCAATTGGTAGGTTATTATCACGATGTAAGATAATAGGATTAGGTAGGGGCATTACATAGACCCCTCCTTCGAATAACTTCATCCTGAATTTAGAGTGAAGAGGATACAAGTAGTAAAGAAGCAGTATAACAATAAGGCATGAAACATTAGGGAGAAAGATATAGTCAAAGTAATTAATTCAAGAAAGGATATCACTTTCCATCTAGAGTCCCCAATTAATTTATAGCCTCATATCCTCGCTAACCTACTTCATCTCCACCTTATCCATCCTTTTCTACAATATACTACGACATTGGATATACCAATATAACCACTGATAGAATAAAAATGGAAGAAGCATCGACTATATTGACCTAACTTCTCCATCAGACAATTGGAAATCACCATCACATGTCTAGGGGAGCATGCCCATCATTGGCCTCCCATAATTCCAGGCTTGGAGGTTACATGGTGGGAAATTCCTCCACCCCTCCTCAAATAACTATGGTCAACACCCTAATATGGACCGAACTAAGGCACTGGTTAGATACTTTTCATCGAATAGCCCAGTCAGCCAACCATGTCGCCTACAATTTTCACTTTACCCATGTCATAATAGTTAATATCAAGTAGATATAAAATATAATAGAACCATGAGCATCATACCATTCCTCTTTGTATGTCACGACATCCCTAGTCACCAGCACGGTCCCTTCCATTATGTAAGTTATTTCTTATCGAAGCATATATATATATATATATATATATATATATATATATAGGTGATCATAGTCATCATGTTATTAGCTCTGGTATCTACGTACCCAAAAGAAAATTTTCAAATGATATCAACATTCTAGAAATAAATCATACATAAGATAAATCATAACTTCGATAAATAATATGCTAGATAAATCATAACCAAATAAGCCATACATCATATATTTTTATCAACAAAACATAATCCATCAATTTTTTTATATAAGTTCATATGTTCGACTAAAATGTATCAACATTACTTAGTGTTCATAAATAAAAACACAAAATGCAAATAGGGCCTCAACATAGGTAGTTATGTAGGTCAAAATGGGCATAAAAAATGGTCAAACACTGAGGGCTAGTCATGGCGTATAGTCTCTACATCCTCTAAGGTAGTAGATCCTCAATTATGCTTGTCCCACTAGACCTTAACCTGGTCCACCAAGAACCACCTAAGTTGTCTAACCCTATAGTCCAATATGTGTAATGGTTTGACAATTACGATTCCCACATATGAGACCTACAATTTCCTCCAATCTAGTTTGTGCGATACATCAGATACATAATGTCATAGAACATATACATGAGAAACATCACGAGTTTTATGAAAATGGGTTGGAAGTACAAGACAGTAGGCAACTAGTCCAATTTTCTCTTTCATTCTAAAAGGTCATATAAATCAATGTGACAACTTTGTCCCTTTCCCAAACCAAATGTTACTTTTATTTGGTCGGATATGAATAAGAACTTGGTCTCCCACTTAATAATTTATATCATTTCTATGTGACATAACTCTTATGTCTATGTTTTGCCTGCATTAACCTTTTTCGAATCTGTTTTACATGTTCCTGCATTTCTTGGACCAATTCCATCCCTACTATTAGTTTGTCCTCCAACCTTTCCCAACTCAATGGTGTCTTGCATGGCCTCCCATATAAAGCATGATAAGGAGGCATCCTAATTGAACTATGTTAACTATTATTATAGGAAAACTATACTAATGGTAGTTACATTTCCCATTAAGTCTAGTTATCCATAACATGCATTCTAAGCATGTCTTCCATAACTTGATTTACTCTTAGTTTTCCCATCCATTTCTGGATGATATGAATTTCTCAATTGAGTTCCTAACATTGACTACAAACTTGTCTAAAAATTATATGTAAAGCAAGGGTCTCTATCATAAATGAATTTTGTAGGTGACCCATGTAGTCAGATAACTTCACTTATAAACACTCATGCCACATTGTTAACACAATAAATGTCTCTCACTAGGATGGAATGGGAACTTTTGGTCAATTTATCAATGACAACCAATATGGTATTGTTCCTTTTTGAAGTGAGTGGCAAACCGACAACGAAATCCATAGAAATGACCCTCCAATTAGACATAGGGATGTCATGTGGTTATAGAAGCCTTGTTGGGTGGTGATGATTAGCCTTCACTCGTTAACATTCAAGACACTTGGAGAAAAAATATACTATGTCGTGCTTAACCCTACATGAGATTGATATGCTCAAGGAAGGGTCATCTAACCCTTTCCCAATACCCCACTGTACATGAAAGCTATGCTTGAGGAAGGGTTGGGTGTCCTTCCACTAGATACCCATAAAAATAATCCATCCTTGAGGAAGACATAACCAACCCTTCTCCATGAATCCTCGTCAATGAGAAGACTACACTAAAGGAATGGTTAGCTTACCCTTCCCTATGATTTCCTAGAAATGAATGTTATGCTTGAGAAAGTATCAATAAACCCTTCCCCATACACTCTCTTGATGAAGCTACTTTGTTGGAGGAAGGTTCGATTATTCATTCTCTAGGCTCCCCTACATAATATTTCTATGCTTAAGGAAGGGTTATCCAATCCTTCCTTAGGATCCCCCTTTACACAAAAATTTTCCTTGATGAAGGATTAGCTAACTATTTTACTCAATACCCCATTATGGGAATCACATCCTCAAGAAATAGACACTTGAACCTTATTTATACTCCCCCTTGAAAAGAATATGATGTTATAGAATGGGTTGGGTGACCCTTTCCTATGATCCCTCAAATGAAATTGTTATGTTATAAATGGATTAACCAATTATTCCTCATGCGTTCCCCATCAATGAAAATAATTTACTAGAAGAGAGGTTAATTGATCCTTACCTAAAGTGCCCTATGAAATATTTTCATTCTTAATAACGGGTCAATTGATCCTTCCCTTGGATCCCCATTTTTGCAAAAGCTATTGTTTTCAAATGATCAATTGACCCTTCCACTAGATATCCCATGTTCTAAGCACCATCCTTGAAGAAGGGTTAGTCAACCTTTCTCCATGCCTCCCTCCCCCCCTTTCTTATATTGTTTAGTGTTTTTATTATTTCCACTAAACCATGGAATCATCCATGATCAATAGATGGAAAGAACATGCACATGCTTTTATATGCCAAGAATGTGTGTGCCTTATGAAATAATCAAGTTTCGCATGTTGTTCATATCATGTGTGAATTTTGTCCTATAGAAATTCATATGTGTTTTGTTGAACTAAAATGTGTGTGCATTTCTTTGACCTTGTTTACATGTTAGCTAAGGTATGAAATTTGGGCCTAATTGAACCAAGCTTTTGCAAATGCATTTGCATTATATATTTTTGTAATGTGAGTGAACTTATTAGATATTAGATTACATCTAAAAGGTCCATGAAATCACCCATATATCAATATCTACTATTCAATCATGGTTTCCCATGCTACTCTTAACCCAATTAAATGAGGATGTTAAGCTATCTATGTTGAAAATTTCCACTCATACACTATATGACTCGTTTGTGGAAAGAAATAAAAAACTTTTGAGCAGGTATAGATTATGGAATATGTCCTTGTCATTCTTAAGTATTTGAGATATATAAATTATTAAAAAACTTGAAAATACATAATCCAAAAGTATTTGAATTATAAATTGCAGAAAAACTTGAAAATTCATAATCCAAATTTATGTATATATATTATTGGAAAATTATTCATGTATTACAAAGCCAACACTTTCATCACTTGAACAACTTACTCTGGTGATAAATAGGTTTTAGTACATACATGATATGTTCCATCAAAGCTAATTGTTGAAACAAGTGACAAAATTCAAGCCCTTATACAAGATAGTGTTTTCTTACTGAAAATGTTTCAATGACAATTAATAAATCATCTTAATGACTACCAATGCTATAAAAATTTCTCAAAAGGATTGAGAAAACGTTTTTTACACATCAAGCTCAAGTCACACGTTACACAACTTTTTATTGTAGCCTTTAACCCCGTACTTAAATTACCTACAAATGCATTCTTAAAACAAAAAAATATACAATGGTGAGAAGATTAAACAAATATACACAAATATTTTCCCATGGATCCAAAAACTAGGACTACCAGATTGATTTTTCATTATATTCTTGTCAATGTTACAATATATCAATATATATATATATATATATACATATATATACATATATATATATATATACATATATATACATATATATATATATATATATACATATATATATATATACATATATATATATATACATATATATATATATACATATATATATATATACATATATATATATATACATATATATATATATATATATATATATATATATATATATATATATATATATATATATATATATATATATATTGAAGCATTCATAAACCCCAATCTACTAACCACGGATTAGAACATAACCGTAATTCCCTTGACTAGATCTACAAAATACCATGGCTAGAAAACCATCATGCCCAAAACCATGTGAAAAACCCATACACAAAACCATGGGTAGGTCCGCCCATCATCTTTGGGTCTGCCCCCCCATCCTTGGGTCTGCTCAACTATTATTGGGGTTGCATAAAAAATAAAAAACCTTGAGGCGTTGCCCTGTAAACCGTGCAAGGGGGCTACCACCCCCTACAAACATCCTAACAATCTGTGACCCCACCCCCATATCGCTACACTCGATGCAACATACAACATGTGGGACTAGTTGTGGAAAGAATATAAAAAACACCCAACATTTATGTCACTACCAAGTGACATATAGGAATGATGTTGAAGCATTATTTCTGCCATACAATTGCTTTTTGGAAATATTTTATGTTTTTACAATGTTGAACATAATTTTTGGATGGTTCGGACTGGTGATGTATTTATGCTACCACCCTTAAGACTAAAAAGCCCAAAGGAATACGTAAGTGTTCCCTCTAGTCTTGTAGTTGCGGAAGTCCTAAGAATTGAATGAGTCATCCTGTCCAGGAGGGCCCTCCGCCATTCTGTACTGTATGGAATTTCTGAAAATTCCTTGTATGTGTGAGATGGTTTTAGCATCTTGACTGTAAAGTTTGAAAGTGTTGTTTCTTTGGCCCACCTCTTCCATCAGGTTGACAGAATGTTAAACAAAATCCCCCACAAAAATTCTTGGTGCATTGATTATCTGTAGACACTGCGATCATTCGTCAGACAAACTGAACTGTTAATTGAAGTGAGTGGTAATAGTTGAGTTGGAAAAGTGCTTGTTGCAACATCAGATTTATATTATTTGTTTACAATAATCCATTCGTCCAACATTGTCATGAAAATATCGAAAATCATATCATTTCAATGAGCTCCTTGAAAACATGTATGTGTGTTGGTGAGACATGCTGGTCTAGTTATTAGAAAATTATCAATATCAGTGGCGAAGAGTATTAAAATAAGCTAATTACTCATGCATGAAGAGTTGGCTAAATTTAGAGAGTCAAGTTAATTCAAGTCAAGTTTAGTTAAGTAAAGTCGAATTTAGTGTGTGGTTGCATGTCAAGTTATTTTAGCAAGTCACTAGTCGGAAAAGGTTTAAATACCTCTCACTGGGTTCATTGTAATCATCAAGTTTAGTGTGATCACTAGAGAAACTCATGTGTTTTTGTGTGTCAAATTTTGTGTTTTTCCTCCTCTGCCTTTCCAACAAATTGGTATCAGAGTTGAGGAAGGATCACAAGATCCATGGTGCCTGCAGAGACAGTGAGAAGAGGGCTAAAAGAATAAGGCCATTGATTAAAATAAATAAATTGTGTTGCAAAATTGTTGCACTATCAAGGAGTGACAAGTACCCAGGTCAGTGCAAAATTCAAACCTATTTAGTACAAAAAAATGCGTAAATTTTATTTTGAATCTGCTGAATTTCAAGTTATCTGCATAGCTAGGTTGTGTCGAGAGTGCACACATCCCATAAGAAAGAAAAAATTTGAAAATTCCGTAACCAAATACGAAGTCAAGGGTTTTTTTTTTTTCGGAAACGTCATGGTTGTTAAAGTGTGACTGGCATATTAAAAGGCGTATGGTTAAAAATTCTTTGTTCCAAAGTTTTTGAAACCCAGGTGGAGTACATGTTTTTAAAATTATACAAAATCTTTTGTATCCTCACGTGGATTTTCAAAAGATGGGTATAAAAGGATTTTTGAAAAAGGATATATATGTTATAATAACTTTTTAAAAAGGGCTTATTACAAAATGTTTATATATATATATATATATATATATAAAAAAAAATTCTAGTGATTTTAATAAAAAATGGTATCCACTTATGGTATTTATCCACTCATGGAATTTATCCATGGTATTGTAAGTGGCATCCACCAATGATATTCATCATCCCATGGTATTTATTCACCCATGGAATTTACCCATGGTATTGTAAGTGGCATCCACCCATGATGTTCATTCACCGATGGTATTGTAGGTAACATCAACCCATGGTATTCATTCACCCATGGCATCTACCCACTCATGGAATTTACCTATGGTATTGTAACCAAAAAAATCTATAAGTAACAAGCCGCATTGAGTAAAATGGCAGATTGTCCACCATAATGTAGCCTTTACAATTATTATATGTTTTAATAAAAAAAAATTGTGTGGTTTTATTTACTGTGTGTTCACTCCTTTTCTTTATGGAATTGCAATTTTTTAATTCTTAGGAGCCTCCCCCAAAGATCTGGATCAGTGATATCAGATTTAGGTTAGGATTCCATGGGAATGGGGGTTTGATGCATATTTCAGTTCCAAATTTTTTTAGCAATCTTCAAAAAACTTCATGCATGTGCTATGACCTCCATAGAGCACTTTCTTGGGCAAAGCGAGAAGAATTTTGTTTTTTCATTTTTTTTGTAGGAATTTTGGGTGGTCAGTTTGTAGATCAGATATGAAATTTTGGGTGAAAATTTTACAAAAACAAATAAAATGTCTAGATTTCTCGTGAAAAAATACCCAAATTCAAAAAAAATGGGTCGAATCGGAGTTCGAATGTGGGAGATATCGTTGATTTAAAATAAACTATTTTTTTCCCAAACTTTTGTGACTGCGGAACAGTTGCATCACAAATTTGAGTTTTCAAAGTGTCTAGATAAGGATTTCAAACACATGGGAAGATGCAGAATGATCATTCTATTTTCAAAAATAGGTTATAATAAATATTTTGAGTTATATTGACTGAGTTATGTCAATTTTAAATCTAGAGCAACATTGAGAGTGGGTTCCTTTGGAGACGTGCCCTCCCACCCCGCTTTAGTAGGCATGTGCTTCACATTCATCAGTTTCAGCATAGAAACATTCGGTTTGGGTTCTTTGGAGATGTGACCTCCCACCCTAGGTTATTTAGGCACCTGCTACTTCATCAACGGTTAACATCACAGTTATGGGTCAACCACACAAAATCCTTGTCATCAAAGTTCATTTGCTAGGCCACACACTGTTGGTATCACAATTGGTCACAAGCATTATTGAGTATCTCTATCCTTAGATCTTTGTTTTTCATGGTTATGGGTCATCCACAAACCCACATTTTATCGAAATCCATTTTCTAGGTTGCACACTTTCAGTATCACAGTTAGCCATAAGCATTACATGGTATCTCTATCCTCAGATCTTCATTCATCACAGTTATGGGTTAGCCACACAAAAAACTTCTCTTTAGTGGTTATTCGTATTCAAAAAAAGCTTCTCAAGAGGGAAATTCACGCAATGGGGACCATTACTTCTTAAGGAGAGAGGAATGATCCGAATGGAAAATGGCATCCACTCATGGTATTCATCCACCCATGGAATTTACTCATGGTATTGTAAGTGGAATCCACCCACGATATTCATCCACCCATGGTATTTATCTACCCATGGAATTCACCCATGGTATTGTAAGTGGCATCCACCCATGGTATTCATTCACCCATGGTATTGTAAGTGACATCAACACATGGTATTCATTCACTCATGGTATTTACCCACCCATGGAATTTAATTGTGGTATTGTAACCAAAAAATTCTATAAGTAACAAGCCACATTTTGTAAAAGGATAGATTGTCCACCACTATGTAGCCTTTACAGTTATTATCTGTTTTAATAAAACAAAAAATTTGTGATTTTATTTATTGTGTTCTCTCCTTTTCTTTTTGGCATTGCAATTTTTCAGATCTTGGGGTCCTCCCCAACAAGATCCGGATCAGAGCAAAAGAGGGTTTTATTATTTGAAGAGAAGTTTTGAAGAAAGATGGTGTTTTTTCAAATTTCTAGCTCCAGTTCCTACCCATTAGGGGAATTTTGAGGTCTAAAATGGGCCTCCTAAGGAAATTATAAAATAATAGTGGAAATAATAAAATAATATTAAATTACATCATCAAATTTTAAACAGAAAAGAAAAGACTATTTTTGCAACTCATATTTTCAACTTATCTCCCTATGGGATTACTCAAATTTCAAGTGGAAACACTCATTGGATGCAAACTTTTATTCTCAATCCAAGGATTACCCATGTTTCATACTTTCAACGGATCCTACTACACGAAAAAAGAGAAATACATGAAAAACATGATCACAATCACGTTATTTTCATGTATTTCTCATTTTTCGTGTAGCAAGGTCCATTGAAAGTATGCAAAATGAGTACTCCTTGGATGAGGAATTAAATTTTTCATCCAACGAGTACTCCTGCTTGAAATTTGAGTGAAAACTTAGGGAAATAAGTTGAAAATACGAGTTGAAAAAGTAGCTTTATTATTTTATTATTATTTTTTTTACTCCAAAAATGGTGAATCATCCCCCATGGTTGACATCATCATCTTGAATCTTATTGTTTCTTATACAGTTTATTTTGGTTGTAGAATTTTCTTAAGAGACCCATTTTAGACCTCAAAAGTTCCCTAATGAGGAATATTATGTCTCTGGTCTCAAACATAATTTGGTAAGCATTGGTCAATTGATGCATAAGGGATACAGAGTTATCTTTCAAGGAAAAGAGTTTGTTAAATATGACAAGCCCCTAAGCAAGCAATTGATAGCAAAGGTGTAGATGACGAGGAACATACTCTTTACTCTAATTATGAATTATAGTGATCTGGTTAGTTCTTTTATAGTTGCATGTTCTAATGATTACTAGTTATGACGCTTTCGGTTTGGACACTTGTACTTTTCTGGTTTAAGATTGTTGCAACAAAAATAGATGGTTAGAATATTACCTCCCATCAAAGAACCTATTAGTACTTGTGAGTGTTGCATCTTGGGAAATAAACATCGTGAAAGTTTTCCAAAGGGAATTGCATACAAAGCAAAGCAACCACTTGAGCTAGTGCATACAAACTTTTGTGGACCTATGATGATACAGTCGATTGGTGGAAGTTGTTTCTTCCTCACTTTTATTGATGACTATAACAGAAATACTTGGGCTTACTTCCTGAAGCAAAAGTTTGAAACTTTTACAAAGTTCAAAGAATTTAAAGACTTAGAAGAGAGCCAAAGTGATCGCCAAATTATGGTATTAAGGTCAGACAGTGGTGGAAAATATGATTCAAAGGTATTCATGATTAATGCGTACAACATGGAATCAAAATATTGTTTACAACCAGGTACACACCACAGCAGAATGATGTAGCAGAGAGAAGGAACACGAAAATTATGAACATGGCAAGAAGCATGTTGAAAGCAAGAAACTTGTCTAATGAGTATTTGGCAGAAGGAGTTCCATGTGTTGTTTATGTGATAAACAAATCTCCTACAAAGAGTGTGATGAATAGAGTACCATAATAAATATGGTCAGGTATGTCTTACAGATCTTAGAGTGTTTGGATGTGTAGCCTATGCATATGTGTCTAAAGAGCTAAGAGGCAAATTGGATGATCAAAGTGAAAAATGCATATTTACTGGTTATAGTGAGCCATCAAAAGCTTACAAATTATATAACCATGTTACCAAGAATATCGTAATTAGCAAAGATGTTGTGTTCAAATAAAAAGAGTTGTGGAATGGTAGTATAGACAAAATAGTTGATGCAGAAGTGCCACTATTGGAAGAAGATGATGTAGCAGAAAAGGAGTAGAAAGAATCAAGTGAAGACACCAAATAGAGACACACCAACAAGAACTCCAGGATTTTCTGAGCAGCATGGATCTTTAAGTAGATCAATAGATTGAGATTCTCCCAACAATCAATGAGGTGATGAATCAAGCAATGGTAAGAAAAAGATCAAAAGTCTGAAAGATATTTATGATCATTAAGATGTTAGTTAAAATTTTGCGTTGTTTTCATTCCAACCTTCTATGTTTAAAGAAGCAATCAGAGATGAAAATTAGGTGCAAGCCATGGATGAGGAAATTGAATCTATTGAAAATAATGATACATGGGATTTGGTTGATTTTCCAAAGGATAAAAACCTCATTGGTGTAAAATGGTTGGAAAATACAAAGTTGAATGAGAAAGGTGAAATTGATATATTTAAGACAATACTTGTACCAAAAGGATTCTCGCAACAACCAGAAATAGATTTTGGAGAAACATTTTCTCTGGTAGCCAACTTGGATATTGTAAGAGAAGTTATAGCCAAAACAACTCATAACAAGTGGAAACTATATCATATAGATTTGAAATCAGCCTTATTGAATGGAATTCTAGAAGAAGAAATTTATTTGCTGGAGCCTCCAGGGTATGAAGTTGAAGGTAAAGAAGATAAATTTTACAGGTTGAAGAAAGTTCCCTATGGACTCAAGCAAGCGCCTAGAGCTTGGTATAGAAAAAATGGTAGCTACATGAACAAGAATGGATTTTACATAAGCAACATTGAGTCTACCTTGTACAAAAAGGTCAATGAGCATGGAAATTTTTTTATTATTTGCTTATATGTTGATGACATGATTTATGCAAGTGATTCTGAATTGGATGAATTTAAAGTAGCCATGATGAAAGAATTTGAGATGACAGATCTTGGTTTCATGAAATATTTTCTTGGCATTGAAGTTGAGAAATCTGAAAAAAGGAATTTTTATTTGTCAAAATAAATATGCTAAAGATTTGCTGAAAATATTCAGGATGGAGAATTGCAAACCTATCCCTAAACTAGTTTCAATAGGTGCAAAATTAAGCGAGGATGATGAAGGATAAAATTTCAATCGAACTCTATTCAAAATATTGGTCGGCAGCCTCATGTATCTTACAGCTACAAGATCAGATATTATGCGAGTGAGTTTGATTTCCATATTATGGAGACTCCAAAAGACACACATTGAAGAGCGGGAAAAATAATTAGCAGATACATAACAAGAACTAAATATTGTCGCATAATGTATGAAAGCATATAGAAGAAGGACTTGATTGGATATACAAATAATGATTTTACAGGAAGTTTGGATGATAAGAAGAGCACTTTCAATTATGTGTTCCATCTTAGTTCAGGTGTGATTTCATGGGCATCTTAAAAGTAGCCAGTTATGACACTTTCATTAGTAGAAGGAGAATATGTAGCAGAAGCATCAACATCATGCCAAGAGGTATGGTTAAGAAGATTATTTGATGGACTCAAGCAGAAAGAGTAAGAATCAACATTAATATATTGTGACAACGCCTCAATGATTGCACTATCCAATAATAGTGTGTTTCATCAAAAGAGAAAGCATATTGATACTAGATATCACTTTATTAGGGAATTTGTGAGTTAGAGAATTTGTGAGGAATGGAGAAGTTCACTTGAAGCCTTGTAAATCTAATAATCAGCTGGTCTATATATTTACTAAGTCATTAAAAAAAGATTTGCTTGAGTTTCATAGAAGAAACTTGGGTGTTGTAAGCCTAGTTGAGACATAGACCAATAGGCATGTTTGAGTTGTTATGAGTCATGTCTTCGTTTAGCAGAAGTAATTAAGAGGGAGTGTTAAAGTAAGCTAATTACTCACGCGTGAAGAGTTGGCTAAATTTAGAGATTCAAGTTAAGTCAAGTCAAGTTGAGTTAATTAAAGTCAAATTTAATGTGTGGTTGCATGTCAAGTTATTTTAGGTGAGTCACTAGTCGGAAAATGTTTAAATACCCCTCACTAGGTTCACTATAATCATCAAGTTTTGTGTGATCAATAGAAGAGCCGCAATTCATGTGTTTTCTGTGTTAAATTTGTGTTTTGCCTCCTCTGCCTTTCCAACAAAGATTTTTTTAGGTAATTGTCCCTATCAGAAAATTCCAATAGTTAACTAACCTTCACTATTTTATTACAGTTTTAATCTTGGGGATGGCATGACAACTCCAATCATGTTTGCAGTTTCAGTTTCTATCTCAGGATAGGATGGAAACCTCACTCATATCGGTTTGAGTTGGCCAATGCCCACCAGGGATTTTTATTTTTATTGAATGTTCGTGTCATATTTCAAAGTTTCCCAATTCACAAATTGCTATACAAAGAGAGATTGTGGTTTTGTAAACGTGACTCACATAACAATAAGACAATTTTGGATTCTATTTGATGAAATGTGTCAATGTGTTAATTATATAATTAAATTTTTAAGTCTCATTCTCCACAGATATTATAGCAAGTAATTAGTTCATTCGTATCCCTTTGAACTAAATTTCAATTGAAAAATACTATTTAATAATTTTTATTTTATTTCTTTATGTGTTGATGGTCAAAATGTTTGGATTAAATGACATTAACAAATATATATTGGCATTAATATTTAATATATAATAATTTAATATTTAATATAAATATATAATATTAAATATTGTAATTTATTAGATTTATTATTTCAGTGAATAAGTAATTTAAATTATTATAAATAAAATGAAATAATCAATTTATAAAATTAGAAATATTTATCAAATGTAAAATTCAACTAACATATAAAAAATAAATATAAAAATAAATTATAGATAAATATATTTAATTTTTTTATTTTAATATTTAATAAATTTTAATTGATATAATATATTTTAATTAATTAATTATCTACCTGTTTTTGTCACTATTATGTTTATGGAATATTTTTATCATCTTGCCACCTCAATTACAGAGCCACCTAAAAAGTTACTTAACTCAACTACAAAATTTAACCCCAAAGATGAACTATATACTTTGTTGAATGTGAAATATATACCTTTTATTAATTTAAAATGCATGGTTACACATCTATTTTAAGTGTAATTTTATAAATTATATAATAAAAAATTAATATTAATTAATTATAATTTTTCTTTATTTAATATTATATATAAATATATAATATTATATAATTTGTTAATATTTAATATATAATAATTTAAGTTAATAAATTTATTTATTTCATAAAAGAAATAACATTTTTAAAGTTGATTTAATTTAAATTTATCTTAATTTCAAATTTATTATATATTAAAAATTTTAAATATTTCGGGATTTAATTTGTTTTTTTTTTTTTAAAGTTTGTGAGATTTAAAAATCTTATATATATATATATATATTAAAAAAAATTACATATCTTTTTCCTTGATATAACACACCATTAAAACATTTAAATAATTAAGAACATTTTTTTACAATAGATCATACATTCAAAAGTAAATACCTTACTCTACAATATATATTTTTTCTTAAAGTTAAAATATTATTATTATCCATAATATATATTCATTTTAACTTATTAAAAAGATAGTTTTCAATATAACTTTTTATTTCATAATTTTAATTTTTAAATATTTAAAATAAATATAAAAATAATGTAAATTTAAATTATTTTTTAATATATATATATATATATATAAAAACCATTATGACCGGATCCTAATGGATGAGCGGGGGAAAATCCAAAAAAGTATTGCTTCACATCTCTCACGCACCCACCTGAATTCCTACCTTTTTTAAAATATTATTTTAGTTCGAACTTTTAAAGATGAATTTTTACACTTCTTCTGTTTTTTATTTGATGTTATAATTTTTTTTAATGAGATAAGTAGGTGTAATATAAAAAAGTTTGTCAATATTTTTAAAGGTTGGAAAAAAATCTAATGTATATATGTTTTAATTTGTATTTAAATTAAAATATGTATAAATATAAAATTAAAATGTAAAATGTAAATGAATGTCAAATAATATTATTTTAATTTATAAAAGAAAATTTAACAAACAAAAATTAATAATGATGATGGTGGTGGTGGTTAATGTCTGCTGAGACCAAACATTAGTCTATCGGACCTAAAGAAACAAATTATTTATTTTGTTTTAAGATTTTATTCCTATGTTCAAAAAGCTTGGAGAGAAGCCTCCCAAGCTCACTATAACTTTGACATTGTAAAAGGTTAGGAAGGTCAGCATTGTAACAAAGATTGTGAAATTGAGATCTAATGTGGTTGTACGTGGGGCACTCTAAGAGGAAGTGGCTTTCATCCTCGATGTTCCTATTCTCACATATATGGCAAATCCTTTCTATCCATGGCGTTTTAGGAACTGCCCAATGACTTGTTTCACTATGGAGCTCATGAGAATTCGTTCTAATCTTTGCTATATTAATTTTCTTCTTTGAGCTAGCTAAAATAGAGAGATACTTTTGATCTTTAGGGTGGGGTTGATGACCTTCTTATAATAACTTAATTTTCTTTTAGCTGCTAAATCTTTCTCACACCACATTTTTTCTTTGAACTTAGAAGTAACAATATCTTTAATGTTATTTATGTTTTGCAATGCATCATTCTCGTTGATCTCTTAATAGTTTAACCAAGCCCTTGTGTCACACCCCTACACCTGCAGTAGTCTTCCAACCGCTTGTAGCAAGGTGCGGCACCACCGAATGCGTTCTTTTCACCAATACTAACATTCGTGGACTACGCCTACTTTCATATTAACATACTTAGCTTGTGTTTCGCAACTAAGTAAAAGCAATTATCCTTTATACTTAATGAATCCCATACTCATTCATTATCATCATGCAATTATACCGAGAACAACAACAATTGCAACAAGTATAAAGGGGAGGGGCAACTCCCCGTAATGTGAGTCTACCCGACAATTTTATTAAGAATATCAGATTACAATACAACAGTGTGTCTTGGCCGAACCAAGTTTCACACTTAACCAATTTTTACAATAGACAGGCCACCTACCTTTTACAACATGCTGTGCACCCTTGCACGAAGGGAGGTGCTCACCTGAGCCACCAAAGATCCCTTAGCCAAGTCCTACACAAACCGTATGCTAAAATCCACCCAATACATGGCACTCTTTGCCAACCATCAGCTAAGACAAACCTGCGCAATCTCCAAGTCTAATGCGCATGAGATGTGTGCATTTCCTTCACCAAACTGCGCACTTCCTCTTGCCTTATGCGAAGGCCTTATGAGCGAATGCTTGTTGTTGAAATGAGCTCTCCTCACACTTCATTTATATGCATCTTCACGTGGGATTACATGGGGGTGTCAGCCCCTTGGCCGACCCCACAACATACCCACAAGACTCTTATTAACAAGTCGGCTTTCATCCTTTAATCCATCGCATATAAGTTCGCCCAACACTTAGTCGAATTTCCAAGTGTTGCACTTATCGTCGCATTGAACTCGCAGGAACGTCGCTTTCCCGTGTGCGTTCACCCGCCCGCGCGCCCATCTGCGTGCCCGCCCACGCCCTCGTGCACGACTCGCCCAGCGCTCATCGCACCGTTGTTCCGGAGGTCCTTACATCCTCCTCCACCTGAAATCGCTGTCGTCCTTGACAACATACCATCTCGATAGCTCTCCACCAAGACCATCATTCATCCATGATGTCGACCTTTCTACACAAGGCAAACATCCCTGCAACATACGTAGAGACTCTTTTTCCACTATGTCCCGGCCTAGTGACCACTACCACTAAGCTCACCATACCAAAGTATGAATCTCCACGGTATGCTCTCCATAAGATGTCATCTCGATCCATATGTCACCATGTGAATCTCGTCATGATACTCCAGCATAATTCCAACACATCTCTGTACACTTCCGGACCTCATGTCTGAACTAGTTGGGTAGCTAATCCAACCATCACGCTCATTCCATGAGAGTGAACATCCTCATGCCAATATCAACTGTTCCTCAAACATCTGCCACATCCTTGACTCATCAAGAATTTATCTCCATAATCCATGCTCAGGTCCATGGAAACTCCATCCATCTCATCTGCAACATGTCATGATGCTTGATGCCAAGCCATCCCTACACCATCAGTCATACCTGCTCAAACATGTTTAAGGACTCACTGCCATGAGTAGCTAACAATGAGCCCCATCTTCTTACTCATCTAAGAAGATGTAGAGGGAGTAGAGCCTGAAGGCTCTCCCTCACTAATCAATTCGATCCACCTATCAGGATCTTCGGTCTCCATCCTTTGTAGATAAGCAACCCGGTCTTCCTTCTGGACATCCGGCCTCACATATACCTCATCATCATCATCATCATCCTCCACCAACTCTAGCCTTCTTGTCAAATCCAAGATGCTATCTGAAAGTGATCTAATGACCAATGACTGCTCCACAAGCTTTGCCTCAACACTAGACAACCGCTTGTTCACCTTCTCCTTATCCTCCATTTGCATCACTCCCAATTTACAATCAGGCCTTGTCACACCAATGGTTGGCACACCAATGGGTACATCTTCCCTTCCATCATAAATGTAGAGCTTCTTCAAATGTGGAACAATCATAGCATCAAACTGTTTCATGAATTCCATCCCCAATACAGCTTCATAGTCATCAATCTGCACTATAGTGAAGTCCACCTTCCCGGTCCATTCACCAAGTGTAGTGTCCACCCTCTCAGCTATACCAAGAATCTCAATAGGAGGATAATTCACTGTCTTCATTTGTGCCTTTGCCGGTACAAACTTCAGCCCAATTCTTCTCGTAGTATCTTCGCCCATGAAGTTGTGAGAGGCCCCACTATCCACCATAGTGAGCAAATCAACACCTCCAACCTTCATTCGAACATACTCCAACTTGTTCCTTTCAGGATCCCTTCTAGAGGCCACTTCCGTAGTAGCAGAAGCACCAAGTATCTGCATCATCCCCACAAAAGCATCATCATTCTTTCCATCAGACTGTGCAATAGCGGCCACCTTCGGTTTAGAGGGACAATTCTTCACCATGTGTGGTCCTGCACATATCCAACACTTCAAAGGTTTCTTCGTCTTCGAACCATCATCCGATTTCGAAGCATCATCCTTCTTCTTTTCTTTCGACTTGTCGGACTCCTTCTTCTCATCAGAAGTCTCATCATAATGATCCACCAACCTTTCAACCACATCAAAAGCTTCCTCAAGTGTCCTAATCTTCTGCCTCTTCACCTCATTGCGTGCCCAAGGCTTCAACCCAATAATGAATTTGAACACCTTGTCCCTCTCCGCCATGTCGAGAAGTTCTAGAGCTGCACTTGCAAACTCTCGCTGGTATGCTTGTAGGCTTCCGGTTTGCTTGATGTACTTAATCTTCGTCCTTGCTTCCCACGTTTCATCTTGAGGACTGAAATGGGTCTGCAAAGCCTTCTTCATGTCATCCCACGAATTGATGTCATCAGCATTGCCATTAACAATCTGATCCACCCTCCTTCGCCACCACATCTTAGCATCCTTTGTTAAGAACTGAGCAACCACCTTGACTTGTGTCTCACCATCAGGTAGACTCAACCGTTCCAAGTACTGTTCCATGTCCCATAGAAAGTTTCCAAGAGTCTTTGCATTCCTTGTGCCATCATAAGATTCTGGTTCTTTGACCTTCACATGAGGCACTCCTCCACCTGAGTTATGCCTCACGGCCTTCTTCAACACCACGATCTCATCCTTGGCTTCATCAAGAGATTTGTTTACCCTGTCAAGAGATCCCTTCAAGTTCACGATCTCTGCAAGACCCTGATCCCTTGCTTCTTCGACCTCTTTGACCCTCATCTCTAGTTGTGTACATAGAAGATCCATGTACTCATGCTGCGTTCGGAGCTCATCAAGTTCTTCCCTTAGCTTCGAGCTGGTCTCTTGCTCCTTAGTGAGCAATTCCTCCCTCGTTTCCCAGGAAGACTCCATGGCTTCCATCCTCTGCAGTATTCTTTCCATAAGTGATAAAGTTTCGGCTTCATGGCTAGACCCAACTTGAGACCCGGCTGCCATCTCTAACAACTTCTTCTTTCTTTGCGATCTAGTCTCCACCATCCAACAGCTTCAATCTTCACGAGCAAACCTTTGCTCTGATACCAATTCTAGACCGAGCTCTGATACCAACTGTCACGCCCCTACACCTGCGGTAGTCTTCCAACCGCTTGTAGCAAGGTGTGGCACCACCGAATGCGTTCTTTTCACCAATACTAACATTCATGGACTACGCCTACTTTCATATTAACATACTTAGCTTGTGTTTCGCAACTAAGTAAAAGAAATTATCCTTTATACTTAATGAAGCCCATACTCATTCATTATCATCATGCAATTATACCGAGAACAACAACAATTGCAACAAGTATAAAGGGGACGGGCAACTCCCCGTAATGTGAGTCTGCCCGACAATTTTATTAAGAATATCATATTACAATACAACAGTGTGTCTTGGCCGAACCAAGTTTCACACTTAACCAATTTTTACAATATACAGGCCACCTGCCTTTTACAACATGTTGTGCACCCTTGCACGAAGGGAGGTGCTCACCTGAGCCACCAGAGATCCCTTAGCCAAGTCCTACACAAACCGTATGCTAAAATCCACCCAATACATGGCACTCTTTGCCAACCATCAGCTAAGACAAACCTGCGCAATCTCCAAGTCTAATGCGCATGAGATGTGCGCATTTCCTTCACCAAACTGCGCACTTCCTCTTGCCTTATGCGAAGGCCTTATGAGCGAATGCTTGTTGTTGAAATGAGCTCTCCTCACACTTCATTTATATGCATCTTCACATGGGATTACATGGGGGTGTCAGCCCCTTGGCCGACCCCACAACATACCCACAAGACTCTTATTAACAAGTTGGCTTTCATCCTTTAATCCATCGCATATAACTTCGCCCAACACTTAGTTGAATTTCCAAGTGTTGCACTTATCGTCGCATTGAACTCGCAGGAACATCGCTTTCCCGTGTGCGTTCGCCCGCCCGCGCGCCCATGCGCCCGTCCGCGCGCCCGCCCGCGCCCTCGTGCACGACTCGCCCGGCGCTCATCGCACCGCGGTTCCGGAGGTCCTTACACCTTGTGTCTTTATGCCACCCTCGATTGAGCCTTAGGTGGTTTTGGCTAGAATTTAAAGCTAGCTTAGGAAGTCTATGATCGTCTATGTTATTGAGTTTGTGCTTGTACAGCAGAAACCTAATCATAGCTAGGCTCTCAATAAATATAAAGTACAAAATTATGAAAAAACTAATATATTAAATAAATATAAAATATAAAATTATTAGCTATAACCAAATTACGAACAATAATACTTTTCCCAAAAGTTAATTTAGCACAATTAAATCCAACACACTAAAAAAATGATTTTATAAGTTATAGCCTCAAGTGATATTTATATATAATATGTATTTTAAAAGAAATTAAAGAATCTAATAATTTGATAATATTTTTTAAATCAATTAACATTAATAAAAAAAAACTAATATTAATGTCTAGGGTAATTAATTTTGACTATCAAAATTTAATATAGTAATAAATTTATTATAAAACTTATGCGTGTGGTACATTAAAACAATATATATATATATATATATATATATATATATATATATATATATATATATATATATATATATATATTAATGATTTAATTTTATTATATTTATTATAAAAATTATGTGCATGGTTCATTAAAATAATTGATGTAAAATATAACATTATATTAATGAAAATGTCCATTAACCACTTTAACAATAATTATAATAAATAATACATACGAAAATGTCTATCTCAATTTATAAATGAAATTGAAAAATTACAAATAAATAAATCAAGAATTAGACACTATAATTTATAAATGGATTAATAATTAAAAGTTATGACATTTTTTATTCAAAATTATGAATTAAGTTAAGGTAATCTAATTAATAGATGAAATGGTTATACTCAAAGAATTTCTATTTTTGTCAATTCTATCCAAAATCTAGTACAAATATTTAAATATCATTTGTTTAAGTTGTTTAATTTGTGTAGATCAATTGTCGCACGGGTTTTTCAAGGCACAAATTTCATTTATGCATTCAAAAATGTATTTTGAGAAATAACAAACTTGCTAGATATTGTAATGCTAGATTTCGACCAAATATCCCATGTTGAATTAAGTTTAAGATAATAAATTATTTTTATTAACAATTAAAAATTGAAAAATAATAAATAAACATATATAATAATAATAGTAAATTAAAAAAAAAAAAAAAAAATCCAAAGTTTCAACCTAAATTACTATTAACATATTATAATTTATATTAATTTATAAAAATAACATTTAGCAAACAAACCACTAATACTTATGTATATTTGACACATGAAATAAAAACTATAAATTATATTATTTTCAAAACTAGTCTAGATTCATGTTAACTCGTATCTACCAAGAGAGGATAGGGATCAAATCTCTTAAAATACAAACTTCTTTTAAAGTGAAAAGAGATTTGATCCCACTCAACACTTGGTAGATAGAACTGAGAAAGATCCAATCCCTTAATATACTAATTTATTTTAGAATGAAAAGAAATTTCATCTCACTCAACACTTAATAAATTCAAAATTAAAATAAATCTTAAATAATATATTTTAATTAAATAATTTAAAACCTATACATAAATTTATTTTAATATTATATTTTAATAACACTTTTTAAACTTATATATAAAAGAATATCGCAATTAGGAAGGTTACTATTATATTTTAGACCCTTTTAAAAATTATGTATAAAAACAAAAACTTACTATAAAAAAAATAAAGAGTAGTGAGATTTCCTCAAACAAAATAAGTATAATAAAAATTACAATTTCAAAAAACCATAAAATATATGCGAATAACCATGAAGGTTACTCTCAGAAAATGTAGTTTTAGCTTTTCAATTTAAATAAATAGGAGAAAGAGTTTTCTTGTAAAGGTAAAGGTGTAGAAAATTTTATTGGAATATTAATTAAATTGCTTAGAAAAATAATTGAAAATATATTTTTCAAAAATAAAAATAGTTAGGTTATTTTCTATGTGATTTGTATTCATATAATGTTTTTGTGAAAATAATATTTTTAACATCAAAGCATATCTTGTGAAAATAATTCACTTGTCATGTTTTTAAAAAATTTGAAAGTACAAATATATAAGTAAATGAAAGTTTAACACACTAATGCCATAAATATTTTTGAAAATGATATCATTAAAAAGATAACAAAGTTATCAACAATTTCTTTTACTATAGATTAAAATGAGTAAAGTGTATATGAATTTTTGAAAGATTTAATTTAAATAATATATAAAATATAGCATTTCCATTGTTATACACTCTCATGGATTCACTCTATTATCAATAAATAAATGAATATAAATGAATAAATAAATATAGATGAATATTTTATTTGATATATTTTTTTCCCTTATTTCTTATTTTCTTTTTTTTATTTAATCAATGATATTTCATCTGAATCAATTTGTTGGATTAAAAAAAAAAACAATTTTGACGAAGGCTAGCCAACAAATTATTATGACTTTGCATTACAATGTCTTTCCATTTATGCTATAGTAATTCTCAAAAATACCCATCTCATATAACATTGGAAAAATATACATCTTTAAAAAAAAAAAAAAATTAATACATGTCCCTTATGTCCCTTATCACCTACTTTAAGGTCATCTTCTCAGGTTCTAAATATTGAATTTTCACCAGGATTTCTTAAAACTTTCATCTACTACATGTGATGCCCATATAAGTATTAAATAGGTGATGAACCATTTAAATACTCAAACTTAAAATGTTTAACAAAATTTCTTTTAAAATATAAATATTACATAGTTGTAATAGATAAGAAACACCACAAAGTACATTAATTCTCCATCCTTAATGATGTGATCTTCATGTATAAACTGTCTCTCGGTTTTAGTTAAACTTTTGAGAAACTCTCTAAATTTTTTACGTGAATCTTAGAATTTTATTTAAGATAATTGGAAAAAAAAAAAATTAAAAATATAATTAAACAAATAAATATATATAATATTTTAGTCATATTAAAAAATTAATAAAACATATTATTATTTTTTAATCTAAGATAACTAATCCTATGATATTATTTTTATTAATGCTTAGTTAAATTTATACATTAAGTAACTCCTTGTTTCATTATCCTAGAGTTTATTTTTTTTTTATTTTCCTTCTACTCCTAATTATTTACAATTATATTTACAAGGACAAAAAATGATGTATTTTTTAAATTTTTATTTTTTCATCTCTTTTAAAAGTCTCATTTTTTCATCAACTTGCATAAACACATCATTTAAGTGTTGATCATCACTTGCTAATCATGCAATCATAAACAAAGTGTCAGATTATAAAATATAAGGCTCTTCATTCAATGCCTCAATTGCCTCAACTACCTCATGCTTATTTGAACTAATTCCATACTCCATCAAGTTGTTTATAAATTCCTCTTCAACATTTATGGCTTCCTTCTCATCAAGAAAATAACTTTGTTCAAAAATAATCATTTCATACTTAGTTTCTCTGAGTTCCTCCTTCAACCTATCATACATCCTTTGCCTTAGCTCCCTTTGTAATGGATGCCATCTCACCCTCTTCTTCATCATACATCCATATCTTTCCTCTTCATGGCTTTCTTGTAGCAATTATTTCAAATGTTTGAATTCTTCTCTTAACTCAACCATATCCTTCTCAAATTCCTCATGGTCCATCCTCTTTGTGCCAACTTCCTTGTTATTATTTCCTCTTTGGCTATGAATTTCCTATGAACCCATCACATGACCATCAATAGTCATCTTTACCTTTTATTCTAGTGAACTCCCCTCGTCCACTTGTGAGTTGCAACAAGACTTCTTCATCTTATAACAAGTCTACCACTTTCTATAGTACCAAGTTCTCCTCTTAGTATCCTTCTCTTCTATTTCTCTTGGAAATCCTACCTACACTCACTATGGAAATTCCTTTGACAACTTCAACCCAACCTCAGTTGTTGGAAGTTATTCCCTTTTAATTCTCTGCAGTAGAACCTCTTCTTTCTCTAGAACACATCTACTCCTCAGCTTTCAAAATTTTCAGGATCTTGTAATTTCATTTGCTCAATTCTCTTTGCCCTTTTATTGTCCTCACTTTAGCAATCTTATATTTCTATTGGGTTTCTATCATAATTTCTCCTTCTAAGAGATATTCTTTCTCCTTCTTCTTTTGTCACAATGTTACTTGTTGTATGGATGCTTCCTACAAACACAATACTTATGACCAATGTCAACATGAAAACATCAATCAAGATCTTATTCTTTTGACAGTCCTCTGAATGTGGCCTTAATATTTTCCTCATGCATTCCTATGTATATATTCTCTTAATTTAAGATCATTTCAACCTGCTACAATCTCTGCAACTTCTATCTAGAAATTCCTTCCAAAATCAACTTTACAAGAAAAAATCAAATTCCTATTAAATTTCTATCCTCCCAAAACAAATATACTTCAATACAAAAAAAAAAAAACTATAATCTTACTTTGCACCCTAAATAACATCAATGTTCTTTCTACGATCATCCATCCTCTACTTTAGTACAAAAACTAAAACAATGTCCAAACCTATTTTTCTGCAAAATCTATTTCTTCAAAGAGCTTTTTGTATCCTCCATACAATATTTTTCAGATAAATAACTTTCTAGCTCTTATACCAAATGATGCCAACCTAAAACTAGTTGTGTCGATTATGTCATACTAAAAACCCACAATGTCAAACTTATGGTAAAAAACACACTTCCTTAACCCCTACTTAGGGAGATAAATCCATTTTTAATCTTAATATAAAATTAAGTGGGAGGAGCCGCAAGGTAATACCAAAAAAACACAAAACCACCGAGTTCAAACCTTTTTCAAATATAACCACCACATCCAAGACCTTCATAAATATATAAATATGTGTGGCCCTAAACAAAACCACCATACCCTCAAATTTCAATCTATAATAAGCATGCAAGGAGAATTATTAATACAAGCTCCTTACTTTTATTTCAGATCCTTTCCAACCCTGCCTTGTGTCTGCAACAAATGACCAAACCATGAATTTCCCGACCTTTGTTAACAAGCACAACTTCCAATCACCTAGGACAACTCATCAATTACTCAATGAACACTATACGCACATGGCCCCACTTTCTTTATTTCCTATTGGGTGTTCATTCCTTTCCTTTTACATAATCATCTTTACACGTCATCCCAGATCCACATCACCCCATCTCTTCCAAACCTTTTGCAAAGGCTTCCTCTTCTGAGAGATGGACTCTAGGAAGTGAATCTTTCCATTAACTTCCATGCTTCAAATCTTCGTTAAATTGGACCTACTCTTTCCACGTATCCACTTGTCACTCTCACCATCCAACACACTGACTCCACTTCACCCAGGCACTTTCCACATCACCCATCTTAAGACATCATCATAGTCCTCATCATCCTAGACTTTTCGAATGGTACACAAGAACTTAACGTCCAGGAGATGAAACTTGGGGAACAAGAAAAATCCCATATTCGTCTTTAACATTCTACCGAAATTATGTAAGTCATGTAACCTCGGTTCTTTCTTAAGGTTTGACACATCTCCCTACTTACCCATGTCCACCAGCTGCCATGTTTGCCTAGTTCCTAGTGACCCTAATGCTCCTTTGGGTTCTTCGCCTTTTTTCTTTTTGGGAAAAACCTCTAGAACACGTCACGCCTGCACCGTCTCTTGACGTGAATGTTACAATAGAAATTTGAGTTTTATTTCATTGGTGTCTGTTAATTGATGTACTTCGATATAGCTAAAACTATAAGCCTTCTACTCCTTCCTTCATTACGCCATTGGCTGATGTTGCAAGCTTATGCTTGTGATCCTCCTCTGATATTTCACAATATCCAGATATCCATGCTTATGTTGCACCTCCAATATCTATTCTAATTCAAAGAAGTTGATTCATCCACATTTTAACTCCTCTACAATATATATAATGGATTTTCTTTCCACCCAATCCTTTATGGATTCTCGATCATTGATCATATCGTTGATCAATGATTACAGTATTATTTTCTTCAACTATAAAGGGAAAGGTGCATCTCTATCTTAAAAGGCTTCCAGCCTCCCCTACATTGGTTCTAATATGCCTTCCAAAATTTTCTCCCTCTTGAGCTTATTGTAATATCCATGCAATATACTCGCACTTAATAACAAAAATACTATTTCATATAATAATATACAAAACATTCGCTTACAAAAATTCCAAGCATTCGAACAAAGTGTTTCCTTGTATTATATGCAAATGATTTCTAAATGCCTTTATGATCTCTTAGCCCTAATTTACAACAAATTATCCCTTTTCATCCCTTTTGGCCCACTTGGACTCACTCCTCTATTCTCAACCTTCCTCTCCATGTTTCTACATATATTTCATGTTTCGTAACTACATATTTACACAAATAACATTTTGAAACATAATTAGTTCAGATCCACAAATTACTCAACAAATCCCTATTTCTATATCCTCTAGATCCATGCATCTCTCAAGAGATCTAACTAACCCTCAAACCTCTATGACTCTCTCAAATAATCTTGAGATCTCTCCTAAAGAGGAGATCTAATTACAATATTCCTCTCTCTCATCACTTATGTACAATTCTTCTAAAAACATAGTAAAATACATTTAAATTAAATAATTAAATCCAATTTAGGGAACGAACTCCCTTGGTAAATGAAACCCCTAGATCTAGTCAAAAGGTGTTTTGACATGGAGGTAATACGCTCTTGCATCAAATCATCACAACAATTAATTTCCATTTCCAGTTTTTTCCAAAGGAAAAATAAAATAAAAATGGCATCCTTATAAAATTTACAAAATTTAAAGCAACTAAGTTCTTATTACAAATTTTGGCGAGGATATAATTCAAATCGCACCTCCCCATTTTCAAAATTTTGGTCCCTAGAAGTTTCAACTCTCTTCAATATTCTTCTTCTCTTATCATCAAGTATAATCTAACAAATCTCCAAGAAAGGGTGGATCCACTATAGCATGGAAGATAAAAGATGAATACGAGCTACCTTTGGCATAATCATGATGCCCATGTCATGGCTAAATATGACATATATTACTACATTATGTCACTAGAAAATTACTGCTCCTTGGACTACAAATATGCACAACTCTTCTTTGCCCTTAACCTTTACTCTCCCAATTTTATTATTTTTTATTCAATTCTTTGGAGGGAGACCAAGGTGAAGTGTATAAAAATTTTCCTTCCAATATCCCTTTAATCTATAACACTAACAATGGTTCCTACATGGGTTTCTTGGCCTTCTAGAGTGTCAATGGTCTCTAACATTATGACCCCTTTTCTTACAACATAATGAAACTAAGCCACACTTTTTCTATTTCTAATGATGCTTGCCAAGTTGGTTGCATGGTCCCCTAAGAGTTGGAGAAGGTTGGATGATGGAATAATCTCCTTGCTACTATTTTCTAAAATTCTACACATTTTTTTCTAGCTTCCTTCTCCTCCATGGGAATGGATTCTTTAATGAATCCTCTTACATTAATAAAGGTGGATTGAGCTAAAATTGTGTTGGATTCTTATCCACCAAAACTTAGGCCTCCATTCTTAGGCCTCTATTCAGCTACATTGGGTATTAGAATCCCTTGGACTTCCTTTCCTATTACTTGACCATCATAGGCCATTTTCTTCATGATCTTGGAATCGGTGCCTTTAGTATGTTTCTCAAAGTCACTAAAGGTTTCTTGAAAAAGGACCTTAGAAGATGAGTTTACCATATTTTCCTCTACCATAGTGCTAGCTTTGGTGGCGACAATGGGAATGGTTTATTCATCTCTTGTATAGCTATTTGTATCTCCTTCAAGTCCATTCCCTTCATTTACATGTCTTGTTATAGTCATGTAATGACCCCAATGAAACTTTCTTCTTGACAATTTTCTATATTAGTGAATTTCACCCCCAAATGCAAGAGTTGCAATATGCTCTTGTCTACTTTTAACCCCATGGAAATGAAGAAATCTTGGTCCTTAGCAAGCTATTATTTTAGCTCAGCAACCCTCTACCTCCAATATTCGTTTTCCTATTCAATTTACTTATTGAAAACTCTCAACTCTTCCAAATTCTCCCTCTTCGGGGTTTTTCCCATGATATTTGATTCAAGTTATCTAACAAACCTAAACTAATACCATATTATCTGTAAATGGTAGTCATATTGCCTATCTATCTCACCAACACATACACTTCTTTAATTATCATTTATTAATGTAATTTGAATTCACTACCACTTTAATCATTGTTTTAGTAAATAACTTCCCTAGTTGTAGCAAACAATTTCTATAGCAACAACAAAATATTTCACTTTTCACTCCAACTCTGACTTAGAAAAAAATACTCCACTATAGAAGCTGCAATACACTTCAATGTTCTTCACTCATAAGTTGTTAATCATACCAATGTAACCAAAAAATCAATGACATACTGAAACACCATTTGCATATGTGAAAAAAATGATTTATGGATTGTGTTTAAAACAAAATAGAGTTGTTGCAAGTGTAAAAACAAATTTATTTATCACAAGTAGTAAATATTCAACCATCAATTGAGAAAATAATCTAGGGAATGAATTAAGTCAATCAACACTGAAGGAAATGTTTTAAGGGAAAATTTGGTCTCTTAATAGTGAAGAAAATTGTGCAAGGATATGTACATTCACCCAAAAGGAGGATAAATATCCTAGCAAGCAATAGAATTGAGTATGGTCAATGTACAACCTATGGGAAAAGTAAAATCACTCGTGAAGCAATGTATGTTTATGAGTAGGTGCTATAGGACAAGAAAACACTTCAATAAAGTATGCACAACTTGCTGTAACTAATAACCAAAACATCCAAAGAATTATGTCACGGTCGAAGCCACTTACTAGGCACATTACTATCTCTACAGATCCAACTTCCAAAAAAACATTTATTTATAGTCCATATACCTCTCATACCATGAATAGCCATGCCCAACAAGGCTCTAATATCAATCAAAATAAAGTGTCTACCATGTAACATGGCATTGTCACTATACCCATCATATTTCCTACATTTATGTGCCCATGGTACCATAATTCATCTTTGTTCACGTTTCTCTAATTCATACTAGCATGATATACAACAATATCATGGTAATAACGTCAAAGTATTCACGCAAAAAACATATGTGAATTATAACAATATATAGTCATAAGATAAAGATAGTAGAAGCATTAAAAAGCAATAAGGCACACTTCTCATTTAGAAATGGCACCAACTTGGTGCAAACCCCAAATATTTCAAAGTGTTAGTAAACCCTTCCCCATGCACTCTCTTGATGAACATACTATGTTGAAGGATTGATTGATCCTTCTCTAGGCTCCCCTACACAATATTTGTATGCTTAGGTAATGGTTAGCCAATCCTTCTGTGGATTCCCTCTTTACATGAAAACTATACTTGAGGGAGGGTTAGTTAACTATTTTTCTCATTATCCAATGATGGGAATCCCATCCTCAAGGAAAATACACTTAACCTTCTTCATTCTCCCCTTTGACGAGAATATTATGTTGGAGAAAGTGTTGGTGGACCCTTCCCTATGATCCCTTAAATGGAAATGCTATGTTATATAACGGATCAACTAGTCCTTCATCATGCATCTTCTTAATGAAAATAATTTACTAGAAGAAAGGATAATCGATCCTCCTCTAAAATCCCCTAGGAAAGATTTTTATTCTTGAGAAAGGTTTAATTATCCCTTCCGTTGGATCCCCCTTTATGTCAAAACTATTCTTAACGAAGGATTAGGTGACCCTTCCACTAGATATTTCACGTTCAAAATATTATCCTTGGAGAAGGGTTAGTCAACCGTTCTCCATCCCCCCTCGCCCCCCCTTTATAAGGTTATTAAGTCTTTTATCATTGCCTCTAAACCAAGGAACCATCCACGAATAATAGTTAGTAAGATCATGCACATGCTTTCATATCTCAAGAATGTGTGTACCTTAGGAAAGAGTCAATTTTCCCATGTTCTTTATATCATGTGTGAATTTTTGTCCTTTAGAAACATATGTGCGTTTTGTTGAACTACAATGTGTATACATTCCTTTGATATAGTTTATGTGTTAGCTAACGTGTTAAAATTAGGCCTCCTTGAGCCAAGTCTCCTAAACATATTACATATTGTTGTAATGTGAGTGAATCTATTAGACATTGGATTACATCTAAGAGGTGAATTGACTTCATGCACTCACCCCTATGTCAATATATAGTATTCAATCATGGTGTCCCATGCCACTCTTAGCCCAATTGAATGAGCATATTAAGTTACCTAGGTTGAAAATGTCCACTTGGAAACTATCTAACTTCTTGTGTGAAAAGCAATAGAAAACCTTTTAATCAAATATAAATAATGGAATATGCTCTTGTCATTTTTAAATATTTGAGATAAAATTATAAAAAATCTTGAATATCTTTATTTGTAACCCGAATGTGTTCCTTTTTGAAATTGGTCAAATGAAGAATTATCTACCCTTTTCATCTCCGTTTGACATCGGTCTATCTTTGTTTTTACCTTTAAGTGACATATGTTCTAATTAAAATATAAATGTAAATATGAAAAAAATATATATTATAAATCTCAGTTGTCGGTTGCGGTGAGTTAAACTTAATTACAATACTTATTACTCGACTCGACTATTTCTGATCGTATGTGACAGGATGACTTGGCTATCGGCTCCTTATGACAACACCCACAGATTAAAATGTGACAGCCTAAGAAATAGAGGATGAATTTTCCAAGTATATTTCTTTATTTATTTTTTTCTCACAAAAAATCGAATTTTCAAGTATTTATTCACTCCTTGCATAAGCGTAATTATTATACAAATGAATGACCTTGGACGAGTTACTCAGAAAAGTTTTGAATTAAAAAAGAGGGCATAACAAGTTTGAAGATATTTATTAACTTAATAGGATATGAATTTTAAAATTGGGTTAGTTGCGATAGTATATGAATTTTAAATTAATTAATAATATAAATAGTAAAAAAGAAAATAAATTATAAAAATATAAAATAAATATTTTTTAATATAATAAAAATATATTTTTAAAATTAAATATAAAATTTGTTTTATAAATATATTGTTTATGTAAAATTTAAATATAAATAATTTATTTCATTTTTAATTTCATTTTCTAAAAAAAATAAAAATTGTTGAATTGAGGCTTCTGTGATCCATATCAAAATTATATCAAAATTATGAGAGATTCTTTGGCATAAATCACATGAAATTTCACTTGTGGACGCGTTTGGAACCAACCAGTGTGGTTTATCGTCCGGACAAGTTGAAGAATCAGACCAAGATTTGCAAATTAAATAGTCAGCACAGAACATCCTGGTCAATGGATGTTCTACTCTAATTATTTAATTTGCAAAGCTCGGTCTGATTCTTCAACTTGTCGTGATGATGAATCACACTAGTTGTGGTTGGATACACGTGGACAAATGAAATTTCATGTGATTTACGCCAAAAAATCTCTCATAATTTTGATATGGATTACAAAAACCTCAATTCAACAACTATGTATATATATATAGATATAGATATTATAAGAATTTTTTAATAACATTAAAAGAAAATTAAACTCAAAATTTGAAATTTTTAATACGTAATAAATTTCAAATTAAAGTAAATTTAATTTTAAAAATATTATTGATTTCATTAAATAACTGAATCTATTAACTTAAAGTATTATATATTAATTATTAATTATATCATTTATAAAATTACACTTAAAATAATTTAGATGTGTAAACATACATTTTAAATCAATAAAAGGTATATATTTCACATTACACAAAGTATATAGTTTATTTTTGGGTCATATTTTGTAGTTAAGTGATCTCTTTAAATGACTATATAGTTAAGAAATAAGATAATACAAATATTCCACAGTGACAAAAACCACATAATTAATTAATTAATATATATATATATATATATATATATATATATATATATTAAAATTGAAAATCTATTAAATATTAAAATAAAAAAATTATATATATATATATATATAAATTAATTAATTAATTAATTAATATATATATATATATATATATATATATATATATTAAAAAAAAAAATCTATTAAATAAAAAAATTATATATATATATATATATATATATAAAAGAACTCTCATACATATATATATATAATTTATTTTATACGGCATAAATATTTCTAAATCCATATAACAATTTTAACTTTTAAAATTAAATTTTATAAAAAAATCCTAAAATTTTATAAATTAATTATTTCTTTTATTTATAATAGTTTAAATTACTTATTCACTAAAATAATAAATTTAATAAATTAAAATATTTAAGGATTTCTGCTCTACCATGAGTATGATTGTTAACACTGACACAACAAAATTTATGATTATCAAATCCAAGAAGGACACTTACACTAATTTTATGTATGACAACAGTGACTTGGAGGAAGTGTCTTCCTACAAGTACCTAGGAATTGATATTCATCACAAGCTCAACTAGAACTATAGCATTGAGAAAATGATTAATGGGGGATGGAAAGCTTATTTTTCTCTTGAAAATAATTGTAAAATGGCAAACCTCGTAATGTGGGATAGAAAGAAGTTCCTTTTTGAAACTTTAATCACTCAGGTTATCTTATATGGATGTGATGTTTGGGGTTGTAGCATCTCTAGAGAATCTTGGAAAAAGATTGAGTAGATTCAGAAGCGTTTTATAACATATAACCTCAAAATTAAAAGAAACACACCCTATCATATTCTCTTTATAGAAGTGGGTTTTTCCCCTATCGAGAGCCTAGCTATGACTAGGCTTCTGTTGTACAACCACAAACTCAATAACATAGGAGACCATAGACTTCCTAAGCTAGCTTTAAATTCCAACCAAAACCACCTAAGTCTCAAACAAGGTTGGTATAAAGACAACAAGGCCTGGTTAAACCATTGGGAGATGGACGAGAATGTTGCATTACAAAACATTAATAACATTAAAAATATTGTTACTTCTAAGTTTAAAGAAAAATGTGGCATGAGAAAGATTTAGCAGCGAAAGGAAAATTAAGATATTATAAGGAGGTCATCAACCCCACCCTAGAAGATCAAAAGTATCTCTCTGTTTTAACTAGCTCAAAAAAGAAAATTAATATAGAACGAACTCTCAAGAGCTCCATAGTGAAACAGATCGTTGGGAAGTTCCTAAAACACCATGGATGGAAAGGTTCTGCCATCTTTGTAAGAATACGAACATCGAGGATGAAGATCACTTCCTCTTAGAGTGCCCCGCGTACAACCACATTAGATCTCAGTTTCAAAATCTTTGTTGCAACACTGACCTTCCTAGCCTTTTACGTTGTCAAAATTATAGTGAGCTCAAGAGGCTTCTCTTCAAGCTTTTTGAGCATAGGAATAAAATCTTAAATCAATCTAAATAATTCGTTTCTTTAGGTCCTATAAACCAAAATTTGGTGTTAACCACCACCACCATCATCATCATTACATATTTATATTAAATATTAATAAATATTAATGTTAATAGTCATATTAATATTTCTTAATATCATTTAATCGGAGATTTTCACCAAGAAATAAAACAAAAATTATTAAAAAATATTATTTAATTGAAATTTGGTTAAAATAAATCTGAATTAACTAATCACTTACCATAATCCCTATGCAGTATGAGACTTACAAATTTAAATTAACACATTCCATGAAATGGAATCCAAATTTGTCTTGTTGTTTTGCAACCTGCATTCACAAATCCACAATCTCCCTTTCTATAAAAGTTTGTGAATCAGGAAACTTTGAAATATGACACGAACATTCAACAAAAATAAAAATCCCTGGCGGGCGTTGGCCAACTCAAACCCATATGAGTGGGGTTTCCATCCCATTTCGAGATAGAAACTGAAACTGCAAACTCAAACCCATATGAGTGGGGTTTCCATCCCATTTCGAGATAGAAACTGAAACTGCAAACATGAGTGTAGTTTCCATCCCGTTCCCAAGATTAAAACTGCAATAAAATAGTGAAGGTTAGTTAACTATTTGTATTTTGTGACACAGACAATCGCCCAACAAACTCTTCGCCGATAATTTGCCAACGTGTCTCGCCAACACACAAACACGTTTTCAAGGAGCTCATTGAAATGATAAGATTGTCGATATTTCCATGATAATTTTATATGAATGGATTATTGTAAACAAATAATATAAATTTGATGTTGCAGCGGGCACTTTTCCAACTCAATTATTATCATTGTAAATATTTGGTAATCATTTTTGGTTATGAGCTGAATTTGTTAAATTATGAACCAGATTAATATTGAATTTGGAATAAATTTAGTTAATAGGGAATTGTTCTTTTTCTATGCTAAGTTTAGAAATAGGGAATTGTTCTTTTTCTATGTTAAGTTTAAGATTTACAAATAAACCCCGAGTAATTCTCTTTTACCAGGTGGTTAATAATTAAAGAGAGTTATTCCTTTTTTAATCTCTCAAGAGTGGAAGGGAAGAAATAAGGGCCCGAGAGAGAAATAGATGAAAATATTGGTAGGAAGTTGTCTGAGAAGTATTTCTGAGCTAGATTAGAGCCCGTGGACACTCCAAATTTTAAACTTGGTTTGTAGATAAAGAAGGATTCTAGGTTGGACTAAAAAAGAGTCCTGATACCAGTGGATTGACAATTGCTTCTTAAAGCAACTGTTCTGGATTGAGAAGCATGAAGAGGAACTAGATGTAATCACCAATTCCTCATTACACGGGTGAAGAGGTCTTACCTGTGATTTTTGAAAACTCACCAATTCCTCATTACACGGGTGAAGAGGTCTTACCTGTGATTTTTGAAAACTCAACTAACAGATAAGTGTCTGAATGAATTTAGATATTTTATGATAAGTGTGTGAATGAACTTAGATATTTTATTTTCATAAAATAATGTTAAAGAAGTACATTTGAGAAGGTATCTTACATGATTAGCAAGTTTTGTTCGAGTGTTAAGAAAGAGTATGAACATACTATATGAATGAGACCAAGAGGGTCCCATATTTGCGTATTAATGGTAGATCCAGTAAACACAAAAAAGAAAGTGGTTTGTATGAGTTTTTTTTTAATTCAACTCTAAAAGAAAGTGGATTAGAAATAGTATTAGTAAAAGAATTTTATTTCATTTATGCATATCGAGAAGAACTTTCTATTACCTAAAGATTTTATTTGGTATTTATACACCTGAGAATGCTATGTTTAATTAATAAGATATAATTCAAAGGTGACAACAAGAAAATTATTAAAAGTTTACTAGAAAAGAGTAAACTGAGCATCACAAAAACTAAAGATAGAGAAGTAAAATTATATAGATTTCCTTGCACCATAAATTACGAACCATTAAATTGACACCTAATTTCTATGGAAATGAAGGAATGGTCTAACTTGGATAAAAGAGAGACTATTGACACCTAATTTCTATGGAAACAAAGGAATGGTATAACTTTGGATAAAAGAGAGTCTGGAATCGAAATTCCTAGATTTACCCTTTATAATTAGTGGGATAACTGAGGAATTGTTGAGAAATAGAAATAAGAAATTCCAGTTTAAAGTTGTCTTTGAATTTAAATTATGAATTAAAATCAAATTCTATTCTTAGTAAATAGTTAATTAAGTTTAATTAACTTAATTAGCTTAGGAATTTCGAGTTGGAAGTATTTCTGAAGTCATGTATATGCTCTCCCTAAGTTTTAGCGGTTGAGGATGAGTTTCATTGTGAGTTGTAATTAGATAGCTCAATTTATTGGGTTATATTTAGTTAAATTAGTTCCAAACTGTTTGTGGAACTAATAGAGAGTTAACAGTTAGTTGGTGCACTAGTGCATTCACTAGTGTCACTCTAGTTAATTGAAGATTCATTCATTAGAAACTCATGCATATCGATTCTCAGAAAGACCCAATTGAGACTAGAGTGTAGGGACAATGTACTATCAGTTGTATGATTTACTAAGTTGTATAAATCATGCATTTAATCAGGAAGTCAACCTAGATTGGATTGTGTAGTTTTGGAAGCACCGGATTCCCATTAATATGAGATATTCATCCATGGGAATTGTGCAAGGAAATAGGGGCTTGACAGGCAGTGGAAATTGACTGTGTTGGCTAAGAGCGAGCTTGTGAGGTAGAGAGTTGAGCATACTTGTGTGGAATTATTCTAGTGAAAACAAGCTTTGTATCTTCACTCATATTTATGATTAATGCAATACAGATAGGCGGGGTTTTGAGAAATGGCTTCCCCAGATACATCTTGTGTTATGTTCCATTGATTTATCTTCTTCTTGTTCATATTATTTTCATCAATCTATTGGTTTCTGTTAGTTAAAAGTAGAGGTAGATTCTTGTCCTTTTCTTTAGGAAATTGCATGAGCTTGTGGATCTACAAGATTTTATACATGGTATCAGAGCTGAAGACAATATACTAGAGGAGAATTTGAAGTTTTGAGTTTTGGGTTATAGGTGAAATTCGAATTTGCAATACATACTTTAGGATCCATAGATGGCTTTCTATTGTTTGTGGCTCGAGTATGCCTTGGAAGTCAACTCAAATTTTATAGCCTGGAGGGATAGAATGGAGGCTGTGTTGGAGGATAACGGCTTAAAGGAATTTGTTGATCAAGACATTCCTAAGCCAGGAATATTAGATTCATAGAATTTGTCCGAATGGAATAAGTGTGTGGTGAAGGCGACGCAGATAATCCTTGAGGGAGTTCGAGACTACATTGTCTCGAGTCTCCATGGCAAGGAAACTCCATATGCTATGTGGAAAGAATTGATGGACTTGCATTATAACAACAGTGACCAAAGGAAATTGGTACTCAAGGACAAACTTCAAAAAATCAAAGTGGAGAAAGGCAAGACTATTCCAAAATACTTAACCAAGTTCACTCAATTTCATGATTAAATTGGAAGTGTTGGAATCACGGTTGCAGATGATGATATGGTGAGGCTTGCTCTTCTGGGACTCCCAAAGGGTTGGCATAGTTATCAGGACTTTGTCAATGGTCGGGAGAAGCTGCCAGATTAGGAACGACTATGGTCAAATTTGATGCAGGAGGAGATCAGGAGGAACACAAAGGATGGCTCTTCATCAAAGACTGATGATGAAGAGAATTGTGCCTTAGTGATTAAGGCAAAGAAGGGGAAAGGGAAAGATTCCCATTCTAAATCAGATTCTTTCCATGGAGGTAAGAAGAAAGACATGACGAAAGTTAAGTGCTTTCATTGTCACAAGCTGGGCCATTTTGCTACAAATTGTCCACTCAATAATTCCAAGAATAAGTCCTCAAGATGAGCATGGGCGAGGCTTTGTCTCTCAATTCGAATTGGACTTTTCCCTCATTGCATGCATGGTGTTATCTATTGTGGGAAGTGTATGGTTCTTAGACAGTGGAGCTTCATTTCACATGACTAGCGATAAGGAGTTATTCAGTGACCTGGAGGAGAAAGATCTCCAGATGCATATCAAGATGGGTGACGACGGGAAGTATAGTGCTACTGGATTGGGCACAATTACTTTTCAGAGGGAGCATGGGGCTCCACTCACCTTGAAGAATGTTATGTATGTACTCAGGTTGAAGAAGAACTTGGTATCCGTTGTCATGCTTAAGGATAGAGGCTATGATGTGATCTTCTCAAAAGGAAAGGTGTTCCTTCGACACATAACCATGGGTAAAGTAAAGAAGCTAGGGATTCAGGTGAAGAATCTCTATAAGATGGAGGTAGAGGAGTGTGCTGCTTTGAGCATAAAACCCATAAGGGTGCAGATCCGAGATGTTGGTGAGTTGTGGAACAGACGATTAGGCCACTTGCACCATGGGGCTTTGAAGATATTGCAGCAGATCTCTATCGATCTTACCAAAGGTATGCTTGAGCAAGTTGATACATGCAAGGGGTGTACTTTGGGAAAATACACTAAGTCTTCCTTTCACGACAGAGACATTCGAGTAGAGGCTATTCTAGAGCGAGTCCATTCCGATGTGTGTGGATCATTCTTGACAACATTCATGGAAAAACATAGGTATTATGTTATATTTGTGATGATTTTTCTCAAAAATGTTGGATATTTTTCATGCAGAAAAAGGATCAAACCTTCAAAAAAATTTGTGAGTTTAAAGAATTGGTGGAGAAAGAGTTAGGAAAAAAGGTTAAAGCTACACAGAGTGATAACAGTGGTGAGTATGTCTCACATGAGTTTAAGAAATTTTGTGCAATGGAAGGGATTAAACAAGAGTTGACTACACCCCATAACCCTCAACAAAATGGGGTGGATGAGAGGAAGAACATAAGCATAGAAGGGGTAGCGAGGGCGATGTTGCATGATCAGTTCCTACCACCACACTTGTGGGATGAGGTATGAAACACAACGGTTTATGTTCAAAACTATAGCCCACATCGGATACTTGGGATGAAGACACCAAAGGAGGCTTATTTTGGTAAGAGGCCAGATGTTGGTCACTTCAGGATTTTTGGATCATCAATATATTTACATGTGACCAAAGATGCATAGAAGAAGCTTGATATGAAAACATAGTTTGGGATATTTGTGGGGTACACTGATACACCTCACGACTATGGGGTGTACTAGTCGACCAACAGGATGATAGTGGTTCGCAGGGATTTCAGATTTGATTAGGAGAAGGCCATGCGAGTTTCCTTTGAGAGGGAGATTGAGATACATGCAGTTGAGGAGCTTTTGGATCCTAAGATTGAGGAGACTCAGATTTATGTGGAGCAACCACATGCAGAGGATCTGGGAATGGAGACATCCACTCAGGTAGAGTCTTCCAGAGAGGGAAGAAAGCACACCAGAGAGGTTGAAAGAGTGTTGGATGATGCACAGAAAAATGTGGGAGCACCCACTTCTCAACGCAGACAGAGGAGGTCACCTAAGAGGTACACTGGATACATGGCTCTTATGGGAAAATGCGTTGTGACAGAGCCGTCTTCCTTTAAGGAAGTAGTGCAACAGTCGGTTTGGTTTGATGCCATGGTGGAGGAGTACGACTCCATAATTCGTAACAGCGTTTGGGATGTGGTCCCGAGACCAGAGGACAAGTCAATGGTGAGCTCCAGTTGGATTTACAAGGTAAATTAAGCTGCAGATGGTAGTGTAGAGAAGTATAAGGCTAGATTTGTGGCCCATGGCTTTTCACAAGTAAAGCGGATTAACTATGATGATACTTTTTATCTTGTTGCAAGGTACTCATTTATCAGATCTATATTGGAACTATCAGCACATATGGGTTGGAATATACATCAGATGGATACAAAGAAAACCTTCCTTAATGGCACGATTGAGGAAGAGCTGTACATAGAGCAGCCTGAAGGTTTTGAAACCTTCGATCATGAGTCACATGTGTGCCGACTCAAGAGAGCATTGTATGGGCTGAAGCAAGCACTCCATGCTTGGTACACCAGGGTAGATAAATACTTCACTAGGTTGGGCTTCATGAAGAGTGAAGTAGATGTGAACCTGTACCACATAGTGGTTGAAGGTAAACTGTTGATCATTGTACTTTATGTTGATGATCTCATACTGACAGGTGATGATCAGCTGATCAAGTCTTGCAAGGAGGACCTTGAAAGAGAGTTTGAGATGAATGACATGGGGCTCATGCATTAATTTCTTGGCATGGAGGTATGACGGGGAGATGGGGAGTTGTTTATGTCTCAGGGCAAGTATACCAACAAGATACTCAGGATATTCTACATGGAGAGCAGAAAACCCATGGAGACTCCTCCAGCAGGTAACTGGAGGAAGGAGGATGCTACTTTAGGGGAAGTAGTGGAAGCTACTGTTTATAGACACCTTATGGGTTCGCTCATCTACTTGGTGAAAACACAACCAGATATGTGCTATGCAGTTAACCAACTTATTTAAGTGATGGTTAGGTCTACCAAGTTGTACTGGAAGGCAGAAAAGCATGTGTTGAGATACCTCAGGGGAACTTCTCAATATGGATTATGGTACAGATGAAAATAGGGAGTGAAGCTTCAAGCTTCATCGATGCAGATTGGGTAGGGATTCCATTCGATATAAATAACACATTGGGAGGGATCTTCAGTATGGGGTCATTGATAGTTTCTTGGTACATCAAGAAACATATATTGGTTACACCCAGTTCGATAGAGGAAAAGTACATGGCTGCGAGTCAGGCAACATGTGATGCCATATGGATGAGGAAGATCTTGTTTGGTTTGTTTTGTTAGCAGATGGATCCAACTGTGATTTATTGCGCTAATCAGAGTTGTATCAAAATCTCTGAAAATCCAGTTTTTCATGATCAGACCAAGCATATTGATATCCGATATCATCATCTCAGACTTTATGTATTGAGGCAGATTATGTTGTTAGAGTACATTCCCATGGAGGAGCAAGGTGCTGACATTTTGACAAAAGGCATTGTCAAGATGTAAATTTGAATTTCACAGAGACGGGATGGGGTAGATGATAATCCCTTTCTTGTTGAGAGGGAGTGTTGAGAAATGGAAACAAGAAATTCCAGTTTAAATTTGTCCTTGAATTTAAATTGTGAATTAAAATCAAATTATATTCTCAGAGAAACTTGTAAATAGTTAATTTAGTTTAATTAACTTAATTAGCTTAGGAATTTCAAGTTGGAAGTCTGTTTGAAGTCATGTATATGTTCTCCCTAAATTTTAGGGGTCCAGGATTAGTTTAATTGTGAGTTGTAATTAGATAAATCAGTTTACTGAGTTATGTTAAGTTAAATTAGTTCCAAACTATTTGTAAAACTAATAGAGAGTTAACAATCAGTTGATGCACTAGTGCATCCACAAGTGTCACTATAGTTAAATGAATATTTCTCACGAGGGCTTCACTTGGGGAGCAATATTATACCACGTGGTTTCATATTGGGGGATATATATTGAGGAAAAATTTACATAATATATTGGGGGATATATAGGGGGTAAAGGGTTTTAATATTGGCAAATATAAAAAAATGCAGCTTAAAGTTAATGAAAAGTATAAAGGGGTGTAAAAAATGTTAATGAAAAAATGGATACTTAGAATATCTAGTGAAAGTAGGGTTTTTTAAATTGGGAAGTTGTATTGGGTTCATATTGGTAAGGGGTTAAAAAATGTGATTTTTTGAGTGATTTTCCAATATGTAGTCAAATTAAGGGTATTTTTTAATATGTCATGAGCGCACATGATATGTCATAGCACATGATATGTCATAGGTTCACTGAGTGAATCCCCCGTGATATTTCTTCATCAGAGACTCATGCATATAGATTCTGAGAAAGACCCAGTTGAGACTAGAGTGTAGGGACAATGTACTACCAGTTGTATGATTTACTGAGTTGTATAGATCATGCATGCAATTAGGAAGTCAACCTAGATTGGATTGCGCAGTTTTGGAAGCAATGGATTCCCATTAATATGGGCTATTCAACCATAGGAATTTCTCACAGAAATAGGGCCTTGGAAAGCAGTGAAATTTGCTCAGTGTTGGATAAGAGCGGTTTTGTGAGGCAGAGAGTTGAGCATACTTGTGCGGAATTGTTCTAGTGAGAACAAGCTTTGTATCTTCACTCATATTTTTTATTAATGCAATATAGATAGGCAGGGTTTTGAGCAGTGGATTTCCTTGGAAAGGAGTGAAATTTGCTCAGTGTTGGATAAGAGCGGTTTTGTGAGGCAGAGAGTTGAGCATACTTGTGCGGAATTGTTCTAGTGAGAACAAGCTTTGTATCTTCACTCATATTTTTTATTAATGCAATACAGATAGGCGGGGTTTTGAGCAGTGGATTTCCCAAGATACATCTTGTGTTATGTGCCATTAATTTATCTTCTTCTTGTTCATATTGTTTTCATCAATCTATTGGCTTCCTCTGATTGAAAGTAGAAGTAGATTCTTTTCGTGTGCTTTATGAAATTGCATGAGTTTGTGGATCTACAGGATTTTCTATAGGGATGGTTCTGGCTCTAGGTATGTAGGATGGGATAAGTTGTAATGTACAGGTTCTAGGAAGGTTGAAAACCAATAAGAAAACCAAATAAAATTATGGGTAAGTAGAGTCTTGCCATAATTTTACATTTATTTACCTATGTACACTCAAACCAAAAGAAATGAAATTTGTGTAACCAACCAAGAAGAGAAATAAGTTTCACAATTACTAAATGATAATTACTTATAAAATCGAAAACGAAAGAGAAAAATGTATGATATGTAATATATTTTCCGTAATTATAAAAAATAGAAAGAAACTCAATTAACAATGCAAGAGCGTTCAATAAGTGCATAAAGAAATCCCATTCTGGGTAAAGATGAAACACCCTGTAAGGGTTACCTTTTACCAAACTTCAACAACCATAACTATGAGTTACAATTAAGAAAGAAATCTACTGTCAAAGTAAAGACCCATATAATCCAAGCCTTATTGGCTAATCAACAGAAATTACTATTGCAGAATCTTTCATTAACAAAAATAAAATACTGATACTAGGACCCTGAGACGGGTATATCAATAAACACTGAATATTTGAATATGCATGACCCAAGGTAAACCCTTAAACCAAATTCAAAACTATTGTATCATAACAAAACCCTCAATGGGGAAGCAACATGATGCACATGGGAGTAAAAGCCTGAGCCTGAGAAGAACGTGCCAAAACAAGCATAAGCAACATCCATGCTGGAGTAACGATTCAAACCTGCAACCATTATAAACCGACAAAATTACACAACAATAGGCTAAATATCAAACTAATAACTCATGGAATCTCTTCATTAAAGGAGAGAAGGTAGGGTTTCAACATCTTACCTTTCCAACCCGCGATACACCAAAAATGTGGAAACCAAATGATATCTCTACAAAAATAAATAGTCAAATGGTTAGCCACAACAACTCATGTGTTCTTATTAAAAAAATATATAAGATAATTACTCAGTAGATATCAGAACCATGTCATGAAGCTGTTATTTCCAAACACAATAGCTTTGCAGCGTTAAATAAATATACAGTAATGATGAAGAGGTGATATGACTGGTTGCCGATGAAATGGAGTAACCATGAAGCTAAGAGAAACCCTAGTCACCCAAAAACATTTTAGAGCCAAATAACCTAACAACAAACCCTTCGAATGACTGGCCAGAGCTGGTTGGTTCCCCATAACCACCGTGAATCTCTAGATGTAGTCAGATGAGGAAGGGCGAAGATCAACAATCAAAGAGCCTCCAAATGGAAAGATGGAAGTTTCGAGAACCTGGGGCAACCAATAAGTGGCATGCCAATCAGCCACCACTACAAATCTGATAATAAAGTCTCCATAGTTCTAGACATCACAATTCGTAAACCATGTGCATGGTAAGGGAGAACTTTAGAACCTTGAGAGGTAAACATAATGATGTATATTATGATCAATTGCGGGTTAATAAACCCAAAAGCCTTAACATATGTATAACTTGATAAGTGATATGAAATAACCTATGTATTATGTGCATGTAACCTTGCTTCTTCCATGAGTTTCTACATCAATTAATGATGCGAAAGGTAAGGGTTATATATATATATATATATATATATATATATATATATATATTATGGTTGTGTGTGAATAGTTGTGACAACTACCCCTTCGATTAACATTTTAGTTTATTTGATGAATGGTCGCAATGTCTGCAGATAATCAATGCAACCAAGAAGTTTTGTGGGGGATTTTGTTTGACGTTCCATAAACCTAATGGAAGATGTGGGACAGTGAACCAATGCTTTCATACTTCACAGTTAAGATGTCAAAACCTGCTCACACATGGAGAAATTTTGGGAAATTCAATATGGTACAGAATGGCAGAGGGCCCTCCTGGAAGAGATGACTCATTCAATATTGAGGACTTGTGAAACTACAATATTGGAGGGATCGCTTACATATTCCCTTAGGATTTGTAGCCTTACAGTTGGTAACAAAAATACATCACCAATTCGAACCATCCAAAACTAATGTTCAACATTGTAAAAACATAATTTTTTTTTTTTTTTTTTTGTATGGAAGAAATAATGCTTCAACACCATCCCTATATGTCACTTGGTAGTGACATAAATTTTGGGTGTGTTTTATATTATTTCCACAACTAGTCCCACATGTTGTACATTGCATCAGACATTATGTAACTTGAAGTAGCCCTTCGAAGTGGAGACAAATACAAGTGGGTATGTTATGGGAGTAGCATTGATGTAGGAAGACATGTATGCTACCATTCTAAATTATTTGACGGGGCATTTCTTAAGTCCCTACTTACATCAAGGATCTTTAGGCCTTGGTGTAAGTTGTCAAGAAGTGGAAACACTATATGATTGGAAAATAGACAATAATCTACACAAATCACCAACCACTACAATACCTATAGGCCCAGAGTAAGCTAAAAAAAATCAGGCAATACAAGTGGATGGGTTTTCTATATTAGTTTCATTTAGTGATCAAGTACAAGAAGGGAAATACAAACAAATTTGCTAACATGCTTTCAACGCCACCCACAGTAAATATCACAACTTTGGGAACTATGATGCACATGGAGCCATTCACCCATGATGCATATAAAAAGGCATATTGAGAGGATTAGGACTTCAAGGAGGTATTTAAATAGTTGTAAAGCTAGAGTGTGTGCACGATGGTGATAACACATTTGACTACCATCTCTAGTACGAGTTACTCTACATGTTGTATAATTTGTGTTCCTAAATGTGAGTGCTTGCAGCTGATTAGAGAGTCTCACACTTCCAAGGTTGCAGGGAACTTTGGTGTCGCGAAGATAATGGAAAACTTGCAAAGGTATGTGTATTGGCCCAAGATGCACGAACATGTAGTTAGCTTCGTAATACGATGCATGATTTGTTGTACCAACAAGCCTAGTGATAGGTAAAAAGGTCGATATCATCCCTTACTTATAATCAATCACCCTTGGGAAAGCATTTCCATGGAATTTGTGGGAGGTTTACCAACAATCAAGAAGGGATATGATAACCTATTCATGGTAGTTGAAAGGTTTAGTAGGATGTGTGTTCTGACACCATGTAAAAAGACCATTAGTGGGCAAGGAGAAAAAAATTATTCTTTGAAAAGGTCTTGATGCACTTTGGGATACTAAGGAGTATTAATTCAGACAGGGACACAATATTTCTTCGTGAATTTTGGACTACATTGTAGGAGAAGATGGAAACAAATTTAAGGAGGGAATCTAGAACATTCCATCCACATTTATATGAATTAGACAAAATTATTCAATAAGACTTTGGTGTAGCTTTTGAGGGGTTACATAAGAATCATACAAATATTTGGGATGGAAATATAGTGTGTGTACAACACTTATAACAAATCAATACACACTTCTACTGGTAAGTCTTTTGGATATTTTACACCATCATCTTTGGATATTGTAATGGGAAACAAGGAGGAGAGAGGGAGGATCTTATAGGGCATGATTTAGGGTAGAAAAATATGTGGATAAGATCAAGAAAATAAATATATAGGTATATGAGGCATTACAAAAATCATAGGAAAAGTACAAGTCTAGGAATGATTAACATAGAACAAAGAAGTCATTCAAGGTGGGAGACATAGTATGGTTATAGTTGAACAAGGAGAGGCTACAAGGAAGTAGTAAGAAAATCAAGGCTATATGGTATGGTACCTTTGAGATACTAGAAAAGGTGGGAGATAATTCGTATAGACTAGGTATACCCCCAAACATGCACATTTCCTCAATTGTGAATGTAGAGAATCTAAAACTCTATGAGCCTTCCATGCTAGCTCAGGAAGAGGAATATGTCCTATATTTTGTGGAGGATTTGAAACTAAATTATTAGACAGAATTGATGAAGGATGCATGTTTTTAAAATAGGTATAGAACTATAAGACAAGAACAAAATGACCTCTAGAAAGCTGGGTTGAAAGGACAACTTCCAATCAAGGTAAAATAGTACACCCAAGAGTCGAAGGTAGAGGAAATATTTCCTCACCTTATTTAGTAGAATTTTTTGGGACCAAAATCCTCCCAAAATGGGGAGTTGTGATCTCAATTGGATCATTATATTATAATTCTTTTAGAGTGGGAAAAGTGGAGGAATCAACTCACAAGGCCATTTTTACCGGCATAACCCAGTTTGGAAAATTGGGGTCTACAAACTTCCAAGAGAATTTTGAGGCATCAAATGGATTTTTTTAGGGATTAAAACTTTGTTGCTTTAGTGCGGAATTTTTTTCCCCTATTATGCACATATATACCTTTCCAAAAATGCAAGAATCACCTCAATTAGTGTTCGTATACAAAAGTTATTCCACTCAGAATTTAACCTTCCTATTTTGACCACCATAATTCAAGAGGATGTCACATCAACCCCATTTATTCATGGAAAATGGGCTAGCCACATGACACTGATAAATAATACTCTAGAATAATCCATATTGTAAATCTATTCAAGATTTGAAAGAGTTAAACCTAACTCATAGTAGGTTATTGAGTTGTGTTATAGCCAAGCCATTACGAGGAAAGGAAATTCCATTCTTTTCAAGTGTATTTTGTTCCATATATGGGAAGCATAATTGAGAAGGACAAGGAGAGAGAATATATAGGATTTGTGCACTATAGTAGCCCAGGGGCCATAGGCCTTACTTATTTGTACTTGTATCCATTTTATATTAAGATAAAGAGAGCATGGAGGCATCACCTTCTAGTTGGGTTTTCTCTTGAAAGGGTTTCCCAGGATATATTTTGTGTCAATTGTGGTTTTTTAATTTTTATTTTACTATTCTTTATTTTCGACATAATTATAATTTTCATGAATACACAATAAACAATAATTAATAGACCTAGAAATCTAAGGAGAAATAAACCCTCATAGTGTAAATTTATAAATTTGTAATATATTTTTTTAGATATATTATGACAAACTGTCCAAGGGAATACCCACAAAAATTTACAAATCATATTGGTGCCAAAGTAGGTTTCTTTGGGTACATTATGGATATTAACTGGGGATTTAGATTGGATACAACAAAAGTCGTAAAACCTAAATCATGGTTAATGAATTTGTGAGTAACCTTCCCGATCTTATAGAGGAGAGGTTTTCACGATTGGAAGCACAAGTTGCATATATAAACCATAACATGAATCTCCTCTTTGCTACCCCAACTAATAATATTGGGTTATTTAGAGAATATATGGGTTATAATGCAAAGGTCAGATTAGAGGGGATGTGATAGAAGGATCCAAAGGAAGAACTTGAAAAAGATCAACCTGGTTTGAGTGCCATGAATCATTCATAGTCCCTATTCAAAATAGAATAAAATGTTGATATCAAGGCATATTAAGGCTAGATAAGTGCTCTAAAACTAAATCAATGGTTGTAGCAATTATACATTATTTTAATGTTCATCATATAGAGGAATAACACAAGATTTAATTTGTGTCATTGGAATTAGAGGGTCATGCCATTACTTGTTGGGAAAGCCATACAAAGACCTTAAGGTTGGAGGGAGATCCTCCAATGACTAAATGGGAGGAATTTGAAAACCTCATACAATCACAATTTTACCCTATTAGGGATTTAGAGTTTCAGTGGATCCCATGGCATTACTTTAGGAAGAAGCAGGGGAAAAGTGTCCATGAGTACACCACAAAATTTAGAAACATGGCCATAATGCTAGGTATCTGACCAATGAACCCAAATGTACTCCTTAAGTATCTTGGGGGTCTAAATATCCATTTGTGGAAGTAAGTGATGATGTTCAAGCCTAGATCAATGGACAAGGCTTTTGTGTAGGCACAATACCTAGAGAACATAGGCCTGAAGAAAGGGAAATCAAATGAATCAAACCAGAAGGAGCAATATGATACCTCCAAGGAGAGGAAGAAAAAATACAAAGGGTGAAAAGACAAAAAGATTGATTCGGAATTATGCAGGAATGAAAAAAAATACATATATAAACATAAACACAAACATGCAACATAAATAAATCTTCATTTCATTAATCTCCAAGAATTGAAATATTCTTACAAGCAAATGGAAATAAACTAGCTTAGGCGATGATAACTTATCTCTGAGAAGAGATGTGGAGGCTACTTTCCTCTAAAGTGTATTAAAATTAGTCTCAAGGGCATTTTTATTATTTAACAACAAGGGGAACCCTATACAACCAAAAACCTAACACTAGGAGATGTAATGCCAAGAGTTTGTGGGCCCCGTTGGGGTTAGTTGGGCAACCAACTTCGGGGGGCATTAACTTGGTCATATGATCTTTGTTTGGCATGTATAATACCTTATTAGAAATGTTCATCCAAGTATTGTAGGATTTTTTACATGCCCATTGTCATTGCAGACCTAAAAAAAAACCATTTAGGGGCTCAAAACATCTCTGGAAGTTCACGACCCAAAAAACTGTGAAAAATAGTAAATTGTGCTATAATCAAGGAAAATAATGAAACTGACTAAATGTCTAGGTGGAATAAGCGGGTGGCCACCAATAACCATTTGGATCAAAGATGGTGACGATGACACATCAATGCAAAGATCCTAAAAAACAATACAACCACTGTAACAATGACAATCATACAAGGGATAAGTGCTGGAAGTGGCACACATAACTCAAACCAATGAAAAAAAGAAAGATAACAAGATGAAAAATCTCATGGCCACTGATTTGAAAAACTAGGTTGAAAGCAACTTGGATGTGGATAAGATCGTATGTACATAAGTGCAGAAGGAGGTGAATCTAAGTATCCTTCAACAACAAGAAGATAATGAAAATACTAGACTCTTCCATATAAAGATATAGGTTAAAAAGACCAAGACTGATGCCCTATTTGACTTAGGATCACAGGAAAATCTCATTGTAGCGGAGATGGTCAAAAAATTAGGGTTGGAGGTTTATGATAATACAAGCCCATATCCTTTGGGATGGGTAATTAAGGATGTGGAAGTAAATGTGATAAAACAATGCAAAATTAGATCTTATATCAATGTGGATTTTATTGATGAAGTAGAACTAGATGTAGTTCCCCTTGATGTATGTGTAGTGTTGTTTGGAAGCTCCTATATGTACATGCAAGAAGTTTAACAACAACTAGGAAGGGACCTAACTACTTATTCATGGTAGTTGATAGGTTTAACAAGATGCATGTTCTAATGCCCTATAAAAGACCATAAATGGGAAAGGAGAAAAAAACTTGTTCTTTGGATAGGTCTTGGTTAACATTGTCATACCGAGGAGCATTGTTTCATACAAGACACAAGATTTCTCATTGTATTTTGGAGTACATTGTGGGAGAAGATGGACACAAAGTTAAATAGGTCTAAAACATTCCATCCATAGACAGATGGAAAAACCAAAGTAGTCAACAAGGCATTGGTGCATCTTTTGAGGGGTTACAATTAAAAGCATTCAAAGGCTTGAGATGAAAATCTAGTGTATATACAACACTCTTATAATAGAGTAGTCCACATTTCTACTAGTAAATCCATATTTGAAATTTATTTTGGATATTTTCCACCTTCACCTTTGGATATTGCATATGAGAAACAAGGAGGAGTGAGGGAGGATCTTATAGGGGATGTCGTGAGGGTAGCAAAGTTTATGGAAAAGATTAGGAATATATATATATATATATATATATATATATATATATATATATATATATATATATATATATATATATATATATATATAAGAGACATTACATAAGTCACAGGAAAAATACAAGGCTAGGCATGATCGACACATAATAGAGAAGTCATTTAAGGTGGTAGACATAGTATGGTTATAGTTGAACAAAGAGAGGCTAAAGGTTATTGGTAAGAAAATCAAGGCTCTATAGTATGGTCCCCCAGAGATGCTGGAAAAGGTGGAAGATAATGTCTATAGACTCAATCTACATTGACTCAATTGTGAATCTAGAGAATCTAATACTCTATGGGTTGTGCATGCTAGATTAGGAAGAGAAACAAGTCCTACCTTTTACAATAGATTTAGCACCAGATGCTCATGTGGAGTTGAAAAAGGATGCAATTTTGCAAAAATAGGTCCAAAAAAAAATATAGGGTTAGCATGACCTTTGAAAAATTGGGTTGAGTAGGAAAATTCCATGTAAGGCTAAATGGTACACCTGAGAGAAGGAGGAAAATTTTCCTCAACTCATTTAGTAGAAGCTTTTGGGCACCAAAAGCCTCCCAAAATGGGGAGGAATTATCTATATTAGATCATTATATTTTTTTCATCCATCTTGATGCTTTCATATGGAAAAAGTGTAGGAATCAACTCATGGGACCATCTTTACTAGCAGGACCTAGTTTGGTTGATTGGGGTTTTAAAACTTTTAGAAGAATTTTGAGGCATAAAATAGAATTATTTTGGCGAAAACTTTTCCATTTAGTAGAGGCACATTTTTTTCCTATTCATAGAGAGACCTCTTCAATAGTGCAAAAAATTGCCTAAATTAGAGTTTGTATGCAAAATTTAAGCCACTCGGAAGTTGACCTTCCTGTTTTGACCACCATAATTTGAGAGCATGTCACGCCAACCCTAATTATTCATGAAAAAGGGGCTAGCCGTGTGATATTGATGAAGAAGAATCTAGAAAATTCCATGTTGTAGCTCTTTAAGAGTTGAAGGAGTCAGACCTAAGCACTAGTAGGCCATCACATTGTGTTATAACTGGGCCACTAGGAGAATGTAAATTAAGTAAAAATCATTAATATACTAATACTTATTAATAATTAAAGCATAATATTAATATAAATATAATGTAGATGTACTAAAATAATATAAACATAAGTGCTAAGGAAGAAATCAACTAAGTTGCTTCCTTCCAACAAGAAATCTCTCCTTCCATACATACATGGTGTAACATGAAATCTGTTAAAGACTTAGCATCAACTAAAATGAATCTATAAAATTAATTGCTCTTGTGGGAAAACCTATATTGGTGAAACTAGGAGACATTGAAACCTATATTGTTCTTGTTGAACATTCCCTTCTCACTAAGCATCACATCTTCTTGGAAGACACTACTATTATTGCTAAGGAAGATCACTACTTCAAAAAAAATTTAGAGAGACTTTGGAAATATTAAGACATCCGAACAACCTCAATTAAGATGCTAGACTCAAAATTAGTAAAATTTGGATACCTGTACTCTCTCAACTCTAAGTTATTAATTCTTTATCTTTTTACACTTATACCTAAAGCTAATTTATTAACCTAATACATTAATACTGGTACGTTAATTTATTAACATAATTATTAAAAAATAATAATCCATTACGATAGCTATTAATTCTATTATATTAATTTATGGCCGTAATAATTAATAAATCTATTAATACATAATAAATAAAAACAATGATCTATCATCATATTTATTGAGAAATCTAGGAATTGTATTGTTGTTAATTCATGAATTAATGATTTTGTGCGAATTCATTAAGTCATCGCATCCCTACTCCAAAAGTCGAGGGATGATGACATCACAATCAATTATCTCATATACAAGTCCTTGTACATTGAAAAGGGTTTGATGAGACATTGCAAGTTATTGATGTGTTCGTGATCCCCAAAGGTACCCCGTACTAGGCTCAAAACGTGGGAAGAAATAATGCATTTATGTTTCTCGCATTGAACACTAAAAATCCAAGATTTTTATTAGTCTCCTATACCTCTTTTGATTCCAGTCCGGGAATTCCCAAGAATTCCTGGCCAAGTCTTTCTCCATTACTTTATAAGTCTTTTTCCATTACTTTACCACTGCCCTTGTGTTTCTACATCTAGAATAATAATAAGATGTTTGAATCATGCATATCAAGTTTGTAATGTTTTCTAACCTTAAGTGGAATATGTCATTTTCAATGTTTTTGCTGACTATCAATGGAAACTTACCATTGCATACATCTTTCATAGGAAATCCCTAATATTGCATGTTCGCAGTGATACTTAATGTGATTATTTCCAAATCTTTTTCAATTTTCAACATGTCTTGAATTCCTTTGTGAATATATTTGTCAGTTGAAGTGGATTTTATTAAGGATTTATAAAACTTAATTTCATTTTCATTATAGGTTATAAGTTCTTTTATTTTCATCATGCATCATAAGAAGAGTTTACCATTTATGTCTGTGAAGTTGTGATCAGAATAGAAGGTCATCCGTGGAGTGCCATACACAGCGGAGATCATTTTAAATCTGCAAATCTTCACGAGTTTGGCCACCAATAATGAATTTGGATCGAAAGATAGAATATAGATATGTAATTAAAATAAAGTACATTAAATTTGCATTAATTTAAATCTCTAAATCTGACCAAAGCATAACCACCAAGAATGGATTTGCATCTGAAGGTAGAATGTAAAAGATGAAATTAAAATAAGCATTCTTTTGTGGGAACAAATTCAAAATTTGTTAGATCTCTATGAGATTCAAGTCCAATGTTAACATAACTTATCAAAATCGCTATGTCAACCCACATAATTATACAGATTATCTCTAGCGTGAGTATGGTAATATCTAATGAACATTAATGTTGAAAATATATGTTTATTGTACATATTTCTATAGTTGCATGTATGCATGATTACATTGTAATAAGCCATTTTTGTATTAATGGTAAATTATTAATTTATGAGTGCTACGCTGGGTTATTAGAGAAACATTATTATGTCACTGTAAGTGACATATAACATCCATAATGAAGGATTAGTTCATTTGTACCACAAAAATTGTTGGTTTTTTACAAACTTGACCATGGTTTTATATAAAAAATTTAGGTTGGTGTTGCCGCATCCTCACTCCAAAAGTCAAGGGGTGACGAAAGCACAATCAATTATCTCAGATACGGGTCCTTGTACTTTGAAAAAGGTTTGGTGAGACATTTCATGGTTGGCATGACGAAAATTGTTGTCTAGCTCCCAAGGCGTCGTCATCTATTCAATTGGGTGCAATTTCTTGGATGTAATACTCAAAAGCATTTATTATTGAACCAAGGGTCGAGTTAGGGGCCTTCAATAGATTAAATTGGATATGAACTGTATCTTATATGTGACGTCTTAGAATAACCCACTCATGTAGGAAATAATCATACTCATACTCAGCATATTTAAAGGAGGCGTCGTTTGTCAGTTTCAAGTACATTGATTTAAAGCAATTTTTTTCATGCATAATGATACTTCAAGTGGTTTGCACATTCCCAACAGTTTACTATTAATGGCGTACCAGGTCTAGGATTACAGATTTTATTTTTTCTTATATAGTTTTATATATGCAACATGGCACGAATCTAGCTCTATAAGATTGCTTGAAGTGGGAATTTAGAATTAAATTATAAATATTTATTACTCATATCTATAAAGTAGATAGGACACTTTAGATGTATCTAAAAAATAAATTTGTTCTTAACCACGTAAACATGGATAGTATTGGGACAATTTAGCATGGTAAAAAGTTATGAGCAACATTACTCCTCTCATGGTGGAATTAAGCACTTTGGTGGAAACACATATTATGAACATGGAACGATTTAACTATGACAACAATCATAGGCATTCTTCCTCTATCACATTTAATAAGTACAATGAATGAAATATGGAAATTGTATCACACGTTAACAACAATGTCATAAAGTTTATATTTTTTTTAAGTTAATTAATCCATTTTCGTTTTGTTATTTTTATTAATTAATAATTAAAAATTATTTTTTGGGATTCAACTCCGTTAAGTAAGTCATTCATCTATGATCATTTCCATGAGAGGTAGTCCTAACTCGCTAATTTCTCATGAATTTTGAATAGTCCACTTAGCACTCATTGCATCGGGTGATGCTCACAGGGGTGAATCCAAAAAAATGATATCTAATATAATGCACTACAAAAACCCACAATAGTTAATTAAAATTAATTATTTAATTAATTCTAATATTTCATTTATGTTATTATGTTTAAATATTAATTAATTTATTAACATTTTATTAGTTAAAATATATCTTACTTAATTTTATAATATTTATTATTTGTATATTTGTTATTTTGATATTTTATAAAAATTTAATTAATTTGATTAGTTGATGTACTAAGCAATGGTTATCTAAGAACATTTAATATTAATATCATGCCTTAATTGTTAATAAGTTTAATTTATATTTTAAAATATTATTAATTATAATATAATCAATATTAATATTTCTACATTTATTTTATAATTTTTAATGGTTTTTTTCATCTATTATTTCTAGATTTTTCTAGATTTTAGGATTTACTTTTTCCGACATATTTTAGTATTTCTTTTTTATTATTTATTATTTATTATTTTATTCCTCTCATCTTATTTTTGTATTTCTTTTTCATTATTTATTCTTTTATTCCTCTCATATTTCTCTCAACAATTTTACATTCCGATAATGGGTCATAAAACTCCAGAAGTAAAATTATGCAAATTAATAAAATTATTATTAATAATAAAAGAATTAATATACAAATTTAATATATATACATTTAAAAGAAAATAGGTAGAAAAATTCTTAGCCATGGAGATTTAGGAATATTCTTAAGCTCTATATGCTTTGTTACAATACCATGGGACAATACCATGGCATATTAATAGCACATGACCTAACACTTTTTCATATGGCATTTTTTTTTAATTAGTGAATTTAAATAAAAGGGAAAAAATACATTACTATTTTGATTTATGTATACTACTAAGAATATTTTGGAATATTTTATGGAGGTTAAATCCCTACCATCCACCTAATAATTGTTGATAACTAAATTAAAATTTTGAAATCCAAATTCCAAACTAAACATGCCTATCTACATAATATTCTTATTTCCAAATTATTTAATTTTATAGACAATATAATTAAAAAAATTAACTTCTTTCATGAGGCTTTGACTAAAATTGATATTGACAAACAATACATATAACAAGTGTTATTCGATAGCTTAGTCCATGCCACTAAAGTTGAAAATTATGTTATGAGGAAATTGCATAAAAAATCATAACCTACATTGGCCAATGTTAGCGGAATTAATAGTGGTTAATAGGAAAATGGAATCCTATAGTATTGCTTTGAAAATAACTATTGCTTTGGGAGTAACTAATAAATTGCGATGTGAAGTAAATAAATTAATTACTTTCTCAACCACATGGACTTGTATCAATTTTGGTGAGTTGTAGCCATTAGTAAGTTTACATATTTAGAGTTTTACTCATCCATAAGTGGTAAGGAGAATATAGAAAATGGTGAGAAGTAGCTATTGGTAAATGTATTTATTTAGTTATTATTCTTATCCATTTTCTATGTAAAGATTTGCTTAAATTATGGCGGGAAGTAATAAAATATGTGAGGCAGTTATGTGACCTTCGAGTTATGGTACTATCAAATGTTTGCAAAATAATTTTTAAAATAATTTTGAAAAATAAAGATTTGTTTTTTAAAGTTAAATATTATAAGTTGCATTGGTCAATGCTAGTGGTCAACACGCAAATGGATTGCTAATGGATTGCTAGAGCCCTGCCTTCACACTAACTAATAACAAGTGTGGCAAGAAACTTAGTCCTTGCCATTTTTTAAAGTTAAATATAATAAGTTGCATTAGTCAATGCTAGTGGTCAACAAACAAATGGATTGCTAAAGCCCTGCCTTCACAACGACTAATAACAAGTGTTGCAGGAAACTTAGTCGCTTCCATTCATGTTAAAAATTATGTTATGGGAAAAATTTCCCAAAATATTATAACCTACATTGGGTTATGTCAGCTAAATTGTGAGGATCTAATAGATTGAGATGCAAAATGGATAAATTAATTGATTGTTCATGCATAGAGACTTGTATAAAATTTGGTGGGTAGTAACTATTAGTAAGTTCGCACATTTATAAATATTTTTATTTACATATTATTTCTATCCATTTTTTAATGTAAAGAAGTGCTCAACTTGGGAGTTGTTTCTATTGCTACTTTTTGGGCTCTCAGGTGGTGGAATCTGATGGAAACATTTGAGGTGATATTTTGATTTGTGTTATCTAAACTGGTTTTATTCAGCATGTAGGGGTTACCCATCGAACTAGTGATTTCAATAAATTCCTGCCAAATTTATGGGAAAAGCTTCCAAAAAGCCACACTAAAGACAACTCTCTCAAATTATAGTGAGAAGTAATTAATAGTAAATATGCTATTTACTTTATTTGAAACTTAATAATAAAAAATCAAGACTCAAATATCTAAAAATAATGCATGAATATTGCAACCATATTCATAAATTATGGCATAAAATGTATGAGACAATTATTTACATGGCATTATCTTGTGAATGAGACCTCCACGTTATGGTCTAATCAAATGTTTAAAAATTATTTTTCCTTAATAAAATTGAAATTAAATATTCATTTTTCAAAATTAAACATTATAAATTTCATTGCTCAATACCAAACTAATAGTAATCAACAAACAAATCTATTGTAAAATCTTAACAACAACTAAAAAACATACATTTATTGTAATTATTTAGTCATCAAACAACAAATATAAATTATTTAGATCTTATAAATTAAATAATTTAAAATTACAATGACTATATATATAATAAAAACATATGCCATACGTATTAATAAAAATTCATATACATACATATAACCTACAAGTGAAAGAGTGTATGTGCGTATTCTTCCCAAAACACCGATGAAACACTCCCTCTTAATCGAGTACTCTATAATATATATTAAAGACTAATAATTTTTTTAAACCATGTCCATAAATACCTAAAACTATAAACATCGTCTGCCTCGGTGAATTGCAATATAACTGAGACTCGGTGAATTGCAATATAACTGAGAAACGTATGGAAACATATCTCTGGTACTGAAATGGTTGTCGTGCACGCTTCTGTATGGTCGTGCGAAATTTTAATTTGATATGAAAAGCTTCACACCTTTATCTCTCCTGTAAGTTGCACTGCTTGATATTATGGACGAAGAATTCTTGTTTTCTGCAATCCCACCAGGCAACATCTTCCACTCTATCATTTCCAAATTCAGTTCCAATGCTATGGTTCAGCTCGATCCATTCCTTACAATGACGATCACTCTCTCTGCTCTCCGTCGCAGGCCGACGCGATCTCATATGACCGAAATTCTAATCTGTATGTGCTCACCCATTCAACAGGGTTGACGAGTGCTCGGATTCGCCTCCCATAGGCCAACTACAGTAAAGGGACACGATAGAAAATGTCCGTATTTTCCCGCCACGACACTTACAGAAATATTCGGCTCTTTTACCCCACAATTCCAATGGTCTGCACCCCTCGGAAACTGGTGCTGCCTATTTACAAGTCTATTAACGAGATTTCTTCAACAACATAATTGGGTTTCTGTGTTATATCTGACAATCCATTTCAAATAGATTGAAGCATAATAATGGTGTTTCCATATACAGTGAATCGAAGAAGCGGCGAAACAATTTGTAGTTAATCTCAGAGCAACATTTTATGGTCCATGTGTTCGTCAGGGAGATGTAGATGAAAGCATTTACCTCTTTCATTCTCACTTCTCCCAACCCCATCACTTTAATGTTTGAACGTCTGAGTCTGCAACTATGTTGATACTGATGGACGGTAGCTGATCATGCTGCCATCGTTTTTTATTCAAACAGGACTCCGGACAAACGTGCAAGCCGGTCTTTGCATCGGGCAGCAGTCAAAAGCGTTTGGTTAATGGATTGGACACTACCAATCTCCCTTTTCTGTTGGCAAGATGCGTAAGACCCTCGACTACTCCCTGAAGAAACCAAGCTGCAGTGATGGGAGGAACCAGATGTTGAGGCAGAGAGAGAAAATAACAGTGGCCAGCGTTCTTAGTATTGAAGAGGAGAAATCGATTAGGATTGTGGCGAGGGCTGCTGGTGAAAGCAATTTAAGATTTGTGGTTTGTTCCGTATAACTCTTGAAAGATTCGACAAGACGAAATGATATAGTGCCAGGCAACGCATGATTTCTGGGCCATCACGAGTTCAGTGATTGAGAGGCGAGAAATAATTTCGTGCAGAATGGATTCAGGGAGACAGTCCAAAAGGCACGATGGTGGCGTCGATCGAACACGTCGTTCGTTGCAACAGTAAATATAAATTGGGAATTGATATTCAGGTGCGTGCGCACACATTATAGTTCAGCTAAACACATGCAATTCTACAAGACAAAAACACACACATGATAGGAAGAACATTAGAAAATTGATTCTTTCCCACGACCCACACATTATTGGCATATACAAACGTTTGCATGATCTTACTCACTATTGTTCATGGATGATTCCATGGTTTAGTGGCAATAATAAAAAACTTAATAACCTCATAAGGGGCCATGGAGAAGGGTTGGCTAACTTTTTTTTTGAAGGATGATATTCAAAACGTGGAATATCTAGGGGAAGGGTCAACTAATCCTTTATTAAGGGCCATGGAGAAGGGCTGACTGACCTTTTTTGAAGGACTATAGTCAGATCATGGAATATTTAGTGGAAGTGCCAACTAATCCTTTATTAAGAATATATTTTGCATAAAGGGGATCTTAGGGAAGGGCCAATTAATCATTTCTAAAACGTAACAATCTTTCGTAGGGGAGTCTAGAGAAGGATCGATTAACCTTTGTTCTAGTAAATTATTTTCATTGAGAAGATGTACATGAAAGGATCAATTGCTTTTTTCTATATCATAGCATTATCATATAAGGGATTGTAGGGAAGGGTCAACGAACCCTTTATCCAACATAATATTCTCGTCACACTCCAAGGAAAATACCTTCTTGCAGAGGTTATAACAAAGTTTTTTAGGATTATAAAATTGACAAAAAAAAAAAAAAAACATCCACTAAAACATCCCTTTTTGGTAGCAAATGTTTTAGTGAAGATTATAATGGAACTTCAACACAATTGGAAATATCTAGGCAGATAGAGGTTTTAGAAGATGCCTTTTTAGTGGTGCACTTCATGGAAAAATAGCACCAATGCACTAAATATATAAAATGTTGAAAAAATGTAGCAATAAAGGCTCAATTCGACTTTAGCCTTAGTCAAATTGAGTAAATCGAATTTCCACATCAACAAGATAACTTAGAGGCAGTTAACTAATGTGACATGGATCTTGTCACTCAGTTATCTTAGTAAATTTGAGTTATAGGGCTTGGAGTTCAACTATGCATGTGTGATTGCTAAATTTTAGTAATCCAATTCAGTTATTTTCAGTTGTATTCAGTTAACTGACCTCTAACTATTGATAGAGTCAGTTGAAGGTCAGTTGTGTAGTGGGACAATAGTCTAACTTAGAGATCTATCAGTTAATTGATCAATCAACCCAAAATAGCTAGTGCATGCAAGGAATTCGAGTTCCCCAACTGAAGTGGAGATGACAAGATAGTGTAACATCATTTATAGACTAGTTTTGTGTGTAGAGGTGTTGCATGAGTTAGAAGATCAATCCTTGGGAATTGTGCAGTCAATTTGGAAGAAATTCCTATCCTTTAGGGGCTAATTTCCTCATGATTTCTGCAAGGAAATAGGAGCTTCAGTGAGCAAATAATTGGCTAAGTGTTGGCCAAAGTTTCTCATTGAGCAGGGAAAAGAATTATTCTTTTAAAGGTTGAACTCAAAGCTAGAGCTAGCAATTGTAATAATTTCTCCATTCAACTACTTAATGTAAAGAGGTTTAAGGGGTTTTTCTTAGTTGGGTTCCTCTAGAAATAATTGTGTATTTATGGTTTTTCTTATTGCATGTCTATGCATGTTGTTCTAAATTGTGGTTTCCATTCCATAGATCAATAGAGTAGGATTGTGTCTCTTGTTTTTTAGTTTGAAATCTTGAGCAGTTTCAATTTCTATCAAAACTTATACATGGTCTCAGAGCCTTGAAAGCACATAAGAACCAATATTTCAAACTTCTCTCTCAAGAATTTCGAATTTGTAGTTTTAGTGCAATAGTTTTTCTTCAGGATCAGGAGAATGTCTTTCAATGGACTGAGATTGGTATATGGCTTGGAGGGTAGCTCGAATTTCATAGCCTGAAAGGATCAAATGGAATCAGTGCTCAATGGCAATGGTGTGTTAAAATATGTTAAAATTTACATTGCAAAACCCCAGCAGTCAGATGAACAACAATTAGCCCAATGGAATAAGGATGTTGCAAAGGCTAGAGGAATTCCTCTAGAAGGTGTGAGAGACCATGTGCTCTCAAATCTCCATGGAAAAGAGACACCATTTTCCATGTGGAAGACACTGACTGAGCTATTCAAAAATAAAAGTGACCATAGAAAATTATACCTAAAAGACAAACTTCGAAACATCAGAATGCAGAATAATTATACTATTTCACAATATCTCTCTAGGTTCACTCAAGTTTTTGATGAGCTTGGAGGGGTTGGGATGAATGTTGCTGAAGATGACCTGATAAGCCTAGCTCTTCTAGAACTTCCAAAATACTGGCACAACTACCAAGACTCTAAGATTGGAAGAGAAAAATTACCAAATTGGGAAAAGTTGTGGTCCAATTTGGTTCAAGAAGAATTCAGGAGAAATAACAAAGATGGACATCATCCAAAGTTGAGGATGAATATACTTTTTCCTTGGTTAAAAAGGGGAAGAAGGGAAAAGGGAAGAAGACCCAAAGCAAACTTGAATCCAGCCAAAATAATGGCAAGAAGAAATACTTAAGTAATATAAAATGCCTCCACCACCACAAATTTAGGCACCATGTAAAAAAATGTCTACAGAAGAAGCCTTCAGGAGGAGCAAGAGGTGAAGCACTGGATTCACAGTTCGAATTAGACTTCACCCTAATAGCATGCATGGTAAGCATTGTTATGGGGAGTGTGTGGTACCTTGATATCAGTGCCTCGTTCTATATGATAGGGTGTAAGGAGTTTTTCAATATCTTCGAGGAGAAGGATCTCCAGATGCATATTGAAATGGGGGATGATGGGAGGTATAATGCTACAGGAATTGGTATTGTCACTTGGGAGAAAGCCTCTCCTCTTCACCTTAATGATGTTATGTTTGTACTTGGGTTGAAGAAGTTGAACCTGATCTCTATAGAAGTTTTGGAGGTTCGTGGCTATGATGTTATTTTCAGTAAAGGGAAATCCCTTCTGAGACACATAGTTACCAGGAAAGTGAAGCATATCAGGGTTCATGTTGGGTGATTTAATTGTGAATTAAATCCCTGTCATTAATTGTCAACTCGAGGTTCATAGAAATGACGAGGTATACCTCTACTATATGTACTAGGTGCTTATTTATTAGAATATATTAATCTAGTGCAATTAAAACTAATTTACAAAGTTAATTAAATCAAATCAATTCAATCCAAACCAAACCAAACATAAAGAAATTGAAATCACACTTGCATAAAGGAAATCACACTTGCAGAATTGAAATCACACCACACTTGCATAATTGAAAATCACACTTGCAGAATTGAAATCACACTCACACCTGCTGAAATGGAATCACACTTTCTCAAAGGAAAAACACACTTGCATAAAATGAAAACACACTTGTTGAAAATAAATGAAATAAAACATCTACATTATGTTACCAATATGTACAGAGGTGTGTAAACTATGGTTGATGGGGTCCCTCCATTCCTCAGCAAGAACACTGAACAATTATCACATCTTGGAGACCAAACTATCAGTATGTATTTCACAAAACGAAGTTACAATATATTACAAGAATTCCCTCTCCTCACTTTAGAGATCACATCTTGGATGGAACTTGGAACCTCCAACTAGCAACTAACACTAACACTAACACTTAACCACTAGCTACTAACTCTTTGTATGAAGGGCGCATTCCTATTGATACAAAAATTAAGAATAACTATTCAATAGATATATATCCTTAGATCTATCCTAAATCCACTTTTATCTCTTATGGTCACAACCAATCTCCTAAAAATGTAAGGTACAAATCCTCTCAAAATCTCTCATCCATGTTTCTTCTCATTTGAATATGCATAGTTAATGATCCACATCTTCTAAAATTATTCCACAAATCCTCATGAGTTGGAATTTAATATTCGAATTTGTGGTTGGGTGGCCATGTAGGACCCTATTAGAATCACCAAGTAAGCCTACAATATCACAAAGCTCATAACACTTTAAGATATATATGAGAATATGTTAATTTCCTTACATTTAATCACAAATTCACTTATAATACTTAAAATCAATGACTTGGAAAATAATAATGATAAAACCATGTAATGATGAAAATGGTTACTTAGTATAAGGTTATGGGGCTATAGAGTTACGAAATGAGGGTGAAATGATGGAAATGAAGGTGAAAGTGGATGACATTTTGGAGACCCAACATACCCTCCAACTAAAGATTGCATGTCCTCATGCAACTATTGCACTGATTCCCTTAATCATAAGTTGATCTTCTTGAAAGATTTTTCTTCTATATGAGTTTTGTCTTTGTATTGATTCTCTTTTAACTTTGCATAATCATATCATTTGAAAATTTTATTCTTTTTGCAAAGTGTACTTTGAAATACATTTGATTACAACATATATTTTTTTATGGTTGGTTCTTGTGTGACAACCAAAGTTTCATGGGTATTAGTTCTTGTGTAACAATACTTTTGTTATTTTTGTTGCATCAAAATACTTGAAAACATTAAGAATTCATTTTTAAGTCCCATAGTGACTATCAACTGTTTAATGTGATCATCAATTGATCATTGCAAAACATATAAACTTTTTTGAATTAAAATGCAATAATAGTTGGTTTGGGAAAAATATGTTGGTTAGGATGAAATGAAATGTGACATGTGGCATGAAATATGAATATATCTCCCCCCCAACTTAAGGTGTTTTCAGTTTTTGGAAAATGAAAAAGGGAATACAAATGTGGTAAGAAATTTTCTAAAATCACAATTTTAGCATTTAAGGAATTACATGATTAAAGATTAAAAAATTACATACCTTCACTTACCTAAAAAGTGGACAAGTTATGTATATTGAAGAGTGTGGCTGGTGCTACTGGATCATGGGGTATGAAGTAAAAGAATGTGATATGCTTTTTCTTTCTCTTGGTTGTATGAATTGAGGATGAGATTGGAATATTTATTACTACGGTTGCTGAATTGAGTCCTCTTGTAAACTGATGAAATCATGTAGTCTTCATTCATTCCCACTCAGTGGCATAATTTTGATCTATGTGAATAAATGTTTAGTGTCGAACATAGATAATTAATTATTAGATTACTGGCCATTATGAATGCCATTAACCAACACAAGACTACTCACCATTAATATTAATGAGAGTCAAGATGCCTAAGTACATCTTACTAGGTACGAATAGATGTGTCAAAGTCGAGTCACCTAGAAGATCCGACAAACATGGGACATTGATGTATTCCCATTGTTTATTGGTGAGAGAACTTTCCATTAAGGCATGTAAGACTCAAGGTACTTGAAAAATCTTTGGTATTGATCTCAGATGATGTGTTACAGTCGATGGGTCAAGACTTGTTAGAAGGGAGACCTTAAAGAATCCTCGATCATCTAATGTGAGTATGAAATAATAATTTGAAGAACTATAGATGGGAAATTTGCATTGAAGCAAGGTTTATTTGAAAGAGAGGAAAAGGAAAATGGGGTGACTCAGCTTTGTAAGGGAGCTTAATGACTTTATTTTTGCGTTAAGGGTGAGTGAAAATGAGGTAGGAAAATATGAATTTGCAAAGGGAAATGAATTTTTTGTAGTAGAGATATGGACAATTATGGATCGACTGCAGGCTTAGAATGTGTAGCAATGGTAAAATTGGTATGTGTTTAGTAGATATAGTGTAGTGGATCTAATTTAACATTGAATTATCATGCTCTTCTAAAAGAAACTTGGTCTTTAAAAAGGTACTCGTGCATATAGTGATCTTCTTTCATCGTCCTGGAACCTGCAAAAAATAGCAAAATTTTTGCAATAAAATGTAATACTATCGAGAGAGAGATGATTAATTTCTCTTCATCTGATATATACAAAAGAAAAACTTAGAAATAATACTAATAAAACAAATTCAAGGACGAAGAATTAAATGCACTTTTACCTGATTGAAAAGAAGTACCATGGATCACCTGTTATTGTTTTGTTGGTGACTTCTTCATTGTGTTTCTAACCAATTTTGAGCTTGAGACATCTCCTCCACACACTTAATGCTTCATCAATAGACCATAAACCAAATTTGCACAGCTACTGAATTGTGTTGATTCTGCAGCTACCAAAAATCTGGATCGTTGCATTGCCTTGTCATTTTTAAAACTTGCATTTAGACTCAGATGGTGGTTTGTCAATTATTTCAGTTGGGTTTTTAATATTTGCAAGTTTTTATGAAATTCTACAAATTTTTCTTTTTCTCTAGCACTCCACCCTTTCCCATGATCTCATGGATCAAGAAAATGCTCAAAATTCAAAATTATTGGATCATCTTGAAACCAATGCCAAAGTGTAGATCTCGTTTCTCTGAATCCAACACAATTTATTTCACTAAAATCCGACTTTGGATGCTCCCAGAATCACATTCTGTTCGTTTTAGGAAACAAGTAAGAAAATGAATTTTGGGTTGCAGGAATGCCCAGTCAGCAGTCCGTACGCTGACTGGGTCATGACATGGCAAGTTTGATTGGATATTCATTGGCCAATTATTTATTGACACTTGGCACTATTTTACTAGTTGACACGTGGCTATTTTTATTAGTTCATGGTTTGTTGTGGTGGGGCAACAAAGAAGTGTTACGAGGACCAACCAATGGTCTCCTTGGGGTGGGCCAAAATTCTTTGTAGGGTCAAATAACCCTCCATGGGAATTGAAACCATGACCTCCAAACTACCAAAATATCTCTTTACCAACTCAACTGACCATGTTTCTTGTTAAAATAACTCGCAAACATTTATTTAAAGTTTTAACGCGCGCCATTTGGGGGAGGGGATCGGGCTAAGGCCTATCCCATAGTCCTCCAACACCATAGAATGATATGCAGGGGCCAAGGACTAGACCTTAGCTCGACCCACGGTTCCATGAAAACCTCATATGACCAACGCTTAAAGGATAAAGGTCTGCAATAGATGAATTTGGATTAGCCCCTAATTTTCGACACCTGATGTGGTCACATGGCACCGCATGACCGTGATATTCGGAATTAGGGGCTAAATGTGGATTTTAATCGTCTTATAATTTTGAACGCTGATCGGGAATGTAGGCCATGTTTGAATGCAATGTTCATGTTCGGGGTGCACAGGATGGGTTTAAGTCGAATTGTAGGATTATTAACAACATAATTGGGTAGAAACTTAAAACAATGATATTTTACTCAATTTTTAGCCAAATGAGGTGCAAAAAGAGTTAAAACAAGGGGTTTTTGACATTGATGGATCCATTGGAGACATTATTTTTTCTGTTTTATCTTTATAAAAGCCTATAATTATATTTTTGATTATGAATTTAGATCTCTTATCCAAATTTTATTGCAAAAATTTAAAACTAACTTGGTTCAATTTTCTTTTCTGATCTTCCAGGTCACAGAGAGCACAAGAAGAGAGCATACTTAGCAATATTGAAACTCTTTATTCAAAAACAAAGAAAAAGGATTCGATTTCTAACTTCAAATTGTGGCTTTCAAAACTCTATTTGTCTCTTTCTTCTCAGATATTCATTTTCTTTCTACATACTCCTACAAATGATTAGTGAGTTGGGTGGATCTCACTGCACCACCAATAAATAAAATTGGAAATAAAATTAAATCTAACTTTAAAAACATAAAAATAAACACATTACCAAACTTGGTTTTATTCATTGATTCTATCCTACGATGCTCTATTGGAAATAGAAGAATTGTTTCAAGTGTATGCATATTTCCAGTGTAACCATGTGCATAACACGAGTAAAAAGACATTCATACTTAATTTTGAAAAATATACATTAAAACACATCAAAACATGAAAAACCAGTTTCTTACAATCAAGAAATAAGGAAGAATGGAAGAGTGATGTGACTTGATCCTTGATTAGAACCATCTTTTAATAAGGTCATGACATTCCTGATTCCTTTCTTGGTTTAGATCACATTGCATATCCTCCTTTATTATTCATTCCTCAATATTAGATTCCATTAGTTTCTCCTCATCAAAAGTATTGCATGATTATTTAATCTCTCCAACAAATTGACAAGAGGAATCAAAAGAGACTTGAAGATCCTCTTGTGGAGCTGGATAGATAGACAAGTTTCTGTATGCAGTTAAAATAAACTCTTCCTGAGAGGCAAATATCCTAGCTATTGCTACGATTCGAGAAAGTTCTCAGAAGAACATTCTAAAAACTCTTAATTGTCTATGACTTACTCCAACTGATTCATAATTCCTGTCGTGCACACAGATTAGTACAAAGTATTGAAAATGATTGAAATCTAATATCCAAAATGATTTTAATATGATTTTAAACATGCATTTAAAAATGAATGCAACTATAATGAGTTGTCTAAACTTTCAAAATAAACACCTATGTATACCTCCCCAACAACGGTGCCAAAATGTTGGGTGATTTAATTGTGAGTTAAATCCTTGTCATTAATTGTCAACCCAGGGTTCGTAGAACTGACAAGGTGTACCTGTACTATATGTACTAGGTGGTTATTTATTAGAATATATTAATATAATGGAATTAAAACTAATTTACAAAGTTAATTAAATTGATTCAATCCAAACCAAACCAAACATAAAGAAATTGAAATCGCACTTGCATAAAGGAAATCACGCTTGCTTGAAAATGAAATAACACTTGCATAAATGAAATCACACCACACTTGTATAAATGAAATCACACCATACTTGCATAATTGAAATCACACTCACACCTGCGGAAATGAAATCACACTTGCTGAAAATAAATGAAATAAAACAACTACACTATGTTACCAATATGTACAAAGGTGTGCAAACTGTGGTTGATGGGTGCCCTCCATTCCTTAGCAATCACACTGAACAACTATCACATCTTGGAGATCAAAGTAGCAGTATGTATTTCATAAAATGAAGTTATATGATATTACAAGTATTCTCTCTCCTCACTTTACAAGTCACATCTTGGATGGAACTTGGAACCTCCAACTAGCAAATAACACTAACACTAACACTTAACCACTAGCTACTAACTCTTTGTATGAAGGGTGCACTCCTATTTATACAAAAATTAAGGATAACTATTTAGTAAATATAGATCCTTAGATCTCTCCTAAATCCACTTTTATCTCTTGTGGTTACAACCAGTCTCCTAAAAATGTAAGATACAAATCCTCTCAAAATCCTCTCATCCATGATTCTTCTCCTTTGAATGTGCATAGTTAATGATCCAAATATTCTACAATTATTCCATAAATCCTCATGAGTTGGAATCTGAAATTCGAATTTGTGGTTGGGTGGCCAAGTAAGACCCTTCTAGAATCTCCAAGTAGGCCTACAATATCACAAAAATCATAACACTTTTAGATATATATGAAAATATATTAATTTCCTAACATTTAATCACAAATTCACTTATAATACTTAAAATCAATGGCTTGGAAAATAATAATGACAAACCCATGTAATGATGAAAATGCTTACTTAATGTAAGGTTATGGGGCTATAGAGTTACATAATGAGGGTAAAATGATAGAAATGAAGGTGAAAGTGGATGAGATTTTGGAGACCCAACAATTCATATGAAGAACCTACACAAACCTAAGGTGAGACATTGCATGACATTAAGCAGAAATGCTGAAAAAGTGAAGATTCGAGATGTTTGAGAACTCTAGCATAAGATATTGGGTCATCTACACCATGGTGCCTTAAAAATCATGCAAGAAATTACCACCGGTCTCCCTAAAGGCTCTCTTGACCAGCAGGATGTCTATAAGGGCTGCACATTGGGGAAGTATGTCAAATCCACTTGCCATGACCGAGAGAGCAGAGACAATGCAATCTTGGAGTGAGTCCACTCTGATGTTTGTGGACCCTTTTCTACATCCTCCACTGCAAAACATAAGTACTATGATATTTTATTGATGATTTATCTAGAAAATGTTGGATCTTCTTCATGGGGAAGAAGGATGATGTTTTCTCAAAATTTGTTGAATTCAAGGCGTTGGTTGAGAAGGAGATTGGGAATAAGGTGAAGGCTCTCAAGAGCAATAATGGAGGTGAATTTGTTTCGCATGCCTTCAATTGTTTATGTGCAAAATAATGTATTCAAAGGGAATTGATATTACCCCATAACCCACAACAGATTGGGGTAGCTGAGAGGAAGCACATGAGCACAATGGGAGAAACAAGGGTTATGTTGCATGATTAGGGGTTTCCATTGCATCTATGGGTAGAATCATGCAACACAATAGTCTAGTTGTGGAACCAAAGTCCTAATAGAATAATTGGCATGATCACACCGAGGAAACTTTCTTTGGGAGAAAGCCTAATGTGTCTCATTTCAGAAATTTTGGAGCTTCAGTTTATTTCCATGTCTCCAAGGATTCGAGGAAGAAACTTGAGCCTAAAACAGAGTTGGGAGTTTTTGTAGGATAAACTAAAAGTCCACATAATTATCGAGTATATTTTGCTTCACTGAGGATGACAACTGTGAGGAGAGATGTCAAGTTCAATGAGGAGAAGACTATGAGATGCTCTCTGGAATGAGAGACGAGTATTCCATCGGAGAAAGAGATTTTAGCTCCAAAGGAGGAGCTTTAGGATGAGGTTAAGGAGTTTTTGGAGTATCCACATTCACAGGAGTAGACATGAGGTTGAGTGGAGGGTCCCACTCAACCAGAATATTCCCAAGAGGGGAGAAAGAGAAGCAGAGAAGCTGATATATTGTTGCAAGATGCAAGGGAGAATGTGGTAGAACCCACATCACAGCGCAGAGAGGAGGTCACCTGATAGCTACATTGGTTACATGGCTCTCGTGACAGATCTCATTGAGACAGATCCTTCTTCATTTGAGGAAGCAATATCTCAACTTGTTTGGGTTTATTCCATGGTGGAAGAATATGAATCCATCATGAAGAACAATGTATGGGAGATGGTGTCAAGAATAGAAGGGAAATCAATTGTTGGTTCAAGATGTATCTACAAAGTGAAGCATGAAGATGACAGGAGGATCGAGAAGTATAAGGCCATATTTGTGGCTAAAGGATTCTCTGAGATAGAGGGTGTAGACTATGAGGAAAATTTTGCACCATTTGCAAGATATTCCTCAATTAGATCAATTTTAGCATTGGTTTCACAGATGGGGTGGAAAATCCACCAAATGGATGTGAAGACCACCTTTCTCAATGACGTTGTTGAGGAGGAGATTTATATAGATCATCCAGAAGGATTTGAGACATATGATCGAGAGTCACATGCATGTAGACTCAAGAGAGAATCCTATGGTCTCAAACAAGCGCCCCAAGCATGGTACACTCAGATCGATAGTTATCTCAGTGGATTGGGCTTCACCAAAAGTGAAGAACATGCAAACCTCTATCACATTGTGGTAGATGGTAAGTTTCTTGTTCTTGTTTTGTATGTTGATGATTTAATAGTGACAAGTGATGAGTAGCAAATGCACTCTTGCAAAGAGGATCTTGCAAGGGAATTTGAGATGAAATACATGGGCCTCATGCGTTACTTCCTTGGGCTAGAAGTATGGCAAGGTGATGAGAAATTATTTGTGTCTCAGGGGAAGTATGCCTCTAATATACTTTAGATATTTCACAAGGAGAGTTGTAAACCAAATGAGTCAAGATATGGTGAGGCCTACCAAGCTGTATAGGAAGGTAGTAAAGCATGTGTTATGGTACTTCAGAGGCACTACCAACTATGGACTATGGTACAAGAGGATAGAGAGAGTAATGCTTCAAGACTTCACTGATGTAGATTGTGCAGGAATTCCATCACATAGGAAAATTAGTTCAAGTGCTATCTTCAGTGTTTGGTTGAAAACTATTTCCTAGTACAACAGGAAGTAGATGTCTGTGGTGCTCAGCTCGGCAGAGGCTAAATACATGGCTACAAGTCAAACAACATGTGAGACTATATGGATGAGGAAAATACTTGTGGGAATTTTCAGTTAGGAAATGGATCCGACAATGATATATTGTGATAATCATAGTTGCATTAAGATCTCTGAGAATTCGACATTTCATGACATGTCCAAGCAAATTGATATCTAGTATCATCATTTGCGGGACTATGTGCATAGGAGAATTATGTTGCTACAACACATTCCAACTGAGGCGCAATATGTTGACATCTTGATAAAGGCATTGTTAAGAGGTAAATTTTAATTCCACATGTGCAAGATAAGGGTGGTGAAAAATACCTCTCTTGCTAAGAGGGAGTGTTAAAAAAATGTATCAAGAAAGACTCAATTAGACTTTAGCCTTAGTCAAATTGAGTAAATTGAATGTCCACATCAACAGAAGAACTTGGAGGAAGTTAACTAGTGTGACATGGATCTTTTCACTCAGTTAGCTCAGTAAATTCAAGTTAGAGGGCTTGGAGTTCAGTTTTACATGTGTGATTGCTAAATTTTAGTAATCCAGTTCAGTGATTTTCAGTTGTATTTAGTTAAATAACATCTAACTATTGATAGAGTTTGTTGAAGGTTAGTAGTGCAGTGGGAAAATAGTCTAACTCAAAGATCTATGAGTTAACTAATCAATTAACCTAAAATAGCTAGTGCATGTAAGGAATTTGAGTTCCCCAGCTGAAGTGGAGATGAAAAGGCAATGTAATATCATTTGTAGACTATTTTTGAGTGTACGAGTGTTGTATGAGTCAGAATATCAATCCTTTTGAATTACGTAATCAATTTGGAGGAAATTCCTATATTTTCGGGCTAATTTCCCCATGATTTGCGCAAGGAAATAGGTGTCTTGGTGAGAAAATAATTGGCTAAGTGTTGGCCAGAGTTTCACATTGAGCAGGGAGAAAAAATATTCTTTTGTAGGTTGAGCTCAGAGCAATTGCATTCTTTTGTAGGTTGAGCTCAGAGCAATTGCAATATTTTCTCCGTTCAAATAATTAATGCAAAGAGGCTTGAGGGGTTTTTTTCTAGTTGGGTTCCCCTAGAAATTAATATGTATTTGTGGTTTTGTTTATTGCATATCTATGCATGTTGTTCTAAATCATGGTTTCCATTCCATATATCAATAGAGTAGAATTTTGTCTCTTGTTTTTCAGTTTGAAATCTTGAGCAGTTGCATTTTCTATCAAAATTTTTACATAAAAGCACCAAGGATGCATACATAACTAAAAGTAGTGTGAGGAGTTGAATGCATAGAACACCAGTGCCTAAAATGTATACTGCCTCTATGTGTATATATTATAGAAAATTCCCTAGGGCATTCTTTTAATGAATGACACCAGGGAAAGCAAAAAAATATTGCAGACCTAATGCTTTTACTTAAACTCGTAGCGTTGATGCATATAATTTGTATAAAGCACCAATGCACTACTGATATAAAAGATTGAGCGTTATTAATTTGAATAATGCATCAGGGCTGGAAATAATATTTTGTAGCACTAGGGTGTTGGTTCTATGAAATCATTGGTGATTTAAGAACTACAATGCACCATGGCGTTAAATGAAAACAATACTAGTGATTAAAGAATGAAATGCCCTGATATTGTCATTTTCATAAAAGGCACCGACCATGTAAAAAAATGTCGTAATGATGCTTTTATATAATATAATGCACCGGTGTGTGTTTATGTTATGGATGCAATGGTTTTTGTATGAGATTTTACCTTTTTTGGAAACATCAATTTGTGACAGTGCCATTATTGTAATTTTTTAAATCTGTTATTCATCGAAAAATCAACATATATCTTATAACAATATTCGTGTAAATTAAATTTGATCAATGCATTTGTGTCAGATTTCACATCTCTTCATTATAATATTTAATGGTCCATATGTTTAATCAGTGGTGTAACATGTCACAACGACTTTGGATAACACAATAAAATAAATTAAAATTTATTTTATTACATATCAATAAGAGGCTCTTTGTTATGAAAAATGGGATTGTTATTGGTAACCCCTTGTTCTTCAATTGGGACACTATGTCCATTACATTAAACAAAATGTTTGATTTTCACAGACAATTATTTAAAAAAATATTACAACTTGCATTGATATCCAAACAAATCATCATTCTTCACTGGAACTATTGTTAATGCTTGAGCTACTTCCATGACTTGGGTTTTTTGGATGAATGTTTTGTTGATTGCATCGATTATTTCCTCTTGATCTTGTTCCATCTACAAACATATAAATAAAGTGTAATGAGTGTATCTACATTGGTGAGAATAATGAGAATTGAAATAAACAATATACATAAATGTAAATAAAATAGAAATGTACCATAGCAAGAAGTGACTCATGAATTGTACACATGGTTTCATAGCCAATTCGCATGCCTTGTTGTAGCAACTCTTCTGTTGGCGTAGCTCCATAATTTGTTCCCTGCAAGTTTTATACCCCATAATAAATGATCAATTTAATATAAAGGAATTTTTATTCTATTAATTATAAAATCAAAGAAGTAAAACAGTATAGATACAAATTCCATAATTAATTTTTGATATTCCAACATATACTCATAACCCATATTTAACTCATTGTCAATCAATTCTTTTGATGATTCTTCTTTGTATGTTAGCACCTATTTGAAGACATTCAAGGATCGTTGCTGTAAAACAACTTAAAAAATACAAAAATGAAACCTTGTGTTGTTATAAGGAAATATAAAAAATTACTCACAAACATTGATATCAACCATGTTCTTCCTTGTTGTCATGTTTTATGTGCTAAAGGAATTCCATTTTGTTTTCTTTTCTGTAAGAAAATACTTGAAAATTAAAATTTAATGCTAAATTATTTATCTATATGTACAAAGTCAATCATGATTACATTCATTTGAAGCATGTTGTTGTTGAGATGACTTCTCTTGTAATGCAATTATGTCCATTTCTTTGACCATTTCCTTGTACACGTTTTTGGACATTCCTACTGGCATGTTTCTTGAAAAGTATATTGTTACTTGACAACTTCTCGGACATTTTTTATCAATATACAACCTGTACCATTCAATACATAAGGCATTAATTTATTTATTTTACATAAATCAAATAATTTTCAGCCAAAAAGAGCTCTGGTAATCGGTGCAGTTATTTGAATAAATGTATCAGTGCATTTAATTTACAAAAAAAATAAGGGCATTGAATTGTTCAACACCGACATCCAAAATTATTATTTTTAAATAATTTTAAATTATGACAGTGTGATTTCTAAAGATAAAATTATCTCCATCACTTAACGATGCTATTTTTCTAGAGGCGCACCAATGCATTATATTACACTAGTAGCAATGATAAACATATTGGACAAGGACGACAGTATTCAGTGCGATATATAATGATAGAAGCACTGCCAACACCGATCTGTTATATTACACAGGGCATACCGTGAAACATATGTTGTTTTTTTAAAAAATGGATAGGGCCGACATGGTTTGGATCTAATTCAATAAGTCATCCCCCTATTTTACATCTCAAATCGCCTATATATAGTATGTACACATACCAATTAAATATAAAATGCCTAAAATGAAAAACCATAATTGTGAAGTGGTAGAGAGAGTTAAACCCTAAGTTGAAATTTTGAAATCACATAAGCAAGAAGAAGCGAGGGTTTAAGGTCAATATTACTATTATTATTATTATTATTTTTCTTTTTCCGAATTTCAATTAAATCTAAATAGGAACAAAGATTGCAAAAATTTTTGCTAAATGTTTTATAATAAAGGGTTTTTAATTTTTTAATTTTTTTGTTTTTATATTTTTATTTTTTCTAAATTTATTTTTATTTTTAATTTTTAATTTTTATTTTTTTTTATTTTTTTTTTCAATTTTGAATAAATCTAATAGAAATTATAAAAAAATTACACAGTAAAATTTAAAATTTTTGTTATGCAAGGTTTTGAGTGAATCGCTATACCTTTCAATTTTGATATTTCTATGGTTTCAAGATATTTTGCTACTTCACAATGCTCCCAATGTGTCTGTCTTGCAAATGATGTATCTTTTTATTAAACCTTAACAAAAATTGTAAAAATATGTATTAGTAAAATCAACAATACAATCTAACTTTTTTATTAAGCACGGTTTTGAGTGAATCACCATATACCTTTAAGCTTCCGATCTTCTGAATAATGATGTTGTTCCAAAGTATTCTGCCACCGCACAATGCTCTTGGTATGCCTCTCTTGCAAATCACACCCTTGAAACTTTGAGAAAAATAATGAAATAGTGAATAACATTTTTATTATTTAAAATACTTTAAGAAATTAGATTTTGAAAAATCAATTTGGCAGAAATTTTTCTAAACGCACCAACATGATAGATTTTTTTTTTTTTTTCAAAATCTTGAAATGGTGCGGTTAATATTTTAACAAAACAATGTGGTTTATATTTAAACGCATTGGTGTTGTAATTGTTATAAGAGCACCGACATGGTAGAATTCATTTTTGTTTTTGAAATCCTAGAAACAGGTGTGGATCATTGCTATTTTTATTTAAACACATCAGTGTTGTTAAAAGAGCATCAATATGATAGAATATTTATTTATTTATTTTTGAAATGTTGGAAACCGATGTGGTTATTATTTAACAACTCGGTGTGGTTATTATTTAAATGCATCAGTGCACTTTGTCTTGATAAAATGATCGGTAGGGTTTAAAAGCTATCCAAAACTTTATTTTCACATAAAATGACATATGCATCTCAAATTATCCTTTAGAATGCATCCAAATGAGTTACAGTAGTTCATAGTATATATTTTATGCTTAAAGTCACCTCTTTCTTGATAAATGGTTTGAAAACTATATTGAAATTTAGATTGTGGTTATATGGTTCTTGAAATTAATTTAAGATATGTACAAAAAAAATTATTTTTGATTTTTCTCAAATGCAGGGAGAAAATCTCATAATATCAAATGGCTAATTCTTCAAATTCTAGCTCGTTCCATATTGTTGAACAAAGTCCTTCACAAAGTTCTCCCTTTCCATCTCCAATAAGTTCAAATTTTATTTATATTTCAATTATCTAATTGATTTTTTTTTTTAATCCATGTCAATTTGAATAAAAATGTATCCAAATTTGTAGGATCCTGATTCATAATCGAGTTCAGATGTAGAAAATATTCCTCCATTTCAAAAATGTCAGAAGCTCTTATTAGGAGTAACATATCGCAAGCAGTTGGTAGATGAAAATGGACAACCACTTCACCTTGCCAATTGGAACATGGCATCTTCCAACCGCAATCCTGGATCAACGATGGTAATAATTGTTTGGTATAATGTAATTTCAATAAACCAATTGCATTGATGTGCTTACTAATATCATTGATGTACTAATGTTCAATATTTTTTGAAATTAGGATTCTAGTGATGATGAGTGACCCACCTACCATCTTCCAGTGCACCCCACTACAACATCAAATCAAGAGAAGGTTGCATTAAAAACAAGAATCAGAGAGGAAGCATACAAAGAATGGTTGAATCAACCATATATTCAATTCCCACTATGTCCAGATTCACCAATGAGGAATGGCTACAATAATAGTAGTTCTTTTGTACAGGCCAATCACTTCAATCTCAGCTGTACCAATCCCACCTACCCGCCTGGGGAAAGAGCTGAGACAAGCTTAGAGCGATACGGAACATTGACCTACCTCCGCTTACCCTTATCGCTACGGAACAATATCTTTCTTTTCACTACCTGCTGCTACAACTAGAAATATGCATGGTTGTTCTGATACGTTCATGTGTGACTATTGAGAGGAATTGAATCTTGAATGATGACGTTGGCAATCATAATTTGGAAACAGAGGAAATCAAATAGAGGTTGGTATGGATGATTACTTACGGGATATGACTGCCACGAAGGAAATGTTGTTAGATGCATTCCAGGACAATGAGTTAGGGGATGATGTGTATATCATTGATACCTTATTCGAAAGCCTCAAATCGGCTTCCACCACCACTCTCTTTAGACCTGGCTGCAAGGCAAAGTCTACTCAGTTGGGGATAATGATGTTCTTGTACAACTTGAAAGTAAAGTTTGGCACATCAAATGCATTTTTCTCAACAATATTGAGGTAATTCACCTGCATGATCGATAAAGTCCCTTATACTTTGAGAATTCTTGTCACACAATCATCATTAAAAATGGTCCACTTTATGAACGTTAAGTATTGACATTGGATAATTATATTCCCCACCAAATGCATGTTATTCAAATGTAAGGTTATTCTGAGTGATAATGTCTTACCGGGTAATTACAAAGAGGCAAACCAGTTGTTGAAAATGTTGGGTGTTAAGTACATATCATATCATTCATGTCCAAATGATTGTATTCTATATAGATGATAATATGCAGAAAAAGAGATATGTCTAAAATGTGGGCATGATAGGTCTCATAAATAAAAAATGGGTAAATCACATGGTCATCCTCATAAGATATTGAAACACATGCCTATAATGTCAAGGATTTAAAGGCTCTTTCGTTGCGAAGAATTAGCTATGTTGCAAGGAGGGCATGCCTCACAAAGAAGTGAGTTGGGAGTTATGCGAATCCTAACATATTCAATAGCCATGAAGCATATAGAGGATACATGGCCTAAGAAATTCAAGGATGAAGTATGAAGTCTATGAATCAACATAGCCATGGATAGCATCAACCCATATTCCCTCCAAAATATCAACTATTATGTTTGGCCTGTAGTAGTGATCAATAACAATAACCCCCCACAGTTGTCCAAGAAGGAAGGAACATCTTATGTTGGGTCTCATAGTCCTTTAGAAGACAAGTGAAGAATATGGATGTCTACTTACAACCATTAGTAGATGAACTAAAGGAATTATGGGAAGGGATACATGTGTACGATGTATCAAGACCCGTCGCAACAGAGAGAAGTTTTACATTGTATGGCATATGTGCTTACACCATACATGATTATCCAGGATTAGGAGTTTAATTTGGTAAATTACATTATTATTGAATTGTTTATATATGTAACAATATCGTTTCACATATTAATTTATTCATTGCAATTGTTCTGATATTCATGGTCGCGAACATGCCCTATATACAATAATTTCACACGTCTTGTAACAAAAGGGTATCATGGATTTAAATGTTGTGGACCTTCTCTGAAGGCTAGGTGGTTTGACCACCTACAAAAGTTAGTGTATGGCTGCTCTAGGGTATTCCTCCCAGAAGAACACTGCTGCAAAAGAGAAACATCCACTTTCAATGGTAAACTAAAGAGAACCCAAAGGTCCTCAATAATGACATCAACTGAATGGATTAGAGCATATGACAGGGAGAAGGAGATCGAGTTTTCAGAAATGATCATTTCAAATGGGGAGACTATGTTCGATGATCCTAAATTATTCGACACCTATGTTGATAAATTTCCTGTTGGGATGAAAAGGAAATTTGTCTTTTATGAGCTCCCTTATTGGGAGCATCTTAAGATTTCCCACTTACCAGATCCCATGCATATATTTAAAAATGTTTCATCTTCTTTATGGAGGCACATATCATCGAAATAAAATGACACATTAACTTTTAGAAGAGATCTTATTTCTTCAAAAACTAAAAAGAAACATTGGCTAAGACAAGAAACTAGAGGACAGGCTGGTCCGTGTTGGTCTTTCAAAGAAGGTGATGTCCCATGGATTTAAAAAAATATAATATTTCTTTGGCAAAGAAGGTTATAATGAGTGTGAGGGTGCCTTCCTTATATCGGTCTTCACTACGATGTTGCTTCACTATGGAAGACCATTTGTTGGGCTTGTAATCACATGATCATTTGAACCTTCTAAGAGTATGTATGTCAAAAACATGATTTTATTATTTTTATTTTTATTTTTATGAAATGGGACATTTTATAATTAATTTTTGTATAATGTACTATTTACTGTGCAGTGTCATTATCCTCTGCTTGTGTGTGGGTGTGTGAATCATGACTTCCCCCAAGACCTACGATGTGCCATATCTAAATTATCTTCATTTGTATGTTGGATCACATCAAAGGAGATTCATATGGATAACATTCCACATTGGCGCCAAGAGATAGCTAAGATTGTTTGTATGTTTGAGAAGGAACTACCGATGAGTTTCATGGACTTGCAAGTTCATCTCCTAATTCACCTAGTAGATGAGATTGAATTAGTTGGGGTGGTTTCTTGCCGTTGGATGTTCTTCTTAGACAAGTACATGAAGAAATATAAAGGTTTTGTTCAAAAAAGGGATAAATCTAAGGGGTCTATGGCAAAGGGGTATATACCATATGTGTCTTTCTATTATTCGAGTGAGTACATCAAGAAGATTGACAACACACTAGGTGTGGAAATTTGGGATGACGAAAGGGATGAAGACAAAAGAGAAGGGGGGCTTGTCCAAATGAATTGAAAGAGGCACATGACAAAGAGTAAGTGGCTTATCATTTTTCAAATTTCTACACAGTAACTATTCACACTGAACTTCATATTAATGCATATTTTGGTCTCATACATCCTATATATGTTGGTTTGATTTCGTCAGTGAATTCAAAAATTGAAGGCATCAACAAATTCATTCTTTATAATATGGAAGTGACACAACCATGGGTCGCATTGTGTAAGCATAAGAGGAGGAAATGGGATAGTGTCAGGAAAAACTTCAAATGGTTGAATGATAGAAGTGTGCTCTATTTGATCATTTAAAATAAAATATGTCAATGAAATGCCCTAAGAGTTGGGTTGCTAATCAAGTCAGAGAGAAATATGGTGCATCTGGTCATTACCTGTGTGCTGAAGAGGATGTGTTAAACATAGGGATTGGGTGTAGTAACTTGGTAATAATATCTTTCTGTACATTTTTAACTTCATACTACACCTTTGAATTGTAACATATATATTTTATATTTTTAATTATTTTTGGGTTATTAGCCACATGACACTGTTATTTTTTCACTTTTTTATAGGTGCATTTGTTCCCATCTATGTGGGCATATGGACATCATTTTCACACAGAAGATGTCAATGATGGATGCATGACACAGGACTGTGGAGTGGAAGTCAAGGTTGACAAATTTAATCATGCTAGCCACCATAATCAAAACCTAATACAAGGGACGTTAGGTTACATCAGAAAGATACAAGAGATCACTCATGTGGGTTTCTCTGCATTCCAACGTGTTATTTTTAGGTGCAAGTGGTGGGAAACTTTTGATCAGAATAATGTAAAGGAATATCATGATAGTGGGTTGATATCTATCAGCTCTAGAAAGATGTGGCATGAAGCTAGGGAGCCTTATCTTTTCCTAGAACACTGCAATCATGTGTTTTTTTACTTATATGTCTTGGATAAGGATTGGCAGCCCATATTAAGACATGACCCTAGATCATAACATATTTTTAGAACAACAGTGTTATCATGCTAAGCGAGGAAGATAATCAAGGTGATGACAATGAAGAGTGATATGTACTTGTGTTATTTCATCATTTATACTATTTTTGTATGTTTTTGTTTTCTTGATTTCACTAATTATATTGTTTTTTTATTCTTCTTGCAGGCATTTTATATAATTGGTAAGATTCACAAATGTTTTTACATGTTTATTTTGTAGTGGAAACATTTTTACACTTAAAACTAAGTATTTCCAATTGTGTAATTTATAATTTAAAAATTAAAATTTTAACATACTTGCTTAATGTGTTTAAATCTAATTTACAATAGACTTCTTCTATAATCTTTGCATATACATCATGATAGATCAAAAGATTGTAATTCTAAGCATGAGATATCAATTTATAACTATATTTTATTAAGATATCAAGCTAAATATACTCATATTATCTCCTTTCTCAAATGACATTGTGAGTATCAAGCTAAAACAACTCACAAAGTGATAAAACGTGGAGAAGGGAAATCATTTTTGTGTTATATATGTGTACTAAAAAGGTTACTACAACCATTGTCAAAGTTTTTCAATATTTTCACTATGCAACATATTTCCATAAATATAAATTGAGTTTAAAACATGGTGTACAATCTATGATAATAAGGATTCAAGGTCACAATCCTTCTCAAATAGGAAAATGAGAAGAATATAACCAAAATGAGAAAATAGTGAATTTAGAAACAACATTGAAGATTTATTCTAGATTTAGATACTTATTGGTTTATTAATTAGTTCACATGTTTTTTCTTCTTGTTTATTTCAAAATAAATATAAATCATGTAGTGATAACTCTATGAGGACTTTAACAATGAAAAAATTGTGTATTAATATGTAAGATTAAATTCTTGACATGAGAGGTAAAGTCATGTTTACTATATTTAAATTCCAATTCTTACAACATTATGTAAACTAAAAGAAGGTCTTATGCATATATAAAATGTTGATTACATCTTTTTATGGACCATAAGAGGAACAAATGGGCTTACATGGATGCATGAGAGGTTTTAATTTCTTCTTCCTGGATGATGGAACATTTTTGAGTTGTCTTTCCAATGGTAATTATAAATAAAAGTTGAATTAATAAATATTTTATGGCTAAGAATTAAATGATAAATAATGTGATAGTGATTAAGAGGTATTTGTTTGACTTTCTAATAGACTTGGTGATGCATTTTTCTCTTATATTTAGATTATGTAAAATAAATATATATTTTTACGTATTTATCAGTGAATTATTTAAAGTATACATGTCTTTATCATTGTGACATGATGTAATATTAGCTAGGAGAAGTGTGAACACATGAATTTTAGTGACTATATCATGATAAGTATGTGGAAAAAGTGACATTTCTTGAGTTGTTCATTAAGAAATAACAAAATATATTATTTTTGAAAAAGTTAAAGATAACATAGTATGATTTTTGTATTATTTAACTCATATTTGTTATTAAAAAAAGATAAATTTAAACCACAATAACAAAATGTTTAATCTCTTTTAGTGATTGATAGATATGTGATTAAAATGGATCTAGAGTGGTTTTCTCTCCATATATATAGATCAATTGTTTGCTTGGTGGGGCCTGACCCAGGTTCAACGTTAGTTAGCTAAACAAATCCCTACATTACTGGCCCTTTCGGCATCAGCCTGTGGAGCGCGGACCGAAGTCTCACCCGAAGCAGTATGGGGGGATGCTGGAACCAAGTTTCCACACCCTGGAATGGTTGTGATGTCGGTTTATTCCTTCTAGTTCTTCTTTCGCACAGGTCTTTGAGTTCTAGAGCTTTGGCTGTCTAAACCTTTAATATGCCCTTCAGTACCTCCACGAAAGGGTACGATCAGCCTTCACGCAGCCATAACCTGAGGTTTAGGTACTTTCGCACTGCTAGGGCAACGTGATGTTCAAATTCCCAAACTAGCTCAAGTATCTTACTTACCTTATTAAACAATCACAATTAGCACAACGTAAACATATATTCTTACTTGTGTTCAATTAACCAACAGAGTTACATACATTTGCGCATCACATAAGCATTATAAATGAAATTCATACATAATTGACAAGATGCATTAACAAGAAACAAATACATAGAATATGTAGAATGCTTCTCTTTATTGATATCTTCAGATAGTTACAACCTCTATCCGCCATGCGCACACAGCTACAGGGGTCTGTGCACTCAGCTACGAACTTCTACCCTAGGCCTTTGCGCACTCAGCTGTAGAGCCTCTACCTACACTACAACTTGGAACTTAGACTTTTCTCCTTATCCTCAAGACTTCATCTACAATTCATGACTCCTATCGCTACTTAGAGATTACTTACTTAGCTATTTTTATACAATCCCATGATCTGCGAACCATGGGTAGATCTTTACAGCCGACTTTACTTTACAAAATTAGGGTAGACAATCCTTTATGACGCATTACATCTTCACACTCCGTGACTACAAAATGTGGAGACTTTACAACTTTATTACAAAATTCGTCCCAAAACATGGTCTTTTAGCCCCAAAACTATCCATGGGGGATCTTGTTCCTAATAGGCCCCTAACACAAACATCGTGACTCGCCCTTGAGTCACTTGGCAGGTGCAAAGATCTTATCACGAAGACCTTCCAGCTCGACCCATATGACCGCAACCTCGGTAGTGCACTAAGCTGCCGCCTGCTTCGCGTCTTCGACCATATGCTCGGTCACTGCTCCTAAATTGTCGGCCTAAAGCTTTTACTGAGTTGCTTACAGAGTGACAAGCTTTCCTTCAATAGAGGCTATTACCATGTAAGCCTCATCCATTGAGGGCTTTAGTCATGCCTTCAACACTGCTTCCTTGTGCGGTGCTGCATCCACCTGTTCCTTCAGCTGCTTGGCCTCCTGCAGCTTTGCGAGTCTCTGTGTGAGCACGACGGTTCGTACTGTGCCTTTGACTTCATCATAGCATTGTTGTAGCTCGTGTGCTTCTGTTTCTAGTCACTGCACATTAGGGTCCTCTTGCAAGATTTTCAGGACCTCAAACAACTGCTCAAAATGTTGTGTGCACTCTACTACTGCATTATCAACTGCCACTACTGCTTTGTGATAGGAGTCGCCCATTGCTCCTTCACTTCTGGCGGAGTTGATTGCTAGGCCTTCAATGGTAACTCTGTGATCTGCAGGTTCAACTCCAACCGAACCCTTGCCATCTCAATACGAGCATTGCGCACCCCCGTAGTGAGCTTGCGGATGCACATCTCGACTGGTTCCTCCTCAGGAATGGCCAACTCTGGGACCATTCCGCATGCCTCCTCGATGACCTACATAATGCGCTTATTCTGGTTGGTTTCCTCGGTCACAGCGGAGATGGCAGACTCTCGCTATAGCGCCATCTGCTCATTATTGATCCGTTGCTCACTAATCACCTCGAGGGCGCGGTGCTCACAGGCCCTCAGCTCTACAATCACTCCATCCTACAAGAGGTGGAGTGCTTCACTAGGGAGCACTACCACATTCAACCCTACTCCCTTTAGGGTGCTGACATTGGGCCTATCAGCTTCATTCTCCATGGTCAATGCTCCATCAGGTAGCATTATCGCACTAGAGGCCTTTGCGTGCAGCATCTCGGCAACTTCTAAAGTGCCAATAGCAAGGCTAGTAGACATCGTGCCAGCCTATGATGCACGAGTCTGTAGCTTTAAAAACCTATCTAGATACCCCCTAAGATTATTTGTTGTTGATGCTCAAACTATTGTAGGGCCTCTACGGTGACATCCCGCACCGTGTCACTGATGTCGTGCAGATGACCCTCTATTAGCGTGATTGGGTCCAGTGATGTCTTAGTATCCTTTTATTTCTTCTTGTACCCTCCTTTCTCCTGCTCCCTTGGAAGCTTGATGCAGGCAGACATCGCCGGTGGATCTGTGTCGTGCCGTTCTGTCTGCTCGTCCGTCTCCTCCTATGTCTCAGGTGAAGGTGACCTCGTGCCTTTTTCAGAGCCTTGCTCTGTTCAACCCCTTTTATTCTCTTTTTGCTAAGTGGCATCGCGCTTCCCCTAGGCCTTGTCAGCAGCCTCCTTCTTCCTTTTCTTGGCCAGCTATGTTATCTTTAGCTTGGCCTCCTCCTTCTTTCTTTGAGCGGTGGACTTGCTCCCTCCCACCGCCAAGTCTGTTGTAGAGTGCCACTCTCCCAGCCATCGATCAAGTACTGCATCAATGGCGTCATCAGTTGCCAGGTAAGGCAAGTCATACTATTTCTGCGCAGGGTCCTTCCGCACCCTGACGACCCCACATGGTGAAAATCTGCTTTGAACTCTGCGTGGCCCCATAGGTTAGCGTACACCGTAGGTGAAAATTGCAGTTTGCGATTGATGGCCATACAAATGTTCATCTCCATCAAGATCCAGAAGATCTTGTTGTCCTTGATTCATTGCGCATCCTTGGTCACCCACAACGAAGCACACTTCACTACTTCTGGTAGGTCTAGCGCAATCGGAGGGAATGGGGTGTCCTCTGGCAGCTCCCATGCTACCAACACAATCGACAGCAAGAGCCACGCATAGTGGAATGTCTTGCTAAGCTCCTGTGCTTCGCAGCAGTTCGCAAGGAACTCACCGCGGAGATAGTTTGCCTAATTGAACTAAACTCCTTTGGTGCACTAGGCTGCTAGCTCGACAACAGGTGTTGACACCTCATTAGTGTGACACTTCCTAATCACCTTCCCTGTTACAATCTGTGTAGCCACTTTTAAAGTAGGGTCACAGATGTTGGATATTGCATACCCATGTGGCTTCTTTACCAACTTAAACTTCTCTTTCATGGCCTTCGCGAGGGCCTGCTCACCACCTTTTTCGCCAAATATCCTGGGCGGATTTTCTCCATTGTAAGGCAACTGCGTGATCCTATGGATCAACCTATTAGTGATGGGTATTGGCTCCTCCAGCCACAAACACCCATCATGCACCAAGCATAGCAGCTGCTTGATGACCAATACTGTCACCGAGGTGCGTTCGTAGTGCGACACCCAAAGCAGGTTGAGCAACCCTGCCTTGTCTACTCCTCTGAGCCACCTCAGTGGCTCCAATGCAGTCATTCCAATGGTTGTGTTGATAATGTGACGCATCAGCTGCTCAGTCACCAGGTGTGGGAACTTCTCATGATCAGCCAAGTCCCGGTAATCGAGTTTTAGCAGAGGAACCTGCCCCAAGTGTGGTCCTTCGAAGACAATTTCATCTAGCAGTAGAGGGGTTTGCAAGGAGACCTTGCTCTCATCAATGTCTTTTGGCACCTTAGTCTTGCCCTTGCGTGGAGGGACATACTCAGGCAACCGAGTGATAGGGTCAACACCCTGGGCTTCAACTTCCTCCACATCTACTCCCACATCCTCATCATCCATCGGGATGTCTTTGATTTCTTCCTCCTCTGACTCTAGATTGATGGCTTTGCCCTTTTCCTGTGCGGTGGGCTTCGGTGGGTTTCTTCTTGGCGATGCACGCACCAGTATTGCAGGCTCCTTGCCCTTTTATCCTTCGCACTCTCCTTGGTTGGGGTCAGCTTTGGTCTCAGCGTCCTTGGGTTTTGGGGACTTTGGCTAATACTTCGGCAACCTCGGGAGCAGCTTCTTCAGCCTCCATCTCAATTTCGAGTACTGACTCCTCTACTTCGGTATCTATAGCTCTGGCAAGTGTCGACATAATGTTCTGCAAGAACTCATTTGTCTCCTTCAGCAATGTCTCAAATACTGAACTAGCTATTAGAAGTTCATAGTGCTCGCGATTCATGTGTGCCTGAGAGCTCAACAACTCAATTCTCAAAATGCCAAGTTTTTTTCACTAGACAACCACTTGTAATTGATAGGGCATTTTCAATTGAAATTTGACCATTCCCCCCAAATTTGATTCATTAATGCTGGATTGGCGACAAATTTTCAAGGATCTGACCCATAAAGTCTGTCTTAAATGCCAGCTGCCCACTCCATTTGGCCACATTTATACCGTCAAATCATGAACAATGAATTTAATGGTCACTTTCTGGCCAACCTGCGTGATTTCTCCCTGGGTAGTGCAGCTCCCTTCATGCTGTCACGAACCCTGTGACATTTCCTCGCTCCGCACAATCCTCCAATCGTGCATCTCCTGAACCCGCGCAGTGTAGTTTATAGTCTCGCGCCTCCTTTTAGCTACCTAGATCATTAAGGCTGGGCTACCTTCATATAGTCACATGGACAGACCACCGATGTATGGCTTTAAGTGACTACCATTTACCTTTCATGGGAAGGGATCTCCATTCAATTTCACCAATTGAACCGCTCCTTTGTCGGTAATCTCCTTAATGACATAGGGCCCTAGCTAGTGCATTCTGAATTTCCATAGAAATTTATCAAACTTGCGGTCATATAACAAAACCATGTCATTTACCTTAAAGGTGCGCAACTTAATGTGTCGACAATGCCATGATTTTTCGCGCTGCTTTTGGACCTATTGGTGAAATCCAACTAAAAATCTTTCTTCCTCAAGCTCAGTGAGCTGCGCAAGCCTTTCTTCCACGGCTCCGCGATCCGTCATACCGTGAATGCCACTATGCACAGACTAGGTACAATGTATTCCATGGGAAGTACTGCTTCAACACCATATACAAGCCTAAAGGGTGTTTGTCCAATCAACTTCTTGCATGTCGTCTGATAGGTCCATAGTACCGTGGGTATACGTAGGTCCCAATCACTTCGCCAAGCATTGCAAACTTTGGTTAGTGCATTCTCTAGCACTTTATTGAATGCTTCCACCACCCCATTAGCCTACGGGTGATAAGGCATACTCTTCTAGTGATAGACCTTAAATTCCTCCTTTAGCACATTGATCATCTCGTTCAGAAAGTGCGTACCGCGATCAATTATCAAAATCTTTGGACAACCAAATCACGTCAGTACATACTCAAAGAGGAACTTTGCAGTAGTCATACCTGTGCAATCCTTCACAGGCTATGCCTCTACCCATCGAGTCAAATACTCCGTCGTGGTGATAATGTAACTTGCTCCCATCTTTCCTTGGGGTTGAATAGGTCCCATAAAATCTATCAGCCATTTCTTAAAGGGTTGTAACATCATCTATGGATTCAAAGGAAGCTCATCCCTCCGTGATGGCCTACCAATCCTTTAACACACATCACACACCTTGCAATATGCTTTTGAGTCCTGGTGGAGGGTTGACCACCACAACCCTACGCGTAGAATATTCTGCGCAGTCGCTCTCCATGCATAATGTCCTCTTGCAGTGCCCCCATGAGCATCCGCAAGGTTGCTCCCCCTTTCAAACTCCAGTACATATCATCGCAATATTTCATCAGACCCGATTTTGTATAGTTGCCCAGCAATGACAGAAAAATCTACCGCGCGCACCACTAACTCCTTCTTCTACTGGACAGTGTAACCTTCCGGGGCAGTCCCTATTGTTAGGAAGTGTATGATATCTTTAAAATGACCATCTGTGACGCGCACTACAAATAGTTGTGCGTCAGGCAATCCCTCCTCCAAATTAGTGGGCTCTTCCCCTATTTCGATGCATGACAGATGGTCTAGTCCCGCGTTCAGTTGTCTAGGCTTCACAATAACTTCAAAATCATACTCCTGGAACAATAACAGCCACCTGCAGATTCTTCCCCCCAACACAGGCTTATTGACCAGGTACTTCAACGCGGAATGATCCGTATACATCTTAAAATGGCCACCCAGCAAGTAGTGTCTAAACTTCTGGAGCGTGTATACCATGGATAACCCTTCGCGCTCGGTGGTGGAATAGTTCTTCTCCACCTTGGATAACCTTCTACTTGCGAATGCTATAGGATGGTCCAAGTCTCCTCTGCCATCCTGTGTCAGTACTGCTCCCAGCGCTATACATGACGTGCCGACATGTACATGAAACTCTTTCTTCCAATCCAGGAAGACTAAAATTGATGTGGTGATCATATTTTCTTTCAATACATCCAAGATTTTCTTACGGCCCTCGTTCCAGGAGAATGTGACATCCTTTTTCAACAAATTCTCCATAAGCGCAGTGATCTGGGCATAGCCCTTGATAAAATTTTATAATATCCTGTATGTCCTAAGGTAGCGCGTAGCTGTTTCACACTCCTTGGCGCTTCTAAGTTAAGTATCACTATGATCTTCATGAGATCTACCATCAGTCCCTGTCTACAAACCACATGATCGAGCAGGGTCCCAAAAGGAACACAAAACAAGCATTTCTTCAGATTGAGCATGATCTGGTATCTTCGACAAGTATCTAGCATCAGGCGTAAACTTTCTACATGGTGTTTCACCATTCCAAACACAATCCAGTCATCAAAGTAAGTTTCCATGAACTTATGAATAAATTCCTTGAACGTCGCAATGACTACGTGAGATAAAATCGCAGGCGCATTCTTCAAACCGAAAGGCATTACAATGTACTGAAAACACCCCCACTCAGTCGCGAAGGTTGTCTTGCTCCTATCCTCCAGCACGATTTTAATCTAATGGTACCTAGAGAAACCATCAGTGAAGGAATAAGCTTCCTGGCCACCTACATTGTCCAACACCTCATCAGTGAATGGATTCGGGAAAGGATCATGTACACAAGCATCATTCAACTTCCTGAGATCTACGCATATCCTTATTTCATCTTTCTGCTTCTTCTCCTGTACCACCATTGGGCTTACCTAATCAGATTCTTCCATAGGCTCAATGATGCCTGCCGTGAGCATCTTACCTAGCTCTAAGCGGACCTTCTCCTTATACTTCGAATTGAGATGGTAAGGTCTTTGCTTAACTGGCTTTGCGTCGGGCTTCAACGTGATCTTCATAACACCTAGGTCTCTTATTATCCCTTTTAGATCCGTAAACTTGGTAGGGAAAAAATCTTGGTATTTGTGGAGCAATTCAGCGACCTTATCCACCGTTGCATCATCCCAGTAATCTCCAATCTTCGCGAGTTTGGTATCTACCTCCGTACCAATGTTTACCTGTTTCATCTTCAGTGGCGCGGTTATATCAGGATTCTCAATCTGCAGTCCTTCAACCTCGCGGTGACCTTCTATTTCAGGGATGTTAATCTTTCACGGATCCTCATCTTCTTCTTCAGTGGTTACGTTATAGCATTCCAGCACGTGACTTAGCTTAGTAGTCCAATCAGACTGGATCAGATCCAAAGGATCCCGCGGTATCCTAAAGATTGCTTCTTTTACTTCTTGTAGCACATCATCGATACAGTGGAACCCGTCTTCAACGCTGAATGTCATTATGAATCCCTCGAAAAGAATATCCCATTCAACTATACCATGGCAGAGCTCCATTTCTAAATACCATTTCATCGGGATGACATCCAGGGTGTGACAGAACAAGTGCACCAATTCAGGTTGGGGCTTCTCTCCATAGCCATAATGACCAATCTTTACATAAATAGTTTGAGCCCATTTGGCCAAGCCCACGTGTGGATCGTCCTGCCCATCATATTTGTCTATGATTCATACCTTTGGCTTCCCAAAGCATGTTCTCATCATTCTTCTACACTCATGCCAATCATCAAAGCTACCCTTGTGCGTACCCCACCACCTTGTGGGCGTAGCGTGCAGTGCCCAGTCCAAAGCTTGGAAGCACTACTTCTCTGGTACCTCCCTCTCAAATGCGTCCAAAAATATATCTACATCATTCAGGCCATCATAAGTGGGTAGATTTCTTACCTCTGACGACACACAGTGCAGTGACTGGGTCATCATGTTACAACTTAGTGTGGTTACTTCATGTAACTGATTCTTCCAACACTCTAATTCTTCATCAGAGTCCGAGGTGCAGGAACTCTCGCGATCCCATGTAATTTGTCCATCCACTGTTGGATTCACCCAATCTTGGTCTCACACTGTTATCTTATAGATACAGTCCAGATCATCATTGCTCTCATAATCATGGACTAGTTTAGTATAGCGCGATCCTTCAGCAAGATCTAGGGGTACTATTATGCAGAGCGATTTCTTCTCAAATATCATCTTTCGCTTCTTTAGGTTGATTACCCCATTCATATCAGTAGCCCAATCAATTCCAAGGAGCGTAGGGTAGGGGTTGCTATCATCCACAATTTCTATTACTTTAAAGTCAGCCAGCGCGCTCGCGCCTTCAATATCTATAGTCATCCCTTGCAGTCACCCCATGGGGATGATCTTCTATTGATTCAAAATCCTTAGCTGAATCAAAGACCACTGCAACATAGGTCTTCCCATCCGTTCCCAAGTCTTCTTTGGTAGGACATTCGCGTCTGACCCCAGATCCAAAATAACCTGATCCATTTCATACTCTCCTATCTGCGCGGTCAGCCTCATCTCTCGTCCTGTTCTTGTTTTATGCTTACCAATCTTTTGTACCACATGCAGTTCACCTGGAGTGTTTCTGGCACATCTATTTATAAGCTCCTGTAATCCCTTCACATCCTTGCTATCACACAAAAACTTCATGTAGGTCTCTAGGAAGGTTGTAAGCATAGAAGGGTCCATCTCCTGATCAGGCTTATCCTTTCTCCCTAAGGTGGAGGCCTTAGCGAAGCTCTTCTTTGCTTCCATGAAAGTTTCGCATGCCGCTCCAAATCAAATTTAGCCTCCTTCGTTGGAGCTTTACGAACCCATGCGTGGTCTTCAGGCTATTTCCCCTCATCATCTCCTATTATGATTCCACTTCAGAGCACTATATTCACATTCAGGTCCTCTTCACGAGGCTCAGACCTGATCATCTATAGGTTCTGAGTCGGCTGAGGTGGTAGTGACCCTTTGTTGCGTATCCTCGCTATCAGGGTAGGACAGTCCTTCGTTTCATGATCAAACAGGGTGCAATATTTTCACGACAAACGTGTTGGGTTAGTGCAATCGCAGGTATAGTGTCCTAGTCCTCCGCAATTGTAACAGATTAGTTGTCCCCGACCTCTGCCAGGTCCTCCTCTTCCTTCTCCTTGTCTGCACCATCCCCATATTCTGGTCAGGGGGCCACGTTTTTGCCTGAACCCTATAGGCAGGTGTTCTTTCCATCATCAATTCATAGCTTCTGTAGATATGCTCATCATGCCCTACTAACCTACAAAAGTTGTAGAATAGTTTTTGTGGTGTTTGTATAAACTTCTACAACAAATGACAGTTATCTGTGGCATGTTTTCCTACTACCTAACATATAGCACACCACAATGCAGGCCTCGCGCTTTGTCCTGCTTGAGCTTTCAGACTCAAAGGCATCAGTCCTCCTCCTACTATGTAGTTCGCAAAGACTGGGCAATGGACTTTGTCATGCCCCTGACCCTTGCATTTCAGGCACCATACCTCTTCGTGAAACTTTGGTCGAACTGTTTTTTCCTGCTTCAAACTTTGCATCTCAAGGCAAAGATTTTTCAACTGCGCATGGATTTTCTAAACCCCAGATTTGGATATTGCATTGGCATTTCATGCAGTCTCATTGCAATCTCCAAGGCCTCTACCCGAGTTGTTATCTTCTATTGTGACAACGCAACCCTTAGGTGTGGCAGGAGTGAAGCCACAAACCACTCGCAATGATGTCCGTCTGTTAAGTTCATATTAGCTTCACAGTTTTGAAACTTCAACCTCTAATCTAATTCCCAAGGTGTCTCGCCTAGCTTCATCATGATTTCTTTGAATCCCATAATCGATCGTGCCTCAGATTTAGGCCTACTGAATTCTTTGTTCAGCGCGGTCTGGATGTCTGCCACTCCAACGTTTGTGTTATCATTAGAGTACTTAATGTACCAGGTTAGTGCGCAGTCTTGCAGTGCACTAACCAGTGTTGCCTTCTTCAAGTGATCATCTGTAACGCCTTGAGATTCCCATACAGATTTCACCATGAATGAGAACTGGTCCAGGTCCTCATTTCCCAAGCCTTTAAACAAAGGCAGCTTCACTGAATTTTCCATGCTGAACTGTGGTGGAGGCGGGGGTGGTATAGGTGAAGTCGCAGGTGGTGGTGGTGAAGTTGGACGTGGTGTGGGTGGAGGTGGTAGTCGCAGGAATGCTTATCTTATTAACTGAATATCACTTCATGGAGAAGCCTACACTACTCCCTCTTTGTCACCCAATGGAGGTGAAATCGATGGACTATATTTAGGACCCTTTCTTCCTTCATTCCTGTAAGTTTTTTTGCTTCACGTAGCTCCGAACATCAAGGTAACTGCATAACCCACTTTTCACACAATAACATCTTAATCCAGGTATTCAAAGATTTCAAGTACTTACCTCACAATCCTTTGAAAAAGTGTCACTCTGCCTCGGTGTAGCTGACTAAGGTGTCGACCACAAATTCAGTCACAAATCCTCCTATGATGTGATTGAGCCAATGATCGACAATGTTAGCGATCTTATCCTCAGAGGCTTCCAGTCTCTGTACTAACTCCAGGGTCCAAACAATAGGATCGTCAAGTCTCCACCTTCCTTGGCTATCTGCTATCTTCGCGATCCACTCGTATAGCTCAACCAGAAAGGAACAGAAAAAGATATCGTGGATTTCTGTATATAGGTACCTGTCAGCCATTGTTCCTTTATCATTCGCAGGCTCTTGTTCTCCTGCGCCACGAATTCATGGATCTTCCTATCCAACCAGTCTCCAATCACTTTCTTAGTTGGATTCCAGTGATATGACATCACACATCTCTTATGCAGATTCCGGTCCTAGCAACAGAACCATTTGTTGGCTTGGTGGGGCCTGACCTAGGTTCAACATTAGTTAGCCAAACAAATCCCTACACTGCTGGCCCTTTCGGCATCATCCCACGGAGCGCGGATCGAGGTCTCACCTGAAGCAGTATGGGGGGATGCTCGAACCAAGTTTCTGCACCTTGAGATGGTTGTGATGTTGGTTTATTCCTTCTAGTTCTGCTTTCACGTAAGTCTTTGAGTTTTAGGGCTCTGGCTATCTAAACCTTTATTCCGCCCTTTGGTACCTCCGCGAAGAGGTACGATGGGCCTTCACGCATCCCTAACCTGAGGTTCAGGTACTTTCGCACTGCTAGGGTAGCGCGCTGTGCAAATTCCCAAACTAGCTTAAGTATCTTACTTACCTTATTAAACAATCACAATTAGCACAACAAAAACAGATATTCTTACCTGTGTTCAATTAACCAATGAAGTTACATACATTCGCACATCACATAAGCATTATAAATGAAATTCATACATAATTGACAATATGCATTAACAGGAAACAAAGACGCAGAATATGTAGAATGCTTCTCTTTATTGATATCTTCAAATGGTTACAGACTCTATCCGCCCTGCGCACACAGCTACATGGGTCTGCGCACTCAGCTGTGGAATTCTACCCTAGGCCTCTGCACACTCAGCTGCAGAGCCTCTACCTATGCTACGACTCGGAACTTAGACTTTTCTCCTTATCCTCAAGACTTCATCTACAATTCATCTCCTATCGCTACTTAGAACTTACTTAACTCTTTTTATACAATGCCATGGTCCATGGACCATGGGTAGATCTTTACAGTTGACTTTACTTTACAAAATTAGGGTGGAAAACCCTTATGACTCATTACATCTTCGTGCTTCGCAACCAGAAAATGCGGAGAGTTTATAACCTTATTACAAATTTCATCCCAAAACATGGGCTTTTAGCCCCAAAACTGTCCTTGGGGGATCACGTTCCCAACATCAACCATAGTGTAATTTTTCATTGTTTAAATTCTATTTTTGAATAATTTCTTATTATTAATATTTTATATTAAAAATTGAATGAGTTACACATTTTCATCTTATTAAGAACTACCTAAAACATTTTATCTTTAATTATTTTTTCCTTGTGAGTATCGAAATATTTTACAAATTAGATTAGAATCAATATGAATGAACTATCTAAGAAATAGAAAAATATTTATGGTAATTTTACAATTATAGTTTGAACTATACTAAACTTTGTGATTTATAAAAAAATTGCATTTTACTTTTTAAAGTAACTCGTTTTGCATTCAATTTCATATATAAATTTTTGATATAAGTTCACCAATACATAATATATAATAAATATTATTTCATACAAATTAACATCATGATGATAATAATCGAACAAGCATAAATATCATCTAAGATACACATTCAAATTCACTACCATCATCTAATTATATACACCTATAGCACATATAAATTTCATTAGCTAGCACACAAATCTAATAATCTAACAAGACATAATCGTCGTGATCACATCTAACAAAACAAAAGCATGGTAATCTAACATCATCACCACACACATCCTCAAATTAATATATATCTCATGTCAAATAATTGCTATCACATACACGTCTATCTGTAAGCACATTAAATGATTGTATCTAACATGACATAATAATATGCACATCAATACCAACATATAAATTAAGTACATAAACTAGAACAAATAAAATGCACCATATATATAAGTCAAACAATTGCATCAATTCAAATAACTGCTATCGAATATCTGATAGTAGAAGATGATGGATGGTTAAGTGTTGCCTCAATTGTCAAACTATCAGGTGGAGGAGAAGGTGGGTGGTCTACTCTATCAGGAGAAACATGAGGCACCGCCACCAGTACAGGGTGATCATAATGAGGTGAATGATGATGAGGTGGATTAATACAAGAAGGATCACTAACACCCTAACCATGATTTGATGGGGTAGTACTACCAAAAGCATGATCACCACCCTCATCATCATGATTTGACGAGATAACATTGTGCGAAGAATCATGTGATATATTTGTTGCATGCCCTACATCCCTCCTCACTACAAGTAGCCTGATAGCTCTGACGATATGATGAATAAGAGTCATCATATCATGCAGAAAGTCCCTGAAGCGCTCTAAGAGCGTAGGATCTGCTCTGATATCATAACCCCTTCTAGAGCAGACTCCGTCCTCCACCAAAATTGTACAAAGTCAGTCATAGTGGTTCATCCTAAATCTAAGACCAACCTTATGGGCTTGAATGCCCATGTCATCCCTTTGCATCTGAAGATCATGTGCCTCACCCTCTTGGGCCTCGCCCATCTCTGCATTTGATCCCTTTGATGGGGGAGGAGGCATATCCCCAGTGAATGTATCGATGTCTATAAAATATATAGTAAACAACAATAATTAAATAATTAGAAAAAACAATTCAAATAACGTGCTAGAATAAATTTTATTCTAATTAATTAAGACAATAAAATGAAACTAAAATAATTTAAATAAAACAGTAATATATTACCTCTATTATTTGCAGGTTCATCCGGTATGAAGAGGATTTTGGGACACTATCTCGAATCCATCCCCTTGTGCGAACATGATGCTAAGATAAACATGTGGTCATCTTCATTGGCCAGTAGCACTAGTGCCTCGGTGGAAATCCTGGCTGGATACTTCGATAGGCCCCTCTTGGGCATCATCCCCACATGCACATATGCACGTCATTCAGTGACCTAGGAGGGTGACGGTCAAATGCAGGCCTCATCTCTAGAAACCTCTCAAAATAAACAAAAAATATTTGAAGTGAAAGGGAAGTTTGTCCTCTCATGTATCATCACACGACATCTATCTAAATCCCTATAAAATTTCCTAAAAAAAATAGCAGATCATTTGATATATTGTGGTGCCTGCATCAAAGAATCAACATTATATAAAAGAGGGCAACTAATGCACTACCCATCACTAGTATAGTGTGCAATGGTGGTCACTAATAATGACAGACACCTAACCTCCTATCTAGCGAAAGAAGCAATATGTAGTTGTCCACCACACACAAGAAATACGTTGGACAAACTACATGACCCCCAAAATATCTCTGAGGGTAGACAAGATAACTCTCTGCTGCAAACCCATGGGAGACATCAAGGAACTCGGGAAAATCCTACCCTCTCATGGATAGGCCAGTGATAAAATATATGTCCTCCTCAAAGGACCTATACCATGTCTCAAGACTGAGTACGCTTTCAGGGATGTAGCCTCCTCATAGTACTTAAGTAGGCCTACTTTTGGGAATCACAATTGCCATTAGACCAAGACCCTCAAGTTAACTAGGGTAGCTAGTCATGGAAAGAATATAATACAACCCAAAATTCTCCCACTTGTTGTTTTATCTCCACATAGGGCCACAGGAGAGCTTAGTCATTTATCCAGCCCTACAATGCCCATTGTTTCTCTACACCAAGAGAACTTCTCAGAGCTCACAAATTTTTTCAATGCATCTGCAGTATTCTTCGAAGTGTCCACCTTTACTAGCAACACCTTTTTGTCTTATAGCATATCCCTCACAAAGTGATATTGGACATCAATGTGCTTTGTCTTGGAATCGTAAGAAGGGTTATTTTCCAAGAAAATTGCACTTTGGCTATCACAGTCTATTCTTATAGCTCCCTGTACTAACATCATACTTGAACACAATCTCAACCAGACTGCTTCCTTGCTTGCATGAGTGGATGCCATGTATTCTACTTCTGTAGTTGATAGTGCCACTACAGATTGTTTCTTACTCATCCAACTAACTGCACCTCCAAAGAGGTTAAACACATACCCACTTATAGATCTTCTCTAATCTAGATCTCCAGCCCAGTCTGCATCAACAAAGCCACAAATATCCAAAACTTTGTCCAATCCTGGTCTTCCTTGGTAGCACAAACCATAATCACTAGTTCCACGCAAATACTCGAAGACCCGCTTCACTACTGTCCAATGCTCCTTCCCTAGTTTTGACATAAACTTTCTCAATACTCCCACTGCATGTGCAATGTCTGGTCTAGTATAGACCATCACATAAATCAGGCTATCGACTGAACTTGCATAAGGAACACAAGACATGTCCTCTTCCTCTTCTTGTGTTTTGGGACACTGTTCAGCAGATAACTTTACACCTACAAGAATAGGAACCTTCACTAGTTTACTATCATGCATATTAAACCTGTGTAGTATTGTCTCGACATACTTCATCTGGTTTAACCAGATCTTCCTCTTTTCTAGATCTCTTTTAATTTCCATGCCCAAAATATAGCTTGTAGCACCAAGATCTTTCATTTCGAATTTGGAGGACAATTGGGTCTTCAAATCATAGATAATTTCTTTGTCATTTCAAAATAGCAACATATCATCCACATACAAGACCAAATAAATAACACAGTCACCAATTAATTTAAAATACACACAGTGATTTGCTTTGCTTCTGGTGAAGCCAAGTCCCCGTATAAATGTATCAAATTTCTGATACCACATCCTTGGTGATTGTTTTAACCTATACAAAGACTTCTTTAACTTGCATACCAGTTCTTTCTTACCCTTCACCACAAAGCCTTCATGTTACTTCATTTAGATCTCTTCTTCCAGATACCCATGAAGAAATGTTGTCTTCACATCCATCTGTTCTGCCTCAAAATAAAAAGTAGCAACAACAGATAAAAGTAATGTAATAGAAGCTACCTTGGCATCAAGAGAAAAAATATCACCAAAATCAATTCCCGGCACCTGGGAATAACCTTTTTCTACCAATTGAGCTTTGTATTTCTCCACCTTTCCTTTTGCATCTGTATTCTTCTTGAACACTCATTTGCTACCAATGGGTTGCCTTCCATCCGACAACTCCACTAGATCCCAAGCCTCATTTTTGTGCAAAGATTTCATTTCATCAACCATGGCCTCTTTCCAAAGTTTTCCATCCTCTGAATCTACTACTTCCTTCACAATTCTGGGATCATCATCAGTAATAGATAAAGAAAAATTCGAACAGAAAGCATATGGACTATACCTTTCTGGCTGCCTTCTTTTTCAAATTGATATTCTCACAACCAGATTTTGTGGATGTTCATCTTCTGATTCCTCTTCTGCTATAGAGTCTAATTCTTCCTCCTTTAGCTCAAACTCTATCTTCTCAAGTTCCTTTGGTTGGACTTCATGTTTAATAACATATTTCACCTCTCTAAACACCATATCTCAGTTGTCCACAACCTTCCTTGTTACTGGGTTCCAAAGTTTTTAACCCTTTAAATCATCCTTATACCCAATAAAGATGCACTTTTTAGATTTACTATCCAACTTTTTTCTTTTCTCCTTTGGAACATATACATATGCATCACATCCAAATACCCTCAGATGTGAAAGAGAGGGTTTCTCACCAGTCTATACCTCTTGTGGAGTCTTATCCTCCAACGTTGATAAAGGTGATATGTTGACCAGGTAACATGCTGTCTCCACTGCCTCTGCCCAGAATTCTTGTCCTAAGCCGGCACCACTGAGCATGCTTCTTACCCTTTCCATTAATGTCTTATCATTCTTTCTGCAACTCCATTTTTCTCAGGTGTGTATGGAGTAGTCTTATGCCGTGCTATACCACACTTCTTACAAAATTCTTCAAATTCCTTCTTGCAACAATCTCCACTATTATTTGTCCTTAGCACCTTTATCTTCTTCTCTGTCTAGCTTTTCACCAGAGCCACAAATTCTTTAAACCTATCAAAGACTTTAGATTTCTTCTTAAGGAAATATATCCATGTATTCCTTAAGAAGTCATCTATAAATGAAACATAGTACATAGACTTACCCGGTGATGGAACCTTCATAGGTCCAAACACATCACTGTGCACAAGCTCTAATATCTATTTTTACCTCTTACCACCAGAGGGGAAACTCACCCGATTCTGCTTCCCATATACACATTTTTCACAGAAATCAAAATCCAGAGAGCTATTAGTCATACCTTCTACCATACTTTACCATGAAGTATTCAAAGGCCCTTCTCTCCAATATGTCTAAGCCTTTGATGCCATAGCATGGTATATTCTCCAGAGACCATTAGATTTTCAGCTCCACTTTCAGGAACCACAAAACTATTGCACCCATCAATAACAGTGCTACCTTGCAGTTTGTACAGAGTTCCAATCCGAATTCCCTGCTTAAGTACCAGTGCTCCCCGAACCACCTTGCAGGTATCTTTCTCCAACACTATTTTGACACTTGCATCATCCAACTTGGTTATAGAAATCAAATTTCTGGCTAGTGCAGGAATATGCAGAACACCCGGAAGTGTTCTAATCCTTACTCCTTGCAACTTCAACTTGAATTTTCCACGACCAACGATTCTAGACTTCCTATCATCCACCAAGAAGACATCACCACTATCATATTTCTCATACTCGTAGAACCATTCCCTATGGGGAGTGAAGTGAAAGGATGCACCTGAGTCAATCAACCATGCCTCATGATCTACATGTGTACTTGAAGAAGCCAAGTACACATCCCCACCTTCATATGAGGTGGTTTTCACCTATTTAGAAGGAGCATCATCAGATCCCTTTCCTTTTTCAGGAGCTTTAGATTTACAATCCCTTTTGTAGTGCCCTTCCTTTTCACATTTCCAGCACACCTTTACAGGTTTTCCTAGAGATTTAGATCTCCCTCTAGATTTAGATCTCTCACTCAATGACTTATTTTTGTTTCTGTTCTAGGACTGTCCTCGTACAGACAAGGCATCACCATTCTGGCTCTCCATATTTTTCTGTCTCATCTCCTCCATCATCAAGGATGGACTATCTCATCAAACTGCAAGGCAGTTGCATTGCTACCTATTTCAATAACCAGACTATCCCACAAATCTGGTAGAGAACACAACAAACTGATGCACTTATCTTCATCTTAAATTTTAATATCAATAGATAATAATTGACTTACCACAATATTAAATGTGTTCAAATTCTCTGTCACTAAGTCTGCATATTTCATCCTCAGGTTATATATCTTTTTCTGTAGGAACATTTTATTCACCAGAGACTTAGATTGGTACAAAGTCCCTAACTTGTCCCACAAAGGCTTCATCGTAGCTTCCCCTGATACATTCAGTAATACTGAATTTGAGACACAGAATCATATTGTGCTCTTTGCCTTCCAATCCAACTTCTTCCATTCTTCATCAGACACTCCCGTTGGTTTAGTACGTAGATCTACCACAATCCACTGATCTTTATCCACCAACAAATCCTCCATCTTAAGTTTCCACAACTCAAAACTCTGACCATTAAATTTCTCGATCTCTATATTTCCACTGCTTTCCTTCTTCTTTCACCACTAGAATCCATCTCACATATCTCCTACTGATCAGGGTCTACCACAGGCCCAAGCAAAACCCCTTAGCAACAAAGGCATCCCCTTGAAGCCAAAACAACTTTGATACCACTTGTTGGGAATCACGATTACCTTTAGACAAAAACCCCCGGGTTAACTAGGGTATCTAGTCGTGGAAATATTATAACACAACCCAAAACCTACTTAAGAGATATCGGGTCGTTGTGCTAATAGGGTGAGGGTACAAATCCCTCTCCCTCTCATGTGCCTCCCATGGTCAGACCACTTTGTATTGGTTCGCCATTTTATCCTGCGGCTGCTGCTACTCCCTCTGTTGACATCTCTGCTACATGATTGACATATATAATACATCAACATCATACATAAAAAAAATAAAGAAATAAATAAATAAATAAAAATAATAATAATAATAATTTATTAAATGAAAAATGTATTTATAAATATGGAAACATAAATTTCAATTAAAAAAAATATATATATACTCAGTGTGCCCAAAAATTAGTAATGCACCGACCCCAGTGCACTAGAAAACACAACAACATGAGAAACAATGTGTATATACATATGAAACATTTCTTTTTGTTCACATACATACATTTTCAACATGGTGCATCTAAACAACCTTACACACTAGCGCTTACGTTTAACCTTTTCGCACCAATACTGAATGTTCAGGTTAGTGAATGCACTAAGCTATATTTTTTTAATATTATGTGTGTGGTGCATTTGGTAAATATAAATGCAGTGTGTGTAACCTAAAAGTGTACACACTGACGTACAATTTATAGCTTTTCTCGGTTGTAATTTACGAAATGCACCACAAAAATTGTGGTGCGTTAGGTTCAACACTGAATTGCGGTGCACCTTGTAAATTTATAGGGTGCATCACTATTAGTGCGAGCCAAACCTATCGAATGCACTGCGAAGGCAAAACAAATTCAAAAATAGTGGATTTTTTTTACCTATTTTGCAATTCTAATATGCTAGAAAATTAAATTAGAGAATAACATAGACATTACTTAGACATTCTGTCTTTGGGGAGGCATAATTGACATGTAAATGAGAAAAACAAATTCACCACTATTTGAGAAAATTGGAAATCCACACATTGAGCATGATATAGAAGGATGGTGAGCAAGAGAAGCACTAATGATAGGGTTCTTGTGTTAGGAAAGAGTGGCATCAATGCTTTAGAGCTCTACATCGCCGCAAATGGTAAAAATGAAATTTACAGTTGGTAGATTTTTTTTTAGTTAACCTTGTTTTTGTGCATTCTTACAACAACACTGGTGGGTAATATTTCCAAGAGCACTGTTTTTTTTAAATTAAAAACCCTATAGCGGTGCTCTTGTTAAGATGCACCGGGGCATTTTAATACATGAACCACACCAGTGCTTCGTGGTAATTATAGAAACACATTTAAAAAAATTAAAAAACCCCCTAGTAGTGATATTTCTAAGATGCATCGGGGAATTTTAGTACATGAATTGCATTGATGCTTTGTGGGAATATAGCACCGCATTTAAAAAAAAAAAACCCAATAACAATGCTCTTGTTAAGAGGCATTGGGACATTTTAGTAAATGAACGCACTAGTGCTTCATGGGAATATAACACCACAATTAAAAAAAATAATAACTCCCTAGTGGTGCTCTTTCTAAGATAGATCAAGGCATTTTAATTCATTAATGGCTCTGGTGCTTCATGGGAATATAACACCATTTTTTTTTATAATTTAAAATCCTATAGTGATTCTCTTTATAAGATGCATCAAGAATTTTTAATACAAGAACAACATCTCTACTTCTAGTGGATATAGCACCGATATGGTGGAAATAATTTTAGGACTGACTTTTTTTAAATTTAACCTTTGTCCAGTGCTATCTCGTAGTGTAAGTACTAGTGCATTAGATATAGGAGGCACACCACTGTTTTAAGTAACGCTTTCACGGTGTGCTATATTGTGTATGCACTAGGACATGATCGTATTTTTGTAGCACTAGACTAGGAAAAATAAATTTCATGACCGCAATTTTTGTAAATTTAACCCTTTTTTGGTGTTATCAAGTAGTATACACACCTATGCACTTTTTATTTAGCACACCATTTTTAATTATAAATAAATCTTCCATAGTGCATCATGTTATATTAGGAGCTAGTGCTTATATGTATAGTAAAGCACCAATACATAAAGAATATTATAGACAAAGCGTTGGAAAAACATCTACCCGCCCACCTCCGCTAGTCACCTCTGCTACAAACGGGTTTTTGGGCTATTTTTATAAGGGCTTCCACAAAAACCTCAGCTAGAGGGTCATTTCCTTGTAGTGTCAAGGAGGGGCATGAAGAAGGTTCAATTTTCTATTCCTTGAGGATGGAATTCCCATCATGGGATATTGAGTAAAATAGTTAACTAACCCTCCCTCAAGTATAGTTTTCAAGTAAATTTGGAATCTAGGGAATGATTGGATAACCATTCCTTAAGAAAACAAATCTCATGTAGGGAAGGCTAGAGATGGATTAATCAATCCTTCAACATAGTATATTCATCAAGAGTGTGCATGGGGAAGGGTTCACTAATCCTTTGAAACCTTTGGGGTTTGCACTAAGTTGGTTCCATTTCTAAATGATAAATCTGTCTCATTGTTTTTTTCCTCGGAAAAAGCGTAATTTTCATTAATAAGATAAGAAAATTACATGGTGTATAATTATGCATATATGAAATGTTGTCACAAAAAAGGAACAGTTCAAGGTCATTATAAGCTTTTAAAAAATCCAAAATGATGTAAACTAATAATAAACTTCAGAGAAATCTAGTAAGTTTTAGGAAAAGAATGAAAAGAGTTCTGTCCCAAAAAACTATAGAAGATAAAAATATGTACATAGAAAAGGAGAGTGCAGAAAAACTACTAGATGATCTAGAGATCATTCAGTAAGGGAACATTCATATCCATGAATGGTCCATGATAATAACTATAGAAAATGCCTTCACTGAATTCCTGTATCTACCATTGACCTCTATTCAGCTGCACTGCCTCTTTGGATAGATGATCAACAATCTCATTCCTTTCCCTGTATATATGTGAGCATGTAAATGAATCAAATTGAGACTTTAGAGAAATGATATCAGTCAAAATATCTCTAAGTGTGTGCAAGTGACAGTGATTAACTTCATTTATCCAGTTAATAGTGAGCTGTGAGTCTCCAAAGATCTGAATCCATTGGCAATTTTGTTCTTTTGCAAAAAGGAGAAGGTATTTTAGACTGCTCAATTCAACATAATTGTTTGTGCCTCTGCCTAGGCGGACCTTGATTCTATAGGATACAATATTATTGATATGCAACAACACCCCTCCTCCACAGCCTTCGGCTTGAGCCGAACCATCAAAATAACCCCAGGGGGAATTTATGTCAATAATTTCTGGGGTAATGACCCAAGAGGGTCGACTATCTGGGTTCTCCGGGAGCAAGTTGTAAATGGCCAACATCGAAATACTGGAGGAATCCCTATCGATTTTGGCATCCATTAAAATGGAATTGTTCTTGTTAAGCCAGATTCCCCAACAAATAAGCAGTGACAGGCTTCTAATTTTTTGTGAGTTGGCTTTTATCCACCATCTATGCCAAGCCGCTTTGATGTCTTGGCCCGACCAGTCAATATGTAGATTCAGTGAAGTGAGGATCCTTAACCAAAATGATTTCACGGCAGGACAAGTAAGGAAAAGGTGAGTAGAATCTTCCTCATATTGCCTACACAGACAACATTTGGAAGGACTGCAGATTGCACGACACCTCAACATTAGTTCAGTGGGTGCTTTTTCCTTTAGAATGCACCAGATGAAAATCCTAGATTTAGGGGGGGCTTTTAATTTCTAGAGGTGTCTCCACCACTAGGAAAAATCGCTAGTGTGTCTAGCTGCCATTGAGTATGCATAACCTAATTTGGGGGAATATCTGCCATGGGGATCCATCGCCAAGATAAGGTCATCATGATTATCGCTGATTTGCACATTGGCCTCCCCTAGAGAGCCGATGAACCTCTGCCAGTGTTCTACCCAAGCATCTGGTATGTTGAGCATTCTGTGACCATCTAGGTCTGGTTTTGCCAACTACCCTGATTTGAAAATTGCTATATGTGCTAAGTGGGAGATGCCAGAGCCCTAAAGGAAATTGCAAAGAGGTCAAGGAAGAATGTGGGTATTCCCATAGCCACTCTAAGCATCCAGTATGATCCTCACTTAAACTCCATTTCCAACTTTCCAAGCTAGACCTCGCTTGATGAGAGAAGGAGACTGTGATATTTCTTTCCAAATTATGGAGGAGCTAGTCGAAGGTACTGAGGGTCTATAAATCCAGTCCAAAACTGAGAGCAGATATATGTATTTATAAAAAGTAATTTCCTGCCAAAGACTTTTGGAGTTTATAAGCTGCGAGCCCATTTTTTCAGCCAAAGCTTCAACGAATAACTGCAAGTTTTTTATGCCCCAGCCTCCCATTTTTTTGGGTTTGTCAATGTGATCCCAACAAAGCCAAGCAAAGGTTCTACCTAAATTTTGTCCTCGCCAGAGGAAATGACAACATAGTTGTTGAATTCTTTTTAATATGCCTTTGGGAATCCAGGCCAATGACATCCAATAAACCGAAATAGCTTCTAGAACTGATTTGAGTAGAGTGAGCCTGCCTACTCTAGAGAGCCATCGTTGTTGCCAAATGTTGATTCTACTTTCAATCTTAGCAATAAGCCAAGCCCAGTCTGCTATGCAATAACCATTTGGTTTCAATCTGAAACCCAAATATTTTAGGCCATCATCCAAGTCTTGTCTCACATATTCAAAAAGTTGGCAGGCTAATCTTGCTTCATTCGGTTGGCAGGAAACTATGATAATAGTTGATTTCACAAAATTTGGTTGCATACCTATAGCTTTACAAAAAAGGGATAGTATGGACTTGAAAGCATAAGAATCTTGAAAGGATCCATTTAAAAAAATCAGAACATCATCTACAAATAAAATATGGGTTATAGAGGACATATCAGTGATCCAGACACCAACCAACGAGCCTTCCTCCCTTCCTTTTTTAATCAGCCTGCTAAATCCTTCCATAGTGAGGAGAAAGAGCAATGGGGAGAGAGGGCATCCCTACCTAAGGCCTCATTCCGCATGAAAGAACCTCGAGGCCGCTCCATTGACGAGTATATTGTAGGAGATGGATGTAAGATAGGCCATGATCCAGTTGATGAAAGCAAAGGGAAAGCCAATGTGAGTGAGAGTAATCCAGAGGTAGGACCAACAGGGATGGTCAAAGGCTTTGGAAAGATCAATTTTAGGATGGCTATTTTTTTATGGAGCTTTTTGATCGAGTGAAGAGCTTCCTCAGCGGTACGAATAGCTTCATGGATCTAGCGATGGCTAAGAAAGGCGAATTGTTCCTTAGATATCATTCGGGAGAGGTAGGGCTTAATGCGAAGAGAAATTATTTTGGAAATGATTTTGTAAATGCTATTGCAGAGGGAAATGGGCCTGTAATCATCGAAGGAGGAAGGGTTGTCAGATTTAGGGATAAGGGCCAGGAAGGTCGAATTGAAAGCCTCCAAAATTCTACCAGATTTTCAACATTCTTCAATGGTCTGGAGGAGATAATCTCCAATTAATTCAAAAAAAGAGTTGTATAATTCAATCGGCCACCCATCAGGCCCCAAGCTCTTATCCTTTTTAAAGCACTTTAGAACTGCTTCTATCTCTTCTCTAGAAACCTGGGAGTTTAGATCTTCAATTTCATCCTATTTGATAAATCTGGGTAGAGCTTCAGCTGTGCAAATGATGCTTGGAAGAGTTATTCCAATGGGGGCTTTGTAAATATCAGAGAAGTGTCTAATCCCCATGTCTACCAATTACTCGAAAGTACCTGCTTTCCTTCCTTCAGTATCTTGTAATTCCTAGATTGTGTTGATGGCTTTCTGGCCCCTTGCATATTGTTGAAAAAATTTTGAGTTTTCATCACCTGCTTGAAGCTAGATTGCTCTGCTCTTGAGTCTCCAGGTTTCTTCTTTTGAGTGAAGAAGTTTAATTCTTTTTGTTTCAAGCTAAACGAACTAAGTCTTCTGTTCAACCGAGTTCGATCCACTATGGACTGATTCTTCGAATGCTAAGATAGCCATTTCAATCATTTGTAGTTCTTCATCTTCTTTCCTTTGTTTTTCTCTAGCCCAAGTTATTGATTTGGCTTTTAGATCTACTAAATACTTCGCAAAAACCTTCCTTGGAGAGGAAAGCTCATCCTAGGAGCAGTGGATCCAAGAAGCCAAGACCAAATTCCAAAAGCTCAGCTCCAACATCCAAGAGGAATTGAATTTAAAAGGTGATGGGGGTTTAGAAGAGTTACCCTTGAGCTCTACAAAGATGGGAGGGTGATCAAAGATCCCACTGCTCCCCACCCATTGATGAAACAGATTTAAACTTGCCATGAGAGGGGCTTTGATCAAAAAATTGTCCAACCTTCTAGCAAGGGCATAAGCCCTGATTGTACAGTTCCTCCAAGTTGGCTTAAGCTTTACAGGGTCAACATTTAGAAAGTCATGGGAATCCAACAAGTTTTCGAAAAAGGTCGTGAGATGATCGCTTTGACCCCTGGAACCCCAAGCTTTTGCTAAACTAAGAGAGAAATTTAGATCTCCACTAATGATTATATTCTCTTGATTCATAAAATCAGCCTCCATAATCGTATTCCAGTAGACTTCTTTGTTCTGACAAGGTCCATAAATATTGATAATCCTAAAAGGTCTGTTGAACTCCATCGATATGATATCAACCTCAAGTAGACCTTCTCCTCCCTAGACATTGAGTATTTTTGTGGATCGTTTATTAAAACCCAAAGCACAACCACCAGAGCGGCCCTTCACATCCAGAAAGTGAAAATCCCAATCTGGAAGAAAACTTAATAAGAACTTATTGATCTGATAACCTTCTCCCAGAGTTTCTTGTAAGAAAATTGCATCCAGTTTTTCAAACAGGCAGAGTCTCTTGAGAGCCAGCTTTTTGTCTGGGTTGGCTAGACCTCTACAATTGAAAGAGAGAAAAATCATGGGGGGTCGGTGAGAGGGTTGCTCTTTGCTCTAAGAACCCATTCAATTGGAGATTGGACCTTGGAAGCTACTTCAGCACTAGCCCTTTTGATCGCCTTGGATATTTTTGATTAACAACTGTGAGAAGGTTTAGGGGTAATGGTAGGGGGAGGGTCAATGTCTAGGCCAAGAGCCGATGAGGGTGCAGCGGGGAGGGACCAGAGGAAGTATCGGTGTGACCCACTTGGAAGTGGGCATTCATTGAGCGAGTAGGTGGTCCTATCTATAGAGGGGTGAGGAATGAGGGAAGGCAGGGCAGGAGGGGTAGAGGGAACCGGAAAAACTGGAGAGCACAACATATTAACCTTAGCTTGAGAACCAGCACAGCTCATAGAAGAAGTTAAAATAACAAAACCTTCTACTGTATGAGAAAATTGAGGAAGAGAGGAGAAGGGAGTACCCGCAAAAGTCGAATCATGGGTTCGGGATTTTATAGGAGGACGTTCTGATGCCCTTGCAGATTGATGAGAAGTGACCTGCTGCATTGGCTGACTAGAGGGCATAGTAATCTCTTGGATGTCCACTAGAGAAGGGAAGTCTGAATCCAAAGTTTGAGTGGAGGATGATACCAACGCTTTGGCTGGGATCTGATTCTGCCCTGAAACTCTTGGACAGTCTTTATAGAGATGCCCCACTTCATGACATTTCCAACAATGAAAAGGAATGCCTTCATAATCCAAAATTTTCCTCCGAGTAATGTCGCCTATCTGTAGCAAGTAGCTCTCAACCAATCCTTCTCTGGTATCTATATGCACTAGTATACGAGCCATCGCCAGAAAACCTGTGTCTTGATAGGTTCTGTCATGATCCAGGTAGACACCCAAGTCATCGCCTATTACCTTGAAGATCTCTTCGCCCCAAAACCGTAACGAGAGAGCAGGAAAATGAACCCAAATTGGCCCAGCTCCATGGTTCTCCTTTTCTAGGTCGAACATTGGCGACCATCTTTTCAATAATACTGGGGTCCTCTCAATGTGCCAATATCAAGTGAGAACCTAGTCTACCTAATCCGGATGGATGAAAATCATAGCAAACCAGCCCCGGGAAAGCAAGAGAATACCTGGAAGCTGAATGAGGAGGTTTCTCCAAATTTCCGCTATCCATTTTCGTAGGCGCATCGGAGTGTAATTTCTTTTTCTTACCCTTCCAACCAACACAATGCTCTCAGTTAGAGCCACTTGTGCCATAGTGATTCCTTCTTCAAATATTAAACGCCTGTCCCTTTCTATGATTTTCGAGTTCCTTGATTGTTTTGGTCGCTTTGGCAGCGTCTTGGCGACTTGCTGACCTCCTGCTAGGCCAATGTCTTCAAAGTCGAGAAAGCGATTTTCCTTCGAAGCTTGATCTTGCCTGGGAATGCCTCTGAAGCAGCCTGATGGAGGGGCTGAGCCAACAGGTTGGAAGGCCGTATAGAAAGGAGCAGACACGAGGATGCCTATTTGTTCAGGCAATAGACCTTGTGTTGAATGTCTAAATCCACTCGATCCTTCTCCTGAAGAGCCCACGCCTCCTTGGGCATTTGTTCCTGCCAGAAAATCCTGTGACCATTTGTTCAGTTCTGATGGAGAAGGGATGGGAAGGAAAGATGACTCTAAGCCCTCTTCCATGGTAAAATTACCCTCCGAAGCTGTTGGTAGCATATGCGAGTCTAGGGTCTGTTGTGTAACCTCCATGTCTTCCATTTGTGAAGTAATTGCCTTAACCCCTGTGACTGGTAAACTGGCTAACATTGTCTCAGTCAAAGCTAGAACTGGTCAGGTGAAATTGACCTAGATATCTTTAGCAGCTAGGGAGTTATAAGTATAGTCTAATAGTTGTTCATCCATCTGGGAGCCAGCTGCCCGAGAGAGCAGTGCACCGTTCCTAGAAACTGGGGAAAGGAAAGACCATTGTTGACCAAAGACAAAACCCCTGTAAGAAGACAGTGAAGATATCTCCGTTCTGTAACACCTTCAGCCACCTTGACCTCGGAGTCTTCTTGCGAGTGCTGCAATCTGCCGAGACCTCCGGGGCCTTTGAAGAAACCTCCCTTGTAACCTACTATTAACCTCTTGAAAACGGTTGTGGTTTTGACAAAAAAAAAACAAGGGTGATATTTTAATGAGACTGCCAGACCTAACCCACATTCCCATAACCGCCCAGCAAGTTGCTCGTGATCCCAGATGGTCCACACCTTTCATTTAACAAAGGGTAATTGTAGTCAGACTTGAATGGCAGGGAATAAAAGACAACAAGTTATGAACCATCTCACTTCAACCAAAAACAACAGTTCCGCATCACATTAAGATGTAAGAAGTAACACCTGCAGAGCGCATCCACTAGCCGAGAGCACCCAAGCCGAGAACTGTTAATATTTTACCTCTTGGAGCTCGAGTCCCACCCTCGAATCCTACAAATGGTTCCTTCATCGAAACCCTCATTTTTTCATCTGCTCTTCAATTCCAAGTGTCTTATTGTTATTAATGCTTCTACTATGTTTATCTTATCAATATATGTTGTTATAATTCACATATGTTTTTTGCATGAATATTATGATGTTATTACAATGTTATTATTGCATATTATGCTAGTGTGAATTAGACATACATGAACAAAGATGAATTATGTTACCATGGGTACATAAATGTAGGAATTAGGATGGGTATAGTGACCATGCCATGTTACATAGTAGACATTGTATTTTGGTTGATATTGGAGCCTTGTTAGGCATGGCTATTCATGGTATCAGAGGTATATGGACTAGAATTAAAGAAAATTTTCGGAAGTTGGATTTGTAGAGATAGTAATGTGCATAGTAAGTGGCTTCGATTGTTCTTTGTATGTTTTGGTTATTAGTTATGGCATGTTGGGCATACTTTATTGAAGTGTTATATTTTCATGTAGCTCCTATTCATAGACATAACATGGATTCATGGGTGATTTTCCTTTTCCCATAGGCTATACATTGACCATACTCATTTCTTTTGCTTGCTAAGCATTTTATCCTCTTTTTGTGTGAATATACATACACTTGCATATTTTTCACCACTGTTGAGAGACCAAATTTTCCCATAGAACATTTCCTTCATTTTTGTTTAATTTAATTCAACCCCTGCGTGTTTTTCTCAACTAGTGGTCGAATATTTACTATTTGTAATAACTAAATTTGTTTTGACACTTGCAACAAGTCTATTTTTTTAAACACAATCCATAAATCATTCTTTTCACATAGCGAATGGCGATTCAGTTTGTCATCTATTTTTTGGTTGCATTGATATGAATAACAACTTTTTAGTGAAGAACCTTGAAGTGCATTGGAACTACTATAATGGAGTATTTTTTTCTAAGTCATAGTTGGAGTGAAAAGTGAAATATTTTTTTGTTGCTACAGAAATTATTTGCTACACCTAGGTAAACTATTTACTATAAAAGTGATTAAAGAGGTAGTGAATTCAAATTACATGAATAAACAATAATTAAAGAAGCATATGTTTTGGTGAGACAAATAAGCCATATGAATTCCATTTACAGATCATATGGTATTAATTTCATTTAGGTTTGTTAGATACCTTGAAGAAAATACCACGGGAAAAGGCTTGAAGAGGGATAATTTGGAATAGTTTAGAGTTTTCAATATGAAGATTTAATAGGAAAAATAATATTTGAGGTAGAGAGTGGATGAACTCAAAAAGGAGATTTTTAAACACCAATGCTCCTTCACTTCCATGAGGGTAGAAGTAGGCAAGAGCATATTGCAACTCTTGCATTTGAGCATGAAATGCACTAATATAGAACATTGGCGAGAAGAAAGATTCATTGGATCCATTACTTGGCTATAACAAGAAATGGAAATGGAGGAAAATGACTTAAAGGAGGTACAAATAAATATAGAAGAGATCAATAAAACCATTTCCATTGTCAATATGAAAGCTAGCACCATGGTAGAGGAAAATATGGTAAACTCACCTTCCAAGGTCCTTTCTCAAGAAACCTTTGGTGACTTTGAGAAACACACTAGAGGCATCGATTCCACGATCATTATGAAAATGGGCTATAATGTCACAATAATAGGAAAGGAATTCCAAGGGATTCTAATAACCACTGTAGTTGAACAGAGGCCCAAGCATGGAGGCCTAATATTTGGTGGACAAGGATCCAACACAAGTTCAGCTCAATCCACCTTTTCTAAGGTAAGAGGATTCATATAAGAATCCATTCCCATGGAGGGAAAGGAATATGGAAAAGGAGTGTGTAGAAAGCCACTCAAATATGCTCACAGAGGTTTTGACAATAGTATCAAAGAGATGATTCCATCATCCATTCTTCTCCAACCCTTGGGGGACCAAAAAACCAATTTGGCAAGCATACTCAGAAATAGAAAACGTTTGGCTTCATTTGTTTCTTTTTTGAGGAAATGGGTCATAATTTTAGTGATAGTTGGCACTCTAAAAGTCCAAGAAACCCATCAAAGAACATTGGGAGGCCAAATTTTAAAGGCTTCACCTTAAACTATGTAACAACCCTCTTGAAATACACACACACATGATTGAGTTCACATTGCATTTATGAGGAAATGAGTAGCCTTTAGTTACGCCAAAAATAAAGGGTTATACTACCCTTGTCCTACTTACAATAGGATACAAGTTACTAGCCCTTGAGATTACTTTCCTCTCATAATAAAGAAAAATTGAAGGACTAGATTTACCAAACATTCTAAGGTTGTGGTGGTAAGATGATGTGCTATAGTGATATACCATGGGTACCTTCTTGTCTCATGGCCAGTGAAGGTGAGGTTCAATATATGGAGGTTATATCATCTTCTAATAGTTTCATATGATGATGCTCTCACAACAAGGAGATTGGCCCATAATACAACTTCATGTAATTCCATGGTGATTGTGCTGAACCTTAGGTGTTTTCACAATTTTGTTGTTGGTGGATATGTACCTTGTGCAACTGTGCTATAGGATCACCATAGGTGATTTATAACGTTTATATCCCCTATGAAAATTGCATTAGAGATTCATAAGCATATTTCTTAGATTCCTGTGTCGTATCTCACTGGGTTGTAGTGCAACCTACCTCTTTATAGAGAAAAGGTGTTGTAAGTAAGGTATTACATTGATGAAACATTATTATCGTGTGGTATTTATCATTTAAAATTTCCATCTCTTATGGGAAAAGTGCCTATGTAATGGGCAACTAGGTTTAATCATGGGAAGTCAAGGCTATGAGAAAAATAACATAAAAATAATTGACAATTGCTAAGATGGTTGCTTGAAATCCTTTGTTTCTAGAATTACTCTTTTAGATGTAGCCAAGATATCATTCAAACTCCTTTATTGAATAGAATGTAATTGTATTTGATACAAAATATAAAATCAACATTGCATCATTGTCATCATGTTGTCTGTGCTATTCAAGAGTCACACTTCTTATGAGAAATGTTCATAAACTAATTTAAATATTAGATAATATGAATTGTAAACATAACAACAATGGAAGCCTAATCACTGTATTGTCTTTTCTATTCAAAAGTTTCATTTCCTCGGAGTAATTTCTTAATTTAAATCATAGAGAATTTGGATTTTAGGCATGTTAGTAATGCAAAATTTCAATGTACTATCTTTTTTATTCAAGACTAGAATTTATCATGAGAAGGGCACATAGACTAACATACCACCAACAATAATTTGTTTCAATTACTTATAACATCATACCCATTGATCACTACATCCCACCTAACGTTAAATTTAATCTATTATTTAACATTGCACCCAAGTATGAATACACCATGGCCCAACCTGAATAGCCTATTTTCATCTATCATTAGTCTGTAGAAATGCTTATAATAGAGTAATGCATAATAATTTCACATGTTGGCAACACAATTAGGAAACTACAAAAATTGCATACATACCAAGTTTCCTTTGTTGTCCATGAGGGAAGTCTAATAAAGTTACAGCAATTAATATTGTACAAGCTTCTCTTCTTAACTGTATAGATATGTCTTAGAAGTATAAAATTTGTGCAATTGTTAGAGAGGTCACATAAAAATGAAGCTATGAATCGTAATAATATCAACTGAGCTTATACAAGGAACTAATAGGGACAAAGTTATCATAAGCCATTGTCAATCAATGCTACATCAAGAATAGAGCTATAGCAAGCCACAATCAATATGCCCATTATGTGCATAAGTATTATCATTTTAGATGTCTGCTTATTACTGGACTATTTTTCTATGAACCTCACAAATTGTAATGGTGGAAATAAGGAATGTACTACTCTAATATCATAAGGTCTGTTAAAGTGCCCAATCTCAATGATAGTTAAGACCTTACCCCAATCTTAATGATACTTAAGTCCTTACCTTAGGTTTAATATTCCATAAGGAAAACATCATCCCAAAAGCATATGCAGTATCCACAGTGTCTAAGTGTACAACAATGTCTATGACTACAATCTCCACCATAGTGTATACAACATTATTTATGCCTAAACATGGCTGCGAATAACTACAAAATACCTTGCATTTTAGGGTGTACCTGCCATTTTGTAACTTTGATATGTGATGAACTGTCTGGACGAATTTTGGCCATCATAGTTATTATGATACCTCAAAATGTGCATAGGGATAGATTTTGTGATTTTCCTCCCAACCATTGACAACTTCCAACCATTCAGTTGTTACCACGTAGCTTTCAAAACATGTCCCAATGTTTAGGGCAGTGATTCTAGAGGTTTGTCCCACCTCCACCCTACATATTACATATTGTTGTTTGGTTGTATATTGTCACAGGGTTTCTAGAGACAATTTTCCTCCACCCATAAACCCATAGGGGAATCCATATATACACATCTCCACCCATTGGCCAACAAGGGACTCCAAGGACAAACATCTCCACCCTTAAACCAACAAGGGTTTCCAAAGATAAACGTATCCACCCATTAACTAGCAAGGGATTCCATAGGTAAACATCTCTACCCATTAACCAACAAGGGATTTCAGAGATAACATCTCCACCCATTAACCACCAAGCGATTCCATAGATAACATCTCCACCCATTAACCAACAAGGGGTTCTAGAGATAACATCTCCACCCATTAACCAATAAGGGGTTCTAGAGATAACATCTTTTCCCATTAACCAACAAGGGATTCCAAAGATAACATCTCCAATGCTTACTTTATTCATGGTTCCTAGAGAGTTTACTCCACCTTGAGGTTTCTCAACAACTCCACCCAGTGTTGGGCCTCTAGAGTAATTTTAATGTTGAGCTTTTGGTAAGAAAATAGCCTTAGATAATCAGAGGTAAAGGTTATCCACCTTATAACATAACCATTTTTCTCATTACAGTAGTAGATAATTCACATTTCTAGTGTATCGATATATAAGTTTACCTATTGTTATTGCAAGGTCATTTCTGAGTAGTGAGCGATTATTAACATTACATAGGTACATATACACTGGGATGAAACGGTCTACAAGGTCTCTGCCTTTTAAGAGATAAGGATATTCAGGATGCCGCGTTAGCCAAATGTAGACTCAAGTTTGAATAACCCATCAAGCCATAAGATAACTTTAAGGCTAGTCTCAATCTAATAAGTACATCTCAAATAACTCAGTTTCAATCTATTCACACTATACTTGTAGTTTTATAATAAGCCTAGAATCCAAGCATTATGAAAATATGAAAATAGTAAAAACCTAACATATAAGCCTCTATATATTTTTGTTACTAACCTCTTAATGTTGCAAGCCCTTCTAAGGTCCTTGTGATTGCATCCAAAAAAATTTAAACCCCTGCTTCTCCTTCCTCTAAAACCAAATTCCTCTATTACACTCCTTAGATCTTTCCTTCCTCTCTTACTGCACTCTCACTATTTATTCATCTCATTTCCCCCCACCTCTGGTCCTAACTTCCTTCTTTTCTACTATTTTCCAACCATCTCCAGTTAGTTAGGGCCTAGCTCTGCTGGACCAATCCTTGATGTCCCTCTATCCTCCTAGCTTCATCACTTCTACTCTATATTCTTTGTCCAATTGGCTCTCTGCCATTTGGCCCTGGCCTATCATTTGACATATTCTCAAGCTCCCTGGTAGAAATATATCATCTACATTTGCTCATATACCCATAAATATCTTCTTATGACCTCCTTCACCCTCCATCCTTCATCCTCTCTTGAAATGTCTGTACACCTTCTTCCCCAAAAAAGTTTGCCCTCCTAATATTTGTATATCTCGGTTTGCAATCCATATTTTTGGACTGTGGTTGAATGTTTGTACAGGGGATTGAAATTTCCTCGTATAACATTGTGCTAAATTTGGTCTTGGGATTTGTGTGCAAGAAGTGAGGTCTTCAAGTTTTGTACATAATATTTATTATCCATTAATAACATCGGAAGGTAACAAACAATAGTTTCTTTTTCTGTGATTAAATTATAATTAGTATAAATGGAAGAATGAAAATGTAATAGCTCGATGCACACCTCCTTCTAATACTTTGTATATATTTTTATATATAGTCGGTGTTTAGAATACTTTTATTTAAAGTCACTATGATCCAATGTTCACTTAATTTGGAAAGTGTTAACTAGGTCCAAGCTAATACTAACCCTTCAATATCACCCCCATCAATATTAGAGTTATACCCTATTTCATAGGTTTATCTACTGAGCCTTACAAACCCTATAAGTAAATAAATTATAATAAACACTTTAAAACAAATCACTTGTTATTCATATAACTTTAATATTGAGTTATAATCATTTGTTATTTCAAGACAAATCATAACGATAGATGAAATATGAAACTTACTTGATGTGAACAACATTAAAGAAGTGTATTATTATTTTCAATATGTATACAGAGGTAAACAAGTAAGTATTTACAGTAACCATATGGGTAAATGTGGCCAAGGAAACCTTAACATTATATACATGGATGTCTCCTCACTGATAGCACCAACATACTTTGCAAGATGACTTGGGTCATTACAAACTGCATCCAAAGGATTGAATAATATTACTAATTACTATTTCATGATTCCATGGTTTAGTGGCAATAATAAAAAACTTAATAATCTCATAAAGTGGGGGACATGGATAAAGGTTAACTAACCCTTCTTCAAGGATGGTATTTGGAACATGGGATATCTATTGGAGGGGTCAATTCATCCTTTGTTAAGCGTAGTTTTTGCATAAAGGGGGATCCAAAAGAAGGGCCAACTAACCCTTTCTCAATAATAACAATCTTGCCTAGCAGAGTTTAGAGAAGGATCGATTAGCCTTTGTTCTAGTAAATTATTTTCATTAAGGAGTTGCTGAGGAAGGATCAGTTGATCAATTCTATAGAATAACATTGTCATCTAAGGGATCATAGGGAAAGGTGAACCAATCATCAAGGGGGAGCATGAAGAAGGCTCAAGCGTCTATTCCTTGAGGATGAGATTCCCATCATGGGGTATTGAGTAAAATAGTTAGTTATCCCTCCCTCAAGTATAGTTTCCATGTAAAGGAGGAATCTAGGGAAGGATTGACTAACCCTTCCTTAAGTATATAAATATTGTGTAGGGGATCCTAGAGAAGGATTAGTCAATCCTTCAACATAGTATTTTCATCAAGAGAGTGCATGGGGAAGGGTCTACCAATAATTTGGAATATTTGATGTTTGTAGCCAATTTACCTACCATTTCTAAATGGATAAGTGTGTATTATTATTTTTAATGGTTCTACTATGTTTATATTTTGAATATATGTTGTTATAATTTACATATGTTTTTGCATGAATATTATAATGTTATTAACGTGTCATTGTTTCATATCATGCTAGTGTGATTTAGGCATACATGAACAAAGATAAATTATGGCACCATGGGCATATAAATGTATCAATTAAGCTAGGTATGGTTACCATGCCATGTTACATAGTAGACATTATGTTTTAGTCGATACTAGAGACTTGTTGGGCATGGTTATTCATGGTATCAAAGGTATATGAACCTGAAATAAATAATTTTTTTGAAAGTTGGATTTGTAGAGATGGTAATGAGCTGACTAAGTGGCTTTGGTTGTGACACTATATTATTTGGATGTTTTGGTTATTAGTTACAACAAGTTGTGCATCCTCTATTGAACTGTTTTCTTTTCATGTAGCACATATTCATAGCCATAACATTTCCTCATGGGATTTCCCCCATAGGCTACACGTTGACCATACTTAGTTCTTTTGGTTGCTATGCATTTTATCCTTTTTTTCAGTGAATGTAAATATCCCTACACATTTTTCAATGAAGCTAGTTTTTAAGATTCAAATATTATGCATATTTAAAGTATTATAAACAACTATTTTGGTTTTAAAAAATCATATATATAGAATGTAGGTGAATATTAAATAAAAAAGATGTAATTTACTATTAAAATTGGTAAATTTTTGGAAAATATCATTCATTTAATCATATATATGTAAACGATAGGTGAATCTTTAACCAAATGGGACAATATTTTTTTCAAAAAAGTCCAAAATATAGCCAATTATCGAAATTTCTGCCCTAAATATTTTCTTGTTTTCAATTCTGTTAATAGATAAAAGTTTCCCATAAAACATTTCCTACACCATTGATCGACTTAATTCATCCCCTACATTTTTTTCTCAACTGGTGGTTGAATATTTACTACTTGCAAATTTTTTTTTTCTTTTTGTTTACTACTTGTGATATTTACTACTTAGAATAACTCTTTTTTTTTAAACACAATCAATACATCTTTTTCTCCAGATAGTCAAATGACAATTCCCTTTGACATTGATTTTATGGTTACATTGATATGACTAAGAACTTGTGAGCGAAGAACCTTGAAGTGTATTGGAACTTCTATAGTGGAGTATTTTTTTATAAGTTAGAGTTGGAGTGTAAAGTGAAATATTTTGTTGTTGCTATATAAATTGTTTTCTAAGGAAGCTATTTGCTATAACTGGGGAAGCTATTTACTATAGAAGTAACTAAAGAGGTATTGAATTCAAATTACATTAATAAAAAGTAATTGATGAAGCATATGTTTTGGTTGGACAAATAGGCCATATGACCACCAATTGTTGATCATATGGTATTAGATCATGTTTGTTAGAGACCTTGAAGCAAATACAATGGGAAAATCCTTGAAGAGAGAGAATTTGGAAGAGTTGAAAATATTCAATTTGCAGATTCAATAAGAAAACCAATATTAAAGGTGGAGAGTGGTTGAGCTCAAAAAAGGGATTTATAAGCACCATAACTCCTTCACTTCCATGAGGGTAGAAGTAGATAAGAGAATATTGTAACTCTTGCATTTGGGAGTGAAATTCACTAAAATAGAAAATTGGCAAGAAGAAAGTTTCACTGAAGTCATTACTCAACTATGTCAATACATGGAAATGAAGGAAAAGAACTTTAAGGAGCCATAAGTAATTGTAAAAGAGTTAAATAAAACCCTTTCCATTTTAACTACCAATGCTAGCACAATTATAGAGGAAATTATGGTAAAACCACCTTCCAATGTCCCTTCTCAATAGACCTTTGGTGAATTTGAGAAACACACTAGAGGAATTTATTTTAAGATCATGAAGAAAATGGGCTATGATGGCCAAGGAATAGGAAAGAAATCACAAGGGATTTCAATCCCCAATGTAGCTAAATAGAGACCCAAGCATGAAGGCCTAATATTTGGTGGAAAAGAATCCAACACAAGTTTAGATCAATCCACCTTTGTTAAGTTAAGAGGATTCATAAAAGAATCCATTCCCATAGAGGAAAAGGAAGCTAGAAAAGGAGTGTGTAGCAAGTCACTCAAATATTCTCATAGAGTCTTAAAAAATAGTAGCAAAGATATGATTTCATCATCCATTCTTCTCCAACTATTGGGGGACCAAGAAACCAAGTTGGAAAGCATACTCAAAAATAGAAAAAGTATGGCTTAGTTTGTTTCTTTTGGAAGAAAAAAGGTCATAATGTTAGTGATCATTGGCGGTCTAAAAGGCCAAGAAACCCATGTAGGAATTATTGTTAGTACTATAGATGAAAGGGACATTGGGAGGAAAATTTTTAGAGGCTTCACCTTGAACTCCATCCAAAGAATTGAATAACCAAGAAGAGAATTTGGAGAGTCAAGGTCAAGGGTAAAGAAAAGTTTCCTATATTTGTAGTCCAACGAGTGGTAATTTTCTAGTGACCTAATACAATAACATATGTCAGATCTAGCCATGAAATGGGAACGTCAAAGGTATCTCCTATTCATCTCTTATCTTCCATCCTATAGTGGAGCCACCATTTTAAAGATATTTTCTAGATTCTATTTGATGATAGGAGAAGAAGAATATTGAAGGGAGTTGAAGCTTTTGGGGACCAAAATCCTGCAAATGGGGATGTGGCAACCCTTTTTTCTAATCCCTCTCATAAATACTATTATTAATAATGTAATTTATTTAAATAATGTGGAAATATAACATATTGACTGGCTAAGGAAGTGGACATAGATTTAGAGGGCTAAAGAGGAGGAGTTTCCCATAGACCGAATCCATTGTATTTATTTCACCACCTATCTCCCTGATGGATTTATGGCATTGTTGGTGAAATGTTGAATTTAGGGAATGGGCTCCATGAGTGAAGGATTAACATGTAGTTTTGGTTTTCGCAGAGACACAAGCATTGTCAACATGCATGATGTACAAGAGGAGAAGCCTGATGGTAGATAAGGTGTGAGAAAAGAGAAAAACATTAGAGATTATACATTGAATTGACAAGAGAGACTAAGTAGTAGTCTGCAAAGGAATAACTCTTGTTGGGAAAAAGAAGGAGAAAATGTGCAAAAGAAGAGAACACAGAGTGTGAATGAACAACGAATGTGAATATTCTAGGAAGAATAAATCATGAGAGATTTTTTTCTACAGGGAGGGTATTCCCTATTTTTGCTAAGGCCTGCAAGTGTGCCTAAGCATTAATTGGATAAAATAGAGTTCAGTGGAGTTGAGACACTTGGTGCTAATCAGGGTTGATAAATTGGTTAAGTAATTTCTCACAGAGTTGATAAACACTTGAGTAGCTGCTAGCCTTGGGGTTGAGAAACCACCGGGATACTAGTTGAGGTTTATAAACTACTTGATAGGCTGAGACACCCAAGAATTAGCTTAAAGGTCTAATGAACCCTTGAATGGCTAGCCTTTTAGCTAATAAATCTCCTAGAAATGGACTCTTTACTCCTACAATACTAATCCATCTCATAAACCCCCCTTTATACATATATATTCCTTCTCCTAGAACTGAGATGAGACTCTTGGATCCTTGGATAAACCTTTGTGGTTGTTGTTCTACTAAACAGAGAGTCACCATGGTGTCACTGCTAGGGACTGATGAGAAATCGCTCGAGAAATGGTATTTGCTTCTTACCATCTGTTAACTGGTTGTTGGTGAGAGTACTCTTGAGTAATTACCTCCCCTGACTCTAAATCCAGATAAGGGGAGGTCAATTGTAAGAAATATTATAGTGTAGATTTCCTAAATATGGGTGGAGAGTTGAACTCCCTCCCTTAGTTTCTAGTCATTAATTTATATAAATAAGTGTCCATACTTGCACTTATCTTGCATTATGAATGTTGAATGTTATTTTTAAGGATTATAACAATGAATGTATTGGTATTTCTTATATATAAGTGAATGGTTTTATTACTGGTTTCCTGTGATGAGATATATGTGTGATTACTTCCATGGTTTGGAAGGGATTTGTAGATCCCTTGTGACTGCTAATAAAATCTTGAATGCATGGTTACTTACCTAGTATATATGGTTATTTTTTGAGTTCAACTGACTGTCACTATTTGTGACTTCTGTTGTTTGTTATGCCATGAATATTATGGAAATTTGTTATATATATATATATATATATATATATATATATATATATATATAGATATACTAATCAGGGATGATAAATTGGTTAAGTAATTTCTCACAGAGTTGATAAACACTTGAGTAGTTGCTAGCCTTGGGGTTGAGAAACCACCAGGATACTAGTTGAGGTTTATAAACTACTTGATAGGCTGAGACACCCAAGAATTAGTTGAAAGGTCTAATAAACCCTTGAATGGCTAGCCTTTCAACTGATAAATCTCCTAGAACTGGACTCTTTACTCCTACAATACTAATCCATCTCATAAAACCCCCCTTTATACATATATATTCCTTCTCCTAGAACTGAGATGAGACTCTTGGATCCTTGGATAAACCCTTGTGGTTGATGTTCTACTAAACAGAGAGTCACTATGGTGTCACTGCTAGGGACTGATGAGAAATCACTCGAGAAATGGTCTTTGCTTCTTACCATCTATTGACTGGTTGTTGGTGAGAGTACTCTTGAGTAATTACCTCCCCTAACTCTAAATCCAGATAAGGGGAGGTCAATTGTAAGAAATATTATAGTGTAGCTTTCCTAAATATGGGTGGAGAGTTGAACTCCCTCCCTTAGTTGCTAGCCATTAATTTATACAAATAAGTGTGTATACTTGCACTTATCTTGCATTATGAATGTTGAATGTTATTTTTAAGGGTTATAACAATGAATGTATTGGTATTTCTTATACATAAGTGAATGGTTTTATTATTGGTTTCTTCTGATGAGATATATGTGTGTTTACTTCCATGGTTTGGAAGGAATTTGTAGATCCCTTGTGACTACTAATAAAATCTTGAATGCATGGTTACTTACCTTGTATATATGATTTTTTTTGAGTTCAACTGACTGTCACTATTTGTGACTTCTATTATTTGTTATGCCATGAATATTATGGATATTTGTTATATATATATATATATATATATATATATATATATATATATATATATATATATATATATATATATATATATATCTGTATATGTATATGTATATGTAGATATATGTACATATACATATACATATACAGATATATATATATATATATATATATATATATATATATATATATATATATATATATATATATATATATACTGGTTGGAGTCTATGGTTGATGTGAATATTACAATCTATATCAGTGAATAATGCCTGTTGTTAGCCATGCATATAGCTTATTTCCTTGTATTAGGTAAGTTTAATGCATGAGATGTTAGTGATGGAATGAAGGAACTATATTTGTTATATTCGTGGTGTGGAGCATTGTTTGTCACTTAGAATGGCTTCGTAAGCCATTGGTGTCCTTAATAATCTAAGTCTGATTGTCGATAAATTTCAAATGTGTGCTTGGGATGCTTGATCCTTCATAAGTTTTTTGATTAAGTCAGGCATATGGAGACTAAGATATATCCATTTGTTACTAGACATATTCACATCTTGAGAAATAGAGGTGTACCTTAGTGGGACAGGAATATGATGTTATGGGCAAGGCCATGAATTAACAAGAATGCAGAATGGGAAAATTTACCATCACTTATTGTGAAAATTCATGTCACATTGTGCCAAGGATGCTAAGACACTTTAGGGGGAAGTGGGAATAATTGACAAAAGCCACATGACAAAAATATTATTTGTCAGTTGACACTAAAATGTATGCAACACCGCAAAGGATTTAATGGGTGCTATTCTTAAGAAATGGCACGGGTTGTAGAGTTACTAAGGCACTGTGATGTGGTGAGTGCCATGATAAAATTCACATATGGAGTTAGTGCCATGTAGGTGCCACATGGTAGAGAACATGATGTTTCTACTAAACTTCTTTATCATAAATTAGCTATGGTGGGGCACATGACGTTTCTACTAAAACCTCTTTATTATTAGAGTAAGTTGTTAAAATGATTAATGTGTTGGATTGGTTAAATAAATCATATAAATATATAAATTAGGATATTCAAATTTTTAAATAAATTTATCTCAAATATTTAAAAGCGATAAGAGCATATTCCAGTATTTATATTTGATTAGAAGTTTTCTATTTATTTTCACAAAAGAAGATTAGAAGTTTTCTATTTCTTTTCACAAAAGAAGCTAGATGGTTTCCAAGTGGGAATTTTCAACATAGATAACTTAACATGCTTATTCAATTGGGCTAAGAGTGGCATGTGACACCATGATTGAATACTAGATATTGACATAGGGGTGAGTGTGTGAAGTCAATGCACCTTCTAGATATAATCCAATATCTAAGAAATTCACTCACATTACAACAATATGTAATATTTTTAGGAGATATTGGCTCAAGGAGGCCTAAATTTGACACCTTAGCTAACACATAAACTAGATCAATGGAATTCACACACATTATAGTTCAAAAAAACACACAATAATTTCTAAAGGACAAAAACGCACACATGATACGAAGAACATGGGAAAATCGACTCTTTAATAAGGCACACACATTCTTAGCATATAAAAACATATGCATGATCTTAATAACTTGTTTCATGGATGATCCCATGGTTTAGTGGAAATAATACAAAACTTAATAATCTCATAAAGGGAGTCCATGGAGGAGGTCTGACTAACCCTTCTTCAAGGAAAATATTTGCAACATGGAATATCTAGTGGAAGGGTCAATTAATCCTTTGTTAAGAATAGTTTTGGCATAAAGGGGGATCCTATGGAAGGGATAATTAACCCTTTCTCAAACATAAAAATCTCTCCTAGGGGATTTTAGAGAAGGATCAATTAAGCTTTCTTCTAGTAAAGTATTTTCATTGAGAAGCTACATGAGGAAGGATCAGTTGATCCCTTCTATAACATAGGATTGCCATCTAAGGAATTAGGAGAGGGGTCCACCAACCCTTTCTCTAATATAATATTCTCGTCAAGGGGGAGAATGAATAAGGTTCAAGTTTATATTCCTTGGGGATGGGATTCCCATCATCATATATTGAGCAAACTAGTTTGCTAACCCTCCCTCAAGTATTGGCCAACCATTCCTTAGGCATAAAAATATTGTGTAGAGGATCCTATAGAAGGATCAATCAATCCTTCAACATAGTATGTTCATCAAGAGAGTGCATGGGGAAGGTTTTACTAACCCTTTCGAATCTTTGGGGTTTTCACCAAGTTGGTGCTATTTCTAAATGAGAAGTGTGTATTATTGTTTTTGAATGCTTCTACTATGCTTATCTTATGACTATATATTATTATAATTAGCGTATGTTTTTTGCATGAATATTTTGACATTATTACCATGATATTGTTGGATATCATGCTAGTATGAATTAGATATACATGAACAAAGATGAATTATGGTACCATGGCACATAAATGATGGGTATAGTGACAATGCCATGTTACATAGTAGACATTGTATTTTGGTTGATATTGGAGCCTTGTTGGGCATGGATATTCATGGTATCAGAGGTATATGGACTAGAATTAAAGAAATTTTTTGGAAGTTGGATTTGTAGAGATAGTAATGTTCCTAGTAAGTGGCTTCGACTGTGACACAATTCTTTGGATGTTTTGGTTATTAGTTACAACAAGTTGTGCATACTTTATAGAAGCATTTTCTTGTCTCATAGCACATATTCATAGACATACATTGATTCAAGTGTGTTTTTCCTTTGCCCATAAGTTATACATTGACCATACTCAATTATTTTGCTTGTTAGGAATTTTATCCTCTTTTTGGGTGAATTTACATATTCTTGCACATTTTTCACCACTATTAAGAGAGAAAATTTACCCTTAAAACATTTCCTTCACTGTTGATTTACTTAATTCATCCTCTAAGTGTTTTTCTCAACTAATGGTCGAATATGTACTATTTGCAATAACTAAATTTGTTTTTACACTTACAACAACTCTATTTTCTTTTAATCACAATCGATAAATCATATTTTTCAAATAGGCAAATGGTGATACAGCTTGTCATTTATTTTTGGTTGCATTGGTATGATTAACAACTTGAGAGTGAAGAACCTTGAAGTGTATTAGAACTTCTATAGTGGAGTATTATTTTTCTAAGTCAAGGTTGGAGTGAAAAGTGAAATATTTTGTTATAGCTATAGAAATGGTTTGCTACAACTAGGGAAGTTATCTACTAAAAAAGTGATTAAAGAGGTAGTGAATTCAAATTACATTAATAAACAATAATTAAAGAAGAATATTTGTTGGTGAGATAGATAGGCCATATTACTACCATTAATAGATAATATGGTATTAGTTTAGGTTTGTTAGATACCATTAAGCAAATATCATGGGAAAATACCTGAAGAGAGAGAATTTGGAAGAGTTGAGAGTTTTCAATAAGAAAATTCAATAGAAAAAACAATATTGGAGGTAGAGGGTGGATGAGATAAAAAAATAGCTTGCTAAGGACCAGACTCCTTCATTTCCTTGGGGGTAGAAGTAGACAAGAGCATATTGAACTCTTGTCTTTGGGGGTGGATTTTACTAATATATAAAATTAGCAAGAAGAAAGTTTCACTAGAGTCATTACTCGACTATAACAAGAAAAGGAAATGAAGGAAAAGGACTTGAAGGAGCTACAAATAACTATTCAAGAGATCAATTGATCCAAATTTAAATAGGAACGCTACAAATTACAACAGTAACTATAAATACAGAGATGCAACAGAAATAATACTTCATTTCATTAATGTAAAATACTGAAATATGCTTACAAACAAAAATGGAAATAAACCAGCTAGGGCAATGGTAGCTTATTTCTGAGAAGAGATGTGGTGGCTACATGCCTCTGAACTATCTTACAATGAGGTTCAAAGGCCTATTTATTGTTGAGAAGCAATGGAAAACCCTAAACATCCAAAAACCTAACCCTAGGAGATGAAGCGCCAAACTATGGGCCCCGTTTTGGGTAAATTGGTACCTCAACTTCCCAGGGTCATAACTTTGGCATACGATCTCCGTTTGACGTGTAAAATACCTCATTAGAAAGACGTATCTAAGGACTACAACTTTGGGATGAGAAACATCGCTCCATGTACCCGTGTAGCTCCTAGTTTTTCCAGAAAACGTCATTTAGGGCCTCAAAACGGCTCCCGAAGTTTAGGACCCGAAAAACTGGCAAAAATAGTAAATTGTGCTACAATTAAGGAAACTGAAAAACTGAAAGAGACAGTTGTGGGGGTCCAAGTGGGATAGGTTGGTGGACACCAACATCCACCTGGATCATTCCTCCCCCCTTAGGAAGCAATGGTCCCCATTGCATTGAGTTCCTTCATGAGATGAGGAAACTTCTGTTGAATTTGGTCCTTGGTGAGTTGTTGTTCAACCTCTGATGTGTCTAGTAATGGTGAGAAGCATGGTCGAGGGCAGTCCACATTGAACAATCGGTGCAAGCGAAGGAATGGGGGAATGTTGTGCTCCAAATCATTGTTTACCACAACCTTGGTAATGGTGTAAGGACCATATCAGAGTGGTCTGAGCTTCTGATGGGCTCTTGTAAGGCGTTCCTTCTATAGATGCAACCAGAATTTGTCACCCACTTGAAACTTGTGTGGTACCTGACACTGATCATGTCACTGCTTGTACTTGGCATTTTTCAGAATGGAGTGGCAATAGATCGACCCGTTGGGTAGAGGTGCTCCGGAAGTCAGATTAGATGAATGCTTAACTTGATAGTGCAATGGTACCCCTGTGGGTGAGGATAAGATGTCCCTGTCTTCTTTCATGACCGCATCCACCTGCTTTTGTTTCATGGAGGAACCCTTCTCGGGGGCAATGGATCTGGCTACGATCTTCCACTTACTTTGAGATCAAACTAGACATAAAATAATTTTCCTAGTCTGGGAGATGATCTTACTACCTTTCTTAGCAGAGATCAAAGAAGTGGCGGTAGGTGGGGCTACCTCTGGTATCCTATATAAGGTATTACACAAAGAAATAATAATAGAGCGAGGCCTTGACTCATACACAACATGTCGCTTCCACAAGTATGATTGGATTAATAATACATCACAAACATCAAGTTGTGCAACATCACACAATACCTCATCTATGAAGGGCTTGATGCTGTAAGGAAGGTGACACTATTGGCGGACTCAAAGATCTCGCCCTTGGTGAAGCCACTGAATGTTGTACAATTGTGGGTGTGGTATGGTTGGTAGCCCTAGCTGCTTCATGACCTCTTCTGAAATGAGGTTCTTTTGGCTCCCACTGTCAACAATGAATTGCAACAGTGAACCCTTCAACCTCATCTGTGATTGGAAAAAGGCGCTCCCCCTCCTTTGGATCTTTGGGCTCATTCTTCTGGACCTTGGCAGTGGCAACAGTGGCGCTAGGCTCCGCATCAATGACTTTATTCCCTTTGTCATTCCCCTTATCGGGTTCTGACTCAAGGTCGGAACATGCATCTGATTCTAAAGCCTTCAACTCGGTCACCAACGACTGCTTGGTCCGACACTCACTTGTGTTATGAGTGGGGATCTTGTGGAACTCACACCACTTTCCTGTGTCCTTATTTAAATTCATGGTGTTTTTCTTTTCTTACGGCTTCAATGGGTTGTCTTGGGTCACCCCGCCTTGGCTTTGTCCTTTGTTATTTGAATTCGCAGATACAAAGTCTCACTTCTTTTGTTTAAACTTCTGCTCGGTCTTGATAGCGTATTGGTATGCCGTACTGAGTGAGGAGATGTTCAGTAACTGCATCTCGTCCTGGATGTATCTATGTAGGAAGCCACAGTATTTGAGTACCAAATGCAACTCAGAATCCTTGATGCCCAACTTTCTGCGAAGGGTATGAAAAATATTTGTGAACTCCAACACATCTTGGTCCCTTCCCTGCCGTAGCGTGGTCCACTTTATGTATTTGTCCTCATAGCTCTTGACAGGGTAGTACTGCTCCTTGATGGCATCCTGGAATGAATTCCAAGTGGGTGCAGCTGAAAATAGTGAGCCCGTACTTTCATCCTTATGCTCACAGTAGGTTTCCCACCAGTCCTTGACATGGGGGGTTACTTTGAGAAGTGTAAAAGTGATCTTTTCCCGGCTAGAAAAATCATGAACAGAAAAATAACCTTCTAGTAGATTTAACCATTTATCTACGGCATCTACTTCTATCTGACCCTCGAATATGGGGATTTAAAAGTTAACTTGTACCTTAAAATGTGTGGCATTTTCAGAGTAGCTACTAGAAGTAGCTACGTCACCCCTAGGCAGCCGCTGAAGGATCTCGGAAAAGTTGTCCATCATCGCGTTCCTCTGTCGCCCGAGGGCTCCTTCAAGCAAGATTTTGATAGGATCTCCTACCCCCTCATCTTTCTTTTCATCCGCCATGGGAGGCCATTAGGATTTACGAGGCTGGTCATGCAAAGGTTCGACCAGTTGAAGCCCTAACTCATTATATCCCGACCTCGTTGTGGACAGGCAAAGAAAAACAGAGAAAGAGCAGACCCCTCTGATACCACTAATCCGGATTTAAATAGGAACACAACTAATTAAAGATATAACCATAAATACAGATATGCTGCAGAAATGAAACTTCATTTCATTAATGTTAAATACTCAAATATGCTTACAAACAGAAATGGAAATAAACCAGCTAGGGCAATGGTAGCTTATCTCTGAGAAGAGATGTGGCGGCTACATGCCTTTTAACTATCTTAAAATGAAGCTCGAAGGCCTATTTATTGTTGAGAAACAATGGAAAACCCTAAACATCCAAAAACCTAACCCTAGGAGATGAAGCGCAAACTATGGGCCCCGTTTTGGGTAAATTGGTACATAAACTTCTTGGGGTCGTAACTTTGGGATACGATCTCCATTTGATGCGCACAATACCTCATTAGAAAGATCTATCCAAGGAATACAACGTTGGGATGGGAAACATCAATCCATGGCCCTATGTTGCCCATTTTTCCCAAAAAGCGTCGTTTAGGGCCTCAAAATGGCTCTGGACGTTCAGGACCTGAAAAACTGCCAAAAATAGTAAATTTTGCTACAATTAAGAAAACTGTAAAATTGAAAGAGACAGTTGTGGGGGTCTAAGTGGGATAGGTGGGTGGGCCACCAACATCCACCTGGATCATCAATAAAACCATTTCCATTGGCACTACCAAATCTAGCACTATGGTAGAGGAAAATATGGTAAAATCACCTTCAAAGGTTGTTTTTCAAGAAACCTTTGGTGACTTTGAGAAACGCACTAGAGGAATTGATTACACAATCATGAAGAAAATGGCCTATGATGGTCAAGTAATAGGAAATTAAGTCCAAGGGATTTTAATCCCCAATGTAGTTAAATAGAGGCCCAAGCATGGAGGCATAAGATTTGGTGGATAAGAATCTAACACAAGTTTATCTCAAGCCACCTTTGTTAATGTAAGAGGATTCATTAAAGAATCCATTCCCATGGAGGAAAAGAAAGCTAGAAAAGAAATGTGTAACAAGCCACTCAAATATGCTCATAGAGGTTTGGACAATAGTAGCAAAGAGATGATTCCATCATCCACTCTTCTACAAATCTTGGGGGACCAAGTAACCAACTTGGGAAGCATCATTAGAAATATAAAATGTATGGCTTAGTTTCATTATGTTGTAAGAAAAGGGGTCATAATGTTAATGGTCATTGGCACTCTAGAAGGCAAAGAAACTCATGTAGGAACCATTGTTAGTGTTATAGATTAAAGGGACATTGGAATGCCAAATGATAGAACCTTCACTTTGGTACCATCCAAAGAATTGAATAACCATGAAGAAAATTCAGAGAGTAAAGGTCAAGGGTAAAGAAGGGTTGTGAATATTCGTAGTCCAAGGAGAAATAATTTTCTAATGACCTAATGCAGTAATAAATGTCATATCTAGGCATGACATGGGAATCATGATTATGCCAAAGGTAGATCCTATTCATCTTTTATCTTTCATCCTATAGTGGAGACACCCTTTCTTGGATATTTTCTATAGTCTAATTTATGATAAGAGAATAAGAAGATTGAAGGGATTTGAAGCTTTTAGGGACCAAAAATCTACAAATGGGGAGGTGTGATCTGAATTATATCGTCTCCAAACTTTGTAATAGGAACTTAATTCCTTTACATTTTGTAAATTTCATAAGGATGCCATTTTTAATTTGGAAAAAAATGGAAATGGAAATGAATTGTTGTGAAGATTTGATGCATGAGAATATTACTTCCAATTCAAAACACCTTTTGACAAGATTTAGGGGTTTCATTTACCAAGGGAGTTCTTTCCCCAAATTGGATTTAATTATTTAATTTAAAATTATTTTACTATGTTTTTAGAAGAATTGCACATAAGTGATGAGAGTGAGGAATATTGTAATTAGATCTACTCTTTAGGACATATCTCAAGAATATTTGAGAGACTTAGAGAGGTTTGAGGGTTAGTTAGGCCTCTTGAGAGATGCGTGGATCTAGACGATCTAGAAATAGGGTTTTGTTGAGTAATTATTGGATATTAACTTATTATGGTTCAAAATGTTATTTGTGTAAATATGTAGTCAAGCAAAATCAAATGTCTATAGAAACATGGAGAGGAAGGTTGAGAATAGAGGAGTGAGGCCAAATGGGCCAAAAGGGCTGAAAAGGCCAAATTTGTTGTAAATCGGGCCTAAGAGAGCATAAAGGCATTTATAAATGACTTGTATATAATACAAGGTAACACTTTGTTTGGATGTTTGGAATTTTTGTATGCCAAGATTTTGTATATTATTATATGGAATAATATTTTGTTTATTAAGTGCGAGTATATTGCATGCATGTTACAATAAGTTCAGGAGGGAGAATATTTTCGAAGGCATATTAGAACCAATGCAGGGGAGGTTGGAACCCTTTTAAAATAGAGATGAACCCTTCCCTTTACAATTGAAGAAATTAAGATTGTAATCATTGATCAACAATAGGATCAATGATCGAGAATCCATAAAGGATTAGGCAGGAAGAAAATCCATTATAAATATTGCATAGGTGTTCAAATGTGGAGGAATCAAATTCTTTGAATTGGAATAGATATTGGTAGCACAACAAAAGCATAAATATCTAGAAATTGTGAAATATCAGAGGAGGAGTGTGAGTGTAAGCCTATAACATCAATCAAGGTCGTAATGAAGGAATGAGTAGAAGAATTATCTTTTAGCTTGATGGGAGTATGTTAATTAATAGGCACCAGGGAAACAAAAACTCAAATTTTTGTTAGAACATTCATGTCAAGAGACAGTGCAAGGATGACATGTCCTGGAGTTTCTTCCCAGGAAGAACAAAGGAGAAGCACACAAAGGAGTGTTATGATGACTAGGAATCAGGTGAATGTGGTAGCTGGTGGACATGGTTAAATGGGGAGATGTGTCAAGCCTTAAGAAAGCATCGAGGTGACAAGACTTACATAGTGTCAGTAAAATGTTAAAATTACAGAGATGGGAATTTTCACGTTCCTATAGTTTTGTATCATGGAGGTTAAGTTCTTATGCACCATTTGAAAAGGCTGGGATGGCGAGGACTATGATGACATGTTAAGACTGGTGATGTGGAAAGCACCAAGGTGAAGTGGAGCCATTGTATTGGAGAATGAGACTAACAAGTGGATACATGGAAAGAGTGGGTCCATTTTAACAAAGATTTGAAGCATGGAAGTTGATGGAAATATTCACTTCCCATAGTCCATCTCTTGGAAGAGATGGGGTGACACAAATCTGGGATGACATGTAAAATTGATTACTTGAAAGGAAAGAAATGAACGCCCAATAGGAAACAAAGAAAGTGGGGCCATTTGTGTATAGTGTGTCCTGAATAACTACTGAGTTGTGCTAGGTGATTGGAAGTTGCACTCATTAGCAAAGGCTGGGAAATTCATGGTTTGGTCATTTGCTGTGGGCACAAGGCAAGGTTGAAAAGTAGCTCAAGTAAAGGTAAGGAGATTGTATTAATAATTCTCCTTGCACACTTATTATAGATTGAAAGTCGAGGCTGTGGTGCTTATGTTTGGGGCCACACATATTTATAAATTTATGAATATTTGGCTTTGGTGGCTATATTTGAAAAGGGCTTGAACTTAGTGGTTTTGTATTTTTTGGTATTACCTTGCTGCTCCTCGCACTTGATTTTAAATGAAGATTAAAAATGGATTTATCTCTCTAATTTGGGGTTAAGGAAGTGCATTTTTTACCATAAGTTTGACATTGTGGGTTTTTAGGCGGACATAATTGGCACATAATGGATTGGAGATTTCTGTGGTATGATTGTTGGTTTTGAGAGATCGGATAATCCACAGTCTGCATTTTTGGCATCATATCTAGAAATCAACTTAGCTTAAAAGTCTTCAGTGGAGGATACCAAAATCTCTTTAAAGAAATAGAGTTTACAGAAAAATAGGTTTGGATATTGTTTTAATTTTTGTACCAAAGTAGAGGATGGATGATTGTATAAAGAACATTGGTGTTATTCAAGGCACATAGTAAGTTTATAATTTTATTTTGGATTGGAGGATATTTGTTTTGGGAGGTTAGAAATTGAATAGGAATTTGTTTTTTTCCTGTAAAGTTGATTTTGGAAGGAATTTGCAGATAAAAGTTGCAGAGATTGGAGCAGGTTGAAATGCTCTTGAATTGGGAGAATATATACAAAGGAATGCATTAGGAAAAGATAGAGGCGATGTGCGAAGGACTGTCAAAAGAATAATATCTTGACAAGTATTGATGTTTTTATGTTGAAACTGGTCATAAGTATTGTGTTTGCACATAGCAACCATACAACAAGTAATGTTGTGACAAAAGAAAAAGGAGAAAGAATATCTCTTAGAAGGATAAATTATGACTGAATCCCAATAGAAAGATGAGATTCCTGAAGTGAGGACAATAAAAGGGAATAGAGTGTTGAGCAGATGAAATTGCAGAGGCATGAAAACTTTGAAAGTTGAGTAGATATGTTCTAGAAAAATAAGAGGTTCTACTACAGAGAATTTGAAGGGAACAACTTCCAACAACTGAGGTTGGGTAGAATCTGCCAAAGCAAGTTCCATAGTGAGTGTGGGTATAATTTCCATGAGAAAGAGAAGAGAAGGATACTAAGAGGAGAACTTGGTACTATGACAAGTGGTGGACTTGTTACAAGATGAAGAAAGCTTGTTGCAACTCACAAGTGGTGAAGGGGAGTTCAAAAGAAGAAAGGTAAATATAACTATTGATGGTCATGTGATGGGTTAATCATAGGAAAGTCATAGTCAAAGAGGAAAGAATAACAAGGAAATTGGAATAAAGAGGATGAGCAATGAGGAATTTGAGAAGAAGATGGTTGAGTTCAAAGCATAACTCAAGCATTTGAAATAATTTCTACAAGAAAGATAAGAAGACCAAAGATATGGCTGGATGATGAGGAAGAGGATGATATGGCATTCATTACAAAAGAAGTTAAGGTAGAGGATGTATGACAGGTTGAAGGAAGAACTCAGAGAAACTGATTATGAAATGATTGTTTTTGAAATAAATTATTTCCTTGATGAGAAGGAAGCCATAAATATCGAAGATGAATTTATAGACAACTTGATGGACTATGGAATTAGTTCAGATCAACATGAAGATGAGGCACCTGAGGCATCGAATAAAGAGCCTTATATTTTTGAATCTGACACTTTGTGTGTGATTGAACGATTGGTAGGTGATGAGAAAAATTTAAATGATGTGCTTATGCAAGTTGATGAAAAAATGAGACTTCTAGAAGAGATGAAAAAATGGGACTTCTAGAAGAGACATCAATTTTTGTCCTTGTAAATAGAATTGTAAATAACTAGGAGAAGTAGGAAAATACAAAGATGAATATGCTCTTGGATAATGAAACAAGGTATTACTTAATGTATAAATTTTATTGCATATTAATAGAAATAATCTCATAGAATTAGTCATCTTGGTTTAAAAATAAATAATATGTTTTATTAATTTTTTAATATGGCTGAAATATTGTATATATTTATTTGTTTAATTAGATTTTATTTTATTTTATTTTTCCAATTATCTTAAATAAAATTTTACAACTCATGATAAATGTCAACAATTTAAAGAATTTCTAAAAAGTTAAACGATTTATAAATGAAGATCACATTATTAAGGAAGGAGAATTCGTGTCTTTTATGATGTTACTTATCTACTAAAACTATGCAATATTTATCTTTTTAAATAAATTTTGTTAATGATCTATAAACTACCATGGATATTCCACTAGACAGTTTGTCACAACAAATCTAATAATAATATATTTAAATTCTGAATTTTAACACTATTACAATTTTAATAAACTTCTAGATTTATAAATGTAACTTTAATTAGTGCATGAATGTGAATGGAAATTATGTAGAAAAGTAGAGAACAAAAAAATAAGCTCTCACACACATATAAGACACAAGATATGCTCTCTGGAAACCCTTTCGGAAGAAAACCTATTTGGAAGGTGAGGTCGCTTCACTCTCTTTCTCTATTTGGAAGTATGGTTGTAGGTACAAAGAAGAAATGCATGTGGTCTATGGGATGCTACAATGCACATATCCTTTCTATATGCTCTATCTCCTATCTCTCTTAGCTATCTTTTCTCAAATATAGAAATAAGTTCTCTCAAGAAAAATGAAATACCTCTTCCTCCTAGTGGCCCGCTTATAACACAACTTGATAAACTACTAGTTGTTAAGTTTGACTACATAAAATCTTAACTAGAGTTACAAAATAGACTGTTCTAGAGTATTTTACATGAAAAACACGTGACTAATCATTTTCCATGAATAATGGAGGCTGGCGCGGCATCCTCCCGAACTATGGGTGTGAAAATAGGAAGGTTTACTTCTGAGTGACATAATTTTTGCAAATGGACTATGACTAACGCGCTTCTTGCACCAATGGAAAGATCTTCATGTAGAATAGCATGAAATGGTGTTGCACTAGTGAAACAATGTTTTACCCCCCAAAAAAATTTGTTTGATGCCTCAAAACACTCGTGGAAGTTTTCAGACCCCGTTTTTGCCAAACTGGGTCCCGTCGGTAAAAACGGTCCCGTGAGCTAATTCCTCCACCTTTTCCACTCCAAATGCATTGAGTTGGATGAAAAAAAATATAATGATCCAATCCATATCACACCTCCCCATTTTGGGGGGATTTTTGTCCACAAAAGATTCTACTGAATGAGATAAGGAATTTTTTCCTCCACCTTCTCTCTAGTGTACCATTTAGCTCTGCCTGGAAGTTGTCCCTTCAATCCAATTTTCCAAAGGTCATTCTACCCCTGTCTTGTAGTTCTGGACCTCCTCTATGAAACTGTATCTTTTTTCGACTTTGCATGAGCATTTGCTGCCAAATCCTCCACAAAAGGTAGGACCTGTTCCTCTTCCTGATCTAGCATGGAAGGCTCATATAGTTTCAAATTATCTACATTCACAACTAAGTAAATGAACATATATGGTGGTAAATTGTGTCGATAGGCATTATCACCCACCTTTTCCAATAGCTCAAAGGGACCACCTTAGAGCCTTGATTTTCTTATCAGGCCCTTACAACCTCTCCTTGTTCAACTGTAACCATACTGTATCTCCCACCTTGAATGACTTCTCTGTTATGTGTTGATCACACCTAATACATCTCTTGTAACTTCTGCAATGTTTCTTGTACCTGTAGATGGATGTGCCTGACCTTCTTTATAAAATTTTCAGCCCTCAGAGCATCTCCTATAAGATATTCCCTCACTCCTCCTTATTACCCATACGAAATATATAGAGGTGAAGCTGGAAAATATTCAAAACAAGTCTCAAATGGGGACTTTCCTGTAGAAATGTGGATTTCTCTGTTGTAAGAATGTTGTATATATACCAAATTTTCATCCCAGGTCTTTAGATGCTTCTAGTTATATCCCCTCAGAAGCTGCACCAAAGTCTCATTGACTACTTTTGTTTGCCCATCTATCTATGGATGGAATGATGTAGATCTCTTCAGCTTTGTGTCCATCTTCTCCAACAATGTAGTCCATAATGCACTGGGAAATCTTGTATCCATCTCTAAATCATGCTCCTTGGTATCCCAAAGTGCACCCAAACCTTTCCAAAGAACAAGTTTACTACTTCTTTCTCGCTGATGGTCTTTTTACAGGGCATCAAAACACACATCTTGTTGAACCTGTCAACTAGCACGAACAGATAGTCATGTCCCTTCCTAGTTGTCAATAAACCTCCCACAAAGTCCATAGAAATGCTTTCCCAAGGATGAGTAGGTACAGGTAAGTGATGATATAGACCCTATTTCCTATTGATAAGCTTGTTGATACAACAAAGCATGCATCCTCTTATGAGCCTAGCTACCTACTCTTTCATCTGGGGCCAATACACATACCTTTGCAAGCTAGCCACAATCTTCCCTACACCAAAGTGCCCTGCATCCTTGGAGGTGTTAGCTTCTCTAAATAGTTGCAGTCACTCACATTTAGAAACACATAACTTATCTAGCATGTAGAGTAACCCATCCTAGAGATGGCAGACAATGGTGTTGTCACCATCATGCACATGAATCTGTCTCTACAACTGCTGATACACCTCCTTTAAGTCCCCATCTTCTAAATATGCCTCTCTGTATGCATGATGGGTGAATGGATCCATGTGCATAAGAGTCCCAAAAGCTATGATATTTAATGTGGATGGCCTTGATAGCATGTCAACCAACTTGTTTGTGTTTCCCTTCTTATACTTGATCACCAAATGAAACTTCTATAAAAACCCCATCCACTTATAATGCTTGGTCTGTTGTAGCTTACTTTGGGCCTATAATTACTGTAACAACTTGTGATCTGTGTGGATTACTATCTCCTTTCCCATCAAATAGTGCTTCCACTTCTTCAAATATTTCACCATGGCATAGATATCCTTGTCATAGGTAGGGTAGTTAACAAATGCCCCATTAAATACTTCAGAATGGTAGTATACGGGCTTTCCTCCCGGCATTAATACAACTCCCATTACATACCCACTCGCATCTATATTTACTTCAAAGGGTCACTGCAAGTTTGGTAACGTCAGAACTGTTGCTTGGATGATCTTCTTTTCTCGCTATTCAAAATCCCTTTGTTGGCATTTTCCCCATTGGAAACTCTTGCCACTTGTTGTTATGGCGTGGAGTAGTGCTGCTACCATTGAAAATGAGGCTATGAACTTTCTCAGGTATTGTGTTTCCCAGTGGAAATCTTGACCTCAGAAACATTAGTAGGAACCGACCATTTTATGATGGCCTCCATCTTTGAAGGATATATCTTCAGTTCTCCTCCACTGATTACATATCCAAAATACACCAAGGACTACTGCAAAAACTCACACTTCTTGAGATTTTCTAGTAGTTGGTGCTTCTTCAATGTTTCCAGCACTTGCGTCAAATGTGAAATATTCTTCTCCTAGGTAGCACTATATAGCAGTATATCATCCAAATAGACAATAAAAAATGAATCTATACAAGGGTGCAGTACATCATTCATTAATCTCATAAATGTAGCTGGTGCATTAGATAGGCCAAATGACATAACTAACCACTCAAGCAAACCTTGCCTTGTTTTGAAGGTAGTATTCCAGTTATCTTATTTATTTGAATCAAACTTGGGGATATCCAGACTTGGTGAAGTATTTTGTTTGCTTCACCTGATCCAATAAAACATCTATCGTTGGAAGGGGGTATCTATTCTTGAGTGTGATTTTATTCAATGCCCTGTAATCTATACACATCTGCCAAGTCCCATCCTTCTTTGGCATAATCAAGATGGGTGAACAACATGGAAATGTACTCGGTAGAATTACACCATGTTCCAACAGTTGTTGTAACTATTTCTTCACCTCACTTGCTTCTATAACAGATTGCCTATACAACCCAATATTTGTGTAATGCCCTCCTCCCACACTTACCCAAGCTAATCAGTCCACTAGTGTAAATATGTGATGAAGAGTTAATATGATATGAATCAACATCCTAAGTCACCTTAGGGAAGTGGAACAGACAAACCAACACCTTATTGACCTTCCCTAGGAGCTACATGATACACAGGAGCTAAGCCACCCCTCCAGGTGCCCAAACCCTAAGTCAGATTGTTTTTTCATAAAAAACCCATAGTCACATTCAAAAGCCTACATACATGTGATTTTATGCCTCTAGTTGCTCCCATAAGCTTGCAAGGGAGAGACCGCAATATTTTTCAGCCAGTTCTATGTCTACTACCATGAGATTTGATCCACTTTTTCAGGGCTAATCTCAAGACCACTGCCCAGAACTTGATGAGACTTTACAAGACAATGAATGACACCAAGACAAAGCCTCTAACACAAAAATTAATCAAGGAATTGACCTAACCAAGCATAACCATGACATATATTCCATCAAACACATGATGAACATGAAAGCTATACGTCGTAAATACACATCTGAACATAGCGGTATCATCCTTATCTGAAAAATCATCAAGAAGGTTTGATGCCCTCTCACAATAGTTGAAATATCATCTATTAGGTCATGCATTTGATAATAATCACAATTTCATCAAACATGTCAAGAGACATAAACAATATACATCATATAACCAACATATAACCAACTAATAACCGACATATAAACCATGGCAACTCAGCCATAATGTCACCATCATAATCAATACATATGTTCATAGATCACAATAGAAAATACCTCTCATTAATATATGAAAATTCCAACCAAGTTGGGGAATTCCATGTACCACCCAACCATAGACTGAACTAAACCAAATCTTTCATTCGTCAAGTCACCTCTGCACCGTATTTCAAGAATGAATGTGGGATGTCATGGAATAACCAAAACAAAACCAAACCAGGGCTTCCAGAATCCAAACCACCTCAACTTTTAACCAGTAATTCCACCTCATAATCGGACTTCAGTAACCATCACCAGATCGGTCTCCGTCCAAGCTATCCAGGGCTCCAGAGTGTTTGTTCCAACCAAACTTCTAGGACTAGTAACTGAACCCACAACTGTCATCAGAATGTAAAGCATTTGTCCAACCAAGGATTCTAGGACTAGTAACTCAACCCACCAAGGGCTCTAGAGAATTTTTCCAACCAAGGCTTTTAGGACTAATAAATCAACCCAAGTTGTTAGAGGGCTTCCAGAGCGTTTTTCCAACCAAGGCTCCAGGAACTAATAACTCAAACCACAGACATAAGGAACATGAGAACCAACTAGAAAAGAAAGATAAAACCCACAACACCATGGTTATCTAGGAAATGTCAAGGCTAGGAAAAACCATTGTCAATCTAGGAAATCCTCCATGCCAATGAAAAATCATAACCAAGAAACCACATGCATGTGACATGCATGCCAAAACTAGCAAGGAAATCATACATGCAATTCGGTACTTGCAAATAAATCCAACTATAGTTATTGATCTCAATGTCCCCTTGCACTTTCCTTCTTTTCCTTTTCCTTCTTACTCCAAATCCCACATATGCCACACTCCTCCAAGAGTGCTCCAAGAAAACTCTAAGCATGCAAGGGTATGAGAGAGACAATATAATAGAGATCTCTAAGAGAAAATTGACAAAAGGTCTCAAACACTGACAAAAATCCCATGAATTGATCCTCAAAATCCTTTTTATCATTGAGGCCACTAATTTCTTCATTTTCCTTCATTTTTCCTTCTCATTCAAATTTGTGACCTTTCACCTCCCTTTTCTCGTAATTTCCTTTATTTTCATAAAAAAATGCCAATAAATGCCTCTTTTCCTTTTCCAATGCCTTTGCCAATTTCCTTAGCAATAATAAACCAAAAGTGAGACCCACTAGGATGTTTTTCCCACCATTCATCTTGTAATACATGTCCCATAACCTTGGTTTTATTTTTCCTTTATTAAGTTTATTACATGTATTTTTAGCCAGGGTTGTTACAAAACCCTCTCCCTTGGGGGAACACCATCCTCGGTGTTCAATGACACCTATAACCAGCAAGACCATTGAAAACCAAAACATACTTCCCATGGAGCTTCATAACTTAGCAGGATGCGATATTTACAATGAATCAACTTGCTGAAAGCATGAAAATCGTACCGTTTACTGGAGCTTTATAACACATCTCATTACGGTATTTACAATAACAATCATATATACTCATTCGCATTTGATTCAACCATCAAATAACCATGTTGTTTATAGATCTTTATAACACAACTCGATACAATATTTACAATATCATACACATATACGCATATGCACATTTGTTCAACCAACAAATAAAAGGATATGATGCTTGTATCTACAACAAGGGAATCCAAAGGCTCACACCTCCACCCTGAAAGTAATACTGAGATTCATCTCCTTCCCAGGAAGTCCAAAATCCATTTCCAAAGTCAAATATGAATCCAATGCCCAACGCTACAATCCTGCACCACTTGTCCTCTTAGTGAACATTTATTGGCTCATTATTCCATGGCACACTCCCATTGTTCATATGATTCCATCTAGCAATGCTAATGATGAAAAAAATCCATCCATGTCCTTCCCTTCCATGCAGTCACATACCTTCCAAGTTCCATGGGCATCCATTTCTCTGTTACACCGTCCCTCAGGCAACCCCTCCCTTGGCAAGGTTTCCTCTCATTGGAAGGTCAAAAAACCAAGGCATGTTCCTGCCTCAAAACCATCATACCAGTCAGATCATGGTCATGGAAATCAATGGACACTATTGAGTACCAGTGTGCCACAATGGCCCTGCTCCTGAAGTGCTTTACCAACATACTATTTCTTGTTCCATTTCTCTTCACAATTTTTGTTAATTCTTGCAGCCAGTTTCAACCACCCAACCCAGGAATTTTCATGCTTTTTTGCACCAAGCACATAGATTCCATTAGATTTAAAATAAATTCAAATCATGCCTCATTGGTGGCCCATCAAAAAAGTACACTTGCCATTTTGTTTACTTCCTGTCACAACAAGTCAAACTAACATCTTTGACTAAATCATCATGTATAAACATATCACATCTAGTTAGCTCAAAACTCAACCATCATAAATCAAGAATCATGCAATCATCATAAACTAAAATTATAGATCACATATAACCATCATAAGTCAAAATCATAAACCACATGCATAATAAAAATGAATGAGTTGTCTCTCTATTTAACCTATGCCTGGATCCGGTTCTTCATCTTGTCCTGACGATGAATCACGCTTGTTGGTTCAAAACGCATCGACAAATGAATTCTGATGTGATTATCGCCCAAAAAATGTCTCAAAAATTTGATATGAATAACAGAAGCCTCAATTCAATACTTATCCTTCAATCGGTCCTTTATTTATGCCTTTATCCTTGTCCTTTCTGTACACACACCATATTGGTTTCCAAACCCAACAAGCACTCAATACCTTCTCTTCTCTTCAATCACATACACATACATACAATTTACATCACACATATACACCCACACACACTGTACAACAACACGCCATATACACCTACGCCCAGTGTACAACACAACACAATACATACACCTACACCCGATGTACAACACAATACATACACTTACACCCGCTATACAAGATAACACAATACATATGCCTATACGTGGTGTTACGGTGTACAACACAATACATATACGTACACAAAGTACAACACAACGAATACACATGTCATGATACAAGGACTACACATAACATAGTACCACATGTATACAACACAACATGTATGACGTGTACACAATACCACATGTACATAGTGACACCTGCACAACATATACACAACACCACCTACACAACGTGTACACAACACCACATGTACATAACACCACCTGCACAATGTGTACAAAACACCATCACATGTACACATCACTACCCACACAACGCTTACACAAAACCACATGCATGACATGTATACGACATGACATGCACACATAACCACATGCACAACATGTACACAACACCACCTACACACAACACCCCATGTACAACATGTACATAACACCACATGTACAATTATGCACACAACACCACATGTACATAGAACATATGTACAACATGAACACCACACCAACAATGCATATGCAGCATACATAAGACACCATATGTACACAACACCACATATCCAACATGCGCACAACACCAACTGTACATAATGTTGCATAAACAACATGTACACAACACCATGTGTACATAACATTGCATAAAAAACATGTACACAGTGCTGCAAAAACAACATACACACCACAATATAGGTATAACATGTATAATAGATACACAACAATAGTACTACATAACCAGAGACCACACATTGACTCTACCAAGTAACCTTGCTTCTAGTGTCTTTCCACTATCCATGTTTGTCCCAACATGTCGCATATCAAATTTCTTTCATTTCGCTAATGTATCCCTCAACGTTACCCGCCATAGCATAAACATAGACATATTATAAACACATAATATCAACTCATATTCACATGATATTGACCTGATAGATATGTGAGGGATACTCTTCCTACTAGATTCCTCATAGATTAGGAACTTCTTCATGCCATTCACCTACATAAGCAATCATTCTTCAACAAGAATGATCCTTGACAATCATGCCAAACAATGACATACGTACATACATATATACATACACTTAAAACAATCGTGATCCTTGAAAACCCTGACAAGAAATGACATAGATACATACATATATACATATATAAACATTAACATAATCATGATCACAACATAATTACCAGATATCATAAGGTCAAGGTTAAGAGAACTCCCTTTATCCATGCAACACATGCACAACATTGACAACAAAAAGTTTCCAACATAGCCAAGGCATCTGATTCATCAAATCCATTTACTTTACCTTTCTTGGTTACCTTTCTCATTTCTGCCATGCCACAATCCATTCACTCAATGGACGCAACCAATCAAACTCGCTGTCATACTCTTTCCTTCTAATGCCCTTTATATGCACCAGGCTTCAACTGAGTCTTATATTACCTGTTGGGTTTCATTCAACTCTCCCTGAGCTCCATTAACTTCTTCTTTCTCAACCAATTTCCAAGACTCTCAAAAACATAAAAGGCAATAAAAACAAACAAACAAGAAGAAAACCAAACAACAATACAACATAACAAACAAAGTGGTATGGCCATACGCTAGACATAAACAAAATTGAAAATCAAGCGCAAACAAATCACAAAGCATCAAAAGAACAACACAAGCAACGAGCACCATGATTCAACCCCGTGTGTTCCCAATGCTTCCAAGGGAAACCTCAACCTAAGCCTTCTTTAAGATTTCATGTTAGTCTCTTTTTTCATGCAACTCCTTGCATAATATTTCCATAAACACATAACTGTTAGTGCATAAATACATATACAATATACTAGTTACCTTACCTTGATGTGCTAGGCACATTGACCTGTAACTGAACACATACATATATAATCTCTCAAGGGACTCCAATCCTTTACGAATCTAGCTATAACTGAAAGCCAATTGTTATACCTGTCAAATACATATTCATGAATATAGCATATATCCACATAATGTCAAACAAAATCAAAGTTAAGAATACTTCTTGTATTCATGCATAGCACTCATTCATTTGGAATTGTGGTTTCCAAACATAGCGAAAGGAATTCTCACCCAATTCCTTTCTTTTATCTTGCCTTGCTACAATTGAGTCTTATTGTGTACTATCACATCATCCAACTTTTAGTTATATAAACAAATCAACTATTGCCTTTTCAAGATAATACCAAACATGTTTCCCTGCAACTTCTCACACATGTCATTCACATGTTCCAAATATCAAGATATCATGTCTATTAATTTGAAATCATCCTTTACCAAGACTAACAACCATGTTATAATTAGCTAACAATTAATACTCATAAGACTACAACTAGCACCCACTCGCAATCAAGTGCATATTAGATGTATGAGCACATATTGTGTTAGTAGAACCATCTTAAAACAAAAACATTCCTTCATGCAATCTTACAGACACATAATCATATCATGCAATTAATCAAACATTCAAACAAACTATAAATGTACCATGTTAAATAAGCCAAATAGATGACATCATCAAACTCATACCTCAATGTATCTCAGGGGAGGCTATCACATCTACACGTCAATCAAGATTAGTATGACACAATATCACAATTATATCGATTCATAATTGAGTGTCATAACCACAATCATTTGCATAGACCAATCTAGATTAGCACGATACATATAAAATCAAGATCCTAACTACAATGACCATAACCATCATGCATATGACCACACTGCATATAACAACAAGTTAACTACCAGACATGACTATCTAACGCACATGCATGTGACCGCACTTAACTAGCATCTATCATGTATATATAACCATAAAAATAATAGATGATAGGCATGCATATAGCCACAAGGCATATAAAAACCATTAACCAACATACCTGCATGCCAAACATACAAACATGTATGATGATCTGCTCTTACCCTGATATCCAATGCTACAACCTCACCTTTTGATCTGCATTTCCTACCCCATCTCAACCAACATATCAGCATCATGATGACATAAGCTGCAACAATGACTATCACAATGCATCTTTGACCTACTATATATGCATAACCATAAACATGACAAGGCATGCATAACAGCATGTAGACACTAACATGCATAACAAATGCATATACAACCGACCTGCATTCATGACAAATACATCCCAACAACAACATCATCAACTTCTACATTTCAAAACAATCGTAACAATGACTACCACCATGCATACATAACTAGCACATTTACATCCTTTGCGCATGCATGCCAAAAAAATTTCTCCCATCCAGGACAAGGGTTGAACCATGGTCTGATACCACTCTATGGTATCATATATCACCCAAAGAGAACGAAAACCAAACATTACCCAAAGAGAATGGAAACGGCTCTGATACCACTCTATAATGCCCTCTTCCCACACTTACTTAATCTAATTGGTCCACTAGGGTAAATATGTGACAAAGATTTACTATGATATGAATCAATATCCTAGATCACCTTAAGGAAGTGGAATTGACAAACCAAAACCTTACTAACCTTCCTCAGTAACTACAAGACCCACAAGAGCTAAACCACCCCTCCAGGTGCCCAAACTCTAAGTCAGATTGATTTTTCACAAAAAAAACTCTTATCACATGCATAAGCCTGCATCCATGTGACTATAGGCCTCTAGTAGTTCCCATAAGCCTGCAAGGGAGAGACTACAGTCTTTTTCAGCCAGTTCTGTGCCTGCTACCATGAGATTTGAGCCACTTTTTCAGGGCTAGTCTCTAGACCACTACCTAGAACTTGATGAGACTTTCCAAGACAATAAATGACACCAAGAAAAAGCCTCTAACATAAAAATTTATCAAGGACTTGACCTAACCAAGCCTAACCATGACAGACATTCCGTCAAACATATGATGAACATGAAATCTATAGGTCATAAATACACATCTGAACATAGGGGTCTCATACTTATCTGGGAATCGTTAAGAAGGTCTAATGCCCTCTCATAATAGATACATATCATCTATTAGGTTATGCATCGGTAACCAATCATATATTCATCGAACATGTCAAGATCCATAAAAAATATGCATCATATAACCAACATATAACCAGCTAATAATCAACATATAAACCAAAAATAACCAACATATACACCATGGAAAAATAGCCATAATGTCACCATCATAATCAATACATATGCTCATAGTTCATAATAGAAAATACCTCTTATTAACATATGAAAATTCCAACCAAGTCATGGACATCCATGTACCACCCAACCATAGACTGGGCTGAACCAAATATCTCTTTCATCCATTCACCCTCGTGCCATATTCCAAGCATGAATGTGGGATCTCATGAATAAAAAAAGAAAAATGAAATTAGGGCTTCCAAAGGAGAAACCACCTCAACCCTCAACCAATGATTCCACCTCATGGTTGGACATCGCCAACCATCACTAGATTGGTCTCCATACAAGTTATCCAGGGCTCTAGAGCATTCGTTCCAACTTGGCTTCTAGGACTAGTAATTCAACCCACAACTACTGTTGGGATCCAAATTATTTGTCCAACCAAGGATTCCAGGAGTAGTAACTCAACCCACCAAGGGCTCCAGAGCATTTATCCAACCAAGGCTTCCAAGACTAGTAACTAAACTCAAGCTGTTATAGGGCTTCCAGAGCGTTTCTACAACCAAGGCTCTAGGAAAGTTAATAATTCAACCCACAACCATAAGGAACATGAGCACCAACCAGAAAAAAAATATAAAACCCATAACAACATGGCTATCCAGGAGATGGCTAGGCTAGGAAAAAACCATTTTCAATCCAGACTATCCTCCATGCCAATGACAGATCATAACCAAGAGACCACATGCATGTGCCATACATGCTGAATCTAGCAAGGAAATCATACATGCAATTAGGTACCTGCAAAACAATCCAACTGTAGTTACTGATCTTGCTGTCCACTTGTGCTTTCTTTCTTTTCATTTTCCTTCTTTCTCCAAATCCCAAGTATGCCACACTCCTCCAAGAGTGCTCTAATAAAAATCTAAGTGTGCAAGAGTATGAGAGAGAGAATAGAATAGAGAGCTCCAAGCTAAAACTGACAATGTCTCACACACTGACAAAAAGCCCATGAACTAATCCTTAGAAGCCTTTTAACATTGAGGCCTCTAATTTCTTCATTTTCCTTGATTTTTCCTTCTCATGCAAATTTGTGACCTTTCACCTCCCTTTTCTCCTAATTTCTTTTATTTTCATAAATAAAATGCCAATAAATGCCTCTTTGCCTTTGCCAATGCCTTTTCCAATTTCCTTATCCATAATAAACTAAAAGTGACACCCACTAGGATGTTTTTCCTGCCATTAAGCTTGGAATAAGTGTTCCATAACCTTGATTTTATTTTTCCTTTATTAACTTTATTACATGGATTTTTAACTAGGCCTGTTACAATTTGGCAATGGGGAGACTGGGAATAACTGGATCTCGTGCTCCACTTCTCTCTTAGGCGGTAACTCATTTGGCTCTTGGAACACATCCTTGTATGCTTGTAACAAATGCTCCATTTGTTGTTTATGTTTCTTAGTACACCCCTCTAAGGATGTTGTGCCTCTTATTGACTCTTCTTTAGACTTACTTTCTCATAAAAACAATAAAACATACTTCTTGCTAGAACTAATCAATTTCTTGGCTTGGTTGGCACTTACCATTGAAAATATTGACTTGCCTTTTTGCGCGATGATGATTAATGATTTTCCATCCTTGACGAGCTAATACTAGTTTACCCTCCTCATGAATATTTCATCACGCATGTACATGTATCGACTCCCAAACATGACTCCACATACATCAAGGGGAACCACATCTAGATCTACTTCATCAATAAAATGAACGATGAAAACAAATCTAACTTTACATTGTTTGTTACCTTCATCTCTACATTCTTATTTAACCATCCCAGTGGATATGGATTTGGATGATCATGAACTTCTAGCTCCAAATTTTTGACCAGATCTGCTGCAATGAGATTCACCTGTGATCCTAAGTCAAACAAAGCATCAATCTTTGTCTTCTTGACATGTATATTTATATGGAAGAGTTTGGTCATTTCTTTCTCTTCTTATTGTTGAAGGCTACTTAGATTCACCTCCTTCTACACTGACCTACACACGATCTTCTCATCCACACCCAAGCTACTTTCAACTTGGTTGCTCAAATTCGTGGCCATGAGATTCTTATTCTTATTATCTTTCTTCTTGTTCTTCGAGATTAGCTCTGGATGCAACTTCCATCACTCCTCCTCTGTATGGCCATCAATGTTGTAGTGGTTGTAGTGGTTGCTATGATCTTTGCACTGGTGTGTTGTGGCTACTACCTTTTTATCTTTTCCCCCTTTTTTCTTCTTCTTCCCCTCCTTAGAAGCTTCTTGTTGCACATTTTGCTCTGGTCCACTTGATTACACTCTTTTCAGGCCTATTTTCTCCAAGTAATGTGCCTATACACAAGCCTCATCCACCGATTTGGGCTTGAACAACATCACTTGCTCACATAGATCGTAGTGAAAAACTCCCAAATACTTGAGGAGTACATTTGGGTTCTTTGGAGAGAGACCCAATATTACAACCATATTTATGAATTCCATTGTGTCCTCCTGCACACTTTGGCCCAACTTTTGCCTAAAGTAATGCCACCAGATCCACTGGTCCTCCATGTACCCAATGAGATAAAATTGTAACTTAATGAAGGTTTTGAAATATTCCCACTTATCCACTAGAGGTACACCCTCCAACCTCAGGGTTTCCATGTGGCTTTCTGACCAAGTCAATGCATGGCCCTCCAATTTCAGTTGTGCAAATGAGATATTCTCTCCTTCCTCAATCTAATGGATGTTGAAATACACTTCCAGTTGTCGAAACCAATGGTTCATATTCAGAGCGTCAATATCTCCATGGTATGACTTAATATCGACTTTTGCTTCCATTTTAAACAAGGACTAATTCATGGCACTCGAACCAGGTTTATTTTTTTAGATTCTTTCTTTGACTAGTTCTTTGTTTTTCCCTGATCTTCTGATCCCTGTTCAGATTTTTCCTCTGCATTCGAACTCCTATCTTCTCCAACTATCCCCATCTTTCTATTCAAGGTCGCAATGAGGAGGCTTACATTACAGTTGATGCCTACGACTTGTTGTTCCAACTGCATAAACCTCACCTTTGCAGAATTGCGAGGTTCTTTTACAGATTTGTCGGCCATGATTAGGGTTTTACGATTTTCGGCCCCGGATCTAGATCCCTGCAATCTCCACAAAATACCCAAAGAAACCTGCTCTATTACCGAATGATCCATAAAATTCCATGGATATTCCACTGGATAGTTCATCACAATAGATCTGATAATAATATATTTAAATTATGAATTTTTACACTATTACAGTTTTATTAAACTTCTATATCTATAAATTTAACTATAATTAGTGCATGCATGTGAATAGAAATTATGAAGAAAAGTAAAGAATGACAAAATAAACTATCACACACACATAAGACACAAGATATTCTCTATGGGAAACCCTTTCGGGAGAAAACCCAACTGGAAGGTGAGGCCGCTTCACTCTCTTTCTCTGTCTGGAATTATGGTTGTAGATAAAAATAAGTAATGCTTGTGGCCTGTGGGATGCTACAATGCATATATCATATCTATGTTCTCTACCTCCTATCTATTCTGGTTATCTTTTCTTAGCTATGGAACAAAATTCTCTTGAAAAAATGGAATGTGTCTTCCTCCTGGTGGCCCGGTTATAACACAACCTAATAGCCTACTAGTGGTTAAGTTTGACTACATAAACTCTTAACTAGAGTTACAAAATAGACTCTTCTAAATTATTTTACATATAAAAAACATGGCTAGATCCTTTTCCATGAATAATGGGGGCTTACGCGACATCCTCCCAAACTATAGGTGTGAAAACAAGAAGGTCAACATATGAGTGACATAACTTTTGCATACTCACTCCGATTGACACACTTCTTATGTCGTTGGAAATATCTTTGTGTGTAGAATAGCATGAAGTGGTGTTGTGCTGAAGCGGAAAAGTTTTACCCCCAAAAAATGTTGTTTGATGCCTCAAAACACTCCCGGAAGGTTTTACACCTTATTTTGCTAAACTGGGTCCCGCTAGTAAAAATGGTCCCGCGAGTTGATACCTCCACTTTTTCCAATCCAAATGCATCGAGATAGATGAAAAACAATATAATGACCCAATCCAGATCAATTAAACATTTTAAGTTTGAGTACTTAAATTATTCATCATCTATTTAATACGTATATAAGCATAATACATGAGCATCACATGTAGTAGATAAAATTTCTAAAAAACCCTTGTGAAAATTCAATATTTAGAACATAAAAATATGGCCTTAATACTTAAATGGGCATAATGTATGAGTATCACATGTAGTAGATAAAATTCCTAAGGAACCCTTGTGAAAAATCAATATTTAGAAAATAAGAAGATGGCCTTAAAGTAAGTGATAACGAACATGTATTAAATTTTTTAGAGAAAGGTGTTTATTTTTTCAATGTTATATGATATGAGCGTTTTTGAGAATTACTGTAATATAAATATAAATGGAAAGCATTGTAATGGAAAATCATAATAATTTGTTAGCTAACCTTCATTGAAAATGGTTTTTTACCCAATAAATTAGCTGAGATAAAATATCATTAATCAAAAAAACATATTAAATATAAATAAAATATTTATTTATTCATTAATAATAGTGTGAATCTATAAATAAATGTCACACTTTTTAGAGATGTATAGCAATGGAAATGTGACATTTTACCTATGGTTTAAATTAAATCTTTCAAAATTCATATACACCTTACTCATTTTGATCTATAGAGAAAGGACAGGTAATTTTTTTTTATCTTTTTAATGAATCTTTTTCAAAAGCATTTATGTCATTAGTGTGTCAAATTTTTATTTACTTATATTAAATTTTAGAAAACACGACTAAGGAAATCTTGGGTAATTTTTTTTTTTTCTTTTTAATGATTTCTTTTTCAAAAGCATTTATGTTATTAGCGTGTCCAATTTTCATATGCTTGTACTTCTAAATTTGAGAAAACACGACAAGTGATTTTTTTCACATAAGATATGAACATTACATGAATACTGAAAAATATAGAATCTAACTTGATTATTTAATATAATTATAATAATAATTATATATATATATATATATATATATATATATATATATATTTCAATTATTTTTTAAAATTATTTAATTAATATTCCAATAATTTTTTGGACACCTTTGTATTGGTAACAAAACACTTTCGCTTATTAATTTAATTGAAAAACTAAAAATACACTTTTTGCAATCTCCATAGGTATTCCTATATATTTTATAATTTTTTGAAATTTAATTTTTATTATACTTATTTTGTTTAAGGAATCTTTATAATTTATATTTTTTTATACATAAATTTTAAAAAGTGTAATTAGTAACTTTTATAATTGTGATATTTTTTTAAATACAAATTTTCAAAAGTGTAATTAAAATATAATATAAAAATAGATTTATGTATAGATTTTAAATTATGTTATTTTTATGTATAGGTTTTAAATTAAGTTATTAAAATATATTAGTTTAGATTCATTTTAATTTTGGATTTACTAAATGTAAGTGAGATTAATTTTATTTTTTTTACTTTAAAAGAAGTTTGTATATTAAGAGATTTGATATTTTCCATTAGATCTACCAAGCCCCTAGTGGGATCAAATCTCTTTTCACTTTAAAAGAAGGTTGTATCTTAAGAGATTTGATTCGTCTTGAAGCTTGGTAAATCCAAATTTTAAAAATAATATAATTTATAGTTTTTATTTCATGTGTAAAATATACTTAAGTATTAGTGGTTTGTTTGCTAAATATTATTTTTATAAATTAATAAAATATATAATATATTTTTTTTTCTCGGTAAAACTAGCTAATCTATTATATTATATTTACAAGTAAACTTTACATGCAGAGAGACAGGCTGTCCAGGGCCAACTGTGGCACCTTGGATGACTTAGCTTGACACAAAATGCTCCCTCGCAGGGGCAACACCTCCTGAACATACCAAAACACTTCCAAAACAGACCAAAACAAAAGACAGTAATGACACGGCTATACCAGAACATGAAACAGAATTGAGCTTAGACAGTAGCGATACGGCCCACGCAGGGGCTTCCATTCAAAAAACTTCACGGGAAACCTTGCCCAGACGCATGACCGCAAAATACATGACATAATTAAGAACTGAAAATAAACAGACACAGTAACGTAGCCGAGAGAGACCTTTGAGTTAGACCATAGCCGAGAGAGAGAAGAGAGGGCTGGAGAGTGCTTCTGGGGATCAATCTTCAGGCTCTTCCTCCACGACGTAGCACCATCCTTGGCCCTCAGGGATGCCTGCCCACATTGCCATTGGATCCTTTGTAGTGGCCAGGGGTTCCTGCTCTGGAACTCGGGCGGCTGAATGTTATACCTCGGCGGCGGTGAACCATTACTCTGCGACGTTGGCACGGGGCGGCACATGCTGGGCATGTGGCTCGTCCCTGTCTGACATGCCATCACCTGCATCCGGGGAAAATATATAATATATTAATAATACTTTATGTTAAAAATTTAGAAAAAAAAATATGATTATACCTACCTACATACATACATACATACATACATACATATATGATATTTTATTTTTTAATATTTGGCCCTGGCCATACAATATCTAGCTTTGTTTTTGAAAAATCAATGTGAGACTTGATCTATGTAAATTAAACGCTTAAACAAATAATTTTTAAATGTTTGTGTAATATTTTGGATAAAATTGACCAAACATTAAAATGTTTTGAGCAGAACCATTTTATCTATTAATTAGACTACCCAAACTTAATTCATAATTTTGATTAAAAAATGTCAAAACCTTTCATTATTAATCCATTTATAAACTATAATGTTTATAATTTTTCAATTTCACTTATAAATTGAGATAGACATTTCCATATATATTATTTATTATAATTATTGTTAAAATGTTTAATGGACATTTTCATTAATGTATATGGTTATATTTTACATTAACCATGCATATAATTTGTATAATAAACATAGTAAAGTTAAATCATTAATATATATATATTTATATTTTATATTAATTGTTTTAATGTATCATGAATATAATTTTTATAATAAATTGATTATTACATTAAATTTTGATGGTTAAAATTAACTACCTTACATTAATATTAATTATTTTTTAGAAATAATTTAACGGTCTTTTCCAGTACAAGGTTTTTGTTAATTTTAATCAAATCTAACTAATATTTTAAAAAATTGAGAAAATTATAACATTAGAGAAAAGACAAAAGGAATGAAAAGGTTCATCCTTAGGAGTTGTAGTTGTAGCTATAAAAAAATCTTTTAGAAAAGGGCAGGAATGCCAAATTTTAAAATCTTAAACCATAAACTTCGTCAGCCTGGCTGAATTGTAATATAATTGAGAAACGTATGTAAACAGATCTCTGCGGACCGAAATTATATTCTAATAAATCCCTACCGAGGCATTACAATTGGCAGCATATTCTTTTTTGCGAAAGTAAACTTCACTCGTTTACAGAACATGAGTATTATAATGTCAGTGTGAAATGCACAGACACGTATCTCATGTGAAAACTTCAATTTCATGTGAAAAGCCTTCACACCTTTATCTCCCCTGTAAGTTGCACTGCGTACTGATGTTATGGATGAGAATTCTTGTTGTCTGATATATTGTCATAAAGTTATAACTAGTGCTCTCTATTTTACACCTTTAACATCAATGTCACCCCTTTTTTTGTTGGGGTGAAATACGAACATAGAATTAATATGTAAAAGTTGTGTAATGTGCGAGTTGAGCTTGCTGTGTAAAAAGTGTTTTCTCAGTGCTTTTGAGGGCTTTATTTATGCATTGGTAGTCATTGAGATGCTTTATTGATGGCCATTGAGATGTTTTAATGGGAAAATACGCAATGTCTTGGATTTTGTCCCTTGTTTAATCAATTAGCTATAACAAGAGTTTATGATGTTTTTACTAAAAAAAATTTATGCATTGATAATTGCATTTCTTCACCCCATATCATCATTACATTATTTATATCTACACCATTATCATCAACATATGCAATTATGTAGAAATAACAACATCATCATTATCAATGCAATGAAACATAAAGGAACAATAAAAAAAAAGCATGCACGCACATAGAGACACGAGGATTGGTCCATGAAACAAATCTAATCATACTTATAATTACAACCCTGATTCTGATGACTGTAATGTGTTGTCACTTATTGAAGTCAACTACTAGATACTGTTGAACAATGCTGTCACTAAGCGGAATCTTTAGAATACTTAAATCTTATATTTGAGTCTAGGATGCAGGGAGGAGGAGTTGTGCAAATGTCTATAGCAATCCTGGATGCTCTCTATAGAACCAGAAGACTACATCCAGAACAGATCTAGACGCTCCCAAGTGAACTAGATGAGGGCGTCCAGGGTAAAACCTACCCAGATCTGCCTCAAACCTTGGACTCTCTCATAAGGCTTCTATGCAAGCATCTATGGTAGCACAAATGCTCTAAGGACAACTTTTTGTGATCGTCCGGGGACTAATATGACCCAATCTGTCTCTGAAACCCTGGACACTCCCATAGGCTTCTGTGCTAGCATCTAGGGCTCTCTGGACACTTTCTTGACCACTATGTACCAGCGTCCAGGGACTAAAATGCCCAGTTCTTTGCCAACATCCAGGAATCAGAAAACCCTAGATCAGTGCGAGCTTCTCTCCTTAGATTTCAAACCCTTACACGAACTTTCCTCTGACAGACCTATACAATCCAAGAAAATAAGAGAAGAGAAGATGTCTTCATCAATGTGTCCAAATGAGCTTGAGGTATATTCTAGTTATAGGCTTTCATGAGGGCCCACTTGGGGTTGAGGCCGACCTGTCCAATTTAACATGTGCTTAGGGCCGACCTAACCCAATATACATGAATGAATCAAAAACCAACTTTCTCTTGTCCAAATAAGGTGGTCTTTAGGTCGATTTTGGTCCTCTCGAAAAGAGGAATATAATGCAATCATCATCTCAGTCATCTGAGATGTCTAAGGTGGAATTTGACCACAGTTGTAAAATTAACACTCCCTCTCAACTAGGGAGAATTCCACCTTCCAATATATGTCCATTGATTAATATGTCATTCTTGTGTCTTCAAGTGTCATGGCATATCATTCCTGATCATGTTTGTCATGTAGTCATCATGCCATGACCACCTCAAGTATCTCATAATCACAAATCATCAATGTACATTTCGATCTATCCCTTTCTTATTCCTGCTTATCTCTTGATTGTTCCTACTTGTACGCTGAACATTCTCGAATCTAGATGAAGAATAATTTGTTACCGGAGGGAAGCTTAAGCTACCACCCTCTATTCATGAGGTTTCTACCTAGAATCTCTTCCAGCAGGCTACTACTCGGAATATCATCACCAATCTTCATCGGATAGCATATCATCGAGGAGGACATCTCAACCTGTAATCATATAGGGGAGCACATCTTGACCCTGAATCTCATGGGGGATCTATACATCTACAACCTCATATCGAGCAATAGGATATCCAAACACATAAGGGAGCATATCTCGACCTTGGGAGCTCATTAGGGAGCTCAATCTCAACCTGGAATCACATAAGGTTATCTCAACCCATCTTATTGCCTATTGATCTTCCCATCGATGACCCTGAATAGTCATGTGGTAGAACACATGTATCATAATCGACTTGGGTTGTACACCACGAGTGCACTCTCAAATTGTTGTACAAATGAGGAGTAGTATTCTTGACAAGCCTTGCTTATGTGTATGATGCCAACTTGGGTATACTCTCCAAAGACAAAACAAGGGAGAAACATTCTCTGACTGTATGAAGATAGGGGAGAAACATATCTGACCATATGGGTAATAGATAGGGGTCATACCCTATTTTCTAGAGTTCCCTCAACCCTAGGAGCCCTCTATCTCAATTCGTCACCCTAGGAGCTCATACAAGGAGGAAGAGTTGGCGCAGTGTCCTCGATCAACACTACTCTCATCGTACTCAAATCTGGTATCAGATTGTGTTAATAGAAATTGTTTCCTGTTCATACAGAACATCAAATCAAATATCATATCAGAACATAAATAATCATATAAATCTCAAAATGATACCATAATCATCCTCCCTCTCAAGGAGGTGTCAACCATAACTTGTTTCAAACAACTGCAATGTCTCAATATATGATAGTATCTCGGTCCCAACTATATATGTGGGATTTTTCTGCTCATTAGATCCCAATATATGTCATAATAATGTATCCATGTCATATCCATATTATGCTCAGACAACTCTTCGAAGGAGCTTCTTCTTCCTACCTCACAAATAGCCATGCTAGCAACATCATATTCAACCTTGCTCATGATATGGACCTCTCATCCAAGATATCATGTCAGATCTCATACTAAAGCAACATCCAAATGTGCTCATCAACAATAATCTCAAATATCAACAATATATCCATTCAGTCACATATCATACGAGAAATTTCTCAACCTAAAAAGTAGAACATCTCAAGCATATATTTCAAAGGATGCTCGATGGAAACTCTATGTGAATGAAGCAACTCAATCATGAATTTATTTAGGTTCTATGCACATCATATATATACAGATGGAAGTTCAAAATAGAACATCAATGCTTCAATCAACAGTTGGATGCCATGTCAAGTTCAACAACATCTTTGAACTTCAAATAAGAGTATCCAAGGATTTACATTTTCATTATTCAAAAATTTTCCCATAGCTTTGAAATATAGGATTTCTTTTCCAAATTCCAGAAATCGATTCATCATGCCATGATACATAAGTTCAAGCTTAAGAAGTTATCTACCACTAATTTATATCATCAAAGACTCATCACCTGTCAAGAGTAGACCATCGGGATATAAAACCAAAATGATAATCAAAATCAAATCCATACCTTGGAACTCATCATCCTGACTTCATCATATAGTTATCAAATATAGACATATCTGGATCAGGGAGCTTGCTTCATGCAATGCTCTAAGCATAATGCCTTTCTAAGCCATCATAATCAACTTTAATTAAATCAATGTTGTACCATCACATCAAAAAAGTTAGCTCATTAAAGTTTAGAAGTCAAATCAAAACCATTATCAAAGTCATCAACCTTGCAGTATCAATTCTTTTAACTAGGATATAAGTAGAGCTCATATCAAGTCGTGACTTCATGCCAACAAATTTTCATCAACCGTGCATTATCAATCTAAACTTGATCAAGTCAATCTCATAATCATAATACAAGTCATTTATGTCATTACGTGCAAATGATTACACTAAGGATGAGTCATGCAGGTTCCATGTTCATGCCGAATCACAACTATCTATACCTCAACCATTGTGCTAGGAATGAGGAGGCTAATACAAAATCATTTTTTCAAATACCCACATAAGTCATTATGCCCACATAGCATAAACATCAGGAAAAATCAACAATCTTCAAATCAAATCATTAGACATAAGATCAAGTCCAAATTCACTATTGTAGAGAGATCTATAGTCAAAACATATCTCAATCATCAATTCAAAGTTATTGTCAAGCAACATGACAACACACTATTCATCTATATTAGTAAAGAAAATCATTCCAGTCTCTTGTAGAAAAAACATAGTGCCATATCTATTGTATGTCCTGGTCACCTGCAAACACAAGTTTAGTCTGCATGTTCATGTTGGGGAAAAAGTTCAAGCTTTTCCCACTTCTAGATCTTGTTATCTGCAACATATCTGTGGAACTGACATCTTCTAGGTGACCATCCAATTTCATGCACAATAGTTCATGTTATAGGCCATTTTGTCATATTTGACCAATAGGCCTCCTAACGAAATAAATCAACATCCTATTCCCTGTTTTCATCATCCTTGCACAAAGCCCTCAGCATGACTCTGCTAAATCCCCGAGTTTCTACTCTTGACTACTGAGTTTCCAAGATTTTAAGGACCAATGCACCCTACATAAATGAGCAACTACATTACAGTGCACTCTCTCCTTCTTTCAGGGTGCTATGCAATGCACCTTGCATAACTGTGGGGGTGCATTGATTCTAGAATTACGGAAAATAATAAAACAATTCTGAAGCTTCCTCTTCCAGAAACTTCCAAATGTTGTTTCAACCATTTACCTTGGATAAACATTTGAATCCTATCTAATTCCACCTTGGAGAAATCACCATCTTATCCCTTGATCTCATCCTCCCATCACTTTTGGATCTCAAGCCTAGATTGGTAAATGGAAAAGAATTCATGAATTACCTCTCCTTCCTATATATTTATCTCATTCCACAAGCACCTGGTTATTTTTTTGTTGGATTTTGGAGAGTGATTATGCCCTTATGTTGTTGTAGTGAGTGCTTATCATCTCATGCATTTAGGGTGATTGGAGATGCATATTGTGATAAGGAAAGGACAAGTCAACAACTTGGAAGAGCTCTTCTACAAGATCAACTACTACTTATGATTATAATCTCCTTCCATTTATATTAATGCAAAGAATTCATTGTTTTCCTATATGTGATGTTGTTATTTCACTTATTTCAATACCATCTTGATCTATTGAATGAAGTACTTAGATGATACTGCATAGATCTCATAGTTTCTTGGCTTGTGTTATCTGACTATGCAAATTCTAATTTTGACATTCAGAGTTGGAATTGGAGCTTCCAAGCTAAAGAAGGAGCCAAGTGTGTGAAGGATTCTAGGTAGGCCTCACTCCGTCATATATTTACTTTAAGGAAAAGCATTTATTTACTTTAAGGAAAAGCATTGTGTTCCTTGTCTCTCTATTTTTCTAGGTTAGCCACTGACCTAGGGGAGATACTTTTTTCTGCAATCGTAAATCCCGTGTAACACTTCATTTTTATGTGATCAACAATTTAACCCAACAACTTCATAAATCAGATTACAATGGAAAAATATGTCAGAGACACCTTGGTTTAGAGTTCAGACAACTTCAGAAAGCTTCAGATTATGGTCAGCTCAAACACTTGGATGCTCCCTTCAGGTTAGCATGGGAGCATCTTTAGCTATCTGGACGAGATTTCTCGGATCAATGTCGGTATCCGGAGCAGAAACCCTAATTTCTATACAAGCTTTAGATCTGATACTTTAGTGCAGATCAATATGTTAGATGCACATAAATCATACTTCAATAGTACATAATGCAAATAATAATAAGAGTAAGAATCTTGAGAAGAGATTCTCCCTCTGACTGGGAATCTACTTCATTCATATTCATTCATGTCATCAACCTATCTCTACTAGAGTCAATCAACAACAAATCTGTTAGATCATAAAGATATATCTATCATGGCTATCAGAATCATGACACCAATATTTCATCAAAGGTTAGACTCAAAGAAGCATATAGATGCAACCTCATATCTCAAATATTATGAACACAATAACACTTTCTATCAAGTCACTTCATCAAGTTAGGACATTCATTTTAACCATATGCCATCAAGACATGAACACAGGGAGTAAGAGATCTAGAATATCAATCTCATAGTTATACCTCTAACATCAAGGTAACCATGCTTATCATGATCAATGAGATCAAGTAAAGTCATTAAATAAATCTTTATCAAAATAATGAGAGTGTCAATCTCTCCCTCCATATGCTTATCAGAAGCATTATTAGTAGACTCATGTATAGGAGTCAATGAGCTATCCTTCTATATAAAATCTATCATGAAAAGTATCAAGAGTATCATTTACTAGAGTCAAGGTGCTAGCCTTCTTTATAGGATCAATATGTCCAACAGATGGATGTTAGCCAAACATCAAGTGTATCAATGTATCAACATTAGATAGCCTCATAGAATTTAAGAAGATCAAAATGTTCAACACTAGATGCATCATTTCATCATGGGAAACATAGATCCAAGTCACTTTCATATGCATGTATGAGATAAAGAAAGATACATTCTCATCATACCTTAGGGCTTACCGAGCCATCCAATGATACAACTAAAATACAACATACCATGCATACCTTGTGGTATTCAAATACCTATGCACCTTTTCATAGGAAGCTTGTAGTGCTTGTCACCTTTTCATCAAGTACCTCTTTACCTCTTTCCATATCTAGCTTTTCTTTCTTGTATCTCAAATGATCCTCAATAAGGATCTACTCATAACATCTCATTAAGGAGGTTTAAAACATCCATATACTCAAATACATATGCAGGAAGTATAAGTAATAAACGTAATCATCATATCCATAGGTCTAAACAAAAGTAAGAGGCATCATAAGTCAAAAAATATTTATCTTCATGAGAGGTGATACTATCCCTCTTGAACCAGTCTTCAAGAGCTATCAATTTCCTTAGTCCATATACCAATTTTGCCTTCAATTATCCAACCAGGTATATTAGGGATTATCCCATCTAGGGCTTCATCAAATCTTTGTCAAGTGCTTGAGCATCTTTACATTGACTAGCTAGGTTCCATATCTCATATTGTTTCCATAAACTAGGGTTTCCTTTTCAACCCTAACCTCATAGAATCCATCAAACCCTAATAATCAAGTTGCCTAGGGTTTTCTTCAAACCCTAGAATTATTTTAGGTCTCCACCATCCTCTTCTTGTTGTCATCAAAGGTTTCATCATTAGGGTGATCTACATGGCTTTTCTTTAGCCCAACTCTGATACCATGTCAATTTTTCATACAGCTACATTGTTCTTTGCTTTCATAATTGTATTTCTTCATTAATACATTAATTTCACCCGATATCATCACTAGATTATTCATATCTAACCATTATTCATCAACATATGGAATTGTGTAGAAAGAACAACATCATCATTATCAATGCAACAAAACATACAGGAACAATAGAAGAAAAGCATGCACATATATTGAGACACCTGCACTGGTCCGAGTCTAGGGAAAAACCCACTATGGGGAAAGCCCTTTTGAATCTCCTTCTTCTTAGATCATCATCAAATGATTTCGCAAAAGAGAGTACAATGATCCATAACTTTATCTATGCAACAAAACAACTATGATGTCCATGAAACATATCTAATCATACTTATAATCACAACCCTAATTCAAATGACTACAATGTGTTGTCACTGACTGAAGTCACTGCTAGATACTGTTGAACATTGTTGCCACTGATCGGAATCTTAGGAATACTAAAATATCATCTTTGATTCCTAGACACATGGAGGAGGAGATGTGTGAGCGTCTATTGCAATCCTGGATGCTCTTTGCAGAACTAGAAGACTACATCCGAAACAGATCTAGATGCTCCAAGGTGAACTAGATGAGGACGTCTGGGGTCAAACATACCCATATCTACCTCAAACCCTGGACACTCTCATAAGGATTATATGCGAGTATCTATGGCAACCCGAACGCTCTCACGACAACTTTGTACGGGCGTTCGGGGACTAATACAACCTAATCTATCTCTAAAACCCTAGACACTCCCATAGGCTTCTGTGCCAGCATCTATGGCTCTCTGGACATTGTCTTGACCACTTTGTACCAGCATCCAAGGACTAAAATGCCCCGTTATCTGCCAGCATCCAGGAATCAGAAAACACTAGAGCAATGTGAGCTTCTCTCCTGAGATTTCAAACCCTTGCGTGAACTCTCCTCTGACAAACCTGTGTGAACCAAGACAATAAGAGAAGAGAAGACATATTCATCAATGTGTCCAAATGAGCTTGATGTCTCTTTTATTTATAGGATTTCATGAGGGTCCACTTGGGGTTGAGGCCGACCTGTCCAATTTAAGATGTGCTTAGGGCTGATCTAACCCAATATACATAAGTGAATAAATAAATTCAAAAACCAACTTTCACTTGTCCAAATAAGGTGTTCTTTAGGTCGATTTTGGTCCTCTCGAAAAGAGAAACCTAATGCAATCATCATCTCGATCATCTGAGCTGTCCAAGGTGGAATTTGACTGAATTTGAAAAAATTAACAAGATACTTATAAAATGACAAGAACATATTTTATAAGCATGTAGAGCACATGATGTTTGTACTAAAGCCTCTTTATCCTTAGAGCAAGTTCTTTAAGTGATTATGGATTTGTTAAATAATTTCACAATAACATATGTTTTTTATATATGTTATGGATCTTCAAACTTTTCAATAATTTTACTTTAGATACTTAGAATATGACAACAACATATTCCATGATCCATACTTACTCAAAAACTTTCTATTGCTTTCCATAAAAAGAAGCTAAATAGTTTCCAAGTGGAAATTTTCAACATAGATAACCTAACTTGCTTATTCAATTAGGCTAAGAGTGGCATGAGGACACCATGATTGAATAATAGATATTGATATAAGGGAGAATGCATGAATTCAATGGACATTCTAGATGTAATCCAATATCTAAGAAACACACAAACATGTAATATGTTTACAATATCTTGGTTCAAGGAGCCCTAAATTTGGAACCTTAACTAACACGTAAACTAAAATTACTTAAATTTTCAGCCATAAACTTAAATTACTTGCCATTTTTATTTAAAAAAAGAGAGTGTAAACTAGATCAAAGGAATGCACACACATTATAGTTCACTGAAAACACACATGCATGTCTACAAGACAAAAATGCACACATGATATGAAGAACATGGGAAAATTGATTCTTTCATGAGGCATGCACATTCTTGCCCTATAAAAACATGTGCATGTTCTTACTAACTATTATTCATGCATGATTCCATGGTTTAGTGGCAATAATAAAAAACTTAATAATCTCATAAAGGGGGGTCATGGAGAAGGGCCGAGTAACTCTTCTTCAAGGACAATATTTGGAGCATGGAATATCAACTAATCCTTTGTCAAGAAAAAATTTTTCTTAAAGGGGGATCCTATGGAAGGGATAATTAACTCTTTCTCAAGTATAGAAATCTTTCCTAGGGGAGTTTAGAGAAGGATCAATTAGCCTTTCTTCTTGTAAATTATTTTCATCGAGAAGACACACAAGGAAGGAATAGATGATTTGTTCTATAACATTGCATTGTCATATAAGGGATCATAGGGAAGGGTAAACCAACCCTTTATCCAACATAATATTATTATCAAGGGGGATAATGAAGAAGGTTCAAGTTTTTATTCCTTTAGGATGGGATTCCAATCATAGGATATTGAGTTATAATTAATTAACCCTCCCTCAAGCATAATTTTCATGTAAACTGGGAATCTAGGGAAGGAATAACTAACCATTCCATAAGCATAGAAATATCATTTAGGGGAGCCCAAACAAGTATTAAAATAAATCCTTCAACATATTATCCTCATCAAGAGTGTGTATGGGGAAGGGTTTACTAGCTAATCCTTTGGAATATTTGGGGTTTGCACCATGTTGGTGCCATTTCTAAATGATAAGTGTGTCTTATTGTTTTTTAATGCTTCTACTATGTTTATCTTATGAATATATGTTGTTATAATTCCCAATTTTTTTTGCATGAATATCATGATGTTATTACCATGTTATCGTTTCATATCATGCTAGTGTGAATTAGACATACATGAACAAATATGTATTATGGTACCCTGGGTACATAAATGTAGGAATTAGGATGGGCATAGTGACCATGCCATGTTACATAGTAGAAATTCTATTTTGGTTGATATTGGAGCCTTCTTGGGAATGGATATTCGTGGTATCAGAGGTATATGGACTAGGATTGAATAAAAATTTCAGAAGTTGGATTTGTACAAATAGTAATGTGCCTAATAAGTGGCTTCAGTTGTGACACTCTATTCTTTGGATGTTTTGGTTATTAGTTACAACAAGTCGTGCATACTTTATTGAAGTGATTTCTTTTCTTGTAGCTCATATCATAGGCATAATATTGGTTCATGGGATTTTTTTCCTTTGCCCATAGGCTATAAATTGACCATACTCAATTCTTTTTCTTGCTAGGCATTTTATCCTCTTTTTGGGTGATTGTACATACCCTTGCACATTTGTTCACCACTGTTGAGAGATGAATTTTTCCCATATAACATTTTCTTCACTATTGATTGACTTAATCCATTCCCTAGGTGTTTTTCTCAACTGGTGGTCAAATATTTACTAGCAATAACTAAATTTGTTTTTACACTTGCAAAAATTTTATTTTTTTCAAACACAATCCATAAATCATTTTTTTCACATAGTCAACTAGTGATTCAGTCTATCATTGATTTTTTGGTTGCATTGGTATTATTAACTTGTGAGTGAAGAACCTTGAAGTGTATTGGAACTTCTATAGTGGAGTATTTTTTTCCAAGTCAGAGTTGGAGTGAAAAGTGAAATATTTTGTTGTTGCTACAGAAATTGTTCGCCAAGGAATTTGATTTCTACACCTAGGGAAACTATTTACTATAAAAGCGATTAAAAAGGTAGTGAATTAAAATTACATTAATAAACAATAATTAAAGAATAATATGTGTTACTGAGATAAATAGGCCATATGACCACAATTTATAGATCATATGGTATTATTTTATGTTTCTTAGATCCCTTGAAGCAAATACCATGGGAAAAGCCTTGAAGAGGGAGAACTTGGAAGAGTCACAGATTTTCAATAGGAAGATTCAATAAGAAAACTAATATTGGTGGTAGAGAGTGGTTGATCTAAAAAAAGAGCTTGCTAAACACCAAGACTCCTTCACTACCATGAGGGTAGAATTAAGTAAGAGCATATTGCAACTCTTGCATTTGGGGGTGAAATTCACTAACATAGAAAATTGGCAAGAAGAAAGTTTTAATGGAGTCATTACTTGACTATAACAAGACATGGAAATGGAGGAAAAGGACTTGAAGGAGATACAAATAGATATACAAGAGACCAATCAAACCATTTCCATTGCCACTACAAAAACTAGCACCATGGTAGAGGAAGATATTGTAAACTCACCTTCCAAACTCCTTTCTAAACAAACCTTTGGTAACTTTGAGAAACACACTAGAGGCATCAATTCCAACATCATTAAGAATATGGGCTATGATGGCCAAGTAATAGGAGAGGAAGTCCAATGAATTCTAATCCCCGATGTAGCTAAATAAATGCCCACACATGGAGGCCTAATATTTGGTGGAAAACAATCCAACACAAGTTTAGCTCAAACCACCATTGTTAAGGTAAGAGAATTCACAAAAGAATCCATTCCCATGGAGGAAAAGAAAGCTAGAAAAGGAGTGTGTAGAAAGACACTCAAATATTCTCATAAAGGTTTGGAAAATTGCATAAAATAAATGCTTCCATCATCCAATCTTCTCCAGCTCTTGGGGGACCAAGCAAACAAGTTGGTAAGCATCATTATAAATAGAAGAAGTATGGCTTATTTTTTTTATTTTGTAAGAAAATGGGTCATAATGTTAGTGATCATTGGCACTCTAGAAGGCCAAGAAACCCATGTAGGAACTATTGTCAGTACTAAATATTAAAGGGACATTGGGAGGTCAAATGTTAGAGGCTTCACCTTTATCTCCATCCAAAGAATTGGATAACCAAGAATAAAATATGGAGAGTCAAGGTCAAGGGTAAATATGAGTTTCCTATATTTGTAGTCCAAGGACTAATAATTTTCCAGTGACCTAATTATGTAATAGATGTCATATCTAGCCATGGCATGGGCATTATGATTATGCCAAAGGTAGCTTCTATTCATATCTTATCTTTTGTCCTATAGTGGAGCCACACTTTCTTGGATATTTTCTAGAGTTTACTTGATGATAAGAGAGGAATAAGATTGAAGGAAGTTGAAGTTTCTAGGGACCAAAATCCTACAAAGGGGGAGGTGTGATTCAAATCATATCATCTCCAAAGTGGAACTGAATTATTGTGGTGGCTGGCCTTCCAAATGAAACCCATTAAAAATCAAGGTTGTAGTGAAGGAGGAAATTAATAGGGAGATCCAAGGATACATGGGGATGATAGTAGAAAAACTAAGTTCTTAAAGAGGGAAACCTACTAGAATTTGAGTGGATGAAGGAGCTAATGAATCTATCCATGTTGAGTGAAGATGTCTCTAAGACATGAAAATTTCTAGTTTTGTATTGTTAGTGAGTAACAATATGCAAACTCTATGTATAGCTCACCCCTTTTCTAATTTTCTGTTAAGCATAATAAATTTCACATTAAATTAAATCTATGTGTAATGGTTTAAATTTCATGGTTGGTGATGTTTTAGGGACTTGAACACTCTCTGCTTTGGAATTTTTGGTTAAGAGTTACAAAAATATATGCATACTTGATTAAAGTGTGCTTTTATCCTGTATCACCTATCTATAGCCATAAATTTTCTCATGGGGAATTTTCTTTTTCCCATAGAACATATATAGGCCATACTCAATGTTCTTTTTCTTGCTGAGAATTTTATACTTTACATGGGAAAATGTGCATATCCCTAGGCATTTTTCTCCATTTCTAAGAGAATAAATTTTCCCATACAACATTTCCTTCATAACTAGGAAAATTAATTCATCCCCTAAGAACTATTTTGAGCTTCTAATTGAATATTTCGCACTTGTAATTTCTGAATCCATATTTACACTCACAACAATTCTATTTAAAAAAATATAATTTATAAACACATTTTTTCACATATCCAAATGGTGATTCCCTTTTTCATCAATCCTATGGTTTCCTTGGTATGATAAATAACTTGTGAGTGAATAACTTTGAGGTATATTAGCACTTCTATAGCAAGGTATCTTTTCCTAATTTAGAGCTAGAGTGTAGAGTGAAATGTTTTATTATTGCTATAGAAGATGCTATAGAAGTTGTTAAAGAGACATGGAAGCTATTTGCTATGGAATTTTCTAAAGATGTATAGTGAATTCAAATTAGACAAAAAAACAATATTTGAAGAAGCATCCATGTTGGTGAGACAAACAGATAATAGGCCTACCATTTACAAATCTATTACTTAGCAATGTTGCATCATATGAGGTAGAAATTTTCCAACTCTTCCATCATCTGTGTTATTCCACTTAAATCATTCTAAGATTGTCTCATCACCCGATCACCTTGGTTCTCCACACCCAAGCATTTCACTTGGCTAATCATTATTGCATTGAGCCCAAGTCATCCAACTATCCATGGCCAATCATGCTTCAAGTCCAATGCATCCACCATTCCATCATCAATAGGTCCATAGGTTACACAGACAAGTCCCTTTGGGTCCACACATCTAAATTATTTACAAAAAATAACCCGCCTACTTTATCTAAGGAAACTTGGATATTCACCACTTCATCTATTCATTCTAATAGGCATATGAAGTCATGTTATCCATTTATGTAGTAAGATTTTGTGTTAGCATGGAAACATGATGAAGGCCTTACATCCTCCCCTAGTAGAGTTGTTCCATCTTGGAAATATCTAATGAACAACAAATCCAAGATGATACTTCTTAAAGTCCTACAGCTTGTTATTGTACTACGACGAAGCCTCTTATCACTCTTAATTATTTTATTCCTTGGGTTGATACTTCTAATGCACAAAGTACTCATGTCACTAATTCTGGGGGAAATTATATTTTCTATCTCCAACTTGGGTCAATCTATAGTCAAGGAAAGATATGGGTAGCATGCTTCTCTTCGTGAATCATCTCTATTGATCCAACATGGCTTCAATTGACTAATATGGATGACAGGGTGGTGGAATTTCATGTGAGTTGGTGGCTCTAACTTGTAGGTAACATTGTTGGTCTTCTTAAGGAATTTGAACAGAATCTCAAACCTCAACAGCAAGGCACCTACAATGCTAGTAGGTGGCTTGAATTATTAACTACCCAGCTTAAGCAAGACCAAGTTTCCTACTTTGAAGTCTACATCTCCCTTATCATGATCTACCATTTTCTTCATTCATTTTGTGGCATTATTTCATCTCTAGTTTGTCCTACCAACCATTCCTGAACCCCAAGGATGATGTATTTCATCCATAATATCCTTGTAGCATTGTTGTGTGGAGTCATATGTTTTTATCTATTTTCCAACTCAAATGGACTATATCCCATCATTGATCTCTTCTATAGGTTAGAATTAAATTATGTGTGTCTAATAGTTTTGGCCAATTAGTTTGATCTACACATATGAAGTGTCTCAAGTTGTCCTCCATGAGAACATTGATGTAATCATTTTATATATTTGTTAGTAGAACGTTGTTCAAGCTCATCAATAACTTGTTACTCATGAGACTAAATAGTTATATCCAAAAATATCTAGTGAATCGTGTCCTTGTTTGACATGATACTCAAAGGAAGACCTTAGTTCATTTGATATGTTATTAAATAAAACCTTTGCAACTTCCTTTTGCAATGCAAGGCACCTTTATCAGAATGAAGATGGTGTACTTAGAAAAATTATAAACCACAACCATGATTATATTAAACCCTTGTGTAATTGAAAGTTAAGTGAGGAAGTCCATTAAGAATATTTTCTTATGTCTCTTCAAAATTGGTAATGACTACAATGGAATAACTTGCATTTTGGTGTCCACTTTGTCTTATTGGAACATAGTATACGTTTTTACATACTCAGCAATGCCTTGCATTATTCTTTCCTAGTAGTACCCTCATTCTAGTAAAGGAAAATTTATTTTCTATCATAAGTGACCAGACCAAGGGAAGTAATGGCACTCCCTTGTGAGTTCTTTCATGATGTTTGATGCTTGGGAATAAGGATTCATTCACTAAAATACCAGATACCATTACTCATTCAAAAATCATGCATCTTCCCTTCCTTCACCTGTTTCATTATGTTCAAAGATACAATATTCTTGTGTAATCCTTCATTAATATTTTCTCATAGATCCATCAAGACTTGTGTCTCAGTGCTCATTAGTGTTGGAAAATAATCCTCCTCTAAGGATACAAGTTGATAATTATTTATCAAGGTTTCTATAGCTACATTCAGTCTACATAACCAATGCCCAATGGTTATATCAAACTATGCCAATAAATCTTCCCATTATGGCTACTTGGGTGAAAACTTTGATTGGGTTGTGAAGTAGCTTATCACCATGTTGTATTTTTTAATAGTGTGTTGGCACTAAAGGGATGGCCACAATTTTGAAAAAGGAAAATAATTTTATGTAAGAGAAGAAGGAAATGCCAAGTGTTGAGGAAATTACATGACGAATTTCATTGTGCAATGATATTGTGTGGAGGATTTCACATGCTATAACTCAAAATATCACCTAGGAAGTGGAATTGTTTTATGAAATATCATATAAATATATATTATTGTAATAGACCTATGTGAGGGATAGTGTGGTTCCCATGGGGAGAAACCTATAAAAGGATATAAAGAGAGAGATGTAAGATGGTGTTGATATATTGAAGAGAAGATTCTAGAATATTGGACCAGTTCCTATAGAGAAATCATGAATTTAATGGAGAATGTCTCTGGTCTTGTCTTGTAAAGGTCATGTTTGTTTGATGAATGAATGAAATATATTTATAGTTTTGGCTTCTCTAAGTCTTGTATGACTTGATGAATACATTATTTCAAATGATATAGCCCAATAATATGCCAAAAGGATATACAATAAATACACTTCTTAATATTCATTGAAATTTGTAGTTGTTTAAAACTATTAAGCATCAAGCATAGGATCTGTATGTGATATTTTAAGAGTATGAATACAATCCACTCATCCAAGTACCCCTTTAAAAAGCTATATATAAACTCTTTAAAGGCTTCAATAACCATCTGCGAGAGTAACACTAAGACATTATTTAAGCCAAGCAACATGACTGTATAGGAAAAGGAGCCTCACAATATCACAATTGTGTTAATTTTTCTTAGGGATATATTGTTTTTTACTTTAGATAATTTCATTTCATCATTTATATCAAATTCACCCCATAAAATTTAAACATCATTAGCATTATATGGAAATACTAATATCATCAACAATGCAACGGATCATAAAGGAACAATAGAAGAAAAGCATTCACACATAGAGACACTAGGATTGGTTGAAGACCAGGGAAAAAACACAAGGGGAAAACCTTTTTAAATTCTTCTTGTTATTATGTTGTCATAAAATGTTTGGCAAAGAGACAGTACAATAATCCAATTCTTCATTGACAATATTATTCGGAAAAGCATTCAAAAAATATCCAAGAGATGAACCCAACAACACTACTAATCAAAATCATTGTTCACAAGCCCACGATCAATTGTCGACATTTGCGATCAACTGTTAGAATATTTGGTCAAATGTTAGAAGAAACTATAGCTCCTAGCTTCATCGATCTAACCATCATGGGTGTGGCTGAAGCATTCTATATGTGGGGAAAACCCCATCTTGTGTGTGGCTACAACCAATATTTCTCTATAGAAACCTTGTGGCTACAAACCAAAACAATAATCTGCACGTGTGAGGTTCAGACCCTATAATTTCAGGCCTGTACGAATCAATATTTTCGAACCAACTTTGGAACTGTGCCAACCAAACCAAATAAGGGAGAAGAAGAGAATGCTTTATGATAATGTCCAAATGAGGGTCACTTGACTAGTATTTATAGCCATCCAAGTGTGTCTCATTTATCTTTAGGACCAGTCTGTCCTTTGTGCACATGTGGGTTTCCATATTAAAATATATATTTTTCCTCAACCAAATTAAATTATTCCAAAGGCTAGGAGGGTATTTTCTTGATGAGGAAGATTATCCAAACGAGGGAATTTTCCCTTGAGCTACAAAATTAACACTCCCTCTCAGCTAGGGAGAAATTACCAACTCCAACATATGTCCCATCACAAATATATCATCATCACCAAATGTCGTATTTTCTCATCTCTTCTCATCTCTACTCATCTCTGTTCATATCTGCTCATCCCTACTTATCTATGATGATATTTTCTCATATATGCTCATATTTTGAACACTCACGAATCTAAAAGAAGAAGAATTTGACATCGGATGGGAGTCCAAACTACCACTCTTTATCCATCAGGGATCCACTGCTACCACTCAGAATCACTGCCAACAGATATCCATATTCTACTACCCAGGAAATATCGTCCTTGGGGAGTTCCAACTCAACCCACATCATAAGGGAGCCCAACTCAACCTGCAAGAAAATGAGAGAGCTTAGCTCAATCCGAAACAACATCGAGGAGCCCTACTCTACCTGGTGTTAGAAAATCATAAAGACAGGAACAATTTCTTATACTTTATAATTACTTTTGATTTTCTTGACTTCTTATTAATTTTTCTTTATATCTTCTTTCTTTATTTCATCAATAAATTACCAAAGAGAAAGCACATTAAACAATGGACACTAGATATAGAAACTATGCCAGGGAAAAACCCCCTTCGATGGGAAAACCAAGTCAAAATTCTATTTCTTCCAATAGTATTCTTTGAGACTCTTCACCCTAGACAACGACCAAAAACCTTCCCTCCACACCAATTCAACCTCCCAAATCTTCGACCTATCTTCCAACAAATTCAACTATGTTGTAGCTTCCGGCATCAGGAAACTTTTGACATCAGTAAAGCTTGGAAGAATTCGATCTCCCAAAATAGGGAACGAAACAAAGAGAGAGAGGCACCAAAATTTCATTTTTGTTATTCTCCTTAGACTCCACCCAACTCACACTTCCTTCCCCTTCTTCTTCTACTTCACACTTCTTCTGTCTTCAAGAGATATTAGACTTTCTTGTGAGAGAGTGTGCTCCAAATGAATTCAACTTGCTTCTATTTATAAACTTCAAGGGAGGTAAAATTGATGTCCTTAGGCTGACTTGATCCTTCTAGGATGACTTGATGTGGAGGATACATAAATTACATTTGACTCAATACTTAACCTTTTTACATGATTCAAAAGCCCAATAAGGGTCTCTTTAAAAGTACAATGACTCTATTGACTCAAAAATAATTCCTAGAAGTCCTAAATGGGGACTTTGACCTAAAAGATGGTGACCCATGCATGTAACCCATGCTTCAATAAGTTACAAAAATAATTATTATTATTATTATTTATTCTTTTGATAAGTACATTACATGATGACTCAAATACATTAAATGAAGACTAAACCTAGTTCCATTTTCCAACACTTCCTCTTAACTAGGGAGGTATTCATCATATACAAGTACAAGGAAGATCTCAACTATATGAACCATGAAGAACTTTTAGGCACTGCAATTCCATGGACTAGATTCCTAACCAGGGCAATCTATCCTTTGGTCTCTCAAAAATTTAGGCACTGCAATGCCACAGAATAGATTCCTGACCAGGGAAATCTATCCGGGTGGGACTAAGATGGACGCAAGCTTTCAAATTCTCTAGGTACCATTAGGATTACTTGCTAAACACCAACACAAATATCCAGGTGTGTATCCAAAAACAAAGCTCTATAATCAACGCCACCTTTCCAACTTCAGGACTTAGACAACAACACAATGTTCCTGCCAAATGTCCTCCCAGACAATGATTCACTCACAAAGCCTTAACACTCCTTGATCTAGAAGATCAAGGATGACCAATCTCTCCCAATCAAACTGATTGGTAACCAACATGATCTCAAAGCCTTCGAGAGATTCACCTATATAAACACAACCCCAATCAATAATATAATTTCATTTGTACATAATTAAATACAAACCTCCAGGGTCTAGATGTTTCTTCTCAACTTTTCATACTAGGACTATCAATCTAATCTCTGACAGAAGATTCCTCAATCATAAACTTTCCTTTCCTACTTCTTATGCAACAACATATCCTCCGAAATTCATTCTTCAATCAAAACCAAGCTATGACCTCCCTCTTAACCAAATATCATCTCTTATCCGGACTCCCTCTTAATCTTAGGGGGATCTCTTCTATTCAGGCTTCCACAGGGAGATCAACTTCTTCTTTTCGTCATCGGAGAATATTTCATGGCTTCCAACAATTTCATCAGAATTATCATCATACTCATCATGCTTATCATTTCAATTAGTATCTTGACCATATTGAAGATTGTGTACCAGCACATCTTAGATAGAAATTACAAAAAAATCTATAGAAGCATGAAGTTATCCATATCAGAACCACGAAAGCATTTCAACTTTATACATATCAAATAACCAAATTTAATTACAAACAAGAGACATATACTCTTCAACATCTTGTTAGGGACTTTTTCATAAACCCTAGACTACTTCATAACAACTTTCATTCCATATAGGGTTTCAATGTTTCTTTCAAAGGGGTAACATACCCTACTACAACATATAGCAAACCCTAGAAACAATTCAAAAAAATGTAGATCTAGAAGGCATCTAACGACTTTCAGAATTCATATGTTAGAATTTCCACTAGGGATTCATACAAATCCTAGATTTCATACAAAAGAATCAATCAAAACCAATCACAACTTAGTCATTAACATGAACAAATTTCACTAGGGTTTGTTGAAAATCCTATATTTTAAATCAAATGTTAATCCCAACTAAAACTCATATTTCAACAATCTTACACAAATCTGAAATCATCATATTGTCATCATACATCAAATATTTTTACTTCCACTAAGTTTCAACTCCAAAACCCAAGAATTTCAAAAGTATTATCATCCTAGAAAGAAAAACTTTGACTAAGGCTTAGTTCCAAACCCTAGGATTCATGATCGCCAACAAATAGGTCAGCTCATACAGCTTGGAATTCATCACCATGCATATGAATTTCATTTCATGTGTTAGTCAATCCCAACTTCACAAAGATCAATAAGAGTTAGACATACGACAAACTTGATTAGACTAGGGTTTGATCAGACAAAAACACACACACACCAAGGAAATAATTTCTAAGACATTATAAGGGTCTTTCTTATGCGCTCCACCAAACCGTAATAAGTTAGAGTTTCAATATAGGAATATACCAAACCCAAAATTACCAATACTTCAAAGGTTCAGGATTTTAGACTTTATCATTCAACCCTAATGGGTTAGGTTTTCCTGATCATACCAAAACCTAAACATAACATCATCAATAAAAACTTAAAATAACATTTCCCAATACCCCTAAGCAGTTTAGGGTTTTAGATATTCACATTAGCATACCCTTAGGTTAGGGTTTTCTAGATAACCTGTCATGGGTTCTATAAAATTAGTTAAGAATAGGAGTGGGGTAGATTTATGAAGTGATGAATCAACAAAAAATGGGAATCAATATGATTCACTATAGCTAGTCACAACAATGTTAGTAATATATTGTTAAACGAATAAACATTTATTATAAAGAAATCAATGTTTTAAAGCATCCCTTTGTTCCTTGACAAACCTTGTCTTGAGAGGTCCACTTTCATACTTCTTGAGAATATAATAGATGTTTTCCAAATCAAGACAATAGAGGGAGAATAATTATTAGTATTTAATAAAATCAAAACTAAATGAGTACATGAAACCAAAAACTGAAAAGAAATGAGATACTTATCTTTGGCGGTTGTTGGTGGCTCCCTCCAAAGCTTGAGGGATACCTATAAACTTACAAAAACAAAAAAAATATCTTTTTCCAAAAACATGTTAAAAAGCTATAAATTTTAAAACATCAAAAATATAAAATAAGATATCTAAGACTATAAGCAAATGACTTAGTAGTGTAAGTCCCTTATGTCAAATTCTTTGGGTTTGCCTTTCCTTAGGTCTTCCTCTTCAGCAGCATTGGCTTGATCTTTTTCTCTCTTCTTGTTTCTTGAATTGTTGGGACAACCACTCCTGTAGTGACCCTTCTTATGACATTAATAACACTCTACCTTGGACATGTCAACTTTCTTCCTTGGTCCTTTCGATTTATTTCCTTTAGGTTGAGCAATGTAGGCATTTGAAACATCTTCAAAATTGGAAACTAATGTGATCCTTAATTATTCCTGATTGTAGGCAATCCATAGCTCTTCAAATGTGGGAGCTTCCTTCCAACTGTTAAGACCTGCAACAAATGCACCCCAAGTATGTGGAAATCCTAATAGAGAAGTGGTCACGAGTTCTATGTCTAGAACAATTTAATCAATGGCCAAAATATCATCTTTAATTCTTGTTGTATTCATAAAGAAGGAGGCCATTGTATCTTGTTTAGTCATCTTTGTGGCCCTTAGTTCATTTTTCAAGCTTGCCACTGTTCTTAATAGTGAATAAATTTGACAAGGCTTCATACATTTCCTAAGAATGATTGATGTTGGATATGAGTGGGACAAGTTTGTCCTTTATTCCTTCTACCATTAGAGTCATGGCTACCAATTCTAATTCTTTGAATTTTACTTTGTCAGCATCACTAGAGTCATCTATAGGCTTCTTTACTTTTCCTTTGACCAAGTCTGGTACTTTATTATTTTCAAGGATGAGGTCAATCCTCTTCTTCTAGGACTTGTAGTTTGAGGCTCCTTCAAGTTTGTTCTCTCCCTTGATTGTGTTAGACATATTCTTTGGATATAGTGGATTCCTTCCCTCATATAATCCTTTTGAATGGTTCCTTGATCAAGTGCTTGAGACTGCCTTTTTCTTCTTTCTTCACCAAAGCTCTGATTCCATGTTAGAAAATCGGAAAGGCATAAATATTTTTTTCTACTTGATAATTACTTGTGATGTTCTTGACTTATTATTAAGTTTTCTTTATATCTTGTTTCTTTAGTTCATCAAGCAATTACCAAATCGAAAGAACATAAAACAATGGACACTAGATATAGGCACTATTCCAAGGAAAAGACCCCCTAGAGGGGAAATCCCAGTGAAAATTTTCTTTCTTTCAATAGTATTCTTTTAGACTCTGCACCCTAGACAAAGACCAAAAACCTTCCCTCCACACAAGTCAATCTCCCAGATATTGGACCTCTCTTCCAACAACTTTGAATATGTAGCAAATTCTGGCATCAACAAAACTTGGAAGACTTTGATCTACCAAACTAGGGCATGAAACAAACAGAGAGAGGCAACACAATTTATTTTTTCTTCTACTCCTTAGAATCCACCCAACTCACACTTCCTTCCCCTTCTTCTTCTACTTCACACTTCTTCCGGCTTCAAGAGATATCAAACTTTCTTGTGAGAGTGTGCTACAAATGAATTCAACTTGCTTCTATTTATAGGATTCAAGGGAGGTCGAATTGATGTCCTTAGGATAACTTGATCTCTTCTAGGCTGAATTGATGTGGAGTATACATAAATTACATTTGAATCAATACTTAACCTTTTTACATGATTCAAAATCCCAATAAGGGTCTCTTAAAAAGTAAAATGATTCTATTGACTCAGAATAAATCCTGTAAGTCCTCAATGGGGACTTTGACCTAAAACATGGTGACCCAAGCATGAAACCCAAGCTTTAATAAGTCACAATAATAATAATAATAATAAATTTTCTTTATTCTTTTGACAAGTACATTACATGATGACTCAAATACATTAAATGAAGACCGAACCTAGTTACATTTTCCAACACATGGAACCACATTAGGGAGCTCATCTCAACCCTATATCGACAGACAATAGGCAAGATACGACTCACTAGAAGGTGAGGATCATGACTCTCCTATTTTCAGAACAATAGGTAGGATACTACCCACCGAGAGGTGAGGATCATAACCCTCCTATTGTTTGTTGATCTTCCTAACTTGACCCTCAAGAGTTAGAGGTAGAACACCTGCATCCTCTAACTTGGGTTGGATACTACTTACCATAAATGGCAAGGATCACAACTATCCTAAGTCACCTCTCAACCCATTGACCAAAAGGGGAGGAACAATCCCAACAAGCCTAGCTTGTGGGTAGGATGCCAACTGGGATATACTCTATCAAGTCCCAAATATGATAATAGGTAGAATGCTACTTACCATGTGTTAAGGATCCCAACTATCATATTGTCAGAGTTACCTCAACTCCATGAACTCTCTAGCTTAATTCCACACCCTGGGAGCTCAGACAAGGGGAAAATCATAACTTAGTGTCCTCAATCATCCAAGACCCTTATTCGGGAGGGTCACATCCATGAATCCATGTTGATATCTGTAGATTAGAAACATATCAATGTGCTCATATTCAGTATTAACTTAAACAACTCATTGAAGAGTTCAATCACACTGCCTCAGACATTACCAACAACAACAATACTTTGTTTTTCCTATGCATGTAAGACATAATGTCAAGTATTATGTTAGAAAAAATACATATCATAAAAGAATATGTTATTCATCCGTTCTCCTTCTCATGGAGGCGGAAACCACAAGCCTAAGCTTGTCTCATACATTAGTATTGTCCCAATACAAGAAGATATCCCTATCCCAGCTATATATGGGATTATTTTCCAATGAGATCCCAATCTTGTTGTCACAATATATCATTGTCGTATCAAAACTTTCTCAAACAACTTCCTTAATCGAAATGCCTTGCAGATAACCATGCTAACAGTAATGTACTCAACCTTGACCGTGCTTAAAGCTACAAACTTCTATTTCCTTCTCATCCAATATATCATGGCAGATCCCAAGTTAAAGAAGCACCCATATGTGCCCTTTTTATCAATAACATATCTAGCCCAGTCAGCATCAGTGCATCCATGTAGTCATACATCTCCTGTAGTATATCTTAGAGCAATATAGATCATCCCATGCAAATTATTTCAAGATGTGCTTGATGATAACCTAATTTGTACTCAAGGTGTTCACTACAAAGCATATATCTAGATGTGTGTTCTCAAGGAACATCAATGCCTCAATCAACATCGGTACTTAGAGGAGTATGCCAAGTCAGTTCCAACGAAATCTCTGCATAATTTCTTAAAATTCAATTCCATTGGGGTGTCCAAGGATTTGCATTATGTCTTTCCAAATATCTCCAATAGCTTCACGTCATATTTTCCTTGAGAAAGGAAGATTTATCTAGGTCTTTTCCAAACTTCTAATCCTAGAAAGTAATGCATCATGCTAATATCCTTCAGCTTGAACTCAAAGGCCAAATCACTCTTAGTTGGATCATTAGAGCCTCATTACTTGTCAAGAATAGTTTGTCAACATATAAAACCATAATCAAAGGAATACCTTCGATCACTTTGAATTAGAGGTTTGGATCAACACTGTTTCCAAGCTTCACTAGGTAATTGCCAATGTGGACATACTAGGCTTGAGGAGCTTTCTTCAAACCATACAATGCTTCCTACAAACATAACACTCACCAAACCAATATACCCAGCCTCAGAGAAATAAATATTGTTCAATCAAATTAACCAAGTCTACTTATCAAGCCTTAAATTTCAAACTAAACTAATATCAAAGCCATGAAGGTTTATACCAATATCATTACCAAACTCATTTATCCAAGTACTAGGTAGAGCTTACACCCAAGTACTAGGTTACGACCTTATCTATTGCCATGTCAACAATTGTCATTTACCAAGCAATATCAAGCCAAACTTCATCAAGCCACCCAAATGATCATTATATGAATCATTTATGCCACTAAACATAAATTTATACACCAAGGACAAGTCATATAAATTTATGTTATCCATTCATTATGAGATATCTGCAATAGGCAAAATAAAAATCATTACATACTAAGGAGAAATTCATTACTGTAATTCTAGCTCCAATGGTCAAATCAAGACAAATAACATACTGAACTACAAACTCCTGCAAACACAAGATGAGTCAAGACATTCACATTCTCTGCAACAAGTCAAACATTATGTAGATCTCATTGTTCCTTGCTCATAGAACTCTCTAACATCTGCTTCATGTCTTTAGATTTGTTATAATCTTGGTGCACTCCTGGTTTCATGCATAAGGTTTTAGTTCTTGCATCATACAAGCTCAACCACACCCACAAGCCTTCTTCTGTGTGGTTAGGAGGCCTACAATTGTACCTTTAATCCTTTCTCCCAATGGCTAGGGCTTGAACTAGGAGAAATCATCTCTGATTAGACTAGAACTTTCCAAAAATAACAAAATTAGATGATCATCTATTCATGTTTATAATCCTTGCTTCAAAAATCAAGAGTCTTCTATTCATTTACTGTAAATAATAATAGGTTTTGGGATCTTATGGAGAGTTTCTCCCTCTGAATGGAAATCCTCTTCAATCATCATCATTCATGACATCAACCTGTGTTATGAAACCAACTCACAAAAAGATAGAAAAGATAGTTCAACGCCTTAGAATTCAGCCTCTTCGAGGGGGCAACCTCCTTTACATCACACAAATGAAAAATTCTTGGATGATTAAAATGACTAAACCTCTCTTCCATATATAGGAGTCTAAGGGGTCACAATATAATCAAGCCGACATAACAGTAATAACATAAGGGCAAAATAATAACAATAGTGGGTTTCTATGCGGCACACTAATAACAATATGGGGACAATAAGGGCATAATAATAACAATAAGGGCTACAATGACAAATAGTAATGGGGGAATCACTAGTATTATAGGGACCTAACATGTCCCTCTCCTTCCAAAAAGTGTTTTCCTCAACGCTTGATTAGTTCTAGATGCTTCTGTATAAAGTTATCATCCTCCCATGTGGAATCTTCAGCGGATAAGTTCTTCCACTTGATGAGATACTTCGAAATTGATCGATTTCATAGAGTTCTTGTCTCTGTGACTGCTTTTGGTTCCAATATGATTTTTCCTTCCTCGTCAAGTTCTAGCAATATTGTTTGAACTGGGAGCTTGTCACCTATAACCTTCTTTAAACATGAAACATGGAAAACTGGGTGCACTTGGGAAACTGCAGGAAGCTCCAATTTGTATGCCATAGTACCAATCTTTTGCAACACCTTGTACGGACCATAATACTTTGGTGATAATTTATTATCCTTCTTAGCTTGCTTGAGGAACATTTGTTCATATGGTTGTAGTTGTAGGAATACCTAGTCACCTACATCAAAACTTCTTTCGTTGCGATGCTGATCTGGCTTTTGTTTCATTCTATTCTACACCAACGTGAGGTTATCTTTTAAGAGTTATAGAACTTGTTGTTGATGCTCGATGTGATGTTCCACTGCTTGAACCTTAGAATTTTCTCTTAAATATGATGTGATGGATGGTGGATGATATCCATAAAGTGCCATAAATGGGGTCATTTTTGCTGTAGTATGGAAGGAAGTGTTATAACACCATTCAGCCAGAGGTAACCATTTGACCCATTGTGTTTTTTTGTCAAATACAAAGCAACGAAGATATCATTCCAAACATGTGTTTACTATCTCAGTTTTCCCATCAGATTGAGGATGATAAGATGAGCTATGAGCTAACTGAATACCGACAGAAGAAAATAATTCTGTCCAAACATTTCTAGTGAAAATGGGATCTCTGTCACTTACAAGAATCTTTGGGTTTCCATGTAGCTTTTGAATTGTTTCCATAAATGCAGTAGAAACTGTATTGACTTTAAATGGATGCGATAATGCACAAAAGTGTGCATACTTGGTAATTCTGTCAACTACCACCATGATGACACTCGTTCCTTCAGACTTGGGTAAACTTGTGATAAAATCCATTGAAACCTCCTCCCAACATCGGCTTTAAATGGATAAAGGTTTTGATAGACCTGGGGTCTTAATTGTTTCAACTTTATTTTGTTGGCAAACCAAACATTCCGCCACAAACTTTTGAATATTCGATTTAAGACCATCCCAAAAAAATTCCTTCTTAACCCTATGGTAAGTTTTTAAAAATCTTGAGTGCCCTCCTAAGGGAGAAGTGTGCAATTCCACAAGAATATTTTGTTTGAGTTGGGAATTCTTACATTGGTATAAGCCATCTTTGTACCATAACGAATCATTTTTCTAGCTAAATGTATTAGATGTACTGGGATATTGTTGTATCTTTTGAATGAGTGCCCACACTTCTTCATCATTTTTCCATTCATCACTTGCTTCGTTTATCCAATCTAGTTGAATAATAGAAATGGTGCACAACAATGCTTCCACATCCTCATCCTTTCTTGAGAGTGCATCTGCCACAACATTTTGCTTCCCTTTTTTATAGATGATTTCAAAATCATAACTCAACATCTTTGTGACCCGTTGTTGTAGCTCTTTAGAGGATAATCGTTGTTCTAAAAGGTATTTAAGACTATAATGATCCGTTTTTACCTTGAAGTGTCTTCCCATTAGGTAGGGTCGCCATTTCTTAAGTGCATGTAGTATTGCCAACATTTCCTTCTCATAAATGGATTTTTGTAAATACTTTCCTTTGATTGACAAATTTCGAAAGCAATGGGTCTTTCATCTTGCATTAAAACAACACCAATTCCATTTCCTGAAGCATCACATTCCACAATAAAGGTTTTGTGAAGTCTGGCGTAGCTAAGACCAGTGCTTGGCACATTGCCTCTTTAAGATGTTCAAAGGCCTTTGTTGCTTCTACAGTCCATGAAAATGCATCTTTCTTCAATAATGTTGTTAGAGGTGTTGTTATTCTTCCATATTCTTAACAAACTTGCGATAATACCCTATCAACCCGAGAAATCCTTGCATATGCTTTATGGATGTGGGGATTTTCCATTCCTTAATGGCTTCAATTTTTCTAGGGTCTACCTTAACACCTTCATGAGATACAATATGACCCAAATATTCCACCTCTTGTACTCCAAAGAAACATTTGGAGCTTTTTGCATATAATTGTTTATCCTCCAATAGTTTGAGCACCATGTGAACATGTTGAACATGATCCTTCCAAGACCTGCTATAGATTGGTATATCATCAAAAAATACTAACACAAATTTTCTAAGGAAGGGTTTGAAAATGGAATTCATCAAACCTTGAAATGTAGAAGGTGCATTGGTAAGGCCAAAAGGCATGACAAAAAATTCATAATGACCCTCATGAGTTCTAAATGTTTTTTTTGGAATGTCTTTAGTCTTAATTCTGATTTGATGATATCCTAAATGAAGATCCAACTTGGTGAAGTAAATTGATCCATGCAATTCATCCAATAATTCATCAATGACAGGAATCGGAAATTTATCTTTAATAGTGAGCTTGTTGAGCTCCCTATAATCTGGACACATGTGCCATGATCCATCCTTCTTGTGCACCAATACTGCTGGAGCAGAGAAAGAACTTTGACTAGGTTGAATTATACCAGCCTCTAGCATTTCTGCAACCATACATTCCATTTCACTCTTTTGGGCATAGGGATATTTGTACGACCCGATGTTTGGAGGAACACTTCCTGGAATCAAATGAATAACATGATCATGATCACGAATAGGTTGGAGGCCTTTGGGAGTGTCAAATACTTTGGAATGATTTTCCAAGACTTTTTGGAGATCTGGAGAAATAGATGATTTCGATGTGGGACCCTCTAGCAAACATAATTGTGTAATTACACCTCATTTTTCCTTCTTTAGAAACTTTGTCATACCATTAGAGCTGATTATCTTTCCCGGTTTCCCTGCAATACCCCTTAATTCAACTTCCTTTCCTTCCACACAAAATTTCATGAAAAGTTCTTGAAAATTAAAAGCTATTGTACCAAAGGATTGTAGACATTGGACTCCTAGTACAACATCAGCACGACCCATTGGAATGGAAATCATTGGGCTATTCAATACATATTCTCCCATGTATAGCTTGATATTATGGCACTTTCCAGAGCAGTTTATGGTTCCTCCACTTGAAACCATCACTTGACACTCTGGTGTTGGATATAGGAAGCAATTTAATTCCTTGGTTATCTTACAATGAATAAAATTATGGGACGTACTTCCCGAATCAATCAATGCTATTACATTTTTCTTCTTTATATGTCCTTCTATATTGATAGTTTGAGGCGTGGTAATTCCAACCAATGCATTACAAGATATGGTCGGATTCATTTCTTCTTTATCCAGGGTTTGTTCCTAGAGTATATCCTCTTTTTTTGACATTTCTTGTTCCTTTTCTTCCTCCTCTTCATAATCTATGTAGAATAATTTCTTCTTAGCACACTTATGAACTTTAGTGTATTTTCTATCACAATTGTAACAAAGCCCTTTTTCTCTTTTTTCTTCCAATTGTTGTGGTGTCAACCTTGTACGTTGTGGAAGGCTAGAGGCAACAACACTTCCATCTTTATAGTTGTGAGTGGTAGGCTTCTTGGTTGCCATAATTTTGCTTTCCATTTTTCTTGCTAACCTGAATGCCTTCTCTAATGAATCAAGTTCCCAAAGGCGAACCTCATGTTGGATATTATCCTTTAAAGTCCATATGAACACATCAATCCTATGCTCCTCTGAAACACCTTTTACCCTTATGTTCAATTTTTGGAAGTCCTCAATATGCTCCATCATTGAACCCTTTTGTTTGAGATTTATCAATTTGTTTACGAGAGCAAAGCCATCAATACCATAAAAACTGATTTGGTTCCAAATATAAAGTTGCAATGCATACCTTTTGTGTGCTTTTCACATTATGGAGATCGAAAAATTGCTCCATCTGTAGTATTTCATGTTCTGGGATCCTTGCCATCAAACTTCCTTATATCGATTTTTGGAAGATGGCGGGTCTTCAATCCAACATTAGGGTCTATGAAATCATGATTAACATTTCTTTTATTCTCATCATGAGTTTCTTTTACTACCCTTTCACCATTAGTAATCATTTCTTATAGCAACTTATTCAAATTTATCTTCAATTCTTCCATCTTAGCGTCCATGCCATTCATCTTAACATCCATGCCATCCATCTTAGCTTCCACGCCATCCATCTTAGCTTCCACGCCGTTCATCTTGGATTCAGTTACCTTTTGTGAGAGTGAAATTTGTTGTACTTGGTCTTGTAATTTTGATATATCATGTTTCATTTCTTCTTCATGAGTCATGCTAGAGCTTCCCGACTACTTAATAGGTGTTTCCATTTTCTTTCTTTGAAGCATCAATTAATGCTAATAATTTTTCACTATTCCCTTTGAATTCCTTCAAACTAATTTTTCAAACCAATCTTACGCAAAATTACAAAAAAAGTACACACCTTTTTTTCACTTTGTAAGATCTCGATATTTAATCTGTTGTATATCTGTAACTGTGGAACAAGAATATCTGAAATCACATCCTACAGTATCTGTTTGAGTCCTCTTTCTAACCCCACAAGTCTCATCAATATTGGATTCTCCAAGGAACATTTATGCCAAATCTCCCATCGTGACCTGATTATAGACTAGTTCAATAGAGCAAACTTGTACGAAGTGCCACATGTCACTGTTTCGACCTTAGTACCTGAAACTAATATGCAAAAGACTATAGGATGTCCTATTAATATGATGCTCAGAACATAAGTTATGACGATTTTCCCTAGGTCACCTGTTTAGCACATAATTCAGGAGTCTGCGAAAACCCTAACTTCCTTAGATCATATCTCTAAAAATATAGTGATACAAGCTCTGAAATTCGAAATCGACGTTCAAAACGATTTCATCTCAATGGTTTTTTTTTAGCTTTTGTCGCCGAAAAAACGTTATAGCGAAAATGCCACAATGACCTGTTTGGAGCAGCGAATCCCTAGAATCCAAAGCTCTGATACCAAATGTTATGAAACCAGCTCACAAAAATATAGAAAAGATAGATCAACACCTTATAATTCAGCCTCTTCGAGGGGGCAACCTCCTTTACATTACACAAATGAACAATTCTTGGATGATACAAATGACTAAACCTCCCTTCTATATATATGAGTCTAAGGGGTCACAATATAATCAAGTCGACATAACAGTAATAGCATAAGGGCACAATAATAACAATAGTGGGTTTCTATGGGGCACACTAATAATAATATGGGGACACTAGGGGCATAATAATAACAATAAGGGATACGATGACAATAGTAATGGGGGAATCACTAGTATTATAGGGACCTAACAACCTGTCTATCATAATACTATCAAGGATCAACAAAATTGTCAGATCATAGATTCAAACTATATTAGGTTCTCAAACATATATGCATCATAGTCATAACAAATTTTCATCAACTGCTTGATTGTCACATATTAACATATTATCAAATATTCATAAAAGTTTAGTGTCATATAATTATGGAAACTGACAAGTTTATCTTCATATTTCATCATCACATTACTCAATCTAACATCATTAAGTCATGGCATCCATTTGTTGTCACATTTACATATTAGTTACAACTCAACAACAAGATAATCAGAAGATCTATTACCATCAATGTTAGCATGCATAATAGTATCAAGTTATAATATATTAAAGCCAATGTTTCTAGCATACTTTATAGAAACAGGAAATCCACCATGTCTAGTAAAATGTAAGATACTTGCCGAATATCAAGAGTACCAATATTATATGTACTGGAAATAAAACTTACTTTCATATGAATGCATGAGTAATTTATGAAGGTGATATTGTCATCATACCTTAGGGCTTAATTTTCCATCCAATATTGCATCTAAATCATAACACTGAAACAATATACGATACATACCTTATAGTATTCATATACCTTTTCAACTTGTAACACTTATTTGTCATCGACAACTATATCACTTTGCTTAGGTGCCTCTTTCCTTTTCCAACACTATCTCTTCTCTTCTTGCACTAGCTCTCTTTTCCTGCAACTTAGATGATCCACAAGAAGGATATACTTCTCATTTGGAGGTATTCATGCAGGAAGTATAAGCAATATTCAAAACAATAAGTCTAGTATTAGAAAGAAATAACATAAATCTAAAAGGTACTTATCTTTAATGAAAAATGATCATCTCCCTTTTGAACTGGCCTTCAAGAGTTATTACTGTCCATTATCCATGTAACAATGTTTCCTTCAATATTTCCAATTGTCTTCATCAACAACCAAGCCTAAATGAGACTAGCCCATCTAGGGTTATACTGAATTTATCACAAGTGTTAGAACAACTTTTCAGTGATCATGCTAGGATTTCAAGACTACATAACTCAAACCTTTATCATATTCTAGGATTTCTTCTAAACCCTAACCTTATGTTATTCATCAAACCCTAATAACCAGATTGCCTAGGGTTTTGTTCAATCCCTAGCATTCTTTTAGGTCTCTTCCATCTACTCTTGTTTCCATTAATGGTGTCTTCATAAGGGTGATCTTCAATGATTTTTATTCAACCCAACTTTGATCCCATGTTAATTTTTCTTAGGGTTATTGTTTCTTTAGATAATTACATTTAATTATTTATATCATATTCACCCCATAATATTTAAACACCATTAGCAATTATATAGAAAGACAAATACCATCAAAAATGCATCAAATAATAAAGGAACAATAGAATAAAGTAATTCACACATAGAGACACTAGGATTGTTTGGAGACCAGGGAAAAACCCCAAAAGGGGGAAACCCTTTCAAATTATTCTTATTATTAGATTTTCATAAAATGTTCAACAAAGAGAGAGTATAATAATCCAATTATTCTTTCACAAGAATATCCAACAAAACCAATCAAAAAATATCCAAGATATGAACCCACCAACATTACTAATCAAAATCATTATTCACAAACCTACGGTCAACTATCAACATCTGCGATCAAATATTAGAATTTGCGGTCAACTATCCGAAGAAACCCTAGCTCCTAGCCACATAGATCTAACCATCATGTGTGTGACTGAAGCGTTCCAGCCATTGGGAAAATCCTATCCTCTATGCAACTATAGTCGAGATTACGCTATAGCAACCCTGTGGCTATAGAACAAAATCCTAATCCACATATGCAAGCTTTAGACCCTACGCTTCCAGACCTGTAAGAATCAATATCCACGAACTAACTTCATACCTATGTGATCGAAACTAAAGAATAGAGAAGAAGATAATGCTTGATGATAATCTCCGAATGAGGGTCACTTGACTTGTATTTATATCTATCCAAGGGTATCCAATTTCTATTTAGGGTCGACCTGTCCATTTGTGCTCACGTGGGTTTCTATATTAAAATATATATATTTTTCCTCAACCAAATTAAATTCCTCCAAGGGATAGGAGGGGTGTTTCTCGATGAGGAAGATTTTCCAAAGGAGGTAATTTGTCCCTAAGCTTCCAAATTAACAAAATGTGATCTTGTGCCTATCCTCCTTAGGAATTTTCACCTAATTGTATCTAGAGAACCCATTAGTGAATAAGTATGTTTCCCTACCACCCACATTCTCTAATACCTAATCCATGAATGATGTTGGGAAAGGATCGTGAATGTAGGCTACATTTAATCCTCACAATTCAACAAATATGACAATATCTCAATTCTTCTTATCTTATACCAGCATAGGGATAATCCATTCTAATTAATATAAAAGAACAATAATCCTAGTAGCTAGCATGTATTTGAGTCCCTATGAAAATTTTCTTTGTACTTGGGATTAATTTGATACTTATTTTTTTCATCGAAATAGTATTTGGGCCTAGTTAAATTTTAATCTCCTCCAAAGAACATACAATTTCCTTCATTTACTCAAATATTCAAGGAAACACATCTTCATATTATTTTGGTAGTTCCATTACTCAATTAATTGACTCTTGATTCCCATAATACCCAATAATTTCCATTTTTGGAGCCTCTTCCATCCCAATGTTATATTTCTTTGTATTCATAGGTTGAGAATTTAGTGGTGTAGTGCTAGTAGAAGCCTTATCCTGAATCACTTATTCCCCTACTTCTTAATATACATTTCTTTGATCTCATCCTCTGGTGGTTGTTCTTCCTCGATTTTATAATAGTGGACTATCTATTGTAACTTGACAATTTTCTTATGTTGTGTGCATATTGGCTTCTATGTGTTAATCATCAACTATTGTAAAAAGATACATCACTTCATGCACTGAAAAATGTCCATTACTATCATGTTTTCATTTTTGAAGCTAAATGTAGCACAAAATGATAGGTGAGGATCTCCCCATCTCATGTTTGCTTCTGTGTCTCCTCTTGAATATACCAACTTCTCAAAACTAGTCTACCCATTGACTTTCTAGTCTTTTCTTTTCCTTCTATCTCTATGTGAAAAATATTATGTGTTAGTTCTATTAGGACCTAGTGATAGCCGAACTTTAGATGAATCTTACTAAAGTACTTTCCCCCCTTGAGTTGGTCAAGAAGGTCGTCAATTCAGGGAATTAGGTATTGTTTCCTCACTATGATTTTGTTTGGGGTCATGTAATCAATGCAGAGTCATCAAGTCCCATCATTCTTCTGCATAAGTATAATTAGTCTTCCAGAGGGCGAGGAACTTGATCAAATGTGCCATTTTTAGAGCATCTACTAGATCTAGTGCTTTATTTCCTCATTTTCCATAAGATAAAACAATAATAGATTCTCCCATTGAGTAGAGGTACGTCAGGGGTCATTTGATTTAATGCTTGACTTGACAGTACAAGGGTACCATATTGGGTAAGGAGAAGAACTCTTTGTATTCTTCCATGACCTTTTTCACTTGCTTCTGCTACATGGATAGGCCCTATTTGGAGGCCATGGATGTGGTTACGATATTTTTTTCACTTTGAAAGTGAGCTAAGAAGAAGAAGAAAATTTCTAGTTTAGGGGATGACCTTGCTACATTACTTAGTCCAGATAAAAGAAATGGCATTAGGTGGAGCTACTTCTAGTATCTTGTATAGTTGTTTGCCCAAAATAATAATAACATTGTGAGGTCTAGATTCACATACAAAACGACAATTCTATAAGTATGGTTGGCCTAAAATAACATCACAAACTTCATTCGGGGATATCACATAATACCTCGTCCTTAAAGGGTGTAATGCCATGGGGTAGGTGTTATTGTTAGTTGATGCATATATCTCACCCTTGACAGAGCCACCTAATGGTGTATGGCTACAGGTTTGGTGTTGTTGACAAGTCCAACTGCTTGACGATCTCTACTAAGATGAGGTTCTTTTGACTTCCACTATTGACAATGAAATGTAATGGATCACCCTTCACACACATCTGAAGAAGTGATATATATATATATATATATATATATATATATATATATATATATGTATGTATGTATGTATGTATGTATGTATGTATATATAGTAGTAATAAGTTAAAATGGATATCTCTACTAAGATGAGGTTCTTTTGACTTCCACTATTGACAATGAAATGAAACAGAACACCCTTCACCCACATCTGAAGAAGTGATATATATATATATATATATATATATATATATATATATATATATATATATATATATATATATATATATACATACATACATAGTAATAATAATAAGTTAAAATGGATATATATTATTGATAATAATAATAATATTCTCAATTTAAGAAAATAATATATATTGTAGAGTAAGGTATTTACCTTTGAATCTATGACCTATTGAAAGGAAGCACATGTTCTTAACTATTCAATTACCATCTCTCCAAAACCCGGTGGGCACTTTTTATTATTTTTTAAATTTAGTGGACATTATGCATTATTATTATTATTATTTGACAATTATTTGTTAAGTTTAGCCGATATTATGCATTATTATTATTATTATTATTATTATTTGACTTAATTCTTCATTTTAGGAACACTACAATATCTTTTCCATATTAAACCAACATTTAAATATTTACACTCTCATTTATAAACACTACAACATATTTACCACAAAACACTTATGTAGACACAATGATAATATATTTCTTGTAACTATTTAATCATCAAATAACAAATATAAATTATTTAAAATTTATAAATTCATCCATTTAACATAACAACTTTGATATTGAAAATTGTAAGTTTATTATTCTAAATTTAAAAAATTTATTCGAAATTTATAAATAAATAAAGAACTCTGCATCATGGACCAAATAATATAAAAATATAGTAATTTATTTGATATATATAAATAAAAAAATATAGTTATATTTACTTATAATAATATATGTTCTTTTGAAAAAATTACAATTAATAAACTTTAATAATCAATAAAAATGGATGTCTTCTCTTACGTTACAAAAACACTTACATTAACAATTTAAATTCTAAATAATTTTCAATATATAACCTATTCTTCCCAACACACTATAATATACCACAAATATTTTCAAATGTTGATAAACCCTAACAAATCTTATAAAATATTTTATATATCCTTACAAAATCCTATTGGAGTATAACGTTACGAAATCCTATTGGAGTGTTTACAAACCATATGATATCCAATTGAATTGCGGTTCTAATTTTCTCATATTAGTGGGGGCTAATTCTCTCATATCAGTGGGGGCTGAAGAAGCACCATTTACGTATAATCGTTGAAGTTAGAAGAAACAATACTTGTTTCCAGGGTAAGATTTGTATTAGTTAAAATGGTTTTTTAATTGTATATTTGGATTCAGCACCTGAAAAACTCCTAGAACGCTTTGATTGTACAGAAATTACTTATCAAACTTGCGATTTCAATAATTGCTGCCAGAATTTAGAGAAACATAATATGCTGCCTACACAGCACCCATACTAAGACTCGATCACCGGTGGGGAGCATGAAAGACGTTTGCCCCAACTAAATGAACTATGCACTCGTATGCATTTTCTCTCATATAATTTTATATATATATATATATATATATATAAAGATAAAGGACTAAATTTTTTAAACCATGATTCAGTAGAGTCCATAAATACCATTATTTTAAACTAAACTCCATAAATACCTTAAACTCGAAATAGCGCGAGCCTCGCTGGAATGCAATATAATCGATAAAAGTATGGAATGAAATCGTAGGAAATGCAATCTAATTGATAAACATATGGAATGAAATCGTATTTTTTTGAGTTTTTTAATTATTAGAAGTTCTGGAGTTCTTAAGTTGAATTTAATTTTCGTTATTTAAAATTTAGTTTTAAAGATATATATAGATTCTAAAACAACTATTATAGAAAGTTCATTCCTCAACCTTACTGTTGCAACAAATCCAAATTCAATCCCGAAACCTTTATAACAGATAGACTACGGCTTTCTTAAATCGCTAATGAGATTCCCTTCTGAAAAAATAAACTTTACACGTTTGCAGAACATGAATATTATAATGTCATTATCGAATTCACAAGTATGCATTGAACCTTTCGTACAAGTGTGCCCAGACTCAGTGCCGTGCACGCTTCTATATGGCCGTGCGAAACTTTAATTTCATGTGAAAAGCCTTCACGCCTTTATCTCTCCTCCTGTAAGTTGCACTGCCTGCTGTTATGGATGAAGAATTCTTGTTTTCTGCAATCCCAGCTGACAACATCTTCCACTCTTTTGTTTCCAAATTCAATTCCAGCGTCATCGTTCTGCTCCATCCATTCCTTGCAATGATGCTCACTCTCTGCTCTCCGTCGTAAGCCGACGCCATCTCATATGACCGAAAGTCTAAGCTGTAAGTGCTCACCCATTCAAGAGGCGTTGTTGTCCAAAGCTTCCACTGACGAGCGCCCGGATTCGTCTCCCACACGCCAACTACAGTGAAGGGACGCGATAGCAGAAGTTTATGTTTACCGACCACGACACCTAACAGAAATATTCGGCCCTTGTACCCCACAATTCCAATGGTCTGCACGCGTCGGAAACTGGTGCTGCCTATTTCCGACATGTCTATTAACGGAATTTCTTCAGCAACACTCAATTGGGTTTCTGTGTTATAACTCACCATCCATTTCGGATAGATTGAGGTGCAGTTTATAGTAAGGGGATAGATTGATGCACAATAAATGGTGTTTCCATGTACAGTGGAATGAAACAAGCGGCGGAATAATTTGTAATTAATATCAGAGCAGCGTTTTATTGTCCATGTGTCAGTCAAGGAGTTGTATATGAGAGCATGTACCTCTTTCATTCTCATTTCTCCTAAGACCATCACTTTAAATGTTTGAAGCTCCGATTCTGCAACTATGTTGATACTAATGGACGGCAGATCATGCTGCCATAGCTTTTTCTTCAAACAGGACGCCAGACAAAGGTGCGAGCTGATCTTTGCATCGGGCAGCAATCGGAGGCGTCTGGTTAATGGATTCGCCACTGCCAATCTCCCTTTTCTGTTTGCAACAAGCATAAGACCCTCGGCTACTCCCTGAAGAAACCAGCCTGCAGTGATGGGAGGAGCCGGATGTTGAGGCAGAGAGAGAGAATAACAGTGGTCAGCGTTCTTTGAATTGAAGAGGAGAAAGCCATCGGGATTGTGGCGAGAGCTGCTGGTGAAAGCAATCCATGATTGGTGATTTGTCTCGTATAACTCTTGAAAGATTCGACAAGAAGAAATGATGCAGTGCAAGGCAATGCACGATTGCCTGGCCATCAAGAGATCAGGGATTGAGAGGCGAGAAAGAATTTCGTGCAGAATGGATTCGGGGAGAGAGTCCAAAAGGCACGATGGCGGCGTCGATCGAACGCGGCGTTCGTTGGCACAGTAACTATAATTTGGGAATTGATATTCAGGTGGGTGCGTGAGGGATGTGAGGCCATACCTTTTGCTGAAGAGCTGAATCGTTTGGATTTTCTCCTGCCCATCCATCTGGATCTCTTCGATCTCTCTTCTCTTCTGATGCGTACGTATTCCCATCAAGAAGCTCCTGCTCGCGCTTGTACTGCAGATTCTCTGCTCGTCTCCTGCCGCCCAACGCCGATTCATATCTGCGCTTGCCACAGAATGAGGGGCCGAACAATAAATTGGAATTCTACAAAGCTTCTCAAACAATCGAAGAGGCCAAAGGCCAAACTACAGTTGTGCCATAATAAAAATGAGGGTTTTTATGAGGGTTTTTCTTCCGAGGATATGGATGCTGGTGCCATGATACAGATTTTCTATTGGACCCTGAACAATAATTTTCCTGTTAAAGGAGACTGCTATATTGTCATAAAGTATACCTAGTGCTCTCTATTTTACACCTTTAACATCAATGTCACCCTTTGTTTTTTTTTGTGAAAAACAAACATAGAATTAATATATAAAAGTTGTGTAATGTGCGAGTTGATGTTCCCCAGTAAAAAGTGTTTTCTCAATACTTTCGAGAGCTTTTATAGCATAGGTAGTCATTGAGATGCTTTATTAATTGTCACTGAGATGTTTTAGCGAGAAAACACTATATTGGATAAGGCCTTGAATTTTGTCCCTTGTTCCATCAATTAGCTATAATGGAGAACCTGATGTTTCCACTAAACTACTTTATTATCAATTAGCTATGATGGGTCACCTCACGTTTTTACTAAAACCTCTTTATCATTAGAGTAAGTTGTTCAAATGATTAACGTGTTGGATATGTTAAATAAATCATATAAATATATAAAATAAGGATTTTCAAGTTTTCTAATAATTTTATCTCAAATATTTAAAAATGACAATTTGATTAAAAGTTTTCTATTGCTTTTCACAAAAGAAGCTAGATTCTTTCCAAGTGGACAATTTTAACATAAGTAACTTAACATGTTCATTCAATTAGATTAAGAGTGGCATGGGACACTATGATTGAATACTAGATATTGATATAGGGATGAGTGTGTGAAGTCAATGCACTTTTTAGATTTAATTTAATATCTATGAAATTTATTTACATTATAATGATATATAATATGTTTAAGAGATTTTGTTTTAAGGAGGTTTAAATTTGACACTTTAGATAACACATAAGCTAGATTAATAGAATGCATACACATTATAGTTCAACAAAGCACACATGCATTTCTAAAGAACAAAAATGCATGCATGATATAAAGAAAATGGGAAAATTGACTCTTTCATAAGGCACATACATCCTTGACATACGAAAACATGTGCATGATCTTACTAACTATTATTCATGGATGGTTCCATTATTTAGTGGCAATAATAAAAAACATAATAATCTCATAAACGGGGGCCATGGGTAAGGGTTGACTAACCCTTCGTCAAGGACAATATGTAGGACATGGAATTTCTAGTGGAAGGGTCAACTAATCCTTTGTTAAGAATAGTTTTGGCATAAAGGGGGATCTTATGGAAGGGATAATTAACCCTTTCTCAATCATAGCAAGCATCATTAGAAATATAAAAAGTATGGCTTAGTTTCATTATGTTGTAAGAAAAGGGGTCATAATGTTAGTGATCATTGAAATGCTAGAAGGCCAAGAAACCCTTGTAGGAACCATTGTTAGTGTTATAGATTAAAGGGAAATTGAAGGCTAAATGTTAGAGGCTTGACCTTGGTCTCCATCCAAAGAATTGAATAACCAAGAAGAAAATTGGGAGAGCAAAGGTCAAGGGTAAATAAGAGTTGTGCATATTTGTAGTCAAAGGAGCAATAAATTTTTTCTAGTGACCTAATGTAGTAATATATGTCATATCTAGCCATGGCATGGGCATCATGATTTTGACAAGGGTAGCTCCTATTCATCTTTTATCTTCCATCTTATAGTGGAGCCACCCTTTTTGGATATTTTCTAGAGTCTGGTTGATGATAAGAGAAGAAGAAGATTGAAGGGAGTTGAAGCTTCTAGGGACCAAAAGCCTACAAATGGGGAGGTGCGATTTGAATTATATCCTCGCCAAACTTTGTAATAAGCACTTAGTTTCTTTACATTTTGTAAATTTTATAAGGATGTCTTTTTTACTTTATTTTGCCTTTGGAAAAAACTGGAAATGGAAATGAATTGTTGTGATGATTTGATGTAGAAGCATCTTACCTCCAAGTCAAAACACATTTTGACTAGATATAGGGGTTTCATTTACCAAGGGAGTTCATTCCCTAAATTGGATTTTGTTATTTAATTTAAATATATTTTACTATGTTTTAAGAAGAATTGTACATAAGTGATGAGAGTGAGGAATATTGTAATTAGATCTACTCTTAAGGAGAGATCTCGATAATATTTGAGAGAGTTAGAGAGGTTTGAGGGTTAGTTAGATATCTTGAGAGATGTATGGATCTAGAGGATCTAGAAATAGGGATTTGTTGAGTAATTAGTGGATCTAAATTAATTATGGTTCAAAGTGTTATTCGTGTAAATATGTAGTCAAGAAACATGAAATGTTTGTAGAAACATGGAGAGGAAGGTTAAGAATAGAGGAGCGAGGCCAAGTGGGCCAAAAGGGTTGAAAAGGGCTAATTTGTTGTAAATTGTATGTAAGAGAGCATAAAGGCCTTTGTAAATCATTTGTATATAATACAAGGAAACACTTTATTCAAATGTTTAGAATTTGTGTATGCCAAGCTTTTGTCTATTATTATATGGAATATTATTTTTGTTATTAAGTGTGAGTATATTGCATGGTTGTTACAATAAGCTGAGGAGGGAGAACATTTTAGAAGGTGTATTAGAACCAATGGAAGGGAGGTTGGAACCCTTTTAAAATAGAGATGAACCCTTCCCTTTACAATTGAAGTAATTAAGATTGTAATCATTGATCAACAATATGATCAATGATCAAGAATCCATAAAGGATTGGGCAAAAAGAAAATCCATTATAGATATTGCAGAGGTGTTAAAACATGGAGGAATCAACTTCTTTGAATTAGAATATAGATTGGAAGTGGAATAGAAGCATGAATATATGGAGATTGCGAAAGATCAGAGGACGAGCATGAGCGTAAGCTTTTAACATCAGTCAAGGGCGTAATGAAGGAAGGAGAAGAAGGCTTAGATTTTTAGCTCGATGGGAATACATCAATTAACAGGCACCAGCGAAACAAAACTCGAAATACTATCAGAACATTCACGTCAAGAGAGGGTGTCGAGGTGACGTGTCCTAGAGGTTCTTCCCAGGAAGAACAAAGGAGAAGCACCCAAAGGAGTGTTAGGTTGACTAGGCATCAAGCAAATGTGGCAACTTGTGGACATGGTTAAGTAGGGAGATGTGTCAAGCCTTAAGAAAGCATCGAGGTGACATGACTTACATAGTGTTGGTAGAATGTTAAAAGATAAAGATGGGAATTTTCCCATTCCCAAAGTTTCGTCTCTTGGATTTTAATTGCTTATGCACCATTAGAAAAGGCTAGGATGATGAGGACTGTGATGACATGTTAAGACCGATGATGTGGAAAGTGATAAGGTGAAGTGGAGCTAATGTGTTGGATAATGAGACTGACAAGTGGATACGTGGAAAGAGCAGGTCCACTTTAACAAATATTTGAAGCATGGCACTTGACAGAAAGATTCAGTTCTCGGAGTCCATCTCTCGAAAATGGAAGCCTTTGCACAATTTTGGAAGAGCTAGGGTGACGCGGATATGGATTTCATGTAAAGCTCATTACATGAAAAGTAAGGAATGAATGCCCAATAGGAAACAAAGAAAGTGGGTCCATATGCATATAGTTTGCGTCGAGTAACTATTGAGTTGTCCTAGGTGATTAGAAGTTGCGCTCATTAAAAAAGACTGAGAAATTCATGGTTTGGTCAATTGTTGTGGGCACAATGCAGGGCTGCAAAGGAGCTCAAATACATTTAAGGAGATTGTATTAATAATTCTCCCTGCATACTTATTATAGATTGAAAGTCGAGTCCATGGTGGTTTTGTTTGGGGCCACACATATTTATATATTTATGAAGATCTTAGCTCTGGTGGTTATATTTGAAAAGGGATTTAACTAATTGGTTTTGTCTTTTTTGGTATTACCTTGCGGCTCCTCCCACTTAATTTTAAATAAAGATTAAAAAGGGATTTATCTCCCTAAGTAGGGATTAAGGAAGTGCATTTTTACCATAAGTTTGGCATTGTGGGTATTTAGTCCAGCATAATTGGCAAAACTAGTTTTAGGTTGGTATCTTTTGGTATCAGAGCTAGAAATATATTTAGCTTAAAATTATTGAGTGGAGAATACAAAAAGTTCTTGAATAAATAGATTTTGTAGAGAAACATGTTTGGAAATTGTTTTAATTTTTGCACTAAAGTAGAGGATGGATGACTGTAGAAAGAACATTGATGTTCTTCAAGGTGTGGAGTAAGTTTATAATTTGTTTTTGGATTGGATGATATTTGTTTTGGGAGGATGGAATTGAATAGGAATTTGATTTTTTTTCCTATAAAGTTGATTTTGGAAGGAATTTGTAGATAGAAGTTGAAGAGATTAGAGTAGGTTGAAATGATCTTAAATTGGGAGAATATATACAGAGGAATGCATGAGGACAAGATAGAGGTGATGTGTAGAGGACTGTCAAAAGAGTAAGATCTTGACAAGTATTAATGTTTTTATGCTAACACTGGTCATAATTATTTTGTTTGCAGGTAGCAGCCATACAACAAGTAACACTATGACAAAAGAAGAAGGAGAAAGCATATCTCTTAGGAGAAATTATGACAAAAACCCAATAGCAAGATGAGATTGTTGAAGTAGGGACAATAAAAGGGAAGAGAGAGGTGAGAAGATGAAATTGCAAAAGTATGATAGCTTTGAAAGCTGAGGAGTAGATGTGTTCTACAAAAGGAAGATGTTCTACTACAGAGAATTAGAAGGTAATAACTTCCAACGACTGAGGTTGGGTAGAAGTTTCCAAAGGAAGTTCCATAGTGAGTGTCAGTAGAATTTCCAAAAGAAAGAGAAGAGAAGGATACTAAGAGGAGAACTTGGTACTATGGCAAGTGTGATACTTGTTACAATATGAAGAAGGCTTGTTGCAACTCACGAGTGGACAAGGGGATTTCACAAGAATAAAAGGCAAAGATGATTAATGATGGTCATGTGATGGGTTCATAGGAAAGTCATAATCAAAGAAGAAATAATAAAAAGGCAGTTGGCATAAAGAGGATGAGAAATTAGGAATTTGAGAAGGAGATGGTTGAGTTAAGAGCATAACTCAAACATTATAACAATTACTACAAGAAAGCCAAGAAGACCAGAGATATGATGTTTGATGAAGAAGGGGGTGAGATGGCATCCATTACAAAGGAAGCTAAGGAAGAGGATGTATGACAGGTTGAAGGAAAAAATCACAACAACTAAGTATGAAATGATTGTTTCTGAACAAATATATTTCCTTGATGAGAAGGAAGCCATATATTTCGAGGAGGAATCTATAGTTAACTTAATGGACTATGGAATTAGTTCAAATCAACATGAAGATGAGGTAGTTGAGGCGTCGAATGAAGAGCCTTATATTTTTAAATTTTATACTTTATGTATGATTGCAGGATTGGAAGGTGATTATCAACACTTTAATGATGTGCTTATGCAAGTTGATGAAAAAATGAGACTTCTAGAAGAGACATCAATTTTTGTCCTTGTAAATAGAATTATAAATAATTAGGAGAAGTAGGAAAATACAAAAATGAATAAAATCTTAGATAATGAAACGAGTCACTTAATGTATAAATTTGATTGCACATTAATATAAATTATATCGTAGAATTTTTCATCTTGGTTTAAAAAGTAATAATGTGTTTTATTATTTTTTGAATATGGCTGAAATATTATATATATTCATTTTTTTAATTAGATTTATTTGTATTTTTTGTTTTTTATTATCTTAAATTAAATTTTAAAATTTAAGATAAACATGAAAATTTTAAAGAGTTTCTAAAAATTTAAACTAAAAATGAGAGACCATTTATACATAAAAATCATATCATTAAAGAAAGAGAATCAATGTCTTTTATGGTGTTACTTATCTACTACAATTATGTATATTTATCTTTTTAAATAATTTTTGTTAAACATTTTAAGTTTGAGTACTTAAATGGTTCATCACCTATATAATACCTATATAATAGGTATATGAGAATAATGTAGTATATAATACCTATATAATACTTATATGAGCATAATGTATGAGCATCACATGTAGTAGATAAAATTCATAAGGAGCCCTTGTGAAAATTCAATACTTAGAACTTAAGAAGTGGCCTTAATACTTATATGGGCATAATGTATACGCATCACATGTAGTAAATAAACTTTTTCAGGAACCCTTGTGAAAATTCAATATTTAGAAGATAAGAAGATGACTTTAAAGTAGGTGATAAGGGATGTGTATTAATTTTTTTTAAGGAAGGGGTAATAAGGCTTTTAGGAAAGGGTGTATCTTTTTTCAATGTTATATGAGATGGGAGTCTTTGAGAATTACTCTAATATAAATGGAAAGACATTGTAATGGAAAATCATAATAATTTATTAGTTAGTCTTTATCCAAAATGAGTTTTTTTACTTAACAAATTGGTGGGTGAGATATCATTGACAAAAAAGATAAAAGATCCTATCAAATAAAATATTCATTTATATTTATTTATTCATGAGTAATAAAGTGAATCTATAAATATATGTCACATTTTTTAGAGATATATAATAATGGAAATGTGATATTTTACATATTGTTTAAATTAAATCTTTCATAACTCACATACTCTTTACTTATTTTGATCGGAAATTGTGAGTAATCTTTCTAACGATATCTTTTCCAAAAACATTTATGTCATTATTTTCAAAAACATTTATGTCATTAGTATATCAAACTTTCAATTACAAACCTGACAAATTTTAGAAAACATGACAAATAAATTTTTTCCCGAACATATGTTTTAATTTTAAAAATATTATTTAAAAAACATTATATAAATACAAATCACATAAAAGATAACCTAATTGGAAAAGTATATTTTTTCTACATCGTTGTATTTACAACAAAACTCTTTCTCCTATTTATTTAAATTAAAAAACTAAAAATACACTTTTTAAGAGTAAACCTCTATTGATATTCCCATATATTTTATAGTTTTTTGGAATTGTAATTTTTATTATACTTATTTTGTTCGAAGAATCTTCCTAACTTGATATTTTTTTATATATAAGTTTTAAAAAGTGTAAACATCTTTATAATTGGAATATTGTTTTTATTTATAAGTTTTAAAAATTGCAATTAAAATATAATATATGAAAATATATTTATGTATAAGTTTTAAATTATGTAATTAAAATATAGTAATTTAGATTTATTTTAATTATGGATATATTAAGTGTTGAGTGAGATCAAATTTCTTTTCATTTTAAAATAGGTTTGTACATTAAATGAGTTGAACTATGTTTAAACTCTCTCAACTGGATCTATGAAGAGTCTAGTGGGATCATATCTCTTTTCACTTTAAAATAAGTTTGTATCTTAAGATATTTGATCCATCTAGGCCCTTAATAGATCTAAAGTTAAGATGTATCTAGGTTGGTTTTTTTATTTCATGTCTCAAATTTAGTGGTTTGTTTGCTAAATATTATTTTTGTAAATTAACCTAATTTGGGAAAAAAATTATATATATATAATTTTTTATTTTTTAATTGTTAATAAAAATCAATTATTAACTTAAACTTAATTGAAGGCATCCTATTTTGTCGGAAATATAACAACTTTGTGATTTCTTGAAATACACTTTTGAATGCATAAATGAAATGAGACACTTATTCTATACAAATTAAACAAATTAAACATATGATTTTTAAATATTTGTACTAGATTTTGGATAAAATTGACCAAAAAAAAAAAAATCTTTGAGTAGAACCATTTCATCTATTAATTATATTACCCAAACTTAATTCATAATTTTGATTAAAAAATGTCATAACCTTTAATTATTAATCCATTTATAAATTTTAATGTTTAATTCTTGATTTATTTATTTATAATTTTTCAATTTCACTTATAAATTGAGATAGACATTTTTATATGTATTATCTATTATAATTATTGTTTATATATATATTACATTAATTATTTTAATGGAACATGCACATAATTTGTATAATAAATATAGTAAAATTAAATCATTAAGATATATATTTATATTAACTGTTTTAATGTACCATACACATACCCTTGATCGGGGTGCGTGCTTGATCACTGTCCCGCTCGGGACTCATGCAATAATGATTAGATGGAAGGCATGAAGGAGGGACGACTATGACAAAGTGATGACAAGTGTGATCGATTGGATTATGACATATGTTAAATGATGTAGTGATTTTACCTTCCTGGTGGTGGTAGTGGGTATCACATTACATGCATTTACACGGCTATACAGAGAGGTTCCGAGAGTTGAGAGAGAGCAGGGTGGTTCCCATTCGAGAGTAAGCTTGGAAGGGAGGCAACGGATGTTGAAGGTCACCTGGGTCAGCTCTATGATGAGGGAAACATGGTATGCATTCTTTCTCTCCACCCGTCCTTACTCGCGACATACTGGTTCTCTGAATGTCTATCAGATTTTTGCCCCTCGTGAATGGGAGACTCTGGGTTTTGGCACTGTTTGTTCATGTGCGAAGCATATCTGTGTGGATCAATTCTATTATGAAACTGTTGTTTCCAAGTCAATATCTGTTTCCTATGGTATATTATTATTACATATGGGAATGTATGGTTTATTTCAGGCTTCATGTTTGTGTGGAAAGAATGTACTGCTCGAGTGGAATGGTTGTTTCCATGTTTGGTTGTATTGGTTAGTGATTACTTTCTGCTTGTCACTGATGTTGGTCTTATATTTTATTGGTGTTTGTATACATGGGAAGTGGTTTGAGGCGTTGGTGGGTGGTTATGTTGTCTGCCAGAGATAGACCATCTCTGGCTTTAACATATTTTGTGAGATATCTAGGCAAAGACGATGGGTAATGAGAAGAAGGAACTGTAGGAGGATGACTGACACATACTATTCTGCTTTCACTTTGCTTGGGTTTAATGTTTCTTTTTTTTTCTTCTGTCATTTGCAATTATTCTACGAGTTTGTAATTGGAGTGACCTCCTAGTCAAAGAGCCAAGGGCATTCGCTCATTCGGTGACCTAGGTAGTTGATTACTGTTCAACTCAGAAACAGTTGATGGAGATGGCAAGGCCATCCACGGGCACATGTCAGTTTGGAAATGGGGGCCATGGATGCAACCAAAAAGGAGAGGCTCGGGGAGGACAAGGAGCATCTTCGTCAAGGAAACCAAGGAGAAGTGGAAGGAAATTAGATGCACAACACATCACTAATGTGACCCATGCATATACAATGGGAACCTCTAAACAGGTCAAACAATTGATAACAAGTTCAGAGGCAGACCTTAACCAAAGAGCTAAGCATGAAATCTAGGTGGAAGATTGGCACCTGCTGGTACCAGATCCTGTCCACACCCAAGGTTGGCTCACCTAGTACAAGCAGACAATTTATCTTTATTGGATGATGAAGAGCATAGTAGCCAGAGCTATTACGCATACAATAGGGTCTATCAAAGGTGATCTCGGACTCCACAAAATTCAGAAAGAACTCCAACTTGTTCAACTCCAAATTTAGCAGCAGAACATTCGTCTGGGTCATATTGAGAGGCACATTCTATGCCTTCCTTATTCCGAACTACTAGGTTTGGGTGCAAAGGACCTAGCTCCTGTGGAGTCCTATGATGAATAATTTTAGTTATTTCCTTCTGTTACATTTTGCATATGTATATGTTGAATAGAAGTACCTATGTTAGTATGTTAAGTGTGAAATGGTTCTTAGACATTATGGCCTATAAGGCTACTTTTGACAAACTGAAGAAACTGAGATTTTATTTGGCTTATAATGCGTTCTGATGACCAATAGACTTGGTTTCCCAATGGATAGGTTGAGGCCATGGAATGACTTTTCTGGTTGTAACCTGCTTTGAAAATAAATGAATGAAAGGTCCTACAGAGCTTACAAAAAAAATGTATCATGCACATAATTTTTATAATAAATTTATTACTATATTAAATTTTGATGGTCAAAATTAACTACCCTACATTAATATTAGTTATTTTTTATTAATGTCCATTGATTTAAAGTACAGTGATGTGTGGTTTGACAGTAAGTCTATTTGGGCGAAGCCTGGGAGACCGTAGTTCATATCTCATTGAGTACACTGGCCCACTGTGGTGGATTCTCAAGAAGTAAATTCCCCACCCCCGCTTTGGCGGCATGAGAGTCTCACTTTGCTAAAACCATAGGATCTTAGTATATCGACTTGTAGGTAGTTGGATGTACTCTTGGTGCTATAGTGACAGCTACGAGGATTGATTCTGGGTCTCCCATAGATTAGGACTGGCAATTACCGATTCACCATGTGGTTAATATATATATATATATATATATATATATATATCCATTGATTTAAAAATATTATTAAATTATGAAATGTTCTAATTTTTTTTAAAATACATATATATAAATATCGCTTGAGTCTATAAATTATTAAACCATTTAGTTTTAGTGAGTTGGACTTGATTGTGTTAAATTAGCTTTTGAGAAAAATGTTATAGCCTATGATTTGGTTATAGTTAATGGATTTTTATTTTATATTTATTTAATATATTAGTTTTTGCCCATGATTTTGTTAGAATTAGTAGTTTTGTACTTTACATTTATTCAATTTAATAATTTTTGTTTGTTAAATTTTCTTTTATAAATTAAGATAAAATTATTTGAGATTCTTTTACCTTTTATATTTTATATTTATATATGTTTTAGTTTGAATGCAAATTAAAAAATATGAAATTATTATTATTTTATTTTTTTCCCACTATTTAAAAATGTTAACGAACTTTCTTACCTTACATCTAATAAAAATAGGAAAATTATGATATTAAATAAAAGACCAAAACAAAAATCATCTTTAAGAGTTGTAGCTATTAAAAAATCTTTTAAAAAATGGGTAGGAATCCGAAATTTTAAACTCTTTAACCATAAACATTGTCAGCCTGGCTGAATTGCAATATAATTGAGAAATGTATGAAAACATATTTTTGGTAACCCAAATTCTATCTTAATAAATCCCTACTGAGGCATTACAATCGACAGCATATTCCTTTTTGCGAAAGTAAACTTCACTCGTTTACAGAACATGAGCATTATAATGTCAGTGTGAAATGCACAAACATACATTGGATCTTTCGTTCCACTGTGCCAAGATTCAGTGCTGTGCATGCTTCAATATGGCCGTGCGAAACTTTAATTTCATATGAAAAGCATTCACACCTTTATCTGTCCTGTAAGTTGCACTGCGTGATGTTATGGATGAAGAATTCTTGTTTTCTCCAATCCCACCGGACAACATCTTCCACTCTATCGTTTCCAAATTCAATTCTAGCGCTATGGTTCTACTCGATCCATTCCCTGCAATGATGCTCATTCTCTGGTATTCGTCGTAAGCCGACGCGATCTCATATGACTGAAAGTCTAAGTTGTAATTGCTCACCCATTCAACAGGAGTTGTTGTCAAAAGCTTCCATTGACGAGCACCCAGATTCGCCACATACATTTAATACTTTATAGATTCATGTTCAATCGGATCACTTGGCCTATCACCTAACGTTTCAATTTGCTGTCGTCCATGCACATAACCACAAAGTAGAGGAAGGGCAAACGTTTCGAAAATAACCCATTCCTCCATGCATGTCTGGAATGGGTTTTGCCTCCGCATAAGACAATCTAAAACCACTTCATTGATATTTAAAACAAGAAATATTGGCATTCTGAAGTCTTTTTCCTTGCGAATAAGACAATCTAAAACCACTTCATTTATATTTACATGGTTTCAATTGTTTGACAGGTGGAATAGTGTTGTCGCGGTTTATTTCGAACATGCAAGGATCAGAGTGCAGTGGTTTGTTTCCAGCCTGCAATGATCGAGATGCAGAGGTTTGTTTCCAAAGATGCTGCAAGAATGAACATACTGTATACCCAAAATGATTGGAAAAGCATTGAAGAAAGATCACTGAATCTTCGCCTGCAACAATTTTAGCTTTACGTTCTCACTTTCAAATGTTTTCGTCGTGGTATGTTACGCTTCTTGAATTAAAGAAATTTTTTACATACATGATCTTATAGTGGCACCTCTTGAGCCAGGGCTTAGATTTTATAATAGACTTCAGTAGTAGAGACAACAACAACGAACAATGACAACTCACTAAATTTACACTGACCACACATGGAAGCGACGGAGAACGCGGAAGAAACCGTGTTATTGCTGCATAGTTCACGCGCAATGGGTTGAACCTCTTCTCTATACAATGCGAACAGGGCACAAGAAGCAGTAGAGGAAGGGATCCGTCCAATTATGATTATAAATGTGAGCATTTTTCTTCCTTCTTCGAATAGAGATCAGTTTCATTCCTTCAGAAGTCTTTTACGGCGTTCATCAGCCGTATCAGGAGTTGTAGAATCTCAATAGAAGATCATAAGGCCAAGAAAGAAGAAGATAAGCATAATATTGATATCATATTTTTTTATGGATATAATAGCTGCAGCTGCGAGTAGCATTGTAGTGTTATTGTTTATGGAGTTTTGGATTGATGGTGAATGGTTGCGTTATTAAGGTACGGATTGATGGTGAATGGTTGCGTTATTAAGGTACTCTTTACGATAGGTCACCATCCCGATAGGTACTTAGGTTAGTCTAATAGATTAAAAAAAACATTGATAAAGCTCTCCACTCTCAAATTATCTCTTGTTGGCTTCTCTCGCTTCCCACAAAGATTTTACAAACAATATCAATGGCAGAGAGAAAGTAATCGCTGCAACGAAATGTAGTTAGAGCAAGTTTTGGTCCAAATTGATAGAGCACATTGTTAGAGCTCTCCACTCGCAAATTATCTCTTGTTGGCTTCCCTCGCTTCCCACAAAGATTTTACAAACAATATCAATGGCAGAGAGAAAGTAATCGCTGCAACGAAATGTAGTTAGAGCAAGTTTTGGTCCAAATTACTAGTCTGCAGTGGTAATGAGACTTAACTGCCCTTTGCTTACTGTTAATGTTTCCATTTTTGATAATTGAATGCACCAATATACTGAACAGGTTGTGTTGTGATATTAACGAGTTAAAAATGATCTTGGCCTTGCGAAATCTCCTTACTTGTCCACGGTGAAAATTTGAATATAGTATTATATTTTTTAATGAAATTTATGCCTTCATATATTAGTGGGATGATACTTTGGAATAATATATTGTATTCCTTTTTATTTGTTTATATTGTTTAGAATTTAACATGGCCAAAGATTTATAAGTCAAAATTTGGAGAATTATTATATATTCTTTCGACGAGATGAAGTATATCCACAACAAACACCATTCATGGCTTGTGATATAAGTTATTGGTCTGCGGAAATTCCTATATATGATGAAAGCCATTATGATACCACTTCCTCACGTCGATTGGTTTTGCAGTCTTTGCAATCACTACAGACAACCATCAATGTTCATTATACATTAGTGGACACTAAACGTTAATCTGCCTTATATAATCGAGGGTATAAGTAGGAGGTCGTAAACTCTCAAACTACTCCCAAAATGAGTTTTTAAACGCATCAAAACCTATTGCTGGTAATGAGAACTCCACTGAAACGATAATTTCCACCAACCTGCTTGTGCAGTGGAACACGCGTTGTTTATAGGGTTTAATACATTGAGGAATTGATTCCATAGCACCGGTTATAGTTTGACACACATAATTTTATTCTATTCTAGTTGTCATTGTTTCACATGTTGAAACAAAGATAATGCGTCTGTGGATACCTTTGGGATGATGACCTAAGGAAAAAAAAAAATAAGATCGGGTTCAATTTTCTTTTGAAACCTACGAGGAAACCCGCTTCCGGTTTACATTTTCAACCTATTATAACCAATGTTTTTAAAACCGGAACCCCGGACCGGTCTACCTAATGAACCGGTTTACCGACCGGAACCGGTCTAACCGGGACTGGTTTGGTCTAAACGAACAGGTTTTAAAAAAATACATTAAATAATTAGTTTTTAATGAAACAAAACTATTTTTAAGATGTAAAACCATGATTCCAAGCCAATAGAGACAAAATATGCAAAGTTTGCTCATTTATATACCATGTAAAGGTGAATATATCAAAACACCTTTACTTCCCCCCCAAAACCCCTAAACCACAGTCAAAATCCGCCTTTTTGCACCGTCATTACTTGTATTGCTATGGTTTAAGAGCTGACCATTATTTTAAATTAGTTTAGGTGACTAAGGTTGCTGTAAGCACTGATGTGGGGTCCCATAACCACCTCATGGATGGAGACTGGAATAAATAGTCCTTGTTTATTACTAAGATTGATAGAGTATATCTGCAATTGTAAATTAAAATACTGGATAATGATTGATTGATAAGAATTTATTAAGAATGATATCAACATTGGGCCTCTTGACTGTGTATAGATATACAGTGATTGGTCACTAGGTGTGTGGCCTTTGACCTTTCATTGGCATAATTAGTACTGTTCCTACTACATTGCCACCCTCTTAAGAATGTTTTGTCCTCAAAGCATAGTAAATGAGATTTTCTCTTGCTGAGCATGCTTTCTTGGTAGCATCATCTTTATTTGGTTGTGGGAGTTTGACTCAGTTCTTGATTTGAGTGATGGTGAGGTTCCTTTGCAGTGTGCACATCATATTCTAAAGTCTTTTGGCCTAGTTATTCAATGTGAAACCTTGATAATCCATGGTAACATACTTTCTTTGCGGTTATATGTTTGTCTATGTTTCTTGCCCCCTTTCTATTAGTTGTAGATCATTTGTGATGGGAACTTTCAACCCATATAGTTCATAATGTTGTCTTTTCTAGTTAAATTACTTGAACTATTCTTCAAGGTTAATGTTATAAGCACCCCACTGCATCAACTATTCAACACCTAGTAAACTACCCATCTCATTGAGCTGAAGAGCATAGAGTTGTGTTAAATGTTCCAATTCTTGTATTTGAACCATGACTTTATGGAATCTTTTTACTGTCTTGACCTTTTATCGATCAATGATTTTAACTATGGAGTGGGGTACACAATTAGGTTCAGTTGCTTAGCTTAGTTGATGTCTATACAGTTATGGGTACTGTTGGAATCTACAAGTATTCTTTTGCTGCTCTTCTAAGGTGCACCATATCTTTCTTTCTGTTTAAGCCAACAGTCACAGCTAAAATTTCTTCTTTAGAGCCACTAGGTGGGTCCACCTCTGATATTTGATCTGATGGATTGTTTGGCAGCATAATTTTTTGTGTTATACAATTGACCCAAGACACTATTGACTAATGGCATTTTCCCTAATGGTTGTGCAACTAGGCTTTCTAGATTGTCTTTATTGTAGGGTTTCAAACCCTCTTTCTGGCCCTTTTACCAGGCTCTCTTGAAGTCTTCACAAAGACTGGCCTTTTGTTGAACTGGATCCACCTCTGATATTTGATTTGATGGATTGTTTGGCAGCATAATTTTTTGTGTTATACAAGTGACTCAAGAGACTGTTGACTAGTGGCATTTTCCCTAATGTTTGTGCAACTAGGTTTTCTAGATTGTATTTATTGTAGGGTTTCAAACCCTCCTTCTGGCCACATTTTAGTAGGTTGTCTTGAAGTCTTCAAAGAGACTGACCTCTTGTTGGACTAGATGGACTATTTCTATGAAAGTTAATTTTCAGATTGGGCTGTAACAACTTTAGAAGATGATATTCCTGGTACTGACTCCACCTCTCTCACACGTATGGCTGGTTATTTGAAAAGGGGGACTCCTCTTAATGCTTTTGCTGAAGTTTCTACTAAGCTCTATAGGACTTATCATCTTCTGAGATTTTAAAAAATGGATTAGCTTTTTGTGTGGATCGTTCTCTTCCACACTGATGTTTTTCCTTCTTGGACATACTATTTACAAGATCATTCTCTTGGTTTCTCTCGGATGTACTTTCAGTGGCAGTGTTATTCTCATCAATAGATCTTGCTGCTTGGTGCTCCTATAGTTGACCATACTAATTCAACGGTCTCTCTTTTAGATTTCCTCAAGAAGCCCCCCTTTCTTTGTTGTGTAATTGTGTTGGTATTGGTTCTATGGTGTTTTGGGCTGGTTCTATTTTCAGACAGCCTACATTCATTTATATACCCTTACATTCATTTATATAGCCTTTTGGAGGGAAAACACCTTTACTTCCCCCCCCCAAAACCCCTAAACCACAGTCAAAATCCACCTTTTTGCATGTTTCACTGGGCGTGCCTAAAACCGGCCGGTTTAGGACAGAACCGGCCGGTTTGATACAAACCAGCCGGTTCCGTCCTAAACCGGCCGGTTTTCACCGGTTAGGGCTAAAAAATGGCGAAATGCCCTATCAAACCGGGTTTTTTGGCCGGTTCCGACCGGCAGCCTTGCTAACCGGCCGGTTTGACCGGTAATCGGTTTTTAAAAACGGTTTTAAAAACACTGATTATAACATAGTCATAACATATTATAACATAGGCATGAGTCATGATGCTATTGGAACCAAACCGAGGTGGGGAGGTTATCATTAAACCCGCTTCCCACTTACATTTTCAACCTATTATAATACAGTCATAACATATTATAACATAGTCATGAGTCATGATGCTATTGGAACCAAACCAGGGTGGGGAGGTTATCATTAAACTCTCCGGGTTTAACTTATCTTATACTCTCCCAATTTAACTTATATAAGTAACAGCACTTACTTGGACATACCTACAAGCTTTTATACATTTACAAGCTAATAATGTCTTTCTTTTATGTATTATAATATAAACACTTTTTATTCCATTGCAATTATAAGTATCTTATTAAATGAATCTAGTTATTTATTATTTAATCTATTTTTTCTTAATATTTTAGTGTTTTCTTTCTTATTTAATATATTTGTGTCTTTAATACATAATGTCTTAATAAAGACAGTTAGTTAAAAATATTAAATAAAGTTTTATTTATTAAAGAAAAACAAGTTTTATTTGTTAAAAAAAATTACATTTTTTATACTTCTAAGAAACCATTACACTTCTAAAATGTTTAATAATAAAAATTTATTAGAAACCATAACACTTTTATTTTTTTATAAAAATTGATAATAATAAAAAATAATGTTAATGTGATTAAAAAAAGTATATCAATAAAAATACACATTTAATATATTACTATATTATAATAATATTAATTCAGTATTATAATTTTATTATTGTATAATCATAATAATAATAATAGACAATTTAAACACCATGTTGATGTATGGGAGCTTTATAATACATATATAATCTTGGAGATAATTTGGAAGTGGGAGGAATGAGCATTCACTTGATAAATCTATAATTTATTATAAAAGAAAAAATGAATAGTCATTTCCTTGTATATATACATCTTTTGGAAAATAAGATAATGCTCCTCAATTTGACATGATATCAAAGTTAAACATTTTCCAACAACACAACTTTTGGTGTTTAATGCATGTTATGCTATGCCATGCCAATCTCTTGGTTACCGATGATCATTCATTGAGTTTGTTACCATCAGATAACACTAAGGTTTCTTCTCAGGATCGAGATGAGAAGCCACGAGCATAAAGGCCATAAACCATATTTGGAGGGAGCACCCTAACCTGCAAAGGGTGAAAATCACACATTTACAGGAGGATAAAGCAACTATACAGACCTAAGGCAAAGAAATAAGGCATAAATTAGTAATGCAGGAGGAAGCGTTGTCTAAATTTTAAGGCAGTTAAATTACGGGCTTCTTCCCTCCCTGCAACCCACATGTGGCTGCACCCAAACGCAGTTCTCACTGCATAACCGCAAGTAGTTTAACACTGCCACAGGCCCCGACATTGAATAAGTCAGCTCCCGATCGATGACCCTCAGTGATTTCGGCCTCGACAAAAGATTGCACCGCGTTGTGACGTACCCTGCCGAAACAAGTAGGGAACACCTGCCATGTGGATTCCTCGCATAAGTGGTTGAAAGATTTAGTGTATCTGCAAGGTAGCGACATTCACGTCAAAGGTAAAATGTAAGAGGTAAAGTTAAAGCGACTATATGATGAACTGAGCTGATACCTCACCCTTCCTGGCCAACCCTCCACCTCCACGTGTCATGCTCTCACGCTTCCATCTCTTGCTACCTGGGCAAAGATCCTTAACCCCGTATAAAGCAAACAAAGCGCTAAAAATATTTACCCGATAACGATTTCTTTTCACCACGGTCAAAGGGTATTCCACCTGGACAAATGCGTAGGAGCTTTTTGTCCATCCTCCTAGAGACCACGAGCGCCCTCCCAAATCGCTTTCATTCCCCTGTGAGCTCCAGGTAACTCAACACCACACAATTTCCTTGTTTGCTCGTTTTGTTTTATTCGAAGGGATGAAACATGCAGCCCCTTCAACCCCAAACACTCATGAGGTTAAAAGCCTTGGTACCAGTCCTCTTACTGACATAAAGGCTTATATCTTGAACCCTGTTTATCCCGTTTCCCTCACCAACCTCTGTTATGAAATCTTCTCAAGCCATGTGAAGAATGAAGACCTGTTCTAAGTGTTGGCATTATGATGCATGTGTTGTACTTGATGGCAACCCACTCATAGAAGAACATCTCACTTAGTTATAACTAGATGAATCTACGGAAGGGATATCAGATGACAATTCTCAGTATGACAAGTCCAAAGGGGGAGATTGTTGGCATTATGAGACAAGTGCTGTCCTTGATGGCAAATCACACAAATGATAAATTATAGTGCAGCAAATTTATTTGATAAATTATAGTGCAACAAAGTTTCCTTCATGTAGAGAAAAGTTCACGCACTTTTATGCAAAGAAAAGTTTATTCCATGTAGAGAAAAGTTCACGCACTTTTATGCAGAGAAAAGTTTATTCCATGTAGAGAAAAGTTCACGCACTTTTATGTAGAGAAAAGTTTATTCCATGTAGAGAAAAGTTCACACACTTTTATGCAGAGAAAAGTTTATTCCATGTAGAGAAAATTTCACGCACTTTTATGCAGAGAAAAGTTTATTTCATGTAGAGAAAAGTTCACGCACTTTTATGCAGAGAAGAGTTTATTTCATGTAGAGAAATGTTCACGCACTTTTATGCAGAGAAAAGTTTATTTCATGTAGAGAAAAGTTTATGGACTTTCATGCAGAGAAAAGTTCCCTTCATGCAAGAGAAAAGTTCACGCACTTTCATGGTTGGTTCATGGTATTAGTTCGACAGTTTTTGATCCTATGGTTTTGGCCCGTGGTATTGCATCCAAAAGTGTTGATCTCACGCACTTTCATGGTTGGTTCATGGTATTAGTCCGACAGTTTTTGATCCTATGGTTTTGGTCCGTGGTATTGCATCCAAAAGTGTTGATCTCACGCACTTTCATGGTTGGTTCATGGTATTAGTCCAACAGTTTTTTGATCCTATGGTTTTGGACCGTGGTATTGAGAAAGGACTAAGGCTATAAAAGAGGAAGGAGATCATTTGGCAAAGCATCATCTGAATTATTGAATATCTAGATCTGGAATACTGTGATTGGGTTATGGTGCAAATTTGGATCTGAGCTAAAGAGGGATCTCACCGGTTGATGGAGAAAAAGATCTAAGGATAGATCGGGATCAAATGGTTTGAAATGAACTATCTCTATATAGTTGATTATGCTTATTCTAGATCTGTATACTGACTCTTGTAATGATCTGAACTGGGTATAACTTAAGTTTGAAATCACTGCAAGTCATGATTGAATATTTATAGATCTGTACGCGGGTTGGCTTTGGTGAAAGCACGTATGTACGCAGGTTTGGTTCATTGTAGTAGCATATACCATTTGAGCTATGATGTTGAAAGTTACAGGTGGTTCAGGTTGTTGATGTGTTCTGATGACTGTTTAATGGTGTCAGTATTCTACATATTCAGTTTGATTGATTGTGTTGATGGATGAGATCTAGTAATGGATCTAACGGACTAGATCGGGTTGCTAACACTCATATTATCCTTGTATATGTATTGATCTCGTGATTGGGTGATTCAGAAGATTGATTGATTATGTGCTTCAATGATATTTATGGGTCCAATATGAAAATTGGATGAAACGCGGCCTTTCAGATTATGTGTTGTGCTTCAGGTGTATCCAGTCCAAAAATGTATGAAACGTGGTACCCGGAGGAGAGAAGATTGTAGGCCGGTACCTACGTACTAGTATCTTAGCTAGTACAAGAGCTACGGTGGTGGTAGCTCCCTTCCAGTAGCAGTTGAAAACTTTGGAGCATTGTAGCAGGTAGCAGCCTGCGTACTAGTAAATGGATCGACTAGTACAAGAACTATGGGGGTTGTAGCTCTCTGCAGGTAGAAGCCTGCGTACTGGTATAAGAATGCACCAGTACAGAAATATTGTAAAAGGATTTTCTTATTAAGAAGAAGATTGAGATGACTTGCAGTAGGTGGTTTTCTCCCACATTGGGTTTCCACCTTATATCATGGTGTTCATGTGTGTGGCTTATGTGTGATGATTTGTTCTATTTTACTGCACCTGTTTACTGTTAATATGGTTGATAATGTTCTAATGCACTCATTAAGGATCAACTAACTGAATCATAAGAAGTTGTGGAAGTAGCATATATGAATCTGAATATGGAAATGAAAACGTTTTATTGATGTGATAATACTGATTCACCCCCCCCCCCCTCTCAGTATTATTTCCAACAATTGGTATCGGAGCAGGTCCTTTGGTAGAAGCTTGATTGCTTGAAGGAGATCTGTGGAACAGTGGGAAAGAAGCTTAAGAAGAAAGCTCATAAGAAGAAGAATACATCTCAGAAGAACTATGACAGTGGGAGAATCGATTGGGGATTAGGTATAAGAAGCTCTTCAGATTCAGATTCGGATTCGGAATCATTTCATAATGAAGATGAACTATCAGGTATGAATTTTCTATCCTCTGATGTTCCAGCTATCTATCCATTTGGAAAAGATGGAAGTGATAACGAAACAACTGAATGTGCTCTTATGGGTGAGGAAGAAGGATATCAAATAGAAGCAGAATTTAACAGGCTGAAAAACAAAATTAGTGAAGAAAGACTTTTGAACATAAAGAGTGATGCCCTCAAAGAAGCTGTTACTAGACAAAAGGCTCAACGAGAGTTATTCAAGGAGAAATATCAAAAGTTGTAGGTTGAAGCAACATATCTAAGAAATGAAGTCAATGAAAAGAACACAACCATCAAGAAACTCAGAGATAGATCCAGTTACTATGAAAGTCTTGAAGCCACGATCCGCTCCCTAAAGGAAGATCTTGAAGAATCAAAGAAGAAGAATAAAGATCTAGTCCAAGATATTGAAAAACAGGGAAACGAAGTTATCAGCTTAAAATTTCAGCTAGAATGTGCCTTCAGAATTCGTCAAATGCAACAGGATCTGAATGAAGAACAAGAAAAGGAGATTCTCAAGCTAAAGCATCAGTTGGAAGAAGAAAGGAAAGTTGAAGAAGACATGAAGAAGCAATATCTAGAAAAAGAAGAACAACTTCAGGTTGAGGTAAATATCTTGAAAAGTAAATTAGAAGAAAAGGATAAGCTCTTACGTTTTCAAGATAGTACTAAAGTCTTGGATGATATTCTTAATAGTCAAAGATCTCCTGCTATCAAAACTGGTCTTGGCTTTCATGAATCTGTTGAAGGTGAATCTAGTTCACAAGGTGAGGCAAGGAACTCTAAAGAGAAATCTAAAATGATCAACAAGGAGATAAGAGAGATGAAAGGTCAATCTCATCATCAACCAAGGAAAGAAATTATTCAAAGAAAATCTTTTACTCCTCCTATGAATAATGTTGAATGTTATGAATGTCATAACCTTGGACATGTTGCATCCAGATGTAGAAGAAGAAGGGTTCAAGATCATCAAACAAACAGATCATCTCAGTCAAGGTACTTTAATGGATATTGCTTTGCTTGCAATATGTTTGGTCACAAAGCTGCTGATTGCTACAAAAGGAATATGAAACATGTAAGATGTTATGCATGTAACAAGCTTGGACATATAGCAAAGGAATGCAGGAACAAAGCACGGACATCAAACCAAAAGGAGAAAACATCATCACACTTGAAGATATGGAAGAAAAAGGAAGTTCAGTCAGAAAGTGGCGGCACAACACATTATACAGACATAACAGAGGGAGCCGAAAGTGTAAAACTTCAATCTCCTACGCAAGCTTGATAAAGGGAAGTTGCATATATACGCGAATTTGTTACTGCACAGTCGCGTATATGATTGTTTGAAGAAAGGCAGTAGGGACAGATTCAAGAAAAGGATCAGTTTTGCTCTAATTGATAATGGTTGCATTTTGCTAATGATGTGTGGATATGATGGTTAGAAGTATTTTGGTTCTAACTTGATATTGCTAATGTCTTGATACTTCTTATTAATATGCATGATCAGATCTGACAGATGGCACAGGTTTAGGGGGAGCATATGCTCTTAATGCATTGTTGGCATTATGGTTAATAGTCCTTGGTGATGATGCTTATATGGATAAATGATTCATCTTGCTATGATATGGTTATGAGTTGTTCAGATGATTCTTGGGGTTACATAGTTGATATTTAGATCAGATTTGTGGTTGATTCTCTAATGGTGCTTACATGGTGATCTTCATAAGGATAAGGAGAAGTACATAGCTTGAATTCACATCTTCTTTACTTGATGATGAGTCACTCATATGCTGTTGTCGTCATATGCATAAAGATCATGATGCAGGATTCCTATTGTTCTTGGCACATATATGGATGAGGATTGTTGGCTGGATACATGGATGATTATTCAATTTTGCATTGTTGGAGACATGATGATGATGAGTTCTTACCTATATGATGATAGGTTGTTATATTCCCAATTGATGATACTTGGTTCATGCAGATCTGGATGGCTATGGTGTTTCTCACATATGATAGAATGTGAATGATTCTATATATACAGAATTCTGTTCAAAAGGATGAGTTGATACAGACATACCTTGATGATTCATGCACTAATACAAGTTGCTGGTCTAGTTTTTGTTGACATATGCTATGGAGCAGATCATACAGTGTCGTTGCTGATGTTTATCATGATCTTATTTAGGTGTTTGGTCTCTGTTATAAATGTCATGTATATCATTCGATGTAAAGGTCATATCAAGACTCATGATATAATAGTGTGTCTCTATCTATTGTAGTCATTTGATGAAATATTTCAGTCATATCAAGGTCATGTAACGGCCTATGTTGGTTTCCCCACTATGCCTGGGATGAATGATGTAATGTACTTGGTTGTCATTTTCTGGTATATCCCCACTTGGTTGGGAGATGGATGTATGTATGAGTCTTTGGTGATAGGAAGGTCATTTAAGATAGAGTCATGTTCTTCTTGTAGAACATCTTTTTGCAGACTTTTCTTACAGACAGGGGGAGCATGAACAACACAATTCAGCAAGAACAGAGCTTTCAGCATGTAGCATGGACAGATTGGTACACCTTGGCATATATAAAGGGGGAGCTCATTCAGAGATTTCAGCAGGTACTCAGGGGGAGTATGGACAGCGGGATGTTTATCTAGGAAAGAGAATATCTTGGTTCGCCCTTTGCCCTTGATGTCAAAGGGGGAGAGTGATTTGGTGTTGTTGCCATCAAGTCCAAAGGGGGAGATTGTTGGCATTATGATGCATGTGTTGTACTTGATGGCAACCCACTCATAGAAGAACATCTCACTTAGTTATAACTATATGAATCTACGGAAGGGATATCAGATGAAAATTCTCAGTATGACAAGTCCAAAGGGGGAGATTGTTGGCATTATGAGACAAGTGTTGTCCTTGATGGCAAATCACACAAATGATAAATTATAGTGCAGCAAATTTATTTGATAAATTATAGTGCAACAAAGTTTCCTTCATGTAGAGAAAAGTTCATGCACTTTTATGCAAAGAAAAGTTTATTCCATGTAGAGAAAAGTTCACGCACTTTTATGCAGAGAAAAGTTTATTCCATGTAGAGAAACGTTCACGCACTTTTATGCAGAGAAAAGTTTATTCCATGTAGAGAAACGTTCACGCACTTTTATGCAGAGAAAAGTTTATTCCATGTAGAGAAAAGTTCACGCACTTTTATGCAGAGAAAAGTTTATTTCATGTAGAGAAAAGTTCACGCACTTTTATGCAGAGAAGAGTTTATTTCATGTAGAGAAATGTTCACGCACTTTTATGCAGAGAAAAGTTTATTTCATGTAGAGAAAAGTTTACGCACTTTCATGCAGAGAAAAGTTCCCTTCATGCAAGAGAAAAGTTCACGCACTTTCATGGTTGGTTCATGGTATTAGTTCGACAGTTTTTGATCCTATGGTTTTGGCCCGTGGTATTGCATCCAAAAGTGTTGATCTCACGCACTTTCATGGTTGGTTCATGGTATTAGTCCGACAGTTTTTGATCCTATGGTTTTGGTCTGTGGTATTGCATCTAAAAGTGTTGATCTCACGCACTTTCATGGTTGGTTCATGGTATTAGTCCAACAGTTTTTTGATCCTATGGTTTTGGACTGTGGTATTGAGAAAGGACTAAGGCTATAAAAGAGGAAGGAGATCATTTGGCAAAGCATCATCTGAATTATTGAATATCTAGATCTGGAATACTGTGATTGGGTTATGGTGCAGATCTGGATCTGAGCTAAAGAGGGATCTCACCGGTTGATGGAGAACAAGATCTAAGGATAGATCGGGATCAAATGGTTTGAAATGAACTATCTCTATATAGTTGATTATGCTTATTCTAGATCTGTATGCTGACGCTTGTAATGATCTAAACTGGATATAACTTAAGTTTGAAATCGCTGCAAGTCATGATTGAATATTTATAGATCTATACGCGGGTTGGCTTTAGTGAAAGCACGTATGTATGCAGGTTTGGTTCATTGTAGTAGCATATACCATTTGAGCTATGATGTTGAAAGTTACAGGTGGTTCAGGTTGTTGATGTGTTCTGATGACTGTTTAATGGTGTCAGTATTTTACATATTCAGTTTGATTGATTGTGTTGATGGATGAGATCTAGTAATGGATCTAATGGACTAGATCGGGTTGCTAACACTCATATTATCCTTGTATATGTATTGATCTAGTGATTGGGTGATTTAGAAGATTGATTGATTATGTGCTTCAATGATATTTATGGGTCCAGTATGAAAATTGGATGAAACGTGGCCTTTTAGATTATGTGTTGTGCTTCAGGTGTATCCAGTCTGAAAATGTATGAAACGTGGTACCCGGAGGAGAGAAGATTGTAGGCCGGCACCTACGTACTAGTATCTTAGCTAGTACAAGAGCTATGGGGGTGGTAGCTCCGTTCCAGTAGCAGTTGAAAACTTTGGAGCATTGTAGCAGGTAGCAGCCTGCATACTAGTAAATGGATCGACTAGTACAAGAACTATGGGGGTTGTAGCTCTCTGCAGGTAGAAGTCTGCGTACTGGTATAAGACTGCACCAGTACAGAAATATTGTAAAAGGATTTTCTTAGTAAGAAGAAGATTGAGATGACTTGCAACAGGTGGTTTTCTCCCACATTGGGTTTCCACCTTATATCATGGTGTTCATGTGTGTGGCTTATGTGTGATGATTTGTTCTATTTTACTGCACCTATTTACTGTTAGTACGGTTGATAATGTTCTAATGCACTCATTAAGGATCAACTAACCGAATCATAAGAAGTTGTGGAAGTAGCATATATGAATCTGAATATGGAAATGAAAAAGTTTTATTGATGTGATAATACTGATTCACCCCCCCTCTCAGTATTATTTCCAACACTGAGTTGTGGCTTCTGGGTTATACTACTAGATTGCTCCCCCAGTTCATCATCTCCTGAGTTTGTAGTTTGGTTGTTGGATTCCTACCAAGTTGAGAAGAATCGTTTCGTTTCCCCTTCAGGGAACGTAATCCTAGAAATAACCCCTCTTTTAATCTAGAGAGTTCTCAACTTCCCCACAACTCCCTCCATGTGCTCCTTCATTGAATCAACCCTAGAGAGATATTTCACTGCACTCCCTACAAGAGAAATGCATTTGATCCTGGAGAAAATTCTCGCTCTTGAGGCCAAAGCCTTGCCCTCAGACATTTAGCTCCCGCTAACTCTATTTAAACCCTCCGTTCAGCCAATCCTAGCTACTATCATCAGTCTTTTAGGAAAGAACTCCACTCTGCAATTAAGCAGGATGGTTCTCGGTTGCCTGCACAAGATGAAGCAACCTAGATGCCAGTTAAATATCCCAGAGTACCTTGCAGACTCCATCCATTTTCAATTCAGCTACCTCAAAACTGCTGCCTACTTCCATTACTATTCACTATTATTTTATTTGTTTCTTTATACTCACATTGAAGAATTCCAATGCCTTCACTTGGATGTATTTACCCCTGACAAGGAAAGAAATTCAGTCTTTGACTGGAATGTTTCTGTGAGGAAAAGGACAGGCTTGGGAGGCTATTCTCAATTCCTCTCATCCTTCATGTCAATTGCCTACTGAATCATTCATGAAATCCCCCCAAGAATATTCCCTGAGCAAAAAGACCTCCTCCAACTTTGAGAAAATTGTAACTGGAGAATGGTACCTCTATGAGGATTACATGAAGACCCGAGTTTATGGTTGCTATCTTCCCCCTTATCATTTTCCAGCGTTCCTACCAATGAGAGTGTTTTCCCTTGAATTTATCAGGCAAATCCTGCATGTGGATCTGCTCCACTTTGTATTGGCTAAGAAAGGCTATATCTTTAAAATGGGACAGCCAGTAGGCCCTTTTGTGATAAATATCAAGCAATCCTTTAAAATAATTGAAACTATGCTCGAAGCCATGGAATTCGAGAAAGGTTAAATCTGGCATTACGATCCCTGAGGTCTCCTTGCTTGGAGAAGGGAAAATATTAAAGCCTCAACCTATGTGCATGATCCTAAGCCCGAGGTTGAATGGAAAGCTAACTTTGATTCCTGGCCTCTGAATACAAACATAGAGACCAAATCCCCAAGTCAACACAGACAAGACACAAAAAAGGACTGTTGATACTTCAGGGACAACTGACATGGAAGAAGGACCAGCTCATAAAAAAGCCAAAAGTCAAGGGCAAGGACTAGAATAGGAACAGGAACCTGAACAAGAACAGGAAGAGGAAGAACCAAGCATCCAGCTCCAAAGGTAGGTGACTAAGAACCCAGGCTTTCAGGTTAATTTGGAAATACCTTCAGAGGTCTCAACCACATCCTCAACTGAGGTTGTTATTCCAGAATCAGAGGAAAGTATTTATGCAACATGAATAGGATGGGTATAGGGCAGGAACATACAGGTGAGGAACAAAAGGGAAAAAGAGAATATGCATCAAGACATGACTTCACAGGTCACCCCTAGACACACTAGGTTATTAGCTACTACAGATCTAGAGAAGGAGGAGATGAAGATCAGGTTGAAGCACCCATCTGTCCAAACCCTTCCTTCTGGTCCCAAGTTTCAGGACCTAGATGTGTCTCTCGACTTGACCAGTATCCCTCTGGTGGACAAGGTCAACCTACATAGGCAAGTGGGGGAAATGCTATACAGTGATATCAATAGGAACCAAATGACTATTGATTGGGCCCAAGAATACATAGATAAGCTCGTTGAGAACGTGAAAGTCGAGAAGGCCTTGTCTCAGGCTCACTTCAAACAGAAGGAGTATTATAAAGAGCTGATCATAAAGATGGGATTGGATCTTACAGATGAAGCAGCAATAGTAGCTGTGATGAAGGATGCCAAGATAGAGATCTCAGCCTTGAGAAGACAACTGAAGTTGATAGGAAGTGAGCATGTTCAAACTCCTAAGTTAATACAAAGTGAGAAAGAGAAGGAGGTGTTGTCCAGAGAACTAAATGAAAGCAGGGAAAGGGTTGAAGCCCTACAACGAAGACTGGACCGATCCGACTCTCATGTCTGTACTGTGGTGGTCCAAGACGATCCCCAAAACTACATTAATTACCTTACTAAGGTGTTGACATAATTAAATCTTCCTGAAGATGAGTTTGAGAGAGTTCAGAGGGATTTAGATGCAATGAAGGCCCAGGTGACCCAGAAAGAAAGACAACTCCTAACAACAAACTCTAACGTCGATAAGCTTACTCAAGATTTACATAGTGCAACCCAGGAGAACAAGGATTTAAAGGCCAAGCTAAAAGGGAATCTGGAACTCACATAATCAAGGAAAGAGGTATGGGATAAGATCATCCAGGGGGTTGACCAATGTTGGGAACATTTAGTTCTAATACAAGAGAAAAGGAAGCTCTGCAAGGAATATTCCCTAGCTCTCCAAAACAACAAACAAACTAGTATCAACAACTCCTAGTATGCCAGAAAATACATTCAATTCTTGAATGAAAGGACGACTCAGGAGCTCAAGTCTCTCGATATATTGGACAGGGTGGAAGTAGTGGCCGTGATTTACAAATTTATCTCCAAAGAGGAAGTCAGGTCTAAGGCGGAGCAAAGTCTGACTAAGCTGTAGAAAGAGCTATCGAACTTCGATGTCACTTTCAATCAACTTCTTGAGGTTGGCCTACCTAACTGTTGGGGAGATGATGGAGAAATTCTCTCACAAGAGGTGTACAATCAAAAGCTAATGTTGGTTAATTGTAAGATAGGTGCAACTCCCGAAAGAACGATCATCCTTAAGGGATCAACCATTACCAATTTTTTGTAAAAAGGAATTTGATCTTATCGGGATTGTTATAAGTCTTTCTCAATGAAAACTAAATTACGCAAGGATGGTCAATCTGAAAATCCTCTACCGACATTTCAGTTCTTTTCCACCACCTCCTCCGGATATGTGGCAGCGATGCGAGCAGTTCACTAATCCTCCCATGATTCGAATGGTTCACCCATGGGGTTCTCCAACTTCACACCAAGTGTCCACATCTTCTCATCAACAATGATTATCTTGTTTATTTTTCCAGCAATGGCCTTTGTTTTTACTCTTCAGTTACATTTACTTTAAGTTGTTATGATTTCAGCAAAACTTTCTATTACAGGAGCGATGCCTTAGCGCATGCTCAAATTTTGATTCATAACTTTTGTAATCATGTACGAGATCAAGAAAGAATATCTTGCTAATGGCTTATGCTTTAGAGGTCGTTTTAGGTATACATACTATTAGAGAAAAATAAAAGAAGTTCGGAATTTTCAAGAAGAACTCCATGTTACTTTTGATTGTATGATTTCAAGATGCGTTTATTTCAGAATATTAATGAAATGGTGGTGATTCCACATTCGAGAACTATAGTATGTTGCCTCTCTGTGTAAATTCCATTGCGTCCATTTTTCCTCTCTAATTTCATGTTATCATAGCTGCCAGAAATGTTTCTTACATTTTCACAGCTTCATTTGTATTAACTTTTTAATGCTTATGCCTATGTGAACCTTAGAAATTATATCTTTAAATAGCACTCCATGAATCATTACATTCATTCCTCTTTCATCCATCCGGTCTATCTTTAACTCAGATATATGTAGAATTCTTGTAGTTATCAAGCTCTATATAATGAGTTATTTTGTCTCTTCATCTTCTTTCATTACTTTGTTAAAATTGATTGAATTGTAGGTCCTTGAATGACTCGGCCTCCACGAGTTTATATATATTTCTGGGCATTTTGTGTGTGTGAAGAAGTACCACAAGATACATGGCTGATATATTTTGATGAATGAACCAACCCATGTTGTTTATTATTATATATAGATGTATACATATGTAAAAAAATGTATGCAATGTATCCAATTTCTTGATAATCATACGAGACACCTATAATCTAGATGTTCGAGGCACTGGTCTCGTAAGCAATCTGAGGCTATATCTTGAAGTGAAAACATAGTCTATAATATAATCCATTGGGTTTACAATATAAATTCCTTGAGTTTATTAATCCAATGGGTTTATTAATCGCATTGTGACAAAGATTGTGTTAATATGAAAATTAATAATGGTCAACCATGGTCCAATATTGCATTGTGATAAGGATTTCCTCAATATGATAATTAACCATTGTCAATGATGTTCAGCCATGTTTGTTTTAGGGTTGATAATATTTATCATAGAATTTATATACCTTGGGTTTATAATACTAATCCCCTGGGTTTATAATCCCTAGGATTTTTTGGTATTAATCCCTTGGGTTTATTATTCCCTTGGGTTTATAATATAAATCCCGTGGGTTTATTATTCCCTTGGGTTTATAATATCAATCCCGTGGGTTTATTAATCTAAGGGTTGATATTCCTAGGGTATAATATTATTCATAGGATTTATAATATTAATCCTAGGGTTTAAAATAAATCCCTTGGGTTTATAATCATGGTCAACCATGGTCCAACGTCACATTGTCACAAATATTTTCTCAATATGAAAATGAAGTAGATGGTCAACCATTTTTAACCATCGCTAATCATAGTCAACCATGGTCTAATGCTACATTGTGACAAATATTGTCTCTATATGAAAATCAACCACGATCAAGCATGGTCAACCATGTTCCAATGTTGCATTGTGACAAAAATTGTCTCAATGTGAAAATCAATCATGGCCAACCATAGTCAAACATCACATTGTGGCAAAGATTGTTTCAGTACGAAAATCGACCATGGTCAACCATGTTTATTTAACTGTTTATAATATTTATCATAGGGTTTATATACCTTGGTTTATAATGTCTATCTTAGGGTTTATCATAGGATTTTCTTAATATAGAAATAAATCATGGTCAATCATGGCCAACATGGGTGCAACATAGTCGACCATGGTCAATCATGGTCAACCTTGGTCAACCATGGTTCGATGTCACATTGTGACAAAGATTATATCAATATGGAAATCAACCATGTTCAACCATCGACAACCATCATCAACCATGTTCCAACATCACATTGAGGTAACGATTGTTTCAATATGAAAATCAACCATGGTCAACCATGTTCAATCATGGTTAATGATGGTCAAATGTCATATTGTGACAAAGATTGTCTCAATCTGAAAACCAACTATGGTCAATCATGGTCAATCATAGGCAAGCATGGTCATCATGGTCAATATGAAAATCAACCATGGTTAATCATGTTCAACCATGGTCCAATGTCCCATTGTTACAAAGATTGTCTCAATATGACAATCAACCATGATCAACCATGGTCCAACGTCACATTGTGACAAAGATTGTCTCAATATGAAAATCAAGTATGTTAAACTATGGTCAATGATGGTCAATAACCATGGTCACATTATCACCAAGACTGTCTCATGGTCCATGGTTAAGCATGGTCAACGATGGTCCAACGTCTCATTGTGACAAAGATTCTCTCAATATGAAAATCAACCATGGTCAATCATGATCCAACATCGCATTGTGACAAAGATTGTCTCAATATGAAAATCAACCATGTCTATTTTAGGGTTTATAATATTTATCTTTGGGTTTATATACCTTGGGTTTACAATATTAATCCCTTCAGTTTAATATTATTCCCTTGGGTTTTTAGTATTAATCCCTTGCGTTTATTAGTGCCTTGAGTTTATAATATCAATCCCTTGGGTTTATTAATATAAGGGTTCATATTCCTAGTGTATAATATTATTAATAGGGTTTATAATATTAATCCTAGGGTCTAATATAAATCCCCTAGTTTATAAACCCTTGGGTTTATAATATTAATCATAGGGTTTATATTCCTATGGTTTAGTATTAAGCCTAGGGTTTACAATATTTTTTTGTAAGCTACTATAGGATCTTTTCTATTATATGCAACTATGATAAAATATGTACAATCGAATGGTGATCTCAACCCGCCCCGAAGGGAAACCGGGTCTGTTGATCACCAGCAGTCTGAAAATGACAACCCATAGCATATAAACATAAACCACAGAGTCTACAACATGTATATTATTCTTTTTACATACAACTCTATACTCCTGCCTGCTATAACAATTCAAAAGCATTTCCAAAAAACTAATTCTCCTAGTGTCTGACAAAAGGTTCAATTGAAAACAGAACAGAAGGATTCAATCTACCATGGATTCTGGCTTGATCTCCTCCTCGCGTTACCCATTAATTATCTTTTTCAGCAAAGTTTGAATTTCCTCTAACCTGGTGTCCTGCATCTGGATAGTGATATGTAGATTTTTCATCTCCCTTCTTAGGTTTGGGATTCCTTGAGCCATTTCAGTCATCTCCTCTACTACCTGTTCCATAGCTTTTGCTATTAGTCGTTTCACTACCCAATAGACATGCAGGGCTTGTTTATACAGGGATAGACGACCTCTTGTGTTTCCTGGGTCTGGTAATAGACTACTCCAATCCTCCATTTCTGGGTCTGAGGTTTCCTGCAATACATTATTCTCCAGCTCCTAGATAATTCTTCTAATATCTGCATTCGTCCCTTTGTTATACGCCTTTTCTGCGTCCTGAGCCATCTACTCTGTTGTTCTCCACCCTCTTTTCTGACGATTGGGAAGTAGCACCTCTGCTTCATAAGTGTCAGCTTGCCAACCTCTCCCCCGGCCCCTGCAACTTCTACCTTTGCCTCTTCGGGAGGGTCTTCCTCTGTTGGTGCTCCGGCTGCCTTGACCAACCTCGAACGTCGCCATCCCTGTATGATCTTTCCTGCCTGCTTCCATTTCTCCCTCTCCTCGAGTTTCTTCTTCTTCCAATTGCTCCTTCTCCGGCTTGTTCACCCTCACCGTTCTTCCTTTGGTTGGCATATGTTTTTTGGCCTCCTGGGGCCTTCCTCGCACCTCAGCTCTCTGCTTATCTTGCTCTTTATCATTTTGAACTCCCTGCTTGTCCTTGTCCTGGCCCATCTGGCTCCCTTCCTCTTCTATGTTTTCTCCTACCTTCCTTCTTCTCTCCGCCATTGTCTCCTACCCTTTCCTGAGTCGGATACCCGGGATTCTTTGACTAATACTCTCTGCCTTCACCACTTTTCTAAACCTCTGGTTATCATCTGCTTTGCCTTCGCCAGCTCTTAAATATTTAACGATACCTATCCTACGCTCCACCGCCCAAACATCGCCATCATTTTCCCCTGCTCTCGCCATTATTCCTTCTCCTCCACGCCTCAGATTTCGACCACCCCTGCATGCCGGCTCTGCATATCTGAGGATGATTAAATTAGGAGGTGGCTTGTGCTTCCACGCCCTGACTGCCATCATTTCACCGCATAGAGTCCTTTTCTTCACCCCGATCGGGGTCTGGCTGAAGCCTTGATCAAGGTCGGGTTGTGTCATTATTGTCCTGCTTTATGATTTGATTTAAATTTTCCCATCGAGTTCCTGCTAGATGGGTTGGCCAGATGCTATCCACTTTCTCATCTGTTTCATTACACCCCCAATTAGCTAGGTAATCAGCTGCTTTATTTCCTTCTCGCCTAACATGGTGGATGATCTTATAATCTATATGCTTCATGATTTCTGCCAGGTCCTGGATTAGACCCGCCATCCTCCAGCTCTTTGCCACCTGTTCCCATTCCTTCCCATTATTCAATTTTCTGATAGTCTCAATTACTAAATTTGAATCGCCTTCTATTTCTAGCTTCCCATATCTGTTTCTTATTACCACTCTAATTCCTTGATAGGCAGCCATAAATTCTGCTTCATTATTACTCATTATACCTCCTCTGTCTGCATAAATCCACCTGGTGTGACCTTGGCTATCTCTAAATATCCCTCTGTATCCTGCTGGCCCCAGGTTGCCTTTGGAAGCCCCGTCAAAGTTTAATTTGATGAAGCCCTCCTGGGGATGAGTGAACACAGTAGGGCTTTGGATTTGTATGCTCTGAGTTTTTTTCTTCTGAGGGTAAACCATTCCTTGTTCCAGATTTAGCTTAATTAAGATTCGGTTTTCTTCCATAGTGGTTTTCCAATCCTCCTGATCCTAAACTTCTAATAGGATTGTTTCCCTTATAAGACTTTGAGTTCTTTTCCATATCAACTCCGGGGGATTTATTTTATTTTGAAATACTCTTCTGTTTCTCTCTTTCCAGATAAGCCATATGTTGAATCCTACTACCAAACTCCAAGCTCTCCTCACTACTGGGCTTAGAAATTGGCCTTTCCCCCATTGGAAAATGGTTTGTTTTATGCTCTGAGGGTCTCGGTTTGTCTTTCCGAAGAGGATTCTTGTCTCTTCCCATTGTTGCTATGCTACCGGGCAGGAGTTTAAGATATGTTCCTAGGTTTCTATATCTTGTTTACATAAGCTGCATCTAGGTGGTCCTAGGAACCGTCGTTTCTGAATTTGATCCCAAGTCAGGATGTGACCTCTTCCCACTAGCCAGGCGAACATGGTGACCTTTGGCCACCATCTGTTCCTCCATAGTTGTTTCTAGTCTTGTAACTGTTCTTCTTGCTCCTGTTTGGACTTTAGAAGGTATGCCTCCTTGACCGTAAAGGTGCCTTTTGAAGATCCTCCCCATCTAAGAATATCTGGCTCTGTTCTAGTTTTAATTCTTCTTGAGTCCATCTCTTTTACTAGCTTTGCTTTGAGATCCTCATTAATGTTATTGTCCCATTCTTTTTGTCCCTTCCATTCTCTCTAGTCTCGTTATCTCTTCCTTCCCTCCAGTAATCGCTTACATAATTTAGGCCTTTGGCTTTGGCTTCCCTGCACGTAATTAGCACGTCTTGGATTTCCACCATTCTTCCCCTTTGCTGCTAGGCTTCCTCCTAGAATTTAGCTGTCTTTCCATTTCTTATTTCCCAAAAAGCATACTTATTTATGATATCTCTGTTCTGGCTTGCCAAATCCCATATCGTGGATCCTTTTGGCACCTCCTCCTTTCTCAAGATCTCTTCAGCAGTTGCAGGCATGTTGTATTTTTGAGTCCATATTTTTTTCCATAAATCGTTGCCCCCTTTCATCCAGCGCCACCATAGTTTCGCTCCTAGGACTTGGTTTAGGGTAAGAGGATCTCTAAGACCCAGTCCCCCCTCCTCTTTTGCTTTTGTTAGACTGTTCCATGATGTTAAGGCCCATTTCTTCTATTGTTTAGGCCCTCCCCATAAGAATTTTCTGAATATCTCAATCATTTTATTACATACTCCTTTGGGAACAGCCATTACCAATAGGGGGTAAATGGGGATTGATTGGAGGATCGATTTAAGGAGCACTAGTCTTGCTACTATATTCAAAGACCTAAAAGACTAGTTGGCTAATCTATTCTTGAGTTTCTCTAAGGTAGGCTGCCAGTTAGCTATTCTCAGAGGATTGACAACTAGCAGCGTGCCCAAGTATTTTGAAGGGAAGTCTCCCAATCTGAACCCAAAAGTTCTAGTCAAGTGGCCTTTAACCGATTTAGGTGCATTGAAGATGAAGGTGTTCGATTTGTCCTTGTTGATTTCAGTGCTTGAAGCTTCCATAAATACCTCCAGAATCCCTTTTACCCTTTTGACTTCTCTCAGGGAAGCAGTACAAAATAGCATAATATCGTCCACAAATTGTTGGTGCGTTATAGGAAGGTTGGTTCCCCATGGTCTCAAACCTTTTATTTTCCTCTCTCTCAACTCTTTTTTGAAGTATCTTCCCAATCCTTCAGCAGCTATTATAAATAGAAATGGTGATAAGGGATCACCTTGGCGTAATCCTCTTGTGGCATTAAAAGTCGAGGTTGGAGTACCATTCAAAAGGATGGAGAAATTTGGTGTAGAAATCATGCTGCGGATCCATTTCACCCATCTATTGCAAAACCCATAAGCCTGTAATATTGACTCTAAGTAGTTCCAATTTAGGCGATCATAGGGTTTTGAGAGATCAAGTTTTATCATCATTCCTGGTTCCTTTTTTTGTTTCAGGGTATGAATAACTTCCTGGGACACTACCAAACCATATAAGATCTGTCTCCCTTCCACAAACCCTGTTTGTTCAGGGGAGATTATACTAGAGAGGATTGGCTTTAGTCTTTTGACCATTAAAGAGGAAATGATCTTGTATATTACATTACAAAGAGCAATTGGGCGGAAAGCCTGAGCTGTTTCCAAATGAGCAGTTTTTGGAATAAGAGTTAAAAGAGTTGAGTTTAGGCCTGGCCATACCTTTTGATGTCTGCGCGATTCCTCAACCACTTCCAGTATGTCTCGTCCTAGGAACTGCCAGCTTGCTTGGTAGAATTCTGCTGTGAATCCATCTGGGCCTGGGGCCTTGTTTTTTTTCAGACCTTTCACTATTTCCTCCACTTCCTCCAGGGTTGTTGCCCTCATCAGTGCTAAGTTTTGGTCCCTAGTGACCAACTCTGGGATCTAATTACTTATTCTTCTTATAGCCTCTGTTCTGTTCCTTTGAGGTTCAGTGAGCATATCCTTGAAGTGTCCTACCAGTTCCTGTTCCAATTCTTCGTGTTGGGTTATGCGTTGTCCTTCCTCATTTTTAATTGAAAAAATCATATTCCTTTGACGGTGCTGGATCATGGCTTGATAAAAAAACTTCGTGTTTCACTCTCCTTCTCTGAGCCAGTTTATACGGGAATTTTACTTCCATAAGATTTCTTCCTGTTTCCTACGCTCCTCAATTTGGCTTATTACTATGCCCTCTTCTCTACTTCTCCCTTCATTCATGCCTTCTAATATAATCGCCTGTTGCAACTCGCTCATTTTTTGCTCTAAGCGTTGTTGTTCTTTGAATATATCTCTGAATTATTATTTGTTCCACTTTTTTCTTTTCCCCCTGAGTTCTTTTAATTTTAGTTGAAAAGTTTGCATTTTACTTCGTCCACTTTGTTGGCTTGTGGTCCACCATTCTTCTACCTTTGGCATAAACTGATGGTTCCTGGGCCAGAATGCTTCAAACCTAAAAGGTCATTTTTTAGGGCTCTGTTTGAGGTTGATTTCTAACTCGACTAGCCAGTGGTCTGAGCCTATTGCAGGGAGGATAATAGCCTCAATGTATGCATCTCTATTCATGATTTTCTCCGAAACTAGGAATCTATCTAATCTCGAAGCTATTTGGTTTGATCCACCTATGCTTATTCCATGTATGGATACCATTTATTGTTTGAATATCCAACATTCTTTGTTCCGATATCATATCTCTAAATGTTTCCATATCTGTGTCTATTTTCCTCAATCCTCCTCTCTTTTCTGCTAGGGTCGAGATCATATTGAAATCACCACCTATGATCCATGGTATTTCTTGGTAGAATCTTCTTGTTGATTTCATATTATGTAAGAATCCTTTGCGTTCATTTGGTGAGTGTGGGCCATAAACTCCTGAGAGGGAAACCCACTCAGAGGACCCTATCGGTCTAAACATGCCTGAGAGGATTCGGGGAAAGCTTATCCAATTTCCAAATTGGATTTCCTCAGGATTCCATAGGATTTCCAATCCTCCTACGCTGCCTACCGCATCTTGCCCCATTACCTCATACTGAGTATTTCCCCTGCTCATTATTTCTTCCATTTTTTGCATGCTGATCTTTGTTTCTTGAACTATCATTATACTTGGTTTGTCTTTTTCAGTCTATCTCTCAGATATCTCTGCTTACCCCTACTGTTAAGACCTCTAATGTTCCAGCTTGTAATTATCATCTTAATAATTTTGGGGTTTGTTGAAATACCTCAGATAAAGGTATGACTCTTCCTGAATTTACTAGCATCTCTCCGACCTCTTGAATTGTTTCACTCATCGAACGCCTACCTCTTTTTCTTCCTCCTTTGCCAGAGCTGCCCATTCCTGAGTTCTGCGCCCCTTGCATTTCTATTTGTTCCATTTTGTTTGCTGCAAATACCCCTGTCTTTTCCTTATATTTTTGGAATGCCTCTTTGTATCTTTGTTTCTATTCCTCAGGAATGAATCTTTCATCTAAATACCTCCATTCCTGTAACAATTTCCTCATTGTACGTTCCTCTTCTCCTCCTTTGTCTTTCTGCAGATCTACTTCCATTTGAGTTTGTTCATTTGCCTGTTCCTCCTTCTCTTCTACTTCTCCTTGTTCTGTATCCCCTTTTCCTGCTTCCTGCTTTTCTGTTTCTTTTAATATTTCCATTGGTTCCTCATCGCTACCCTCCTTTTCCGTTCCTGATTCCTCCTCCTGGAGGGCTTTGAATTTATTCTGCATTTCCAAAGGTATATTTTCCTTGGGTGGTTGTCGTTGAGACATACTTTTCCCTGATTTCCTTTTGTTCTGCACTTCTTTAAATCCCTCTTCCTCTCTTCCTGGATCCTCTGCTGGTGTTCTTTCCTCTTCTTTCTTGTCTGTTGATTCCTCTATTCTATTTAAAGGGAATTGTCTGTAGAGATGTCCATATTCATGGCATCTTCTGCAGCAAAGTGGAATATGCTCGTAATCCACTGGTTGTTGCCAAACCTCATCATGATATTCTAATTCGATAAAATCTAGGAGAGGTTCAGTAATGTTCATATACACACATATCCTGGCGTACGACGTATACCTCCCTCTTTTGGTGGATTCAGCTACTTTCACGAATGAACCTATTGCATTACCTATCCCTTCTAGGATCTCCGGATCCCAAAACTCTATTGGCAGTCCGAAAAGTCTGATCCAAACAGGGGCTGCTAGCATTTTCTCCTTGTCTAGATTGTAGCAGTCCTCCCAATGTTGAATAAATAAACCATCGTTATTCATAAAATAGGGACCTCCCTCGAAAATCATTTCCTTCTCCTCTGTGTTGGAGAAGATTACTGTGAAAAAACCCTTGGCCCCCAGTTTTAATTCTACATGTCCCTTAGGCTTCCATCTCTACTGTATCCATTTGGACAGATCTTTCTCTGACAGCCAAAACCCAACAAATTTACATATTAAGGCATAATCTCTCATGTAGCTTCTATACTCTTCAATTCTATTGTTTGGGATTACGAACTTGGTTTTTCTCAAAGCCCTTGGAAGGCATTTTCCGCTCAAATCCGTCTGCTAGCTGTTTCCATTTTCTTGGTTTTCTTTGTTGTTTGCCCTCGGCCTGTTCCACATTCGATCCCTACTCGACTCCCCTGCTATCATATTCTTATAGGAGGGGATCTCTCCCCTCCCGGCGCTTGCTTCCATTAAACTTCCAATACCCACTGCTTTCTACGCACTCTCCTTTGCTAATGGCTGTGATTCTCTAGCTTGGGCTACCGCGGGAGGGTTTGTGCTCAATGAGTTTGGCCTTTGCTTGAAGGCTGCGATCCAGGAAGGCTAAACGAGCCCTCACTATCTCAGAAACCCTAGCTCCACCATTCTGATTACCTAACAAGTTTGAGATATGTCCATAAGCCTAGGGTTTACAATATTAATCCCTTGGGTTTATAATATTAATCGTAAGGTTCATGATATTAATATTAGGGTTTAATGCCTATTTTAGGGTTCATAATATTTATCTTAGGGTTTATATCCCTTCGATTTATAATATTAATCCCTTGATTTTAATACTATTCCCTTGTGTTTAAAATCCCTTGGGTTTTTAGTCAACCATGGTCAAACATGTTTATTTTACTGTTTATAATATTTATCATAGGGTTTATATATCTTTGTTTATAATATTTGTCTTAGGGTTTATCATAGGATTTTCTCAATATGAAAATCAATAATGGTTAACCATGGTAAACCATAATCAATCATGGTTAATCATGGTCAACATTGGTGAAACATGGTCGACCATAGTCAATTATAGTCAATCATGGTTAACCATGGTCAACAATGGTTCAATATCTCATTGTCACAAAATTTGTCTCAATATGAAAATCAACCGTGCTCAATGATGGTCAAGCATGGTCAACCATGATCCAACGTTGCATATGAAAATCAACCATGGTCAACTACATTTATTTTAGGGTTTACAATATTTATCTTAGGGTTTATATACCTTAGGTTTATAATATTAATCCCCTGGGTTTAATATTATTCCCTTGGAGTTTCAGTATTAATCGCTTGGGTTTATAATTCCCTTGGTTTTATTATATCAATCCCTTGGGTTTATCAATCTAAGGGTCCAACTATGGTCAACCATGGTACACCATTGCATTGCGACAATGATTGTCTCAATATGAAAATCAACTATGGTCAACCATGTTTATTTAAGGGTTTATAATTTTTGTCTTAGAGTTTATAGACCTTGGGTTTATGTTATTCCACTGGATTTAATAATATTCCCCTGGGTTTATAATCCCTTGGGTTTTTAGTATTAATTCCTTGGGTTTATAATATCAATCATGGCTAACTATGTTCAATCATTGTGAATCATGGTCAACCATGGTCAATCATTTTCAAACTTGGTCAACCATGGTCAACCATGTTTTATAAAATAAATTATGGTCAACCATGGTCAATCATGGCCAACCATGGTCCAACATTTCATTGTCACAAAGATTGTCTCAATATGAAAATCAACCTTGGTCAACCATGGTCCAACTTCGCATTATGATAAAGAATGTGTCTATATGAAAATCAATCTTGATCAACCATGGACAACCATGGTCCAACGCCATATTGTGACAAGGATTTTCTTAATATGAAAATCAACCATGGTAATCTTGGTCAACATTGTTTATTTTAGGGTTTATAATATTTATCTTACGGTTTCTATACCTTGGGTTTATAATATTAATCCCTTGGGTTTAATATTATTCTCTTGGGTTCATGATCCCTTGGGGTTTTAGTATTAATCCTTTGGGTTTATTATTCCATTTGTTCTATAATATCAATCCCTTGGGTTTATTAATCTAAGGGTTCATATTCCTAGGGTTTAATATTATTCCCTTGGGTATTAATCCTTTGGGTTTATTATTCCATTTGTTCTATAATATCAATCCCTTGGGTTTATTAATCTAAGGGTTCATATTCCTAGGGTTTAATATTATTCCCTTGGGTATATTAATTTAAGGGTTCATATTCCTAGCTTTTAATATTATTTCCTTGGGTTTATAATCCCTTCAGTTTTTAGTATTAATCCCTTGGATTTATAATATCATGGTCAACCATGGTTAATCATGGTCAACAAAGGTCAACCATATTTTGTAAAAGAAATCATGGTCAACCAGGGTCCAATGTCGCATTATGACAAATATTGTCTCAATATAAAAATCAACCATGGTCAACCATGCTCCAACGTCACATTGTGCTAAAGATTGTCTTAATATGAAAATCAACCAAGGTCAAGCATGGTCAAGCATGGTCCAACGTCACATTATGACATTGATTGTCTCAATATGAAAATTGACCATGGTCAAGTATGTTTATTTTAGGGTTCATAACATTTATCTTGGTTCATAATCCCTGGGGGTTTTAATATTGATCCCTTGGTTTTATTATTCTGTTGGGTTTATAATGCCAAATTCATGGTTTTATTAATCTAAGGGATCAACCACGGTTTAATATTAATCCCATGCTCAACCATGATCTACCATGGTTTAATATTAATGCCATGCTCAACCATGATAAACCATGGTCCAATGTCGCATTGTGACAAAAACTCCCTCAATATGAAAATGAACCATGGCCAACCGTGATCTACCATGTTTATTTTAGTGTTTATAATATTTATCTTTTGGTTTATATACCTTTCATTTATAATATTAATCCCTTGGGTTTAATATTATTCCCTTGGGTTTATAATACCTTGGGCTTTTAGAATTAATCCCTTGGGTTTACAATATTAATCCCTTGGGTTTTTTAATCTAAGGGTTCATATGCCTAACATATAATATTATTCATAGGGTTTATATTATTAATCCTAGGGTTTGATAGAAATACCTTTGGTTTACAATCATGGTCAACCATGGACAACGATGGTACATTGTCACATTGTGCCAAAGATTGTCTCAATATGAAAATCAACCATGGACAACCATGGTCCAACGTTGAATTGTGACAAATATTATCTCAGTATGAAAATCAAAGATGGTAAACCATGGTCAGCCATGTTTATTTTAGGGTTATAATATTTGTCTTAGGTTTTTATACCTTCAGTTTATAATATCTGTCCCTTGGGTTTATAATACCTTTGGTTTTTAATATTAATTCGTTGGGTTTATTAATCTAAGAGTTCATATTCCTAGGGTATAATATTATTCATAGGGTGTAATATAAATCCATTGGGTTTATAATAATGGTCAACCATGGTCCAACATCACATTGTGAGAAATATTTTCTCAATATGAAAATCAACCATGGTCCAACATTGCATTGTTACAAAGATTGCCTCCATATGAAAATCAATCATGGTCAACCATGTCAAACGTCACATCATGACAAAAATTCTCTCAATATGAAAATCAACCATGGTCAACCATGATTGTTCTAGACTTTATAATATTTATCTTATGGTTTATATACCCTTGGTTTATAATAATGATCCACTGGGTTTACTATTATTTCCTTGGGTTTATAATCCCTTAGGTTTTTAGCATCCAATGTCTCATTGTGACAAAGATTGTCTCAATATGAAAAACAACCATGATCAACCATGATTGTTTTAGGGTTTATAACATTTATCTTAAGGTTTATATACCTTGGATTTATAATATTGATCCCCTTAGGTTTTTAGTAAAAATCCCTTTAATCTAATTAATTAACAATAATTATTATAAATTATTAAGAAAACAATATTTATTTAATAAATAAAAACATTAATTAACTTATTATTAGTTATTAATTACTTATAAAGGAATTAACTATCAATTCCTTAACTATCAATAATAAATATAAACTATAAGAAAAAACAATATTTATTTGATAAATAATAATAATAATAAAAATAAAAATAATAAGTTTATTTTTATTATTTTTTATTAATTAACTATGACTAATTAATTATTAAAACTAAGTAATTAATTAATAACTTATTACTAATTCCTAATTAATTAATTATTAATTTATTATTTACAATACTTAACTACATTAACAATAATTAATATAAATGTAATAATTAATTAACAATAATTATAATAAATAATTATAATAATAATTAAATTAAAATTAAATAATATTAAATTACATTTATTATTAAATAATAATTAATATAAATTAATAGTTTTTTAATTATAATGATAATAATAATATTTTTATGGTAATAGTTCTTTTTATAATATTATTTCTATTATTATATATTTATCAATGATAGATAAAAATGAAGCCTTTGACTTATATCAATCACATTAATATTTTTAATGTAGTTGTGCTAGTATATAAAAAGTTGTATAATCCGTGAGTTAACCATAGATCTAGCAAGAACCTAGAGGGATCAAAACTCTTGAGGTGCAAACATATGTATGCATCCCCAAAGATTTGATGCTTCTTGAAGCTTGATCAATCTGTAATTAAGCTATATATAAACTACTTGTAAGTTTTGATTGTTTAAGTTGCATTTTTGAATGTATAGAATAGATTGAACATGTTCAAAATTTACTCGAACATAAACAATATAACTTTTTTCAAGTGCTTTATATAATGTATATATAGTTTTTGTTTTTTCTGCTTTTTTTTTTTAACTTTTAACAATTAACTACTTTATTTCTCTATAAAGTTGAGATAAGATTATGTTCTTTCGTATGAGCATCAAAATATTTTATTTATGGTTGTGAGTGTGAGTAAAATATTTTTACCACTTCTCCTTAATATAGCAACTAGGAGTGAGATTATTGATGTTTTATAATATTTTTAAGAAAACAAACCAAACACTTGTATTCAATTTTTTTTTACTATATCATATATGATTATTTTTTTTTAATGGTTGAGATTGAGAGTGAAATAGTTTTACCACTTCTCGTTAGTATAGTCACTAAGAGTGAGATTATTGATGTTTTATAATACATTTAATTAAACAAAACAAACAAGCATATTCAATTTTGTTTTATATATATATATATATATATATATATATATATATATATATATATATATAAAGTGACACGTGTCAACTCCAAGTTGAGTATGGACGAAGTTACGCATCTCCCTCATATTGGGTTGTAGAATGAGCCTCTTGGTTCAAAAATCATTTTCTGAATACCTTCGAGAGATTTTAAATCTTTGGTAGCTATTAAGATGCTTTATTGATTTTCATTGTGACAAATAGTGAGAAAACATTATCTTGGATAAGGCCTTGAATTTTGTCACTTGTTTCATCAATTAGCGATGATAGAGCACATCATATATCTACTAAAAACTTTTTATCACTTGATTAAGTTGTCCAAGTGACTTAAGTGTCAAATTGGTCACATAACATACATGAATAGTTTTTCAATAACATCTATAAAACACACATATATATAGATTTAGATTATGGACTTTCAAGTTTGCCAACCATTTATATCTCAAATACCTAAGGATGACAAGAACATATTCCATAATCTATATTTTCTCAAAATTTTCCTATTATTTTTTGGAAAATAATTTAGAAGTTTCTATGTGGAATTTCTCAACATAGATAATTTAGCATGCTCATTCAATTTGGATAAGAGTAGCAACATGGATACACCATGATTCAATACAAGATATTGACATAGGGATGAGTGCATGAAATTAATGGACCTTTTAGATGTAATCCAATATCTAAGAAACTCACTCACATTACAAAAATATATAAATGGAATTACGTTTACAAAATCTTGGTTCAAGGAGGCCTAAATTTGTCACCTTAGATAACATGTAAACTAGGTTAAAGGAATGCACACACATTATAGTTCAACTAAACACATATGTAATTTTACAAGACAAAAACACACACATGATATGAAGAACATTAGAAAATTGATTCTTTCATAAGGCGGGCACATTATTGGCATATAAAAACATTTGCATGATCTTACTAACTATGTTTCATGGATGATTCCATGATTTAGTGGAAATAATAAAAAACTTAATAATCTCATAAAGGGGGGGGGCATGGAGAAGGGTTGGCTAACCCTTCTCGAAGGACGATATTCGGAACATGGAATATCTAGTGGAAGGGTCAACTAATCATTTATTAAGAATAACATTTTCATAAAGGGGATCCTAGGGAAGGGCTAATTAATCCTTTCTAAAGCATAACAATATTTCCTAGCGGACTTCAGAGAAGGATCGATTAATCTTTGTTCTAGTAAATTATTTTCATTGAGAAGATGTACATGGAAGGATCAATTGATTCATACTATAACATAGCATTATCATATATGGGATTGTAGGGAAGGGTCAACCAACCCTTTATCCAACATAATATTCTCGTCACACTACAAGGAAAATAACTTCTACTAGAGGTTATAATAGAGGTTTTTAGTGTTCTAAAATTGACAAAAATTGTCAAAAAACATCCACTAAAACATCTGTTTTCAGTAGCAGATGTTTTAACAAAGATTATAATGGAACTTCATCACAATTAAAAAAATATGGGCGGATAGAGTTTTAGTAGATGTTTTTTTAGTACTGCACTTCATGGAAAAATAGCACCAATGCACTAAATATATAAAATGTTGAAAAAAAGTAGCAAGAAAGGCTCAATTTGACTTTAGGCTTAGTCAAATTGAGTAAATCGAAATTCAAAATTAGCAGGAGAATTTAGAGGCAGTTAACTAGAGTGACATGGATCTTGTCACTTAGTTAGCTTAGTAAATTCGAGCTAAAGGGCTTGGAGTTCAGTTATGCATGTGTGATTGCTAAATTTTAGTAATCCAGTTTAGTTATTTTCAGTTGTATTCGGTTAAATAACCTCTAACTATTGATGGAGTCAGTTGAAGGTCAGTTGTGCAGTGGGACAACAATCTAACTCAGAGATCTATCATTTAACTGATCAATCAACCCAAAATAGGCAGTGTGTGCAAGGAATTTGAGTTCCCCAAATGAAGTGGATATGATAAGACAATGTAACATTGATTATAGTCTAGTTTTGAGTGTAAAGGTGTTGCATGAGTTAGAAGATCAATCCTTGGGAATTACACAATTAATTTGGAGGAAATTCCTATCTTTTAGGGGCTAATTTCCTAAGGATTTGTGCAAGGAAATAGGAGCATTGGTGAGAAAATAATTGGCTAATTGTTGGCAAGAGCTTCTCATTGAGTAGAGAGAACAATTATTTTTTTGCACGTTGAGCTCAAAGCTAGAGCTAATAATTGTAATAGTTTCTCCATTCAACTATTTAATGCAAAGATGCTTGAGGGGTTTTTCCCCAGTTGGGTTCCCCTAGAAATCACTGTGTATTTGCAGTTTTTCTTATTACATGTCTATGCACCTTGTTCTAAATTTTGGTTACCATTCCATATATCAGTAGAGTAGAATTGTGTCTCTTGTTTTTCAATTTGAAATCTTAAGAAGTTGCAATTTATATCAAAACTTCTACATGGTATCAGAGCCTTGAAAGCACATTAAAACAAGTATTTCAAACTTGCCTCTAAGGAATTTCGAATTTGCAGCTTTAGTGCAACAAATTTTCTTCAGGATCGGGAGAATATCTTTATATTGAATGAGATTGGAATATGCCCTGGAGGGTAGCTCTAATTTCATAGCCTTTAAGGATCGAATGGAAGAAGTGTTCGATGAAAATGGCGTGTCAGAATATGTTAAAACTAACATTGCAAAAAACCTAACAATCAGATGCACAACGATTAGCCCAATGGAAGAAGGTTGTTGCAAAGGGAAGGAGGATTCCTTTGGAAGGTGTGAGAGACCATGTGGTCTCAAATCTCCATGGAAAAGAGACACCATTTTCCATGTGAAAGACAATTGCTGAGCTATTAAAAAATAATAGTGATAATAGGCCCTGAAAGACAAACTTCGAAACATCAGAATGCTGAAGAATGATACTATTCCACAATATATCTCCACGTTTACTCAATTTATTGATGAGCTTGGAGGGGTTGGGATAAATTTTGCAAAAGATGACCTAGTAAGCCTAGCTCTTCTAGGCCTTCCAAAATCCTGGCATAACTAGCAGGTGTCTATGAATGGAAGGGAAAAATTACCAAATCGGGAAAGGTTGTGGTACGATTTGGTTCAAGAAGAGTTCAAGAGAAACAACATAGATAAGAGATCAACCAAAGATGAGGATGAAGAGAATTTTTCCTTGGTTGGAAAGGGGAAGAATGGAAAAGGGAAGAATACTCAAAGTAAACCCGAATCCAACCAAAATAATGGCAAGAAGAAAGAATTGAGCAAGACAAAATGCTTCCATTGCCACAAATTTGGGTACAATGTGACAAAATGTTTGCACAAGAATTCTACCAAGAAGCCTTCAGGGGAGAAGGAGGTGAAGAATTAGCTTCACAATTTGAATTAGACTTCACCCTAATATCATGCATGACCAACACTATTATGGGGAGTGTGTGGTACCTTGATTCTGGTGCCTCGTTTTGTATGACATATCGAAATTGGGGATGATGGGAGGTACAATGTTATAGGAATTGGTATTTTCACCTTTGAGAGGGAGAAAGCCTCTTCTCTTCACCCAAAAGGTGTTATGCTTTAGCTGGGTTGAAGAAGAACTAGGTCTCTATAGACGTTTTGGAGGATCGTGGTTATGATGTTATTTTCAGTAAAGGGAAAGAATTTCTAAGACACATAGTTGTCGGGGAAGTGAAGTAGATCGGGGTTTTCATGTGAAGAAACTATACAAACAAACTTGGGGTGGGAGATTGCACTGCATTGAGTAGTAAGGCTGAAAAAGTGCAGAGCCAATATGTTGGATAACTCTAGAACTGGAGATTGGGTCATCTACACCATGTTGCCTTAAAAATCATGAAAAAAATTACCAGTAGTCTCCCTAAAGGTTCCCTTGACCAGCAGGATGTCTGCAAGGGTTGCACATTGGAGAAATATGTCAAATCCACTTTCCATGACGGAGAGAGCAGAGAAAATGAAATATTGGAGTGAGTCCACTCCAATGTTTGTGGACCCTTTTCTAACTCCACTGTAAAACATAAGTATTACTCTATTTTTAATGATGATTTCTCTAGGAAGTTCTAGATCTTGTTCATGCAAAAGAAGGATGATGTTTTCTCAAAATCTATTGAATTCAAGGCATTGGTTGAGAAGGATACTGGGAAGAAGGTGAAGGCTCTCAAGATTGAAAATTGAGGTGAATTTGTTTCACATGACTTGAAGTACTTTGTGCAAAAGAAGTATTCTAAGGGAACTGATATCACCCCATAACCCATAACAAAATGGGGTAGATGAGAGGAAGAACAAGAGAATAATGGTAGTAACAAGGGCTATGTTGCATTATCAGGGGCTACCATTTCATCTATGGGTAGAAGAATAAAAAACAACAATATACTTGTAGAATGAAAGTCCTCATAGAATACTTGGCATGATCATATCAGAGGAAGATTTCTCTTGTAGAAATCCTGATGTGTCTCATTTTAGAATTTTTGGAGCTTTGGTTTATTGTAATGTCTCCAAGGATTCAAGAAAGAGACTTGAGCCTACAATAAAGTTGAGAGTTTTTGTAGGATACACTGAAACTCCACAAAATTACCAGGCGTATTTGCCTTGGCTAAGAATGACAGATGTCAGAAGAGATGTCAAGTTCAATGAGGAGAAGGCTATGAGATTCTCTATGGAATGAGAGCTGAGTATTCCACTGGAGTAGCATATTTTAGCTCCATAGGAGGAGTGTCAATATGAGCTTCAAGAGGTTGTGGAGTAGCCACATGCACGGGATAATACATGAGGCAAAGTTGAGGCACCCACTCAACTATAATCTTCCCATGAGGGGAGAATGAGAACCCAAGAAGCTGATATATTGTTGCAAGATGCAAGGGAGAATGTGGGAGCCCCCACATCACAATGGAGATAGAGGAGGTCACCTAATAGCTACACCAGTTACATGGCTCTCTTGATAGAGCTCATTGAGACATAGCCTTCTTTATTTGAGGAAGCAATATCTCAACCTGTTTGGGTTGATTCCTTGGTGGAAGAATATGAATCCATAATGAAGAACAATGTACGGGAGGTTGTTCTAAGACCAAAAGGGAAATCCATGGTTGGTTCGAGATGGATCTACAAGGTGAAGCACGTAGTTGACGGGAGCATTGAGAAGTATAAGGCAAGATTTTTGGCCAAAGGATTCTCTTAGATAAAAGAGTGGAATATGATGAAAGTTTTGCACCAGTTGCAAGATATTCCTCAATCATATCCATTATAGCATTGGATGCGAAGATGGGGTGGAAGCTCAACCAGATGGATGTGAAGAATTCCTTTCTCAACGCTGTTGTTGAGGAGGAAATTTACATATAGCATCCATAAGGATTTGAGACATATGATCAAGAGTCACATGTGTGAAGACTCAAGAGAGTTTTGTATGGTCTCAAACAGCCACCCCGAGCATGGTACACTCAGTTTGACAATTATCATAGTGGCTTGGACTTCACCAAAAGTGAAGTAGATGCAAACCTCTATCACATTGCGGTAGATGCTAAGGTGCTTATTCTCATTTTTTATGTTGATGATTTAATATTGGCAGGTGATGAGAAACTAATGCACTCCTACAAAGAGGATCTTGTAAGGAAATTTGAGATGAAAGACATGGGCCTCACACATTAATTTCTTGGGTTGTAAGCATGGAAAGGCGATGTAAAAATTTCCGTGTCCTAGGGTAAGTTTGCCTCTCAAATACTTTAGATATTCACATGGAGAGTTGTAGCCCATGTACACACCTCTAACTACCAACTAGAGGAAGGAGAATTCCACTTCAGGTGAAGAGGTTGATGCTACCATTTACAAGCAGCTTGTGGGGTCTTTGATGTATCTTATGAACATAAGACCCAACATGTGCTATGCATTAAACCAACTGAGTCAAGATATGGTGAGGCCTACCAAGCTATATTTGAAGGCATCAAATCATTTTTTATGGTAACTCAGAGGCACTACCAAGTATAGAATATGGTACAAGAGGACAAAAGGAGTGAAGCTTCAAGGCTTCACTAATGTAGATTGGGAAAGAAGTTCATCATATAGGAAAAGTACTTTAGGTGCTATCGTCAGTGTTGGGTTAATAACTATTCCCTCATATAACATGAAATAGAGGTTTGTGGTGCTCAGGTCAGCAGAGGCTGAATACATGGCTGCAAGTCAAGTATCATGTTAGGCCATACGAATGAGGAAAATACTTGTGACACTTTTCAATCAGGGGATGGATCTGAGGGTGATATATTGTGATCATCATAGTTGTATTAAGATCTTTGAGAATTTGGTGTTTGATGACAGGTCCAAACACATTGATATCTAATATAATCATTTGCGAGACTTTATGCATAGGAGAATTATGTTGCTATAGTACATTCCAATTGAGGAGAAAGATGTTGACATCTTGACAAAGGCATTTTCAAGAGGTAAATTCAAATTCCACAGGTTCAGGATAGGGGTGGTGAAAAATTCCTTTCTTTCTCATAGGGAGTGTTAAAAAAATGTATCAAGAAAGACTCAATTTGACTTTAGCCTTAGCCAAATTGAGTAAATTGAATGTCCACATTAGTGGGACAACTTGGAGGTATTTAGGTAGTGTGACATGGATCTTTCCACTCATTTAGTTCAGTAAATTCGAGTTAGAGGGCTCGGAGTTCCATTTTTCATGTGTGATTACTAAATTTTAGTAATCCAGATCATTTATTTTTAGTTCTATTTAGTCTAATTATTGATAGAGTCATTTGAAGTTTAGTTGTGTAGTGGGACAACAATATAACTCAAAGATTTGTCAGTTAACTAATAAATCAACCCAAAATAGTTAGTGCATGCAAGGAATTCGAGTTCCCCAACTGAAGTGGAGATGAAAAGGCGATGTAACATCAATTGTAGACTAGTTTCGAGTGTACAAGCATTGCATGAGTAAGAAGATCAATCCTTGGGAATTGCATAATCAATTTGGAGGAAATTCCATCTTTTAGGGGCTATTTTCCTCAGGATTTGCACAAGGAAATAGGAGCCTTGGTGAGCAAATAATTGGCTAAGTGTTGGCCAGAGTTTCTCATTGAGAAGGGATAACAATTATTCTTTTGCATGTTGATCTCAGAGCTAGAGCTAGCAATTGAAATAATTTCTCCATTCAATTGATTAATGCAAAGATGATTGAGGGGGTTTTTCCTAGTTGAGTTCCCCTATAAATCACTATGTATTTGAGATTTTGATTATTTCATGTCTATGCATATTTTTCTAAATTGTGATTTCCATTCCGCAAATAGATAGAGTAGAATTGTGTCTCTTGTTTTTCAGTTTGAAATCTTGAACAATTGCAATTTCTATGAAAATTTATACATAAAAGCACCAAGGATGCATATATAACTAAAAGAATCAAGGTGTTGAATGCAAATAACATTGGTGCCTAAAATGTATACTTCCTCGATGCGTATATCTTATAAAAATGTCCCGGAGCATTCTTTTCAGGAACGACACTAGTGCAAGAAAAAAATATTGCAAACCCAATGCTTTTACTTAAAATTGCAGCGTCAATGCGTATAATTTGTATAAAACCATAAGTGCACTACTGATATAAAAGATCCAGTGTTGTTAATTTTAATAATGCATTGAACCTGGAAATAATTTTGTATCAACGGGGCATTAGTTTTATGAAAGCACCAGTGCTTTAAGAGTTATAATGCATTGGGGCGTTAACTACAAACAATACTGGTTCTTAAAGAATTAAATGCCCCAATGTAATTTTCATAAAAAGGCATTGACCATGTTAAAAAAATGTCTTAATGGTGCTTTTATATAACATAATGCACTGATGCATGTTTATGTTATGAATGCACTGGTTTTTTGTATGAGTTTTTCTCTTTTTTGGAAACATCGACTTGTGACAATGCAATTATTATGATTTTTTAAATCTGTTATTCATTGAAAAATTGATATATATCTTATAACAATATTTATATAAATTAAAATTTGATTAGTGCATTTGTATCAGATTTCACATTTGTTCATTATAGTATTTAATCATCCATATGTTTAATTAGTGGTGTAACATTTCACAACAAATTTGGATAACGCAATAGAATAAATTAAAAGGTATTTTATTATGTATCAATAAAAGGATATTTGTTATACAAAATGGGATTTTTATTGGTAACCCCTTGTATTTAATTGATATACTATGTCCATTACACTAAAGAAAATGTCTGATTTTCACAAACAATTATTTCAAAAAATACGACAACTTGCATTGCTATCCAAATAGAGCATCATTCTTCGTTGGAACTGTTGTTAGCACTTGAGCTACTTCCATGAATTGGGTTATTTGGATGAATTTTTTGTTGATTGCATCGATTGTTCTTGTCATCTTGATCTTGTTTCATTTGCAAACATATAAATAAAGTGTAATAAGTGTATATACATTGGTGAGAATAATGAAAATTGAAATAAATAATATACATCAATGTAAATTGAATAACAATGCACTATAACAAGAAATGACTCATGAACTGTACATGTGTTTTCATAGCCAATTCTCATGCCTTGTTGCAACAACTCTTCTATTGGTGTAGTTCCATAATTTGTTTCCTCGAAGTTTTATACCCTTTTATAAATCATAGATTTAATATAAATAAATTTTTTGTTCCATTAATTATAAACTCAGAGAAGTAAAAAAACATATATACTTACAAATTCCACAATTAATTTTTTATATGGAAACATATACTCACAACCCATATTTAACCTAATGTCAATTAGTTCTTATGATGGTTCTTTTTTGTATGTTAGCACCTATTTGAAGACATTCAAGGATTGTTGTTATAAAACAACTTAAAATATAAAAAAATGAAACCTTGGGTTGTTATAAGGAAATATTAACAATTACTTACAAACTTTGATATCAACCATTTTCTTCCTTGTCATCCCGTTTTATGTGCTAAAGGAATTCCATTTTTTTTAAGAAAATACTTGAAAATTAATATTTAATGCTAAATTATTCATTTATATGTATAAACTCAATCATGATTACATACATTTGAAGCATGTTGTTGTTGAGATGGCTCGTATTGTAATGCAATTATGCTCATTTCTTTGACCATTTCCTTGTATACTTTTTTGGACATTCCTACTAGCATTTTTCGCATATCATCTCGTTGATCCTTTGGAATTTTCATAATTTTCCTGAAAAAGAGTAATAAACTATTTTTATATGGGTATATGAAAACTAAATATAACAAAATTGGTTTGTAGTAATATATACATATAATTCTAGAAAATAATTTTAATTAGGAATATTGCCTTTTGAAATCTTTTTTGTTGTTATTGTTGTATGTTTTTGCTATTGTAATTATGATAGGTCTCATTGACCATTTCTTTGGAAACACTTCATGTAGTTTAGATATAATTTGGTTCTTGGAATCGTTAGATTGATTTTTTTGTATTGTAAGTGAAAAGTATGTCTATACACTCGTTCTACTATATCCCTCATAGTTTTCTAAAAAAAAGCCCACCTTTTCATTAACCTCCAGCACCACTCTAGATGAGCTAAGGACCAATTCATCATCATTTACATGTTCTATAACTTTTCTTTTCTCAAAACGACATCAATATTTTCCTTCATTGTTTATCCCTATAAAACATTAAACATATATGAATTAATAGATCATTTGAAACATATTATCTAATATTCTTAAGTATATTATTAATGAAAATTCAAGAAAAGAAACACACATTGAATAATGTTTTTTTATTCACCTTATTCATCGTTCTGCAATTTTTCTATTAGACTTTTATGCTCTTATGCACTTAGATTAGAAATAATCTTATCGACCTTCTTCATTTTTTGGCTCTGCATGACACACACTAACCAATACATATTAGTTAAACTTACATATATTTCAGACATATTAATTTTGTAAAGAATTTACAAAGAACTTGCCTTCTCTACTTTTTTGGATGTCCTAACATTGTGTCGATCAATATTTTTATTACTTGATAATTTCTCAGACATTTTTTCTGAATACATGACCTGTACCATTTAATACATAAGCCAATAAATATAGTTTATACCTAAATCAAATAATTTTCAGCAAAAAAGATCTCTGGTAACTGGTGCAGTTATTTGGATAAACACCTCGGTGCATTTAATATACTAAAAACTCCAGGCATCTAATTGTTCAGCAACAACAATGAATATTATTTTTTAAAAATAATTTTAAATTATTACAGTGTGATTTGTAAAGATAAAATCACCACCATCACTTAACGGTGTTATTTTTCCAGAGGCACACCAGTGCGTTATATTACACCAGGAGCACCAATAAACATACTGGACAAGGCCGATAGGATTCGGTGCGATATATAATGATAGAAGCACCACTAGCACCAGTGTGTTATATTACACAGGGCACACCATGAAACATGTGTTATGTTTTTTTTTAAAGGATAGGGACGACAATGTTTGGATTTAATTCAATAAGTGATCTCCCTACTTTACATGTCAAATGCTCTATATATAGTAAGTACACATACCCATTAAATCTAAAATTCCTAAAATAAAAAACCATATTTATGAAGTGGTAGGAGTTAAACCCTAAATTGAAATTTTTAGTCACATAAACCCAAAAGAAAAACAAGATTTAGAGTAAGTATTGAATTTATTTATTTTTATTTATTGTTTATTTTATTTATTTTTTCTGGAAACAAAGATTGTAAAAAAATTTACTAGTAAAATTTTTATTACTAGCCATCTCCTGGTCAAATTTAGCCGTTATATCGCTATTGGATGTTCTGCTCTGACTATTTAATTTGCAAAGCTTGGTCTGATTTTTCCACTTGTCCTGACGATGAACCACACTGGTTGGTTTGAAACGCGTCGACAAATGAAATTTCATGTGATTTACGCCGAAGAATCTCTCATAATATATATATAGTGTTAACTCCATATTAATTATAAAAGGAATTACATATCTTCCTCCTAGATGTAGCATATCATAAAAATGTTTAAATAATTAAGAAAATGCGCTTCTTTAAAATAAGTCATAGATTCAAAGGTAAATATCTTACTTTACAATATATATTCGTTTCTTAAATTAAAAAAATTATTATTATCAATAATATATATCCAATCTAACTTTGAAAAAAAACAAAAAAAAAACAAAACAAAACAAAAACAAAAACTTTCTAAATATAATTTTCTCAAATTTTTAGAACATTAGTTTCACACATAAAACCATATTATTATTTCATAATAAACAAAAATCACTTAAAAATAATATGCAAGTAATAATGTATATTTGTATTTCAAAAAACAAAAAAACAAAAACAAAAAAACACTAATGGTGTAAAATAAAGATCACTTATGACCTTATTAGTCTCTTTGAATAGGTGTTGAGCCTCGAACCTGCACCTTTCTATACACCCTCTCAGCCTTCTTTTTCCACTCATTTCATCCACCAAGTTGATTAAATCATTGTATTTTAGTTTAAAAAAGAGATTTTGACATGGTTTTCTAACTACGATGATGACTGTTGTTTGGTTTAGAATTTTGTTCAGACAGCTGCGGAAGCTTCTCAGTTTCCGCAGCCGACACAGGTTTCCGTAGCCGACCCAGGTTTTTGCAGCCAGCACAAGATTTTGCAGCCGTTTTGTCAAACACCATGCTACAGGTGTCCTCTGAAGAAACGAGCCACATGGGCAAGTTACAGGAGTCAAGGACATGGAACGTGTCTCTCCAGATCATCCAGCACGCCCATAAAAGCCCGCGGTCAAACAAGGGGCAAAGGATAGTCAACGGAAGTGTTCAGCGGTGGCACGGATCTGTGTAGCTCTATTTTTGAGCACGTGAAGCTACGTGGCACAGTCCTTAGCCACGAAGACATCCTGGTAGCGTGAATCCAACAGCCATACCTCTCAGATTTAATAAACATGATGACAGTTACCTAGATCTGGGCTGAAGAGGATTTACGTGTCTCTGGCAGCGTGGTTAATAGCGTAGATTTAGTTAATTTGTTTAGCTTTCTTTCCTTATAAATAACGCGTCCATGAACGCTGTAAAAAGTTAATCTCTTGTAATGTAATTTGAAGTTGTTGTATTTCCCCACTGCACTTTTACGTTGCTGTTTAATATATGAGAAGACTGGTTTAAACTTAAGCTTGTAGCTGTTCGTTGAATCGGCTAAAGTGGCAGAGGGCCCCGGCTCACCAAAGCCTTGTACAGTTGTCCTTTAAATATTGCATTACTTTTTTTTTCCTGTTCATGTATATTAGCTGTACAGTTGTCATTTAAATGCTGCGTTTTATTTCATCATGTATATTAGCTGTACATAACAAAGCTTTTTTATTTCTTTCGATTTACATTTTCATTGCTGCTCTTTTATGGTTACAACTGATCAGTGTTTTCTGCAGGTTTTCTTAGGCAGCCCGGGGCAATTTTTCACCTTTTCTTTTTATAACTATTGGCATACGAGATCATCTTGTCTTTGTCGCTGACTCTTGTTTTCTGAAGTTTGATTTCCAGTACTGTCATTTCCTTAAGTTGTACATTTATTTTCTGCTCTTAGATATCATGCTATTCATCTGTTAATGGTTTCTTTCTATAATCAAATAACTTTATTAGGAACCAGAATATCACTCATTATAGCTTGATTTAGTTTTCTTTAGATCTCACATTGCTTGACTTGTTCATGAGTGTTTCTCACAGGGTAAATTAAGCTGAAAGGCAAAAGGTCAAGAGAGTTAAAGTAGTGTGATTAGTTTCTTTTATGCAGTTTAACTTCTTTTAGATTTCACATTGCTTAACATTTCATGATATCTTTTCACAAGGAAGATTGAGTTGAAGAGTTGAAATAGTGTGGATTAGTTGTTCTTACTTTTAATTGAATTTAGTGTAGATTTCACTTTCATTTTCATTCAGCAACAAAGATACTGGGCCGATGTCATTAGTTCATTGTTTGATGTCTTTATTTCTTTTTAAGAATTGATTTCATTGCAGTTATTTTAAAGCTTTCTTTCTTTTAAGTTTTGGAAAACCACTTAGAGATCACCATAATCATCCATATTTCACTTTCTTTATCACCTTTTCATCATCTCACATTAGGGAAAGATAAATCCAAAAACAAACTTAAAAAGAACTAAAAATGACAAAAGACTAAGGAAATGGTTATCTAGTACATATAGTACACTTCACTTCGTCAGTTTATGAACCCCCGGTTGACATTTTAAAGTAGCAATTTAGACCTCACTAAATTGACCAAACATTTTGGCGCCGTTGCCGGGGAAGTGAAATTAGGTAGCCAAATTCTTAAAAAAAAAGATATAATAACAAGAAAATTTCAAGGAAGGAAAATTAATAACCTCTCAAAGTATGCTCTCCTCTTGCACCTAGAGTGATCTGGAGGATCAGAAAAGAGAAAGTTATTGGTTTAATAGTTTCTTAAGTATGCTCTCTTCTTGCACCTAGAGTGACCTGGAAGATCAGAAAAGGAATTATTACCCTGACTTGAAGAAAAAATAAAAATGACATGCATAGAGCAAGAGATTCTAGGGGAAGGTTTTTAGCTAGGGCTAAGAGTTCGATTTTTACAAGTCCATCCACTTCAAGGGATAGACAAGAGACATCTTCATCATCTCCAACCCACACTCCTAGTCCTAGGGTCCCTGGAATTCAAGAAGCAGTAGTTGACTCACCCACACCATCTATCGAGTCTGAATTAGGAAGAGACCCTTTCCTTCCTTCCACAGGAGGACAAATTGTAATTGAAGAAGTAGAATCACCTGAGGAAGAAGAGGGGGGAATTCCTCCTCGTTCACCATTAATAGAGGAACCAGAGGACTCTGAAGTCTCTAGGGAAACTATCATGACAGAGGAACGAGTAAACGGATTTGGTAGAGGTAGAGGAGATGGAGGAGGAAATAATGGAGAAGGTAGAGGTAACATTGGGGGAAATACAGATGGAGATAACTCATTTGGGTTTCCTATAGTTGATGAAGACTCTCGAGCAACCATGAAAAACATCTCACCATCTGTCCTCCCAAACTTTCAAGGGATAAGAAATGAGGACCCTGAAACATTTCTATTTGAGTTTGAGGTCGTGTGTCGAACTTATGATTATTTGGAAGACTCTCAAAAACTCAAATTGTTTCCTTCAACATTGAAAGGAGCAGCTTTGAAATGGTTCATGGGGTTACTCCCTCAATCCATTAGGTCTTGGAATGACATGAAACAAACATTTTTGGATAGGTACCTGGACTATTGTATGCCCACCAATCACAAGGATGAGGTATTCAAAATGGTGCAAGGAGAAGATGAAAACTTGGAAGATTTGCTTGAAAGATTCCAATACAACCTGAAAAGAGAAAAAATGAGTAATGTAGATGAGGATACCTTAAAATCCCTTCTATTAAAAGCCATCAGAGATGAATAGATAGATATTTTGAACATGATGGGGAAGGGAGATATATCTCAACTTTCACTCAATGATATAGCTGAGCTATGTATCCATCTCTCAAGGGGAAAATCTAAAACTAAAAAGGGGCCTAGAGATCCTTCTCTCATTAGAGCAAATAAATATGCAACTGGTTCAGTAAGTAGGGCTGAGATTGGCAATATGCTGGATGAATTCAAAACTGACATCTTAGGGAGTCTTAGTGAGCAACTAGACACCCTTAAGATTCACAATAAGCAAAAAGCAGAAGCTGAGGCTTTGGCCATCTTTTGCCCAAAGTGTAGGAAGAAACATGCTCTAAGGGAATGTCCCTTGGATGCAAAAGTTGTAGAAACATGTGCAATTTGTTCAGAGAATCATGAGACCAAGGATTGTCCTTCAATTCCTGGGCTCAAAGATGTCTTTCAAGAAGATCCAAATACAATCGAATCTCTCTGTTTTGTGGCAAGGAGACCTTGGCAAGGGCAACAAAATCAAGGGTTTAACAACTCTACGAACTTTCAAAACCCACCAAATTGGAATCCTTGGCAATCTTGGTCCCAATCTCAAAATCCTTTTCAAACATGGGCACAAGGTATGCAAAATCCTTATGGAAGATTTTCTCAATTTTATAAATATCCTCCATCTTTTCCAAATCAACAAGCTTTACAATTTCCAAATCAAAATCCACAATTATCATTACCATTTCAACAACAACAACCTTCTCAACAGAATCCAAATTCTCAACTCTTGCTTCCATTCCAACAGAAGTCAAATCAACTTCCTTCCCAGCCATTGCCAAACCCCAATAATAAAAACCCTCAAAATGCTTATATGGTAGAAGGACAACAATTTCCTGCCTATATGATTGTTCCTCTCAATGATGTACAACTCAGATCAGGTAGAGTCCTAGATAAGCCTTCTATAAATGCTCAAAAGCAAAGCATTTTTGAGGAAGATTCTCTTGAAGCAAATAAAGGTTCGGAAGCATCTCTTCAAAACCCAAACACTCAAAAAGAAAAAGAAAAAGAGTTAACCCCCACAACTCCCATAGTTGAGCAACCTGCATCTTTATCCACACCTCCTTTTCCTGAAAGATTACAAATTGACAAAGGAGTGGAAAAACAAATTTGGTTGCCTGACTATAATTTCCTAGATGAATTGAAGAATGTCTGTATCAAGATTCCCTTGTTACAAGCCATTAAAGAGATTCCTATTCTAGCAAAAACAATAAAGGAGTTGAGCCTTAAAAGACCAGGAAAGAAACCAAGAGACACAAGAAGAATCCACCTGGTAGGAAAAATTGCAGATATCATGATGGGTAAAATTACCATGCAGAAGTATATAGATCCCGGTAGTCCAATTGTCAAAACACATATCAATGGAATTGAAATTCCAAATACTCTGATTGATTTAGGGGCTGCTATCAACATTATGAGTAGACAGACTATGGAACAGCTAAAACTTCCTAATCTTCTCTTTACACCTACTTTACTGCAACTTGCAGATCGATCAATTATCAAACCAGATGGTGTATTAGAAGAAATTCCAGTCTCCTTAGACTCTTGGGAATATCCAGTCGATTTCATGATTTTAACTCCCAAGAGTAATCTAGGAGGACATCCTCTTATTTTAGGAAGACCTTGGCTAGCGACAGCTGATGCTTTTATCAGTTGTAGGTCTGGGGATATGTATATTTCAGATGGTAATTCAACAAAGAAGTTCAATCTGTATCCTCCAACAAAGGCAATAACAGAAATAGAAGAAGATGAGTGGGTCGATGATGAAGATACTATACAACCTGTCCTTACCATTTCTGAGATTAGTGAAGATAGTCAAATTCTAAACACACTAGAAAACTTTGGAACACTTTCAGAATATGACTACACACAATTTTAGTTGGATGCCAACATTGAGTATCTATCCTCTAGACAAATGTCTCTTTTCTCTATGGAAGAGTTTGGTAGTTCCACCATTGAGATCCTTCCAGGGAAAACATTGAATATCAACAGAAACTTGGAAAGATCACAACAAGAAAATTTAACCAAACTCTTGCAAAAGCATTCTACTGCATTTGCATGGGAGTATACCGATATGAAAGGTATCGACCCTAAGACTTGCATTCATCACATCTACATCGAAGAAAACAGTAGACCAATTAGACAACCTCAGAGAAGGATGAATCCAAACCTTAGGGAGATAGTGAAAGAAGAGCTCCAAAAACTACTCAAGGAAAACTTCATTTATCCAATTTCAGATAGCCGATGGGTTTCTCCCTTGGTTATAATACCTAAAAATAATGGTAAATGGAGGGTTTGCATTGATTACAGGGAATTAAACAAAGCAACTTTGAAGGATCACTTTCCTTTACCCTTTATTGATCAGGTATTAGATACTTTAGCAGGCAAAAAGTATTTCTATTTTTGGATGGTTTTAGTGGTTACAATCAGATTCAGGTAGCACCTGAAGATCAGGACAAGGCCACATTTACTTGTCCATGGGGAACTTTTGCTTACCGAGTACTTCCTTTTGGATTATGTAATGCACCCACAACATTTCAAAGGGCAGTACTAGGAATTTTTTCTGATCTAATCCATGATTGTGTAGAGGTCTATATGGATGATTTTACAGTTTATGGTAATTCATTTGAAGAGGCATTAGAAAATTTGGAAAAAGTCCTTATAAGATGTAAAGGAACAAATCTTTCATTAAGTCATGAAAAATGTTTTATGATGTTTACTGAAGGGATTGTTTTAGGACATCATATTTCGGGAGATGGGATTAAAGTTGATAGATCAAAAGTTGAAGTCATCTCCAAGTTACCTATTCCAAATTGTCAAAGAGATGTTAGAAGTTTTCTTGGATTTACTGGATATTATAGAAGATTTATTGAAAACTTCACCAAGATAGCATCTCCGCTCTTCAAATTACTTACAAAAGACTGTGAATTCAATTGGGATCCTGACTGTCAATCTGCATTTGAAACTTTGAAAACAAGAATATCTGAAGCACCCATTTTGAGAGGACCAAATTGGAAACTTCCTTTCCATATTTCTACAGATGCTTCAGATACAGCTCTAGGAGCTGTATTGGAACAAAAGGATTTAGTTCCTTATGCCATTTACTACACCAGTAAAAATCTGACTCCCACTGAGTTAAATTATACTGTGACTGAGAAAGAGTTCTTAGCTGTTGTTCATGCAATCAATAAATTTAGACACTATATAACTGGCTATGAAACTTTTGTCCATACTGATCATTCTGCAATTAGATATCTCATGAAAAAACCTGTTACTAATGGCAGAGTTACCAGATGGCTCTTACTTTTACAAGAATTCAATATTACCGTGTTGGATAGACCAGGGAAACAAAATACGGTAGCTGATTTCTTGTCTAGAATCCAAAATACTAACGAAGATTCTCCTGTAGAGGATAAGTTTCCAGATGAATATTTGTTTGCAGTAACTACTAAAACTCCTTGGTATGTAGATATTGCTAATTATTTGGTTACAGGGAAACTACCTCCACATTTATTTCCTAATGAAAGGAGAAGAATTATTCAGGAGAGTTCGAGTTATTCATGGATTTCTAATGAATTGTTCAAAACAGGGCTAGACTGTGTGATCAGAAGATGTGTTCAGGAAGATGAAATGCCTGACATCCTTAAGGCATGTCATGATGAGCCATGCGGTGGGCACTTCGCTGACAAGAGGACAGCTTATAAAATCCTTTCTTTAGGATATTATTGGCCTTCTCTCTTCAAAGATGCAAAACAATATGTCAGGAGGTGTGACTGCTGCCAAAGAGTTGGGAGACCAACTCTTTGAAATGAAATGCCATTACATCCACAAGTACTCATCGAACCCTTTGAAAAATGGGCTTTAGATTTCATTGGACCTATTAATCCACCATCTAAACAAAAGAAGTATATATTGGTTTGCACTGATTATGTTACTAAATGGATAGAAGCCAAGGCATTGCCTTCTGCCACTGAAAATTCAGTTGTTCAATTTCTTTTTGAGGATATTTTTACTCGTTTTGGTGTCCCAAGAGAAATTGTAACAGATCAGGGAAGTCAATTCACATCTAATTTGATGGAGAAGCTGATGGAAGAATACAAAATCAAGCATAGAAAATCTACTCTGTACCATCCGCAAGCAAATGGCCATGTGGAGTCTACAAACAAAGTCCTTGAGAACATCATCACCAAAACTGTTCATCTACATAGAAGAGATTGGGCAGAAAGGCTTCCTGAAGCCTTATGGGCCTATAGAAATACATGGAGGAATAAAACAGGACATTCTCCCTATGAACTTGTTTATGGGAAAGAAGTCATGCTCCCCATTGAGTTTCAAGTCAAGACTTTCAAGATGGCAGTTCAGTTGGGGATGAATCTATCAGAAGCCCAAAAGCACAGAATGGAGCAGCTGAATGAGCTAGATGAAATAAGACAAGATGCAATTTTAAGGACTGATCTAGTTCAGCACCAAAGAACTAAGTGGCATGACAGATATATCAAAGAGAGAAAGTTTCAAAAGGGAGATTGGGCGTTACTGTTTGATTCCAAGTTTAAAGACTTCAAAGGAAAATTTCAGACTCATTGGCTTGGACCATATGACATTGACGAAGTCTTTAGCAATGGAGCAGTTCGAGTCAAGACCATTGATGAGTTTCAAACTCCTCTCATTGTGAATGGCCACCGATTGAAAATTTATCATAAGCCACTCTCAAAAGAGGAATTTGTCAAAATGTTTCAAGAAAATTCTGCAATGAGGCTGGTGGAGAGGAATCCTTCTCCTCCATCAGCCTAGTCTTTGTTTCTTTCAGTTGAAAAAAAAAAAAAAAATCTTTTGTATAAGCCTGAAAACCAATCATAGATTGGCAGTCTTATACAGAAAATGTAGAGTGAAAATCAGGGGCACCTGACACTCTATATTTTCCAAAAAAAAAAAAAAAGTCTCTCTTTCTTTCCATCTTCACTCCACCTCATTTTCCATTTCAGTTCATCCATCTCATTTTCATCTCCATCTTCACTCCACTTCATTTCCATCTCATTCCACTCATTTCATTTCATTCCATCAATAAAAGTCCCTCTCAGGACTATTTTATTTAGTTAGTTCTTCTCTAACTATCTTTGTGCAGTTAAAGGGGTGTTGTCTTAGTTTCTGCAGCTGGAAACCGTTTCCGCAGCCAGAACCAGTTTCCGCAGCCAGAAACGATTTCCGCAGCCAGCATCACTCTGTCTTTACAGCCGGCATCACTCTGTTTTCAAAAAAATCACAGTCAAAGGTTAGTGTCATCATCACCAAGTGCAGCAAAGACATGGGGCATCTTCAAGATCAAAGAACAACAATGGGTCAGAAGCCTTAATCAAGAAATGATAAACTTCCAAAGGTATGATAAAAAATCTCTACCAAATAACAATTCAATGTCATTATTATGCATAGTTATTAAACCATGGCAAGTTCCACTAAATGCAATGATTTGATACGGCAAACCCCATACCACTCCTCTTCCACGATGTCATTCCACAACGGTCCCATGATCATTCTAAATTTAAACTCAAGATGGACTACTTTTATTGGCCGTACTTTTGAGACGTGACCAACTGTACTACGGCTCTCCTTCACCATAATTTCCGCAGCCGTCTGCTGAGACGTGTGCGCAAGTCATCCGATCCAAAAGGACTCAGCCGTTATTCTGCCCATTTATCACTTTACTCCCGCATGCATTCGATGTTGAACTCGTTACTGTTGCTTACCCTTTACTTCCTCGGTACTCATACCATTCCCTGTTCTCCATTTCCGTTGCATCCATTACAGCGTGCTCCAAACCCTCGCTACAGTCACAATATACATCCTGAACTTCGATTACGGCCACTCTAGTTACCCTAAGAATCCCGTAATCAGCCCATTTTTTCCTGAACCTTCATACGCAGTAGAACTTTCAGTCGGAATTTAAAGCCGAGAATGGGAAAACTACTAAGAGCTGAACCGGAAGGACCAAAATACCTGGAGGGTTATCCTCAAACGAAGGAGTCGTTGAAGAAAGCAAGGTGGCAGAGATTCATTCAAAAGTTCAGGGGCTATAACAAAGAAGTGACTAAAGCCTTTGCATGGTCCTTTAATGGACACGCAGTGGAGATAGGAGACTTAAAATTTACAGTGACCGAGGCCACAATAGCAGCTGCAACAAGTCTTCCACAAGAAGGTGAAAGGTGGTTCAAAAACAGAAGTGTGGACGATCAAGGATGGAGAATCATGCTCCAAAACCCAGGTATGGATACCTCTGTATTTACAAAAGGAATCCCTGTGCATGCAATAAAAGAAGAATGGTCCCCTCTGTTATTACTTATCCAGAAATTTATCACATGCGAGGGTCGTTTTGGTTCCATGTACATGTATCATGCCAGGCTAATGATGAATTTTATGGAAGGTTATACCCTTAATTTGCCTTATTTTCTGTTATCAAGCTTGAAGAAAATGAGCTCTACTGTTCAAAAACACGTAGGCAATATTGAACCCCATCTTTACCATCACGGGTTCATAAAAATCCTTATTGAAGATCAGATGAAAAACACTAAGGATACTCGGGAAAAGTTTTTGACAAGAAACCACTTCCAAGAACTGACTGAAGCCTCTGGAAGCAGTTCCCCAAAAATTCCAAAAAGAAGTAGGAGGAAAGAAAAGAATATTATAGCCCAAGACTCTCCTACAATAGACATTCAGGAAACTATTCAGAAAGAAGAAGAAGAGGGAGCTAAAAACAAGAAACAGAAGAAGGACAAAGGCAAAATAACCATTCAAGAAACCTATCCATCCCCTGAACCATCCATAGAGGAAGATTCTCAAACTTTGGCAGAAAGATTAGTACATCTTCAAGCTGCTGCCATAACAAAGAAACAAAAAGGAAAACAGAGTGCACAGGAAAAGAGCACTAGTCCACACGTGAGGAGGAGCAGTAGGCTAAAAGGAAAGAAGAGTGTAACCCAAGAAAAACAATCACACTTTATTGATTTAGGTGAAGAAACACCTGAAAAAGCTCCAGCTCAGCCAGACATTGAGTCAAGTCCTCCACGTGATGAAAGCCCTTTTCGGCCAGAAAGAGAGGACAGTCTTCCTCCTCCACCAGATTTTGATTTTGAGCCTAGCCCAAGAAAGACACCTGAAGTAGATCCTAATCAGCAAGAGGTATATAACTACCTAGAGTCCTTGGAACAATCAGCTGCAGGACCAAGCACCACCTTGCCACTTGATGCACAAGTACAGTCTTTAAAACAGGAAGTGTTTGAATTGGAAATCCTAAATAGGCACATCAAACAGGAAAACGAAGCACTCAAAGAGCAAAGTAAGGTAGACAAGATTGTCCATGATAACACTATGCTCCATTTAGGACTGTGGCAAAAGAAGAACAGGAAGATGAAGAAAAAGTGTAAAAAGTTGAGCAGGGCATTGATTAATCTTAAGTTCAAATGTCTAGTCAGGAAACCAAGGACCATTTTAGCATCAAAGAGAAAGAGAAGAGGGCTAGATGTTCTTGCAGAAGCCTCAGAGCATATGGATTAATGGAAAATAACTAAGTTTTGGTTGCATGAGGACATGCAACACCTTCACAGTGGGGGTATGTTGAGCCTCGAACCTGCACCTTCCTATACACCCTCTCAGCCTTCTTTTTCCACTCATTTCATCCACCAAGTTGATTAAATCATTGTATTTTAGTTTAAAAAAGAGCTTTTGACATGGTTTTCTAACTACGCTGATGACTGTTGTTTGATTTAGAATTTTGATCAAACAGCTACGAAAGCTTCTCAGTTTCCGCAGCTGACACAGGTTTCCGCAGCTGACCCAGGTTTCTGCAGCCAGCACAGGATTCCGTAGCCGTTTTGTCAAACACCATGCTACAGGTGTCCTCTGAAGAAACGAGCCACATGGGCAAGTTACAGGAGTCAAGGACATGGAACGTGTCCCTCCAGATCATCCAGCACGCCCATAAAAGCCCGCGGTCAAACAAGAGGCAAAGGATAGTCAACGGAAGTGTTCAGCGGTGGCACGGCTCTACGTAGCTCTGTTTTTGAGCACGTGAAGCTACGTGGCACAGTCCTTAGCCACGAAGACATCCTGGTAGCGTGAATCCAACAGCCATACCTCTCAGATTTAATAAACATGATGACAGTTACCTAGATCCGGGCTGAAGAGGATTTACGTGTCTCTGGCAGTGTGGTTAATAGCGTAGATTTAGTTAATTTGTTTAGCTTTCTTTCCTTATAAATAATGCATCCATGAATGCTGTAAAAAGTTAATCTCTTGTAATGTAATTCGAAGTTGTTGTATTTCCCCACTGCACTTTTACGTTGCTGTTTAATATATGAGAAGACTGGTTTAAACTTAAGCTTGTAGCTGTTCGTTGAATCGGCTAAAGTGGCAGAGGGCCCCTGCTCACCAAAGCCTTGTATAGTTGTCCTTTAACTCTTGCATTACTTTTTTTTTTCCTGTTCATGTATATTAGCTGTACAGTTGTCATTTAAATGTTGCGTTTTATTTCATCATGTATATTAGCTGTACATAACAAAGCTTTTTGATTTCTGTCGATTTACATTTTCATTGCTACTCTTTTATGGTTACAACTGATCAGTGTTTTCTGCAGGTTTTATTAGGCAGCCCGGGGCAATTTTTCACCTTTTCTTTTTATAACTATTGGCATACGAGATCATCTTGTCTTTGTCGCTAACTCTTGTTTTCTGAAGTTTGATTTCCAGTACTGTCATTTCCTTAAGTTGTACATTTATTTTCTGCTCTTAGATATCATTATCTTCATCTGTTAACGGTTTCTTTCTATAATCAAATAACTTTATTAGGAACCAAAATATCACTCATTATAGCTTGATTTAGTTTGTTTTAGATCTCACATTGCTTGACTTGTTCATGATTGTTTCTCACAGGGTAAATTAAGCTGGAAGGAAAAAGGTCAAGAGAGTTAAAGTAGTGTGATTAGTTTCTTTTATGCAGTTTAACTTCTTTTAGATTTCACATTGCTTAACATTTCATGATATCTTTTCAAAAGGAAGATTGAGTTGAAGAGTTGAAATAGTGTGGATTAGTTGTTCTTACTTTTAATTGAATTTAGTGTAGATTTCACTTTCATTTTCATTCAGCAAAAAAGATACTGGGCCGATGTCATTAGTTCATTGTTTGATGTCTTTATTTCTTTTTAAGAATTGATTTCATTACAGTTATTTTAAAGCTTTCTTTCTTTTAAGTTTTGGAAAACCACTGAGAGATCACCATAATCATCCATATTTCACTTGCTTTATCACCTTTTCATCATCTCACATTAGAGAAAGATAAATCCAAAAACAAACTTAAAAAAAACTAAAAACGACAAAAGACTAAGGAAATGGTTATCTAGTACATATAGTACACTTCACTTCGTCAGTTTACGAACCCCCGGTTGACATTTTAAAGTACCAATTTAGACCTCACTAAATTGACCAAACAATAGGCAAACTTATTTTTCTTATCAAAAGGTTCACGATCCAATAGAAAATCTGTAACATGACACCTACATCCATATACACGCTAGAAAAACCCTCATTCTTATCGCCACAACTGTAATTTGGCCTCTTTGATTCTTTGAGAAGCTTTGTAGAATTCTTTCGTCCACAAACGGAAGAACAACTGTGACTTGGAGCATGATCAGCTATGGCAGCATGTGACTTGGAGCATGATTAGCTGTCGTCCATCATTATCAACATAGTTTCATACTCGGAGCTTCAAACATTTAAAGTGGGAATGAAAGAGGTACATGTTGTCATCTATAGCTCCTTGATAGACACATGGACCATAAAACTCTGCTTTGAGATTAACTACAAATTATTCTGCCGCTTCTTCCATTCAATTGTACATGGAAACACCATTTTCCGACGGGTACAGACAAATTCAATTGTGAGGTACAAGAGCCAAATATTTATGTCAGGTTTCATGGCCGGAAAACATGGACTTCTGCTATTGCGTCCCTTCACTGTACTTGGCCAATGGAGGTGAATCTGGGCGCTCGTCAGTCGAAGCTTTTGACAACAACGCCTATTGAATGTGTCAGGCTAGGCAGTAACTCCAATAGACACTAAAACTGATTCATGTTATTCCATCAAGTATGTTATTGTTATATACAAAAGGGTGTGACTGTTCAGTTCATCTCCTGATGACTGTTCACATTCCTAATTTAATTATTTACATGAATTCACCCAATCGTGAGGATTAGGTGTCAACATTCCCCCCCTTAATCTGAAGGGATGTTGGTGAGTCCAAGCATCATTCTGAATCTTTCAAGCTTTTCTCTTCCAAGTGCTTTGGTGAATATGTCTGCAATTTGCTCATTTGTGGAACAATGACGAAGATGGATTGTTTTGGCCTCAAAATGATGTCGGATCAGATGATATTTAGTATTAATGTGCTTTTTTCGATCATGGAACTTTGGGTTCTTGGCCAACTTTATTGTAGAGGTGTTTTCAATCATGAGTGGAGTTGATTGTACTTGTTTTACCTGCAAATCTTCAAGAATTTTTCTCAGCCACACAATTTCTTTTGTTGCTTCAGCTGCTGCCACGTATTCTGCTTCCGTTGTGGAATCTGCTGGAACCGATTGTTTGCGTGATCTCCAGGAGACAGCTCCTGATCCAAGACTCATAGCATATCCTAAAGTAGATACCCCAGTTTCTTTGTCTCCATCGAAGTCTGAATCAGAGTATCCGATTAAACTGAATTCATCCACCTGTGTGTACTTGATTCCAAAGTCTTGAGTTCCCTTCAAGTAATTTAGAACTCTTTTTGCAGCATACCAATGTCCCTCACAAGGCTTTTGCATAAACCTGGAGAGGATTCCAACAGCAAATGAAATGTCTGGTCTGGTGGTAGTTAGGTAGTTGAGACTTCCTACAAGCTGTCTATACTTTGTTGCATCCTCAAATTCCTTTCCTTCAATAGATGTGAGCTTCAAGTTTTGTTCCATTGGAGTAGTAAGAGGATTGCACTTTGTCATGCCAAACCTGTTCAACAGATCTCTAATGTATTTCTTTTGAGAAAGAAATATGGACTTTGGATGTTGGGTTACTTCAATGCCAAGATAGTAATGAACATAGCCCAAATCAGTCATTTCAAAACTTTTTCGCAATTCCTTCTTTATGGATGAAATATAGCTTTCATTATTCCCTGTCATTAAAATATCATCTACATATACCACAAGATATACAACTATTTTGCCAACTTTTTTGACAAATAAAGCTGCATCATCAAGATCAAAATGATTGAAATTGAGTTTTAGAAGATGCTCAGTTAGTTTTTCATACCAGGCTCGCGGTGCTTGTTTGAGGCCATACAAGGACTTCACAGGTTTGCATACTTTATGTTCATGTCCTTTCACAGCAAAACCTTCTGGCTAGGACATGAAAACATTCTCTTTTAGATCTCCATTCAAGAAAGAAGTTTTTACATCCATTTGATGGACTTTCCAACCGTTCTGAGCTACTAGTGCAAAGAGTGTCCGGATGGTAGCCCATTTTGTTGTGGGGGAAAATGTTTCCTCATAATCGACCCCTTCCTTCTGTGCAAAACCTTTTGCCACAATCCTAGCTTTGTGCTTGTCAAGTGAACCATCAACTTTGTACTTGTTCTTGTAGACCCACTTGCAGCCAATTGGTTTGGTTCCAAATGGAGGATCAACCAGCTTCCAAGTGCCGTTCTTTATGAGGGCATCATACTCCTTTTGCATTGCTTCTTTCCATTCATCATGAGAAGCAGCTTCTTTGAAGGAAGTTGGTTCAAAATCTGTAGACAAGTTCAATTCACAATCATAAGAAACATCCATATCAACAGGTGAATTAGAGTCATCTACATCACCTCCATTTTGTCGGTTTGAATTTCTGGTTCATGTTTTTCCAATTTCATCAGGATGAACACTTTCAAGTGTCTTTGTCAGCCACTTTGGGGGACCTTTCTGAGATGGTCCAGGCTGCTCTATTGATTGAGTTGGGACTGAATCAAGATTGAGTCTCCCAATTCTATCAATTACATCACTTAAAGTATCATCCGTTGTTGGAGTTTCATTCGGGGGAGAGTGTTCTTCAGAAGAAGATTCCATATGTTGATCTAGAATAGGAATCCCCCCTTCAAGATGTGGAATCTGCTTATCAAATTCTTGAAATGATTTTGTTTTTGTGAATTTATCCAAGTGATCAAGTTACCGCTCAACAACATTGTCAGATTTGGATGATTCAAGAAAAATTACATCTCTAGATACAACAAACTTTTTATTTACTTCATCATAGAGGCGGTATGCTTTGGAGGTGTTTGAATACCCCAGGAAGATACACTTACGACTTCTAGCACCAAGTTTGTTTCTATGTACCTTTGGTATCAAAGCATAACAGGTGGAACCAAAGACCCTGAGATGTTTTACCGAAGGAACATGTCCATACCACAATTCATAAGGAGTCTTGTTTCTTATAGCATTAGATGGACATCTATTCTTTATATATGCAGCACATAGAACAGCATCAGCCCAAAACATTATCTTTACATTTTTGAAGAAAAGCATGGATCGTACCATATTCAAGATTGTTCTATTCATTCTTTCAACTACACCATTCTGTTGGGGATTATAAGGCACAGTTGTTTGATGTGTGATCCCATGTTGGAGAAGATAGTTTTCAAATTCATTTGATGTGTATCCTTTTCCATTATCAGTGCGAATAGACCCAATATGAGATTGTTCATAATTTTCAATCCATTTATGAAAATTCTTGAATGTTTGAAAAGCATCAGATTTGTTCTTCAATAAATAAACCCAACACATTCTGGTGTAGTCATCAATAAATGTCATGATATATTTATTTCCATTTGCAGAAGGAACAGGCATTGGACCACATAAATCTGAATGAATGAATCCAATATTCCTATGTGTTCTTGAATGTGAATCATGAAAAGACTGTTTGTTATGCTTTCCTAGAATGCAAGCATCAAATTGCTTAAGTTTCCTAGGAATTGTAGGCAAACCAGCAACACCATTTTTCTTCAATAAGCGGAGACTGTCATAGTTTAAATGTCCAAATCTAGCATGCCATAATAAACTTGATGGAATTGTACCTTCTTCATGATGAGAAGTATATGAGAAATGTTGTGCATGAGCAGAGGTTCCTTGCAGCTTGATAAGCCTTTCTTCTTCTATTCCCCTCATGACAAGTGAGTGGTCAGATGCTTTTCTTACCTCAAGCTTGCCATCAAACATATGAATGGAGTGACCTTGCTGGCGGATGTGGACCAAGGATAGCAAGTTTCTCTTGAGCTGTGGGAGATATAGAACATGATCCAGAAGAAATTCTGGAATACCAAGCATTTTAAGCCTGATTGTTCCAAGCCCTGATGGCTTGATTTTTGATTGATCTGAAAAGTATACTGCTCCATCAACATTGTCAATAAAATCTTCAAAAAAATATTTTCTATGAGTCATGTGACAGGTTGCTCCTGAATCAAGCAACCAATCATTTTTCCAAGAAGCAAGTGAAGCATTAAACAAATCTTCATTTACTCCAATGTTACATTGTGCCTCAATATAGTGAGCGGATTCAGGTGCTTTACCTTTGTCTGTATCATCAGTTTTACCTTTTTGTTGGTTTCTTTTCTGCTCAATTTTGTCCCATGGTAGCTTGCATGTAGAGGCATCATGTGATCCATTTCTTTTGCAGCGAATACAGTGTAAATATGCCTTTTCTCCTTGAGAATGTCTACCCCCCTGCCTCTGAAATATCTTCCTCTTCCTCTTGTAGAATCTTGAGCAGGATGCTTTTCTTTATGAGCAAGGCACACAGTCTCTTCAGAAGATTCAGGGGCTGTCTTCTTTCCGAAAGATTTCTCTCTTTCAGCAACTTTTTCACAAGAGAGTCAAAGGTTATATCTTTAAGATTTCCATTTGCTTGCAATGACTCAAGATAATTGGAGTAAGTAGGATAAAGTGCCTTGAGAAAAGAAATAAGAGGAATATCCAATTCAACCTTAGTGGATTTGATATCATGCATTATAGACTTTACTTTAGATGCAAGAGCAAGAGGATCATTATTTTGCAGTTCAAGAGTGAAGAGTTTAATCATGAGTTGGACAACTTCAAGTGTAGAATGTGAGTCATAGAGTTCTTTCAGCTTTTGTAGGGCTTCAAAGGCAGTTGAATATGACGAAATATGGCGACTCACCTCTTCATTTACAGATGCTGTGATTAATGCATAAGCTTTGTTGTTCTTGTTTTTCCAAATGACAAGCTCTATGTCTGAGGTGGGCTGTACTGAGTCATTGTCTCCTTCTCCGACACACACTCCTTTCCACAACTCATTGAAAATGAGGGTGTGTTTTATCATCCGGGACCATTCAGGATAGTTCTCCTTGCCAGTGAGAACTATTCCCACCATAGATATGATTGAATGCATTGTAAAATCCAAGAGATGTAAAAATACTTCTGCTGCTAAAAGAAAATTGATTCTGATATCAAAATGTATTATGGCCTCAAATAATATATTAAACACAGTCAAACGCAAGAGCATTAACTATGTTAGTCACTTTGAAAACAACTTTATAAAAAACAACACTATGGTAGCCCAACAGCGTGGTATATATATATCAGCAACCACAACAAACACTATATACAAAGTGTATTAAAACCATCCAAACGCTATTGATATACTATTTATCATTGGAAGGCATGAACAGAATTCCGCTGCGCTAAAGATCTTCACCAAACATTATATACAAAGTGCATTAAGACCATTCAAACGTTATTCATATAATGTGAATAGAATTCCGCTTTAGGTAGTGTTCACCATGTCTCAAGTTTAGTCAGGTCGTGTTCACGAAGGAGCCAAAACCCACAGTTCACATGAACATGCAGCGTTTAACAACGTTTAATCCTCCAAAATGTTCAACACATAGCCATGACCTTCAATGTAATCGTGGAGTAACGCATCCCATTCAAACAATTTTTAATATTACTCTATTATTCAGACCTCGAGCAACGGCAAAAGGAAAAGAATAAATTCGAAATGTGTGCAGAACCTCACAAGATCTTTGGAATAGAACGAGGTCTCGGTTCGCCAGAGAAGTGTCCACAACAGCCACACCAGCTCAAGAAAGGGTTCTTAAAAAAAATGGTAGTCACAAGTTATGTGGAGTCCAACAAAGTGTTGAAGAAGGTGAAGGCCATAAACAAACAAGCAAATATTCGATTGGCTTCAACGCATACTCCAAACCACACCATTCACATTGTTATCGGGAAATCTAGTGTCTACACAGAGCTGCTAGTCCCACTAAGGCTGGTAGCTACCTTAGAAACAAACAAATTAAAACCACTTTCGTTTTCCTTTATGAGAAGTAAATAAGAGGGGAAAGAAGGAGACCAACCTCTGTCTTGCGCTTGGTTCCTTGCTTGATTCCTCTCCCTTATGATAGACCTTTGCCACTTGCTTCCTCGTTTACCCAGCTTCAAAGAGTACCTGTAGAATCAAAGCAGCATAACACTATCCAAGAACAGAGATCTACTATCATAAAAAATATAGGACCAGATATATATTGACCACACAAATGCATATATTATCAATCATACAGGAATGTGGAGGAAAACTTGAATAGCTTTATTAATAATCAAGAATAGCAAAGAGGATTACAACCAATTTTTCTGACCCAGTGTCATCCTCTCAGCAAGAAAGCCCTTCTTCACCTCATGAAAAGCTTAGATCACCCAACATTATGATGTTACACCAAGAAACCAGCAGCACTTCCTTACAAGATACAAAATTCCAGCCTCTGGATCTCTAGGATGAGGGATCCATATATAGATGTTTGCAAGGGGGGTGAGTTAGCTTTTGAGATTTGATTAGTGTCCTCTCTCTGATAGTTCTTGATTCCACTTAGAGATTGATGATCTCTTACTCATCCCTGGGCGAACGCAGAGAGGCAAGTGTCACAGGAGAAGTTTCTGGAAGATTCCACGATCCTCTACCTCACAGATTGACCCTGCCATTTGTCCACTCTCGCCCATCGCACCCCATAGAAGGGCTTTTCAGTATGATCGCACGTCCCATGTGCATTTAGGTGGGATGCAGCACACTTTGACTATGGAGCAGGTGAGATGGTCCAGTTTTGCCCAATTCTGAGTAGTTTTTCATGAAGAACTTCTAGGAGATGATGTAATCAGCTGACCTTGTTCTTTTAGGGGTTGGAACAACACTTTTAGGGACTTAAGAGCCCTTGGTTTATGGACATTTATGATTGGGGTTGCAGTGCCCAAAAATGTCTATAACAGTTTCCCCCTAAAGCATGAGGTCGTTAATCTTTTGATGTCGGGTGAAATGCTTTATCATGAGGATCCGAAGTTTTTTCAAGCTGGAAGGTGACCTGTAATAAGATACAATACAATACATTATCTTCATAATATTTTCATGATCTAGCTGAGGTAGGCATTCCCATGCTCAAATTTATAAATTCATTTTCATGTACATAAGACAAACAATCATCTGGGTGCAAACTGATGATTCTGGTAGAGCCATCATCCCTTGGATTGGATGATTCTTTGTGCAGTAATGATGTACATTTGATGTCTTTATTTTCCTGAATATATATCGCAGCCCGGATGGATGAAACTAGATCTGGGTCTTCAATCTCGTTCGATCTTCACTCAAAGTACAAGTTGATCCATGTGGGAGATGTTCTGGAGTCGAACATGGAAAGACATCGCCTGATTACCAGCCAATGACGTAAGTTGTTAACAGGGGCAAGAGGAATCACCGATAATGATGATGACCCTCAAGGTACTATAGTACAATTCACGTGGTGTGAATAAGGGACTTGGCGTCGAACACCACACAAAATCTTTCAGTCGAAGGCCATTGATGTAAACCTGTCGCCAGAAGTGAGAAACTTGCCATTGAGGCATGCAAGCTTCAAAGTACTGAAAGGGGTGTTCCTAGATCGACTTCTTGGATAATGAGCTGATGTCGACAAGAAGCGATCCATCATAGGAGGGCCTTAGTGAATCCCACATCAATGACACGGAACAGAGCAAATGATTTTAATGGAGGTGAAAACGATCTGATGACATAAGGTTCAGGGTGGTGGTCATGAAAGAATGGAGCGTAAATGTATTGCAGTGGATGAGACACAGGTGAATTCTCTGAGCGACTTCTCTTGAACATATCGACGACACTGACATGATGGATTGGTAGCATTAAACCCAAATATGGATGGTGTGATGGACCAAAGGTGATGTGGCCAGTGAATAGAACAACCCAACCCGACTCGGATGCAGAGTGAAAGTGTCATGTTCAAGAGCGACTTGCTACCAATAAAGTTTCTTCAAGTTTTCTTCCCAATTTTTCCCCAGTCATTGCTGACCAGTACCTCTTTATTTTTGTCAAGCTTGAGGAGGATAACATATGCTTGTTCTATAATTTTCCCTTCGGGCAAACCCATCTCTATGTTTTAACGAGCCTAGCGATAGTGAAACTCGTTCTTGTCTGTATGGACAAGTTTGTCGCTATTCGGTTTTAACGAGTTTAACGGCAAAGATAAATCGGTCCTTTTAATTTTAGAGAGTCTGAACAGGGACATAAAGAAAACTCCAGTAATCCTTTTTCGTCATATAATCCCTTGAGTCCGAAAAAGTATAAAACAATACAAAAGGGCTGAATTTTCGGTACTTTTAACGAGTCGAACAAAACAAGCGCTCGATCTTTTTGTGTAATAATCCCTCAAGTCCAAAAAGATTAAAATATAAAGGAGGGATAACACTTATGATCACTTTAACGAGCTGGAGAGGACAATTACTCGGCAATATTTTCATATTTTACGAGTCAGTTGAAAAGAGCTTAAAGGAGACTCGTTTTTTAGGAACGAGTGATAAATTTGGGTAGCAGCTAATTCCAGATACGGTTTGGAATTTTCCAATCACGGCAGTGTCACAAGGAAGGCTAATAGGATCACTCTTCGCAGCTGTTCCTCAAAAAGGGTAAACAATGAAATGGAGGTGAATGACCGGCCAATATAGAGTGGAGGTGATGATGAGAACACGACCAAGGCTTAAAAGGCTGATGATAATGCATTCACGATGGTTGTTTACCAAAAAGTGATTCATTTTTTAATGAGCTTAAACTCTGGGGGAACATTTCTCATTTCTTATGTTTATTTTTTAACGAGCTTGAATTTCGCGTTAAAACTGCTCGATCCAGTCGTATAATAAGGATGTCTCATTTAAAAATGGCATGTTTTCAAAGCTTTTCCCCACATCCTTTCTTTATGCAAGTTAGGAAATGACCAATCCTACAAGTTTAAAGGGTTAGAGGACCTACAAGTTTAAAAAAATAAATGGTCGCTCTTCGCTTGCACGCCAAAAGGTTTTCATGCCCCCAGGTATAGCGAAAAATTTCCAAGTTACCAAAGATTGTTCTATCCATACTTCAGGCAAAACACTTCCTCGGTGATGTCTACCGAAATAAACAAAGGTGAGTGGCGCAACTGGCTCCACTCACATAACTTTGACGAAGGAATCTTATTCCATTCTAATTTCATAAAATAGTCATATCTCCTTTGCAGAAACCTATCTTATACCCAAGGTTTTCCTGTCGAAACAGACCAGGGTGCATGCCCCCTGGGTTTCAGTCATGTCCTCTGAATCACTCGCGCTCATCAGGTGGATGGACTGGGGATTGATGAGACATTCCTTGCGTGAAAAGACCATTCAGGGATGGTATTTGACTATTTGCTATGTGTGAACCGGGGAATGAAAGTTGGTCTATGAGCTTGACCACTCTTCCTTCATGCGGAAAACACATTACTCTAAAGAGTGAGGAGACAATGGCTCCCATGCAATAAATATAGTCGCACCCAAGGAGTAGATTATAATCCAGGGGTCCTTTGACTACCATTACGTTCATGTGAACGGTTTTCCTTCTCAATGTTATCAGCACATTGGGAAGGATCCCTAACGGTCGACTGGTTCCTTTGTCAAAGCCTGTTAGATTTCCCATTTTAGGCAAAAGCGGTGGCGAACCAATTGCTTTCCAAGCAGTTGAGAAAAGGATACTCACAGAAGCCCCTTCATCTATGATGGTACCAACCATGACCATTCTATATATTTGAGCAATGATTCGAAATGGCACATTAGCCGGTAAGTGGGGTCTGCCTAGTAGATTCCAATCGAAGGAAACAACTAGGTTGCTTGGAGGTGGGACTGAATAGACAGCCAATACGACTCTGACGAACTTCGTTCCTGCAGTGAAGGAACGGGTAGACTGCCCCCATGTTCATCAGAGTCTGTGCTTACGAGGAGAATTTGGACGGTTTCATTCTTGTTCTCTCCGGAGACTGTATCATCTGAAGATGGATCCTTTGAAGGCAAGACCGGGTCAATTACTGCCTCGACCTTTTGACTTTTGTCTGGTGTGGATTCAGATGGTTTATCTTCAATGATAGATTCTTTGGCCGACCACAGCGGCGTGTCAGTCGGATTTTCAACTAGTGATGGACTCGGCAAGAGCTTCTTATATCTAGGAGGAAGTCGTAACAGTGAAACCGGACGGCGTCCAAAATTCTTTTAGCCTCGTCTAAGAAGGGACAACGGTGGACGGCGTGATTGCCTTCACACAGTTTACAAGGAAATTTACATTTTCCTTTTTGTCCAGGGGCTTCGCTTTCACTAGTCGACGGTGTATTTTCAACATGATCATCAGAGGTTGATGACACCAGATTGTGCAAACGAGGAGACCAGTCCCTTAAGATACGAGGGATGCAAGGACAATCTCGATGATAGTGGTCTCCTTTGAAAATAACACATGGTGATTTAGGCCTGGACGGTGCAGTGTGTCGATTTTCACTAGACGATGCCTGGTCGCCCCTTTTTGCCTTTGGCTCCTTCTTCTTCTTCTCTTTCTTCTTCTTCTCCTTCTTCTTCTCAGTTACTTGATTTTTGGCTTTACCATCTTTATCAAGCGAAGAGGAAGGAGGAGAGGGAGAACTGGACGAAGTAGAAGGTTGGGGGGTAACTTTGGTATCGTTTAGTTGCTGACTTGATTGTTCAGGAATCATGGTGTTCTGAACGACAGAGGTCGAGAAGAGCCATACGGGCAAGCCGATTTTCAATCCTGGAAGCGACAATGTGGCCATATGGGGTGCACCAACATCTCCCCATGAGGAGAAAGGACTAGGATTTCCTCCAAGGGGAAATCCTTGGTTGGTGGACTCCATTTTTCTCAACCTAAGACCAACGTAGGAAAGGTGATGTTTATTCCAATTAAAATAAATTTTAGACGCTTTGACACAACTTTATTTTTCAATTTTTAAGTGTCGAGAAAAAACAAAAGATGACTCTAGTTGCCTTCGATTTTTAATGAGATTGAAGTGAAAGTGCTCAGATGGACCTCTTCCTTTAAGGAGTCTGAAAAGGGACGAAAGACACTTCTCTGGAAATCTAGACAGAGGGATTACCAAACCAATCGCAAAATTGTAGAATACTTTTTACAGTATAGCAATCAATCTTCCCGAATCCTGTGTTCAGTGCATTGCGATCGATAGGGCGGAAAACATAGCGTCCTATGGATAAAGGATAAAGCCTATTGTGGTCTCCCAATATATACTCGACGGTACGTGGGAGCACAAGTCCGTACTGGCACTTATCCTCTCAAAGTGGAGGAATCGCCCAACTAGCAATGAAAACAACAGTTACCAGGCTTTACGATGTCGTAATACGTCTCTAGCCTAGACTTCTAAATGTTGTGCGTTAGGTTCCAAAGCATTTTTAGATTCATTAAATTTATTTTACAATTGATCTTGCTTAAGAAATTTTCCTTTCAGGTTCACCACGTGATGTAGATATACAATTCCTAAAATGCAATCTAAGACGATAAACAATCGTTTAATCTTCTTTTTGCAATGAAAATCCTAGCTACTAAGGAAAGAGAGATGATATTCTTTCAACATAGAGCAGAAAGCACACACTATATGCATTGTCCTAAATCAAACCAACAAATAGTCTAAATGCAAATGCACATGCATGTATTTGTTTTCAGCCTTCTTAATGTGTGAATGATAAAAAGAAAGCTAAGCGCAAATATGAATTATTTTCAAAGCGACTTTACTAACAAGTTTCTTTTCAAAGGAAAAATGAAGACAATGACGACACTCTACGATTTGGAATTGAAAACTTGCTTTCGACACTTGAAAAACTACTAATTCAAATCAAATACAAGAGTAACAGTGTAATCAACTATCAAGAACAATCGGATTCTCTTCTATGACTGAAAACGACACTTGCGACACTTCCAAATCAAGAAACGACAGTTCAATTACGCTACTTCTTTGTAAAAGAGAACTGAAAATGGCTCACAATACATAAAAAAAATTACAATTCTTTGCAAAATGGAGGTAGAATAATGGTAAGGAAGGGGGTTCCAACAGAGGTATACTGGCTACAGATAGCAAAACTCCTGAATAGAGCTGAAAAGAGTGAACACAGAAACCAAAATCTAAGAGCAGAAGAGGTCTTGTCTTATCAGCGGACCTGTAACACAGGCAAAACTGAGATGCAACGCACCTACTACACACGGAAAGTGCGATGCATCCATATTCCAAAGAAGAGATAGTGCGATGGTCCAGGGACGAGACTTCAACTGGGTTCCGGGTCACACTTTGCAGCTCAGTTCAGGGATTTAGGCTGAGCAAGTGGTAACCAGTAAATAAATCATAGGGGTAGATCTAAGGAGGTTACTAGAGCCACCACAAGGGCAATTAGAGAGCTTGTAAATTGATTGTTCAATTCATAAACAAAACCCGAAGATAGACTGAAGCAGCATTAATCTACTTTGCACTTGCATAGCAAATGCAGTTCGAAGGCTAGCTGGCTTGACTTCAGGCTCCGTCTGTAAGTTTATAAAGCAAACAAATATAGACAAACAAACAATCTATTTGCTCCCCAGTGGAGTCGCCATTTTTTTATCGGGAAATCTAGTGTCTATGCAGAGCTGCTAGTCCCATTAAGGCTAGTAGCTACCTTAGAAACAAACAAATTAAAACCACTTTCGTTTTCCTTTATGAGAAGTAAATAAGAGGGGAAATAAGGAGACCAACCTCTGTCTTGCACTTGGTTCTTTGCTTGATTCCTCTCCCTTCTAATAGACCTTTTCCACTTGCTTCCTCGTTTACCCAGCTTCAAAGAGTACCTGTAGAATCAAAACAGCATAACACTATCCAAGAACAAAGATCTACTATCATAAACAATATAGGACCAGATATATATTGACCACACAAATGCATATATCATCAATCATACAAGAATGTGAAGGAAAACTTGAATAGCTTTATTAATAATCAAGAATAGCAAAGAGGATTACAACCAATTGCTCTGACCCAGTGTCATCCTCTCAGCAAGAAAGCCCTTCTTCACCTCATGAAAAGCTTAGATCACCCAACACTATGATGTTACACCAAGAAACTAGCAGCACTTCCTTACAAGATACAAAATTACAGCCTCTGGATCTCTGGGATGGGGGATCCATATATAGATGTTTGCAAGGGGGGTGAGTCAGCTTTTAAGATTTGATTAGTGTCCTCTCTCTGATAGTTCTTGATTCCACTTGGAGATTGATGATCTCTTACTCATCCCTGGGCGAATGCAGAGAGGCAAGTGTCACAGGAGAAGTTTCTGGAAGATTCCATGATCCTCTACCTCGCAGATTGACCCTGCCATTTGTCCACTCTCACCCATCGCACCCCATAGAAGGGATTTTCAGTATGCATCGCACCTCTCCTGTGCATTTAGGTGGGATGCAGCGCACTTTGACCATGGAGCAGGTGAGATGGTCCAGTTTTTCCTAGTTCTGAGTAGTTTTTCATGGAGAACTTATGGGAGATGATGTAATCAGCTCACCTTTTTCTTTTAGGGGTTGGAACAACACTTTTAGGGACTTAAGAGCCCTTGGTTTATGGACATTTATGATTGGGGTTGCAGTGCCCAAAAAATGTCTATAACACACATGCTCCATTCATCGCATTGCCTTTAAAAAAAATTCAATCCAGAGATTCATCGATGAACAACAATGTTAATACGAAGGCATTTAATATAACTTCACGGTGCATGCATTCCGCAGACAGAGACAACATTAACCATCCCACTTCTGAGACCATCAACAATAGTTTGACGCACAGTTGACGCACATAATTCATGCTCCATTATTCAAGAGGGACAAAAGACAAAGAAAGGACTCGTAGACCGCAACTCCCTAGCAAAGCCCGCATCCATGGCAGAAACGGTCACTAGGGTCCGTAAGAGCTGGACATACTTCCACGTGAAAGTGAGGTGGGAGTCCCTAGTTCTGTTCGATAGAACCTACAGCGAGCAAGAAATGCTGGGGATCCGCACAGACAGGACAGAATAATCAAGTGAATGCAATTCATGAAATGGAGGTGCAGGTGCAATAATGCCCTTTTTTTTTTAAATGTTTATGAACAGTCAGAGAACTGAACAGTCAGACAGGACAGAAGCGTTGAGGACAAAGGCGTTGAGGCAATGAAACACAACGCAGAGGACAGAGGTCAGTCAGAACAGTGCTCAGGTCAGAACGACAGAGGATAGCGCTCAGTGGATAGTGCTCAGACCAATGTACATCCCACAGTAGCAAAAATGAAGGGATTTACAACTATTTTAAGAGCTTGGCTCTGATACCATGTCAGGCCAGGCAATAACTCCAATAAGCAGTAAAATTGATTCATGTTATTCCATCAGGTATGTTATTGTTATATACAAAAGGGTGTGATTGTTCAGTTCATCTCCTGATGACTGTTCACATTCCTAATTTAATTATTTACATGAATTCACCCAATCGTGAAGATTAGGTGTCAACAAAATGGGTGAGCAAATACAGCTTAGACTTTTGGTCAGATGAGATGGAGGTTAGACTTTCGGTCATATGAGATGGTGTCGGCTTACGACGGAGAGCAGAGAGTGAGCATCATTGCAAGGAATGGATGGAGCAGAACGATAACGCTGGAATTGAATTTGGAAACAAAAGAGTGGAAGATGTTATTAGCTAGGATTGCAGAAAACAAGAATTCTTCATCTATAACAACATGCAGTGCAACTTATAGGAGAGATAAAGGTGTGAAGGCTTTTCACATGAAATTAAAGTTTTGCACGGCCATATAGAAGCATGCACAGCACTGAGTCTCAGCACACTAGAACAAAATCCAATGCATGTTTGTGCTGACATTATAATACTCATGATATGTAAACGAGTAAAGTTTACTTTGGGAAAAAAGAATATGTTGTCGATTGTCATGTCTCAGTAGGGATTTATTAAAATATAATTTCGGTACCAGAGATCTGTTTTCATACATTTCTCAATTATATTTCAATTCAGCCACATTGACTATGTTTATGCTTTAAGGGTTTAAATTTGGGATTCCTACTTCTTTTTTTTTAAGATTTTTTTTTCTTTTTTTTTAATCCTTTCCACTCTTAAGGATGAATTCTATCTTTTTTCAATTTTTTATTCAATTTTATAATTTTTCATTTTTATTAGATGTGTAAATGTAATATAAAAGAGTTTGTCAATATTTTTAAATATTTCGTCAAGAAAAGATATATATCTATATATATATATATATATATATATATATATATATATATATTTGAATTAAAATATATAAATATAAAATGTAAATGAATGTCAAATGATTTCATTTTAATTTATAAATTAACCGAGAATTTTTGAAAACTTTTCTGATTTAATTTGTCTAAAAACCCGCAGGAATTCATTGAAATCACAAGCTTGATGGGGAAAATCTACACAATTGAAGTGCCCTAAATACAAAAATAAAGATTTCACCTCAACTCAAATTTTCCACAGAAAATCCACCCGAAACTTCAAAAACCCCATTAAAGACAACTCCAAATTTAACCAACAAAAATTAATAAATTAAATAAATGTAGAGTACAAAACTATGTGTAAAAACTAATATATTAAATAAATATAAAACACAAAACTACTAGCTATAACCAAATCATGAGAAATAACACTTTTCTCAAAAGCTAATTTAACACAATCAAATCAAATGCAAAATAAATGGTTTAATAAGTTATAGACTCAAGTGATATTTATATATAATATGTATTTTAAAAGAAATTTAATAATTTAATAATATTTTTAAATCAATTGATATTAATAAAAAATAACTAATATTGATGATGATGATGATGATAATGGTTAACGTTCACTGAGACCAGACTTTGGTCTGTCGGACCTAAAGGAACGAATTATTTAGTTTGATTTAAGATTTTATTCCTATGCTCAAAATGCTTGGAGAGAAGCCTCTCGAGCTCACTATAATTTTGACATTGTAAAAGGCTAGGAACGTCAGTATTGCAACAAAGATTATGAAATTGAGATCTAATGTGGTTGTACGCGGGGTACTCTAAGAGGAAGTAATTTTCATCATCGATGTTCATATTCTCACAGAGATGGTAGATCCTTTCCATCCATGGTGTTTTAGGAACTTCCCAATGACCCGTTTCACTATGGAGCTCATGGGAGCTCATTCTAATCTTGGATATATTAATTTTCTTCTTTGAGCTAGTTAAAACGGAGATACTTTTGATCTTCCAGGGTGGGGTTGATGACCTCTTTATAATATCTTAATTTTCTTTTAGCTGCTAAATCTTTCTCACACCACATTTTATCTTTGAACTTAGAAGTAATAATATTTTTAATGTTATTAATGTTTTGTAATGCAACATTCTCATCAATCTCCCAATGGTTTAACCAGGCCCTGGTGTCTTTATACCAACCTCGTTTGAGCCTTAGGTGGTTTTGGCTGGAATTTGAAGCTAGCTTAGGAAGTCTATGGTCTCCTATGTTATTGAGTTTGTGCTTGTACAACAAAAACCTAGTCATAGCTAGGCTCTCGATAAGGGAAAGACCCACTTTTATAAGGAGAATAGGATAAGGTACATTACTTTTAATTTTGAGGTTATACATCATAAAACGCTTCTGGATTTTCTCAATCTTTCTCCAAGATTCTCTAGAAATGCTGCAACCTTCCATAAGATAACATGAGTGACTAAATGTTCAAAGAGGAACTTCTTTCTATCCCACATTACGAGGTTTTCCGTTTTACAATTATTTTCAAGACCAAAATAAGCTTTCCAACCCCCATTAATCATTTTATCAATGTTATAGTTCCATTTGAGCTTGTGATGAATATCAATTCCTAGGTACTCGTAAGAAGACACTTCCTCCAAGTTACTATTTTCATACATAAAATTAGAGTAAGTGTCCTTCTTGGATTTGATAATCATAACTTTTGTTTTGTAAGTGTTAACAGTCATACCCATGGTAGAGCAGAAATCCTTAAGAAGTCTAAGTTTCTTATCAAGATCAGATGGGCACCTTGCGAGAAGAACAGTATCGTCAGCATCGAGAAGAAGGATGATGACTATCCCAACTAAGATCGTCCCAGTATAGCTTGCTTCCTCTAAACAACCTTCTAGCTTGTCGATGTAAATGCCAAATAGGGTAGGGGTGAGGGGGCAACCTTGTTTAACTCCTATATTACACTTGATATCTTTCGACCATCCCTCATTGCTCTTTAACTTAGCAATTACATTCTCGTATAACCTTATAGCGGCAGCTCTCAACTCGAAAGGAACCTTTAGCGCTTCTAATCTATTCCATAGGTTGCTTCTAGGAACCGTATCAAAATCCTTTCTAAAGTCCATAAAGCAACAAAAGATATTGGATTTATCATTGTGACATTTCTCCATAATGATCCTAAGCATAACGAGGTGGTCCATTGTTGAGTGCTACCTTCTAAAACCCACTTGGCCTTTAGCTCGCGTACCTTCACTTTCAAGTCATATGCTCAACTTCTTTTCCAAAATAATACCATATAACTTGGCTAAGAGAGGGTTGATCATAATTGTCCGACAATAATAGGGGTTATTTGTATCCCCACTTTTAAAAATAGGGATAATGAAGCTCTAAGTCCATGGTTTACGGAACCCTTGCTTGACCTCTTGATTGAAAAGCTTGTGGATGTGGGGGATGAGGACAAGACCTCCAATTTTTAATATTTCCGCCTGGTAACCTTAAATATCCTTAGCTTTCCCATTTGTCAGGCACTTAACCCCAAAATCAATGTTTTCTAATGAGAAAACTTCTTTCGTTGTGAGAATGGTTTCAAAGTTATCCGTGACATTTGGAGATTCATAAATCTTTTTAAGATAGAAATTCCAGTCGTGTAAAGCAATTTTATTATTATCTTTAGTTTTCCTAGTTAGAATTTGCCTCCAGAATTTCTTAGGAGCTAGCTTAGAGAGGTGTAAGAGATTCTCTTGTATTTTACGAATATACTGCCTTTTTTCCTTTTAATTAGGGCTTTGTATATTTGTATCTTGCCAATTTTAAGAGATTCATCAACAACTTCCTTAATTTCTCTCCTCGCACTTTTACAATCTTTGTCATACCATGGGTTAGTTTTTCTATTTCTTTTATTACTTGAAGCTTCAATTGAGAACTTGTTAATAAAATATGAGAGGGTTGTAGTAAAATTATGATAGAGGTCTTCTATGTTGTCTATACTAGATAAAGGAAGCAAATTAGTTTTTAATTCATTTAGAAAGAGATCATTCTTATTTCCATCAAAGATTAATTTCTTTTGGCTATAAGGATTATCTTCTATGGGATCTCTATGCATGACAAAATTGAGAGTTATAAGTAAAGGCCTATGATCAGTGGTCCTTTAAGAGGTCAAAATTTATTATTTCGTTGTATAAAGGGAGATCGGAAATAACAATCTACCACACTAATCATCAAAATTTAATATAGTAATAAATTTATTATAAAAGTTATGTGCATGGTACATTAAAACAATTAATATAAATATATATATTAATGATTTAATTTTACTATATTTATTATACAAATTATAGATATTATAGTTTGAGTGGGTCTAACGGTTAAGAGCATATGTTTCATGTGTTCAAACTAGACAGGTAGAGTATGTATGCCTTCGTATTAGTAGTCAAATGGCTTAGTTGTGACCTTAAAAATGGATAATAATAATAATAGTATATTAATGAAAATGTCCATTAAACACTTTAACAATAATTATAAAAAATTATATATATAGATATTTATAAGTGAAATTGAAAAATCATAAATAAATAAATCAAGAATTAAACATTATAATTTATAAATGGATTAATAATTAAAGGTTATGAAATTTTTTAATCAAAATTGTGAATTAAGTTGAGGTATTCTTATCAATAGATGAAATGGTTCTACTAAAAAAAAAAATTATTTTTGGTCAATTTTATCCAAAATCTAGTACAAATATTTATAAATCATATGTTTAATTTGTATAGATCAAATGGCTCATGGGTTATTAAGGGTGCAAATTTCATTTATGCATTCAAAAGTGTATTTTAAGAAATCACAAGCTTGCTAAATATTGTATTGCAAGATTCCGACCAAATAGCCCAGATTGAATAAATATTGTATTGCAAGATTCGGACCAAATAGCCCACGTTGAATTAAGTTTAAGATAATAATTATTTTTTATTAACCATTAAAAATAATAAATAAATATACATTATAATTTTTTTTCCAAATTTTCAATATAAATTATTGTTAATATATTATAGCTTATATTAATTTATAAAAATAATATTTAGCAAACAATCCACTAATACTTAAGTGTATTTGAGACATGAAATAAAAACCACAAAATTATATTATTTTTAAAACGAGTAACTCTGGATCTACCTAGCCTGAGAGATCAAATTTCTTAAGATACAAACTTCTTTTAAAGTAAAAAGATATTTGATCTCATTAGACACTTGATAGATCCGTGAGAAATCATATCTCTTAATATACAAATTTCTCTAAACTACTCTATTTTAATTACACAATTTAAAACTTATACATAAATCTATTTCATAATATATTTTAATTACACTTTTTAAAACTTATATATAAAAAGATATCACAATTATGAAGGTTCTTGTTATATTTTAATTACATTTTTTAAGACTTGTGTATAAAAAAAATCAAGTTATGAAGATTCTTCAAACAAAATAAGTATAATAAAAATTACAATTTCAAAAAATTATAAAATATATGGGAATACCCATGGAAGTTTACTCTTAAAAAGTGTATTTTTAGTTTTTCAAATAGGACAAAGTGTTTTTTTTTTTTTTTTTTTAATACAAAGCTGTAGAAAATTTTATTGAAATATTAATTACAATTGAAAATATATTTTTCCAAAAATAAAAATGATTAGGTTATGTTTTATGTGATTTGTACTCATATTATGTTTTTTTGAAAATAATATTTTTAACATTAAAACATATTAGCCTTACATTCACATAAAACATTCAATAAGTCAAAAATAATAAATTATTAAATCTTGACTAATTTCTACTTGTCTTTGATTCTAGAATGAATTTGTTTTTTAAATTTGGGAGATTGTTGAGATCTAGTTAGTTGAGAGATTCTCTCCAACTAGTTAGGCTCCTAGATTGGTGTATAGTTGAGATATTCACTCAACCAAAGTAATTGTGTGTCCAAGATAGACGAACTATCTTGAAACATACCCTTGATATATTTATATTGTCTCATTAACATTATTTGAAAACACAATACAATTAAGGCTTAATGCCTTTTCCGTCATGTCTCTGTGTCTCTTAAATTAAGTTTTTATTTTTATTAATGTTTTCACTTGGTATCAAATCCTAGGCTAAGAAAATTTGTAATAGTGAAGTTACAACATGGTGTGTGCTGAGTAAGGATTGTGAAAGAAAAATGTGAATATGTGGTGTGCATGTTGCATATGAATGTGTGTTGTTGGGTGAATGAAATATATGTGGAAGAGAGTGAAGAAACTTGTGTGGATGATTATGTTGTGTCTCGAGAAGACTGTGGACAAAGTCATTGTCAGGATGCACAGATTAGCGTGAATATTCAACGTGAATCATCATGTGAGAGGTGAAGCATAATGTGTGGTGCATTGTGAAAGACCAGCATGTGAGCATAGATATCCAACGTGTGCATAATGTAGGTTGTGGAGCATGAAACTAGCTATTATAGTTTTATCTAGAATGTGCATAATCATGCCATTATGCTATTGATCACATTATGTTGTAGTTGATGTTTCATATTATAGTCTTAGAACCCCATTTTCATGAAATTGCAGTGTTAATTTGATATATTTTTTTCTATCTCACTATGCGTGATTCGAAGAAGCGACCATCGTGGGTTTATCGCAAGACTGGAAAACGAATACTATAGATGTTGTGCCATAATTTAGTCATGTACAATGGTTGAATTTTTGCAATGTAATGTTCGTGTAAAGGGGTGCATCAATGAATTACTTGAATGCCAGACATAATGAGCTATACTCTATCTATATTCTAGTTGGAAAGCCTCATTCTTACACTTTTTCTATCAAAGATTTAATAATTTTGTCGTTATTCATCATATGTGGATGTCGTCCCCGTCAAGAAAAAATTGATTGTTTAAGTTGTCAAAACTGACAAAGGATGCACGGGTGAAAGGCTAATGGTCGTAGAGGTTTCACATGATTTAAATGTGGTGGGACAGTGATTCATTGTACTATCACACCCCACTATTTGCATAATATAACACTTCAGTTCAAAAGTATTGGCCGATGAGAGGATATTTGTGGGAGGCCCCATTTTGGTTACGATTTGTCTAGAGTCTTGTTTCCATTAGAGCTTTGTTTGGAAGCATTCAACCCTTATTATCTCAACATATCTTATAATATATTGTAATGGGCATTTCTCAACATTGATTTTGATTTCTATGACTCCACCTCCTTCTCGTGTTCGCATATTGATCTTGATCTTTATAATGTCTTTGTTTTTGTGTTGACACCCTACATACAGATCTCTGCCTCTACCGTGATCAACATGTGTCACTTTGAGAAATAAATAGCCTATTTTCTACATGTTATTTATATGTCAAATGTACCTTCCTATCACGAGGAATACCTCACTGTGGCTCTAGTGTATTAATTGTATTGAATTTCAAGGATTGGGATTCACTGTCTCCTTGGGCTGTGATGAGCACTAGTATTGTAGCGAGGATGTTGCAACTCCTGGGGCTACCGACATTACTTCATCAACCTAGAGTTCATACAAACTTGGAGGTGACAGTGTTGTATACACAAATAGATGTAATTGGTCTACTCTTTGTCACTGTTGAGTTGGGCCAATAGACCACTAGGGTTTCTCAAACTAGCCTTCTATTAACTAGAAGAAGTCTGATTACCAACTGGAGATGGGAAATTTACCCTAATTGTGAGAAAAGAAATGTTTCCTATTGCAAGAATGAAAGACTAAAAAAATGCTTGCAAAATAACATGAAACCCTCTATCTACTTGCTAACATACCTTGCTTGAAAAAGAACCCCACTTTAACACATGTGAGGTTTTAACTAATATAAGCATGAAATGTGATTTAGAGAGTAATAACTATTGTGTGCATGAATAAATACAAAGAACTCCTTTTTTTTTATCTTTTTTCTTGAAAAATGTAAATTCTAATCTTTCTTGGTTCTTTGGCAGGAGGGACAAGTGTGGAGGAAGAGGAGTACAATGGTTTTGATGACTTGGGGGTAAATCAAGGGCCTAATCCTGGCTTCAATGATGATTTTTCTCAATTCGGGCTCAAAACAGTTTGCTACAGGTTTTCCTCAAGGATGTACTAGTTCTCTTGCAGGATCCCCTGTTTTACTACAGGAACATGCTGAAAGCTTAGGGAGTGGTCTAGAAGGGTGAATGAAGCTTGGAAAAGGTGGATAAGGAGGGAATAAGGCATGGAAGTGGTAGACACTACTCAAAACTCAAGCCAAAGCTTTAAGACAGTTGGAGTTTTCGAATAGAAATGGCAAGTTTTCCTCATAAAACAAGAATTTGAATTGGGACCTTAGTGACTTTTGGAAATCATGGGTGGATATGGTTTCGATGAGGCTGATGAGATGAGGTCTCCCTGCAATGTAGAAACTCCTGCAACAACACACATCACTGTTGGAATCTATACATACATTAATCTAAAAACAAGAAGGGTTTATTCAAATAGAAGAAAACAGAGTTGTCACCATTTATTTTCTAAGTTCATGAATGGAAGTGCTTGAAACCAATACAAAAACAATATGAAATTAGTGCAAAACCTAAGATATCATAAATTCCAATTGCAGCTTATCCTATGAAACTGAAAGATAATGACCTAATTAGCAGGAAACCCTAGATTATGCAAAAAGCAAGAATTTTGTCTTTTTGGGCTGTATGGGAAGTGTTCCTCAAGCCATGATACCTGAAAGGGAGAAATGAGGTGAAAACCACTTGCTGTCAGACTTTTTGGAATATCTTCTTATCACTATGATGCTATTGTTAGAACTATCCACAAATGGAAGCAAACTAATTAACCCTACCAATATTTGCAAATTAACAACACCAAAATCAATTTAACAACTAACTATGAGTATAACCTAAGCATACATATACAACAAGAGGAACCTCTGTTGCTAGGGTTGGGCCCTAACCCAAGAGATTCAACCCTCTGAGTCAACTTAGTGCTGGATCAAGGGAATGCTGCTCATTTTCATTAAAATATCATAAATACACAAGAGTGCTTGGTTAAAATGCTTCAAATCGAAAATGTTGCTTAGCTATCTTACACAAAAAATATAAATCCTAATGAGGCTCTAGGCCTCTTGATTTATAAAACTGAAGTTACCAACAACTTAATTAAATTTAGGGAGGCTTGGCTCCCAATCTCGAGATCAACTGGTCTTCAACTGTCACTGGCTTGGTTGCCAATGAACATCATGACTCGGCTGCCTGCAACTCTAAGATGATGAGATGTGATTGAGGAATCTTCGAGTGAGTGAGGAGTTAAGGAGCGAGATCATGTCTCCTAGAATCCCTCTTGCTTGTCTTCATTCGAGTTCCTGCACTTTAATTAGCCAAAATTTGCTCCAAAACCTGCAATCAATGCATATTATACCACTAGACATGACATCTCATCTTTACTCTCGTGATTAAGAAAAATATAATAAAGAATTATGAAAAAAGTTGATTTTAGTAAGCTGGAGGTGCATTAAGGTCCATGTAATTTACCCATTGATGAGCCTCATCATCACCCGCCTACTGAAAATGTTTCTCATCCTCTGATAAAATCAATCTATTTCCATGCCTTTCATTGTTTTGGTGGCCTCCCTGGCATTCCAGGCTTCTGTTGTAGTCTCTTCCTCTTGTGGATAAAAACCTGCATTCCTCTCAATCTCCTCCCACTGCTTTCTTTCTTCTTCTTCCTTTCTCCCCTCTAACATACCTAAAAGTAATGGTGGGTTGAGTTTCAATCCAATCCAGATGACTTTGAGTCCATGTAATGTTTACTTATACATTGGGACTCTTTCTAGTGCATCCCTCACTCTATCAGGAGAATGATATTCATTGATCTTTAGGTTGTAGGGTAAGGTGTTCCATCTCCTTTGGTAGGCTTGTTGGCTCTCATCTCCTAGCAATCTTAGAATGTCTTCAAAATGAGTGACTGATTGTTCTTGTAAAGCAAATTATCGTGGTGCAAGCTCGGGATAATTTGCAATGGGGTTGTGAGTGTTGATGACAGCCATTGAGTTGGGTTGTTCTGCTCTGATGAAAAGGGGTTTTTCTTCTTCTCTTGCCAATACCCTTTTCATTTTTGTAGTCTTGTCTTCCTCATGACTCATCCAAGATGCCAAGGCCATTAGTTGTAAGTCTGATCTATTATTAAATGTTAGTTTTGATGTGCTAATTTCAATTACAGATTTATAAACAAATGCGTGTTCATTGCTTCCTATACATAGGTTTCCTTAGGTTGTTTGGTGATTGAAAATAGGTAAATTACATCAAGTTTTATCTAACATTCATGAGAAAATTAGCTTAAAAGACAAGTGTTGAACAGTAGCAATAAAAAGTACAACAAACCATCAATTGAACACTTTTACAGAGTGTTTTGATGAAGGAGTTCACCCCTCTGGGGCTACATCTCCTTGGTCCAACTTCAATGGCTTGGGCCTCTGTATTAGCTCAATATGGAAAAAATGTTGTTTACAAAGCTCTACTACTCCTAATACCTGCACCGATGTGTTCATAATGTCAAATTAGCTAGGAACACTTTTTCTTGAGCTCAATTTGGTCGAAAAATGCTCCAATTATGGCTCAAACAGTTTTTTCCTACAAATCCTCCTCCAAATCTAGAAGAACTCCTGTTAGGACCGCTAAATCTGTTGGCAAGCCCAAAAATAGTGGAATCCGCCAAAATGTCGTCGTTTTTAACTACGAGTTTAATTAAATTTAATCTCGAGTTAAATATAATCCCAGATTAATTGGAATATTAGCGCACTAGAGCGGTTTTGTGGCTGAATGTTCCACAACTGTTGTTGGTTTAGGTGAAGCTCACATGTTGCATTAACCGTCGCAATCATGGTCTATTAGCATCGTCAGCGGGGTTAATTGACCTCCACCGTAACTATCGAAGTAATGCGTTCACATGGGATTGTACTAACCATCACATTGTAGTTTATGTTGGATCCGCTGAAGGTTTCACTAACGGTTTGTTGTAACGACGGGCGTGTTCACATGGGGAGGGCTGGCCCGCGGGCTAGGCCCGCCCTAATTGCCAACCTTAAATGCAATACAACTCAAATATGTATGGTGAAGTATAGTGGTAAGCAACATGTGGTATCGGAGGTGGTAGAGAACTATGGTCTACAGATAGGAGGTCCTGGGGTCAAACCCTGGAACCTCCATAAAATTTTGTTCCACTATGCCGAGCGCGACCTTTAGGGAGGAACACATGGCAGCCTCCGGGCTTGCCACTTGTCCCCTCCTCATTAGTCCACCATCATCCACTAACAACCTGCCACGTCACCATCCTGAAATTCAACTAGAACATGAAATTTGGTGAGCTCCGATTGGGTGTTGACCATACATTAACCCTGCCTAGTCACTCCCCACGTCAGTAGTACGAACTGTTGAATGTCCAGTGACTGGGCATTTTTTTTGCAAAATTTCATATGTTTAGCAAAGCGAACATAATTCAATAACTTCCTCATACGAACTCGGTTTTTAGTGAAACGAGTTGCGTTAGGATTTTTTTTCTGAGCTGGACATGGTCGATCAAGTTTTGAGACATTCTGAGAACTTTTATTTTTGAGCTAAATATTGGGCGCATGATCATTCCTCCCCACTAAAAGCCTTTTGGACCCCATGATCTGAATTGGATCCTTGAAAATTATCAGAGTTTCTATGACTGTTTCAAACTATGTTAGACTCCAAAATCTTGTGAATAACGAGCTATTAGGAAGGACCTCTGGACAATGGCAGTTGTAGCTAGCACGGAACAACGAGGACCCTCGATCAAAGTGCGTTGATCGTTGGCCCATAGAGACCGCGCAGTGGCACAAACTAGCAAATAGGGAGTCCAGATCAGAAAACAGAGGTCATTTCTGATGCGCGATATGGCAAGATAAAAACCTCAGAGAAGGAAAAGCCCCGACACCTGGTCATGTGAAAAACAGGGAAAATCATGGGAAAAGCGCTAAAATCGATAGGCGGGTCCCGCGCTCCAAACCGGGGAAATATCGGAGGCATTTCAGGTGGTAAGTAGGTTTGGCAGAGGACCAAGCGATGCCATTCACTGAATGATGTGTGTCCAACAGATGAGAGAGAAAACCACTCTCATCGCAGGGTAACGGTCGAGCAACTCACTCGTGCGATAAAAGCGATGACTGTAGGATCTGGAGGCCCCAGATCAACGGGGGAGGTTTGCACCAGATGGAGGACTAGATTTGATGGAAGAATAGGTTTAGGCATATGAAATTTGGGGTCCGACATGACCGATGAGCTGGCGGAAGAATCATTTCGTGGAATAACCGAAATAACGACTGTTCGAGGAAAAGCTGGTGCCCAGTTCATAAGGAGACAAGTGGCCACCTCTCTGTGAAACGTTACACAGTGGCGATGACACAGAAGCAGGGATTTCCAACAGACAAAGGCATGCGATCTAAAGAGACGGAAGAGGAAGCAAACAGTCAAGGGATGCATTGGCTTTAAGCCACAAACAGATAGAGAACAGAGAAGGAGACAAAATAGAGAGTGAAGCAAGAAGTAGAGAATAGAGAAGTCGAGCTGACCGGCAGAGCTAAGGCAGCATCGACTAGACAGAATCGAGAAGGCTTGAGAGGTTCAAGTAATCCCTGTGAGGACATCTGTCGGGAACTGAGTACCAAATTGGACTCATCCCATTAAGACCAGTTGAGGTCGAGACTTGGTAAGGGGGAGTCTGTGTACTCTAGTGGCTTGGGGATCCAATTACCACCCTACTAAGCGTCATCTGTTACAGGAGACTCAAATTGAGCTCCTCATTGTAAAGACTCTGCTTAAATACATAATAAAGAAAAAAGCCACCACTGAAAGCTGGACTAGGAGACGTAGCCCAAGAGGATTGGGTGAACTCCTTATTAAATTGTTGTGTTTTTGCATTTGCTTGCTGTGCTTCTCTTACTATTTTCCAATGTCTGTGTATTTCACAGTCTTATCAATCCGTTGCTTAAAATAACACAGGAACACCAGCACATGAGTCTATAATACCTACATTAATTAACTGAGATCATACATAAGCGATTTTCAGATCAAGTGGTATCAAAGCCAAGGGGTTGTTAAGGTTAGACAAGCTTGTGCTGGATTTAGATATTGAATGCTAACCAGATCAAAGCTCAAATTAGGAGAAGGAGAGTTGGTCAAAACTAATCCTGAAATTAGAAGAGTCTATCCTCAGAAGACAATGATGGAGGAAGGTTATTTTGGGCCAGACCCTCAATTTATAAATAGTTTCCTGGCCATAAGGTCCATGGAAGAGGAAATGTATAAGGACTTTAGAAAACATAAAGATGAAGATTCATTAGGCTCTAACAAGATAAAGGAGAAGAAGAGTCTCTCCTACATGACCACTCAAAAGGCAAGGGGAAAGAAGAAAGATTTCTCACACTTCCTAATAGCCATGAACATAAAAAGAAGACATCTTTGATTAAACTAGATGTTAAATTTGATTGACCAATATATGATGGAGAGTTGAATGTAGAAAAGTTGGACAATTGGATCAGACAAATTGATGTTTATTGCAGAGTGCAGAGTATCGATTCAGATAAGAGCAAGATTCAGCAGCCTATGCCTTGGAGGCACTGCCTTGGTTTGGTGGAAGGCAGGACCCAAGCTGACATGAAGAGACATGGTAAGACTCTTTCTATCTGGAGCAAATTTGTTTCTGCAATCAAAAAGCAGTTCTATCCATTGGCCAACATGCAGCAAGCCATGATGAGCTGGAAAACTCTTCGGCAATTGAAAGGGAAAAGTGTACAAGGTTACACCCAAGAATTTAGGAAGAGAGCTTTGATTCTAGGAATCTCATTAGACTCACCTGAGACTCTATTGAAGTACATCAGTGATCTACATAGCTACATGAGGCACACTATCCTCATGTTTAATCCCACTAGTATAGATGAGGTATCTATTCAGGCTACGCATCTAGAAGCTAGAGGAAAGAATGGAAACCCAGAAGTTGGGGGATCATCCCAACCCACTACAAGCAAGAATAAGGAGAAAAGAAAATAGAAATGGAAAGCAAGGAAGGCCAATACTGCACAGAAAAGCAAGTCTTCATGCACTCACTGTAAGAAGGATGGGCATGATGATGAGCATTATTGGATTCGGCATCCGGAACTGAGACCTAAGAAGTTCGAGGGTAAGAAGAAGAAGACTATTGTAGCTATTCAGAAAGATTTGGGGTCGGACTCAGGAGATGAAACAACCATTGCAGCCACAGGTATAAAAGGTAAGAATTCTGAAGCATCTACTAGTAATTCTGCACAATCTACTATTGATGAAGAAAATGAGAGAAAAATACATGAGCTTTTCCATATTCGAGTTATTTCCAAACATCAAAAGATTGATACTTTGTTTGATAGTGGCTCACAAGTAAATTTAATTTCTGAAGCAATTGTAAAGAAGTTGGGATTACTGACTACACCTCACAAGAAACCATACCCATTAGGATGGTTAAATGATAAAGCACAACTACAAGTGACTAGACAATGCAAACTCAAGTTTTCTTTTGGGTCAGCATTTGTAGATGAGGTTGAGTTAGACATAATTCCTTTGGATATATGTGGAATTGTTTTAGGAAGTCCTTACTTGTATGACAGAAAAGCTATTTTCTATAGAGTTGAGAACAAGTATCTACTCGTTAAAGATGGAATCGAATACTTTGTAAGAGCTCATAAGCTCAAGAATAATTACACTCATAAACTCAGGGCAGATGAAACGAATGATAAATTCATGCAAACAATTTTTATTGATGGTTGTAAAGGAAAAGAAACCTGATAAAACCAATTTATTTGATGGCTATGATGCTAAATAACAAGCTGATTTAGAAAAAGTTGTTTCAGAATATGATATCTTGTTTCAAGAACATAAAGGTCTACCACCCAAGAAGGAAATAGTGCATGATATTAATTTGTAGCAAGATGCTCCCTTGCCTAACATTGGAATGTACAGGTTGTCTGCCTTAGAGAATGCAGAAATCAAGAAGCAAGTGTAGGAGTTGCTCGAGAAGGGGTTCATCAGACCTAGAACATCACCATGTGGATCTCTAATCGTTTTGGTGAGAAAGAAATATGGCTCGTGGAGAATGTGCATTGATTACCGAGAACTAAATAAGATAACAATCAAAAATCATTATCCCCTTCCTCACATAGATGATCTATTAGATCAATTGAAAGAAGTTGTTTATTTTTCCAAGTTAGACTTGCATAGTGGATATCATCAGGTCAGAGTTGCAGAACAAGATGCATGGAAGACTGCTTTCAAAACAAAGCAGGGATTATATGAGTGGTTGGTTATGCCTTTGGCTTAACTAATGCTCCTGCTACTTTCATGAGAATAATGAATGATGTACTCAGACCTTTTCTTGATGATTTTGTTATTGTATATCTGGATGACATTCTGATATTTAGCAAAACATGGGAAGAACATTTAAAGCATGTTAAGCAGACACTAGATGTTTTGAAAAGAGAAAAAATTTGTGTTAAACTCTCAAAATGTGAATTTGGCAAAACATCTTTGAATTATTTGGGACATATAGTAGGGGGTGGTGAATTTAAGATAGATCCCTCTAAGGTGGAAGTCACTGTAAACTGGCCTAAACCCAAATATGCTACAGAAGTTAGGAGCTTCTTAGGAGTAGCACAATATTGGAGAAAGTTCATTTCTAACTTTTCCTTAATTGCAGCTCCCTTACATGCTTTAACAGGATTGAACAAGGTGTTTTAGTGGGGAGGAAAACAGCAGAAAGCCTTCGACACCTTAAAAGAAAATATTAGTACAGCACCAGTACTAGCACTGCCAAATCTTCAAAGACCCTTTAAGATCCAAACAAATGCTAGCGACCATGCCATGGGAACAGTGTTGATACAACACGGTAAACCCATATGTTATCATTCTGAGACATTTAATTCTATAGTAGTTAACTATCCTACACATGATAAAGAATTGTATGCATTAGTACAGAGTGTGAAAAAGTGGAAACATTAATTAATGGGCAAAGAGACAGTAATACATATTGATCATCAACCACTTCAATATCTACACTCCCAAATTAAGTTGCAGAAATCAAGACACTATAGATGGATGGGTTTTCTATAACAGTTTCATTTAGTCATCAGATATGAAAAGGGCAGACACAATAAAGTTGTAGATATGTTATCTAGACCCATTATAAATGCATCTATTATACTTAAGCATAATTTTGTGTTACATGAGAACTACATTGAACAATATGTTCAAGATATAGACTTTAAAGATTTATATGCAACTTTAAGTCAAGGCAAACGAGTAGAAGAATTGGATTATCATATTAAGGACCGACTCTTATATCATTGTGGGAAGCTATGCATTCCACAAACTGAAAGAGTAAAGATAATTCAAGAAGCACACACTTCTCTAATATCAGGTCACTTTGGGGTAAGTAAAACAGTTGCACAGCTACAAAGGTTTTGTTATTGGCAAAAAATGAACGAGACGGTTTCTAGATATGTAAGAGGGTGTACTATGCGTGCTAAAAGCAAGCCCAGCAATAGAAAACTATGCTTGTACACTCCATTACCAGTTCCTTCTTATTCTTGGGAAAGTGTTTCCATGGACTTTGTTGGAGGACTGCCCAAATCTAGGAAAGGTCATGATTATATGTATGTTGTTGTGGATAGGTTCAGAAAAATGTGTATTTTGATAACTTGTAATAAACAGATTACAGTTGAACAAACTACAAAACTGTTCTTTCAACATGTATGGGTTCATTTTGGATTACCCACTTCCATTATATCTGATCAAGACACCCGATTTGTGGGAAAGTTTTGGTCAATTCTATGGGAACTGATGGACACCAAACTGAAGAAAAACACAACTTTCCATCCACAAACCGATGGCTAGATAGAAGTAGTCAACAGGACAGTGATCTAGTTACTCAGGGGATATTGCAGCAAGCATCCTAAGATTTGGGATGAACATTTGTGTTATGTGCAGCATGCTTACAACCAAGCCAAACATTCTTCCACACAGAGATCTCCTTTTGAGACTTGTTTTGGTTTCACACCAAGGTCTCCCTTGGATTTTGTCTTTGGTAAGGACACAACAGTTGAGGGACATAGTGATGTGGACAGGGCAGCTAGGTTCATCAAACAAATCCAAGAGATCCACCAAGCAGTACAGGAACAGCTGGATAAGAGCCAGGCCAAATACAAGGCAAGGCATGACAAGCATCGGATGGAGCATAGTTTCCAAGATGGGATCAAGTCTGGCTGTATATCAGCAAGGACAAGATGCAAGGTGAAGGTAAAAAGCTAAAGCCTATCAGGTATGGACCTTTCAAGATACTTGAGAAAATTGGTGAGAATGCTTTTCTCCTTGATCTACCAGCTTACATGCACATCTACTCAGTCATAAATGCAGATAGCTTGAGATTGTTTAAACCTTCACTAATTGAGGATCCCGAAGAGCAGAGTCAATTGCCTTCTATTGATGACCTGCTACCTGAATATCTTAATGAATTGAAGGAAGACATAGTTCTGGACAGGAAGGTGAGGACGATGCACAAGGGAGATGTTGAGTACCTCAGAATTAGGCTCAGGGGTTCAAAGCCAAGCAGTGCAAAATGGATAGAGATTGGATAGGTGAGAAAGTTGTATCCTCACTTAGTCGATGCTTGAAAACCAACTTTTGGTGGTCCAAAAGCTTTTTTAGTGGGAAGGCCGTGATCCGAATTGGATCCTTGAAAATTATCAGAGTTTCTATGACTGTTTCAAACTATGTCAGACTCCAAAATCTTGTGAATAACGAGCTATCAGGAAGGACCTCTAGACAGTAGCAGTTGTAGCCAGCACAGAACAATGAGGACCCTCGGTCAAAGCGCGTTGACTGTTGGCTCATGGAGACTGCGCAGTGGTGCAAACTAGTAAATAGGGAGTCCAGATCAGAAAACGGAAGCTGTTTCTGATGCACAAATAGCGCAACAAGATAAAAATCATAGAGAAGGAAAAGCCTCGGCACCTGGTCATGTGAAAAATAGGGAAAACAGTGGGAAAAGCGCTAAAACTGACAAGCAAGTCCCACGCTCCAAAACCGGTGGAATATCGGAGGCATTTCGAGTGGTAAGTGGGTTTGGCAGAGGACCAAGCGATGCCATTCACTGAATGATACGTGTCTGGCGGATGAGAGAGAAAACCGCTCTCATCATAGGGTAACGGTCGAGCAACCCACCCATGCGATAAAAGCGATGACCGTAGGATCTGGAGGCCCCAGATCAACGGTGAAGGTTGCACTCGATGGAGGACTAGATTTGACAGAAGAATAGGCTGAGGAATATGAAATTTGGGGTCCGACGTGACCAATGAGCTAGCGGAAGAATCATTTCGCAGAATAACTGAAATAACGACCTTTTGAGGAAAAGCTGGTGCCCAGTTCGTAAGGAGACAAGTGGCCGCCTCTCTATGAAACGTTACACAGTGGCGATGACACAAAAGCAAGGAATTCCAGCGGACAGAGGTAGGCGAACCGAAGAGACGGAAGAGGAAGCGAACAGTCAAGGGATGGATTGGCTTTAAGCCACAAACAAACAGAGAACAGAGAAGGAGACAGAATAGAGAGTGAAGCAAGAAGCAAAAAATAGAGAAGCAGAGCTAAGGCAACATCAAATAGATAGAACCGAGAAGGCTTGAGATGTTCAAGCAATCCCTGTGAGGATATCTATCGGGAACTAAGTACTAAATTGGACTCATCCCATTAAGACCAGTTGAGGTCGAGACTTGGTAAGGGGGAGTCTGTGTACTCTAATGGCTTGGGGAATCCAAGTACCACCCTATTAAGCGTCATCTGTTACAGGAGACTCAATTTGAGCTTCTCATTGTAAAAACTCTACTTAAAGACACAATAAATAAAAAAAATCCACCACTGAAAGCTAGACTAGGAGACGTAGTCCAGGAGGATTGGGTGAACTCCTTATTAAATTGTTGTGTTTTGGCATTTGCTTGTTGTGCTTCTCAAACTATTTTCCAATCCCTGTGTATTTCGTAATCTTATCGATCCATTTCTTAAAATAACATAGGCACACCAACACATGAGTCTGTAATACCTACATTAATTAACTGAGATCATACATAAGTGATTTTCATATCACCCCAAAAGATACTATCAATTGTTCAGCAAGTGAGGGTACAACTCCCTCAACTTCTCGATCTGCAACCATTTGTCTTTAGAATGTTTTTGACCCTTGAGTCCCACTCTAAGGTATTCAACATCCCCTCTTTTTGAAGTCCTGGTTCTTCTGTCAAGTATGAGATCCTACTAAAGTTCATCAAGATATTCTGGTGAGAAATGATCTATTGATGGTAGCTAAACATGCTCTCCTTGATCATCAATCAAATGAGGCTCAAACAATCTCAAATTCTCAACATTAACAACAAAGTATATTTGCATAGGAGGAAAATCAAGCATAAATGCATTGTTACCAATCTTTTCCATTATTTTAAAAGGACCAAGGACCATAACTGATTGGCTTAAGATTTTTTCCTTCCCCTTGAATTCTCTCCTTGCTAATATATAACCAAACTTTGTCTCCAATTTGAAATTTGTGATCAACCCGGTGTTTGTCATGCCTTGCCTTTTAGTTGCTTTGACTTTTCTCAAGTTGTTCCTTCATTGTATGATGTATCAATTTTATTTCCCCTATTAACTTCCTTGCCTTATCGATGTCACTGTAACCATTGATGGCGACATATTTCTCAAACATGAAGTCCAATGGCGATCTTGGCAAGCACCCATAACATGCCTCAAATGGCGATGTGTTTGTGGAAGAATTATTTGCCCTATTGTATGCATGATGTATGTAATGCAATTGTTCATCCCACAACTTGGGATGTTTGCTACAATATCCTCTAAGAAGATGAATGACTATTCTATTGACCACCTCGGTTTGTCCATTTGTTTGTGGATGAAAGGTTGTACTCTTCTTCAACTTTGTGTCCATCATGTTCCACAAATTTGACCAAAAATTCCCAACAAATCGAGAATCTCGATCACTTACAATAGAAGTAGGAAGACCAAAATGAACCCAAATGTTTTGGAAGAAAATATGAGTTGTTTGTTTAGCTATAATTTTGTTTTTACATGGTGTTAGTATGCACATTTTTTTGAACCTGTCTACAACTACATACAAGTAATCATGACCTTTCCTTGAAAATGGAAGACCTCCTACAAAATAGATTGAGATACTCTCCCATGGACGTGAAGGTACCGGAAGTGGAGTGTACAATCCTAGTTTCCTAATACTAGGCTTACTAGTTGCACACAAATAACATCCTCTTATGAAACGAGATACAATATCAAACATGCATGGCCACTAACAATACCTTTGGAGATTTGCTACTGTCTTGCCTACACCAAAGTGTCCAACAATCAATGAAGTGTGTGCCTCCCTTATAATATTGTTTCTTTCTCCCTATGGAATACACAACTTGCCCAAGTGATACAACAAATTGTTATGTACATGATAGTCCAACTCTTCAATTGGGTTTCCTTGACTCAAGCTTGCATACACATATTGAAAGTCACTATCATATGCATATTGTTCAATGTAACTTTCATGTAAAATAGAATTTTGCTTGAGTATAACAGATGAATTTACAATATGCCTTGAGAGAATATCAGCTACCTTATTGTAGATTCCCTTTTTGTACCTGATAACCAAATGAAACTGTTGTAGAAAACCCATCCATCTGAAATGTCATTACTGCTACAAATTTGACTGTGACTGTAAGTATTGCAATGGTTGATAGTCGATATGGATAATGGTCTCCTTTCCCATCAAGTAGTGTTTCCATTTTTTGAAACTTTGTACCAATGCGTAAAGTGCTTTGTCATAGTGGGATAGTTAGTTATGGCTCCTTTAAAAATTTCAGAATGAAATGAAATGGGCTTACCATGTTGCATAAGAACTTCTCACATGGCATACTCACTAGCATCCGTTTGAATCTCAAATGGTTTTCTAAGATCCGGAAGAGCCAATACCAGCGTTAAACTAATCTTTTGCTTCAAAGCATCAAATTCTTTCTACTGTACATATCCCCAATGGAAGACTTTCTTGACACTTGTTAATGTATGTAATGGAGCTGCATGAAAGAAAAAATATCAATAAATTTCCTCCAATATTGTGTTGCCCCTAAAACGCTTCTTACCTCTATAACTGTATTGGGCTTGGGCCAAATTAGAATGACCTCAACTTTAGAGGGGTCGATCTTCGGCTCACCTCCTCCAGCAATGTGTCCCAAATACACTAGAGAAGTCTTGCCAAATTCACACTTTTACATCTTTAAAAACAACTATTATTTTCTCAAGGCATCAAGTACTTTGTTCACATGCATGACATGTTCATCTTTGGATTTTCTGAATATGAGTATATCATCTAAGTACATAATGACAAAGTCATCTAGAAATGGTCTCAATACATCATTCATAACTCTCATGAAAGTATTTGGATCATTTGTAAGACCGAAAGGCATAACAAGCCACTCAAACAATCCTTGTTTAGTTTTAAATGCAGTTTTCCAAATGTCCTCTTCAGTTGTTCTAACTTGATGATAACCACTTCATAGATCTAACTTAGTGAAATACTTTTCATACCTCAATTGATCGAGCAAATCATCAATTATTGGGAATGGATAATGATTCTTTACCGTGATTTTGTTCAGTTCACGAAAATCCACACACATGCACCAAGTCCTGTCCTTCTTTGGTACCAAAACAATGGGCAAACCACATGGAAAAGTAGATGGGCGTATGATACCTTTGTTCATTAATTCTTGAATTTTCTTCTTGAATTCCATGCTCTCCATAATCGACATGTGATACATGCCAATGTTTGGAAGTGGAACATCCTGCTTTAATTGTATCTCACGCTGAATTCCCCTCTTGGGAGGTAACCCCTTTTGTCCCTGAAACATCTCACCATGCTTTCTTACCACATCAAACAAATCATATTTCAATTTTGCATCACAACCTTCAAAAGATTCATAATCAATATCATTCTTTTTCTTGATCATGAGAAGCACAGAATTTTTACTTGCATTTACTAGTCTCTTCATATGCCCTGCATTAACCAAAGAAATGTTCATATTTTTGCGATGGTCTTTCACAATGTACTCCACCCCATTCTTGAGAAATAAGTATTTGTTTTCATGGAGATTAAATACTTCTTTCCTATCATACAAATAATGACTACCCAAAATGATTCCTGACATGTCAAGTGGAACTACATCTAACTCAACTTCATCAATGAACTTTTTAGTAATGGCAAACTTGAATAAACACTTCCTTGTAACCTGTAAATTTACATTATTGACTATCCAACCCAATGGATATGGCTTATGATGAGGTACGATTTCAAGGTTGAGATTTTTGACCAAGTCATCTGAAATTAAGTTTGATTATGACCCACTATCAAATAATGCATCAATATTTTTATGATTTTAAATTACTCTTACATGAAACAACTCTATTCTTGATTCTTCATTTGGAGTGTTGTTTTGACTGTGTGAGGAACTAGTGCTTGCAACAACTTCTTTCCCTTTTGTGACCATGGCTGAAATCTTGGTCTCATCACCAGAATCTGAACCAAGGTCATGTTGTGTGGTAGCGGTCGTCTTTTGTTTTCCCTTATTGTTTTGTTTCTTTGGCCTTAGTTCGGGATGTAATTTCCAACAATGGGCTTCATCATGCCCAGCTTTGGAACAATTTTTGCATATGGTTTTATCCCCTTCTTTATTCACACTTTCATTCTTATTACCCTTCCATTTTCCCCCCTTCTCTTTCTCCTTACCCTTTAAAGGCTTCTTCTTACTACCCTCTTCCTGAATGTTCTTTCCCCTTGCTTCAAGGTGTGTGGCTTGCACACATACCTCATCCAAATTGTTTGGACTGAACATAAGGATATTATGTTTCAAATAGGAATGTAAACCCCCAATATATTTCAATAGTGTATCTTGGGAATTCAAATTTACTCCTAACAACAAAGCCCTCTTTCTAAACTCCTGGGTATAGTCTTGGACTGTTTGGCCTTTGAGCTGCCTAAAATTTTGCCAACTCATAATGGATTTATGCATATAGACTAAAGGGTAAAAATGTATTTTAATTGCAAAAACAAATTCAACCCATGAAATGGCATCTTACCGTGAATTAACATTTCCTCTTGAATCTTTGCTTCCCACCAGACAAATGTTGCTCCTTCTAGCCTCAATGAAGCCAACTAGATCTTTATGTCATCTTCTTGAAGGTTCTGAATTCTGCAGTATACCTCCAATTGTCGAATCCAATTCTCATATTTTTCTGCATTCACTTCACCATTGTACATGGGAAGTTCAAAATTAATGTCCAATTTGAGTAAGGGAGTTTTTCCTTTTGGGGTTTGGGAATGAGTATGCACAGTTTTGGTGGTGGAAGTGGAGGATGTTTGAGATGTTGAGGATGATGAATATGATGAGGAAGATGATGAAGATGGTGAATATGGAGGTGGATTTCCTCCATTACCCTTGGAATCCTTCTTATCATATTTTTTGTCTCATGTGCTTCCTTCTCCATGTGGAGGTTTAGAACTCTCTCCAAACATTCTAGTGTTCCTCTCTTCATAGAGGACTTTAACCATCTTAGTTAAAGTATAGAAGGCTTTCTTGAATTCTTCCTCTTCTGAAGAAGGACCTTCAAGCTCTCTTTCTCTAGACATAATGGTTGTAGATTCAGGATCAGAAACTGGTACTACTTGTACCTCTTCAATCTCAATTGAAGGCAAAACTTGAGGTGTTTCAAGTGCAGCTGAAATTGGAACTTTGGGTGGTGGAGATTGTGGCCTTGTGGCTCTCCTTCTTCTAGGCATTACCTCAGGAGTTGCAACCAACAGTTTCCCTTCTCCTCTCTGCAACTTTAACCTTGTAAGCATCACAATTTTGCAACCATTAAAACCGTACTTGCACAAAACTCAAGCAATCAAGCAAATAAACCTTTTCTCTAATACCAACTTGATCTGTTATTGAATGTTAGTTTTGATGTGCTAATTTCAATTACATATTTATAAACAAATTCTTGTCCATTGCTTCCTGTGCATAGGTTTCCTTAGGTTGTTTGGTGATTGAAAACAGGTAAATTACATCAAGTTTTATCTGACATTCATGAGAAAATTAGCTTAAAAGACAAGTGTTGAATAGCAGTAATAAAAGGTATAGAAAACCATCAATTGAACACTTTAACACAATGTTTGGATGAAGGAGTTCACCCCTACTGGGCTACATCTCCTTGTCCAACTTCCATGTCTTGGGCATCTGTGTTATCTCAATATGGGAAAAAAAGATTGTTTACAAAGCCCTACTGCTCTTGATACCTGCACCAATGTGTTCAGAATTTCAAAATTAGCTAGGAACGCCTTTTCCTGAGCTCAATTTGGTTGAAAAATGCTACAGTTATGTCTCAAACATTTTTTTCCTGCAATCCTCCTCCAAATCTGGAAGAACTCTAGTTAGGGCCACTAAATCGGGAGGCAAGCCCGAAAATAATGGAATCTGCCAAAATGCCGCCATTTTTAGTTACAAGTTTAATTAAATTTAATCTCAGGTTAATTAAATATAATCCCGGATTAACTGGAAGATTAGCGCACTAAGCATGGTTTTGTGGCTGATTGTTCTGTAACCACTAGCAGTTTAGGCAGAGGTCACATGTTACATTAACCATCGCAGTCGTGGTATGTTAGCGTTGTTAGCGTTAGCAGTGTATTTTATGTTGGAGCTGCTAAAGGTTTCGTTAACAGTTTGTTGTAACGGTGGGCGTGTTCAAATGGGGAGGGTTGGCCTGCAGGTTGGCCCCCCCTAACTGCCAACCTTAAATGCAATACAATTCAAATATGTATGGTGAATTATAGTGGTAAGCAACATGTGGCAATGAATGTGGTAGCAAGCTATGGTCTGCGGATAGGAGGTCGCAGGGTCGAACCCCAATGCCTCCATAAAATTTTGTTCTACTATACCGATCCTGACCTTTGGGGAGGGACACATGGCAGCCTCCGGGCTTGCCAGTTGTTCCCTCCTCATTGGTCCACCATCATCCACTAACAACCTACCACGTCACCATCCTGAAATCCAACCAAAACATGACAGTTGGCGAGCTCTGATTGGGTGTTGAACGTCCATTGACCCTTCCTATTCACTTGCCACATCAACAATACAGACAACTAACTGTGCAGTGACTGGGCATTTTTTTTGCAAAATTTCGTCTATTTAGAAAAGAGTACAAAACTCAATAACTTCCTCATATGAACTCGGTTTTCATTGAAACGAGTTGCGTTAGGATCATTTTTTCTAGACGGACACGATCATTCAAGTTTCGAGCCATTCTGAGAACTTTGATTTGTGAGCTAAATACTGAGCACCTGATCAAAGTCCTCTAGCTTTGGATTGGGGTCCCACACATTTAAATCTTTCATAGCTAAATTGTGTATGTAGAATTCAAATATATTTTCTCTATCCTCAAGGGTGCTTTGGTCACAGAGGTCAATGAATTTCCTGTAGTCTTGGAAAGGCATAGTTCCTCTTTGTGCTATGGTTTTTATTTGAAACTGCAACCATTGTTCTTTGAGGTATAAGGCATATGATTTTCCTGGCATCCTATATTGAATTGCCTCCATGGATAAACTTGCCATATTTTCTAATTGGCCTTCCTTTTCCTGTAGCTTCTTTCTTAGCCATGTGTTCTCAGCCTCTAATTGAGATTTCATCATTGTTTCCCTGTCTCTTATGCTACTTAATTCTTTTCCCATTTCTTGTAGCTTCTCTTCCATGTGGCCTACATCCTCCACCCCTTTTGATTTAGCAATTTGCATCCACCGATGTGTCCTTGCTCTCTATTTTTCAAGTTCAAAGAATAGAGGAATGGAAAATTTTTGTGGTATCACCCTACCTCCTTCAATGAATCTGTAGTAGGAGCTGAGGTTTGGTTGTGGGCTAGGCTCCTTCAACTCCTAGGCCTCTTCCTCTATTTTTTCTTGAGTAATTTCTTCCTCTTTTCCTTCCCTTTTCCCTTGCAACCTTTCCTGATCTTTTTTCTATGTTTCTTGCAGCTTTGATAGGGTTTCCTGTAGGACCATTTTTGCTTCCTATAGTTCTGACTGTGTTTCTTGTAGGAGACCTTTCCCTTTTTGTGAAGGGGTCAAAAGTGGTTTAACTTGTTTTGTTGAGGCCAACCTAGTGACAGGTCTCCTAACATATGTGATAGGTGACTTAGGAGAAGCTTGTTTTGATGTTTCTTCTTCTTCCTTCTTCTCTAGAGGGACTACTTTCTCTTGTTCTTTTGGTGAGTCCTCTATGATAATTGGAATCTTGGTAGGGGTTTGAGGTCTCCCTTGTTTAATTCGGGTGCTCTTCCTTGTTCTGAAGTAAAGGGGACTTTTCCTCTATCTTTTCCCTTTTGATTTGATAGGTGTACATAGGGAAATTAGAGCACCTGTTTCCTCCTTCTTTGTAGGCTCTGGAGACACCCTTGGTGATTCTTCTTCTTCCCTGCTCTGTTTTTCAAAATTTTGTTCATCCTTCTATACTTCATCCTCTCTTTCTTCTTCTTTTTCATCCTCTTTTTCTTCTTCTTTTTTCATCTTGTCTTTCTTCTTATTTTTCATCCTCTTTTTCATCCTCTCTTTCTTCTTCTCCCTCACTAGGAGTAGGGCTTCTATCATACTCAATGGCTCAAATTGTACCTTCTTCCTGTAGGTCTGAAAATGTTTACCATGCAATAGGGATTCTTAAATTGTTTAGAGCATCTTCCAGGATGAGTTTGATCAACCCATGATGTGCTAGTTGCTGATGTTTCCATTCTTGTAACTTGATGCTCATGTCTATTATTCATTGTAACATAAAATAAGGTACACTAATTTTGTTATGAGGATGTGTCCCCTCTCCAAATCTTAGCTCATGGAGGAGTATAAAGTGGTACTCATACACTACATTGCATCTACCTTCACAGGAAATATACTTGATGATGTGGTAACTTACTTCATTCCAAGGATATGGAATGATTTCCCTTCTAACCCCATTTTTTTCTTCAATTGGTTCTTCTCCTTCCAAGAAAAAACCCTTCTTGGCAAGAGAGTTGTTAGTCTTGTCCTCTTTTCTCCACTGCAACCCTAGGGGGAGTGTAGTTATCTTGCTAATAATCTCAGGGGTAATTTCTATTAACAAACCCTTCACTAAAATAGTGACACTGGCTCTAGTGAGAGGCATGAGTGACATTTCAAATTCTCTAGACACATCATCATCACATCCCCTCAGTAGCTCAAAGAACCCCATCCATTGATCCGTTGTAAATATTTCTACCACAGGAGGATGCTGGTGTATTCTGGTTGTGTTGGTGGGCTCTCTTTTGTTGAAACCTCCTGTCATATTTTTCTGGAAATTTTTGTCTGAATGAGGTTTGGGTGGCTATAGCTTAAGAACTTTTGTAGGTGATGAGGTTTCAAAGTTTATCCTTCATTGACCTTCACATAAATCTATCTACCCTTATGCATACTGCAAATACTTAAAAGAAATGAGGATTTCTTCCTTTTTTCTACAAATGAGAAACACAAAATTTATGGCACCTACCTCCCTTTTCTATGATCTGGTGATGAGAACTCTTGAATTGATGGCCCTCAGTATCCACTTACAACTATATGTGTTAATTTCTCTGTATCATGTAGCTTTCCTATAGTTTCCTGTAGGTGCTCTTTTTTTTTAATGTAGGTGTTGACTGTTTCTTGTAGGTGATCACTACAGGGAGGCTGAGAGTAATTTTTTCCTTTGATGACTCCTCAAGGTTGCCTCTGCCTTCAAATTTGTGAAATAACCAATGCTTCGTATGGGATTCAGTGATTATTCCTATTTATGGATGATTTCGTTGGGCGATGTGCTGGATGACTGAGTACGAATACCTCCTTTTGCACTGTTGGTCCCACTACAAGTTCATCATATCACCTTTCCTCATTATCATATCCCCCTTTTATTCTTTGTAACTTAACCACTTTTTTTATTCATTCCCCCATTTTTGATGTGACCTTGCCACGTGTGCAATTGACTAACCCTTTTTCTTCTTGTTATCTTAACAAGGGTGGCCAAGTTAACTGGCCACCTTTGCTTATAAAATCAACTTCCTGCATATTCCTACAGTTTAATCATATTTGTACCTATGAGGGAGTATTGGTGAGATGACATACTTGTTGGTCCTTTGCCTTGTTGATGCATGCTGGAGAGTGGTGTCAATTTGTTGTTCTTGACCTAGCTGCATATTCTTCAACTGTGTTTTTTTCTTCTTCTTTTGTTGATGATTTGTTCCTTTGATGATGTACAGGTGTTGGCTTTTGTTGATTCTAGGCTTCTTGTTACTGTTGATATCTGGAGTAGCTTCCTTATTCATGTATTCCTTGTGTTGAAGGTGGGTTGGAGTTGTTGTGGCCTTTTTTTGTGGAATAGGCTGCTACAAGATTTCCTACAGGATGTCCTATAGCTACCTTTTTCTTGAATTTCTGCATCTTTTCTTTGCTCTGAAGTTGAATGGGTATTGGAATGAGTGGAAGATGTGGTTATGGAGTGGAAAGTGAGGTAGGTTGTTGTTGGCATGCCCATTTTTGATGTTTTTTCTTCTCTCTTTTTTTTATATTTACTGACTTGATTTTTTTCTGATGGATACATGGGTGACATGGTCATGAAGGGTGTTGGCTGAGGTGTGGTGAGGTTAATGGCTCTTTTCATATTCCAAAACAGGCTTGTGTCTCCATTTTTCCACTAGACTTCCCTTCCTGTACTTTTTCAAGACCTCCTATAATACCTACAGGAAACTCCTGTAGTGTTACAGGGAATCCTGTAGAAAACACATAATTGCTTGGAGTTGGAATCTGGAGTTGAGTATGGATGGAACAACATGGGGATTATGGAGGAGATGAGATGGATGAAGGAAAACATAGTTTGTTGTAGGGCCTTATATCCTCTATATCCTGTGCTCATCATCTTCTTGCAAACCTGCAAAATAGAATTGTTATTTTTGTATGTTTTTTCTCTCTCTTTTTTTTTTTTTTTTTGAAAGACAATTAGGCTGCCTCAAAGGAGGTTTTCATCCTTATTGCCTGCCCTAGGCACCTCACAAGAGGTTTGCATCTAGATACCTTTTATTTTATTTTTTCAATACTCTTGGGTTGCCTCAAGAGGTTTTCAACCCAAAATTTGGACTCAGGTGCCTCATGGAGGTTTTCACCTAGGTCTCTTTATTTTTTTATCTTTTTTATCTTTTTTCTTTTTTCTTTTTTCTTTCATCTAAGAACTTGGTGAGGTGGGAGTTGAGATTTCCTCAATCACCATCACTACCTTTCTAATGCTACTAAGTAATACCTTCTTTGATAAGGACTTTTTGTAGACTTTTAACCTGTACCCATTGACAAGCAAAGGGATACCTTTTGCATCGATGGTTCTTATTTGAACAGGCGCCATTATCATGGTAGTTTTCTATCACATATGATCCCAACCATCTGGTTACTAACTTGCCTTTTAAATATTTGTGCGGGAGTCATACAGCAATGCCTAGTCGCCTTCTTGAAATAGTTTGTCCTTCATATTTCTGTCATGCCATATTTTCCTTTGTACTTGAGTCACTTCTATGTGCAGGAGAGCTTGCATCCTAAATTCATCTAACCCATTAAAATGGAGAAATATTTCTTTTTGTGCCCTTTTTACATCTAGATCCAATTGTGTTTCCATCCTTAAGGTGTTGTATTCAAATTCAATGGACAACAGGGCTTTCTTCCCATAGGCCAGCTCATAAGGAGTGAAGCTAGTGGTGGTCTTCCAAGTAGTATTGTAGGCCCAGGTGGCCTCCACCAATCTGTCTGCCCAATCCTTTCTTCTGCTACTAATCACTTTGGTCAGAATGCTTTCCAATGCTCGGTTGGTGACTTCCACTTGCCCATTAGCTTGTGGGTGGTAAGGAGTGGACTTTATGTGCTTGATCTTATGATGGATTAACATATTTTCAATCATGTGGGATGTAAATTGACTACCTTGATCAGTGACCAACTCTCTAGGGTATCCAAACTTATAAAACACATTCTCCCTCAAGAATTCAGCCACTTTTTCTTCTGTGGCTACCTTGATAGCTTTTGCTTCAGCCCACTTTGTTAAGTAGTTGGTGCACACAATGATGTACTTCCTCTGTCTGTATGGAGGGTCAATGGGCCCGATGAAATCCATGCCCCACTTGTCAAATGGCTCGAAAGGCACTTGAGGTTGCAGACACATTTCATCCTAGGGGGTAGGTTTTCCCATCCTTTGGCACCGATCACACTAGCTGGTATACCTTTTTACATCTTGGTGGAGAGTGGGCCAATAATAGGTAGCTTGTAGTACCTTGAATGTTGTTCTTTTGGTTGCAAAGTGACCTCCACAAGGCCCATCATGATAGGCTAGAAGGATGTCAAAAACTTCCTCCTCCTTGACACATCTTCTCAGAATTTGATCTAGACCCATCTTGAAGAGATTGCCCCAAATCCAAGTGAACGGGGCACTTTTCTTATGATTCTGCTCTTTTCTTTGGAGGACAAATTTGGAGGGAACTGTGCAGATACCAAGTATTTTTCTATGTTAGTAAACCATGGAGAGAGAATTGAAATGGAGAATAAATGTTCATCTGGTAGTTGATCATCAACCATTCCTTCCTCACCTACAGGAAAAGTCAATCTAGATAAAAAAAATTGCAACTACATTCTCTTTTACAGGCTTATCAATAATAATTAGATCAAATTGTTGTAATAAAAGTAACCATCTAATAATTCAGGCATTTACATCAGGTTTGTTCATCAAATATTTAATTGCAGCATGGTTGGTATGTACAAATGTCTAGTAACCAATAATGTAATGCCTAAATTTATTCAACGAATGGACAACAACTAGGGGCTATTTTTCAGTTACTATGTAGTTTAACTCGACTTTCGACATATTCTTGTTGATGAATTAAATGGCATAAGGTAGTTTGTCATCTATCTGACCTAGAGCTGCTCCTATAGCTTTATGAGAGGCATCGACATTAATGTTAAAAGGATGAGCCCAATTTGGGCCTCAGAGAATAGGTGTGGTAGTCAATTTGTCCTTTAGGGTTTCTAGGGTCCTTTGGTAGCTTTCTGACCATAAAAATTCAGAGTCTTTGGCCAATAATACAAATAAGGGAGAGCCTACCTTGTTGAAATATTTTATAAATCTCCTATAATATCCAGCTAACCCTAAGAAACTTCTGACATCCCTCTGCTTCTGTGGAGTAGGGACCCTTTTTATGATGGTTAACTTATTTGGGTCTACTTGTAGTCCTTCCTGAGATATTGAGTGACCTAGAGAAGTCCCTGCAGTCCTTAAGAATTCACTTTTTTCGAGAATCAGGGATAAGTTCATTTCAATTCATTCGTTTAACACCTTTCCCATGTTAGAGAGAGCCTCCTAAAAATCACACCCATAGGGGGTGAAATCATCCATATAAATTTCTACTGCATCATGGACTAGCTCTGCCAAGATACTCAAGACTGCTCTCTAGAAAGTGGCAAGGGCATTTCATAAACCAAAACGAAGAACCCTATAAGAAAAAGTACCCCAAGGACAGGTGAAGGTGGTTTTATCCTAGTCGTCTGGGTTGATCTAGATTTGATTGTACCCGCTGAATTCATCCAGGAAAGAGAAGAACTTCATTCCTGCCATACCATCTAATACCTTGTCAACGAAAGGTAGAGGGAAATGGTCCTTCTTTGTGGCTTTTTTTAGCTCTCAGTAGTCCACACAGATCCTCCACTTTCCATTTTTCTTTGGAACCAGCACCAAAGGAGACACCCACTCACTTTCCAAGATAGGGTAAATGAATGGCATCCAACAACTTCTCTAGTTCCTCTTTGACTATATCCTTGAGGGTTGGATTCATTCTCCTCTGGGGTTGGTGGACTGGATTGCAACCTTCCTTGATGTAAATATGGTGAGTACACACCGAAGGGTGCACTCCCTTCATTTCTTTGTAATTCCAAGCAAAGGCATCCAAATGCTCTCTTAGCATGTTACATAACTCCTCTTCTTGGTGTACAGAGAGACAGGGGTTGATTTTCAATGCTCTTTCAAGGCCGAATTCTATTGTTTTGACATGAGTATGGTTTGAGTCAACAGGGAATAGATCAATCCGATGGTTTTTTTTGGCTTCGTTCACTACTTCCTCTAGAGACATGGTGTTGGGATTTTGATTTTGGAGGATGTGTTCAATCAAGTCATCTTCATTAAGTTGTCCTCCTCCTATGGTAGTTTCTAGGGTGTAGATTTGGGAGGAGTAGACTTCATATTCTTCCTCCTCTTCTAACCATAAAGGTAAGTCATGCTCTTGGGATGGTTGAGTAGGAGGGTACAAGACCAATTGTTTGGACAGATACCCATTTTTTATGGTCATATTTTCAGCCCTGCAGCCTATGTAGGCATCGGCACTGGATAACCAAGGCCTCCCAAAGATGAGAGGATAAGCATTGAATTTGGTCTTAGGCTGGAGAACTAAGAAGTCAGCAGGGTATTCCCAGGAATCAATGGAGACCATCACATCCTCAACAATTCCCTTAGGAGCTATTGTGAATCGGTCTGCAAGATACAAGACTGTCGTGGTCTTCCTTAATGATCCCTGAATATTCAATTTGAGCATAGTTTCCTTAGTTAGCACATTGATGGCAACCCCAAGATAAATCAAGGTATGGGGAACAATGGTGCCATCGATGTGTACATATACTACATGACTCCCAGGATCTAGATACTTTGGGCAAATTACCTGCCCTAGCATTAAGTCAGACAGTTATCCAATGACATTAATGGTTGGGGTGTCTTTCTTTCGCCTTCCTGGATGTTTGAAACACTTATCTTTAATCAGATTTTTGTATATGGGGACATCTTTGATAGCTTGGAGAAGCGGGATTTTGACAAACAGATTTTTCAACTCACACAAAAGTTCAGTCTCTTCTAGGGCGTGTTGGATTGGATGGGTTAACCTTTCAGGAAAGGGGGGTGGATTCACTCTAGGTACACTTTCCTCTCTTTCCTCCTCACTCTCCCTAGGTGGAGATGGAGGTTGGTTATCCGGGAGCACTCTCTCAGACCTAAGGTTAATTTCATGAATTTCCAAAACATAGGTAAGGTAGGATGTTTCTCCACTATAGACCTATTGTGCATGTCTATTGTTCGGGTTCGGTTTTGGTTGGGCAGGAATCTGAGGTTGTTTAGGTGGAGCAGGGTGTAGGAGCTGTGGTTGAGATGGAGGTGAAGGAAATAGAGCTAGAGCTTGGTTTTATGTGGGCCTCCACCCCTGGGGTGGTGCATTCCATTGAGGTTGTGGAGGAGTATATGGATGAAATGGTTGGTTGGACGATTGGGAATGGTATTGAGGCGAAAAATATTAGGGAGAAGGTGTATACCAGGAAGGATGAGCAGGGGGGAACCAACGGGGAATGGATGTGTTTTGATTAGGGTTGTAATATGAAGATGATGACCCTTGCATGCCTTTTTTATATGGTTGAGATCCATGAGGCCTCCTTTGATTTATGTAGTAGAGTTGTTCAGTCACCCCTTCGATTCCTTGCTACATAGATTTTAATCTAGGCAGAGAAGGGAACTTTTCTATGGAGTGGTTTTCCTCACAAACCGAGTAGATTTCTATAAGGTTCAATGGGCATTCATTCCTAGGGTGCCTCCTTGTGCATCTAAGTTATAAGATGGATAATTCTCTCTCTTCTTCCTCTTGCTTTCTTTTGATCTACATAGTGTCCATTTGCAGAACAAGGGTTTGCAGCATTTCACTCTTAAAGTCTTCCAACATGTTCCAAATTTCACTTTTTATGGATGTATTGGAAGAGGTTGAACTGACCACTGCTTGACTAGCCCTACCCTCCTTTCTAGCTACCCTAGAATGATTCTTGAAAATTGTCTTGATATCATCATAGGGTAACTGGTATATGTCCCCTCCTGACAGCAAGTTTAGGGTTTCTAGGAGATCTTCCCTGATCCCCATGAGAAGGACTAACTTAAGTGATTTAGGATCAAGGGTGCACCTGGCCCTTTTGTAGTTGAGTTGGAATCTTTCCTCATAATCCTCTAAGGACTCATCATGTCCCAAGGTCATTCTAAAAATTTCCTCTTTGGTATCTTTGGACCTACAGTAGTCCCTATACTTTTTGTTGAAAGCCTGTTGCATCTCAGCCCAAGTGGTGATACTATCCTTGGGTAAACCCATGAACCAGCACAGGGTTGCATCCTTGAGAGTGAATGGGAATAATTTCAACTTCTGATCATCAGAGGTGTAATCATAAGTTCTACATATGACAGCAAATTCAAAAAAAAAAAGTATCTGGATCTTCTGAGGTCAAGCCATGGAAGTGAGGAAGAGCAAAGGGGCTTATGTTTTTCATCTTAGCATCCCCATTAGTTTCTCTGATGGGAAAAACACCTTCAATTATCTCCCTGTCTCTCCTTTCATTTATATTTTCAGCCATTGTGTGAGTTCATGGAAACCAATACAAAAACGATATGAAATCAGTGCAAAACCTAAGAGATCATAAATTCCAATTGCAGCTTATCCTATGAAACTGAAAGATAATGACCTAATTAGTAGGAAACCCTAGATTATGCAAAAAGCAAGAATTTTGTCTTTTTGGGCTGTATGGGAAGTGTTCCTCAAGCCATGATCCCTAAAAGGGAGAAATGAGGTGAAAACCACTTGTTGTCAACCTTTTTGGAATATCTTCTTGTCACTATGATGCTACTATTAGAACTATCCACAAATGGAAGCAAACTAATTAACCCTACCAATATTTGCAAATTAACAACACCAAAATCAGTTTAGCAACTAACTATGAGTATAACCTAAGCATACATATACAACAAGAGGAACCTTTGCTGCTAGGGTTGGGCCCTAACCCAAGATCTTCAACCCTCTGAGTCAACTTAGTGCTAGATCAAGGGAATGCTGCTCATTTTCATTAAAATATCATAAATACACAAGAATTCTTGGTTACAATGCTTCAACTCAAAAAAAATTCTTATCTATCTTTCCCAAAAAATATGAATCCTAATGAGGCTCTATGCCTCTTGATTTATACAACTGAAGTTACCAACAACTTTTTTAAATTTAGGGAGGCTTAGCTCCCAATCTTGAGATCAACTGCTCTTCAACTGTCACTGGCTTGGCTTCCAATGAACTTCATGACTCAGCTACTTGCAACTCCGAGCTGATGAGATTTGATTGAGGAATCTTTGAGTGAGTTAGGAGTTAAGGAGAGAGATCATGTCTCCTAGAATCCCTCTTTCTTGTCTTCATTCAAGTTCCTGCACTTTAATTAGTCAAAATTTGCTCCAAAATCTGCAATCAATGCACATTAGACCACTAGACATGACATCTCATATTTACTCTCCTCATTAAGAAAAATATAATTAAAACATGTAAAGAATTATAAGAAAAGTTGATTTTAGTAAGTTGGAGGTGCATTAAGGTCCATACAATTTACCCATTGGTGAGCCTCATCAGGTTGTGGATGCGAAGGAGGAGAACGACAAGGTTTACAGTCTTTCCACGATGACAGAGATCGAAGAAATGATGGTAGAAGGGAAAGAGAAATTGTTGAAGGGTAAAAGTGAATTTGAACCACTGATCTAAATCCCATCGACAGTGGTTGAGTCACATGGAATGGAGGTAATTTGAATTCTTGAACCATGTTGATTATCTAATTTAATAATGAAGTTACCTTGTCAATTTTGCATTTTTTGGATGCGCTCATGAACATTACAGCCATGCCCACTCCATAACTAAAAAATAAAGCCCCTTATGATTGTTGATAATGCCCAACAATGTCAACATCTAGCTTCTTCCCTATGACATGCCTGATTTTTTTCTCTCTTCTGGAAACTAGTCATAATTTTCTTTCTCAAATTACTCTTTTACATAGGTTCATACTACTTCCATGATCTTCTGAAAGTTCAAAATCTAGGATCTCATAACACTAAGCATCCATGCTGAACCACCCCCCTACATCCATGAACACACTTTGCCTTGCCTTTTTGTGAGGATGGAATCACAGGATGAATAAATTCTTCATAAGAAGAAATAAATGTTGCAGAAAAATCCCCAAAACCTTGTTCGCTCCTTGGAGAAATGTAGGGAACAATTTTCGTACTCCCTCAAATCTGGTATCCCTCACCATTAAATATATAAGTGGGTATCTTTAAACCAAGTTCAAAGTTCGATTCCATAAAACCATTGTTGTTATCATAACAATTCCAAAATTCATTTTCTGTGAATTGTTCTTCTTCTATGGAAAGAGTATGCCTCTTCCCCAAACATCATGCCAAAATTCCAGTCCCAGACAATTAATTTAAATTTTAGTGAAAGAGTAAATTGTTGGAAGAGATAAGGTTTGCTACAATTTTGCATTTTGTATGAGAAGAAAAAAAAATTGGAGTAATAAGTTGTAAATTTATTTTGTAAATTTTTGGAGTGATAAGGTTGTAATTTTAGGAAATTTGAAAAGTTATTTTACTAATTGAGTCAATGTCCATTAAATTTTGAAGACAAGGTACTTCAAGGGTTTGCGAGCTTTGCATTATCATTGCTTGAGAAGTCTCAATGGCAATGTTGTGAAGGTGAAGGTTGATAGTTTATGTACTCCAATATTTAATAATAAAAAAACATATATTTTTTTGTGGTGTTTAAGTGTCCTAGATTCGCCCGAAATATGAATAAGGGGATATTAGGTACACTTTGATGGCATGTGATGGTGATTTTTTGTTTGGAGGCTTATGGTATTTTGTGTCTAGTTTTGAAACTATAGTTGCAAATTTTCCATCATACAACAATACACTCAAGGAGTTTAAGCATCTATAATCAAGTAGTTGCAAGTAAGGACAAATAAACAAAGCACATATGTTCAAGCACCCACAATTAAGAAGCTACAAAAAACAAACTCAAGCAATCATCAACATTCCAAGGCAAGTCTACATCAACAATTAACTACATCAACAACATTTGCATCAATTCAACATCAATTTTTGAGCAATGCACTTGTAACCAATTTTTGTAAGAGTCAAATCAAATTGAAAGTGAATTGTATTATAACTTGAAAATCATCATTTTATTTATAAGCTAATTTGAGCTATATCGGGTGCATTCTCAGTTGAACCTGACACCTAAGCCTTGAATAATTAATTTGTAATTGATAGGAGGTTGAGTTCTTTCAAGAGAATTCATTTGAACTTGTCATCTACTCATTGTAAAATCATTAACTTGGGTGCATTTTCGATAGTAGATGACACCCTAAACTTGCCAAATCAAGTGAGTGAAGCAAAGAAAAACACAACTCTAAGATCAAGTGAGTGTGAAATTCAATAAAGCAAGTTTAAGCAAACAAGTTCAAGCGAGAAAGTTCGAAAAATCAAGCAAGTGTTAAAACCAAGAGAGTGTGAGTTAAAGCGAGAAAGTTAAAAGGGAGAAAAGAATTCAATTGTTCAAGTTTCTAAACAATTTGATACTATCCACTGCTAAAGACATCGTGAAAATCAGCAAAGTAGCTCTTGTTGATATCAAAATGCATCTACATTATGCACATGAGACTGTTGAGTTTCTCCAACTTGAATCACAACTACAACGTGACGAGTTGTAGTAGAAGAGTCATGTTTATGAGTCATTCAACCATACAAATGCAGATAAAGATGATTCCAATCCACTCAATGATACAACTTCAAGTGTAGAAGTTGTACATGATCAAATTCAACCTTCTTGTTCCAATCCAATCATCAAATCGTGGGAGGAAATATAATGCAATAAAAATCGACGTGGTTTAGGATATGACAAAGATGACAACAACTTGCATATCCTAGATTATTCAAAACTCATCAAGTTCATCAGTGGAGGATTTCTTGATCAAGTAACATCAAAAAGCAATGGGAAAGTTGAAGAAAAACCAAAATTATAACATTGTCAAAGAACAGATCATATGGAAGATCATTGTTTTGATATCCATCCTTGTCACCATTGTGGCAAGAAAAAACACTCATCAGAAAGACGTTGCACACAAAACTAACCATCTAGATTGAATATCTATTATACATGGATTGATCCTTGGGAGTGGTCATATACAATAAAATCATTGTATAAGTTTTACCACATAATTCAATCTCAGATAATGAATCCTTTTTCATTGTAGCATGGAATTTGATTGAAGTGTTAAGCATTTTTAGAGTTGTATCAGACTTGTAGCTGATTCACTTCTCTTGGTTTTCTCTCTTCACATTGGAGTTTTGGCGGCTTTTCAGGTAATTCTTCATTGAGGATGAGCTCAATAGTTTCAGCATGAAGACTTGGATATGGTACGAGGTTTGCTTTGGACTTATGATTGAGGCGCATACCATTTTGAACTTATCATCTACTCATTGTAAAATCATTAACTTGGGTGCATTTTCGATAGTATATGACACCCTAAACTTGCCAAATCAAGTGAGTGAAGCAAAGAAAAACACAACTCTAAGATCAACCGAGTGTGAAATTCAATAAAGCAAGTTTAAGCAAACAAGTTCAAGCGAGAAAGTTCGAAAAATCAAGAAAGTGTTAAAATCAAGAGAGTGTGAGTTAAAGCGAGAAAGTTCAAAGGGAGAAAAGAATTCAATTGTTAGTGTTTCTAAACAATCTGATACTATCCACTGCTGAAGACATAGTGAAAATCAGCAAAGTAGCTCTTGTTGATATCAAAATGCATCTACATTATGCTCTAATTGGTTGAGATATTCTCTCCAACTAGTTAGGCTCCTAGATTGGTGTATGGTTGAGATATTCACTCAACCAAAGAGATTGTGAGTCCAATATAGACGAACTATCTTGAGATATAACCTTGATGTATCTATATTGTATCATTATCATTATTTGAAAAATGCAATACAATTGAGGCTTAATGTCTTTTCTGTCTTGTCTTTGTCTCTCTTAAATTAAGTTTTTATTTTTATTAATTGTTTTCAAAGCATATCTTGTGAAAAAATCCATTTGTCATCTTTTCTAAATTTACAAGTACAAACATATAAGTAAAAAAAAGTTTGACACACTGATGACATAAATGGTTTTGAGAAACATATCATTAAAAAGATAACAAACTTACCAACAATTTCCTCTACTATAGATCAAAATGATTAAGGTGTATATAAGTTTTGAAAGATTTAATTTAAACAATATGTAAAATATCAAATTTCCATGGTTATACATCTCTAAAAAAATGACATATATTCATGGATTCACCCTATTATCAATGAATAAATAAATATAAATGAATATTTTATTTGATATAGCTTTTTATTTTTTTAAGTCAATGATATTTTACCCCAACCAATTTTTTAAGAAAAAAGACCCAATTTTCGATGAAGGCTAGCCAACAAACAAATTATTATGAGTTTTCTTTACAATGTCTTTCCATTTATATTATAGTAATTCTAAAAACACCCATCTCATATAACATTGAAAAAATATAAACCCTTTCCTAAAAAAATTAATACATGTCCCTTATCACCTACCTTAAGGTCATCTTATTATGTTCTAAATATCGAATTTTCACAAGGGTTCTTTACAAATTTTATCTATTGCATGTGATGCTCATACATTATGCTCATATAAGTATTAAGGCCATCTTCTTAGGTTCTAAATATTGAATTTTCACAAGGTTTCCTAGGGAATTTTATTTACTACATGTGATGCTTATACATTGTGCCCATATAAGTATTATATAGGTGATGAACCATTTAAGTACTCAAACTTAAAATGTTTAACAAAATTTATTTTAAAAGATAAATATTAAATAGTTGTAGATAAGCAACACAATAAAAGACATTGATTCTCCATCCTTAATGATGTGATATTGATGTATAAATGGTCTCTCGTTTTTAGTTAAACTTTTTAGAAACCCTCTATTGATGTTTATCATGAATCTTAAAATTTATTTAAGAAAATTAAAAAACAAAAAATAAAAACAAATCTAATTAAATAAATAAATATATATAATATTTTAGCCATATTAAAAAATTAATAAAACATATTATTACTTTTTAAACCAAGATGAGTAATTCTATGAGATAATTTTTATTAATGTGCAATCAAATTTAATGTTTTTATTAATGTGCAATCAAATTTATACATTAAGTGACTCTTTGTTTCATTATCCAAGAGTTTATTCATCTTTGTATTTTCCTACTTCTTCTAATTATTTACATTTTCATTTACAAGGAAAAAAGTTGATGTCTCTTCTAGAAGTCTCATTTTCTCATCAACTTGCATAAGCACATCATTTAAGTTTTGATCATCATATAAGTTTTGATCATCATCAAGGAAATATCTTTGTTCAAAAACAATCATTTCATACTCATTTGCTATGAGTTCTTCCTTCAACACGTCATACATCCTCTTCCTTAACTTCCTTTGTAATGGATGTCATCTCACCCTCTTCCTCATCATCCAGCCATATCTCTGGTCTTCCTGGCTTTCTTATAGCAATTGTTATAATGTTTGAGTTCTGCTCTTAACACAACCATATCCTTCTCAAATCCCTCATTTCTCATCCTCTTTATGCCAACTGCTTTGTTATTATTTCCTCTATGATTATGACTTTCCTATGAACCCATCTCATGACCATCAATATTCATCTTTACCTTTTCTTCTTGTGAACTCCCCTTTTCCACTCGTGAGTTGCAACAAGCCTTCTTCATCTTGTAACAAGTTTGCCACTTGTCATAGTACCAAGTTATCCTCTTAGTATCCTTCTCTTCTCTTTATCTTGGAAATTCTACCCACACTCACTATAGAACTTCCTTTGGCAATTACTACCCAACCTCAGTTGTTGGAAGGTGTTCCCTTCTAATTCTCTGCAGTAGAACCTCTTCTTTTTCTATAACACATCTACTCCTCGGCTTTCGAAGCTTTCAGGCTTCTGCAATTTCATTTGCTCGCCTCTCTCTTCCCTTTTATTGTCCTTGCTTCAGAAATCTCATCTTGTTATTGGGATTTTGTCATAATTTCTCCTTCTAAGAGATATGCTTTATATTTCGTCTTTTGCCACAACATTACTTGTTATATGGATGTTACCTAGAAACACAATACTTATAACCAGTGTTAACATAAAATCATCAATACTTGTCAAGATCTTATTTTTTTGACAGTCCTCTACACAACACCTCTATATTTTCCTCATGCATTCCTTTGTATATATTCTCCCAATTTAAGATAATTTCAACCTGCTCAATCTCTGCAACTTCTATCTGAAAATTCCTTCCAAAATCAACTTTGCATGAAAAAATCAAATTCCTATTCAATTTCTATCCTCCCAAAAAAAATATCGTCCAATTTGGAAACAAATTATAAACTTACCCTACGTCTTGAAGAACATCAATTTTCTTTCTACGATCATCCATCCTCTACTTTAGTACAAAAATTAAAACAATGTCCAAACCTGCTTCTCAGCAAACTCTATTTATTCAAAGAGTTTTTTGTATCCTCCACTGAATACTTTTAAGCTAAATATATTTCTAGCTCTGATACCAAATGATGCCAACCTCAAACTGGTTCTTCCAATTATGTCAGACTAAATAACCACAATGCCAAACTTATGGTAAAAAACATACTTCCTTAACCCCAACTTAGGGAGATAAATCTCGTTTTAATCTTCATTTAAAATTAAGTGGGAGAAGTCTCAAGGTAATAGCAAAAAACACAAAACCATCGAGTTCAAGCCCTTTTTAAATATAACCACCAGAGTTAAGAAATTCATAAATATATAAATATGTATGGCCCCAAACAAAACCACCATAGCCTCAGCTTTCAATCTATAATAAGCGTCTAGGGAGAATTATTAATACAAGCTTCTTACCTTTATTTGAGCTCCTTTTCAACCCTGCCTTGTGCCCACAGCAAATGACCAAACCATGAATTTCCTGGCCTTTGTTAACGAGTGCAACTTCTAATCACCTAAGACAACTCTACAATTACTCAACACAAACTATATGCACATGGCCCCACTTTCTTTATTTCCTATTGGGAATTCATTCCTTTCCTTTCACATAATCAACTTTACATAACATCTGAGATCCACGTCACCCCAACTCTTCCAAACTTTGTGCAAAGGATTCCTCTTCCAAGAGATGGACTACGGGAAGCGAATCTTTCCATCAACTACCATGCTTCAAATCTTCATTAAATTGGACCTGCTCTTTCCTTGTATCCACTTATCACTTTCTCCATCCAACACACTGGCTCCACTTCACCCTGGCACTTTCCACATCACCAGTCTTAACACGTCATCATAGTCCGCATTATCTTAGCCTTTTCTATTGGTGCATAAGAACTTAAACTCCAGGAGATGAAACTTGGGTAATGGGAAAATTCACATATTCGTCTTTTAAAATTATACCAACATTATGTAAGTCACGTCATCTTGGTGATTTCTCAAGGCTTGACACATCTCCCTACTTATTCATGTCTATCAGCTGCCATGTTCGCCTAGTACCTAATCACCCTAATGCTCCTTTGGGTGATTTTCCTTTCTTCTTCCTAGGAAGAACCTCTAGGACATGTTACCTAGATATCATCTCTTGACATGAATGTTCCGACAAAAAATTTGAGTTTTGTTTCCCTAGTTCCTGTTAATTGGCGTACTTCGATCGAACTAAAAGTCTAAGCCTTATGCTTCTTCCTTCATTATGCCCTTGACTGATGTTGCAAGCTTACGCTCGTGCTCATCCTCTAATATTTCACAATCTCTAGATATCCATTCTTCTATTTCACCTCCAATCTCTATTCTAATTTAAAGAAGTTGATTCCTCCATGTTTTAACGCCTTTGCAATATCTATAATGGATTTTCTTTCTGCCCAATCCTTTATGGATTCTCGATCATTGATCATATTGTTGATCAATGATTACAATCTTAATTTCTTCAATTGTAAAGGGAATGGTTCATCTCTATTTTAAAAGGGTTCCAACCTCCCCTGCATTGGTTCTAATAAGCCTTCCAAAATATTCTCCCTCTTGATCTTATTGTAACAACCATGCAATATACTCACACTTAATAACAAAAATATTATTCCATATAATAATAGACAAAAGCTTGGCATACATAAATTCCAAACATTCGAACAAAGTGTTTCCTTTTATTAAAAACAAATGATTTGCAAAGGCCTTTATGCTCTCTTAGGCCCGATTTACAACAAATTATCCCTTTTCATCCCACTTGGCCCACTTGGCCTCACTCCTCTATTCTCAAGCTTCCTCTCCATGTTTCTACAAACATTTCATGTTTATTGACTACATATTTATAAAAATAACATTTTGAACCATAATCAGTTCAAATCCACTAATTACTCAACAAATCCATATTTCTAGATCCTCTAGATCCATGCATCTCTCAAGATATCTAACTAACCCTCAAACCTCTCCAATTCTCTCAAATATTCTTGATATCTCTCCTAAAAAGTAGATCTAATTACAATATTCCTCACTTTCATCACTTATGTACAATTATTCTAAAAACATAGTAAAATATATTTAAATTAAATAATTAAATCCAATTTAAGGAATGAACTCCCTTGGTAAATGAAACCCCTAGATCTAACCAGGTGTTTTGACTTGGAGGTAAGATGCTCCTGCATCAAATCGTCACAAGAATTCATTTCCATTTCCAGTTTTTTCTGAAGGAAAAATAAAGTAAAAATGGCATCCTTATAAAATTTACAAAATTTAAAACAACTAAGTGCTTATTACAAATTTTGGTGAGGATATAATTCAAATCACACCTCCCAATTTGCAACCTTTTGGTCCCTAGAAGCTTCAACTCTCTGCAGTCTTCTTCTTCTCTTATCATCAAGTAGACTCTAGCAAATCTCCAAGAAAGGGTGGCTCCATTATAGGATGGAAGATAAAATATGAATATGAGCTACCTTTGGCATAATCATGATGCCCATGCCATGGCTAGATATGTCATCTATTACTACATTAGGTCACTAGAAAATTACTGCTCCTTGGACTACAAATATGCCCAACTCTTCTTTACCCTTGACTTTTACTCTCCCAATTTTCTTCTTGGTTATTCAATTCTTTGGATGGAGGCCAATGTGAAGCCTCTAACATTTGGCCTTCCAACTGTTAGCACTCGAATCTACCTTAGGCTGAAATAAGGTAAGACTCAAGTCTACATCAAACCACACTCAGCCTCGTAGCTAGCCCTACGAGGACAGGAGAGGGCTCTCTCCGGTCAATCTCGGCAAAAGGTAATCAAAGAGGCTCGAGATGACTGAATTGATGACTAATTTTAGGCTAGGTATGAAGTACAAGGACTATGGAATTGATTTTTTGAAGTTTTGTTGAATTCAAGGGAAAGGCAATTTTGGGTGCGGGGATGAGGCACAGCTTTTGCAGAGGTCTACTTGGGGCAAGATAGGCGATTGGTTTGATGCCTTTAAAGTAATTGAATGAATAGACCTGACAGGTGAGGAGCTAAGGAGAGCAAGGAAGTCTCAAGGATTCTCCTTAAACTGAAGAAAACATGGAAAATTAAACAAATTTAAAGGCAGAGCATAGCAAATTTATGGATTCTACCTTAACACTTCATTTGTTTAATTGCAGAAGATTAAATAAGGAAAGTGGTACACATACACAACTTACAAGTACTGAGAGAAACACACCATCAACACATAAGGCCACATGAATCCCAAATAGTGCTGCAAAACCCTAGTCTATCCTTTGCCGAAAATGCAGATAAAATATGTACAATAGTGTATCCAGCTATTCTCAAGAGTCCAACCCTGAAAATGACTAAGAAAATACATAATATAGGCAAGCTAACACATTCCCTTGCCTCTAGGGGTCGAGCTCATCATCCTAGGAGCTGTTTCAACCAATTCTAAACAAAGCACTACAATCTAGGCAGTCAAAACAACTTGCCTCTATAAGCTAGGAAACCAATTCATTCATTAAATTTTTGCTATTTTATGAATGAATCATCTAGAATAGGTAAATAAGTGTCAAGTCAACATAAAGTTCCATTAATTACATCAAGAAGGGTGAAAAATCCCATCACAAGTCAAAACTGGTCAAACTGGCTACGTTTCCTGAGCTGAAGATGAAAATTGTGCCAAAAAACCCTGATGCGCCGCGCGCCTGAGCCCTATGCACTGTGCACCTTTCCACCTGCATTTGGTGCACTTCCCAGCATCCAAATTGAGCTCATGTTGGCTTGTTGGAAATCCCTGGATGTCTAATTTCCAACCCAAGTGGAATTTTCCAATTTGATGTCCATTTGCCCCTCCAAAAGTACATTCTCCCAAGGTTGCTTCCTGTGTGTCCAAAAAGGGGCAGTGAGGTCATTGTTTGCATGTTTTTTGACCTTTTGGGGACCCAAACCTTGATGAAATGCCTTGGCAATAGCTGAGTAGGTATATTTCATCATGACAAATCCAAAAATACAAACCATTTGTGATTTGGACCTCTCAATACGCGTTGAGCCAAAAAACCTGTTTTTTAGAGCCAAAAATTCAAAATTGACAAAATTTCTTCCAAATTCCTTGAAATTTGGGCTGGGGGTCCCCAATCAAGTACTATGCTCAGCCAAAGAGGCTTCGGCCAAAATCCAAAGACGATCAAGCTCCTTTTTTCTTTTTTGCTTCTTGACCGCTTTCTTCAATTTTGCCTTAAGACTCCTAATTCGCGCCTTGCAAACTAGGTTCCGGACCTTGTAATGCATAGCCATGTGTTTCAATAATGCATTGTCTCTATTGTCCTTTTTCAGCTGTTCCTCCAAGTAGATGTTGACCCTCTCGAGATTAGCCTCTCGATCCTCATTTACCTGTTGCTCTAGAGAGGTGAACTCAATTTCTCTATGTTGGGCAGCTTGGCGATTCTCACGGATGTTCTGTAGCTCTATGATCACGTGTTGGTCCTCAAGCTGTTTATTCCGGTGCTCTAGATACCCGATACATTGGGTCTTCTCTGATTCTGAAGTTGTCTCATCATCATGAATAGTAACAGAACCTGATGGCTCACCTGAAGGCCTCTCCTCATGCTTGGGCTTCTTGCCCTTATCTTGTACCTGCGGTGCTGCTGTCGAAAGCGAGGCCCCTTCCACACGAGGTGGAGATAACACTCGCTGTGTTGATGAAGTCAACGAGACCCCTTCCACCCCGGGTGGAGATAATACTTGTCGTGTAGATGCAAATAAGGCCCTGTAGCTTCGCTGGTATGTCACATATGGAGGAGCACTTATATGCTCAGTCTCGGGGATGTCTGGCTGGTGTGAAGGTCCTCCCTCATCATGAACTATCTCGGGAGGTGGCTGTAATGCTGCAAAGTAATCACAGGAGATGAAACCTTCCCAAGTAATGCCCGTGCCAACTGATGCATCACTACGATTTTAATCAATGCATAATGATAGATGCTCTTATGCTGATGTGTTGGGCTCTTCCTTTGTACTAAAGGCACCATCCTTTCTATGTTGCGACACATGAAAAACAGAATGTTCATCATACGTACCCTTGTGAAATGCATCAACAAACGAACATGGTACGCATAGAGTCGTGAGAATCTGCCCTCACAACTGAAATATCGGATGATGAGTTTCATCAATGGTGCATACTCATCCTTTAGGAATCTGAAAGGAAAAACTGCACTCAAATGTCTTATATACCCGGGCTTGATATATGGCTCATAGTAGAATCTGTCTAACTGTTGGCAATTACTCCATTTCTCCCCTACATTTGGTATCCCAGTGGCCTGAGCAATAGTCTCAGGTGACAAGGTGAAATTCACTCCGGCAAGGTTTACATGACCATCCTGCAAATGTAGAACAAATAAACGGACTAGTTCCCGATGATGCTGGATTTGTGAGATCCGCTCACAGTATTCAAAACATGATTGATACCGAAAACAATCCATTGCAAGTGGACAGGCTTGCAATTGAGCCAAAGAGGTAGGCTCCTCCCTAACATGCTGTCCACTTTTGCCACCTTTGTGATACCTCCGTGGCACATTAGGTACATTTACCTCCGATGTAGAGTCACTATCATAATCCTGCTCATATACTGACTCGGTCTCTGACATGTTCTTTAAAAACAAGGTAGCTGGAATATATATATGCTGATATACAACTGTGTGCAAAATTGACTGTAGACTTTTTCTTTTTCTCAAAATGTTGTGACCAAGGGGACACAAATATACAAGGGAATTGTTAAGAAAGGGAAAACATTAGGGAAATGGGGAAAATGGAAATAAAACAAGGAATTTAGGGAAGGGAAGGGGCATGGAAATCTTGAAGTTTTAGGGTTTGGGATGAGGTAGGGAATATATGTTTGTAGTAGAAGGGAGGGGTTAGGATTTGAGGGAGGATAGTGTAGGGTTCTATGAGGAATTATTGGGGAAAATATTGGTGAATATAGGGGATGGGAAACAAAGGAAATAGGAAAACCTTGGCAACATTTATTTTTGAAAACCCTACAGCAATCTTGGCATTTAAATCCTTACAGCAAATTAATGGACAAGGAGGGTTTTTACACTTGGTTTTTTCATGGCAAATATAGCATAATTTCTTTACATAAACCTTTCAAAACCAAGAATGAGCCGTGGATAAAAGCCTACCTGTGATTTGATGCGTGAGAAGAGGTGTTTGAGTGTGTTTTGGACAAAGTCTGGGCATAAACTTCAATGCGCTGCGCGCCTCACCCAACGCGCCATGCGCTCCTGATGCACCGCACGCGTGTAAGATAGCACTGGAATTTGTCGCCTGATGCGCCGCGCGCCCTAGAAACGGCCCAATTTGCTCACAAACTCACAAAATCGCCTGAGAACAATGCTCTTTGCTCTTGGAATGTGGAATGGGTTGCAAATGAGGAGAAATATCTTCATATAGACTCCTTGTTGATTTTTGCTTAACCCAAAACCCATTTTCTTATGCTTGGTTGTTGACACTTTTTCAAAATTAATAGGCTCTGACCTTTTTGGTTTCCCCTTTTAAAATTGGATGAAATAATGATTTTCTCTGATAATTTTTTGCAGGGATAGCTCTGATATGCTCTGCCAAAGGAGACCAAGGCTGCACTTGAACGATTGAAGAACTGAAAATTTTGACAATTTTTACAAAAATGAGATGGCGACTTATCTTCAAAACAGAGTTTTGAAGAGAAGTCCTAATTCAGCTGTACAATAATGAAAATTATTGAAGTGATGATCTATCAAAGACATCCCTCTGGCCTGTTGGTCTTCTAAGACTTTTCAAGACAAAATTGACACAACCCTAGACCTAAGACCTCAAAATTTAAAACATGATTGTAAATGACCTTTGAAGACTTATTTTAATAAACAGGCCTGAACCAGCAGTGCCTAGCACGAGGGGAATGAGTGACACAACCCGCTCCATCAGAGTTATGGCATGCCTAACGAAATGCAACTGATCAAAACTGATGGGACACCTAATCATGAAATGCAAAAGAGATTTGATCTCCCGACTCTAACACCAACATCAGCTTAATCTATAACACTAACAATGGTTCCTACATGGGTTGCTTGGCCTTCTAGCGTGCCAATGATCACTAACATTATGGCCCCTTTTCTTACAACATAATGAAACTAAGCCATACTTTTTATATTTCTAATGATGCTTGCTATGCTTGAGAAAGGGTTAATTAGCCCTTCCATAGGATCCCACTTTATGCCAAAACTATTCTTAACAAAGGATTAGTTTATCCTTCCATTAGATATTCCATGTTCAAAATATTGTCCTTGAAGAAGGGTTAGGCAACCCTTCTCCATGTTCCCCCTTTATGAGATTATTAAGTTTTTTTATTATTTCCACTAAACCCTAGAACCATCCATGAATAATAGTTAGTAAGATCATACACATGTTTTCATATGTCAAGAATGTGTGTGTCCATTTTTGCCTTTTTGAAATGCATGTGTGCTTTGTTGAACTATAATGTGTGTGCATTCCTTTGATCTAGCTAATGTGTCAAATTTAAGCCTCCTTGAACCAAGATCTCTAAACATATTACATATTGTTGTAATGTAAGTGAATTGATAGATATTAGATTACAACTAAAAAGTGCATTTACCCCTATGTCAATATCTAGTATTGAATCATGGTCTCATGTCACTCTTAACCCACCATGATTGAATGAGCTTTTTAAGTTACCTATGTTGAAAATGTCCACTTGGAAAGAATCTAGCCTCTTTTGTGAAAAGCAATTAAAAAAAACTTTTAATGAAATATAGATAATGGAATACGCTCTTGTCATGTTTAAATATTTGAGATAAAATTATTTAAAAACTTGAATATCGTGATTTATATATTTATAGGATTTATTTAACAAATCCAACACGTTAATCATTTGAACAACTTGCTCTAATGATAAAGATCTTTTAATAAAAACGTGAGGTGCCCCATCATAGCTAATTGATAATAAAGTAGTTTAGTGGAAACATCATGTTCTCTATTATAGCTAATTGATGGAACAAGGTACAAAATTCAAGGCATTATCCAAGATAGTGTTTTCTCGCTAAAACATCTCAATTACAATTACAATTAATAAACCATCTCATTGAGTACCAATGCTATAAAAGCTCTCGAAAGTATTGAGGAAACACTTTTTACACGGGAAGCTTAATTCGCACATTACACAACATTTATATATTAATTCTATGTTTGTATTTTAAAAAAAAAAAGGAGGGTGATATTGATGTTAAAGGTGTAAAATAGAGAGGACTCAGTGTCTTTTAGTAGGAAAATTATTGTCCCTAGCTTAAAGTCAAAAGGTTCACCATCCAATAGAAAATTTGTACCATGACACCCACATCCATATCCACGCAAGAAAAGCCTTCATTTTAATCGTCACAACTATAGTTTGGCCTTTGGCCTCCTCGATTCTTTGAGAAGCTTTGCACAATTCATCCGCAAACAGAAGGAGACCCACTTTAGTTCAACTGTGACTTTGGAATTCCAATTTATTGTTCGGCCTCTCATACCGTGCAAGCGCAGATATGAATCGGCGTTGAGTGGCAGGAGAAGAGTAGAGAATCTGCGACAAGTAGGCGCACAGGTTTTGAATGGAAATGGAAATATGTATAAAAATATGCAGTTTGTCAATTGGCATTAAATGAGAGGGGTTGTATATATTTATCGTTGGATAACTGATTTGCCAAAATCTAATAATAGGTATATATAGTCTCCACTCATTTAATGTTTAATATCAAAAGAGAAGAACAAAAAATTAGTGACTGAATCCTCATGAGAAAGAGAAAATCCAAATGATATATATATATATATATGAAGGTTGTAATTTTAAATTATTTAATTTATAATATTTAAATAATTTATATTTGTTATTTGATGGCTAAATAGTTACAACAGATGTATGTTTTTTAGTCATTGCAAGATTTTACAATAGATTTGTTTCTTGATTACTATTAGTTTAGTGTTGACCAATGGAATTTATAATGTTTAACTTTCAAAATAAATATTTATTTTCAATTTTATTAAAAACACTAAATTTTAAATATTCCATTAGACCATAACATGAAGGTCTTATTCACAAGATAATGCCATGTAGATAATTGTCTCATATATTTTATGACATAATTTATGGATATGGTTGCAATATTCATGCATTATTTTTACATAATTGTGTATTGATTTTTTATTCTTAAGCTTCAAAGAGAAATAACATATTTACCATTAGTTACTTCCCACTATAATTTGTGCAAAGATTTACATAAAAAATGGATAGAAATAATATGTAAATAAAAATATTTCCAAAGAGTTACCATTATTTACGTTTTTCTCAACACTTATGTAAGAGTAAAACTATAAATGTGCAAACTTACTAGTAGTTGCTACCCACCAAAGTTTATGCAAGTCTCTATGCATGAGCAAGCAATTAAGTTATCCACTTCACATCTCAATTTATTAGATCCTCCTAATTTAGCTGAATGTAGGTTATAATATTTTGGGCAATTTTTCTCATAACATAATTTTTAACATGAATGGTCAGGACTAAGTTGCTTACAACACTTGTTAGCAATCCATTTGTTTGTTGACCAATGCAACTTATAATTTATTACTTCTCACCATTTTCTATGTTTTCCTTACCACTTATGTAGGGGTAAAACTCTAAATTCCTTTGTTGGATCTGTTGTCATTGATGGAAAAGGAACAACACAGGAGTAGCAAGACCGCAGGACCAGCAAGGTATGTAGGAGCAAAGTGAAGGATAACCAAGCAAAAGAGAAACACAATACCAACAAAGGCATAGGAGCAACTCAAGACCAGCAAAGGCAGGAACATCACAAAAGCAGCAAGAAAGGGAGTAGCATGAAGGACTTGTGATATACTTGGATAATGTTGCAGAGATTGCTATATTGAAGAATTTATTGTGATGTGAAATTGTTGATTGAGTTGAATTGTTGTGATGCAAAAGCAAGACTCCAAGGCAAAGGAAAAGATTGTTGTGATGCATTAAGGATAAATATTGTTATTTGTTGTTGACATTAGACTGATGCATTTAATCATTACATATGGCTGCAATTAATATTGGATGGATTATTTATTTTTGTCTTCCAATATTCAAAATCTGAAGAGTTTGGAAACAAATGAGTGGAAGGCAAAGAGTCAAGCCTATGCACTTCATATTCCTATGTGGGATACAAACAGCCAACAAACTATTTCTATAAAAGATATGATTTTGGAAGGCAGGGACAGGTTAGAGAATGGGAGAATGTGAGGGCGTTGATTGAGCTATTATGCATTAGTTACCTAGCACTTATGGAGCTGATGTGAAGCATATTTGAAGGGAAGAAGACGCATAAATGAAGATGGAGATATGCAAAATTTGTGAGCAGGTAAACCAACACATTGTTATTTCTTGTTTGCATCAATGGATGGTAGTCTCCTTTCAAGTTGTGGCTTGATAAATATCCAGTTGGAGCTAGTTAAGGTAGGAGCCTCCTGTGGGTTGTAGCCCGCAAAAAACATATGGGAGTTGGAGCTTCCTTGCTTGTTGCAGCTTGCAAAAAATTGAGGTAGTAGCCTCCTGTAGGTTGGAGCCTACATAAAATCAGATGTAATAAGGAGTAGGAGCTTACCTTTGCATCATAACAATAATAAAGTCATGGTTTTCTCCCTTTATGGGTTTCCACATATATCTGGTGTCAATATGTGTTTTTATCATGTGTTGATGTGATGTTTTGATTAGTTTATTACTTGTTATTCACATATTCAATATGTTGGCCATTATTTGTTAAGTTGCTCATGCAATGTTTCAGTGAATGAGATTAAGGAAAATAATTTAATGTCCATGAATATACTAAATTGATTCACACCCCCCCCCCCCCCGTGCTCTTAGTTTAGTGAAGTTTTCATCAATTGGTATCAAAGTCGGTCCTTTTGTATAAGCCTAACAACTTGAAGGTAGATCTGGTTGAGTCATGGACTATCAAAGTGTACTTGTGTTGAGTGCAACAAACTTTCATAAGTGGATAGATAAGGTTAAAAACGAACTGATAGCTTATGGACCTGGTGTATGGAAACTTGTATGTGAAGGTTATTGTTACACTAAAATTTGTCACCATGACTATTTGCAGTCAGTATGGCTCCATCAACTGTCATACTATCCTCCTTGGCAAGTCTTATACCTCTGCTCCTCATGTCAAACTCCAAGAAAGAGAGAAAGTCCTTAAAAAGTCAATTAACTTTGGTTACGCAGTTTCTCTTAACCTTACCTGTGTGTACGCACCTCAAGTTCACAATACCTGCGTACTTGTACGCTCTATCTGTAAAGGGGTGGGTGCGTACTCCTGTAAAGGTCAAAAGGCGCGAGTTTTACTTCAAAAAAGTTACTTGTGGTTGAATCTAGAGCATTCTAGAAGATGGTTTGATGTGTATTGAGCGCCTCCAGATGGTTCATGCATCCCTATGAAAGAGGAACTTATCCCATCAAGAGGGGAGCTATCCCATTGAAATAGGGGCTTATCCCATTGATGGTGGACCTGAATAACTTCCTCCAAAGCATTATAAATACAGGCATTGGGTCAGAGAGAGGGGAGGTTGAAAGCTGAACATTCCTAAGGGTAGATGCTGCTGAAATTAGGACTCCCTTATAGAGCTTGAGAGGAGAGATTCCCATCATTTCATAGCTTCATTTGGAAGTGGGTGAGCTGATCAAAGTAAAGGAGAACTCTTGCTGGACCCTGGGAGGGACCTGCACAACACCAAGGCACTGGTTGTAATGGTTTCTTTTGTTTCCAATTAATACAATTAAGCTCATTTTTCTCAACAAGTTGTTATATATAATTTGTTTCATATACTCCTTGGTCTTTATGATGAATATGTTTTATTATATGAGTTATTCAGGTGCTATGTAATCATTTTCTTGTTAGTGAATGCAGGTTTCAAAGAGAAGGAGGAGCTCATCTGGATCGGAGAGGCTTGGCTGCTACAAACAGCGTTGGACTAAAGGTATGCTTTAAACACTTGGTTGCTTGTATTTTAAATGCATATTTAGGGAAAGATAGTGCTTGATTGTTTTGTTTGTCACTAGAAAGCCTTAGCTTCTAGGGAGGTCGGTTTTGTCCGCAAAATTGATTCTTTCCGCATGTCAAAATGGCGACTTCGCTGGGGAATCCATGGATTTGATTGATTTCTCTTTTGATTGATACTTTGATTTGAGAAAATCTGATTTATTTCTGGTTTTTTACTGATTGACTGTGAATTTGGGTGGAATAGCTTAGGGTTGAGTTAATTTTGATTTTTCTTGATTTTGAGAGCAGTACGCACCCTCTGCATTAAGCACAGTGCGTACATGTACGCACTTCTACTTTGTACACAGAGCGTGGCCGCACCTGTGCAAACACGCTTCCTGCGTACCCTGTCAAAAGTCTAGAAATTTTCCATTTTTTCCTTTTTACCCATTAGATTTTGTTTATAGTTTGTTTTTTGCTGCCCAGATCCATTGGTTACATGTCAGAAGTTCTCATCTAAGCTTGTTTCATTAGCATCGAGGGTTTTAGTGAAGTTCATAGAGATTCTAGCCCTAGGTTTGATTTTTGTATTGGTCTTGTAGTGACTCTGGCTTTAGAAGTTGTAAAAACCTTGGATCTCCCTGGTCTTTTCAGCCTTGTTAGGAGTCGGACCATTCGTAAAATCCACCTTTGTGAGAAACCTACCGTTGTGTTGTCTCTTTGCGGAATTTCGAGAAGGCTTGTTTGTTAAGTTGTGAATTTCATTCTTAAGAAAAAGACCAAAAGCTTTTTATTTTTGTTTTTGACTGATTTATGATCTGCATGAATTAGTCCTTGGTTGAATTGTAACCGAGTAAAACATCCTGGAATTATATTTTGTAGGCTTTCACCTCATTATATTTGTTTTTAGGTAAATTTCTCTTAGATTTTCATAGATCTTAAAATTGATTTTTTGTTAAGTAGTTTTACATGCTTTGTTAAAATGAAAAAAAATGGTTTGGAATTGATTTGCAATAGTTTTCCTTGATGAAATTAGTGCATTAGAGAATTTGTTATATTTTCTCTTAGTGATCAATTTTTTGCATTGTTGGAAGTGAATGGAAACTCTCTCCTTACTTTAGTTAGGATTCATCGAATTGAAAGGATTACATTATCATATTCGATTGCATTCAGCTTTGAGTCAGGTCATAACACCATTGGTTTCGTATCCATTTACCCCTTTGAGTAATAACAGCCTAAATAACACGGCGCTTAATTAAAATTCATCTAGTAATTTTTACATTTCTAGGGCTCTGATACACCAACATAGCTTAGGCTAGTGTCTTGGAGTAGGAGAGTAATTAACTCTCCAAGACAGTAAAACCAAACAAGTAGCTTATCTTGCGGTAGGATAAATCCAACTGTTACATTTATACTCTGGGAAAGCTCCTCTTAAAGGAGAAGCACAAGATCGTGTCCGAACCGGTGAGGGGATCAATCCTCCTTCATTGGGAACGACGCCAGATATGCACGTACTACAAACGGTAAACCTCAGATTAACCATTGTCGAGGAGCCTGGGGTCACTTGTAAGTAAACCTTGGATTATTGTCAAGGAGTCGGCAAGGGGATTGAGCTTGTTACTCTGCCCTTGTGTGCTATCGGATCGTAGACTGTTCCCCCAGGTATATTTGTAGTTGTTGGTGACCTTAGTGGCTATTATCTTTAGGGTTCTACCCAAGGTGATGGTGGAGGGAAGATCCCACTGAACCTGGAGCAGACGTCGGCTAGACTCACTTGGATTTTCTGGGGGGTTCACTTCACTCGAGACGGTTAAAGTGGAGGAACTTGGTCCAGTCTATTCATTAAGCAGGTTGCCGGGGTAACTGTTCCACCCGCCCTTTCTGTACTGAATTCTGCGATGTTGGATTTCATCACCAACTAGTGTTTTCGGTCTAGGAGCTACTGTTTGTGTGTGGTTTGACTCCTAGATTTGATAGCGCGTGTTAATTTGTTTGTTTTTACTTTTAGAGACCATAGGTGTGAATTGTGAATTTTAATTGTTAGGTGTGAATTGTGAATTGTTAATTTTAGTTTTAAATTGTTAATAAAATTCACTAAAGTTGAATATAATGGCAAATGTTCCGGAATTTACCAACCTAGGAACCCCTCCTAACGAGAATCCTAGTACTTTTCCTTACTTTGGAAATGTTGGTCCTCCTTATATGGCTACTTTGTCATTACCTGGATTTACAATAGGTTTACCGATATGGTTATTTTCAACTTCGTTGGCCCCAAATACTCCAATTGTTCCACCTCAACCGAATGCTTCACCTCAACAGAGTTCACCATCTCAACATCACCAACCTTCTGTTGACCCTTTACCTTCTTCACCTAATTTTTTTTTCTCCATTTCTTCTTCTTCGCTTGGTAAAAGCCTTGACACTAGTAACCAGGTGTCTAAGAAGAAGAAGAAAGGGAAGAAGAAGAAGAAGAAGAAGAAGAAGCAAGATAAGAAAGAAGTCAACCAACCAACCATGGCTGTAAGTGTTAGTTGTGTTGAGGAAAACTCCGACATGCATCGTAAACCCAATACCCTTGCAGGCTTTGTAAGGGTGACCACTTCCTTGTCAATTTTCCTGGTATTCCAAAGGTCTTGGAAGTATGGTCAGAAAAATCTCATCAACTTTCCATTGATCCATCAACCAGTGATAGTCAGGTTCCTCGGAAAAAGGGTAAAGTTAGGTTTCCTTGTAAGTTATGCAAAGGGAGTCATCAAACTCACATTTGCCCTCACATGGATGAAGCCTCAACATTGTTGGAAAACCTTACTGTTCCACAGCAAGAATTTCCAACTAGTTACCGTAAACTTTCTCCCAACCTACCATCAACTGATGGAGTGATTGATCTAATTTCAAGTACAGTCAATCACACTCTTCCATTGGAGAGTGAAACTCATGTCACTCAGGTTGATGATTCGTTAGTTGATCAAGTGATCGATTCAATTTCACATTCGGTCGATCCCACTTTCCCATTAGAGAGTGAACTTCATACCGCTCAGGTTCTTCTTGTTACATTAGATTCTTCTACGTTGGGGGGCATTTCATCTGTTTCTACAGAACCCCCTCCAAGTACTGAGGTCTTTTCCTTTGATTGGAATAGACTGACAGAACCTCGTCTTCCTTCCTCCATCCCTTTCCAAATCATTGTCAAGGCTGGTGGTAGGGACATACATCGTACTCAGGTAGATGAAGGTGCTTCTGTTAGTATTTTATCCTCAACTGTTTGGAAAGCTTTGGGTTCCCCTCAGCTTGCGCCTATTACGTAGAATCTGAAAGCTTTTAACAGAACCATTAGTGAACCTTTAGGGATCCTTCCTAAGTTTTCTATTACCTTGGAAGGTAAAATTGTCTGTATTGATCTTATGGTAGTTCGAGGTCCCTTGGATTTCAATTTACTCCTTGGGCGAGACTATGTTTATGCAATGAAAGTTGTCGTATCGACACTCTTTCACGTGATGTCTTTCCCTCACAATGGCAGTATTGTGACTATAGACCAGCTTTCGTTCCCTAGTCTTGTTTCAACTACCAATAATATGACACCCCTAAATGTTCCTGATTCTAAAGTGGTATCTACCCTGCCATGGGTTAATTATGTGGCAACTGGTCCCATGTTTTTAGTTACCGATGTAAGTGAACCTATCAGTGTTTGCTCATCTTCCTTTGATTTGGATCCGGTAATTGACATGGAAAACTTTATGGGATTACTTGAACACGATGTTCTTATCCCTTTTGAGTCCCTTGACATGTGTTCCTTCCAGAGAACTATTCTTCCTTCTGATGAAGACCTCTTGGAAGCCATGATCAAGGTGTGTCCATTGACATGTCTTTCTTCCAGTTGGAAGCCATGATCAGTGATTGTGAGGATAATTTTTTCCTGTATCAACCTCGTTAAAAAATGAAACAGGCTGTAGTGAGGAAAGTTCCTTTTACTGTGTCAACCTCGTTAAAAAATGAATCAGTGTGTATGAGGATAGTTCCTTGTCTTGTGTTAACCTCTTTAAAAAATGAAACAAGGATAGGTTATTTAGGTAGATTGTAGAGAGTAGTCATGAGCATAGTTCCTTATCTTGTGTCAACCTCGTTTAAAAAATGAAACAAGGGTTTTGAGGATAGTTCTTTTCCTGTGTCAACCTCACTAAAAAATGAAACAACTCCCACAAGTCTTTCCAAGATCTTGAAAGTAAAGCTTCATTCCATCCACCTCATTGAATGCAATGAAGCTTGGGGGGCATGTACCTCGTTTTGCGTCATTATGCTGGGGGCGTGTGAACTTATAACAAGCATAGTTTTTCGTTTCAAGCTTGCGTAAACATGAAACTGGATCCGAGCATAGTTCTTTTCCTGTGTCAAGCTCGTTAAAAAATGAAACAAATCCTCCTCTAATTGATTCGAGAGTTTGACTAGATCTCATAAATGTTAAGTTGTATATTTAGGTTAGTTATTTCAGTGTTTTGCCTAATTTTCTTACAGTTTTAGGTCGAGTCTTTCAAACGATCTCGTACAAGAACCTTCATTCCATCCAGATTGTACTTAGATGAATGAAATGAAGCTAGGGGGGCATGCACTCTAGCAGTTATGCTTAGGGGGCATCAAGCACAATTTTATCTCTGTTTCAAGCTTGTGTAAAAATGAAACTACTTTAAAGCATAGCTTTTCTCTGTTTCAAGATTTTGTAAAAATGAAACCTATCTCGAGTCAATTTCAGTTATTTTCAAGACTCGTTAAATTCATGAAAATCCCAAGATTATTTTTCTATCTTTCATTCTCGTAAAACAAATGAAAATGCCGAGTTCTTTCCGTCTTTTCCTGCTCGTAAATTAAATTGAAAGTCGGCCATATGAGTACATTTTTATCATTTTTTCGAACTCATTAAAACTTACGAAAAAATGAAAACCATGAGTACATTTTTATCATTTTTTCGAACTCGTTAAAACTTACAAAGAAGTGAAACCTTGGAGTTCTCTTTTAAGCCCTTTTCTGACTCCTAAAATATGAAAAGATTGTCGAGCGTTTCTTTTACACTCGTTAAAACGGAATTAAAAGACGGTCCACTTACAGCTCTTTTCCGACCGTAAAAATACGAAAAGATTGCCGGATTTTTGTCATTTCAAATTCGATATTGGTTATAAAATGACGTGTCGTTGATCGCTTTTTTACTTTTTCGGATTAGTGACACTATTAACGAAAAGTACTCCTTGGTCGTAAAAGATCAAGTGGTTCTCTCAAGTATTATTTTATACTATTTCGGGCCTGGGAGACACAAATTTACGAAAAAGGTCAACCCTGGAGTCTTCTTAAGTTTTTTCAGACCCTCTAAAATTGAAAAACGCCGAGTTTCTCCTATACTGGACTCGTTAAAATTTCACAGTAAAGGACCTGTTCGATTACAAACAGGAACGAACCACTCCTTCTTAGGGTTCGAATCTAAACTAAGTTGGACTCATCCGAAGGATGAGCTTATAATCAAGCATATGTTATCCTCCTCAAGCTTGTAAAAAATAAAGAGGTACTTGCCAGAAATGGTGGGGGAAAAGAGAGAAAAATGAGCCTATTTGTTATCATTTGTCTTAGAGAAACCTTATCACCACTCTTGAACACGAGACTTTTTCATCACCTGGGTTGAGAAATCCTTTGCCTAACAGTTGATCAAACCACATTGAAAATCTTCAGCCGGTTTCGGGTATTAACTTTGGGTCAATTGTCACCAAGCCATCTGTCGTGTCGTTATGTGTTCAAGAGGTCACTGCAAATAAACCTTTCATCTGCAAAATACCTGTCATCCATTTTAACCATCCTTGAGTCAGTCCTTACAGCTACATTTCTTCAACTTGATCTATGATTTCGTGTTGTGGGCTTGCCTGCAACGGGTCGCTTTCTATCGACATCAGCACATTATCTAGAAAGATGACCTAGAAATCGTCAGTACCTTGAAATCTGCATGCATCAATGGCAGGTTTCTCGCCTTTGACAACAGTTTACATCATTGACTTTTGATCGAAGGATTCCGTGATATGTTCGACATCAACACATTCATTCACATCTCATGGATTGTACTGGGTACTTTGAGAACCATTGACATCACTGGTGGTCTCTCTCACACTTGTTAACAGTTTACATCATCGACTGGTAATCAAGTGGTTTCTACCATGTTCGACATCAACTCATTTATTCACATGGATAGAATCGTACCATTTCGGGAAGTAGAAATGAAGACCCTGGATCTAGTTTCCACCATCCAGGCTGCGAGGAGTTTTGTATTCATTATACAGTAGACTAATCATAAACATATGGCTGCGTCCATATTGTGTCTACATGAGTCTATGATTATGATGTACTGCGAAATCATTCCTATATCAGAGCAGTAGTTAGTTTGTTAGTTAAAGTTTTCAATCTGAATATGGGAATGCCTACCTCAGTGATGATATGATCTTATATATGTATTTTGTGTTGAATATTTGCAGGTTCCAACTGGGCTCTCCACAAGATAATCCTTGAAATGATAAAGTACTTCACCCTTCCTAGATGATATGAAACCCTAATCTACTACAGGCTTTGCACTTTAGGGGGCAATCTGTTACACTAAAATTTGTCACCATGACTATTTGCAGTCAGTATGGCTCCATCAACTGTCATACTGTCCTCCTTGGCAATTCTTATACCTCCGCTCCTCATGTCAAACTCCAAGAAAGAGAGAAAGTCCTTAAAATGTCAATTAACTCTGGTTACACAGTTTCTCTTAACCTTACCTGCGTGTACGCACCTCAAGTTCACAATACCTGCGTACTTGTATGCTCTGTCTGTAAAGGGGTGGGTGCGTACTCCTGTAAAGGTCAAAAGGCGTGAGTTTTACTTCAAAAAAGTTACTTGTGGTCGAATCTAGAGCATTCTAGAAGATGGTTTGACGTGTATTGAGCGCCTCCAGATGGTTCATGCATCCTTATGAAAGAGGAACTTATCCCATCAAGAGGGGAGCTATCCCATTGAAAGAGGGGCTTATCCCATTGATGGTGGACCTGAATAACTTCCTCCAAAGAATTATAAATACAGGCATTGGGCCAGAGGGAGGGGAGGTTGAAAGCTGAACATTCCTAAGGGTAGATGCTGCTGAAATTAGGACTCCCTTATAGAGCTTGAGAGGAGAGATTCCCATCCTTTCTTAGCTTCATTTGGAAGTGGGTGAGCTGATCAAAGTAAAGGAGAACTCTTGCTGGACCCTGGGAGGGACCTGCACAACACCAAGGAACTGGTTGTAATGGTTTCTTTTGTTTCCAATTAATACAATTAAGTTCATTTTTCTCAACAAGTTGTTATATATAATTTGTTTCATATACTCCTTGGTCTTTATGATGAATATGTTTTATTATATGAGTTATTCAGGTGCTATGTAATCGTTTGCTTGTTAGTGAATGCAGGTTTCAAAGGGAAGGAGGAGCTCATCTGGATCGGAGAGGCTTTGCTGCTACAAACAGTGTTGGACTAAAGGTATGCTTTAAACACCTGGTTGCTTGTATTTTAAATGCATATTTAGGGAAAGATAGTGCTTGATTGTTTTGTTTGTCACTAGAAAGCCTTAGCTTCTAGGGAGGTCAGTTTTGTCCGCAAAATTGACTCTTTCCGCATGACAAAATGGCGAATCCGCTGGGGAATCCATGGATTTGATTGATTTCTCTTTTGATTGATACTTTGATTTGAGAAAATCTGATTTATTTCTGGTTTTTTACTGATTGACTGTGAATTTGGGTGGAATAGCTTAGGGTTGAGTTAGTTTTGATTTTTCTTGATTTTGAGAGCAATACGCACCATCTGCGTTAAGCACAGTGCGTACCTGTACGCACTTCTACTTTGTACACAGAGCGTGGCCGCACCTGTGCAAACAGGCTGCCTGCGTACCCTGTCAAAAGTCTAGAAATTTTTCATTTTTTCCTTTTTACCCATTAGATTTTGTTTATAGTTTGTTTTTTGCTGCCCAGATCCATTGGTTGCCTGTCAGAAGTTCTCATCTAAGCTTGTTTCATTAGCATCGAGGGTTTTAGTGAAGTTCATAGAGATTCTAGCCCTAGGTTTGATTTTTGTATTGGTCTTGTAGTGACTCTGGCTTTAGAAGTTGTAAAAACCTTGGATCTCCCTGGTCTTTTCAGTCTTCTTAGGAGTCGGACCATTCGTAAAATCCACCTTTGTGAGAAACCTACCGTTGTGTTGTCTCTTTGCGGAATTTCGAGAAGGCTTGTTTGTTAAGCTGTGAATTTCATTCTTAAGAAAAAGAACAAAAGCTTTTTATTTTTGTTTTTGACTGATTTATGATCTGCATGAATTAGTCCTTGGTTGAATTGTAACCGAGTAAAACATCCTGGAATTATATTTTGTAGGCTTTCACCTCATTAGATTTGTTTTTAGGTAAATTTCTCTTAGATTTTCATAGATCTTAAAATTGATTTTTTGTTAAGTAGTTTTACATGCTTTGTTAAAATGAAAAAAATGGTTTGGAATTGATTTGCATTAGTTTTTCTTGATGAAATTAGTGCATTAGAGAATTTGTTATATTTTCTCTTAGTGATCAATTTTTTGCATTGTTGGAAGTGAATGGAAACTCTCTCCTTACTTTAGTTAGGATTCATCGAATTGAAAGGATTACATTATCATATTCGATTGCATTCAGTTTTGAGTCGGGTCATAACACCATTGGTTTCGTATCCATTTACCCCTTTGAGTAATAACAGCCTAAATAACACAGTGCTTAATTAAAATTCATCTAGTAATTTTTACATTTCTAGGGCTCTGATACACCAACATAGCTTAGGCTAGTGTCTTGGAGTAGGAGAGTAATTAACTCTCCAAGACAGTAAAACCAAACAAGTAGCTTATCTTGTGGTAGGATAAATCCAACTGTTACATTTATACTCTGGGAAAGCTCCTCTTAAAGGAGAAGCACGAGATCGTGTCCGAACCGGTGAGGGGATCAATCCTCCTTCATTGGGAACGACGCCAGATATGCACGTACTACAAACGGTAAACCTCGGATTAACCATTGTCGAGGAGCCTGGGGTCACTTGTCGGTAAACCTTGGATTATTGTCAAGGAGCCGGCAAGGGGATTGAGCTTGTTACTCTGCCCTTGTGTGCTATCGGATCGTAGACTGTTCCCCCAGGTATATTTTTAGCTGCTGGTGAACTTAGTGGCTATTATCTTTAGGGTTCTACCCAAGGTGACGGTGGAGGGAAGATCCCACTGTACCTGGAGGAGACGTCGGCTAGACTCACTTGGATTTTCTGGGGGGTTCACTTCACTCGAGACGGTTAAAGTGGAGGAACTTGGTCCAGTCTATTCATTAAGCAGGTTGCCGGGGTAACTGTTCCACCCGCCATTTCTGTACTGAATTTTGCGATGTTGGATTTCATCACCAACTAGTGTTTTCAGTCTGGAAAGTTACTGTTTGTGTGTGGTTTGACTCCTAGATTTGATAGCGCGTGTTAATTTGTTTGTTTTTGCTTTTAGAGACCATAGGTGTGAATTGTGAATTTTAATTGTTAGGTGTGAATTGTGAATTGTTAATTTTAATTTTAAATTGTTAATAAAATTCACTGAAGTTGAATATAATGGCAAATGTTCCGGTATTTACCAACCTAGGAACCCCTCCTAACGAGAATCCTAGTACTTTTCCTTACTTTGGAAATGTTGGTCCTCCTTATATGGCTACTTTGTCATTACCTAGATTTACAATAGGTTTACCGATATGGCTATTTTCAACTTCGTTGGCCCCAAATACTCCAATTGTTCCACCTCAACCGAATGCTTCACCTCAACAGAGTTCACCATCTCAACATCACCAACCTTCTGTTGACCCTTTACCTTCTTCGCCTAATTTTTCTTTCTCCATTTCTTCCTCTTCTCTTGGTAAAAGCCTTGACGCTAGTAACGAGGTGTCTAAGAAGAAGAAGAAGAAGAAGCAAGATAAGAAAGAATTCAACCAACCAACCATGGCTGTAAGTGTTAGTTGTGTTGAGGAAAACTCTGACATGCATCGTAAACCCAAATACCCTTGCAGGCTTTGTAAGGGTGACCACTTCCTTGTCAATTGTCCTGGTATTCCAAATGCCTTGGAAGTATGGTCAGAAAAATCTCATCAACTTTCCATTGATCCATCAACCAGTGATAGTCAAGTTCCTGGGAAAAAGGGTAAAGTTAGGTTTCCTTGTAAGTTATGCAAAGGGAGTCATCAAACTCACATTTTCCCTCACATGGATGAAGCCTCAACATTGTTGGAAAACCTTACTGTTCCACAGCAAGAATTTCCAACTGGTTACCATAAACTTTCTCCTAACCTACCATCAACTGATGAAGTGATTGATCTAATTTCAAGTACAGTCAATCACACTCTTCCATTGGAGAGTGAAACTCATGTCACTCAGTTTGATGATCTGTTAGTTGATCAAGTGGTCGATTCAATTTCACATTCGGTCGATCCCACTTTCCCTTTAGAGAGTGAACTTCATACCGCTCAGGTTCTTCTTGTTACATCAGATTCTTCTACGCTGGGGGGCATTTCATCTGTTTCTATAGAACCCCCTCCAAGTACTGAGGTCTTTTCCTTTGATTGGAATAGACTGACAGAACCTTGTCTTCCTTCCTCCATCCCTTTCCAAATCATTGTCAAGGCTGGTGGTAGGGACATACATCGTACTAAGGTAGATGAAGGTGCTTCTGTTAGTATTTTATCCTCAACTGTTTGGAAAGCTTTGGGTTCCCCTCAGCTTGCGCCTATTACGCAGAATCTGAAAGCTTTTAACAGAACCATTAGTGAACCTTTAGGGATCCTTCCTAAGTTTTCTATTACCTTGGAAGGTAAAACTGTCTGTATTGATCTTATGGTAGTTCGAGGTCCCTTGGATTTCAATTTACTCCTTGGGCGAGACTATGTTTATGCAATGAAAGTTGTCGTATCGACACTCTTTCGCGTGATGTCTTTCCCTCACAATGGCAGTATTGTGACTGTAGACCAGCTTTCGTTCCCTAGTCTTATTTCAACTACCAATAATATGACACCCCTAAATGTTCCTGATTCTAAAGTGGTATCTACCCTGCCACGGGTTAATTATGTGGCAACTGGTCCCATGTTTTCAGTTACCGATGTAAGTGAACCTCTCACTGTTTTCTCATCTTCCTTTGATTTGGATCCGGTAATTGACATGGAAAACTTTATGGGATTACTTGAACACGATGTTCTTATCCCTTTTGAGTCCCTTGACATGTGTTCCTTCCAGAGAACTATTCTTCCTTCTGATGAAGACCTCTTGGAAGCCATGATCAAGGTGTGTCCATTGACATGTCTTTCTTCCAGTTGGAAGCCATGATGAGTGATTGTGAGGATAATGTTTTCCTGTATCAACCTCGTTAAAAAATGAAACATGCTGTAGTGAGGAAAGTTCCTTTTACTGTGTCAACCTCGTTAAAAAATGAATCAGTGTGTATGAGGATAGTTCCTTGTCTTGTGTTAACCTCTTTAAAAAATGAAACAAGGATAGGTTATTTAGGTAGATTGTAGAAAGTAGTCATGAGCATAGTTCCTTATCTTGTGTCAAGCTCGTTTAAAAAATGAAACAAGGGTTTTGAGGATAGTTCTTTTCCTGTGTCAACCTCACTAAAAAATGAAACAACTCCCACAAGTCTTTCCAAGATCTTGAAAGTAAAGCTTCATTCCATCCACCTCATTGAATGCAATGAAGCTTGGGGGGCATGTAGCTTGTTTTGCGTCATTATGATGGGGGCATGTGAACTTATAACAAGCATAGTTTTTCGTTTCAAGCTTGCATAAACATGAAACTGGATCCGAGCATAGTTCTTTTCCTGTGTCAAGCTCGTTAGAAAATGAAACAAATCCTCCTCTAATTGATTCAAGAGTTTGACTAGATCTCATAAATGTTAAGTTGTATATTTAGGTTAGTTATTTCAGTGTTTTGCATAATTTTCTTACAGTTTTAGGTCGAGTCTTTCAAACGATCTCGTACATGAACCTTCATTCCATCCAGCTTGTACTTAGTTGAATGAAATGAAGCTAGGGGGGCATGCACTCTAGCAGTTATGCTTAGGGGGCATCAAGCACAATTTTATCTCTGTTTCAAGCTTGTGTAAAAATGAAACTACTTTAAAGCATAGTTTTTCTCTGTTTCAAGCTTTTGTAAAAATGAAACCTATCTCGAGTCAATTTCAGTTATTTTCAAGACTCGTTAAACTCATGAAAATCCCGAGATTATTTTGCTATCTTTCATTCTCGTAAAACAAATGAAAATGCCGAGTTCTTTCCATCTTTTCCTGCTCGTAAATTAAATTGAAAGTCGGCCATATGAGTACATTTTTATCATTTTTTCGAACTCATTAAAACTTACGAAAAAATGAAAACCATGAGTACATTTTTATCATTTTTTCGAACTCGTTAAAACTTACGAAGAAGTGAAACCTTGGAGTTCTCTTTTAAGCCCTTTTCTGACTCCTAAAATATGAAAAGATTGCCAAGCATTTCTTTTACACTCGTTAAAACGGAATTAAAAGACGGTCCACTTACAGCTCTTTTCCGACCGTAAAAATACGAAAAGATTGCCGGATTTTTGTCGTTTCAAATTCGATATTGGTTATAAAATGACGTGTTGTTGATCGTTTTTTACTTTTTCAGATCAGTGACACTATTAACGAAAAGTACTCCTTGGTCGTAAAAGATCAAGCAGTTCTCTCAAGTATTATTTTATACTTTTTCGGGCTTGGGAGACACAAATTTACGAAAAAGGTCAACCCTGGGGTCTTCTTAAGTTTTTTCAGACTCTCTAAAATTGAAAAACGTCGAGTTTCTCCTATACTGGACTCGTTAAAATTTCACAGTAAAGGACCTGTTCGATTACAAACAGGAACGGACCACTCCTTCTTAGGGTTCGCATCTAAACTAAGTTGGACTCATCCGAAGGATAAGATTATAATCAAGCATATGTTATCCTCCTCAAGCTGGTGGGGGAAAAGAGAGAAAAATGAGCCTATTTGTTATCCTTTGTTTCAGAGAAACCTTATCACCACTCTTGAACACGACACTTTTTCATCACCTGGGTTGGGAAATCCTTTGCCTAACAGTTGATCAAACCACATTGAAAATCTTCAGCCGGTTTCAGGTATTAACTTTGGGTCAATTGTCACCAAACGATCTGTCGTGTCGTTATGTGTTCAAGAGGTCACTGCAAATAAACCTTTCATCTGCAAAATACCTGTCATCCATTTTAACCATCCCTGAGTCAGTACTTACAGCTACATTTCTTCAACTTGATCTATGATTTCGTGTTGTGGGCTTGCCTGCAACGGGTCGCTTTCTATCGACATCAGCACATTATCTAGAAAGATGACCTAGAAAATCGTCAGTACCTTGAAATTTGAATGCATCAATGGCAGGTTTCTCGCCTTTGACGACAGTTTACATCATTGACTTTCGATCGAAGGATTTCATGATATGTTCGACATCAACACATTCATTCACATCTCATGGACTGTACTGGGTACTTTGAGAACCATTGACATCACTGGTGGTCTCTCTCACACTTGCTAACAGTTTACATCATCGACTGGTAATCAAGTGGTTTCTACCATGTTCGACATCAACTCATTTATTCACATGGATAGAATCGTACCATTTCAGGAAGTAGAAATGAAGACCCTGGATCTAGTTTCCACCATCCAGGCTGCGAGGAGTTTTGTATTCATTATACAGTAGACTAATCATAAACAGATGGCTGCGTCCATACTGTGTCTACATGAGTCTATGATTATGATGTACTGCGAAATCATTCCTATATCAGAGCAATAGTTAGTTTGTTAGTTAAAGTTTTCAAACTGAGTATGGGAATGCCTACCTCAGTGATGATATGATCTTATATATGTATTTTGTGTTGAATATTTGCAGGTTCCAACTGGGCTCTCCACAAGATAATCCTTGAAATGATAAAGTACTTCACCCTTCCTAGATGATATGAAACCCTAATCTACTACAGGTTTCGCACTTTAGGGGGCAATCTGTTACACTAAAATTTGTCACCATGACTATTTGCAGTCAGTATGGCTCCATCAACTGTCATACTGTCCTCCTTGGCAAGTCTTATACCTCTTCTCCTCATGTCAAACTCCAAGAAAGAGAGAAAGTCCTTAAAAATTCAATTAACTCTGGTTACGCAGTTTCTCTTAACCTTACCTGCGTGTACGCACCTCAAGTTCACAATACCTGCGTACTTGTACGCTCTGTCTGTAAAGGGGTGGGTGCATACTCCTGTAAAGGTCAAAATGTGCGAGTTTTACTTCAAAAAAGTTACTTGTGGTCGAATCTAGAGCATTCTAGAAGATGGTTTGACGTGTATTGAGCGCCTCCAGATGGTTCATGCATCCCTATGAAAGAGGAACTTATCCCATCAAGAGGGGAGCTATCCCATTGAAAGAGGGGCTTATCCCATTGATGGTGGACCTGAATAACTTCCTCCAAAGCATTATAAATACAGGCATTGGGCCAGAGGGAGGGGAGGTTGAAAGTTGAACATTCCTAAGGGTAGATGCTGCTAAAATTAGGACTCCCTTATAGAGCTTGAGAGGAGAGATTCCCATCCTTTCATAGCTTCATTTGGAAGTGGGTGAGCTGATCAAAGTAAAGGAGAACTCTTGCTGGACCCTGGGAGGGACCTGCACAACACCAAGGCACTGGTTGTAATGGTTTCTTTTGTTTCCAATTAATACAATTAAGTTCATTTTTCTCAAAAAGTTGTTATATATAATTTGTTTCATATACTCCTTGGTCTTTATGATGAATATGTTTTATTATATGAGTTATTCAGGTGCTATGTAATCGTTTGCTTGTTAGTGAATGCAGGTTTCAAAGAGAAGGAGGAGCTCATCTGGATCGGAGAGGCTTGGCTGCTACAAACAACGTTGGACTAAAGGTATGCTTTAAACACCTGGTTGCTTGTATTTTAAATGCATATTTAGGGAAAGATAGTGCTTGATTGTTTTGTTTGTCACTAGAAAGCCTTAGCTTCTAGGGAGGTCGGTTTTGTCCGCAAAATTGACTCTTTCCGCATGACAGTTATTGTAAAGACTCTCCCTTTGTGCAAGAAAAATAATGGAATGCTAAGGAAAAATGTGTTATATATATATATATATATATATATATATATATAAAAATCTTCATAATAAGGATCTTGATACAATAATAGACCTAAATTCTACAAAAGAAATTTGGGAAAGTTTGGAGCTCATGCATGAAGGAGAGATTAGCAGCAACAATGCAGAAAATGAAAAGAGAAAGAGGAAGAAGAAAATCCCCTATCAAAAGGAAAGTGTTCAGATAAATGAAACCTCTACCTGTGTGAATATGCCTAACTCTCATGAAGAAAAAATAGATGAAAATCAAGCTAGACTTGACTTATCATTGGCTATCATATAAATATTGAAGAATGAAAACAAAAATTTGAAGAAACTGGTGCAGATATGTGATGAGAAAGAGCATGAGTACAAGGAGGAAATTGTGAGCCTAAAGACACAACTTGAAGGAGCAAGGAAACTAGAAGAGGCAATGAGCAGTAAATTCAAGGAGAGAGACCTACAATGTAAAATATTAGAAGTTGAGGTTGATTCAGTTAGAAGTAAGTTAGAAGAATTTAATGGGTTGTGTAAGCGGCTAGAAGAGGACCTTGCCTCCATGAAGAACTCAGCAAAAGCAACCATTAAAGACGATAATAAAGCATCTCTAAAAGGACCTACAGAAGAAGAGTTTAATAACAACATGTTTTGTAAAGAAAACAAAAACAAGCAGCATTATCAAAAGCTAATGAATGAGTTGAACAAGTTGAGAAGATCTCAAAGGAGATTCTTTTCTCCTCAGAAAAACATCACATGTTTTTCTTGCCATGAACATGGACATGTGGCAGCAGATTATAAGTACAAGGAGATCGAAATATTCAATAAAACATGCAACAAACAAGAAGGTACTATCCAGCGAGAAAACAAAGGAGAAAACCGGCAACCATGTACATAAACTCTTTTTCTATGGTTATTATTATGTGTGTCATGAATTTGGACATAAATTGATTGAATGCAAATTTTACGCAAAGAAAAGCATGAACTCAAGAAGGAGAAAACCATTTCTTGCATTTATTGGTAACACAAAATGTTGTGTATGTAGATATCTTGGCCACAAATAAAAAGAATGAAAACTACTATATACCCTAAAGAAATATAGGCAGATGATGGAAGCTAATCAAAGCAGATCAAACATTGAATAAAAAAGAAATGCAGAAAGTAGAAGGAAGTCCACTAAAGTATGGAAGAAGAAGAATAAGGAACAACTAGTGACCTGGCTTTGTCTAGGGGGGGTTTCTCATGGAAGAAATGAAAAATTTGTTCTAACTTAGAGAAGCATTGTTTCGAGGGGAGAGCACTTTCCAAAATGCATTGGAGAAATAGCAAATATGAGGAGACTAAACTTATGAAGTATGACAAAGGAATTTTCTATATAATTTTTTTTTACAAGATTTCAGATAATGCTTGAAGTATGAATTTAAATATCTTGAGGACCTGAAAATGAACATTTGGAGACAAACTATGCAGAGAAAAATCATACAATGTAAACAAAGATTATGATTTTACAGTAAGACTCTGCAACAATATTAAACAAATCAACAAAAATAAATAAATATTTGAGGGTTGTAAGCTCTCTACCCATGGTTCTGCATAAAGGGCGTAGGGTATGAATCGCATAAAATGTATAAGGGAAAGGATACAACAGAAAAGGAGTCTCTATTCCAAGTAATGACAAGAAGATCTATGCAATTTATGTGCATCAGTCTTGGTATGGGATTGAAGAGCGGTTAAATGTTGGTCCATCAGATTGTTTGTAGATTTCTTGTTAGCTTTGTAGAAAATGTGAGGCTTTTGGTAAAGCTAATGAACATATTTGTTGTGCAATTTGTTGTGAAAGTGGTGGTGCACTCAAGCCAACAACAAATCCTACAAAATGGGCACATATAGTTTGGGCATTGTATACAAATGAAGCGTTATTTTTAGACATTGATTCTATGGAGCCAATTGATGGTGTTTCTACTATTGAAGTGCGAACTGGGAGACAATGAAGCGTAATGAGTGTTTTCTCACTGTGATCTCTTATACTACAATTATCAAGATTTTGGTGAAGAATAATAGGTCAAACGAGGCTCGTTTTTTTTTATATAAAGAAATGGCATGAAGCCTGCAACAAGAACATAAAAGTATTTCAGTTACGATTTAAAAAGGAAAAAAACGGAAGGAAGAAGAGGATGCTAGTATTTATCAAGAAGCAAACATTTTTCATTGACTACGGGGAGATATAAATCCAAGTCTCCAAGTCTGATAGCTGAGAAAAGGAGACCATGATCTCAAGAGACTTGCAAAACCAAGATCTATGACTGTGTTTAATACACAGAGACCACAGAAAGATTGTAGAAACCAGCATTACATATCATGTGTTATTTGAAGAATGCATTAAAATGTATCCAAAGGATAAGCATGTCAGATACATGGAAGCGAATGGGTAAATTTATTTTCACATGCATTTATATTGTGTCAGTGACATGACTTTAATTCATTTTCACATGCATTTAAAATTATGCCATGACATATAATATTATGCCACGATATGAATTTAATTCATTTTCACATGCATTTATATTGTGCTAGCGCTAATAATTTTGTCAATGTGCATATTTGACTACAACACTAGTTATTGGCATATATTGGTATATTACATGCAGTGTATTAATTGCAACGGTGCCACCCAATCCGACATAGCTGGCCAATATAATGGAAATTCCTCCAAGAGACAAATCCCGCATTAATTTGCTGCAAAAGTTGTTGAGATGGAACATTACATGTTAATTAATGCAAGTCCAGAAGATTCTTTATGGACTTCAAAATGTTAGATATCTATATGCCAACATATGATGATGTGATTTTTTCTACCAACAAATCAAAGGACAGTTACACATAATGAAAAAGTCTATGATTCAGAGGATGTTTTAATTATGTAGCGCCCATGTGACCAAGTCGACAGAGAAACACTCAATGATATGATGAGAATGTAGTAAAGAAGAATGATAACAATTTTGACAAATGTCAAGACATAGGATTCTATGAGGACTGAAAATAACTGAGAATGCCAAAGAAAAATGTGTTGAGTACACCTGAGAACATCGGAATCTCTTGCTTGCGGAGTTCAACTTCTTCAACATTTGGTGATAGATATTTTCATATTTACTTTGTTGAGTCAAAAAATCTGTATTTTGATAACATCTCACCACAGGGGTCGAGCAATAAATATCGCACTGCAATATCTCACAAAAGGAGCGTTAAAGAAGTGCAATCCCAACCACCTATGATTATGGAACACTGCTCTTAGCTCCTTCAATTATGTTGTTAGATTGTGAGGTATAACTTTCGCTGAGGCCTCCTTGACATCAAGGTGGCACATTTTCATGGCACAAAAAAGACACATGGGAGGTGACAGGAAAGCAAAGTGATGATGTGGTTGTTGATATGGGAGTGGCATGGAAAATGAGGTGAATGTGGAGGTGAGGTATACAAAAGGCCCACACGAAGGTTGGCATGATGGAAAGGCATTAATGACAAGCTAGTGTAGCATAGAAATTCACTGCAGGTGATGTGATTTGGAAATGTGGTTGAATTTTCCAGTGGTAGATGATAAAATTTCAAGGTTTGGGAGGCAAATGAGAGGCCTATGGTGCCAACAAGTGGCCTCCTCCGCATGATCTCCATGTGTTCGCATGCATTCAATTTAGTGGTGTGAGATCTCTTGCATTGTCGAATGTATGTACGTCTCCACTATTGGATCTTAGCAGCCCCTATACCCACTGGTTTTGTTTGTTGCATCCCGATGTGCCCATGTTGGGTGTGCCCGCCGATGCTTAGTGCCTAGCGTTGCGGTGCAATACATTATATGGAAATTCACCTACATAAAAATGGTTGTCAGCACTCAGGAAAATCCGCATGGCCATGATTTGAGGTCTCGAAGCTATCCCCACACAAACGAGGTTAAGCCCCTATGTCGCTCAGTGAAGACCCTAATAGGATCTCATCCTTCAGTTCCTATTCAATAATCTGAAGCCTATCCAACTTATTAGATTGGGTGGAAAGGTCCTATATAGATATTATATGTAATCTGCGCTATTGGCAGCCATCAACGCTATACATTATGTGTTTAATTTGAGAAGGATTAAAGAAGTGTTAATAATTGGAGCAACGCTTAATTGGAGTAGCAATTAATATGTCATCATGGTTTATATTGTTGTTTAACAGTACGTTCTTATTTCATTTATATGTTTGTTGCGCTCATATTGTAATTATCTTCGTATTTCCAGACATGGAAATTGGAGATATGGCATATATATATATATATATATATATATATATATATATATATATCTCGACATATAATGGTGGTTGCGAATAGCTCACTGGTTGCAAGCATTAAATTGAATCTCAACAACCTGTATACCTTATTGATTGGCCTACCACGTATGATGGATATCTTCATATTATAGTGAATATTACAGTGCGTATGGTGGAAATCCAAAAATATTATGGTTCTTATTCTCTGGCCACTTCATGTCATATAATGGTTCATTGTAGAACACAACAGCGCAAGACTGTGTGTCATTTCACAACAGCGCAAGACTGTGTGTCATTTCACAACAGCTCAAGACTGTGTGTCATTTTATGTCATTGTATCAAGAAAGATGGTAATGTAGGTGTTTGGGTATGGATCTCTAGCGCAGACAATGTTTACGAAGAGTCGATTCCTATGACTCTCCCAAGATGGCATCTCAAGCATTGTTGAGGTTTATTATATCTTCATCCAAATTTAAACTTGATTCAAGTAGGAATAACACAGTCAAAGTCAAAACTGCATCAACAGCACTGACTCATCTGCCACCGCCATATCTCCTTCAACTTATGCTACCACCATAAATTATCTATTTAGAAATGACACCGCAAGGTCACTTAACAAAATTCAAAATCCCATTTGATAGTGTTGTCGCACATGATCTTCAGGTTTTTGTGACTAATAAATATATGTTGAGGCTTGGTTGGGCTAAAGAATGGATATTGATGATTAATTTAAGAAAGACTTGGAGAAGCTTCAACTTGGTGAAATATTGATCGCTGCTATTGAAAATCCACAGGATAATAATTTCCAATCTACAAGGTTATATAGTCAGTGTGCGGTATTGTAACTATAATGCAGCAACAACAAGATGAAGTGGGTCACTTTCTTGATATTGTTGAAGGCATTAGAGGAAGCGAAGAATTCAGATTCTCTTGAAACTACTTCATATCCAAAGAAGTTGGTGGACTTGGAAAGAAGTCTAAGAAAAAAATATCAGATATTGATTTGGTTGATGAGAAAGAATTGAGGGATGCACTTCTTGTACTATTTCCAAAACATGTGAATGAACAAGCAATTATGATGGAGAGTTATTAATATTTTTATTCTAAGTGGTCTTTTCCAATTGAGGTGTGGCTTTGGTCTTCTCATGTATGGGTTTGGATCAAAAAACAAATTGCTTGAAGATTCCTCAACTTTGACTGATAGTGGAGTAGTTGTGATAAATGGATACCTTCCATTTGTCAATATGAAAAGTGTTATATCTACAATTGTTGAAGTCTTATGGGATCAAGTGGACAACATGTCTGCAATAAACAGTTTAAAAAAAAAAAAACAATACCCCACCTTTCAATCCACATTCCTTAGAAGAGTATATTTCATTTCTTAATGGAGTTGGTGGCAGTGAGTCTGATTCTGTTGTATATTTTATTGTACATAACATTGATGGATCGAGCCTTAGAGAAAGTGAAGCACAACAATGCCTTGCTATTGTTACAGCCTACTCATGAGTTTGATTTGTGGCTTATGTTGATCATGAGAATGCACCACTCTTATGGGATAAGAAAATGGCCAGAGCACAATTCAAGTGGTGGTGGTATCACACCACAACATATGCACCATATACTATCGAAGGGACTTTCTTGCGTTTGATTCTTTCAAAAACAAGAGCTATGGAAAATGCATAGACTGTAACAATTCTTTTACAGAGTTTGACCCCCAATGCACAGAGCACCTTTCTAATACTTGTTGATTATCAACTTGTCCATGTTGAGGAACAAGGATTTCCTATTCAACACTTATATATCTTATGCAGGGAACAATTTTTGCTTATTTTTGTGAAATAAAGGAAGGGCTTTACTTCAGCAACTCTATTGTTTGGCCAATGTTATGAATACTATATTCTTACAAGCAACCTAGGAGAGCACTGGTATTGCAACTTGTGTTCAAACTACATTTTGGATATGATATTTGTTGCTAGACTAATTTTTTTGTAAGGGGCAGCAAGAAACGGAGAAGAATACTTCTTTGGTTAGAAGCAATGCATGAAGTAAAGTTTTTTTTTTTTCAATTATTAGGAATCCCTACTCCAGCATCTTAAACACACATTCAATAAGACTCTTCAATGGGGTTAAAGTCTTTGTTGATGCCATATTGTTGGTACTCAAGAATCTGGAAGAAAATATGAATTATTATTTTAAATTATCATACAGCAAAGGCCTATTCCTTCTTTAATATGTTTCATTGAAATGACTTTAATACTATCATTTGGTATTAAATATGCTGCATTTTTTTAATCTCAAGCAGTACTCAATATAATGCATTTCTCATGCATACCATGTTTTCCTTACAAAGTGTTCTCCCAACAATATTCCTACAATGTGTTCGACAGTGTGTTCAATTCAATGAGTTCTTGCAATATTTTACAGAGTGTTCTCATAATAGTGTTGTGCAACACTTTCATAACAATTTTTATGTAGAAGCATTCATTTAGGAGTGGCATTCATTCCATCACAGTATCAACATTGTTTATACATAATAAGGCATTGGAGGTTGTAGAGAACTAATGAAATTATGATAGCTATAACCCCTTTCCATTAATGTCAAAGGGGGAGGTAAGCAGAGGTTATGGGCAGCAATGAGAAATATCTTTCAAAACAAAAGGGGGAGGATGATTGTTTTTCCATCAATGCCAAGGGGGGAGATTGTTGGCATTGTTGTCATTGATGGCAAAGAAACAACACAGGAGCAACAAGACAATAGGAGCAACAAGGTATGTAGGAGAAAAGAAAAGGATAAGCAAGCACAAGGAGCATCAAGCAAAAGAGCAACACAATACCAACAAAGGCAGGAGCAGCAACAAGGCAAAGAAAGCAAAGGAGCAGCACAAGAGCAACAAGCAAGGGAGAAACACGAAGGAATTGTGATATGCTTGGATAATGTTGCAGAGATTGCTATATTGATGAAATTGTTGTGATGTGAAATTATTGATTGAGTTGAACTGTTGCGACACAAAGGTAAGACTCCAAGGCAAAGGAAAAGATTGTTGTGATGCATTAAGGATAAATATTGTTATTTTTTGTTGACATTAGATTGATGCATTTAATCATTACATATGGCTGAAATTAATATTGGATGGATTATTTATTTTTGTGTTCCAATATTCAAGATCTAAAGAGTTTGGAAATGAATGAGTGGAAGGCAAAGAGTCAAGCCTATTCACTTCATATTCCTATGTGGGATACAAATAGCCAACAAACTATTTCTATAAAAGATGTGATTTTGGAAGGCATAGAGAGGTTAGAGAATGGGAGAATGTGAGGGAGTTGATTGAACTATTATGCATTAGTTACCTAGCACTTATGGAGCTGATGTGAAGCATATTTGAAGGGAAGAATATGCATAAATGAAGATGGAGATATGCATAATTTATGAGCAGGTAAACCAACACATTGTTATTTCTTGTTTGTATGAGGGGATGGTAATCTATTTTCAAGTTGTGGCTTGATAAATATCCAGTTGGAGTTGGTTGAGGTAGGAGCCTCCTGTGAGTTGTAGCCTACAGAAAACATATGGGAGTTGGAGCTTCCTTGCATGTTGCAACTTGCAGAAAATTGAGGTAGAAGCCTCCTATAGGTTGGAACCTACAAAAAATCAGATGTAATAAGGAGTAGGAGCTTGCCTTTGCATCACAATAATAATAAAGTCATGGTTTTCTCCCTTTATGGGTTTTCACATATATATGGTTTCAATATGTGTTGTTATCATGTGTTGATGTGATGTTTTGATTAGCTTATTACTTGTTGTTCACATATTTAATATGTTGGCCATTATTTGTTAATATACTCATGCAATGTTTCATTTAATGAGATTAAGGAAAAGAATTTAATGTCCATGAATATACTAAATTGATTAACCCCGCCCCACCCCCTCCCCCCGCCCTCTCAATTTAGTCAATTTTTCATCAATGTAGACTTACTAATGGTTACTACCCACCAAAATTTATACAAGTCCATGTGGTTGAGAAAGCAAATAGTTTATTTACTTTACATCTCAATTTATTAGTTACCCCCAAAGCAATAGTTTATCTACTTCACATCTCAATTTATTAGTTATTTCCAAAGAAATACTATAGGATTATATTTTCCTATTAGCCACGATTAATTTAGCTAACATTGGCTAATGTAGCTTATGATTTTTTATGCAAATTTTCCCATAACATATTATTTAACTTGAGTGGCATGGACTAAGCTGTCTGATAGCACTTGTTATATGTATTGTTTTCATATGTGATGATGTTGAAGACAACACTTGGTATATGTATTCTTTTCATATGTGATGATGTTGAAGATGGTGTTACTTTTTATCTATATCAATTTTAGTCAAAGCGTGATGAAAGAAGTTAAATTTTTTTTTAATTATTATTTTAGAATGGGCTTTCAAGATTTTAATTTAATTATCAACCATTATTAAGTGGATGATAGGGATTTAACCTCCATAAAATATTCTAAAATATTCTTAGTAGTATACACAAATCAAACTAGACATGTCTTTTTTCCCTTTTATTTAAATTCACTAATTAAAAAAAATGTCATACAAAAAAGTGTTGATGATGTGGTGTTAATAAGCCATGATATTGGCCCATGATATTGTAACAAAGCATATAGAGATTAAAAATATTCTTTAATTTGCATAGCTAAGAATTTTTCTACATGTTTTCTTTTAAATACATATATGTTAAATTTGTATATTAATTCTTTTATTAATAATAATAATTTCATTAATTTGCAGAATTTACTTCTAGAGTTTTATCCATAGTTCTCATTTTCAATTAAAGTGTAAATATATATGTTTTTTTTTTCTACGTAATGCTAAATCTATTATATTAACAAGGAGGTAGTAAATTTACATCATGACCGTAGTCAAACACTCTGCTCCTGCGGGAGGCAGTTCTATCCAAAACATGCATGTATGAAAAATGTATATTTTTGTTCCCCACGCAGGGGAATAATCTTTGAAACTTGAGACAAATCAAAAACTCAAAAAAAGACCAGAGGAGAATGATCACTGAAACATGAGACAATACCAGAAACCCATGACCAAGTTGCCTTACAACCTTGCCCTGTGGAGAGGGGCATTCTACAAAAAGAGAGGTGTGGATGGCCTTCCTATTTACCAATGGGCTCTTCAGTAATTCGACACCAACCCATATCAGGTGGTTCCTCTAACTGTGTCACATTCTGAGCATCAGTGCCCAAATCTACCATCATCGCCTCCCGCGCGCTGCTCCTTTGTTCATTTGTTTCCCGCTGAGGTGTGTTCTCCGTAGCCGGCTGAAAAGATGAAGAGGGGTCCTGGATAGCCCTCGAATTTTCTGCTTGATTCCTTAATTCAGCAGCTAAACTTTCCTCCTGAAAAACCACTTTAAAATAGGTTGTGATCTTGGGCCTGTTGAGAGCACTGTCAAAGGTGAAAATGGCGGAGCCTGTGGCAGGAATCGGACCGGGCCGAGAGTCAGAGGCTCAAGACCTTCCTCTTCTACTGCGAGAAGAAATCCCTCTCCTTGAGAGATGATTCAAGTTGTTGGAGGATGAATCCGTTGGGGCTCTTCTCAGCTGCCCCCTGTGACTGCCTACTCTAGGTGTCAATCAAGGCATCCTGCAGATGATAGTGGCCCAGATCCAGAGATTTTGTTGTGGGGCGATAGCCTGGATGTGGCGATGCCTCCTAATTGAGCCTCCTCTGCTTAGATTGAGTGTGTTCTTTGGGTTTGCCGAATCCCTGCACTTGTGCACTAACCAAAAACAAACACAGATATCAGCTGCCAAGAGAAAAGAACGGGAGGGCCAATTTTTGATACCTGAGCAATACTCAGGGAGGGGAGTGACCAACCTCGCATAGAGGGCCAAGATAATCAACACCGGGGTCCAATTCCTTGCCTTCTCCCTGAGTTTCTTTGCATGCGCAGCGGAGTGCCGGTAGAGCGGCAAAGACACCGAATTTACCATATTCCTCGACCCTTCTCCGGTTTTAAGGTTACAAGCCTTGTCTTGGGAGTCGCCTCCCATTACTGCTCCCTTGATGGCTTGAGCCCTCCACTGCACGCTGATGCGTGTGAAACTTAATTCCCTCACTGTGAGCCTGGCGTTCCAGCCGAACCGGTGATATAACGTACCCTGAATGACGATCATGCATATGTGCCACACGCCTTGTATTATTTCCCTTCCACGTATCCTGTGCAGGTCTGGCAAGTGGCATTCCGCCCCACCCATCCACTGTCCTACCATGTTAAGTCTCAGTGCTAACACCCGCATACGGGGAGTGTAAATATATATGTTAAATTTATAAATTAATTCTTTTAATTTTATAATAATTTTATTAATTTACAAAATTTACTTCTAGAGTTGTATCCACAGTGCTCATTTTCAATTGATATTTTGATTCCAAACCAAGCCCCATTATCACGATGTAAAATTGTTGAGATGAGGAGAGGAATAAAGGAATAAATAATGAAAAGGCAATAAAAAAAGAAGTCTACAATAGGTAAATCTTAAAATCTAGGAATAATAGAAGAAGAAAAAATATTAATAATTATAAAATAAAGGTAAAAATATTAATATTGATTTTATTATAATTAATAATATTTTAGAACATAAATTAAGAATAAAGCATTAATATACTAATACTTATTAATAGTTAAGGCATAATATTAATATAAAAATAATGTACATGTACTAAAATAGTATAAACATGTTATAAACAAAAGCCATGTGGTGCTATGTCATTGTTTATTTGCATACATGAATTGTGTTCATTTAGTTTATTTGGTTGAAATGATATGTGTGAACATGAAATTATTTGAAATAAAAAAGTTTTATTAAAAGATTATATATTTAAAAATTCAATAAGTGTCACCACTAATCATTTTGAGGACTTAAATGCTATTAGATAGCAACGCCTTATTCCATCAACTAATCAAATTAATTAACCTTTTAAAAAATGTCAAAATTAACAAATATACAAATATAAATATAATAAATATTATAAAATTAGGTAAGATATACTTTAACTAATAAAATGTAATAAATTGATTAATATTAAAACACAATAACATGTTATCACCTAGATTGAACGTCAGGCTAAAAGAAGGCAATGCCAAGGTAACCACAAACCACGTTTAGCCAAGTAGCTAGCCCTACTAGGCCAAGAGAGGGCTCTCTCCGTAAGGATCTCAGCGAAGATGACTGGATCAAAAAAATGATATTAGGCTAGGTATAGTGGCACAAGGTTTGATTTGATTTTGAAGGGGTTTTGCTGGATCAGGAGGAGTCAGACAGTTTGGGCAAGGAAATTAGGTCAAAATTGCAGGGTGTTCGATGGGGCAAGGTAGGCACAAGGCTCAGCACTCTAGGGTTTGATGGGTGAGGTGATTCAAGATAGGTGAGGAGCTAGAAAGAGCATGTGATCACCATGGATTCTTCTTAAACTGAAGAAAACATAGATTGTGAATATTTTCTCAAAGCAGAGCATAAATACTATGGGTTCTGCCTATCAATTTGAAAACATCCACTTAGAAAAAAGGAAATGATGAAATGGAATCAACAATACATTATAACACATGAAAACATAAGAAAAACTGAACTAAACATCATACCACATGGATCCCAAAGAAACAGTTGCAGCTTTTCATTAATCTCTTGCTAAAACTGATACAAAATAATGTCTCTTCAAAGCATAAGCATCCAACTGAGTCCAACCCTTTACAATGAGAAAGAAGAAGAAGATATAGACATTGATTCAACCTCCTCCCATCCTCAAGGGTCGAATCCCTAAGATGAGGAGCTAATCTAACCAACACTGAACAAGAAACTGGAATCTAGGCATCCTAACAACTTGCCTCTAAAAGTGAGGAAATTAATTCATTTGTGCTCAAAATGACTTTTAATCTAATGAATCTACCTTCTAATACTTATTACCCATCATATTTACAAGCCTAGTCATCATTTACATTAATAAAACACCCTCCATGGGAGAAAATCCAAAATTAAAATTAAAGTGCATTGAAATGGCAATTCAGTGCAATTTTTGTCTTATGCGCAGCGCCACTGGCCCTATGCGTAACGTTTTTTGCAGGTCCATTGTTTAGGCCTTCCCAGTATCCAAATTGAGCTCGTGATAGCTCATTGGAAATCTCTTCAAATCTTCTTTCCAAAACATCTTGAATGTTTTCCTTTGAAGCTCATTTGACCCCTCAAAAGTTGATTCTCCCAAGACTTCTTCTATGTGTCCAAAAGGGGGCAGAAAGGTCGTTTTTGGATTTTTTTTTCCCTTTTGGTAGACTAGTTCTTCTCCAAAAGCTTAGAAAATGCATAAGGTGCATCTATTGATCGCTTTGAATCCAAAAATTCAAACCATTTGTCTATTGGGTGTCCCTAGGAAAAGCGCAACACCAGTTGCGTTGCGCATAGAGCCAGATTTCTTGTGTCAAAATTGCTAAAATTTGTCAAAGGAAAAAATTCCTCCAAATTTGATCAAAATTTGTGGCCAATACCACCATCAAGCATCTTGATGAGCCAAGGAAGCTTCAGCAAGCAACCTAAGTCTAACCTCCTCCTTTTTGCCTTTGAGTGCCCGTCTCAACCTTGTTTTCATTTGCTTGACCCTTATATTACAAATTTTGTTCTGGGTCCTGTAGTGGTAGGCCATATGCCTGATGATTTGGTTGTCCCTGTTGGCCCTTTGTAGCAGCTTCTCTAAGTGCAAATTGACCCTTTCAAGCCAAGTTTCTCTATCCTCTTTGTCCATGTTTGTCGAATTTTGAAGTTGTGTAACCCTAGAGAAGGTAATGAAGGAGTGAGTATTGGTGATTAGAGATAGGGGAAGGGGGAATGAACTTATGTGGTGTAGGATGGAGTATATGTAATATGAGAATAAGAAGGAGGGTATTCTTCTTTGATAGGGGTTGTTTAGTAAATAGGGTTTTAGGATTTTTGCTTTTGGGGATTTAGGGAATAAGGGATATGGAGGGATTTTTTTGAGGGGATTAGGGTAAAAGGGATATGGAGGGATTTGTAGGAGGGATTAGGGTTTCAAAGAAAAGGTGGAGGGATGTATGAGGGATTAGGGTTTCATTTTCAAAATATCAAACCAAACTCAAACTGATGAATTGAATGCCAAGAGGATAGCTTAGAGATCACGCTTACTTGTTTATAGGCAATAGAAGGAAAACATCAAGTTTTGAGTGGTTGACGGAGTGTTTTGGCATTTTTTGGCCCGATGCACGACACCACCTATAAGTGTGCAGTGCTCCACCTCTATGCGCAACGTCGTTCAAATTTACACTAGAGAAACTGCTCTATGCGCAGCACTCTGTCTCTATGCGCAACGCTCCCTCCTCTATGCGCAATGCCTCTTTGCAGGACACTTTTGTAGGCTTTCCAGGTGTGTCCAAATTGAGCCCATGATAGCTCGTTGGAAATATCTTCTTTCCTACTTTCCAGATCATCTTGAATTTTTCAATTTGGAGCTCATTTGCTCTGTCAAAAGCTTAATCTCCCAAGACTGGTCAAAATATGCAAAATGAGGCTGCCAAAATGCAAAGTGTTGTTGCAGTCAACTTTTGGAGGTCTTCCTCAACTCCAAATTGAGCTCATGATAGCTCATTGGAAATATCTTTGTGTCTAGTTACCATTTGAATCATCAATCAAGTCTTTTGGACATTCCATCTAGGAGAAAAATTGATTTTCCCAAGGTCATTTCAGAAGTGCATCAACTCTCCTGAGGCAAATGATGTTTTGGACATTTCTCCCAAACCATGAGACCTGTGTAAAAACTGAAAGATTTTTTTTAAATTTGGTCTATGGTAGACAACAACCTATCTAACTTTTGTCAAATTCATATTTTCTTGGTCAGAAACATCATTTGAATAAAAACTTTCCCAAAATGTGAAACAGGGGATTTGTAGAAATGAAGGGAAATGAAAGGGATAAGGGGCTTCTAAATTCTTGAGAAAATTTTGGGAAGTAGGAAGGGATGTTAGGAAGTAGTGGAAAGTGGAATTTCAAGGATTGAGTGAGGGGAAGGGGTCCAAAAGGGCAAAACATAGGCCTAACCTAGAAAAGTGTCAAATTGTAGCAATAGGCTAGGGTTTGTGGGAAAATGATGAATTTGAGGGATATCAGTGATGGGAAGTGTTTAAGAAGGTATATTAAGGATAGGGGAAGGTGTATGATCATCAGGATACAATTTTTGTTGATTATTTACCATCCAAGAAAAATTACCTTCAAAACCCTAAGAGAGCGAAATGAGCCTTACCTAAGCACAACTAAAGCACAAACAAGGTGTAAAATGACCCATTGGAACCTGAAATAATGATGACAACTCTTTGAATGATGGTACACTAAGATAAATGGTGACATGGACCAATACTTGGAAAACTTTGGAAGGAGTGAAAACAATCCTAGACCTAATAGCTAGTGACCAAATTTTACTTGAAGACTCACTAAAATGACAAAACATTGACTTTGACACCCCAAGACCACTTTATAAAATCATATTTGATCACTGATGGAAGGCTGTAAAGACTGACACTAACATTGGCTTTATTGGGGATGGAAGCTCCTTGGAGGTGTCAAGAACACCGTAGACCAAGTGCCTAACCAAGTGGCCCAATACGATCAAAAACTCAAACTGAAATGCATGACTAAAAACTGATGACTTGACAACACAAACTGACTCTGAAACTGACTGAACCATGCTCACTTCTATGAGCTTATTAATGATACCCTACTTTAAGTGATCCATTCCTCACCTGATCAAGTGAAATGAAACAACCAATGCAACCAAGTAAGCATTTTGGCTGCTGTTTGAATTTTCCACAAATGCTTGCTTATGAGCAACAAGAGAGAACTACTGAAATGCAACTCCCATGAAAACTTGTAAATAGATCCAAATTTTCCCAGATTGAATAATATGGATTCTCTATCTGACTCCAAAAATACTGCATAAGGATCTTGAAATTCATGTGCACTGGGACTTAGCTCATCCAATGGATTACTTTGTTTCTCCTCATACCATGAATGCAAACTTTCATTTGAGCTTTGTGACGGGAGTCCTGCTAAAAATGAAAAGAAACCAGCTACTGTTGTGGGGAAAAATGCCTATGCAGGACGATCCTATCCACCTAAGGTGTGACAGTGCCTTAGCAACAAACAGAGACAGCTATTCTAGTATTCTTCCTTTATGAATTAAGAATGAAGAGAGAGATGGATGGACTAACCGGTGTCTTTCGTTTGTCCCTCGATCCGGCTTCTCTTCTCTTGGAGAGTTCCCAGCTACTTGCCTTCTCGCTCGCCCAGCTTCAAGAGGTTTCTGCAAGATCACAAGAAGAGAACACTACACAAGACATGGATTCATATTCATAACTAGTTAAGGATTAGAAATAAACTAAACATACTAATGCAATCATACATCAAAGATACATCAGTATGTAGGAGAAACCAAGATAGCTTTATTGATGAATAACAAGGTTCAGGAAGAGATACAACCCAGAGGGCTCCAATCCAGCATCTCCTTCCCAGCAAATGGAATTCCTATCTTCACCCTCTTCAAAGCATTAAGCACCCAATGATTCCAATCTCAAACCAACAGCAATTCTTTGCAATAACAAAATTCCAGCCTCTAGATCTCATGGAGGAGAGATCCATATATAGATGTTTGGAGAGAGGATGAGTCAGCTTGAGATCTGACTAGTGTCCTCTCCCTCTGTCAGTTCTTGATTCCACTTGGAGGTTCTTGCTTCCACTTGGAGATTTGGAACCTCTTACTCATCACCAGTCGAATTCACTGAGGCAAGTGTCACTGAGGAAGATTCTGGAAGCTTCCTGGGTCTTGACACCTCTTGGAATGAACTTGCCATTTGGCAATTCTCGCTCAACGCAGGTAGCCAGTGTTGGATTTGACATTCAGCGCAGGTAGCCAGTGTTGGCTTTGACATTCAGCGCAGACAGCTAGTGGAGCCACTAAATTGATCCTGAATTGACTTGTTTTTGAGCAGTTTCTGGTGGAGAACTTCTGTGAATTGCTGTGGTTTGTTAGCCTTGTTCCTCTAGGGGTAGGAACAACATGTTTAGGGACTTTGGATCCCTTAGATTATGGACATTTCATGCTCAATTCTGTAAGGCACAAAAATGTCTATAACAGTTGCCCCCTAATGTATGAGGCCGTTTATCGGGTGAAATGCTTTACCAGGGGGATCCGAAGTTCATCCAATGCTGGGAGGAGACCTGTAATAAGATACAATACAATACATTATTTTTCATATTGCTTTCATGATCTGGCTGAGGCGGGCATTCCCATGCTCAGCTTTATAAATTCATTTTTCTGTACATAGAACAGACAATTGTCTGATGGTAGACTGATAATTTTGATGAAATTATCATCCTTTGGGGTAGGATGATTATCTGCTGCAATGATGTACATGTCAATGTCTTTATCTTTCCTGAATATATATCGCAGCCCGGATGGATGAAACTAGATCCTGGGTCTTCAAAATCGTTCGATCTTCACTCTAAGTACAAGTCGATCCATGTGAGAAATGTTCTGAAGTCGAACATGGAAAGACATCGCTTGATTACCGGTCAATGAGGTAAACCGTTAACAAGCGCGAGAGGAATCACCGATAATGATAATGACCTTCAAGGTATTGTAGTACAATTCACCTGGTGTGAATAAAGGACTTGGCGTCGAACACCACGCAAAATCTTTCGGTCGAAGGTCATTGATGTATACCTGTCGCCGGAAGTGAGAAACTTGCCATTGAGGCATGCAAGCTTCAAAGTACTGAAGGGGTTGTTCCTAGATCAACTTCTTGGATAATGAGCTGATGTCGACAAGAAGCGATCCGTCAAAGGAGGGCCTTAATGAATCCCACATCAATGACACGGAACGGAGCTAATGATTTTGATGGAGGTGAAAACGATCTGTGACATATGATTCAGGGTGGCGGTCATGAAAGGATGAAGGATAATGTACGGCAGTGGATGGGACACGGTTGACTTTTCTGAATGACTTCTCTTGAACATATGGCGACACTGATGCGATGGATCGGTAGCATTACCCCAAAATGGATGGTATGGCGAGACCATGGATGTGACCGGGGAATGAAACAACCCAACCCGATTGTGGTACGGAGGAAAAGTGTCATGTTCAAGAGCGACTTGCTACCATCAAAGTTTTCTTGAGTTTCTCCCAATTTTTCCCCAGTCATTGCTGACCAGTACCTCTTTATTTTTGTCAAGCTTGAGGAGGATAACATATGCTTGTTCTATAACCTGCCCTTCGGGCAAGCCCATCGCTATGTTTTAACGAGCCTAGCGATAGTGAAACTCGTTCTCGTCTAAAGACAAGTTTGTCGCTATTTAGTGATTTTAACGAGTCTAACGACAAAGATAACTCGATCCTTTTCATTTTTAGAGAGTCTGAAAAGGTACATAAAGTTAACTCCAAAATTCCTTTTTCGTCATCTAATCCCTTTAGTTCGAAAAAGTATAAAACAATACAGAAGGGATGAGTTTTCGATAGTTTTAACGAGCCAAACAAAACAAGCACTCAATCTTTTTGTGCAATAATCCCTCAGGTCCAAAAAGATTAAAATCTAGAGGAGGGATAGCACTTCCTGTCCCTTTAACGAGTTGGAAGGCCAAGGACTTGGCAATCTTTTCATATTTTACGAGTCAGTTGAAAAGAGCTTAAAGAAGACTCGTCTTTTGAGGAACGAGTGATAAACAGGGTTAGCAGCTGATTCTAGGTACAGGTTGGAATTTTCCAATCACGGCAGTGTCACAAGGATGGCTAGGTGAAATCACTCTTCGCAGCTATTCCTCAAAATGGGTAAACAATCATATGGAGGTGAACGATCGGCCAATGGAAAAGTGGAGGTGATGGTGCAAACACGACCAAGGCTTTAATGGCTGATGATATTACATTCACTGTGGTTATTTACCGGGATAGTTCATTTTTTAACGAGCTTAAACACGGGTGGAAACATTTGCTCGGTATTATGTTTATTTTTTAACGAGCATGAACTATGTGCTAAAACTGCTCGGATCTTGCGTTTATTTTTTAACGAGCATGAACTGTGTGCTAAAAATGCTCGATTACCCAGTCATATGATAAGAATGTCTCAGTGAAGATGCTATTTTTTATGGAGCTTCATCTCACGAAGCTTTGCTCCGGATCCTTTTATTATGCAAGTTCAGAAACGACTAATCCTACGAGTTTAAAGGGTTAGACCTATAGGTTTAAAGGGAGGACCTAAAAATTTAAAAAAATAAATAGCCGCCCCTTGCTTGCACTCCAAAAGGTTTGCATGCCCCCAGGTATAAAGTATGATTTCAAAGTTACCCCTCAATTTGCAAGTAAAACATTTGTTTTACCAGGAAAGGCCTACCTCTTTCAGGTTACCCAAAGATTGTTCCGTTAATCTTTCAAACAAAACACTTCTTCGGCGGTGTCTACCGAGATAGACAAAGGTGAATGACCTTAGTGCCAAACAAGTAACTTTGACAAAAGAATCTTATTCTAGAATAACCCTCTTCCAGCATGGGCGGGGTACAGACTAGTCATATTCTCCCGTGGAAACCAACCTTATACCCAAAGTTTTCCTGCCGAAGCAGGCCAGGACGCATGCCCCCTGGGTTCCAGTCATATCCTCCCGGATTACTCGCGCTCATCAGGAGGACGAACCGTGGGTTGAGACATTTCTTGCGTGAAGAGACCATTTAGGGATGGTACATGACTATTTGCGATGCGTGATCCGGGAAATGAAAGTTGGTCCACGAGCTTGACCTCTCTTCCTTCATGCGGAAAACACATTACTCTAAAGAGTGAGGAGACGATGGCTCCCATGCAATATATATAGTCTCGTCCAAGGAGTAGGTTATAATCCAAGGGTCCTTGAATGACCATCACGTTCATTTGAACGGTATTCCCTTTCAATGTTATGGGCACATTGGGGAGGATCCCTAAAGGTCGACTGGTTCCTTTATCAAAGCCTGATAAATTTCTCATTTCAGGCAAAAGCGCTGGCGAGCCAAGCGCTTTCCAAGCAATAGAGGAAAGGATACTCACAGATGCCCCCTCATCAATGATAGTGCCAGCCATTACCATTCTGTATATTTGAACGATAATTCTGAATGGTATGCTTGCTGGCAACCGGGGTCTGCCTAGTTGGTTCCAGTCGAAGGACACAACCAGGTTGCTTGGTGGTGGAACCGAATAGACGGCCGAGTATGACTCTGACGAAGTTCCTTCCTGCGATAAAGGAATGGGAAAATTGCCCCCTTGTTCGTCGGAGTCTGTGTTGATGAAGAGAATCTGGACGGTGTCATCTTTATTCTCCTCTGTGATGGTATCATTCGAAGATAGAGCCTCTAAAGGCAAAACCGGGTCAACTGCCGCCTCAACCTTTTGACTTTCGTCAGGTATGGATTCAGACGGTTCATCTTCAATGATAGGTGCTTCGGCTGACCACCTAGGCGGGCCAGCCGGGTTCTCAACTAGTGAAGGACTTGGCAGGAGTTTTTGATATCCAGGAGGAAGTTGCACTGGTAAAACCGGGTGATCTTCCAAAACTCTTTTAGCCTCGTCTAAGAAGGGACAACGGTGGATGGCATGGTCGCCTTCACACAGCTTGCAGGGAAATCTAGCTTTCCCTCTCTGTCCTGTGGCTTCACTTTCACTAGTTGACGGTGAGCAGTCAACATGGCTATCAGAGGTTGACGCTACCGAATTGTGCAAACGGGGAGACCAGTCCCTTAGTATCCGAGGGATGCAGGGACAATCTCTGTGGAAGTGGTCTCCCTTGCATATGACACATGGCGATTTAGGCCTAGTCAGTGCTGTGTGTGGATTTTTGTCAGACGACACTTGTTTGCCCCCAGTCGCTTTTGGTTCCTTCTTCTTCTTCTCTTTCTTCTTCTTTTCCTTCTTCTCCTTAGGAACTTGGTTTTTTGTTTTACCAGCTCCGTCAAGCGAAGAGGAAGGAGGAGAGGAAGAATTAGATGAAGTAGAAGGCTGGTGGGCAACTCTGGTCTGGTCTAACTGTTGACTCGACTGTTCAGGAATGGTGGTGTTCTGAACGACATTGGTTGAAAAGAGCCAGACCGGCAGGCCAATTGTCAGTCCTGGAAGCGACAATGTGGCCATATGGGGCGCACCAACATCTCCCCAAGAGGAGAAGGGACTAGGATTTCTACCAAGGGTAATTCCTTGGTTGGTGTGCTCCATTTTTTCAACCTAAAGATCAACGCAGGAATAAAGGGTGATTGTTCCGTTTAAAATAAATTTTTAACGACGCTTAGACACAACTTGCTTTTTCAGTTTTAAAGAGTAGAGAAAAAGCTAAAGATGACTCTAGTCTCCTTCGATGTTTTAACGAGCCCGAAGTGACAAATGCTCGGATGGACTTTTTCCGTTATAGAGTCTGAAAAAGGCCAAAAGGAACTTCTCTGGAGTTCTAGGCAGAGGGTGTGCCAAACTTTTCGCAAAACCGCAGAATACTTTTTAGGGTACGGGCGGTCGATCTTCCTGAATGTTGTGTTCAGTGCATTGCGATCAGTAGAGCGGCCGACACGGATTCCTAAGGATAAAGGTTTTATGCCTATAGGGGTCTCCCAATATATACGCGACGGTATGTGGGAGCACAATCCGTACTGGCGCTATCGTCCCTCAGGAGGAATCACCCACCATTAACGAGATCGACAGTCACCAGGCTTTACGAAGCCGGAACACGTCTCTAGCCTAGACCTCTATGTTGTGCGTTATGTTGCAAAGCGTTGTTAAGCTCATTCAATTTATTTTAGGTTGATCTTTTTAGAAGTTTGCCTTTTGAGGTTCACCACGAGATGTATGATACAATTCCTAAATGCAGTCTAAAGATGATAAGCAAGCTTTATATCTTTTCAACTTTGAAAATCCTAGCTACTAAGGGAAAAGAAAGACACCATCTTTTCTCAAAGAGTAATCAGCACACTCTAATGTACTTTTCCTAAATCAGACATGCAAACTATCAAGATGCAAATGCACAATGCAGGTGTTTGTTTTCCGCTTTCTTAGTATTGATGCCTACAAAGAAAGCTTTTTGTACAACTTTGAATTTGCTTTTAAATGACAAATACAAACAAGTTTACTTTTTCGAAATTAGAGAGGGTAGAAGAGATTACAACACTTAACGATTTTCGAAATGAATACTTGTTTCGACACTTAAAAGAGACAAACTCAAACCAATAAGCAAAAGTAAATGTATAATCAACTGCAAATAGCCAATGAACTCTCTCCTAAGATCACAATCAACAGATCTGAATCAAGGGCTACAGGATGATTATTTCACTTATGCAAAGGAAAACTGTAAATGACACCACAAACACATAAAAACACTCACAGTCTTTTTGTACAAAAGGAGGCAGAATTTAAGCAGAGAAAAGGAGTTATCAGACTGGTACCTATTCTGGTTACAGGCTGCAAAAATCAGAGATCAAAACAAGGCAAAACAGAGCAGAGAACCCCAGCTGCACAAGGCCAAACTGGATCAGCGCAACCTCAACACACGGGTTTTGACATTCAGCGCAGGTAGCCTTCACGGGACCTGCGTTGAAATGCAGAATCCCTTCACAGGGTCTGCGCTGAAGGAGAAACTCTTGTTTCTCACTGGGTTCTGGGTCACAGATTGCTATTTAATCTACTGTTTCAGGCCAAATCAAAGCGACAAGCAAGGTACAATCAAAGGGATGCTTTGAGGGAGTACTACGATCTATCACAAAGGATCATCAAATCATTTGTGAGTCCATTGTTCAGATCATAGACAAATCTAGTTGTTTGATCAAAGTAGCAACTGTCTACTTTGCATCTGAGAATAGCAGATGCAGTTCGATCGTTGCTGTTGAGTCTATGAAACAAACAATGATGGAAACACAAATAAAATGACTAAACAGATCTCCCCAGCGGAGTCGCCAATTTGTTGTGGGGAAAAATGCCTATGCAGGACGATCCTATCCACCTAAGGTGTGACAGTGCCTTAGCAACAAACAGAGACAGCTATTCTAGTATTCTTCCTTTATGAATTAAGAATGAAGAGAGAGATGGATGGACCAACCGGTGTCTTCCGTTTGTCCCTCGATCTGGCTTCTCTTCTCTTGGAGAGTTCCCAGCTACTTGCCTTCTCGCTCGCCCAGCTTCAAGAGGTTTCTGCAAGATCACAAGAAGAGAACACTACACAAGACATGGATTCATATTCATAACTAGTTAAGGATTAGAAATAAACTAAACATACTAATGCAATCATACATCAAAGATACATCAGTATGTAGGAGAAACCAAGATAGCTTTATTGATGAATAACAAGGTTCAGGAAGAGATACAACCCAGAGGGCTCCAATCCAGCATCTCCTTCCCAGCAAATGGAATTCCTATCTTCACCCCCTTCAAAGCATTAAGCACCCAATGATTCCAATCTCAAACCAACAGCAATTCTTTGCAATAACAAAATTCCAGCCTCTAGATCTCATGGAGGAGAGATCCATATATAGATGTTTGGAGAGAGGATGAGTCAGCTTGAGATCTGACTAGTGTCCTCTCCCTCTGTTAGTTCTTGATTCCACTTGGAGGTTCTTGCTTCCACTTGGAGATTTGGAACCTCTTACTCATCACCAGTCGAATTCACTGAGGCAAGTGTCACTGAGGAAGATTCTGGAAGCTTCCTGGGTCTTGACACCTCTTGGAATGAACTTGCCATTTGGCAATTCTTTCTCAACGCAGGTAGCCAGTGTTGGCTTTGACATTCAGCGCAGGTAGCCAGTGTTGGCTTTGACATTCAGCGTAGACAGCTAGTGGAGCCACTGAATTGATCCTGAATTGACTTGTTTTTGAGCAGTTTCTGGTGGAGAACTTCTGTGAATTGCTGTGGCTTGTTAGCCTTTTTCCTCTAGGGGTAGGAACAACATGTTTAGGGACTTTGGATCCCTTAGATTATGGACATTTCATGCTCAATGCTGTAAGGCACAAAAATGTCTATAACAGCTGCTGAATCAAGTTTGTATCAATACTTTTTTCAAGTTCACAGTTAGCTAATGGAGAAGGACTTTGACTACAGATATCATCCAATACATCAGCTAGTGGATCGTGAAAAAACTTGAAAATACTGTTGCAACCCATTTTCTATTGGTTCCAATGAGATTGCATGATTTTCTACAGGCTACTCATCATTTATTGAAGATATACTATGCAAATTTCCCTTCAAAAACTGAAATGATTCAAAACATAATGGTACGGAATCATCTTGCATCATTTGATCATATGTTCTAGCTTCCAAGTCTTCATCTGCAAGCTGACATTCAATGGCATTCGGGGGCTTCAAATCTAAACATGAGAAGTCTTGAACAAGGATTTCATTTCCCTTTATATGGTAAGGATCAAAACTTATCGACGATTGATTTCTGATTGCACGAAAGTTGTCTCTGGTGAACTAAAACGAAGTAAAACAAAGAGGCAAAGATCCTTCACTTACTTCAAAATTTTCTGCACTTTCCTCCTCACTTCCATAGCTAATATGCATCGGCTAATCACAGTATTCGAGCTGCTAAAAGTGAACTTCCTCCTTCCACAAACCAGCTGCTGACTTGTCTACAAGATTAGCTTCTATTTGGAGAACATAATCATCATCATACTGATCAAACTTATGCAAATCATCAGTATAAAACACATCATCAAGCATACATGTCAGATCAATAGATCTCTCTTCTCCAAGATGATCCATAAAACAATCATTATCAGATCTATGACAACTGGGATAAGAAAGAAAATGTTTTGGATCAGCCACTTGTTTTTCTTCAATCACCGAGCCATGGTCTTGAACATCATACTCATTTCTTGTGGTGATGTTTTGCATCATCTCTTCCACTGCACTTACCAAAATGTTGAGCTTTACCTCTAAATATGTTGATTCCTCTGTATCTATGTTCTTCATCTCTTCTTCCTTCAAATTTGCCCTTCTGATCAACAAATTAGCCTCTACATCTACTGCACTATTTTGCATATCTTCAAGTGTTGTAAGGTTCCTTTCTCTCAGTTGAAACTCCATTTCCGGATCAAAGGCTTCTGGATAATGCAAGAGAGATGAATTAGGAGGAGGTCTTATATTAACAGGCATCGAACAATAAGCTTGGTTAAATCTAGCAGAAAATTGTGGTATTGTCTCCCCTGGCTGTCTTTTCAGCTAGTTATACTCTTCTAGTATCAAGAAAGGGTTTTGTTTGACCACTCACTTGTCGAGGAAAATTTTGACGAACTGCTGGAAATCTGAGATGCTCACATCAGGCAGGGTTTTGACCAACTCTTGAATTTGCCTTGCAAAGAAAGAGAAAAAATCCTAATATTGACATCCTCTTCATTAACTTCAAAAAGGTCAAGAAAAGACTCAAAATTCAGTATATATCTCTCAGCAGTGATGTTGTCACATTCACCATCAAATCTTGGTAGATATAGGTAACGATTTTTAGGGAAAGCATGGGATATAGGAGGTAAAATCAGAGTCTTGTATCCATCTGGAATTTTACAAGGTATAGGAATATATACAAATGCTAGAGAATTATTCTTGATCTCTTGAGGCTCATCAGTTTGAAGACGGTCATCATAAGATATGGAAGAAGGGTCTTGATCAAGATCAAAGGCATGTGAATATTTTGTATTCGTAATCTTCAAAGGGAAGGAATCACATGCAGGTCTAGGATATTTTCTCAAATACAGTATACTTTGTAAAACCTTGTTGACATTCTCAGGAAAAGAGAAGAAATAATTTATAACAAAGAACATAATGTCCTGGATGAAATTCCAACTTGAATACCTGATCTTTCCATATTGTCCTTTCATGTTTCTGCTGGTCGGGTTCATCCTCTAGTGGAGTCTTTGGATATTATCTCGAAACTGATTTGGAGTCACTAGGTGAATGATTTCAGCCTTCCTGTGTCTAATCGTTGTCCACCATCAACAATCAGATCTATATTTGAACTTTGATGATATTTCCCAGGGAATACGAAACCTTTTACTCATTCCCTAGTATGGTCGCCACTATGCTATCACCTGGATTGAACCTCGGGCTGAAATAAGGCAATGCCAGGGTAACCACAAACCATGCTTAGCCAAGTAGTTAGCCCTACTAGGCCAGGAGAGGGCTCTCTCCATAAGGATCTCAACCAAGATGACTGGATCAAGAAAATGATATTAGGCTAGGTATAGTAGCATAAGGTTTGATTTGATTTTGAAGGGGTTTTTCTAATCAGGAGGAGCCAGACAATTTGGGCAAGGAAATTAGGTCAAAATTGCAGGGTGTTCAATGGAGCAAGGTAGGCACAAGGCTCAACACTCTAGGGTTTTACAGGTGAGGTGATTCAAGGCAGGTGAGGAGCTAGGAAGAGCATGTGATCACCATGGATTCTTCCTAAATTGAAGAAAACACAGACTATGAATATTTTCCCAAAGCGGAGCATAAAGACTATGGGTTCTGCCTATCAACTTGAAAACATCCACTTAGAAGCAACGAAATGATGCAATGGAATCAACAACACATTCTAACACATGACTACGTAAGAAAAACTGAACTGAACATCATACGACATGGATCCCAAAGAAATAGCTGCAACTTTTCATTAATCTCCTACTAAAACTGATACAAAATGACGTCTCTTCAAAGCATAAGCATCCAACGAAGTCCAAACCTTTACAATGAGAAAGAAGAAGAAGATATAGACAGTGATTCAACCTCCTCCCATCCTCAGGGGTCGAATCCATAAGATGAGGAGCTAATCTAACCAACACTGAACAAGAAACTAGAATCTAGGCATCCTAACAACTTGCCTCTAAAAGTGAGGAAACTGATTCATTTGTGCTCAAAATGACTTTTAATATAATGAATCTACCTTCTAATACTTCTTACCCATCAGATTTACAAGCCTAGTCATCATTTACATTATTAAAACACCCTCCATGAGAGAAAATCCAAAATTACAGTCAAAGCACAGTGAAATGGCAATTCAGTGCAATTTTTGTCCTATGCGCAGTGCCACTGGCCCTATGCTCAGCGCTTTTTACAGGTCCATTTTGGAGCCCTTCCCGGTATCCAAATTGAGCTCATGATTCAAGTCTTCTTTCCAAAACATCTTTAATTTCTTCATTTGCAGCTAATTTGACCCCTCAAAAGCAGATTCTCCCAAGACTCCTTTCAAGTGTCCAAAAAGGGGCAAGTAGGTCATTTTTGGAGTGTTTTTTGACCTTTTGGTATACTAGTTCTGCTCCAAAATATTAGAAAATGCATAGGGTGCATGTAATCATCGATATGAATCCAAAAATTCAAACCATTTGTCCATTGGGTGTCCCTAGGAAAAGTACAACGCCACTGCATAGAGCTAGATTTCCTGTGTCAAAATTGCTAAAACTTTTCAAAGGAAAAAAATTCCTCCAAATTTGATAAAAATTTGTGGCAAATACCACCATCAAGCATATTGATGAGCTAAGGAAGCTTCAGCAAGCAACCTAAGTCTATCATCCTCCTTTTGCCTTTGAGTGCCCATCTCAGCCTTGCTGTCATTTGTTTGACCCTTATATTACAAATTTTGTTCCGGGTCCTGTAGTGGTAGGCCATATGCCTAATGATTTGGTTGTCCATGTTGGCCCTTTGTAGCAGCTTCTATAAGTGAAAATTTTCCCTTTCAAGCTAATTTTCTCTATCCTCTTGGTCCATGTTTGTCGAATTTTGATGTTGTGTAACCCTAGAGAAGGTAATGAAGGAGTGAGTATTGGTGATTAGGGATAGGGGAAGGGGGAATGAACTTATGTGGTGTAGGATGGAATATATATAATATGAGAATAAGAAGGAGGGTATTCTTCTTTGATATAGGTTGTTTATTAAATAGGGTTTTAGGATTTTTGCTTTTGGGGATTTAGGGAATAAGGGATATGGAGGGATTTGTTTGAGGGGATTAGGGTAAAATGGATATGGAGGGATTTGTAGGAGGGATTAGGGTTTCAAAGAAAAGATGGAGGGATGTATGAGGGATTAGGGTTTCATTTTTGAAATAGAAAACCAAACTCAAACTGATGAATTGAATGCCAAGAGGATAGCTTAGAGATCACACTTACTTGTTTATAGGCTATAGAAGGCAAACATCAAGTTTTGAGTGGCTGACAGAGTGTTTTGGAACTTGTTGGCCCTATGCACAGTGCCACCTATAGGTGCATAGTACTCCACCTCTATGTGCAATGCCATTCAAATTTACACTAGAGAAACTTCCCTATGCACATCACTCTGTCTCTATGCGTAGCGCTCCCTCCTCTATGCGCAGTGTCTCATGCTCTATGCCGAGGCCAATTTTGGAGGCTTTCCTGGTATCCAAATTAAGCCCATGATAGCTCATTAGAAATATCTTCCTGTCTACTTTCCAGAACATCTTGAATTTTTCAATTTGGAGCTCATTTTCCTTGTCAAAAGCTCAATCTATCAATACTGGTCAAAATGTGCAGAATGAGGCTGCCAAAATGCAGAGTGTTGTTGCAGTTAACTTTTGGAGGTATTTCTCAACTCCAAATTGATATCATGATAGCTCATTGGAAATATCTCTGTGTATAGTTAACATTTGATGCATCAAGCAAGTCTTTTGGACATTCCATCTAGGAGAAAAATTGATTTTCCCAAGGTCATTTCAGAAGTGCATCAACTCTCCTGAGGCAAATGATGTTTTGGACATTTCTCCCAAACCATGAGACCTATGTAAAACTTGAAGGAGGTTTTTCTTCTTTTGTCTATTATAGACAACAACCTCTCTCACTTTTTCCAAATTCATATTTTCTTGTTCAGAAACATCATTTAAATAAAAACTATCCCGATATGTGAAACAGGGGATTTTTAGAAATGAAGAGAAATGATGGGGATGAGGGGCTTCTAAATTCTTGAGAAAATTTTAGGAAGTAGGGAGGGATGTTAGGAAGCAGGGGAAAGTGGAATTTCAAGGATTGATTGAGGGGAAGGGGTTCAAAATGGCAAAACACGGGCCTAACCTAGAAAAGTGTCAAATTGTAGCAATAGGCTAGGGTTTGTGGGAAAATGATGGATTTGAGGGATATCAATGATGGGAAGTGTTTAAGAAGGTATATTAAGGATAGGGGAAGGTGTATGAGCATCAGGATACAAGTTTTGTTTATGATTTTACCATCCAAGAAAAATTACCTTCAAAACCCTAGGAGAGAGAAATGAGCCTTACCTAAGCACAACTAGAGCATAAACAAGGTGTAAAATGACCCATTGGAACCTGAAATAATGATGAAAACTCTTTGAATGATGGTACCCTCAGTTGAATGGTGACATGGACTAATACTTGGAAAACTTTGGAAGGAGTGAAAACAATCCTAGACCTAATAGCTAGTGACCAAATTTTACTTGGAGACTCACTGAAATGACAAAAATTTGACTTTGACACCCCAAGACCACTTTATAAAATCATATTTGATCACTGGTGGAAGGCTACAAAGACTGACACTAACATAACATAAATGAAATATTATAATTAAATAAATAATTAGTTTTTAATTATTAATTAATAAAAATAACAAATTGAAAATGGATTAATTAACTAAAAAAATATAAATTTATGACATTGTTGTTAACCTATGATACAATTTCCATGTTTCATTCATTGTACTTATAAAATATGATAGAGGAAGAATGTCTATGAGTAAGGTGATGCTTAATCTTAGAGAAAGAATGAATAATGGATGAGTCCTTACATCTTTTTAGGAATGCTAGATCAGATTTTATCTTTGAGACCTGCAAACGTGCCCTCTCGAACTGATAAACTTTAATCATAGTGGCCCTACTGTGCAGGGATGTAATTTTTGAATTTAGGCTTCTGTGATCCATAATATGTTTTGACAAAGAATCTTTCAGTAAAAATCACATAGGAGAAAATCTTGTCCTGAAGATGAACCTTACTAGTTGATTCAAAACGCATCGACGAGATTTTCTCGTATGTGATTTTTACCAAAATATTCTTTGTCAAAACATATTATGGATCACCGAAGCCTGAATTCAAAAATATAGTTTATATCTTAGATTAGTTAGTCTTTTATATGCATTTTGAATGTGAAATATTCAAGTAAGCATTTCTATGCTCAAGCAACTTGTATGTTTACAATTATCGGTTCATTTTTTATTCACATTGATAATTATTTAATATATATTTGCATATCGAAATAGCAATTTATCTCATTCCTTTGAACATTTTATGGGTTTATTTACAGATCATTCTTATCTTGAACCTATTTCATTATGATCTAGTCTTTGTTATTTCTTGTAACATAGCTTTGTACATGTTGTATCATAGTATGATCATGTAACTTAAATCTTGTATTATATTCTAATTCTAATTTCTAAATGTGTTCTATAAATTAGAATTATTTTGTAAATTGCATTTAGACTTTTAGCCTTCTTCTTATATTAGTATGGGTTGATATATTTGTATTAATTTATCTATGTAGTTTAGCTAACAGTAGGATTTAGTTTATTATTTAATCATAACTTAGCATAGAATAATATAACATAACATTAGTTTAGATTAGATTTAGGTTCTCCCAGAATTTAATCCTTCATAATAATAATTGATCCTAAGCTGACGGAGCCTGTAAACCCATCAAGGGTGACTAGTCCAAATAGCTTAGGTTGTTAAAGAGTCTCAATATGGGTTATTCCTCCCTTGTTGACTTACGTGTATATTGTTCGTGTCAACAGGTACTTGGATGAAATGTCTTGTCGTAATGATCTTCTGTAATCATCCTTCTTTGGAGGAGGTGTGACATTTTGTTGATTACTTCCTGGAGCAGCAAATTTTTTATCCTTCTTATATCCTTCATCTCGATTTGGTCTTTAAGGAATCCTATTGTTAGTATTCTCATCAATCTTGCTCTGCAGGAAATAGGATCTTGTGCCCTCATTACATGGAGCTTTACTTACTTTGTTTGCCTTTATCTCCAACTGAACTATGTCTTTATTCTTCCTTTTGTCATGCAGTGGTTTCTCCTTTATAAGCTTGTCTATTTCAGTTAGGAAAGCATCAAGTTCCTTTTTCTTTTGATCAATATCTTCTTGAAACTATATTTTCAAGACTTTTCTCCTTTCTTCTATTGTTTCTCCTTGTATCTCTATAAGAGTGATATTTTCTGCTTCTCTGCTAAGAACTTGTATGTGTTCCTTATGCTTTTCAATTTCCTTTCTGAGTCTGCTAATTTTTGTTGAAGATGCATCTAGTTCCTTTTGTCTTTGATCAACTTCAAATATGTACCTCTGATCAAATTCCTTTAATTTTCTTTCCAGATCTTCCACTTTCTTTTATGCTCCCTACACTTGGAGTTTCAAGAGAGAAACTTCTTCGAGTGTGATTTTCCTTCTGTGTTCTTCCATTCTTTGAAGTTGTTAAAGAATTACCTTTCATGTTCTATTTTATTTCTTCATCGTCATTGTCAGATTCCTTGATGTGATGAGTTGCACAACTATCAATATATTTATCTTGACCTGTATGCTTTTGACCTTCATAGAGATCTTAAATTTTCTCCCAAAGATGTTTGGTTGTTGAACATTGACCAACTTTTTCTTTTACGGTGGCTGGAAAAGTATTAAGAATTACATTCATGGCTTTTGTATTGTACCTTCTAGATTCATCGATAGATGTGTCTCTAGAAACAACAAAGTGTCATACATCATATCCATGGGCTTGCAAATAGGATTCGATTTTAGCTTTCCAAAATACAAAATTTGATTCATTGAAGAGGCAAATTGGACCAACTCATTTATCTTCATAAACGATAATATGATCTAAAGTTATTTCGATACCTAGAACTTCCTTTAATTGCTCCGCAGCTTGATTCTTCGATCTTCCCATATCTACGCTTTGAGATCTATCTTCCAATTATTAAGTTGCTACTGAAGGAACCTTGCTCTAATACCAATTGTTGGAAATACTAAGAGGGGGGTGAATCAATATTTTTTATCAATTGATATGGTTTTACCTTCACAGAGCATTGATTTTTATTAGCATCAGATAAAAAAATCATGTTATTAGCATCGGATAAATATAAGAATTCATAAACACCATTCAACAATGCACAATAATAAACACAGTAGACATTTTTAGGTGGAAACCCCTTCGAGACAAAAACCACAGAATGATTCTTAATATTTGTCTTTCAATAAAATGTACATCAATATTTTAGCTCCAATTGAGGGAGGCTCCAACAACCTAGTTTACAGGCTTCAATCTGTAGGACACTCCAATGCCTTGTTTACCAACTACAACTGGGAGGACACTCCAATGCCCTGGTTTACAAGATCCAGTCTAAAGGATGCTCCAACAACATTTTTACCAACTGCAACTAGATGGACTCTCCAACGCCCTGTGCATTCTCTAACCTACCCTAGCACCACCTTGTCGCCCTGAAGTGTTCTCAGGCTTCAACCTAAAGGAGACTCCACTCTCTAACCTTGCACCACCCTACCCCCTAATCAGCCGGTTGACCATTTTTCACAATTTTCATACTGGATCCACCTATGCTCAATATCAATACAAAGACACTACAATACAAGAGACTGTAATATAAACTTTTTCAGACAAATATGTCTCTACTCAAACTACACATCAACCCTAATAACTACTTCTGCATCAAACCATAAAACCCTAGCTTTACCAATCATCAAACTCTGGATAGACAACCAACTCTGCCAAGTACCTTGTCACAATATTACCTATGCTCAACTTCATCTAATGTCAAGAGCCTTGGTGTCACATACTTTCTCACTGCCATTTCCAAATCCTAGGAGATGTCACAACTCTGACTATTGTTGGCACTACTACTGTCATAACATCATTGTCATCATTATTGTTAATCGCAATTGTATGCCAAGGTCATTATCATATCAAAAATCACCTTCATACTGAGGTTACTATCATCAAGAGGATGTCTTCACTTCCACATCAGGGGTTATTATCATACAAGTTTTTTCATTTTCTTTCATATGTTATTGTCATAAGGCCACTATATTGTCATAATCAATGAAGCATTGTTATACATATCTAGGTCATTGTTTACTATCAGTGTATAAATTACTGTTATTCAAACAAAATCATTGTGTTGTCATTCAAAATATCATTTGGTCAATATCACAATATTATGTTACATCATAGTCACTTCCATACAACCATGCAATATGTTCACTGCTATATGAGAGATCACTATGTTATGTCAAGCTACAGTCATATCAAAACATTATTGTTATATTGTCAGACATCATTGGCATGCAGCCTAACCACTACACATACAAGAGGACTATCTAGTCAGTGTCATATATTTCAATTATGAATGCAATGTCATGAAGACATTATCATACATTATTGCATTATACACTCCACTAATGATCACACCAATCAAGCCTATTCTTAGTAAGTATGATCTACATCAAATATCATTCTAGAAGAGAAACAAGTAACTCTTCAGAATTTTTCTTACCCTTTGCAAAATTTTAGCATTACTTCATAAAATACTTTGATCATATGCACCATGTTGAAGAAGACTCAAGTATTGATCTATAGTAATGTTTGTCATGTGTGATGGAGGTGAATTAGTACTCAAACAACTTTTACAATACTTGTCAGATGTATTGTCTCAATTACTATCTTAGAATCATATATGGTCTTCATTGTTACATATCGATGTAGTCTTGTCACTACCATATCAAAGTTTCTACATTTATATCATTATCTCACGTTTACTACATCAAAACCATTTCTACGATGCTACTTCAACACTTTCATAACTAGGCCCATATCTAATATATTGGCATTGTTCACAAGTATTGTTCTTGTTCAGGGCATGGATTCTCATCAAATGAGAATTCTTCAGACTAGTGATTGAACTCTTGTTCACCCTTTGCATACTAGTGTTTCTGGAGGACAAATGTTACAGGCTTAACAAGGTAGCAATCATTCTAGGATCATAATTTTACATGATAATTCTTTCATTGAAAGCCATGGTCTAAGTGTCCACAATTGCTTTAAGAAATAGTCACAGGCATGCTGTCAAGGAAATCTTAAGTGGTATACTCTTTCATTATTCTAGGAAATTCCCATATCAAGGTAAAAATCAAGTGAACAACTTCCAACCTTGTTCATCACGCCTTGCTTTAGGATTTTGCAATTTCCAAATAGTATAGACGGTAAGCAATGACCAATGAAGCTTCAAAATATTTCAAATATTTTGAGTCTGGAAATATGCCACAAAGGTACCAAATTTAATCATTCTTCATAGGCCTTATGAATGGTTCCAGAAAGGGGCATATCTTCATCAAGATATAGTTGCAGGGATACAAGTTCAAAGGTCCAATGTATTGTTTCAAAATAATCCCAACGAAATTCTTAGCTTGAGGCAAAGGAGAAGTTTGTGAGGTCGCAAAGATTTGTTTTAGAATTTAGTGAAGTGTTATCCAAACTAACCCAAATTACTAAATATGATCAACAAACCATAGTTGCCTCTTCAATACATTACAAATCCCTGCCTTGTAGAAGGAGGTGGGTTACATATGGGGAAATACTTCAGATCACCTACAAGGAAAGTACTCACAAGATAATGAATCCCAATAAATCAAATCAAAAGTGGCCCAAAAACCCTTGTCAAAACCTCCTGGACAGTTTGCGGGTAATCTCATAAATAATTTCTTCAAAGATCTATGTTCACATCATATCTATAAGACCTACAAAAACGAATCCAAAAGACCATTCAAGAAGTTCGACCTCACTTTACTAAGCCACGGATGTATCACCAAACATTTTCACTTCAAAGTAATACATTTGATGGAGGAGCGAATGCCTTTATATAGATTGTAGAGACTTCTTATAAGAGCTATTCGATTTAAGGTAACATTACTCAGATTAAAATTTGAATTTTGGCTTGATCCATTTGGACTTCCCCCTTAAAAAAAATTTGAAACCCATATAAAATATCTAATTTAATTTTCTAAAGCAAGATCCTTCTGGCTTCATGATTTTGTCAACTAATAATCACCTTCCACATCATCATATTTTGGGAACCTTGGCCAACAAATGGGTTTGACTTTGGGGACCTTTACTATTTACAAATATTTAGTGAACTAATGGCACCATGCCATATCATCAACCCATGGGGGTTTTTCCCACAAATTGGGTCCTTTATCTTCAAACTGTCATATTTCTCAAACCGTGAAACCTCTCGTGATGTGCCACATACCACTGGAATTACCTTGATGAGGGGATTCCAACAAGGATTATTTCCAAGGTGAATTCATTTCTCTTCATCTTAAAAATCCTCAATCAACGTGAGGCTTCTAGGGTTTTCCAAGGGCTTTGACAAATGGAGTTTCCAATTGATGACAAATTAGACAAATTTTAAGAGTGTTCAATAACTGGTGTTTGACATCAATGACAACATCATTTAACAAGACTCAAGCCCGTGAATTCCAATTGTACAAGAGTGTGAGCACTCTACAAAATTAGTTATATATAACCTCAAATATCATTATGGGAGCACAATAAATATCTCAAACACTTGTGTACTCCATAAATGGAAAGGAAATAAGAACACCATGAAATTCATTGTCTATATCATTAAGCACCATTATAAGAGTGAAATAGATATTTAAAGCACTAAGGAGCTCCTTTATAATATCTATGTCTCATCATGTCAATTTAATGACCAAGCATCCATACAAATATGTAAACATCAATACCATGAAGTAAGGAACTAGCACCATCATGCAAAAACCCAATCCAAAGGTGTGAAAATAGCCAATAGATGGTTAATCAACCATTCTCATATTATATTACTGAGAAGCATGTCATCATCACCCATCGAATCATCAAGTATAACCATAAAGAACTAAGACACATAATCCATTGAATCAGCATGTAGCATCTCATGCACCACCAATATGAAGAAAGAGGATCCACAACAATTAACCTTCACCATGTCCTTCCAAGATGCACCATCTCCAAGAAAAAAGAGGATCCACAATGATCAACATTCACCATTTCCTTCCAAGATGCACTATCTCTAGCAAAAATAGAAGGTGGGTATTGCTAGTCCATCAACATCCTAATCCAACTCACACATTTACACCATATACATTACCTCTCATGAAAATATGAGGATTGATACTCCACATGGGTGTATTGTCGATTATTACTTTTATTCTCGTGTATTGTTATTTTTATAAAAAATCAAGGCATGATGTAATTTGCAACTCTTAATAATATAACTACATTTTCAAAATATTACTATTGAACAAACAATTTTAACACAAACCATTTTATGATTAGTCTCGATCCAAATAATGTGTATGGAAATGCGTCAAAAACAAAGTATTCTAGTCCATTCCCTCCACTCCAAAAAAGATAATTCAACAATAGGTTGCTTAATCTTTTAGGCTCAATGTATTCTTGACTATGATTGCAAGCCAGTAGAACTTCCTTGTAATTATATGTGGAGGCAAGTAAACTTCTTCTCAAAATAAAATGTTTAGGGAATACTTTAGTTCCCACAAATAAAATAGAAATGTATGTTGCTAAATTTCTAGACTTTTCTGGAAAAATAACTTGTGTACTAACCATTTTTATAATCAATCACCTATCCCATGTTCATTTAAGTGAGAGCCTCATAATACTAGAGCTTGAACTTTGCCCAAAGATCATTAAATCATATCTTTTTACAATTAATGTCCCACATCATTTTAGCCTTTCTTCAACCAAATAACATGGAAATTTAAGATTTAAGAAAGAAATGCTTGACATATCATAATATGGGTCTTCCATTCTAGGATATTTGCTTATAACACCATTGCAATAAAAGTAATCAATCAGTTGTACCTTCTAGCTGATAGCACAGGTTCAATTGATGTGAGAAGACGCATGTTTGCTTCATACAAATTCCAACTATGATAAAAACTATGAATGAAAGCCAAAGTATTTGTGTTTGAGTTTTCACTTTCAAGTATGATATTCATCTCAGGCCTTGCCAACCACTATTTAGGAAATAACATTGATGAATGAGAACAAACCTCCCAAAAAATTATGGTCAGTAATATTTTCACCATCTAAAACATCAGCATAGTCAATGAGCTTCACAGATATGCCACACCTCCTAAAGCCAAAGTTGTGAAAACTTTCATTATTGCTTGTTCAGACACCCTCATAAATTAGCATAAGTGGGGTTGAATATAAATGATACAAAGTTTGCTCTTCAAACCTATTTAGAAGCACAAAGTATGGAGATGCAATTTTAGTAACAATAAAATAAATCTCTCATTCTCTCTATATACATAAGGATTAATCCTTCCATGAAGAAATCAGACAAAAGAGCCCAACACATGTATCCTTTATTCTTATCAGCAAGTATAGCTTGTCTTCGATCATTGGAAAACTGATATATAGAGATCGGCTTCGACACAACATCTCTTTTGACAGGTGTAGCCTATAATAACATTGGAAGTGTACAAAAGTATACAATTGATCCTTCAATCTTGGTAAAAGGATGAAAGAATAGCAATCCATAGTCAAGTTCCTTTCTTGTCAATTATATATGAAGCATGATTGTTAACATTTCAGAAAACATACAAAACAGACTGTTAGTGTAGACCGCTCTAGAAATTATTTAATATCTAATTAGTTTTGGAGATGAAACTGTGTAACATTGAAATCTATTTGAAGCACAAATGTAAACAGAAAAATACCAATTCAATAAAGGAAAACAAGAGATTTGTGTTTCTATGGATGAATTTGGGAAGAGAGATGTTCAGCGACAAAAGCAAGTATGACAACAAGTACAAAAAAAATTGAAAGGGAAAATACACTAGATATAAGAAAACAGCTCAAAAAACCAACAATTAAAACTGTAAAATCTGAACCCTAAAGTCTAGGTTTAGAATACCATATGTGTAAAGAGAAAAAAGGATTCTTGATAAGCTACATTCAATCAATAGCTAAACCCTAGGGAAAATAAAAAATTATAAAATAAAAAAATAAAAAAATAAAAAAAAAATGTTAAAAATAACCTTGTGATTTACAGATGAAGTGGCAAATATATAATGAAGTTCATTTACTTTAGGCATTGTTACCACTCAAACTAACAGGGGACATAAAAGGGACTCCTAAAGGGACAAGCTATATCAAGGGAAATGATGGACGCTTAGCCCACTATCACCTCAGCTAAGACTCCCTACTCTTTACGGACTTTCACTAATGGGAGGAGACCCAGTATATAGAAAATCACTTGTGAAGGATGAATCAACCAATGGATGTGAAGTGACCTTAATGATCATTTCCCTAGAAGGGGGGTTAGAGGAATATTCCCTATAAAGGAGTTTCCCAATCCTAAAATCCTTATTGAACTTGACTTCCTGAATGGTTCTTGAAGAATTGACTTTCCAAAGGTGTGGGATCACACGGGACCAAGTGGACCCATCCTAGTTTAAGGGGAGAGAATCTAGACACCAATGTTGTTCTTAACCCAAATAAGGAAATGGATGGGATCAAAGCAATAATTTCTAATTAAAAATATCAAATTGATCCTATGAGGTGCTAGCCTAGGGAATACTAGGGCAAAGTTTGATCTCATAGATAGGGCTTGGGTTATCTCACAACTCCACCATCAGAATGGCTTCAAAATTGGAGGAGGCCTTGACGACACACCAACACAATAGAGGCTAGGTGATTGAACCTTTTCTTGGGATATTTTGTTGGGAAAGTGATGCCCTAGGTGACCCAACTTGGCTATACCTAGAAGAGAGGGAAAGGTGGAGAAAAATTTTCTTTGATTGATCACCTATCGGAGGACCAGTGCCTTAATCCCTTGGGGATAATGGAGTCTAGGAGAATGATGAGAAAGGACTTTGTATCTCAATCAAGGAGGCCTTAAGGACTACTTCGCTTTGCCTTTAGGGCAAGAAGGAGTGACCTCAAAGCTTTTATACTTCACTTTGCAAAAAAAGATGGCTTAATAAGATAAATTCATCGGTAGAAATGTCCCTAGGATATTTCATTCAACATACATGACCCATACATTGAGAGATACTATATAGAAACAATAATTCCACAATTTCTCAATTACACAATGCAGCAATTAGCCCTAGTATAGTGAAAATCCCATTCAATGCATATGAAAAAGTAAAACAAAAATAGCATGAAATGTGTGTACTTACATGTAAGAGAAAATATTCAACCATCAACAATTTGTCAATAAAGAAGATCAAAGATATGATAACCCAATCTAAACATCAAAATTCATCCATGCTCCAATTTTTCATCCCAGAAAAAGTGTGAAATTCTCCAAAGAGAAGAGTGATCCAATCCAAAGTGATGATGAGAAAATGAAATCATATCACTTGTATTTATACACTAATTAGGAGTTTGAATTAGTCTCTTAGGCCTACATGGGCCCCAAAAATAAAATAATGTGCTAATAACCTAACTTTTGGTGACAAACCCACCAAACTAGCTCATAATTGAAATAATAAGCCTAACAATAGATCAAATGATAAACAATGCATGTCATAGGGCCCTCCAAGAGGCCTGATGAGGTCCATAGGTGCCATAATGAAGAATAGGACCCTAAAAAGTGATGGACAAGGGGGTCCCCTTGTTCTCCAAACAATAAACCTGTGGTACTCCCAGTGGGTGTGGGGGCACAATAATAACCTTATGGGCCTCCAAATGAGTCGAATATGATTGTAGACCATATGTAAGGGCTCATAGGATGGGGTAGGTGATGCCACATCATCCTACAAGTCCTAGGTCAGCTACCAGGTGCATGGTACATATGTGGGGTTGACTAGGAAAAGGTAAGCCATGTGCATCTTCCTCGTTCAATAGGTGGATCTTGAGCCAATCTCTGAACATCTCTAGGGATCCAAGGAGTGTTTTCTACTACTGTGGAGGCCCATGGCTCTCAAAACATACCCTACATGTGCCAATGTATCCCTCTAGAGGGTTATGACCCTCTATAGGGAGACCAAACCCAAGACGGAGACCATTGGCAATCCTGCATAAGATCCAATGCATCCCCTAGCCTTCCAATACAACAAGTCATCAAGGAAATCGAGTAAAGGGGCTTAAAAACCATGTACCACAAGTGGGGACTTCATAATGGCCTCCCATTCCATAATGGGCTTTGGCATGTGCTAATGTCTCCAAACTCCAAATGAGGTTAACCAAGTATCCCATTAGGTGGTTTCTACTTCTAAAGAGGAATAATATGAACAAGGTACATCCTTTAAAAGGTGGGGGTATGTGATAAAGAGGTGAATGTAGTAGGGGATGAGAAGGGGCAGCCATGGGCCACATGCTAGGGTACAAGGGTAGCTAGTGGAAGGGAATCTCACACTTGGGTATATAATGTATAGGAGGGAGAAATTGAGGTACATGAGGTGGCCCGACCTTGATTTTTCCACCCTTCTTTATATGCATTTTTCCTTTTTATGATTTTTATTTAATTAATTTCTCGGGGCTCAAGGGGTAAGAGAATGATGTGTGATATATAGCAGTGGATACCCCATTTTAAGGTAGGGCAGTTTATTTCCCACCGAGTGTTGGGACAATCATGGATTCCCATATGATGAAGGAGGCTCATAGAACCTGTAGGAACTAGGGTTATGGCCATGATGATGGGGCAGAGCTCATGTGTTGGATTTTTCCCACGTGTTAAATATGTTTGTCCTGGCCATATTTTGCATTTTGTGGTACGTTTTCCTGTTGAATGTGACCAATTTTTTTCTTTTTCTTTTCTTTCCAGCTGCATCAACCTCCGATGCATCATTCCAAGCCTGACCCAAGGTCTGGGTAAGGGAAAGGGGAGAGCTAGCCCTATGTGGACCTAGTGGATGGATGTGGACCCAGGTGGGAGAAATGTTGAATGGGGTTAAAATGAGTGGAAAGGGGTAATATATATGGATGAGGGAGCGGGACCACACAACCAAAATCAGGGTTTCCCATGAAATACCATCCCTAAACCCAAATTGTCAGTAAAAGAGATCCCATGGAACTAGAGTTCAAGGTCAATCATCCAAAGGGGACCAAGGGACAAGAGCATAGCCTAGCCCATTATTTCTAATGAATCCCCACATTAATCCATGCCCAAAAGTATTGATGATCTACAATACTCAATTACCAAATGATAAGGCATACCTTTAGGTTCGGGAGGTCCACCTTCAAACATACAATCATGACAGATGGGTGAGGGACCACATGATTGGCTCAGGTGGTGGAGAAATGGCACAATGAGCTAGTTGGTGGCTACAAGGGGTTAATGGCTACTGGCTGAGGACCATCTTGGAGAAAATTTTTCTCCTAGGTATATCACCCACAAAATGGTGGATAACATCTGGCTCCAACTGGGACGTTATCTCTCGAAGAAGTGCATGAAGCTACTCAAACGGGAGGTCACAAGAACTCTATCAATCTCTTGGTTACTGTGGACCTATTATAGACACGTATCAACAATTGAACCCATAGGGCATCATGTTTTTCACAGTGCCTTATGATCACCCATGCTTAGTGTTAGGCCATAAAAATCAACAAAAACATAAGATATGCAAAGATGCATCTACTCTACCATGAGAAATATCATATGATGTTAGTTCTACTGCAAATTCAACATGAAATGCATCCTACTCTAGCATGCATATGCTAATGCTAATGCTAAGTGTAATTATAAGTCTAGTGCAACCAATATATCATTGTATCAATATACATATGCCTGTCAATATGACTACTCACATAGAAAATCCTAAAGCGAATGCGGATACATTTGTATGGAGGGTGAAGCGGGTAGGAGGTGTGAAAATATGATCTCCATTCGAGGTAACAAGAAGCCCTAGAAGAAGGAGAATAAGTCAATCTAGAAGTGCATGTCTTTCCCTCTAAGTACGCAATGGTGGAATGAAAGATCACTCTCATTAACTCCTCATTATAATCATTTCTTGTAATATCATGCTTTGAAGATGTCACATGGTTGTGAAGAGAGGGCAATAAATAGGTTTCTCAATGTGATGGTCACATCAAAGAGGGGAGGTCATGGAGTGATCAAAACCTTGCGGGTGAGTCAAAGGGGATAAAGTATATTCAATAAAGGGTTCTTCCTTGACACCATATTCAGAAAGGGGAAAAGGGGCATGGTCACTCGAGGTCATAGCAAAAGGGATGAGGGACTTACTTGAGGAAGACTCAAGATGATGAAAAAGAGGGAAAGGAAAAGGGGAGGGTGAAGTGTCATATTCAAAGGGTTTTCCTTCCCCATAATCTAAAGGCTCAAGTGATTTGAATATATAATCATAAGGTGGGTAGGTAGGAGCCTCATTGCTTTCCTCATTATAAGCATCAAAGATTGGGTTTTCATTAAAAGGAGAATCAATCACTTCCAACTATCCTTCTTCATGCAAGATAAAATAATAATTCTCCTTCCCAAGGGTATTAATGGATATTTCATCTCAAGTAATGCCCGGGATAAATGGAAAACCAATATCAACCTCATCTTCTTTGTCACTATCATAAATGGGAGCATAATTAAACTGAGGCCCAACGATCTCCCATTTCTCCTTTTCAATGTGGAAATGATCTCCAAATTCATCCTCCAAGGATCTCATGGGATTACTTTCCTCAAGGTTCTCAAAAGGAGAGTCATAAATAGTGATACCCTTGAGAGAGGTAAGGTCAGTCTTGGCCTCACTTTCCATAACCTCATTCTCCTCAACACATGTTCTCTCGAAATCATCCTTGCCATCTTGAGGCCCCAACGAGGAATCATCTTCCTACACATCGCCAAGATCCTCAAGGTCATCTTCATCTTGGTTGGCTGACAAGCAGGACTTCTCTTCTTCTCTCTTCTCTTGAAGAATAATGGCTAATGTATTTGTTACATGATTTTGGTAATATGTTTCTAGGAGGAGAGCATTAGTAGGGTTCTATTTATATTCACATTTCATCTTATGACGCTTCACCTCTTCATCATATAAATGGGAAAATACTACATTAGAATTACATTCCCTTACTAACCCCCTGCATGACCTACTATATACGTCCAGTCTTTCTTTTATGTGATTTGGAGGCTTTCAAGATCCAACTCTTTGTTATCCTCATAGGAGATATCTTTCACTTCACTACTATTAGCCATTAATTCCATAACTAATGTTTTCTCATCATCCTCATTTTCTTGGTCATCCTAGTCATCCAAATCCTCATCTAGTAATGAGCCATATTTTTCTTTGATCTTGTGATACAAGGAATTAAATGCACCAGTATAATAGGCAAGCTCCAAGAAAAGATAATTTGTGGGCCCTTATTCATACTCTTACCCTATGCTGTCGAGGTTTGACCTGCTCCTGTCATAACAATTGTATGAAATTGTAGTTCCCATGCTCTAACAAATGATCACAAAGCTCATACCACGAATCCAATCATTCCCATAGGTATTGTTCTTCTTCGGGGCCATTGTCGTGGATACTTTTTTAGCCATTTTTCATGATCTTGCATATAATTCCAAAATGGAGTCACTAGGGTGAATTAAAATTCCTTCACAAATGCTTGCTTCACCCTACAATGATTGACTTTGAAGTTCAATTAATAACTATAAATTCATTCCTGCAATGGAGTCGCCAAATGATATATTAATAATGACGTAAGGGGAACAAAGCACATGTTTCTTGTCCCCAGAAATGGCGTCAAAGTGTTACCACTCAAACTAACATGGGGCATAAAAGGGACTCCTCAAGGGACAACTACTACCTCAATGGCAACGATGGAGTCTTGGCCCATTGTCACCTTAGCTAAGACTACCTACTCTTTACATAATTTCACCGATGGGAGGAGACTCGGCATATAGAAAGTCACTTGTGAAGGATGAATCAACCAATGGATGTGAAGTGACCTTAATGATCCTTTCCCTAGAAGGGGGTTAAGAATAGAGCTTACATTATTTTTAAGAGAACTACAAAGATTTTTAGGATAAGGAGGTGAGGATTTGAGGGTTAAGTTAGAGGAGTATGCCTTGTAAATGAGGTTCCAAATCCTAAAATCCTTATTAAACTTGAATTCCCAAATGGTTCTTGAAGAATTGACTTTTCATAGGTGTGGGACCCTACGGGACCAAGTGGACCCTACCTAGGTTAAGGGGAGATAATCTAGCAACCAATGATGTTCTTAACCCAGATAAGGAAGAGGAAAGGATCAACGTAATAATCTATAATTAACTGTATAATTGATCCTATGATATCTATCCTAGGGAATACCAGGAAAAAGTTTGATCTCAGAGCTAGGGCTTGGGTTATCTCACAAATCTGCCATCGGAATGGCTTAAAAATTGGAGGAGGCCTTGAGGACACACCAGTGCAGTAGAGGCTAGGAGATTAAACTTTTTCTTAGGAAATTTTGTCGAGAAAGTGATGCCCTAAGTGACCCAACTTGGCTAGACCTAGAAGAGAGGGAAATATGGAGAAAAATGTTCTTTGAGTGATCACCTATTGGAGTACCAATGCCTTAATCCCTTGGGGAGAATGGAATCTAGGAGAATGATGAGAACAAACTTTATATCTCAGTCAAGGAGGCCTTAACGACTACTTCTCTTGGCCTTTAGGGCAAGAAGAAGTGACCTCAAAGCTTTTATACTTCACTTTGCAAAAAGAGATGGCTTATCAAGATAAATTCACTGGTAGAATTATCTCTAGGAGATTTCTTTCAACATACATGGTCCATACATTGAGAGATGCTATAGAGAAATAATAATTCCACAATTTCGAAATTATGCAATGCAAAAATTAACCCTAGTATAGTGAAAAACTCATTCCATGCATTTGACAAAGTAAAACAATAATAGTGTTAAATGTGTGTACTTACGTGTAAGAGAACATGTCCAACCATCAACAATTTGACAATAACGAATCTCCAAGATAAGATAACCCAATCCAAACATCAAAATTCATCCATGCTCCCAATCTTCATCCCTGAAAAAGTGTGAAATTCTCTAAAGATAAGAGTGATCCAATCCAAAGTGATGATGAGAAAATGAACTCCTCTCACTTGTACTTATGCACTATTTAAGGGTTCGAAATAGTCTCTTAGGCCTACATAAGCCCCAAAAAGAAAATAATGTGCTAATAACCTAACTTTTGGTGACATGCCCACCAAATAACTCATGAAAGAATAAGCCTCTCAAGAGATCAAATGATAAACAATACATGTCATCGGACCCTCCAATAGGCCTGATGAGGTATATAGGTGTCATAATGAAGAATACGATCCTCAAACATGATGGACAAGGGGGCGGGCTCTTGTTCTCCAAACAATAAACCAATGGTGCTCCCAGTCAGTGTGGGGGAACAATAATAACCTCATGGGTCTCCAAATGAGTCGAAGATGCATGTATAGCATCTGTAAGGGCTCATATCATGGTGTATGTGATGCCACATTGTCCTACAAGTTCTAGGTCAGATGCCAAGTTCTGTGGGGTTGGTTGAGCAAAGGTAAACTAGGTGCATCTTCCTCATCCAATAGGTGGATCTCGAGCCATTCTCTAAACATCTCTGGAGATCGATGGAGTGTTGTCTACTACTATGGAGGCACATGGCTATCAACACACACCTTACATGTGCCAATGTATGCCTCTTGAGGGCTAGGACCCCGTATAGAGAGACCAAACCTAAGATGGTGACCATCTACAATCCTACATAAGATCCAATGTGTTTCCTAGCCTTCCAGTACAACAAGTCATTAAGGAAATCAGGTAAAAGAGCTTACAAACCATGGACCATAAGTGGGGACTTCATAATGGTCTACCCTTCAATATTGGGCTTTGGCATGTGCTAATGTCTATAAACTCCAAATGGGGTTAACCAAGTATCCCATTAGGTGGTTTCTACTTCTAAAGGGGATAATATGTCCAAGGTATATCCTTTAAAAGGTGATGGTAAGTGATAAAGAGGTGAATGGATTAGGGGATGAGAAGGGGCGGCCCTGGGCCACATGCTGGGGTACAAGGGTATCTAGTGCAAGGGAATCCCACCCTTTGGTATATAATGTATAAGAGGGAGTTATCATGGTACATTAGGTGCCTCGACCTTGATTTTTCCACCCTTTTTTATATGCTTTTTTCCCTTTTATCATTATTCTTTAATTAACTGCTTGGGGCTCGAGGGGTAAGAGCATGATGTGTAAGATATAGCAGTGGATACCCCCTTTTAAGTAGGGCGATTAATTTCCCACCAGATATTGGGACAATCATGGATTCTTATATGATGAAGGAGGCTCATGGAACCGATAGGAACTAGGGTGATAGCCATGATGATGGGGCAGAGTTCATGTGTTGGCTTTTTCCCATGTGCTAAATTTGTTTGTCCCGACTATCTTTTTCATTATGTGGTATGTTTTCCTGTTGAATGTGGAAAATTTTGCTTTTGCTTTTATTTCTAACTGCATTAACCTCTTAGGCATCATTCCAAGCCTCACCTAAGGTGTGGGTAAGAGGAAGGGGAGAGCTAGCCCTATGTGGACCCAGTGGAGGGATGTGGACCCAGGTGGGATAAATGATGAATGGGATAACAATGAGTGGAAAGGTGGTGATACATGTGGATGAGGGAGTGGGACCACGCAACCAAAATCAGGGTTTCCGTGAAATACAATTCCTAAATCCAAATGGTTAGTAAAAGGGATCCCATGGGACTAGAATCCAAGGTTAATCATCCAAAGGGGACTAGGGGATAAGAGCACAAACCTAGACTATTCTTTCTTTCAAATCCCCGCATTAATCCATGCCCAGAAGTATCCATGATAAGCAAACTACAATACTTAATTACCAAATGGCAAGGCATACCTTTAGGTTCGGGAGGCCCACCTTCAAACATATGATCATGGCAAATGAGTAAGGGATCACGTGACTGGCTCAAGTGGTGGAGAAATGGAAAAACGAGCTAGTTGGTGGCTGCAAGGGGTTGTTGGCCACTGGCTGAGGAACACCTTGGAGAAAAAATTTATCCTAGGGATATCACCCACAAAATGGTGGGTAATAGGGACTTCATGAAAATTCTTATAAAAATAGGAATTGAAAAAAATATACCATGCCTTTTAGTAGTCAAAATGTAACAAAATGGTACCTACATAGCAGCAATCTTGATTTGCATAACATATAGTATATTAACCTTCAATTATTCAGATGTTTATAGGTTTTAAATATTAGAATATAACCATATGTTATGAACATAAATATGTATATATGGCTAGATGTAAGCACAAGTCATTTACAGACATGATTTGAATTGCCTGAGATTGTTTGGCCTATGAAATTTCAAGTGAAAATTTCTTAATACATATCCAAAGGTAACTAACATACATTGTTACTCAGGACACATTGAGAAGACACTAGAGGAAAATGGAGCTCGTCTGTGCTAGGGTTGCACTGTGTAGGAATGCAGGAACAAAATCAGACACTATGAATAATCCCTTGGAGGGCTCACATGGCAACTATGCATCTGAGGTACCTAGCCTCTGGTGGGCTCTCAATTTTAGGTGGGCGTATGTTTCACCTCCTAATAGGTGAGGGAAACTGAGATTCTGGATTGTTGGGTATCCAGAACTTTCGGAAGAGGGAGACCATGGCCCTGCGATGGAATTCACCCTCGGGGCAAAAATAGCGATATCGTGAAGCGATTCATTATCCCACACCAGTCGATTTATGATGACATACCATCCCTATTGGATGGGTTAAATATGGTTTATTTGAGATGTATGTGGTTGGGTTTGGTGGAGTTGAGGATGGCGACGGTTGTAGAGTTAACAATGAACATATCCTACATGACTCAACACTTCTGCTCCCCAGGACTCCTCTGCCATCATTGTTTCTCTTTTGACACCATGATCTAGAGAAAACAAACTTCTTTATGCCTAGATATGCAGAGATACTTTCATATCGACTCTGCAATCGAGGCAGGGCTTTTGCATCAAAAAACTAGCACGAAGTCACAGAGTTGGATGGGATCATTCTAGATCTGGGTACACCAGGCACAGAACTAATAGACCCTAAAACCAAAAAGGACAAATGCCCTTTGATCTTGGTTTTCCACAAAAAAAATTTCTATCATAAGCCAAATCCAGATCATGCGCAGATATTTGGCTCAAAGGGGGTGGCCCTTGTTTCGATCCACTCCAACGATCGACCCAAACTACGCTCAGTGCCAAATGGGTCATCTGAAGAAGAGTTGCCACTCGGCAACAAGATGGACATAGGCTCCCAGAATCTGGTAAATCCATTTCATTTTCAAATCTTTATAAAAACCCCTATAGGGGATTCTTTATTAGTTTGGGTGAATATAACAGACAAAGTGATGCAACTAAAGCATAACATCACGCATAATATTGGATACCCTGCTCATATGAAAAACTTGATCTACGAGGGTAGATCATTGCAGGATAATCGATTCCTGATGGATTATAACATCCTATCAGCTTCCACCATAACCCTCAACCTACGACTACGAGGAGGTGTTGCAGCCTCCAGTAAAATAAAAAGTGCAGGAGGGGTTTTGGGAGCAGTACATCAAAAAGCATAGAATCAAAACAAAAGCATATAAATGAAGGACTCTCCTTCAAGAACATATTACAGGGAAAAAAATGCAGCTACAGAACCAACAAAACAAGTAGGTACTTCTCCCAGTCCATACTTAGTGGAGCAACTGAACTACACTCTAGAACTAAATATTGACATCCCAGAGATAGATGAGCAATGTGCTACCTTTGAATCACAAGCCATCATTTTCCTATTAAATTGTTTCTAGCCAAAACCAACAAATATTTTTCACTAGATATTCACAAACTAGATAGTACATTGTGAAATACACCTCTACTCCAAAGTTTTCTTGTTTGTAAAATTCCCATCATTAGATGCAAGAGACATTATCCTTCAGGAAGGACCATGGCTCTAGGGATCGACGAGACTTTTTATCTCTCCTTGGTTTCCAGATGCTTATGCAAATACCATGTTCATTACCAGAATGTTGATTTGGGTACAGCTTCACAATCTCCCTCTACATTTCTAGAACAATCGAGTCCTAACAGGTATAGGAAACATCATTTGGAATTACATCAAAACATATACCCAAACATTGGAGGAAAGAGTTTTCACTTTCGCAAGAATATGTGTGGAAGTAGATCTCAGCAAAGGCTTACCAAATCGCATAAAATTGATCCATAGCCAGCGGAAATAGACACAACTATTAGATTATGAGAACAAAAATTTCAGATGTAGAATTTGCAGGCAAACAGGGCACCTTCAAAATTCGTGTCCTGAAGCCAAGAAAGACACTCGAAGAAAGAATAAGACTAGGAAACAACCCAAAGGTTGTAAATTCCCCCCACCTGAGTCTAAAGAGGAGGTGGACGAAGTAGAGGAAGATCCCTCTCCCAATGGGAACAACCAGACATCAAATGAACCAGAAACACCAAGGGAAACCTCTCAAGACCCAACTGAATCTCAAAGCAATCTGGTAAAATTATCAAAGATACCAGAAGCAAAGGATAACAATGGAAATAAATGTTTACATACATCAGGAAATTCAGATTCGGACAAGGACATTGCAAGACCTGAAGTTGGAAATCAACTCGCTCTTGTCTCTTCTGCGTCGTCACAAGGGGAATGGTGCAAGGTAGAGAAAAAAAAAGGGAGAAAAGCCTAAATTTTCTCTTCGTATGTATATTAGTTTGTTTTTCTGTATGCATTGATTATCATCAGTCATGGACTTGATGATGCTATGTTTCTTAGTAGATGAAACATGTAATTTCATTTTCATTAATAAAATTATGATTTTTTCCTTGGAAAAAAAAACTATGTATACACTATAAACAATAATAAGCAATGATAATAAAGTATAATTAGTTATAAAAAGACATATTCCAAAAGACGTGATTCTTTATGAAAGGGAACCTGCCTAGGTATATAAACAGGGCCTTCATTTGTAATCAACCATATCATATCTCTGGTATATTCAACTTTCTTTTATCTAAATATTATTTATGCTATAATGGATATTTACATATTCTAGTGAGTATACGAACCTTGGTCGCTACATTGGTATCAGAGCCTCATTCTTTGATCCCTACTTTTGGCCATCATTCCTTAGGCACAATTTTTTTTAGGCTCATCACTCTATCGTTAAGCCTAAGCCTTTGGCCATTAAAAGTGATATAATATATAAATATATATATATATATATATATATATATTTGATGACTACGTCAAGACCTTAATATCACAGTTGAACAATATATATGATAAACTTCTTTATGTAGACATTATGTTAAAAGAAAAAATAAATCATTCTGCTACATAAAGAAGTCTATCATATAAATTGTTCAACTATGATAGTATGATCTCGATGTAGTCATCGACTCTTTATCCAAATTTACGAGTTATCAAATAATAGCATTAACTGCCATCGAAATCACAATCACTCGTGGAAAGTTGCATGGAAAGCTATAAATTGTGAAATTTAAAACATTACAACAAACAAATTCGATTTAAAAGAACAATAGTGTGACTATATTTTCATTTAAAGGTTAAATTAGTGACAAATTAACTGTTCGAATCATGGAAACCATGCCCAATGTCAATTTCTTACTCCACCACCCTGCATAATTATTACATTCGCGGGAGCAACAAAAATAGTAATATATTTCCATGTAATTGTCCCTTTGACTCCTTTTACTCTACATTCACGGGAGCAATAGAAATAGTAGAATAAAACAATTTTAAGTACAACATGGGAAACAATTTTAAGTACTCATTTGATTCTAAGTACAACATGGGAAACACTTTTTTTATTTGACTGCGATGGTCGCACAGGCTTCCACTAATGGAGAATTAAGCTTAAAAATGAGTCTTGAAAATGATTACCTTGGACTAAGCTACACAAACTTGTACATGAACCTTCGAGAAGATCCAATGCCCAACATGCTCTTCACACGACCTCCTACCTTCACAAGCTTAATGAAACTCCAGGATCCTAAGTGAACTTCCGATGAACCTCATATGAACTTCACTTAGTCAAGATACTAATATATGCATAGAGAGAAAAGTAATGCAAACAAAAATTTTGAAACGAAAAAAATAACTTCTTTTATTAAATTGCTCAATGGTTGGACATTACAAATGTAGACACTCTTTTCTAAGAAAGTTTGACCACTTTAGGTTCACACCAGGCTCATAGGTCTTGATGTGTAGGATTCTCAGACTTTAGACACTCAAACACCTAATAAATTATGGCCACTTTAGGTTCACACCAAGCTCATCGATCTTGATGTGTAGGCTTCTCAAACTTCAAACTCTCTAAACTCTTAGAACTCTGATCTCCCAACTCCTAATGCCTAAATGACTCTAATCCCCTCTAATTTATAGGGACTTGGGGAGACATAATGCATAGCATAGTATTATCTGATCTGACAAAGTGCTTTGTCGTAGATCTTTGAGATGTGGGCCAAACTGCATCATAATTCGAAGAAGTGCTATGAGCCTCAGAGAATCGTCTGATAAAGCTTACAAAGTGGAGATGAAAGGCATCCCACAAAACCTTTATTTACACAGTGGAGACTTTATCGAAATCCACGGTACCGGTCATATTCATATAGTGGATACTTTTTTTACACAATGGAGATATTATCGGAATCCCACGGTACCAGTCACATTCATAGTCAAGTGACTAGACTTTACATAGTGGATGTTTTTTTAATGTACAAAGCATCCTAAGGCATGTAAAAACAAAAGTATTAAGTTCCAAACATGTTAGTACCAAGGAATCTCTTCTTAGTATAGTCTCTGTTACCAACCATTTTGTGGGTGATATCCCTAGGAGAAATAATTTCTCCAAAATGGTCCTCAACTAATAGCCAGCAACCACCAACTAGCTCATTGTGCCATTTCTCCACCACCTGAGTCATCCATGTGGTCCCTTTCCTATCTTCCACAATCGTATGTTTGAAGGTGGGCCTCTTGAACCTAAAGGTATGACTTGTCATTTGATAATTGAGTATTGTAGTTTGCTTATCATGGACACTTTTGGGCATGGATTAATGGGGGGATTCGGTGAAAGGAATGGGATAGGTTTGTTTCATTTTCCTCTAGACCTCCTTTTTTGACCCTATTCCCATGGGATATCTTTACTAACCCTTGGGCTTTAGGGATGGTTTTACATGGGAAACCTTGATTTTGGTTGCATAGTCCAGCTCCCTCATCCATATATATTACTCCCCTTCCACTCATTATAACCCCATTCATCATTTCTCCCATCTCGTTCCACATTCCTCCATTGGGTCCACATAAGATTAGCCTTCCCCTTCCCCTTCCCCTTTCCCACATCTTGGGTCAGGCCTGGAATGATGCCCTGGAGGTTGATGCAGCTGAAAAGAAAAGTAAAATCATAGTTGGCCACATTCAACAGAAAAATGTACCACAAAATGCAAAATATGGTCGGGACAAACACATTTAGCACGTAGGAAAAGACTATACATGAGTTCTACCCCATTTTCATGACCATCACCCTAGTTCCTATAGGCCCTAGATGAGCCTCCTTTATCATTTAGGAACCCGTGATTGTTCCAACCCCTGGTGGGCAATGAGACGCCCTACCTTAAAGGGGGTATCCATTGTTATATCTCACACATCATGCTCTTACCCCTTGAGCCCCAAGCATATAATTAAAGAAAATCATAAAATGAAAAATTCATATAAATAAGGGTGGAAAAATCAAGGTCGGGGCACCTCATGTACCACGATTGCTCCCTCCTAGAACATTATATACCCAAATGTGAGCTTCCCTTTTACTAGCTACCCTTGTACCCCAACATGTGGCCCAGGATTGCCCCTTTTCATTCCTTACTCCATTCATCTCTTTAACACATGCCACCACCTTTTAAGGGATGTACATTGGACATACTATCCCCTTTAGAAGTAGAAACCACCCATTAGCATACTTGGTTAACCCCATTTGGAGCTTGGAGACATTAGCATATGCCAAAGCCCATTATGGAAGGGCATGCCATTATGAATTCCCCACCTGTTTTCCATGGTTTGTAAGCTCTTTTACTCAATTTCCTTGATGACTTGTTTTACTGGAAGGCTAGGGGATGCATTGGATCTTATGTAGGATTGCAAGTGGTCTCCATCTTGGGTTTTGTCTCCCTATACAGGGTCCTAACCCTCTAGAGAGCTACATTGTTATATGCAGGGTGTGTGTTGAGAGCCATGGGCTTCCACAACAGTAAATAGCACTCCATGAATCCCTAGAGATGTTCAGAGATTGCTCAAGATTCACTTATTGGACAAGGAAGATGCTCCTCGTTCACCTTTGCCCAACCAACCCCACATTTGTACCATGCACTTGGTAGATGACCCAGGACTTATATGATGGTTTGGCATCACTTACACCATCATCTGAGCCCTTACAGATGGTCTACGGGAATCTTCGACTTACTTTGAGATCCATGAAGTCACTTGTGTGCCCTCACACCCATTGGGAGCACCACAGGTTTATTATGTGGAGCACAAGGGACCAACCCCTTGTCCATCACTTTTCGAAGTCTTATTCATTATTATGGTACTTATGGACTTCATCAGGCTTCTTAGAGATCGCAACGATATGTATTTTGATCATTCGAACTCTTGAGAGGCTTGTTATTTTGTTTATGAGCTAGTTTGGTAGGCTTGTCACCAAAATTTACTTATTTGCACATTATCTATATTTTAGAGGCTAAAGTATGCTTAAATAGCTAAAGCAAACTCATTAGGAGTGTATAAATACAAATGATGAGAGTTCATTTCTCGTAATCACTTGCTTTGGACTTGTATCTCTCTTGGTATTTTCATTATTCCTTCTTGGTGGACGAAATTTTAGTGCATGGATGAATTTTGATGTGTGGATTGTCTTTTCTTAGCTTGGAGCTTCATGATTGGTAATTTTATTAGTGGTTAGATATATTCTCTTACATGTAAGTACAAATTTAATCTTATTTATTCTTTTACTTTGTCACATATATTGATGATGAGATTTTCGCTATGCTAGGGCTAGTTGTTGCATGCATTTACTGTGAAATTGTGGAATTATGTTTCTATATAACATAAGGCTCTATGTATGGGCCATGTAAGTTAAACGAATTTTCCTTGAGATAATTCTAAGGTTGAATTGATCTTGAGAATCCATCTTACCTTGCAAAACGAACTGTAAAAGCTTTAAAGTCACTCTCCTTTGCCCTAATGACAAGCAAAGTTGTCTTTGAAGCCTCCTTGACCTAGAAATGAAGTCCATCTTCATATTCTTATTTACTCTAATCTACCCAAGGGATTAGGCATTGGTATGACATAAGGTGATCACTTAAAGAACCATTTTTCTTCACCTCTCCTTCTTTATTCTAGGTCTAGCCACATTAGGGCTCCTAGGGCATCATTTTCCCAACAAACCACCCATAGAAAAACTTTGATCTCTTGGACTCTACTGCATTGGTGTCTCTACTAGGCCTCCTCCAAATTTGCGGGAATTCCAATGGTGGGGTTGTAAGATATCCCAAGCCCTAGCTTCAAGATTGGTTTTTGCCCTAAGTTTCCCTAGGTTAGTTCCTCATAGGGATCATTTTGCACATTTTATTGAAAATCAATTCTTTTATCCCCTTTTCCTCTTTGTTTAGGTCAAATCTATCATTGTTTTCTATACTCCTTCCTCTTGACCTAACTTGGGTCCACTTGGTCCTGTGTGGTCCCATACCTTGTGAAAGTCAACTCTTCAAAAAAGCCACTTGGGGAACCAAGTTCAACAAGCATTTTAGTCTTTTGGAATCTCCTTTACAATTCACACTCCTTAAATCTAGCCCTTAAATCCTCATCCCCTTCTCTTAGAAAGTTGTGTACCTTGCTTAAGAAGCAAGCAAGTCCCATTCTTGAGCCTCCCCTAGGAAAGGGTCCCCGAGATCACTTCACACCCATCTTAGTTGATCTATCCTTCATAATTGATTCTATATATATCAGGTATCCTACCATCGGCGAAAGCCCGTAAAGAGTAGAAAGCTTTAGTTGTGGTGACAATGGGCTTTAGCTTACTCTTTACCTAGAAAGTGCCCCTCTAGGACCCCTTGCTAGTTTGAGAGGTAACAGGCTCCAATACTTTCCCATGCTTTTGTGAAGATGTGTCTGGATATCATGGGTTTTCCCAGTATAATTTGATATTTTATTTTAGTCATAACCAACCATTGTTGATGTTTTATCATATAATTTCCTAAGATTTGTTCATCTGAGAAATTATTAAGATCAGCTACGAATATGCAAGGCTGATGGAAACGATCCATACATTCTTCACATTCTTGTTGGAAGTCTGACTGGAATTAAAGTGGGTCCATAATTGTTTTATTGATACCAAACCAATACCATCATTCTTTCATCCATTCCAGTTTATGCAAGAGCTGGGTTAAAAATACAAATCCAAACTTCATGAGTGTATATATGTGTCTCCTAGTTTATCTTTGCACAACAAATTCCACCAGAGTTTTTTGTATCTAGCAAAGTCATAAATTGAATCTGGAAATATAAATTTTGGGTTATGATGAGGCCATAAAAGTTTCTAATGGAATTATGGGTCTCTAGTTCTATTGATGAAAAAATACTTATGATATGTTGCAATTTTGGCTTGTTCTTCTCTCCATATTAACTCAAGATCCCTGAAATGGTTTGTAAGAGCATCTTCAGCTAAATTTGCTTGATGTTGTGAATGGTCATAAACCATATCATGAATCCATCTGCTAGATTTAGGATATATTTTTCTTTCTGGGACTAAATGTTGTAAATCCCCATGAGGCTCCAAGTTGGCATCTAAGACTTGGGTGTTCCTGAGTTGCCAAGTTGGTTTCAAGGAGCTTCAATAATCATCCCACTTCATAGAGTCTGGAATTTCTCTAAAAATTTCATGATTCTGGTCAGCATCCCACTCTGTGACTATCATCGTTAGATGAATGTGTTCCTTAAGATTTTCTCTTCTAAGAAAATCAAGAATGTTGTTATTGCTTCCTTCAATATGTTATATGTCAAAGTCGAAATTTGAGAACAAGGTTTGCCACCTTGCAAATTTTGCCTCTCCAAGTTTCTTGATATCTCTGGATAGAAATTCTTTCATAGCAATAGAAACTTTTCTTAAAAGAAACCTTATGTTCATTAAATGGGTATCAAACTTACCTATGCATTTCCAAACTCCCTTTACCTCTTTTTCAATGGTAGAGTATTTTTGTTCAGTTGGATTCAATATTCCAAAAGTAGAATTAATAATTTGTTCATTGTCATCTTTCATTTGTTTTACAACCCCTCCCCACACAATGTCACAAGCATCTAATTCAACTATCTTTAACAAATTCTCATCAGATACATATAATATGGGTAGCACACATACCTTTTCCTTAATGTTTTCCACAACGATTGTGTGGGCTGCAATCCATGGACTTGGATTCTTCTACAATCTCTTATTGAAGAACTTTTTAGCTTGAGCACAGTTCTTATAGAAATTGCAAACATAATTTAAACAGCCCAAAAATCTCAGCAACTGGGTTTTATCTTTAGTATCTTCTGGAAATTTTTCATCAAAGGAAACTGCATGTTGCTGAAGTTTACTTTTTCATTCTCAATTATATGGCCAAGAAATAAAATATTTGTCTTAAACACTTCCATGTTTTTCTTTCTTAGTACCAGACCACTATTTTTAACTATCTACTTAAATTTATATACATGCTTGAAGTGTTCTTCTAAATATTTGGATAAAATCAATACATCATCAATATATGCAATCAGTGAATCAAAGTAAGGTTTGAAAACCTAATCTATCACCTTCTGTAACTTTTAAGCTACATGTTTCAAATCAAATGGCATCACATTCCACATCATAGTGCCCGGAAGACACACTAAAACAAATCTTAAACATGTCTTCCTCTTTAATAGATACTTGCCAAAATCCAGACTTCATGTCAAATTTTGAAAAGATTTTAGCACCTGCAATTATCGTTATCAAATTTCCTTTATGAGGGATAGGGTAGGTATCATCTACTAAAACATTATTGAGTGGTCTGTAATTAATTACAAGCCTTGGCACACCCTTAATTTGTTTAAAATGTTTATTTACATAAAATTCGTAGCAGTTCCAGGGACTATCAGATTCTCTAATTAGAGTTTTGTTCAACAAATATTGAATTTCTTTTTGACATAGCTTTCTATAATTTTTGTTCATCGAGATAGCTCTTCTTTTACAGGGTCTTCCTGTATATTCTGATTTATATGGCAGCTCCACAAAATATTATTTTCTATGCCAAAATGCATTTGGCTCTTATGCACAACATTTTGATTCTAATTGGTGTCTTAACTTCTCAATTATTTTTAGTACATCAAGTTGTTTTAGCCTTTCATCAATTTTGAGACTAGATTTCAAATCCTTAAGTTCTTCCAATATTTTTTCAGATTGGTTTAACTCTTGCATTGCTTGGATCATGGTTGAAATCCTAGGGGTAGACACGAATGGAAGAGTGATAGCTTGCAAAAAGCCTTCATTGTTTGGGATAGAAATTAAATAACCTAATCTACCATCATCTAATCGTGTTGAACCATGGGGTTCAACAGCTACCAAAAACGAATTTCCCAAAATACAATCTACTGGGATATTACCTACTGCAAATTTGACATTTATGCAGTAGTCTTTAAAACAAATTGTGGCTTTAGGGATTTCATACTAAAAATTGAATTGTTGTGCTCCTAATTCAATAACTTCTATTCTAGTTTTTGTCCAGTATCTAGCAGGAATTGACTTTTTATTCAGGACATTAATATATGCTCTTGTATCTAGTAAAGTATTTAAAGTGAGATTTCACTTCATATTTTGACTTGCAGCATCACATGATATTTCTAATGTTGCACAACCATGATCTTCATATTATTTAACCCTTTAAAATCATCAAATTTTGTTTCATAAATCTCAATCTTAGGGTTCTTTAGGAAATATGTTTGCATCTTTGAAACTTGAAAGACATTTTCATCTTCTTTTCTTTTTCCCTTTTCTAAAATAGAAACTTGATGTTTAAGTTCAACAATTTCTCTCTTTAGATTTTGTATCTCATGGCTAACTTCACTAAGAGTGAGAGTTCTTTGTTTGTCCTATTGATGACTTCTATGGAATGATTTTGTATTCTTCTCAAAAGTTGCATCAACAAAGAGGCGTTTTCGAGCAATACATTTTTGTGTATCCATCAATCAGCATCATTCATAGGAATGTATCCATCAACCATTCCTTCATCTCACCTTCTAGTAGCATCTTTATTCCTACCAGGACCCTTCCTTCTTCATCGTATGTGCTATGAGAGACATATTTTCAGCTTTTGTGATGGTACTGGATCGTTTTCAAAACCATATTCAAGATTTGTTTCTAAAATGTTGCAATGGAAATCATCAGAGTCTTTGCAATCACATTGGTCAGCAAAAAGAACTGCCTCATCACTAGACTCTGGATCAGAGAAACTGAAACTAGAAGTTTCAGTAGAATCACAACAATCTTGTCCTAACATGTGCACTTCTTCTTTTATAGAAAATTTAGGACAATTTTTTGTTTTATGACTTTTGGAACCACATTTATAACACTAGATTGGTACCAGTGGCTTCTTTTCTTCTCTGCAGGCCCTTTCTTGTTGGAGTTTCTTTGCAGCTTCTTGAGATATTTTTCCTTTATTCAACTTAGAATTTTCTCCTTGTGGACATTTGTTTGAAGTATGTCCCTGTTGTCCACATAACCAACAAGTAAGCTTGTTCCATGCCTCTTGTTTGTGTGTTCTAAGATGTATATCTTGTGGATTATAATAATGGGATCTCAGGACTTTCTTATAATAACCTTTTGATGAGGTTCTTTTGTATCTTCTAGGCATAGCAGAATAATTTGTCTTCTTTTTTGAGTTTTTCTTTATGGCTTTATTTACCTTCTTTCTATGTACAACTGGGTCATCTATAGAAAGACCATATTTATTGCATATAGATTTACTATCTGGAAATCTTGAGAACTTCTGAATAGACTTATTAACTTTCATATTTGTGCATAGGCTAACTAGAGCCTTAGTTATAATACAATAAATTTCACCCCAAGTATAAGATTCATAAGGATTTTGGAATACTTCTTGAATCTTTAAATAATCAACAAACTTGGAGGGAAGAGTTGCAAGATATACTTGTTTCCATAGAAAGTTTTTATTGTCTTTCACTTCATATATCCTCTGGACCCGGTCTCTGTGAAACTCGTCATATTGTGACATTTTCTTGCATTTTAAATTCATCAACACCATGGAATGTTTATCTGAAATTTATGTATCAGCACCACACCAATGTTCAAGGATCATTGATGTTAATGCTCCTATCATATTATTTTGTGGATTCCCATCAGCATTCATTACTACATCTCCCATTTCATCCTTAACCACTTCTTCTGACATATTTTCAACATGTGCAAGGGAAGATTCAACCTCCCACCATCTCTATAAAGTACCAGTGAAGCATTGGATCAATGTCTTGCAAGCTTCAACTTCACTTTTTCCTTTCATACACATGAGTTTATACTATGTGTACATATGATCTATCATCTATTTAATTTGTCCTGTACTTAAATTTTCAACATTTCATTCTTTGTGTGCATCAGGAGAGAAATTATGGAATTGAGGCAATCTTCCTTTACCACTAAGATCAGGAGCAGGATCTCTAAAGAAGTGGCATGGCAATGGTTCATATATAGGCAATAGATGAGAATGTTCTTGATTAGAAGAAGAGGACTTTGGTTTATCTAATCTTTCTTTTGGGAACAGAGTAGGGAATGTTGCAAATAATACTGAGAGGGGGGGTGAATCAATATTATCAGATCAAGAATTTTTATTTTTCATAATCAGATTTATATACGCTACTTCAGAGAGGGGAACTAGCGTGTACATGCAAATGTCTTTAAGGAAACCAACGTTTATGCAGCAAACTTATGATTCAGTTAATTCATCATATGTTGATCTTTAATTAGTGCATCAGTACTTCATCCATCATTAAACAGTAACCATGTGCAGTATAAACATAATAAACCATTACACATAAGCAACACACATGAACACCAAGATTTAAAGTGGAAACCCAATGTGGGTGGAAACCCAATGTGGCTGAAAACCACCTGTTGCTGTCACCTCTGTCTTTAAGAAAATCTGTTTACAATCTTGTACTGGTACAGACTCATACCAATACGCAGGCTTCTACCTGCAGAAGGTTACAACCTTCTCTTGTTCTCCAGCTTCTACTAGAAGCGAGCTACGACCCCCTAGCTCTTGTACTAGCCAATATTTTTACTAGTACATAGGTGCCAACCTACAAAAAACTCCACTCTTCCACCAGGGACCACGTTTCATGAATTTTCAGACTGGATGCTCCTAGCACATATCAAGACATATGATGACCTTGACTCATCAATAACCCATCAGAAATTTAGAAACTCAAACTTCAACAACCAACATGAAGTTAATCTGAAACAATCAAATCACTGTCACCAGAACATTGTGTTAAACCCAGAAACCTGTATCAACATTTAGAACCAACTGAAACCTCAAAAATTCATGTGTCAAACTATATACACTACTTCAATGAAGAAAACCTGCGTGTATACGCTACTTCCTTCAGCCCAAGATGCATATACCTCTAAAGATTCCGAATCATAAAATCTCTGAATCAAAAACTGTACCAACCGCTAGTGTACTAAACATCTTTTGTCAACTTACAGAACTTTACACAGGCAGGCAACAGAAAACACTTCTTCTCACTTATACAACCAATCAAATATCAACCTCCTTATGCATTTAGATCTAAGAAGACGTCATTGACAAACAACAATAAAATAGCAGCAGCAATAAATCAGCAATACTGATCTGATAGATCAGTCATCTCTGAACATCAAGCCTTTATTTTGTATACGCTACTTGAAAGAACAGAACCTACGTGTATACGCTCTTTTACCGAGACGAACCTGCGTATAGATCTGCAAATATTGATTTAGAACTTTGCTGCAATTCCAAACTTTAGACAAACCTAGATCATGATAAATAACGAATAAAATAGATGAAAAACATCAAATCTAGCCTCAACCAATATCATATTATTCAAGAATAATTCATTTCAGGTCTCATGATCCTGATCCAATATTGAACTCAAGGTGCACATAAATATTTTAAATCTAGTCCCAAACATAACCCTGCAACATAAAATATACTTCAAATAGAAGTATTCCTTAGAATCTTATTCACTTGCACATCTGGCCTTATGATCCTCTCTTCTTTATATAGTTTTTGGCCTTTGTCAATACCATGGACCGAATCAACTTAGGACCAATACCTTGGATCAAATACCACGAACCAAATACCTCGAACTAAATACCTAGGGTCGATATCATGGTCCAAAGATGCCTTGGACCAAATAGATTAGACCAAAACCATGGTTTTCAACATGTACGCACTTTGCCTTCTGTGGGAGTGCGTGTGTACGTTATACGCTATTTCTGTTCTGAGTACTTGTGTGTATACGCTGCTTGGACTAAGTGAACCTGCATGTATCTCTTAAACTACTCTTACATCATCTTCTTCCTTCAACTTCTTTATTCTAATCAATAGACCTTAGTTCCATCTTCCTTATCCTCTGTACCACTACCCTATTGCCTCTGAATATTCATGTTAGCCTCTTATCAAAACTGAGTTGACCTGTAGATTTGCCATCAAGGACAATACTTGTATCATAATGCCAACAGGGAATCTTTCAACTAACTTATGTACATGGTGTATGGGGACATGATGACTAAACAGAAGAGAAGAAGGAATATCTTTATCTTTACTGGTCAAAGACATTTTTTCAAATTTTGAAGACAGATCTAAATTTTTTCATATGTTGAAACAAATCCTTCATGAACTTCTTTTCCAATTCCTTCAAACTAACCTTCCATTTTTTCTGACAAAAAAGTTGTATCTTTATTTCATTCTCTAACAAAACCTTCTAAGGTAGACACAAAAAATTGAAAATCATTCAAACTTCTATTTACTTCGAAGGTCTGTCAAGTTTTTTATGGGGTATCGAGGCATCAGAAAGGATGCCCTTTATCTCCTTTTTTTTACATTCTTATGGTTGAGTCTTCAAGCAGACAACTCGATTGGAAGAGGAGTTAAAGATATTAATCATGCCTAATTCGTTGATGAAACACTTTTATTAGGAGGAGCATCACCAATTATTGCATCCAAATTCACTAGTATTATGGACCAGTTTGTTAATGCATCAAAGGGGTTAATTAATAAAAATAAAATCCTCTTGTTCACTTGGAATGCTAAGAGAAAAGGAAAGGCAACAATTCAATGCTCTCTTTAGACCCCAATGTAAGAAAATTGGTCCTGACTTTGTTACCTAGGAATCCCAACCAACCTCAAATCATTACTAGGCTCGACTTAGCTTCCTATACTGGACAATTAAAATCAAAATTTTCCAAATGGTGAGCTCAATCCATTAAGGATATTGGTTTTTTCAAAGGTCGTTCTATCAGCACTACCTTTGTTCCAATACTCTGCAGCCTTAGCTTCAAATGGGGATTAGAAATTCTATTGTTAAAAATTTAAGAAAGCTTCATTGGTAAGGAGGGAAATCTAATACCAAACATTATAACCTAGTCAAAATTACATTCAAATCAAGGTGGCCTAGGTGTGAAAGAACCCTCTCTTATGAATCTAGCATTAGGAGGAAAATTATTTTGAAGATTAATTATAAAAACTATGATTGATAGAAACAAGTTATACATATGAAATAATTGTCTAGAGAATGAAGGTGATGCTTGGATCAAACTCTCTCCCTCAAAAGGTGGTCTCAAATTTGGAGACTTATGTTGGCTACCACACCTTTCATACAAGAAAGATTAACTTGAATCCCAGGTAATGGAAAATTTTCCAATCTTTGGAGAGAGAGAGTATAATGGGAAATCCTCCTATTAGAGACAACCTAGCTCTCTCTTGCCTCAAACCCTAGGCTATACAGACCTGAAAACATTCCTTATTCGATATATCTAAATAGCATTAACACATAAAGTGATGTGAACATAACCAAGATATCATTCCTCCCCATCTTTCGATCCTCGCCTCAAATCTCCTCAAGGCTCTTGTCAATTGCACTCCCCTTTCTATCCATTATGAGAATAAAAGGGATTTGGGATCTATTTCATATTTATTCAAAAAAGGATATGGAGCACAACTCTTCCTAGAAGTATCCCCTCCTCCCACTTCTATGATATCAAAGCTAGTCCAACGTATGGAACTCAAATTGTCTCCTTAAGGTATGTTGAGAAATCAATGCTACTAGGATTAGGGTTAGATTTCTCTTTCTTGATAATTACTTGTGAATTATGTTGGCTTATTTTACTTATTTGTTATATTATCTTTTATCAAGAAATTACCAAATTATGTGTGCATGAATATCACAAAAACACAAGACACGAGATGTAGGCACTTTACCAGGGAAAAACCCCTATCTAGGGGAAAACCCAGTCAAAAATATCTTCCTTCAATAGTTTTTCCTTGAGACTCTTCTACCTAGACAAAGACCTCCTCCACACCAAGCCAGCCTCTACTTCTTTGATCCAACATTCGACCTAGCAGAAGCAATACTTTGACCCTAGAACTTCGACTTGGCAACTTATGGCATCAACCTTAGCTTCAACCTAGACTAGGAGACTTTGATATCCTAAAATAACCCGCACGTGAGAAAGAGAGAGAGAGAAAGAGGAACCAAAATTTTGATTTTATTCTTCTCCTTCATCTAGACCAAACTCACACTCCTTTTGGACCCTTATGGCATCAGCCATAGCTTCAACCTAGACTAGGAGACTTCGATATGCTAAACCAGCCCACACATGAGAGAGAGGGAGAGAGAGAGAGAGAGAGAGAGAGATGTTGACCTAGATTGTCATTGATGTCAATATAGCAATATCCTAGATGAATAAACAATGATGTGAGGCCAAGGAGAAGTAGAGCAGATCTATGAAGAAACAAGAACAAAGAGGAACACATATCAGGAGGAGAAGCTAGCGGAAGAGCAGTTAGCAGAGGAGCCATATCATGCGATATCGGAGGAATATTAGAGATGATCTATTGGACCAGTGCATCGGAAGCCATCATAGAGTCATATCAGACTAGAAAAGAGCGGAGGAGTATATATTGGGCTAAAGTATATAACCACATATATCGGGTTAAAGTCAAAGTGAATGCATGTGGTTATATTCGAAAAGGCGTATTTGTAACAGTGGCAGTGGTTTTCGGGCGTACGCTTGGTGGTAAGTGGCATTTAGAGGAGAGCGCCAAATTCCATTAACCGAGTGACACGTAGCATGAGGGTGGAAAGAGAAAACCACTTTTTCAGGTGGTTATTTCCCTTGCAGTTTGCTCACCCAAAATTCATGCAGGCCGTTGGATCCAACGCGAGTTGATTGACAGCGAAGGATCAACGGACGGTTTTGGGTTGATCGGGTTAAGTGTTGACCATCATATCGTGAGCAGATCAACGATGGAGGATTGCTAAGGAATTCCACTTAATATCATATCATAAGTTATAAAGGATGGCACATTAAATATGCGATTGCAATATATATATATATATATATTTAATGTGCCATCCCTTTATAACTTATATATATATATATATATATATATATATATATCTATATATATATATATATATATATATATATATATAATATATATATATATATATATATATATATATATATATATATATATATTATAGATGCGATACAATACCCGAGCCTGAGGATTCCATTGTAATACACTTTAAAGTTACATCGCATCCATATCGCAAGACTCTTGTAAAACCTTGCCACATTGAAAGTGCCAATTGCGATAATACATGGACCCGACAGATGTATTAACAACCGTTTAATATCATATCGCGCCTGCCTCATCGGAATTATCATATCATATGTCTTAACGGGATGCCAGATTGAAACAGCCGATTGCGATATATAGTTGTGGACTCGATGGTCCTATTATATCACGTCCTAATGGTATATCACATCCGCCGTATCGGGAGTTATGTATCATAGTGTTTAAGGCCTTGTCACGTTAAAACTCTGATTGCAATATATACATACGGTCCCGGGGATATATAGGTCCGGGTGTATAAATATTTGAAGTCTGGATAAGTGTTTCGAAGCGAGGTTTTCCATGTATTTCCTGTGCATCCTTGTATTCCGATATATTGTATGGTCCCAGGTTTAAAGGCTTAAGGCCTTGCCATATTAAAGTGGCGATTGTGATAAAAGTATGATGTGGCATGTGGGACCTCTATATGACTATAGTCTCTCTTATATGGTTTCTGTGAACAATTAATGTATATTGTATGAATATTAAAAAAGGGCCTCTCTAATATTTTTTAATATGCAACACTATTGTAATTCGGCCCCTCTTCCACATTAACGTGTCCTATGTGTATTGATGGATTTGAAGAGATAGAGGAAGCCGAAGAGTGAGCATAGAGGAAGCTGAAAGATCAAGCGAGCGTTGAGGAAGCCGAAGAGCCAGCGAAGAAAGGAAGCCAAAGGTCAGGGGTATCAGGAATATAAAACAGAGAACAAGGAAAGTTTAGGGTGACTGGAAAACTGTAAGAAAATAAAGGAAGTCGAAGCTCTGGCAGAAATGGAAGGAACAGGAGGACAGAAGTAAGTCATATGCCCAACAGGGTTGGGAGTAGAGAATTACAACCAAATAGATCCAAACATTTTACAGCGGAGGGTTGGATCCCTTGAGGTTGGTGCCTCAGAACTGAAAGGATTGGTGTCCTGGGAGTTGGTGCTCCTAAATTCAAGGTTGGTGCTCTGGAGGTTGGAGCCTCACAAAGAGTCCAAGTTGGTGCTTGGAAACTGATTGAAATCATATCTATATATATATATATATATATATATATATATATATATATATATATATATATATATATATATTGATTGTACTTGATTTATTGCAAATATCACATTAATAAAAGCATTTATTCTTGTTATATATTTCTGTGTTCCAATTATAAATGTTTTAACTAATAAAAATAATAATTGAAAAGAAATATTGATTCACCCCCCCCCCCCCCCCCCCCGGTATTTCCAACAATTGGTATCAGAGTGGGCTTCTTCATATCAGCCTAACATCTTGAAGAAGGATTCTTAGTCATGATGAGAAATCAAGAAGTGTCAGGGGACCTCCTCTATTCGATGGCACAAATTTTGGTTTTTGGAAAAAGAGAATGTCCTACTACTTAATGTCCCTTGAACCTGAAGTTTGGCATTTGGTCTTAAATGAGTACATAGCTCCTTCAACTCGTCCAACAGATCAAGACTAGAGGAAAGTATACGTTTCAAATGTAAAAGCCTTAAACTCCATCACTAGTGGAACCACTGATTCTAAATTTACAAAAGTCATGAATTGTAACTCTCCCAAAGGAGTATGGGATAAGCTAATTAGCTTATATGACGAGGACTCCAAAGTCAAGAAGGCAAAGCTTCAAACTCATAAAAGGCAATTTGGAAGTCTGAAAATGGATGATGAAGAAGATATTGCATCATACTTTCTCCGAGTAGCTGAACTGGTCAACTCTCTTAAAGGATTGGATGAAAACATTGAAGAAAGCACCATTTTTCAAAAGGTCTTATGATCTCTCCCAAACATATTTGACTCCAAAGTAAGTGCCATAGAAGAAGTGAAGGATCTAGATACTCTCAAGATGGATGAACTCCATGGAATCCTCATTGCCTATGAGATGAGAAAAGGTTGCCCAAGTTCCAAAGATGCAGCATTCAAGGCCTCAAAATCGAAAAAGGGGAAAGAAAGGAATGTCAGTACTGATGACTCCGATGTTGAATCCGAATTGGCGCAATTTGTACGAATACTGAAGAAAGGATCTAAGCTAAAAGGTAAATGCCCTCTTATTTGTTTCAAATGTGGAAAGATAGGTCATTATGTTGCAAAATGTCCTCATAAGCATGATAGTGATGATGAAGAAAATTCTAAAAGGATGGTATACAAAAAGAAAGGGTTCAATAAGAAGAATTTCCTCTCTAAGCAAGATGAGTCTAATGAAGATGAGTTTGTAGTCATCAAAAAGAAATCAACAAACCAGTTCCCTCACCACAAAGGAGGTAATGAAGAATCAGATGAAGAAAATGATCATGTTGGAAGCCAAGTATTATTCATGGCATTCACAAATGACGATGACTCAGGGTTAGATGGAAATGTAGATGAATTGTTAATAAGTGCCATTGAAGAAAATGAGAAATTACGGAATAAAATCGTTTCTATCAAGGTAGAAAATGAGGAAATAAAAAGAAGGGAAGATCTCTTGAAAAATAAGCTAAAATAAAAAGAAGAAGCTTGCGAAGAATGTGAAGCTAAAATAGTATCTCTGAGGAAGGAATTGGAGCAAGTTAAAAAGGGTTGGAAAAGCTCTCAAATACTTGACACTATCCTAAATAATCAAAAACCTCAACATGACAAATCTGGAATAGGTTTTAAAGGAGAATCATCAAGTGCTAAGAATAATGCAAAAAGTTATGCCGACGTACTTTCCAGCAACCCAAAAGAAGAAAGATTATTTCATCAAAGGCTCATCCCAGATCCAAAGAATGAAGAGAGAGTAACTCCAAGGAAGAATGTTGATTCGAATCATGGATGTTACAACAGATACAAAATAGTATTTCATCAAAGGCCCATCTCAAATCCAAAGAATAAAGCGGGAGTAACTCCAAGGAAGAATGTTGATTCAAATCATGGCTATTACAACAGGTACAAAACTATCTTTTTTGGGCATTGTTTTCATTGTAAAAATTTTGGTCATCAAGCTAGACATTGCATGGCTCGTAAGAATGACACATCAAAACTGAAGGATCAAATAAACAAACCATATGGCCCCAAAGGGCAAGGACAAATCAAAACCTACAATTCTTTTGATCCCTTGGCCAAATTTGATCTGATTTTCTCATTATGTAACAATAATGGACACAATGAACAAAATTTCCCACTCAAAAGAGGAAAAGCAAGAAGTGAGAATCCCAACACGGATAAATGTGGCCTAGCTCTATGTGCTCAAAATGATGAAAATCATTGGTTTGTGGTGCTCTAGACACATGACAGGGGACAAAAGGAAGTTTGTCTCATTGAACAAAAAGGAAGGAAATGTATCCTTTGGAAGTGGATCTGCCAAAATTGTTGGAAAAGGAACTGTTACTCTTATTAATGGAAAAGGAAAAGCTCAAAATGCTTTGCTAGTAAAAGAGCTCAAGCACAACCTCCTGAGTGTTAGCCAAATCTATGATCAAGGACATAATGTTGTCTTTAGCACCAAAGACTGTGAAATAAGGAACTCTTCCTCAGGGGAACTTGTAGCGAAAGGGATTAGAACACCAGACAACATCTACATTCTGAACAAGATTCAAGAAGACAAATGCTACTTAAGTCAAACAGATGAAATTTGGTTATGGCACAAGTGACTTGGACATACAAGCTTCGATAACTTGATCAATATCAGTAAGATTAAAGTAGTACCAGATATTCCAAAGTTATTCAAACCAAATCAAGGAATATGTGGTCCATGTCAACATGGAAAGAAAACCAGAACTAGCCACAAGACCAAGGATTTTTCTGCATCAAAGCCTTTGGAGATCATCCATGCTAATTTTTGTGGACCAACTAGAACTCTAGCACTCCAAGGAGAAAGGTACTTTGCTTTATTTGTTTATGACTATACTAGAATGATGTGGATATATTTTATAAAATATAAATCCGAAGCATTTGATTGTTTTAAGAATCTTAAAGCTCTTGTAGAAAATGAAAAGGATTCAAAGATTAAGTGCCTCAGAACAGATAGAGGGGGACAATTCACATCAAACAAATTTAATGAATCCTGTAAAATACATGGAATTAAAAGAGAACCCTTTGCTGCCAGAACACCCAAGCAAAATGGGGTAGTTGAAAGAAGAAACCAAACAGTTCAAGAAATGGCTAGAAAAATCTTAATAGAAGCTGACTTACAGCCAAAATTCTGGAGAGAAGCAGTCGAGACAGCTGTCTATACCCTGAATCGAACTCAATTAAGACCAAATAATGAAAAGAATCCTTATGAATTATGGAAAGGAAGACCTACTTCAGTAAAATATTTTAAGATTTTTGGAAGCAAGTGCTTCATGAAAATAAATGATGGCTCACCAAGAAAGTTTGATTCTCGGGTTGACGAAGGGATCTTCCTTGGATATTCTACATGGAGCAAAACCTACAAGTGCTACAACAACCGACTACAGAAAATAGTAGAAACCATTGATGTGAAGATTGATGAAGACCTTCCAGAGAAATAAATTGAAGAACACGAAGTTGATCCTCTCATTGAAGAAGAAGAACCTAAAGAAGAAGAAAAAAATCAAGAAATACCCAAGGAAAAAGAACCATCTCAAACTCCCTCAAAGATGAAACTTCTCCAAAAATATCACCAGGAAGAGCAAATTATTGGCAATATAGATGAAGGGATGCAAACTCGAAGAAGGATGACAAATACACCAAACAAAAATGATATTGCTCTTCTATCCATGATAGAACCAGAAACATTTACTCAAGCAAGGATCCTCATTGGGTAAAAGCCATGGAAGAAGAAATGTCTCAAATTGAGAAGAATGAGACATGGGAGCTAGTACCTCGTCCAAAGGACAAAAACATAATAGGAACCAAGTGGGTTTTTAAGAACAAAATGAATGAAGATGGAAAAATCATCAGAAACAAGGCAAGGCTTGTTTGTAAAGGCTATTCACAAATTGAAGGAATTGACTTTGAAGAAACATTTGCACCAGTAGCTCATGTGGAATGGCATTTTCTTGCTCAAAATGAGTCAAAATCTATCAAATGGATGTAAAATCAGCATTTTTGAATGGGGAACTCAAGGAAGAAGTCTACATGGAGCAACCAAAAGGATTTAATCTAACAGAAGGAAAAGACTTTGTTTGTAAGTTGAAAAAGGCATTATATGGGTTGAAACAAGCTCCTAGAGCTTGGTACGCAAGATTGGATCACTATCTACAACAACAAGGCTTCAAGAACGGGGTGGTAGGAAGTAATCTCTACATAAAGATAGATGAAGATAAGTTGCTAGTCACACTTGTTTATGTTGATGATCTGATTTTTGCTAGTAATAATGATGAGATGAGCCATGAGTTTTCTCAAAATATGTCAAAAGAGTTTGAGATGTCAATGATAGGAGAGTTAGCTCACTTCCTTGGACTACAAGCATTTCAAACCACGGTAGGCATGTTTATATCTCAAGCCAAATATCTTAAAGACATGCTTAAAAGATATGGAATGGAAGACTATGCACCCATGAGCACACCTATGACCACAAGTTGCAAATTGAGCAAAAATGATGACTCCCCTCTGGTAGATGCAACTCATTACAGGCCAATAATTGGAGCCCTTTTGTACGAGACCCGACATTATGCAAGCAGTATAAATGGTGGGAAGATTTCAATCAGCTCCTAAACAATCCCATTTTTTGGTTCTGAAAATAATTCTCAGATACCTGAAAGGAACTCCTAATTTCAGTCTCTGGTACCCTAAGAACTCAACTCTTACTTTGACTGAATACATCGATGTTGATTGGACTGGAAGTTTCGATGATCGGAAAAGTACTATTGGAAATGTATTCTTCCTGGGAAATTGTTTAGTATCTTGGCTCAGCAAAAAACAAACATCCACTACAGCTGAAGTCGAGTATATAGCTACCACAGATTGTTGTACTGAAATACTATGGATGAAGGAATCTCTAAATGATGTCAACATAGCTACAAATCAACCAACTACCATCTATTTTGATAACACAAGTGCGTCCAGCCTCAGCAAAAATCCAGTGATGCACTCAAAGACCAAACATATACCAATCAAGTATCATTTCCTTCATTAACAAGTCGCTGAACAAAACATCATCTTGGAATATATCAATACTAAGGAGCGGATAGATGATATTTTCACAAAACCTCTTTCTCGAGAAGCATTTGAACATCTTCGTCAAAATATGGGAGTTATCTCTTTAGCATCATTTAAGTTGATTCATAAAGATGTTGCAGGACAGGGGGAGCAATTCGATAGGGGAAGTTATTTCCAGGAAAACTAGTGTCTTTTCGATCGACTAGCCCTCTAGGATTGGCTGCTATCCTAGAAACAAACAGTTTAAAGAAATTTGTGATTTCCTCTATGTATGATAGATAAGAGAGAGGCAAAGGAACCAACCTGAATCTTCCGCTTAACTCCTTACTTGATATCTCTCCCCCTTGACAAAGCTTGCACCTCTTCTCCTACTTATCTTTCTTAGTGAATACCTATAGAGACAAAGTAACAAAACACCATCAAAGCATCTTGATCTATTATATCATAAGCATTGCAGAATCAGAAATACAATGAGCATGCAATAGCATTCATGAATAACAACATTCACAAATACACAATTGTATGGAGGAAAACTCAAAGAAATTTATTAAAATAGAAGGGAGAATTACAACCCAGTTGTCTGATCCAGCATCATCCTCCCAGCATCAAAGCCCTCTTCACCTCATGAAAAGCAAGATCACCCAACAATACAATGTTCTTTCTCAGATGAGGGATCCATTTATAGATGTCTGCAAGGGTGTGAATCATCTCTAGGTTTTTTATTAGTGTCATTCCACTTGTTGTTTGTGGTTCCACTTGGAGATTTCTTGGATCTCTTACTCATCCCTGGGTGAATTCAAAGAAACAAGTGTCATATGAGAAGTTTCTAGAAGATTCCATGAGCATCCACTTAGCAAACTGTCTCAGACATTTTTCCATTCTCGCTCATTGTACCCCACAGAAGGCCTCATTAGTATGAATCACACCTAGCTAGTTTAGAAGTTAGTATGCAACACACCCTGACAGTGGAGCTCTTAGTATGGTCTAATTCAGGCCAGTTCTAGATGGTTTTTCAAGTGGAACTTTTGGGGAATGATGTAATTAGATGACCATGATATTTTAGGGTATGAAACAACACTTTTAGGGATTAAAGAGCCCTAGTTTAACGACATATAAGATTGGGGTTGAAGTGCCCAAATATGTCTATAACAGTTGCCCCCTAAAGCATGAAGTCATAAATATTTGATGTCGGGTGAAATGCTTTAACATGAGGATCCGAGGTTTTCAAAACTGGAAGGTGCCCTATATAAGATACAATATGATACATCATCATCATATAGTTTTCATGATCTAGCTGAGGCGGGAATTCCCATGCTCAGCTTTATAAATTCATTTCATGTACATAGAACAGTTAATCTTCTACAGTTGCAGACTGGTGATTCTTCATATGTAGGGTCATTGTCCCTGGCTTGGATGACCATCTGTGTACATTTGATGTCTTTATATTGCTGAATATATCACAGCCCAGATGGATGAAACTAGATCCGAGGTCTTCAAACTCATTCAATCTTTGCCCAATGTATAAGTCAATCCATGTGAAAAGATGTTCTGAAGTCAAACATGGAAAGACATCGCCTGATTACCAGCCAATAATGTGAGTTGTTAACAGACGCGAGAGGAATCACCGATAATGATAATGATCCTCAAGGTACTACAGTACAATCCACATGGCGTGAATATATGATCCGATGTCAAACACCACGCAAAATCTTTCGGTCAAAGGCTATTGATGTCAACCTGTCGCCAAAAGTGAGAAACTTTCCATTAAGGCATGCAAGCTTCAAAGTACTGAAAGGGTTGTTTCTAAGTCAACTTCTTGGATAATGAGCTGATGTTGACAACAAGTGACTCGTCGTAGGAGGGCCTTAATGTATCCCACATCTACGACATGAAACGAAGCAAATTATTTTCTAGAGGTGAAAGCGATCGACAACACAAGGTTCGGGAATGGCAGTCATGAAAAATGGAGGTTGAAGGTATTGCAGTGGATGAGGCATTAACTGGATGGTGAATTCTCAACTGAATGATTTCCCTTGAACATATCGGCGACACTGAGATGGATTTGTAGCTTTAACCCCAAAAATGGATGGTGTGAAAGACCAATGGTGAAATGACTGGTGAACAGAAAAGCCCAACCCGACTCAATCATGGTGATGGAGTGAAAGTGTCATGTTCAAGAGCGACCTGCTACCATAAAATTCTTCAAGTTTTCTTCCCTTTTTCCCCAGTCATTGCTGACCAGTGCCTCTTTATTTTTATCAAGCTTGAGGAGGATAACATATGCTTGTTCTATAATTTTCCCTTTGGGCAAACCTGTCACTATGTTCTTAGTGAGTCTAGCGACAGTGAAACTCATTCTTATCTTGTTGGACAAGTTTTTCGCTATTGTTTTAACAAGTTTAATGAGAAAGATAACTCGGTCCTTTTCATGTTTAGAGAGTTTGAAAAGGGATGAAAAGAAAACTCCAATAGTTCTTTTTCATAGCATAATCCCTTGGGTCCGAAAAATATTAAAATAATACAAAAGGGATGACTTTTCGATCACTTTAGTAAGCCGAAATAGACAAACGCTCGAAATTTTTCATGACATAATCCCTCAGGTCTGAAAAAGATTAAAATATACATGAGGGATGGCACTTTCGATTACTTTAGCGAGCTCGAAAGGCCAGTAGCTCGACAATATTTTCATATTTACCGAGCCTAAAAAGGGTTTAAAGAGGACTCGTTTTTGAGGAACGAGTGGTGTCTAGGATAGCAACTGCTTCTAGGTAAGCTTGGAACTTCTCAAAACATGGTGATGTGAAGAGGGTGGCTAATAGGACCACTCGTTGCAGCTGTTCCTCAAAAAGGTAAACAATCAAGTGGAAGCGTATGATCGGCCAAAAGAATGGAGGTGATCGCAGGAACACAACCAAGGCTCAAAACGCTAATGTAATGGCAATCACAAAGGTTATTTACCAATGGTAGGTTCATTTTTTAAAGAGCTTGAACTCTGGGGGAACATATGCTCTGTTTGGGTGCAGGTTCATTTTTTAACGAGCTTGAACCTTGCGGAAACTATGCTCATTGAAGTGGTCAAAGATGTTCGATTCATTGTCTAACACATGAGATTCTTTCGTCGGTCGTTTAACCTGCTCAATCACTCCATCAGATTGATTAGAAATACATATATATGTCGTAAAGCAAGACCAAGTCACCTTCTAAGAAGACACGAGGCTTGATATTTTTGTCAAATTGCACCTTAACACGTTTCTTATGTGCTTCTTTAACCAATGTGGCATCACGATGGGTTTCATCCAGGTGGATTAGTTCCAAGAAACGAGCCTCTTCATCAGAAGTTTCAGGAAGCAGATCATTTACAAGCTTGAGGGACGAGATTTCACACTGAATTAGTAAGACCGCTTCCAAACCATACACCAACTGAAAAGGCGTAAATCCGATCGCATTTCTCATCGAAGTCCTATATGCCCATAGAGCTGAGTACATGATCAAATGCCAATTTTGTTTGTGGACTCCAATCATTCTCTGCAACATGTGCTTTAGGACCTTGTTGATTACTTCAACCTGTCCGTTAGCCTGCAGATAATATGGATTAGAACTGTCATGGGACAACCCTAATTTGGCAGACAATTCAATCATCATGTGATTGTGAAGATGCAACCCATGATCTGTGACTATCGCCTGTGGAACACCAAATCTAGAAACTACATGATTAAAAAAGAAAAGAGTTGTCGTTTCACCGTTGTTGTTTAATGTAGGCATCGCCTTGGCCCATTTTGTAAAATAGTCGACAGCAACTATAATATACACATGCCCCCCGGCTGAGGTGGGGTTACATGTCATGAAGTCAATGCCCCATTTAGTGAATGGCCCAACAGCAACTACTGGATGCAGTGTTGTAGGTGGTAATCTGGTTTTGCGATCAAAAATCTGACAAGCATGGCAACTTCTGACTACAGTGATACAATCTTTGAATATGGTGGGCCAAAAGTAACCTGCTCATAAGATCCTTTGTGTAGTATCATAACTAGATAGATGCCCCCCACAAGCACCTGAATGAAAATCATTCAAAACCTTTTCGGCCTCCTCATGCGTGAGGCACCTTCGTAGAACTGTATTGACACCACGATGGTAAAGCTTATCGCCAATGATCAGGTAGTCTTTGGCTTGGTATCGAGTACATCACCATTCAGAGGTAGAGGTGTTAGGCCTAAAAGTTTGGGTTTGGAGATAGACCAGTATATCCCCATACCACGGATCACTTGACGATAGCAGAAACAGAGTCTCATCCACTATCGATGCTTTGGTTGTTAAATCGTTGGATGACGAGGGAAGGTCACAAAGTAACTTCATGAGATACATGTTAAAGTCTTTTTGATAGTCAGGAGCGTACATTAATGATGCCTTTATCAGGGAATCTTTTAAAGCATCAAAGGAAGCTTGCGCAACATGATCCCAATGGAAGGGTACTTATTTTTTCAAAAGATGTGTATAACCTTTAGCAAGTTTAGCTTAATGTGGAATGAACCTCCTTAGAAACTTATCTTTGCCTTGGAGTCTCTAAATCTGGAGTAAATTTGAAGATGGAGGCATGTCAAGGATTGCCTGAACCTTAAAAGGGTCGAGTCGAATTCCATCCTTAGAAACCACGAAACCAAGTATTCGACCAGAGCCAACACAAAACACACACTTGTGCAGATTGAGTCGTATCTTGTAGTGTCGGCAATGTAGAAAAATGGCTCTCAAATGTTTCGAATGATCAGTCCGCTTTCGCGAATGACCCGGTAGATCGTCGAGATATGGTTGAACGATGTGTTTGATGTCATGGAAGGCGTAGTTCATTGCCCTCTGAAAAATTTCCCCTGTGTTCTTCAAACTGAAAGGTAATTTACGATATGTGAATGTGCCCCACGGACATATAAATGCAGTCTTCGACTAGTCTTGTGGGCAGATATTAATTTGATTTTATCCGGAAAATCCATCAATGAATGAAAAGATTTCGCATCCGGCACATTCATCAATTATCTGGTCAATGAAGGGTGTAGGATATTTGTCCTTCAGACATGCTTGATTCACATCCCTATAATTGACGCACACTCTAATTTTTCCTTGTTTTTTCATTACAGGAACAATGTTTGAGACCCAATTAGTGTGAGGAACAGGGTAAATGAAACTAGCATGCAAAATTTTTTCAACTTCTGCCTTAATGGTAGTGGATTTCTTTGGATGGACAAGTCGAAGATGTTGTCATACTGGTTTTAAATCTGGATACATCTTTATTTCATGTTCAACAATTATTGAGTCAATGCCTGGCATTTCCTCATATGACCATGCAAAGACATCTCTGAATTTGCGAAAGAAAGCGCAATAAATTTCCAGTTCTGTTGGAGAATAAGATTTTCCAACATGAATATTCTCTACAGCATTAGGTTTGGTCAAGATATTAATGGCGATAGTTTCTTCAATATTGGACAGATTTCGCTCGGAATCCACTGTATTTACAATATTTGATAGAAAATCAAAAACTGAAGGATGATTAAGGTCGCTTGAATAATCTTCATTGTTATCTTGAAGGTGGGAATGGTGGTGGTAATCTTCCCACGGCGTCTCTCCTATCATCATTGACCTGATGATTCCTTCATCTGTAGAATGCACTAGGACCAAGGATCTAAAGAGGTACCATACTCTAGAGACATACCTATCCAAACACTCATTGAGTGCTGATTTAGGTTCGCCGCCCAGGCCCAGAATATTGATTGCTACAAAGATTCTATGGGGCTTGGGGGAAAAACCTCACGGTGATCTACACTATCAAAATGGTCGGATTTCTTCTTAATCTTAGATGTTGTAGAAGAGATAATATGATAGGTTTCGACTATGGCCACTTCCACAAGTCCAGGTGGAGGCGGGAGGGCAAAAGTACCCATTAAGGAAGGGTCTTTTAGGAGACCTACCCTGACATTTTGAAGTGATTGAGAGTTTCCATTGATCAATGGAATGCTTCCAGTAGCTTGTGAACTGTTAGGAAAAAAGGGTAGTTGGTCAATGATTGTAACTCCTCCTTGGAAGGGAAATGCAATCTTTCTAAAATATGTAGACACAACGACATCCATAGCATAAATCCAGGGCCTTCCCAGTAAGATATTGTAATCAAGGTTTCCATCAATGACCTCGACTTCAATTTCTATTGTCTTGCCCCCCAGTTCAACTTGTAAGTTACTTAAAATCCCATACGGCATGTATGTTCTTCCATCGAATGCCTTTAATGTCGTTGATGATCGCGACAAGGGTGGTGAACCTAAAGTTTTCCAGCAACTCATTGACATAATACAGGTAGATGCCCCCTCATTAATGATTATTTGATGAACAGTTTTATTGAGGCCTTTTACCTGAATAAGGAAAGCGAGTTGGGCCGGTAACTAAGGTGTATATCCTTTATGGTTAAAGGCCACAAGATTGGAATCCGCTGGGTCAATCCCACCTATTGCTGATAATAAATCCTGCTTTGGGAGGGGCAATTTTGCAGTAATTCAAGTGTCGACATAGAGGATGGCGATTGAGCCAGATCCTCCACTATATTATAATTCTGTGCAGCTCGCGCACGAGGATTAAATGTTGATTTATGAACAACTCCCTTTGGTGGCTTTATTGTTAATTCAGGAATGATGGGCGGAACAACTTCTAGTGAAGTTGTTGTCGAACTACTGGGTTGATTTGTAGCCTTGTTGTTCGACGACGGTGGATTCCCATAATATTTATTCCTTGTTGATATCAAAGCATCATTTTGTTGTTTTGAGATGGATAGCATAAGTACTTGGGATGGGGAAGCTTGATCGTTAGCAACCAGATTGGTTTCTGGGCTTGGAAAAGGATCAATCAACACCGCTGAGGTATTTGAAGTATTTAAAAATTTCGCAACCTCAGCTCGATGTGGAGAATATTTCGTGAAATGCTCGTCGTCGCATATGAGACATGGATAACAAAGTTCCTTTTGCCCAATAGGGTTTTGAGAAGATTTTTCAGGAGTTGCATTCTCCTGTTTCTTCTTATCATTTTTCCCTTTCTTCTTGCCCCCTGGTTGCTTTGGATTCTTGCCCTTGTCAGATGACATGGCATTAATCTCCGAGGCAAGAGGTTTGTCATTTGTTTTTTTACTAGAAACTGCAAGGGCTTTTTTAGATGGAGCCTTTGCGGTTTGCGTGCTTGTGGCACCTATCACACCATCAGTGGCGTGAGAGTCCCTGTTTGATTTAGGAGGGGGTGGAATGGAAAATTCTGGTCTAGGAGTGTCAGGAATTTTGTCGTAGAGTGTGCCAGACTGAGTATAGATCAAGTCTAAATATTGGGCACGAGAAATTACTTGCTCTTCAGTGACAACTCCTCCTTTTTCCATGTCCTCTGTTATAGATGGCAATAAGGACTTAATAAACCATTTAGCTAAAAGCTGATCAAGAACATATGTCTTTACCATTCGACGATGACGTCACCACTCATGAATATGATTGGATATGTGAGTGGCCGTGGTCTGTTTAAAATTGGTAAGGAGTTATGTTCCCATTTCGTACCTTATGGGTAACTGAAAATGGGTTAAAAAAGTAGTGGCAAGGGTGCTGAAGTTATCGAACGAAGCTCTAGGAAATTCAATATACCAATTCGCTACCGGACCAGTGAGAATTCTTTGAAAAAGGCGAAGCCTAATTGAATCATCATTTAGAGTGTTAGATGAACACCACAAATGAAAAGTCATTACGTGATTCGATGGATATTCACCTGGATTTCCATTGAATTTAGGAATATCGGAGGGAAGTTTATGAGGAATCGCTGGCCACCAAGGGGCATAAGCAATTTGATCATTAGTCAGCCAGTTCAAATCCGGTAATTCTGGAGTTGCTACAAAAGGAAATTGTTGATTCAAGTTAGGCGAAGCATACCCAGGATAAAATGGAATCGCCTGAGCAGTAGGTCTTTGCATACCAGCACAATGTATTTGATACTGGTAACTTTGATAAGGTTGTTGGACATAACTATTATAGCATGGTTGTTGATAACCATTTTGAAAATGCGGTTGTCCATTACCTACAAAGCCTTGTTTCTCAGGTCTTTGATAAGTTTGTTGGAATTGCGGTTGTTGGTATTGTACTAGCCATGGTTGTTGGACCATTTTTTGTTGCCCAATATTGGAAGATTGACCAAGATGCAGAGTGATTATACCCGTTTGAGCCTAGGTCGTTCCAGGTAAGGAAGCACTAACCTGAGGTTGTGGTTGAGCCTTAGAGACAAGAGGCTGTTATATTGCAACCTAAGAGACTTGAGGTTGACACACAACAGGCAATGCTTGTACTTGCGACACAGTCACAATAGCAGGTGTAGTGGGAATATTCGACATAAGTTGGGTCGGTTGCATTGAATATACAACCCTTGGTTGTTGAGGCAGTATTGGTACCCAACCACTAGATGTAATTCTAGTTTGACCTGAATTTTGTTGTAAACTCTCATATGGTTGTTCTCCAGGAGGGAACAATGAAAAAGCATACTACCCTCCATATGGCGGTAGTCCAGTGTTCAAAGGATATATCGGTCTTTGAAGACTAGTCTGCCCAAATTAATACTGGCATGCTGGATCAACTTGCTGAGTTTCAACATAATAAATACCATATGGGACTCCAAATGAACAAATAGGAATAGACCATGTCATCGAAACAACCCCTAAATGGACTCCAACAAGTGATTGGTAGCTAGCCAGGACAGATGGTATACCAGCAAACATTGTAGGAATGGCAGCAGGAGGCTCTGTTATAGTTGTATCAGATGATACAGTCCTAGATGTTGATGGTTTCTCAAACATATTTAGTCTATCCAAAAGATTTTCTAGTGATTCGATAGGAACTTGTGATGAAGGATGATTAAAATAACCAAACTCAGGAGTAGAAGGATACAAATGGATCCCAGTCCCAAAATGCAACGAGGTACTGGATGGAGGATCCTCTACTATCTCCTCTATAGCAATCAGACTAGGTGGAAGAGGTAGACCGTCAGGTCTGTAAAAGATTTATGGAGCCGAAGAAGGTATAGCTTCTGCAGTGACAGATACTGGAGGGGTGACACCTTCTAAATTCTGAAACTCAACTTCCAGATGTTCAGGTAAGTGAATTTCAGTTTCTGGATCAACTCTAGATGGAGTTGTTTTAGGTATAGAAGTGTCTACCATTACACTAGGATCAGTTCTAATGTCCTCTTGTAACTACGGAACTTCTTCTCTAAAGGCAGATGTACTAGAAATGATCGGAGTAACTGTAGTCTCTGATGATGTTGAAAAACAAGTTTCAAATAAACCAGGTGAATTGGACTCAGTTAAACAGGACCATTTTTCCCGGAATGGCTTCATTTCCAAAGTCAAAGATGGTTGACTCGCTAGTCTCCACGAACGACGGGGTTTCGATTAACTTTCTTCCACGATTGCGGATTACTTGATCAACTCAAAATTAAGGGGTTATTCTGAAATTAATAAATTTTAATGACGCTTTGACACAACTTTGCTTTTTCAATTTTTAAGAGTTGAGAAAAAGCTAAAGATGACTCTAGTCCCCTTCAATTTTTAATGAGCCTGAAGTGACAAGTGCTCAAATGGACCTTTTCTTTTAAAGAGTCGAAAAGGAACGAAAGTGACTACTCTAGAGTTCTAGAGAGAGGGATTACCAAACCAATCGCAAAAATGCAATATACACCTTGGTGATAAATTAAATAGAAATTACCAAGTACTTATGTACGGCAATCAATCTTCCCAAATGTTGTGTTCAGTGCATTGTGATTGATAGGGCAGCAGACACGGCTTCCTATGGATAAAGGATATAAGCCTATTGTGGTCTCCCAATATATACGCGACAGTACAGGGAGCACAAGTCTGTGATAGCACTTGTTGTATCAAGGAGGAGGAATCACCCAAACTTCAATGAAAACAATAGTTACTAGATTTTACAAAAGCGGAACACGTCTCTAGCCTAGACCTCTAGATGTGTTGCGTTAGGTTCCAAAGCGTTGTTAATTTCATTGAAATTTATTTTAGAGTTGATTTTGTTTAAAAGTTTTCCTTTCAATGGTTCACCACGTGATGTAGATTTAAAATTCCTAAATATGCAGTCTACAATGATAAATAATCATTGTTTATTTTGATCAATGAAAATCTTAGCTACTAAGGAAAGAAGATTACGATTCTTTCAAGCAAACAGCAAAGAGCGCACACTAAATGCACTTTTCCTAAATCATTTTTCGCACACGGTCTAAATGAAAATTCAAATACATGTATTTGTTTTTCATTCTCTTTAATGTGAAAATGCCAAAAAAGAAAACTAAATGTAGTAAAGATCTGAAATATTTTTACTCAAAGCGAAATTTTGACAATTTATTTTTCAAAATAGAAAGGAAGACTAAACGACACTTTTCGATTTCAAATAGAAAATGCTTTCGACACTTCAAATATCAACAAATCAAATAAAATACATGACAAAAATTTCAATTGACTATCCAGGGAAGGAAGACTCAACGACACTTCTCTTTTTGACACAAAATGACAGTTACGACACTTTTGTACCAAAACGACAGTTCGATTTAAGAAACTTTTCGACAAAGGATCGTAAATGATGGACAAATACATAAAAACATTTACTAATCCTAATCAATGGAGACTGATCTATCTGATGCAAGGGGGCTTCAGTAATGAGGTATTGTTCATGAGCAGCAAAACAACTAAGCAAAGCTGAAAACAAGGACAAAACCCCCAAATTTCAAGAAGGGAAATAGGCTCAGTCAATCATCACACCTAGGCTTCACAGAAACAAGGATGCATCACACTTTTCAGACTTGGGAGGAGCATGCATACTGGTAGACAGTGAAAAATAGTGTGATGGGCCAGGGAGCGCAACTGAGATGGGTTTTAGCTCAAATTTGTAGCTGATTTCAGTGAATTAAGTTGAGCTATGATGGAAAGTAAAAAGAAAAGTACAGAGGTATGATCTTGGGAGGTTACTGAGCTACCACAAGTGCATCTAGAATGTTTGTAAGTTAGATGTTCAGTTCATAAACTAGACCGGAGATTGACTAGCAGACAGTGACAAATAGTCCGATGGGCTAGGGAGCGCAACTGAGATGGGTTTTAGCTCAAATTTGCAACTGATTTCAGTGAGTTAAGCTGAGCTATGATAGAAAGTAAAAAGAAAATTATAGAGGTATGATCTTGGGAGGTTATTGAGCTACCAAAAGGGCATCTAGAATGTTTGTAAGTCATATGTTTAGTTCATAAACTAGACCGGAGATTGACTGAAGTAGCATTCATCTACTATGCAATTGCAGAGCAAGAGTAGTTCGAAGGCTATCTGGCTAACTTCAGGCTTTGTCTATAGTTTATAAAGCAAACAAAAATAACCAACAGACATCTATTCGTTCCCCAGCAGAGTCGCCATTTTGTTTCTAGGAAAACTAGTGTCTTTTCGATCGACTAGCCCTCTAGGATTGGCAGCTATCCTAGAAACAAACAATTTAAAGCAATTTTGATTTCCTCTATGTATGATAGATAAGAGAGAGGTAAAGGAACCAACCTGAATCTTCTGCTTAACTCCTTGCTTGATCTCTCTCCCCCTTGATAGAGCTTGCACCTCTTCTCCTACCTATCCCGCTTAATGAATACATGTAGAGACAAAGTAACAAAACACCATCAAAGCATCTCGATCTATTATATCATAAGCATTGTAGAATCAGAAATACAATGAACATACAATAGCATTCACGAATAATAACATTCACAAATACACAATTGTATGGAGGAAAACTCAAAGAACTTTATTAAAATATAAGGGAGAATTACAACCCAGCTGTCTGATTCAGCATCATCCTCCCAGCATCAAAGCCCTCTTCACCTCATGAAAAGCAAGATCACCCAACACTACAATGCTCTTTCTCAAATACAAACTATCAGCACTTCCTTATAAATTACCAAATTCTTGCCTCCAGATCTCTCAGATGAGGGATCCATTTATAGATGTCTGCAAGGGTGTGAGTCATCTCAGGGTTTTTGATTAGTGTCATTCCACTTGTTGTTTTTGGTTCCACTTGGAGATTTCTTGGATCTCTTACTCATCCCTGGGCGAATTCAGAGAAACAAGTGTCATATGAGAAGTTTCTAGAAGATTCCATAAGCATCCACTTAGCAAACTGTCTCAGACATTTGTCCATTCTCGCTCGTCGCACCCCATAGAAGGCCTCACCAGTATGCATCGCACCTAGCTAGTGTAGAAGTCAGTATGCATCGCACCCTGACAGTGGAGCTCTTAGTATGGTCCAATTTAGGCCAGTTCTAGATGGTTTTTCAGGTGGAACTTTTGGGGAATGATGTAATCAGTTGACCATGATCTTTTAGGGTATGAAACAACACTTTTAGGGATTCAAGAGCCCTAGGTTATTGACATATAAGATTGGGGTTGAAGTGCCAAAATATGTCTATAACAAGAGTCCCTGAGCACTCCTTTTCCATTGAGGTCAAAGGGGGAGAGAAGAATAATATTGCCATCAATAATAAAGGGGGAGATTGTTTGCCTAGATTTTCATTGATGTCAATATGGCAATATTTTGGATGAGTAAACAATGATGTGAGGCCAAGGAGAAGTAGAGCAGATCCGTGAAGAAATAGGAACAAAGAGGAACACGCATCAGGAAGAGAAGCCAGTCGAAGAGCAATTAACAGAGGAGCTATATCATACGATATCGGAGGAATATTAGATAAGAGCTATTGGAGTAGTGCATCGGAAGCCATCGCGGAGTCATATCAAACTAGAAAAGAGCGGAGGAGTATATATCGTGTTAAAGTATATAATCACATATATCGAGTTAAAGTATATAATATCGGGTTAAAGTTAAAGTGAATGCACGTGGTTATATTCCAAAAGGCAGATTTGTAACAGTGGCAGTGGTTTTTGGGCAGACGCTAGGCGGTAAGTGGTATTTAGAGGAGAGCACCCAATTCCATTAACCGAGTGATACGTAGCACGAGGGTGGAGAGAGAAAACCTTTTTTTTGGGTGGTTATTTCCGTTGCAAAATGCTCACCCAAAATTCATGCAGGTCGTTGGATCCAACACAAATTGATCGACGGCGAAGGATCAACGGACGGTTTTGGGATGATCGGGTTAAGTGTTGACCGTCGGATCATGAGCAAATCAACAGTGGAGGATCGCTAAGGAATACCGTTTAATATCATATCATAAGTTATAAAGCGATGGCACATTAAATATGTGATTGCGATATATATATTATATAGATGCAATACAATACTCGGGGCCAAGGATTCCATTGTAATACACTTTAAAGTTACATCGCATCTTCCATATCGCAAGACTCTTATAAATCCTTGCCACGTTGAAAGTGTTGATTGCGATAATACATGGACCTGACGAATGTATTAACAACCGTTTAATATCATATCGCGCCCGCCTCATTAGAACTATCATATCATAAGTCTTAACATGATGCCACATTGAAATAGCCAATTGCGATATACAGCTGCGGACCCGATGGTCCAATTATATCGCGCCCTAATGGTATATCATGTCCACCATATCAGGAGTTATGTATCGCAGTGTTTAAGGCCTTGTCACTTTAAAACTCCGATTGCGATATATACATACAGTCCCGACGATACATAGGTCCGGATGTATAAATATTTAAAGTTCGGCTAAGTGTTTCAGGACGGGGTTTTCCGTGTATTTCCTGTGCATCCTTGTATTCCGATATATTGTATGGTCCTGGGTTTAAAGGCTTAAGGCCTTGTCATATTAAAGCGGCAATTGTGATAAAAGGATGACATGGCATGTGGGACCTCTATATGACTATAGTCTTTCTTATATGGTTTTCGTGAACAATTAATGTATATTGTATGAATATTAAAAAAGGGCCTCTCCGATATTTTTTAATATGCAACACTATTGTAATTCGGCCCCTATTCCACATTAACGTGTCCTATGTGTATTAATGGATTTGAAGAAACAGAGAAAGCCGAAGAGTGAATGCCGAGGAAGCTAAAATATCAAGCAAGCATTGAGGAAGTCAAAGAGCCAGCGGAGAAAGGAAGCCAAAGGTCAGGGGTATCAAGAATATAAAATAGAGAACAAGGAAAGTTTGGGGTGACTGGCAAACTATAAGAAAATAAAGGAAGTCGAAGCTCTGGCAAAAATGGAAGGAACAGGAGGATAGAAGTAAGTCATAAGCCCAGCAGGGTTGGGAGCAGAGAATTACAACCAAACAGATCCAGACAGTTTACAGTAGAGGGTTGGAGCCCTTGAGGTTGGTGCCTCAGAACTGAAAGGATTGGTGTCCTGGGAGTTGGTGCTCCTAAATTCAAGGTTGGTGCCTTGACAAGACAGAGTTGGTGCTCTGGAGGTTGGAGCCTCACAAAGAGTCCAAGTTGGTGCTTGGCAATAGATTGAAATCATATATATATTGTACTTGATTTATTGCAAAGATCACATTAATAAAAGCATCTATTCCTATTATATATTTCTATGTTCCAATTATAAATGTTTTAACTAATAAAAATAATAATTGAAAAGAAATATTGATTACCCCCACACCCTCTCAGTATTTCCAACAAGAGAGAGAGAGAGAGGCACCAAAATTTTGATTTTATTCTTCTCCTTCACCTAGACCAAATGCACACTCCTTTTGGACCCTTCCTTCAAATTTGCACTTGTTCCCAACGTCCACCTTCCAGCTTCCAAAGATCGAACTATGCTTGAGAGAATGAGAAGCTCAATGAAGTCAAATTTCTTGTATATATAGCCTTCGAATGAGGTCGAATTGCCTTCCTTGAGACTGACTTGATCTTCTTGTGGTCGACTTTGTGTGGAGGTTAATAAATTTATTTTTGACTCAAAAATAATTATTTTTATATCGTTCGAAAGCCCAAGAAAGGTCTCATAAAATATATAATGACTCTATTGACTCTTTATTAATCCTAGGAGTCCTAAATGGGGATTTTTACTATTAAAATGACAACCCAAGCATGAAACGCATGCTTTAATAAGTCATTATAACAATAATAAAAATTATTTTTACAAAACTTTATGAATACCGAACCTAGTTACATTTTTCAACAAGATAATATTTTTTTTTACATTGGCACGAAAAAATAATTAAAGTAACAAACCAATATCAAAATCTTATTTAATATAATAAACAATTTTTTTATTTTTTTTTTCAATGGCACGAAAAAATAATTAAAGTAACAAACCAATATCAAAATCTTATTTAATATAATAAACAAAACAAAACAAAAAAAAAATCTAAGGATGAAAATCTTGCAAAAAGGGGGATCTAGGGTCCTTCAAGATGTCCCCTCTACCATTCTACGAATGAATCTATAATTCTTATGTTTACATAATGAAAATTTTCGAAGGAAGTATGGGCTCTTGTCATGAAGGGGTGTTGCATCAGATAATATGGTCGAACTCTCCTCCCCAATTCTTTAAATCATGGAATTAGCATTATAAAAATTTTGTAAATGGCAAGACAACTTTTCACAAGATTTGGATAGCCCTTCCCAATTTAGTTTGTTGGAAAAACTATGTTGCAAGGAATAGGTTGATTTTCCAAGATATCATCACTAAGCTAGAGGTAATAGCAAGAAAATTGTTTTTGCTACCGGCAAAACAAATGTGAGAAAAAATCTTCAAGTTATATTGGTCTCAATTGCTAGACCCCAACAAGATAAGTTGGCTCTCAATTCAACATACAATGGTGTTTATCGTCTTCCACTATTAGAAAGTGGCTAGGGAAACTATCATTCCCTAAAGACTAACTCAAGGACTGGATCTCCTCTCAAAACTCCTTCAACATGTGTTTCCTCAAAGAAAAACCCAAGGGTCACAAGAGGAAGAGGAGTGCTTTTGCAGCAAGACAAATAGAATCATCTTACTCGTGGGGCCTCAACAAAACATCGTGCCCTCTACCAAGGAGTTCAATTGGATAAACAACTCTCTACGCAAAATCTCATTATTTTGTAGGACTCTCATTATACAATCAATAACCTTAATCTAAATACTACCCCACTAGATCTCAAGTTAAATTTTCTCTTCAAAAGAATGTGGTTATCCTCTACACTATTCAAGAATTCCAAGTGTTTCATGTGTTATGGGAATTGAATCACCAAGTAGATGCAATGGCATATCTAGCCATACCTATGGCTCCATAAACCTTGAAGATAGATGGAACATTATTGGTCTCTCCAATTACATAGCATTCATCTGAAAATCCAAAGTGTGTGGGCCCTCCGCCCCTCGAATCTCATCCCTTGCAAAATATGAATCCCAATAGGAGCACATGGAATGGGTGGTTGACTATGTGGGAAATATAACCCAAGGTGTATTAATTCCTTTGTCATGAATGATGAAAAATGGAGAATAATGAAGGTGGAAGGTCTAGAAAAGGATTTGAATATCGAGATAAGTACATGAATAAGAGCTTGGTTGAGCATTTACATCTCCATTATTGTTGATCATGCTCCACTGTTAAATCCCCTTGCGAGTATGGAAAGTTGGTGGTGGGTAAAGGGAAAGTGCAAGTGGAAATGATGAAGGACCCATGCGAACTAGCAAGGAATGCATGGCATCTTAGTTGTATTCCTCAAGAAATTATATGTGAATGTAATATCCAATTTTTAGGTATCATTCCAATCAATGGGTATGTTGTTTTGCATATGAATCTCAATGTATTTCTGGGAACATATCTTCATTTATCTGCGTCTCCACGATGTTGTTTCGGTGTATATTTCTTGTCTTGGGTGGTAGAGTCAACTATAGGTCGAGCTAAGCAAGGGAATTTCCTTTCCTCAAGTCTCAAAAAGAAACATTCATCTATTGGAAATTTCAATGTGTAGTATGAGATTTTGACATCACAATGGTGGTAAGGAGACTAGCTCAGCAAAGTCAAAGGATCATTTAGAAATAATTTCTCTCAAGCTAAGTGTTAACAGGTTGACAACACAATTTAACCTTGTTAACCCTCATACCAGTAGGGGTACCTATATATAATTGCAACACTTCTACTCCATTTTAAGCCCAAGGCCACAAGTCAAATATATGTAACAACCATGTGGGGCCCTGTAGGCTTCCTACACCTTGTGTCATGTTGTGCCAGTTTGTTTTGGTATAACCATGTGTTGTCACTTTGAGTTCATCTTTGGTTCCTTTTGTCTTGAACAGGATTGGAGGACCTTTGGTAGGCTTACTTGAGGACTCATGGTTTAATGGGAACCCATTTTTGTAGGGTTGATCACCAGTGTATGGGCCATTCTAGCTCATGTCAAGCTACACCTATATCTTATCACATGGTTATGATTCTCTATATTTTGTAGGAGGCCTTAGTTTTGGTGTAGTATCCCTCAAATGTTTCTCATAAATGGCAGTCTCATACTTTGTAGCATTTCATGCTTCTCAACACACTTCCCTTTCCCCAATATAAAGTGGTCTCAGAAGTCAAAAAGTCAACATGGTCTCAGATTGTTCAATTCAAAGAGAGGATGACATGCCACATGGAATTTCTTCAATTAGAGAATGCATAATCAAGTTATGGTTGGTCAAAGACAGTCAATAGGTGTTATGAGTTTTCCAAGGGCGGAGCAAGGGGGATGTTAGGTAGATTTTCACATGCATTACATCAAAACTGGTATACTCAATAAGAGCAAGAAAACTCATGTTTCAAATTTTCCAAATCCTCTAGTGCATTATAGATCATCCACTTAGGTGTGATGATGTAGCAAGACAATATTCAAAGTGGTATACCTAGGGAAGATCTTAACAGAATTTGACATGCAATACATCATAATTGGTCTATATAAGAAGAGGAAAAAAACCAATGTCTCAGCCTCACCAAATATCCAAAGGGTGTTAGAGATCTAGCATAGGGCTTAATAACATAGCAAGTAGTGATGATGTGCCAATGCAGGGCATAATTTCGTCAAACCAAGTAAGATCCAAATGAAATCAAGCCGAGTTACAACTACCCAAGTACCTAGAGGAATAGAATGGCTCTAAAGTCGTGCGAGGAGAAGAAGATGTGAACGGCATTAGGGTTTGGGTAATATTCTCCTAGCTCCTCAAGTGGAGGTCGCAGGCGGTGAAGGTGGAGGTCTACCGAGACAGGCTGTGGTTAAGTGGTGGAGGTTTGAACATGAATTTTCAGGCAGGGAAGTTTGCCTGTTAGGTCAACTGATGACTAAGCTCGTCCAGGGTTTATCTGCTGAGATGGACGAAGAATTGGTGGATTTCTCCTCTAACTCCTTAGATTATATGTTGATCTAGAGAGAGGATTCACCTTAGCATTCCAATTTGGAGTCACCGGAGAGGTGTAGGGCACCAGCTATGTAGGTTGCATCACCCCACTTTTCAGTGGAGGGCATCAAGGCTTCTTCCATCTCTCTATGGTTTGATAGATTTCTATCAAACTTGGGTCAAATTTCCATATGATTTCACGCTACCAGACAACATGAGGAACCTTTACTAGAATAACTCCAACAATAATCAGATCTATAGATCCCCTCTCCATCTATGCTTCAATTTTTGGAGCAGTGCTTGAACCCTAGCTCAGAGGTAGTTTATGGGGGTGGTGTATCATATTAGCTGAGTTTTTCCAAAGCTAGCGAAAATTGTGCCACTCTATGGATTCATCCCTCGAAGGTAGTAGATCTGATAAAGGAAATGGTTTCAGAACCCTCTTCACATGTGGACAGAATTCTTTACACTATACAGTCTTTAGGTTGTATCAAGGGGGCTCCCATCAATTTACTGGAAGGGTCGCAGGAGGAGGTTAGGGCATCTGAATTCACAAGATATTGGGATTACAAAAGAGGGTACTCAAAAGAAACATGCCAATAAATCCAAGAGTACAAAGGTTAGAGAATGCGAGCGATTATTGGTCCTAGGTGAAGGTATCAAATTGGATCAATTTATGGACACGATAGGCACTGTCTTGGTTGGTAGGGTTTGAGGGAGAAACTATTCCTAGGCGTGGCTCAAAAAATGGTTGCAGACATATGGGGATAGATTCTGGATATATTACCCTCTGTAGTGACCTTAACTAGGGGTTGGTTTTCTTTAAGGTTTGATAAGCCAGAGCATGCCTCATGGATTTTGTCAAAATACTAGCACTTTGAGATGGCACTGGTTATGTTATAGAGGTGGTCTCCTCTTTTTGACAAAAAATGTGAATAGTTAGGGGCGGGGCCGATATGGGTTCATAAGTCAAGGATCCCTCTACAATTCTGGACTGCAAATGTATTTAGGCACATTGGGGACAATTTGGGGGTATATCTGGATCATGACAAATCCTTCATAGAGTCTGGGAAGATGGCATATGCTCGCATACTGAGTTCATTTGGACACCAAGGAAGGATTGGTAGAAATCCTGAAGATTCAATGCAGAGGACAGACTAGGTTACAAAAATTGGATTATGAAGGGGTTCCATTCAGGTGTAGGAGGTGCCATGAGGTTGGTCACCGGTACGAAGAATGTCCTTTGAATACCAATGATAAATTGAGTGGAGAATCTAGGAGTGGGCAGAAAGGTATGCCTGTAAAGAATACTTTAGATGTTGATAATGACCAGAGGCCTCCAAAAAGTTCAAGTGATTAGCAGAAGGGTTGGGGTAATATCAAAAGGTATCAATCTCCGTCAGATCATCCTCCTTCTCCAAGGGTCACACATTCACAAGCATTAGGCATCAGTGCTCCCTCAGGTACTAATCTCTCAATCCCTTCCTCGGATCCTATAATTTCTCATTCTCCATATTTTTGCACATCATCATCTTGTCCATTATCATTATCTAGGGTGGTCTTTATTTTTTTGATATGAGGTATGTCACATGTCCTTTAGGATTGGACCCTGTATGTTTCACATCCCCTTCTCCTACTACCTAGGTTTTCCCCCTGGTATCCCATAAAGTTAGAGAGGACAACTCACCTGAGAACAAATCTGGTCCTAGGTATAATCTGATATCTTTATCCAATTGGCATTGGGATGTGGTTTAGGCCCATCATCTCCCCCTAAATTCCTTAGGATGCCACGTGGTAGGCACTCCAACATCTCCAAATCCATCCATAGGGCTGGTGTTGACGTCATGGTGGGTAGAAAACTATCAATTGATCGGGTTCTTAGAGAAAAAGGCAACCCTATTCTGGTTTCTCGATGAAGTGGCTATCATTCAACTGTAGGGGGCTGGCTAGCCCCGCTAAAAAAATAACTCTAAGAAGTTTATTTGAATTAGAAAAGTTGGATGTAACATTTCTACAGGAAACTCTGGGTGACAGCTCCCTTATATCATATCTATTAGGTTTCCTTTCCCATGGTTGGACATTTCATGTTATAGATGATTGTGGTAGATCTGGTGGCATCATGATTGGAATCATTAATCAATCGATGAGAATTGAGAACGTATGGGGGAGAGAAGGTGTAATTTCGAAAGAGTTAGGGAAGGAAATTAGGGTAGTTAACATTTATGGTCCCTGTCATAAGAGGGTGGAATTCCGGGAGGCATTATTGAGTTCTTCTGTCATGCAGAATGACAATATTATTTTGGGAGGAGATCTAAACTTTTCATTGGGACATGTGGAATCATGGGGTTTCCACGCACAGGTCAATTCTCTTATTCTTTCTTTAAGCAGATCATAGAGAATCACAACCTGCTTGACATTGAAGTGGTGTGTATTCAACTGAACTTGAGAAATAGAAGGATAGGAGATGCCATTCTTGCTAGGCGTTTAGATCATTTCCTTATCAAGGTTCTTATGTTGGATAAGGTTGACAAGATAAGACAATGGGTTGGATCGTGAGGATTATCGGATCATTCCCCTATATTTTGGGAAATTGCTAGCATATCCCCTAAACTGAAGGCCCCATCCAAATTTAACTCTACGTGGTTAGAAGATGAGGACTTTCATCGAATTGTAAATGAGACTTGGCAAGCCTATGAACAAGCTGGGAATAGATCGATAGCGGAAGTATTTGCAACAAATTTGATCAGCCTTAAACAAAGAAAAATCTAATGGGTTAAGGAAAATAAAAATAATGATGAAGCAAATTTATGTAATATTGAAGTTGAATTGGCCAGAGTCGAGGACCCGGAAACAATGGATATATCTCAAATGAGTCTAAACTCCATATCACCAGGCTCAAAGGAGAGAAGCTTAAGATTCTAAGGGAGAAAGAAGAAACTTGGCAACTTAAGAGTAGAACCATCAGGCTACAAGAAGGGGATGATAACACAAAATTATTTCAACGGTGTGTTGGAGGAAGGAAGGCTATTAACACAATTTGGTCTATAGAAGATGATGTGGGATGCTTGGCACATACTTTCCATGAATTAGGAAGCATGGGTATCAGCCATTTGGGACAGCTTTTTAAAGCTCCCCGAGAGGCATCCCTTGCTGAAATTATCAGAGTTGTCAGGATTTTCCTTCTTTTTTTTGATGAAGACACAATAGAAATATCAACAATTATGTATCCATGGGTGAGTTTGAGGTGGTTCTGAAATGGTTTAAGAAGGACAAGAGTCTGAGACCAAATGGATGGCCCGTGGAATTTTACCTTACCGTTTTTGAGATGATAGGAAATGATCTACTTAAGGTAATTGAAGAATGCAGGACTAATGGTAGAATGTACGAGTCTTTAAATTCTACCTTCATAGCCTTGATCCCCAAATCTGATAAACCTTTATCCTTTAATGACTTCAAACCTATCTCCTTATGCAATTGAATTTACAAGATTATTGCAAAAATTATTGTTGATCGCATAAATTCCATATTGTCTCTACATATTTCAAAGGATAAATTTTCTCTTGAACCATTGGTAGATCCATGAAGCTATAGGCACTGCAGAGGAAGGACTACACTCTATCAAAATCAAGAATTTGAAAGTTTTAATCCTCAAAATCAACCTTTCCAAAGCATATGATAGAGCTAGTTGGTTATATATCAAAATGTTGCTTACTCACCTAGGATTCCTTCATTCCTTCATTAATTGGATTATGTGTTGTATTTCCTCTATATCATACAGCATTCTCATAAATGGATCGGCATCAAATTTCTTTCATGCAAAGTGTTATAGACATTTTTGGGCACTGCAACCCCAAGCATAAATGTCCATAAACTAAGGGCTCCTAAGTCCCTAAAAGTGTTGTTCCAACCCCTAAAAGAACAAGGTCATCTGATTACAGCTTCTTCCAGAAGTTCTCCATGAAAAACTACTCAGAACTGGTCAAAACTAGACCATTTCACTTGCTCCATAGGCAAAGTGCATTGCATCTCACCTAAATACACACAGTAGGTGCGTTGCATTTCAAAAATCCCTTCTATGGGGTGCGATGGGCGAGAAGGGACAAATGGCAGTGTCAATCCGCGAGGTGGAGAAGCAAGGAATCTTCCAGAAACTTCTCCTGTGACACTTTCCTCTCTGAATTCGACCAGGGATGAGTAAGAGATCATCAATCTCCAAGTGGAAGCAAGAACTATCAGAGGGAAGACACTAATGAAATCACAAGCTGACTCATCTCTCTTGTAGACATCTATATATGGATCCCTCATCCCAGAGATCCAGAGGCTGGAATTTTGCATCTTGTAAGGAATTGCTGTTGGTTTCTTGAGGCAACATCATAGTGTTGGGTGATCTAAGCTTTTCATGAGGTCAAGAAAGGCTTACTTGCTGAGAGGATGATGCTAGGTCAGAACAATTGGTTGTAACTCTCTTGGCTCTTTCTTGATTATCAATAAAGCTATTCAAGTTTTCCTCCATACTCTTGTGTGATTTATGTTTTATGCATTTGTATGGTCAATTTACATCTGATCCTAGATTGTTTATGATAATAGATCGATGTTCTCGTATAGTGTTATGCTGCTTTGATTCTACAGGTACTTTGTGAACCTGGGTATACAAGAAAGCAAGTAGCAAAGGACTATCAGAAGAGAGAGGAATCAAGCAAGGAACCAAGCGCAAGACAGAGGTTGGTCTCCTTTATTCTTCTCTCATCTATCTTTCATAAAGGAAAACAAAAGTAGTTTTACTTTGTTTGTTTCTAAGGTAGCTACCAGCCTTAGTGGGATTAGTAGTTTTGCATAGACACTTTTCCCTGTAACAAAATGGCGACTCCGTTGGGGAGCAAATAGATTGATTGTTTATCTACATTTGTTTACTTTATAAACTTACAGACGGAGCTTGAAATCAAGCCAGCTAGCCTTCGAACTGCATTTGCTATGCAAGTGCAAAGTAGATCAATGCTGCTTCAATCAATCTCCGGGTTTTGTTTATGAATTAAACAATTGATTTACAAGCTTTCTAATTGCCCTCGTGGTGGCTCTAGTAACCTCCTTAGATCTACCCCTATGATTGATTTACTGATTACCACTTGCTTGGCCAAAATCCCTGAACTGAACTGCAAACTGTGACCCGGAACCCAATCAAAGTCTCGTCCCTGGTCCAGCGCACTGTTTGTTCTGTGAATCTCAAATTCAGCGCACTTCCCGAGTGTAGTAGGTGCGTTGCATTTCAGTTTCACTGTGTTACAGGTGCGCTGATCAGACTAGGCATTGTTCCTAAATTTTGGTTTCTGTGTTCACTCTTTTCAGATCTATTCAAGAGTTTTGTTGCCTGTAGTCAGTACACCTTTGTTTGAAAACCCTTTCCTTGCTGCTATTCCGCCTCCATTGTGCAAAGAACTGTAAATGTTTTTATGTATTTTTTGAGTCATTTTCAGTTCTCCTTTACAAAGAAGTAACGTAATTGTACTGTCGTTTCTTGATTTGAAAGTATCGCAAGTGTCGTTTTCAGTCATAGAAGAGAATCTGATTGTTCATGATAGTCGATTACCCTGTTACTATTGTATTCGATATGAATTAGTAGTTTTTCTAGTGTCGAAAGCAAGTTTTCATTTCCAAATCGCAAATTTTTGTCGTTGTCTTCATTTTGATTTTGAAAATAAACATGTTAGTAATTGTCGCTTTGAAAAATAATTCAGATTTGCGCATTAGCTTTCTTTTTATCATTCACATATTAAGAAGGCTGAAAACAAATACATGCATGTGCATTTGCATTTAGACTGTTTGATTGGTTTGATTTAGGACAGTGCATATAGTGTGTGCTCTATGCTCTTTGCTAAAAGAATGCCATTTCTCTTTCCTTAGTAGCTAGGATTTTCATGGCACAAAGAAGATAAAACCACTGTTTATCATCTTAGATTGCATTTTAGGAATTGTACATCTACATCACGCGGTGAACCTGAAAGGAAAATTTCTTAAGCAAGATCAACTATAAAATAAATTTAATGAATCTAACAACGCTTTGGAACTTAACGCACAACATCTAGAAGTCTAGGCTAGAGACGTATTCCGGCGTCGTAAAGCCTGGTAACTGTTGTTTTCACTGTTGGTTGGGTGATTCCTCCACTTTGAGATGATAAGTGCCAGTACGGACTTGTGCTCCCACGTACCGTCGAGTATATTTTGGGAGACCACAATAGGCTTTATCCTTTATCCACAGGAAGCCGTATCTGCCACCCTATCGATCGCAATGTGCTCAACACAACATTCGAGAAGATTGACTGCTATACCGTAAAAAGTATTCTGCAGTTTTGTGATTGGTTTGGTAATCCCTCTGCCTAGATTTCTAGAGTAGTCCCTTTCGTTCCTTTTATACTCCTTAACAGAAAAGGTCCATCTGAGCACTTGTCACTTCAGGCTCATTAAAAATCGAAGGCAACTAGAGTCATCTTTTATTTTTTCTCGACTCTTAAAAAATTGAAAAAACAAGTTATGTCAAAGCGTCTAAAATTCATCTAATTCGGAAACATACTTCCCCTTTATTTTTAGTTGATCGAGTAATCCGCAATCATGGAAGAAAGTCAATTGAAACCCCGTCATTCGCGGAGGCTTACGAGTCAACCGTCTTTGTCTCCGGAATCGAAACTATTACGGACAAAGCGAACTCGTTTAACCGGTTCCAAATCTCCTGGTAAAGTTAGAACAAGTGTTCCAACAACATCAGAGACTCCGGTTACTCCAAACATTTCTGGTATCCCTGCCTTTACAGAAGAAGTTCAGCAACCACCGAGGGACAGTAGCTCTGATCCTAGTTTGAAGGTAAACACTTGTGTTACTGAACCAGTTTCATCTACAACCGGTTCGGAGAGTGTTATTCCCCAAACATCTGTCGCTGCAGATTCCATACCTTCTTTGGCACCAGAAATATTTTACAGACCTGATGGTCTACCTCTTCCACCTGGTCTGATTGCTATAGAAGAGATTGTGGAGGATCCTCCATCTAGTACTCCATCACAATTTGGAGTCGGGATCACTCTGTATCCTTCTTCATAAGAAATTAGTCTACCGCCATTAGAAGCTCCTGTAGAATTGCTAGGTAATCTTTTGGATAGACTAGAAATGTCTGAACAACCGTCGACATCTAGGACTGTGTCGTACGACACAGCGACGGCAGAACTTCCTGCTGTCACTCCAACAATGTTCGCCGGTATACCGTCTGTCCCAACTAGCTCACAATCGCTAGAAGGGGCCCACTCAGGGGCTATTTCGACAGTATGGTCCGTTCCTGTTTATTCATCCAGAATAGTATCAGGAAAATCTTATGTTGAGTCTCAACAAATTGATCCTTCAGGGTGTCAATTTGGGCAGTCCGGTCCTCAAGGGCAAACCATTCCTTTAAGTACCGGATTACCACCGTATGGGGGGCAATATACCCTTTCATTGTCCCCTCCAGGAGGACAGCCATACGGGAGTTCACAATAAAATTCAAGTTATGCTGGAATTACATCTAGCGGTTGGGTGTCGATACTGCCTCAACAACCAAGAGTTGTATATTCAATGCAACAATGTTTACCTATGTCAAATATACCAACTACGCCAGCTATTGTGATGGTGTCACAAGTACAAGCGCTGCCTGTTGTATGCCAACCTCAGGTTTCTCAGGTTGTAATGCAACAGCCTCTTGACCCTGCAACTCAACCACAATCGCCGACTGGTGGAATGACACAGGCCCAAACGGGTACAATTACCCCTCATCTTGGTCAAACAGTTAGTATCGGGTAACAGCACATGGCTTCACAACCCTGGCTGGTGCAATACCAACAACCGCGATTCCAACAAGTATACCAAGGATCTGAGCAACAAATCTTTGCAAATAGTGGGCAGCCGTATATTCAAAACGGTCAAAATCAACCATTCTACAATGGTTATGCCCACCAACCTTACCAAAGTTACCAAAATCAAATGCATTATGCTGGTATGCAAAGGAAAACTGCTCAGGCGATTCCATCTTATCCTGGGTATGCTTCGCCTAACCTGAATCAACAGTTACCCTTCATGGTGACTTTAGAGTTACCAGATCTAAATCGGTTAACAAATGATCCAATCGCTTACGCCCCTTGGTGGCCAACGATTCTGCATAAACTTCTGTCAAATATTCCTAAATTTAATGGAAATCTGGGTGAAGATCCGTCGAATCATGTGATGACCTTTCCTCTGTGTTGTTCATCAAACACCCTAAACGATGATTCGATTAGGCTTCGCCTTTTTCAGAGGACGTTAACTGGTCTGGCAGCAAAATGGTATATCGAATTGCCCAAAGCTTCGTTTAACAACTTCAGTACCCTAGCCACAACCTTTTTAACCGATTTTCAGTTACCAATAAGGTACGAATCGGGAACGGAACTTCTTACCAATTTCAAACAAACAACGGCCACTCACATATCTGATCATATACATGAGTGGCGACGTCATCGTAGAATGGTAAAAACGTATGTTCCTGATCAGCTTTTAGCTGAATGGTTTATTAAGTCATTATTGCCTTCCATCACGGAAGATGTGGCAAAAGGGGGAGTCATCACCGAAGAGCAAGTTATCGCTCGTGCGCAATATTTAGACTTGATTTACACTCAGTCTAGCACGCTCTACGATAAAATACCTGATGCTCCTAGACCGGAATTCTCGATCCCTCCTCCTCCTAAATAAAACAATGAATCTCATGTCGGCGATGGCGTGATTGGCACGACAGACACGAAATTGACAAAGGCTACATCTAAAAAGGCCCGTAAGATTTCTAGTCAAAATGCAAAAGAAGAACTTCTTGCCTCGGAAGTAAATGTCGTCTCGACAGATAAAGGCAAAGAAACCAAGCAACCAGGAGGCAAGAAGAAAAACAAAGGGAAGAAGAAGAAACAGGAGGAATCATCACCTGAAAAATATTCTACAAACCCTTCTGGAAATAGGAAACCAGATCATCCATGCTTTATATGCGATGAGGATCATTGGACATCAGATTGTCCGTATAAAGCTGAGCTTAAAAAATTCTTCAAGAATACAAAGACCTTAGCAATATTAACTGATCTGTTTCCGAATCCAGGAACAAATCTGGTTGACAGTGGAAATGCTTCCCCATCTCAAGTGCTGATGTTGTTGGTTTCCAAATAGAAAAATGATGCTTTGATATCGACAAGGAACAAAGATTACGAGAATCCACAGCTGTCGAACAAAAAGGATAAAGATCAACCTAGTAGTTCGACAACAACTTCGACAGAAATTGCACCGCCCATCATTCCTGAGCTGACAATAAAACCGCCAAAGGGAGTAGTACACAAGTCGACATTTAATCCTCGTACTAGAGCAGCACAGCATTATAATATAGTGGAAGATTTGGCCCAATCGCCATCCGCTATGTCGACACTTGAGGTACTGCAAAATTGCCCATCCCAAAAGCAGGCTTTATTATCAGCCATCGGTGGGATAGACCCAAAGGATTCCAATCTTGTGTCCTTTAATCATAAAGGATACGATCCTCAATTACCAGCTCAACTAGCTTTCCTCATTTAAGTGAAAGCCCTCAACAAAACTGTTCATCGAACAATTGTTGATGAGGGGGCATCTACATGTATTATGTCGATGAGTTGTTGGAAAACTTTAGGATCTCCAACCTTGTCGTGATCTTCGACGACATTAAAAGCATTTGACGGACGAACATATACCCCATATGGTATTCTAAGTAACTTGCAAGTTGAACTAGGGGGGGAAACAGTAGAAATAGATGTTGAAGTAATCGACGGAAACCTCAATTATAACATCCTACTGGGAAGACCATGGATATATGCTATGGCTGCTATTGTGTCGACCTATTTTAGGAAGATTGCATTTCCCTTTCAAGGAGGGATTATAACCGTCAATCAACAAACTTTTCTCCCCAATGGTTCTCAAGTTACAGGAAGCATTCCAATGATGCATGGAAGCCCCCATTCGCTTCAAAATATCGGAGTAGGCCTACTAAAAGACCCTATATTAATGGGAACTTTTGCCCTTCCGCCTCCAATAAATCTGGCGGAAGTAGCATCGGTAGGAACCTGCAATATGATATCTTCGATTGAAAAGATCTCAGAAAACGATATAAACATGGATCATACGCAAGTATTGCCTCCAATCCCAATGGAAATATTGTAGCAATCAATGTTCCTAGCATGGGAGGCAAACCCAAATCAACGCTCATCAAGCGTTTGGATAGATAGGTCTAAGGAATATGGCACCCCTTCAGATCCTTGGTCGCGAGTGCATTACACCAACGAAGGAATTGTTCAATCAATGGTAATTGAAGGGGCACCATGGGAAGATTACCACCATCGTTCCCTTCTTCCAGATTGTGAATAAGATACTCCTGATGACCTTCATCATCCTTCAGTTTTTGATTTCCTATCAAATACTGTAAACATGGTGGATTCCGAGCGAAACTTGTCCAACATTGAAGAGACTATTGCCATAAATATCTCGACCAAAACAGATGTTGTAGAGAATACTTATGTTGGCAAATGTTGTTCTCCTTTAGAACTGGAAATATATAACGCTCTTTTTCACAAATTCAGAGATGTCTTTGCTTGGTCATATAATGAAATGCCAGGCATTGACTCGAGTATCGTTGAACACGAAATTAAGATGTATCCAGATGTCAAACCAGTACAACAACGGCTACGGCAGGTGCACCCCAAGAAAGCCGCTGCCATCAAGGCAGAAGTTGAAAAACTTCTCCATGTTGGTTTCATTTACCCGGTTCCTCTAACCGATTGGCTATCGAACATTGTTCCTGTTATGAAAAACAAGGAACGATTAGAGTGTGCATCGATTATAGGGATGTAAATCAAGCTTGTCCAAAAGACAACTACCCTACACCCTTCATTGACCAGATAATTGATGAATGGCCGGATGTGAAATCTTTTCATTTATGGATGGATTCTCCAGGTATAATCAAATAAATATCCGCCCACAGGACCAGTCAAAGACTGCATTTATTTATCCGTGGGGCACATTCGCATATCGAAAATTACCCTTTGGTTTAAAGAACACAGGGGAAACATTTCAAAGGGCAATGAATTATGCCTTCCATGACATCAAAAACATCATTCAACCATATCTCGACGATCTTCCAGCTCATTCGCGAAAGCGGACTGATCATCGCAGCATTTAAGAGTGATATTTCTACATTGCCGACACTACAAGATATGACTCAATCCACACAAATGTGTGTTTTGCGTCAGTTTTGGCCGTTTACTCGGCTTTGTAGTCTCAAAGTACGGAATTTGTCTCGAACCATGTAAGGTTCAGGCAATCATAAATTTGCCTCCACCTTCAAATTTGCTTCAGATTCAGAAACTCCAAGGGAAAGCAAACTTTCTAAGGAGGTTCATTCCAAATTACACCGAACTTGCTAAAGGTTATACACGTCTATTGAAAAAGGAAGTGCCCTTCGTTTGGGATCAGGTTGCGCAAGCTTCCTTATGCTTTAAAAGAATCCCTAATGAAAACATCATTAATGTACGCTCCCGATTATCAAAAAGACTTTAACCAGTATCTGGGTGCAGCGGATACAACCATCGCAATGGTTTTAGTTCAAGAAGACAACAGAATTGAACATCCTATATATTATTTGAGTAATAACTTAAATGATACAGAAATCAAATATTGTTATGTTGAAAAGCTAGCGCTCGCAGCTGTTCAAGCGATACAGAGATTTCGACACTATGTCCTCTTTCGAAAAATTACCATTCCGTCAGATTGCAACCCCATGACTTATATATTGTCGCGACAGTTTGCTGGGAGGAAAATATTCAAAATGGATAGCAATTCTACAAGAGTTTGATTTGGAATTTGTAAAATCCAAGTCAAAGAAAGCCCTGGTTTTTGCAAAATTATTATGCGATCTCCCATCGTCATCCAACGATGAAACATCTGAAGAAACAATCGTGGATGAATATTTGTTTTTTATATCTTCAAGCAATTCGTGGTATGGATATATAATCATTTATCTCCAAACCCAAAAATATAGGCCTAATACCTCCTGCTCCAAACAAAAACGTATTTGATACCAATCAAAAGACTACATGATCGTCGGTGATACACTTTACCGTCGTGGTGTCGATACAGTTCTACGGAGGTGTCTCACCCATGAGGAGGCCGAAAAAACCCTGAATGATTGTCATTCAGGCGCGTGTGGAGGCATCAATCTAGTTACGCTACAGCACAAAAAATTTTACGAGCAGGATACTTCTGGCCAACAATGTTCAAAGATTGCATAACCGCAGTCAGAAGTTGCCATGCATGTCAAATTTTCGATAGCAAAACTAGAAGGCCACCCACACCTCTGCAACCAATAGTTGCTGTTGGGCCATTCGCCAAATGGGCCATTGATTTCATGACATGTAACCCCACCTCGACCGGGGGGCATGGGTATATCATAGTCGCAGTTGACTATTTTACCAAATGGGCCGAGGTGATGCCTACATTAGATAACACTGGTGAAACAGCTGCCCTTTTCTTTTTCAATCATGTAGTCGCCAGATTCGGCATTCCACAAGCTATAGTCACAGATCATGGATCGCATTTTTGCAATCACATGATGGCCGAATTAGCTGCCAAATTAGGGTTGTCTCACGATAGTTCTACTCCATATTACCCGCAGGCCAACGGACAAGTTGAAGCAATCAACAAGGTCCTGAAGCACATGCTGCAAAGGATGATTGGAGTCCACAAAAGGAGTTGGCACCTGATCCTATACTTAGCCTTGTGGGCATACCGAACATCGGTAAGGAATGCAACCGGGTTTACACATTTCCAACTGGTGTATGGCCTAGAAGCAATCTTACCAGTTCAGTGTGAAATCTCGTCCCTCAAACTCGCAATTGACCTTCTCCCCGGAACTTCAGAAGAGGAAGCTTGTTTCTTGGAACTAATCCAGTTGGATGAAACCCATCATGATGCCACTTTAGCTAACGAAGCCCATAAGAAACGAGTCAAGGCGCAGTTCGACAAGAATATCAAACCCGTGTCTTCTCAGAAGGTGACTTGGTCTTGCTTTATGACCAGGAATCCGATAAATTGGGAGCAGGAAAATTCAAGTCTTTATGGATGGGCCCCTATATTGTTAAGTGAGTGTTAGCAAAAGGAGCCTATGAGTTAATGGATTATGACGGGATTCCACTGGCACAACCTCGGAATGGGTTGTACCTTAAGCGTTACTACGCATGATTCAGTGTGGTAACCTATATGCTTTTGTTACATTTTTGTTTTCGCTAAAGTATTTGTTTTGGTCAAGTAAATCCGCTTTTTACATTTGTCGCAGATGTCCAACCTATTGGAATCTTTTGTTGGATATGCCGACAGAGCAAGTCGTAGTTCGCGGAACCTATCTTTTGTGGCCTAGGCCATTTTTGATCCAAGCAGCGAGTTAGTAAGTTTCACAGGGGTATGTATTGGTCGATCAACGAATAACATCGCTGAATATAGCGCGTTGATAGAACTTCTTTCTGATGCCATCACATATGGCATACGCCGACTGGTGATCAGGCTAGACTCACAGCTCGTCATACTACAGCTCACTGGTATCTACTCCATCCAAAATCCAACTATCTATCGCATGTTCCTAAGGGTCAAGATTTTGGAAAGGCAATTTGATTTTATTCAATATCAGCATATTTCCAGAAGCTTAAACACATTAACTGACTCATTGGAAAATTATGTGTTAGATAGACATTTGCAACATTTATAAAAAGAAGCATTTCATCAATATTTGCATGTGGATCATATAACTTAACCAAAATAAAACTCCAAAAATAAAAAATATATATATATATATATAACTATTTATGGTTTACACATAATGTTCTGTAACCAAGACAAAATTGGTCAAATGACCCAAAACTCAAAACGCTAGGGGGCACCCTAGTCTAATGATGCTGGTGATAACAAGTCACCGCCTGTGCAATCATGCGTAAAAGCCTAGTCCATCGACTTGGCATGCCAGTAGTATGTCGTTGCAATCTCAAAGGAAGCTCGACAGTCCTCACATATAGAATACCGAGAGTGAGGCCCTCGACCTGATCTTGTAATGCTGAAAGAGTCTCGGCCACATCAAGGTCATGAAGGATAGCCCTTCCCACAGCCTCTCCTGCTGGAGCGGCAGTTGGCACTCTCAGGCGTACTACTGGCTGGACAGGACCAACATCTGCATGAGCACATGAGTTCTAATTAGTCTTGACAGAATAAAGCACAAGGACATTACAAAAGAAAAATGATAAACAGAAATATGGTCAAGAATTTACCAATGGCACCCCACTGTTCGCCCGCCAACAGTACCAAATCTGGGTCACCCCGGAAGTCCATACCAGCATATGGATACTCGAAATAAACCATCTCCTAATGATCGAACCACCCGAAGAAGGTATCAGAAAAGGAAATCTGAGACTGAACAACATGCCTATACATATGGTCGACCCATCTCTGCATACGTGGTTCAGTCGGTGGAGGTAAACCAAGTGCAATATACTGCGGCTGCATCAGTGGTATCTTTTCCAAGGCAAAGGCGGTCAAAATAGAACCATATCCAAAGTTCTTCAATCTCCCGCTTTTCACCTTGGTCAATTTTCCTTTCATCAAAAGGAGTACTGCATCACACCAGTTGAACACCTTTGGTTTGAGACATTCCAAGGCATACTGCATATAAGACCGTTTGGCCACATGAAGAGCCGCACCACCAGCCATCCTACCAAAAGTGAACAGAATGGTCCTCAAAGACATGTCAGTTACATCTCGAATGATGATCTTGCCGCCTTTACTCATCTGAGATCCCTCTCTGCAATACCTGCGAACATAATCTCTCACAGGTTCACCTCCACGGGCCGAACCTGATAAAGAGATAGGGGCACCCTGCCTCGATAAGCCGGTCAAAAAATAGATGTCTTGTTATAGACATTTTTGTGCCTTACAGCTCTAAGCATGAAATGTCCATAAACCAAGGGATCCTAAGTCCCTAAAAGTGTTGTTCCGACCCCTAAAGGAACAAGGTCAACAAATTACAGCTTCTCCCAAAAGTTCTCCACCAGAAACTGCTCAGAATCAGTCAAATCGGGATCATTTCAGCTGCTCCACTAGCTAGTTGCGTTTCATAGCACCCAAGTACACTAGCTAGGTGCGTTGCAACACACCTAAATGCACTACCAGGGTGCGTTGAGAGGGAAATGACAAATGGCAGTGTCATTCCGCGAGGTGGACAGACAATGGAAGCTTCCAGAATATTCCCCAATGACACTTGCCTCACTGAGTTCGACCAAGGATGAGTAAGAGGCTCTAAGTCTCCAAGTGGAAGCAAGAACTGACAGAGAGAAGCCACTAGGCAAATGATAAGCTGACTCATCCTCTTTGCATACATCTATATATGGATCCCTCATCCCAGAGATCCAGAGGCTGGAATTTTGTACATTGCAGAGAATTGCTATTGGTTTTGAGATAGATATCATAGTATTGGGTGATTTATGCTTTGTTGGAGGTGAAGAGGGGACTCCTTTGCTGGGAGGTTGATGCTGGATCAGGAATCATCAGTTGTAACTCCTCCTGCAATTAAGGGAGCAGGTAGCTGGAAGCTGTCAAAGAGGAGAGAGATTGGATCAAAGGACTAGCGCAAGACACAGGTTGGTTCATCCTATTCCTCTTCGTTTATAGTTCATAAATAAGAATACGAAAGTAGTTTTCTCTGTTTGTTTCTAAGGTCACTGTCACACCTTAGTGGGATATGGTCGTTCTGAATAGACACTTTTCCCGTTAACATGTCCACTACAGTCAAGGGGATGGATTTTCCCCTAATCTGGAACACCTGGCTGGTAGGATCCCAAGCATCGAGCAAATACTGCAGCAAGTTGATTTGTTGTCTCATGCTAGAGATGCGGAAAAACTTCAACAGGCCACAATTCCGCAGTGTGTTTACTGTAACCGGATCATGTAAAGCAAGCATGTCCTCTTCTTCATGCTCACATTCTTGCCATGTAATAGTCATCTTACTCCAATAAATATCTGAAAGAAAACAAGTGAAGAGTTAGATCCTGATTTGGTGAGAAACGGGCAAAAGTTTCCATCAAAAACTGTGCACATATTTCCATCCTTGCGCCCATCGCACCTCCAGCTTAGTCCTGGGTGCGTTGCATGTTAACTTCCCAGTGAATAGGCTAACATACAATGCACCTTTCTATGCAGAAAGGGTGCGATGGAGACAGGGCGAGTTTTTCAAACCCCAGAGGCTCAGAAAAAACCAGAAATCAGGCTCAGAATGCAAAATGGAAAGGATGAAATGAAAGAGCTCAGGTTTAGCTCCTACCTGGTCCAGATGGCGCCAAAAATCATCCACAGTATCTCCCAGAATCAGCTGGTGAAAATCAAGGGTGGAAAGCACCTCCAAAGCTCCAACAAGCCAAAGTTCAAATGAAATGGTAAAATGAGAGGTAAAAGCACTTTTAAATTACTTTTTACATAATTCGAGTAAAATATTAGTGTCCTAACTCATTTTTCAAACATATATTTTTCATTTCTAACTAGTTTGATGAAGCTATTGAGCATGCAGTACAATATTTGAAGGAACAAAGCTATTTATGGTAAAGTCAAGAAATGACTGTTATATCGAGCAGTTTTAACGCGGACTTCATGCTCGTTAAAAAATAAAAATAAGAAATGAGCAAATGTTTCCCCCAACGTTTAAGCTCATTAAAAAATGAACCAATTTCTGGTAAATAACCATTGTGAATGTAGTACTTCAACCTTTGAAGCCTTGGTCGTGTTCTCATCATCACCTCCACTTTGTATTGGCCGATCATTCACTTCCACTTGATTGTTTACCCCTTTTGAGGAACAGCCGCAAAGAGTGATCTTGTTAGCCATCCTTGTGACACTACCATGATTGGAAAATTCCAAACCTTAACTGGAATCAGCTGCTACCCGAATTTATCACTCGTTCCTCAAAGACGAGTCTCCTTTAAGCTCTTTTCAACTGACTCGTAAAATATGAAAAGATTACCGAGCCATTGGCCTCTCCATCTCGTTAAAGTGACCAGAAGTGCTATCCCTCTTTTAGATTTTAATCTTTTTGGACCTGAGGGATTATTACACAAAAAGATTGAGCACTTGTTTTGTTCGGCTCGTTAAAAGTATCGAAAATTCATCCCTTCTGTATTGTTTTATACTTTTTCAGACTTAAGGGATTAGATGACGAAAAAGGATTTTTGGAGTTTCCTTTACATCCCTTTTCAGACTCTCTAAAATTGAAAAGGACCGAGTTATCTATGTCGTTAAACTCGTTAAAACCTAATAGTGACAAACTTGTCCATAACAGACAAGAACGAGTTTCACTATCGCTAGCCTCGTTAAAGCATAGCGATGGGTTTGCTCGAAGGGCAAATTATAGAACAAGCATATGTTATCCTCCTCAATCTTGACAAAAATAAATAGGTACTGGTCAGCAATGACTGGGAAAAATTGGGAAGAAAACTTGAAGAAACTTTGTTGGTAGCAAGTCGCTCTTGAACATGACACTTTCACTCCGCATCCAAGTCGGGTCGGGTTGTTTCATTCACCGGTCACATCACCATGGTCACATCACACCATCCACATTTGGGGTTAATGCTACCAATCCATCATGTCAGTGTCACCGATATGTTCAAGAGAAGTCACTTAGAGAATTCACCTGTGTCTCACCCACTGCAATACATTTACGCTCCATTCTTTCATGACCGCCACCCTGAACCTTATATCACCAGATCGTTTTCACCTCCATTAAAATCATTTGCTCCATTCCGTGTCATTGATGTGGGATTCATTAAGGCCCTCCTATGACGGATCGCTTCTTGTCGACATCAACTCATTATCCAAGAATTCGATCTAGGAACACCCCTTTAAGTACTTTGAAGCTTGCATGCCTCAATGGAAAGTTTCTCACTTCTGGCGACAGGTTTACATCAATGGCCTTCGACCGAAATATTTTGCGTGGTGTTCGATGCCAAGTCCTTTATTCACACCACATGAATTGTACTGCAATACCTTGAGGATCATTATCATTATCGGTGATTCCTCTCGCGCCTGTTAACAGCTTACATCATTGGCTGGTAATCAGGCGATGTCTTTCCATGTTCGACTCCAGAACATCTATCACATGGATCGACTTGTACTTTGAGTGAAGATCGAACAAGATTGAAGACCCCGGATCTAGTTTCATCCATCCGGGCTGCGATATATATTCAGGAAAATAAAGACATCAAATGTACATCATTGTTGCACAGATAATCATCCAATATAAGGGATGATGGCTCTACAAGAATCATCAGTCTACACTCAGACGATTGTCTGTCCTATGTACATGAAAATGAATTTATAAAGTTGAGCATGGGAATGCCCGCCTCAGCTAGATCATGAAAATATTATGAAGATAATGTATTGTATTGTATCTTATTACAGGTCTCCTTCCAGCTTGAAAGAACTTCGGATCCTCATGATAAAGCATTTCACCCGACATCAAAAAAGATTAACGACCTCATGCTTTAGGGGGCAACTGTTATAGACATTTTTGGGCACTACAACCCCAAGCATAAATGTCCGTAAACTAAGGGCTCCTAAGTCCCTAAAAGTGTTGTTCGAACCCCTAAAATAAGCTGTAATCAGATGACCTTGTTATTTTAGTGGGATTAGCAGTTCTGCATAGACACTTTTCCCTGTAACACAAAGCGTGGCCTCAAACAGGGTTGTCCCTTATCACCATTGTTGTTCCTTTTTATCATGGAAGATCTAAGCAAATTAATCATTGAAGAAAGGAATTTGGGACTAATCAAAGTGGTCAAATTGCTTGGAACCATTACCCTATCTCATCTCTTGTTTGTTGATCATATTCTCATTTTCCTAAATGGATCTATTAGTGACTCAACGATTTTTAACAATATCTTATCGCTTTTTTGCAAGGCTACTGGAATGGAATCAAATTAGGGGAAATCCACTCTATCTTGCTCAAAATGCTCTCAGCATGAAATTTTTTTTGCTCAACAGAGATTTCCATATAGGCTCTTGGTGTTTGATGAAGGCCTCAAATACTTGGGATTTTGTCTTAAACCCAACAAATATCTAATTTTGGATTGTATGTGGCTTGTTTCCAAGATTGAAACAAGAATTGACATTTGGCATCATCAATGGTTATTTAGGGCTCGTAGATTAGTTCTTATCAAATCAGTGTTGGAGGCCATGCTTGTTTATTGGATGGCATTGTCTTGGATCCCCAAAGGTATAATAAATAGAATACAACAAATCTGTTGCAGATTATTGTGGAGAGGGAACAATGAAGGCAGTACATTTGCATGGGTTAGATGGGATCTCATTACCAAATTGAAAAAAATGGGGTGGTTGGGGATTAAATATCTAGGATGCTTTTCAAAAGCCCTTGTGGCCAAATTGGGGTGGCAACTCCTCATTACCAATAGCCTATGGTCGTAATTCGTATACAGTTAATACATTCATCCTCTTCTAACCACTGAATGAATTTGAAGACCGTCGAGGAATGGGATGGATATATCAACTATCTGGAGAATTGTACTAAATTCCATTCAATACATTAAATCAGGTTTGGTTTGGAGAATTGGGATAGGAACAAATGTCCGAATTGGGATGGATGCATGGTCTGGTAGTGGTAATGCTCATACTCTTCCCCTTGAACTTATACAATTTTTGGAGATGGCAGGTATCATATTTCTTAATCAAGTAGTAGATGTAGATAATTTGACCATCCTTGGACAAAAATGGAGATTCGCACAAGATATGATGATTCTTGATCAATGGAGACAGGACTAGACTTATTATATTAATGCTCTTATGGAGACTCATGTGAGGATAAATGATCGATAGGATGCACTTGTATGGGCTATATCCACACATGGTAGATATACACCTAAAGAAGGATACTTGTACATTTATGTTGATCATGATCCGGATCAATACACATGGTGGTGGTGCCCCCTCTGCAAATTAAAAGGCCCTGCAAAAGCCAAGCTATTCATGTGGTTCATATTGTGTAACAAGGTGCCTTCATAAGACAATCTAGATCATTGATCCTTCCAGGGCCCCTCTTGGTGTTCTCTGTGAGAATAACTTTGAATCAACTGAGCATTTTTTCCTGCACTGCCCATCAGTACAACACATTTGGAATCATATTTATCAATCATTAGTGCTCAACAATAGGTGGCAGGGAGACTCCCTAAAATCTGCTTTGGAATCATGGTGGAATAGTGCTCAGCCACTAACGCTTTGTAACCTTCCTTTATTAGTGAGTTGGGGTATATGGTTAGGACAGAATCGGTATATCTTTCAAGATAGGAGTCCTGATTGGACATCCATATGTTCTAATATTGAATCCTTATACAATTTGATCCCGGATGAAGAACAACCTCATCATAATCATACCATTATTCCTGAAACCATTAACAAAAAAATCCCTTGGGCTTACTTCGATGGTTCACCTAAAAATATTGGATGTGGCGGTGGTGCAGTTTTGTATCTATCTGAAGATCATTATTACAAAATGAAGATGGGTTTAGGAAGGGGCACAAACAACTACTCAAAACTTAATAATCTTAGGCTTATTCTTATTTTCTCCCTTAAGAAAGGTTGTCGGAAACTGCATATTTTTGGTGATTCCAAACTTGTTATTAATTGGTTCAATCTACAGTCTCAATGTCACATGCACACACTCAAAAATTTGATGGATGAAATTATCACAATAAAATCACAACTTGACTTTATCTCTCGTTTTCATATATACAGGGAGAGGAACTAGATTTCTAACAGCCTTTCCAAGGAGGCCACGTAGCAACTTTGTGGTCATTGGTTGATATGGGAATAGGATGGTGGGGAATTCTATCAGTACTACCACAGACCCTTCATTAATCATCAGCAGCAGATGGAAGAGGCTACATGACACATATTTGATAGATTTTTTTTTCTTATTTATTTTGAATATCAGAACTCCTACTTGTATATTTATTATGGTAGCTATTTTGATTAGTTACAATTATGTAACAGCTACATATCAGTCCTCATATAGTACAATGGAACTCATGGCCACAATTTTGGCATAGGCTACTTATGCAGCAGCTACAACGTGTAATTTTCAATATTTTATAATAATGAAAGTTACGATTTTTTCCTAGGGAAAAAACCCGAGTGCCAAAATTGGAAAATTTATCAAGGCACTGGAGATCAAGCAAAAAGGCGACAAGCTCAACTTTACTAGATGTTATAAGTCAAGTCAACTAGTTAAATACTCTATTATAATCTCTTTTGTACACCAAATTTGACTATTTAAACGTTATATTTAGTTAAGTTTGAATGTTTCTTGCTTGTTGTTAGTGTTATTTGCAGAAATTGTAGACTTATCAAAATAGGAAAGTAAGACATTATATACAATAACCCCTCTAACCAGGTCACTAATCATAGAAATAATTATATATATCTTTATTATATTTTTTGTACATCAATTTTGACCATTTATTTTCTATATTATGTTAGTATTTTGTGCACTTCTTGTTTTTTTAAAGTATTTTATGTAGATTCTCATAGCTAGCAACAAAAAAGTGATGAAAACTCCTCCATTTTAGCCATTTTATGTAGATTTTCATAGCTAAAAAGAAAAACATCGATGAAAGCTCCTCCATTTCATCTATTTGATCCATTTAAAGGCACTAGCCTTGTAGTGGCTAGCTAGAGTCATCCATGTAAAGTCTCTTATATCATTTTTATTTTTTTTGCTAGTAGTTGGATTTAAAGAGTGGGGGCTTAAGACGACATGATAATGGGCCTCTATCATGTGTGTGTCAGCGATGTCAGGTGATGAGCCTTGGTATTGTAGCAAGAATGTTGCAACTCCCAAGGCTACCGACTTTACTTATCAACCTCGAGTTTGTACAAACTTAGGAGGTATTGGCACTATATGTGCAGCATACAATGTGTCCTTCCTTTGCTGTCATGATGTAATAGAGTGCATGTACTAAAATCAAACCCTAAACTAATTGCAAAAAATGAATTGAAATGGGAACCCTAACCTATTGCAAGAAATAAAGTACAAGGAAAGAAACATATTCTAACTGCATAAAGAAACCTAAATTAACCCTATTTATCACATGTGATGATTTAAACTAACTGAGCATGGAATCTGATCTAGAGAGTGCTAACTTTTGTGTGCACGAAGAAATATGAAATAGTGTTTTCCTTTTTATCTTTTTGCTTGAAAAATGTAAATGCTAATCTTGCTTGGTTCTTTGGCAGGGGAGACAGGTGTGGAGGGAAAGGAGTAAAATGGTTCAGATGGCTTGGAGGGAAAGTAGGGTCTAATCCTGGCTTCTAGTGATGATTTTTCTCAATTTGGGCTCAAAACAAGCCACTACAGGTTTTCCTACAAGATGTCTACAGGAAGTACTAGTTCCTACAAGATGTCTACAGGATCCCCTGTTTTATTACAAAAAGCAGGCCGAAAGCTTAGGAAGTGGTATAGAAGGTGGAATGGAGCTTGGGAAAGGTGGATAATGGAAGAATAAGGCATGGAGGTGGTGGGAACTAACCAAAACTCAAGCAAGGGCTTCAAGATGGGCATATTTCCTCAATGGAAATGGCAATTTTTGCTTTGGCGACATGGGTGGATGAGGCTTGGATGAGGCGAACGAGATGAGGTCTCCCTGTAATGTAGAAGCTCCTAAAAAAACATACATCATTGTCTGCATCTATCCACAAATTTATCTATACATGGGAAATATTTATTAAATAATGGAAAATTACTTAGTCTAAAAATCAGAAATTCGATAACTAGTGAGCTAGTAAATCTATCAAATTCCTAGCCTAATAAAGTGAAAATGCAATGGGGTAAATTTTGTTATTAAATATAATATTTTTTTTTATCTAATGCAAGTGGAACCAACTCGATTGAAGCTCGTTAAAATGCTCTAAAAAATAGCATAAATTTACTATTCTTTGTTAAAAAGGAGTTCCGGAAATCTAGATTTGGGAATAAAAAGACTAATCCAAGGAGCTCAATGATTACTATGACCTTCCAAATATTTTCCAAGGATGAAGTGATGATTTTGATCCTACAAAAGAACTTACATCAACCTTTTAACCCACTCCTACAACCAGAAATCATTAATACTAAATGTAGAAATAGAAAGAAACAAAAACAAGAGATGCATGTGAATAAGAAGTGAAAAGAAGGGGAAAAAATGATGCAAAAAGGGCTTTGAGGCTCCTAGAATGGCCAAGCCTAAGGAAAATCAGAGACCTATGGAGGAGAACAAGATTTAGAAGCTCAACATGATACCAATCTTCATTATTTTCATTAATACAATTACATCTCTACAAGAAAATACAATGAAGTTGCAAAAATAAAAGTTATCTCCACAAGAAGACTAATCAAAATCTATCCCTAGAGGAAAATTCGACTTGGTATTTATACAAAATGATTATGAATCATTCCCCATGAAAGGAGGAAGTTTTCCCCACCAAAATCCATTGATTAGTGGATCTGGTTCCCAATACTAGGAACCTGCATTAACTGGTTTGAAACACATTCCTAGATTTTCTCAATCATTGGAGTTCCATAATCTGTGCCATACTTCCATAATATCTTGTTGATTTATTATTTAATATTGATCCTCCTGTAGTAGGAAGCAATTCCTTAAATTATCTCCTCCTCCAAATCTTCATAATTTGCCCAATATTCTCATAATATTCCACAAAAATAAATAATATTAGGCACAAATATGCAATTATTCATAAATATTCCTAATGAATATATTAAACTTAAAAATACATTATCTAATGCAAAAAGAGAGGTTTAATGTGTTGAAGGATGGTTATAAGCCTTAATTTATGTTTAATTTAGAGGCATGGGCCTTAATTTATGTCTAATCTAGAGGCCCATCATACCCCCTTACTGAAAGTGTTGCTCATCCTATGAGCAACTTAGTGACCTCATTGTGCCTCATTCATGGCTTGGTGACCTCTCTCTTGTGCACCCCTCAGTCCTTTCTCTTAAGAATCTTGGCTCTAAGTTCTACAAGGACAAGACCAAAAATCTATTGGTGCATAGAAAAATCATTATTTCTTGAGACCATTAGCTTGCTTTCTTCCCCTTATTCAAGATGGGTTCTTGAATATTTTTCAATTTGGCAATGTCTTCCACATCCTTATCAACCGTCTGCTACCTTGTTCCACCATCTGGACACCTCTGAAACCTTCAAAACACCTTTAGATGAGGATGAGAACATCCTGTATTAATTATTGTCAAAACTATAGGAAACCTACAGGAAATCCTATTAAAACTACAGGAAACCCGTTTTGAGCATAAATGATAGTATGAGCCTAGGGTAGGCCCTCAACTTGACTTCCATGCCTTTCTCCCATTTCTATAACATCTTTTAGGAATTGGATAAAAGCTAGAAAGATATTAGAGACCTCTTGGAAAGCCTCTTTTCATCACTGCAGTTTGAGTTCTGTTTTGATGGTGAATGCCTTATTTCCTTTTGTTGCCTTATTCTTTTCTTTTGTGGCCTAGATAATTGCCTAATGGCCTTGGAGTTCTCTATTTTGATTAGGTCTCTCTTAGGCACTGCCATTTTGGGTTTTAGCACAATTTGTTCCTTTCTTCATTTTTGTAGCAGTATTTTGTCTTCCTCTAGCAGTCATTCCTCCTCTTTCAGGGTCTTCTAACTGTATGGGAGTGAAGAGAAATGATGTAGAGGGTTTGGAGGATGATGCTACGACTCAAAGGGAGTAGTGTAGGTTTGTGAAAATGGAGAGGATGCTCTATCTAGTTTTTAAAGAAATCTTTCAGGGTGAGACATAGTGTAGGGTTTGTTCTTGAAATCATGAAATGGGATGGATGAATGATGGATAGATAGTGAATAAGAAGTGGATGGAGGGCTTGGAGTTCTGTGGTGACTTGGCCTTTGAAAACAATTCTTCTTTTAACTGTTGTCCTCATTCCTTGAAATCATCACCCTTCATAATTTGACTTTTCAACATTGCATGAGTGAAGGAGTGATTTGCAATTAATTAGTTGAAGACGGTTGAGACTGTTGACCCATCCTTAGCTTATAAAACCTCATCTCTCATGCATTGACAACAAATTTCTAACTATAATATTCTCAAGAGAAGAGGTCAAGAATATTGCATACATGTACCTACTTGATGGTTGTTGGAGAAACATGCATGTTGCTGCTGAGTTGGTGTTGTTGCGCTATTAATGACTCAGTTACATCTTCTTGATTGCCTTTTTATTTTTTGTTGATCTCATTTTGTTGATGGGTTGTCTTCTTGTTGATGTGCAGGTGTTGGGGGACCTATATCAACCTTCCCTAAAGAATACCTGACATTTTGACCCATTTCTCCATCATATTACCTCTTGTAGCTTCTTCTCAGCCTTCCTGTAGAGATCCTGTAGTAATTCAGAACTTCCTATAGGGATCCTATAGTAATTAAGGACAACCTCTTGTAGTGGACTTGTTTTTTCCATATCTCCCAAATGGTAGAATGGATTGACCTGCAACTTTCTGAGAATGTTGCCATCATCATTATGCACCTCCCCATAAAAAAATATTGGCCAATGCATGCACAAATATCGAGAAAAACTAAAAATGGTTGAAGGTGATGGAGGTCGATTTCTTGGAAACCGTGCACTGGAATTTGCTGAAATTGCTTCGTCATGTTACGATCTTCCATATGCATCTCCCCATGAAAAAATTATTAAATGGATGCATGGATATCGAGAAAATTCAAAAAATGGTTGTAGGTGGTGGAGGTCGATTTCTTGGAAACCTTGTACTAGAATTTGCTAAAATTCCTTGAGCATGTTACCATCATACATATGCATCTCCCAATGAAATAGCTTGGAAAATGGATGAATGGTTTCCAAGTTATGGCAAAAATAAATTTATGCTCCATGTATTTTTGTTTCCTGTAGTAAAATAGATCCTTCCTGTAGTATTTTGGGACAACAAGGAAAATGAGTGGTAGAAGCTTGGGAATGATGAGTGGATGGTGGAAATAGGTGAGGGTGATGGATTGGAATGGCCTTGGTCTTGTTGGATCATTTGAGCAAAGGAGGAGAAAGTCAAAACTTGACTTCTTTTGACTATGCTTGACCAATTTTTCTATTGGTACTAACTTGTTTTTGTTGCTTGCAAATGTTGGAGAGCACGCATTCATCAGAGAGATACATGGAGCAAAGTTTTTTTTTATTTTTTCCTCTTTCTTTTTATTCTAGGCCTACTAGCCGCCTCAAGGTGGTTTTCAGCTAGTATGTTTGCCTAGGTGCCTCAAAGGAGGTTTTCGCCTAAGATATTTTATTTTTTCTCTTTTTTCTCTTTTTTTTTCAACCCATTGACTACCTCATGGAGGTTTTCAATCAATGAGACAATCTCAAGTGCCTCAAAGGAGGTTTTCACCTGAGATTTTACTTTTTTTCTCTAATTTTTCATTTTTTTTATACCCTACTCTTCTTGAAAAACAAAATCACTTTCAAGTATAAGAATACTTCCAATGGAGCCATGTGCACATCAAGATAGTAGACAAACTTATGTGTAGGCTTGCAATATATGACTTCACATGTACATGGATTTCAAAGACCAAATGATTTGTCTTTGAAAGGATCAAGCATAGTTGAAGAAGAGAGTGATGCTCCATCTTGTTGATTTTCTAGAACCAAACCTCAATATAACTTTGATGTCCTTGGTTTTCTTGCTTATCTAGATCATTCTTCATGTCTTCTTCTACCATGACCTTTAAATCTTCCTCCTTTTAATGATTGCTCTCTTGAATACATTGAGGATTTGATGGTAACCATGAGGGATCTTTCTCAATTTTTATTTTTGATGTCTGCTCTTCATCAAGTGCAGCCCATGATTCTTTGGTCTTCTCATTTGAATCTTCTTCTTCTGGATGTGGTCCTTCAATGATATCAAGATAATCTCTTTTTTTCAATACTCTTCCTAAGATATGGTGAATACCATTGAGCTCAAGAGGAGATGTTTGTAAGTGTTGTACCTCAACATTGTAAGTGGGTTGAGCTACTTCAATGTGTGGGTTTGGAAATGGTGGTACAGGTAGTTAAGTGGGAGTGGATATTTGAGATGGACGTGGTTGGGGTTGTCGTTGTGGTGGAGGTGAATGGTAGGGATAACATGGAGTTGGGTATGGAGGATATTGAGGATATTGTGGATGGCTCCCATAAGTTCATTGCCAACCATGTTTCCAATATTGGTTTTGGGGTTGAGATGTCCAATGTTTCCAAGGAAAGGGTGTGTTCCAATTACTTTTAGATGGATGTGCATAAACTTGAAATTTTGAATTAGGTTCTTGCATCATACTAGGTTGAATAGGCTGCCATGGTCCTCTTGGAGCTACATAACATAGCTACATTGTCAATTGACTTGATTCATTGTCCTCTTGGTAAACTTCATTCAACCTTGGTAATGAGGGGCAATATTTAACATCATGTGATTTTGCACAAATATCAACATCTTCTTTTTTCTCATTTTGAATTCTTAACATTTCTACTTGTTCACTTAGATTGCTAAGAATTTATGTTTTAAAGTTATCAAACAAATTTCCAAGTTTAGCTTGACTTACCGATCTTGATGTTGATTTACTTACCCTTGACCTTCCTCTTGATATGTGTTTGCATGTTTCACAAAATTATTCAAATGATAGTTCATATACATCACCTCCACTCATGAGATCAAGGAGATCAATCCACTCATCCATAAGTGTTCTAAGTAAAAGGGTTTTTAGTGTGTCGGATCCTAAATGATGTAGTTTTTCCCTCTTAACATTATACATGAACCTTTCTATTAGATACTCTAGACTCTCATATTCTCTTTGATTCATTCTAAAGATTTCTTCTTTAAGATCATGATCTTTACATTTTTCTAGAAATATCTTTTGTATATCCTTCCATGATCTTATTGAATTATTCCCTAAACTCATGAACCATTTAAGAGCTCTATCCTTCAATGTTGTTGGAAACAATCTCAAATTTTTATTGTTTAACAAGTAACCATAAGATCTACAAATAATTTCAAATTCGAAGAGAAAGGTTTCTAAATCCTTTGACCTTAGACATGAAATTTTGGAAGAAAATATGGAGGAATGTTCTTCATGTGCACGTTAACATCAGTATCTTGAATGGGGAATCTAAGAGGATATTCCTCATTGTTATCTTCCTCATCCATTTCTTCTACATTATTTTCCATCTCTTCTTCTACCTGCAAAATTGAATGGTGATGTGGCTCTTACTGCACCATGTGATCAAATGGGGGGGTGGGTTGGTGTTGGAGATTTTTTTTTATGATTGAATGAAAACACTAATATAATGCACTTTTCTATTTTCGAAATGAAATATGCCTAATGCAAATATTTTTTGTTTTTTCAAAAAGTAAAAAGAAAGGAATCAACCCGGGAAGAAAATAATGCATACTTTGACACCTCCCTGGCAATAGCACCAAAAAGTGATGAGGCTATATTGCAGCAAGAATGCTGCAAATCCCAAGGCTACCAAATTTACTTATCAACCTGGGGTCGGCACTATATGTGCAGCATAAAATGTGTCCTTCATTTGTTGTCATGATGTAATAGAGTGCATGTAATGAAATCAAACCCTAAATTAATTGCAGAAAATGAACTGAAAAGGAAACCCTAACCTATTGCAAGAAATAAAGTACAAGGAAAGAAACATATTCTAATTGAAAAATATCATGAACTAAATGTAAAATAAACCTAACTTAACCCTATTTATCACATGTGATGATTTAAACTAACTGAGCATGGAATCTGATCTAGAAAGTGCTAACTGTTGTGTGCATGAAGAAATATAAAATATTTTTTTCCATTTTATCTTTTTGCTTGAAAAATGTAAATGCTAATCTTGCTTGGTTCCTTGGGAGGGGAGACGGGTGTGGAGGAAAAGGAGTACAATGGTTCAGATGGCTTGGAGGGCAAGTAGGTGCCTAATCCTGGCTTCTAGTGATGATTTTTCTCAATTCGGGCTCAAAACAGGCCAGTACATGTGTTTCCTACAAGATGTCTATAGGAAGTACTAGTTCCTATAGGATGTTTACAGGATCCCTTGTTTTATTAAAAAAAGCAGGCTGAAAGATTAGGAAGTGGTCTAGAAGGTGGAATGGAGCTTGGGAAAGGTGGATAATGGAATAATAATGCATGGAGGTGGTGGAAACTACCCAGAACTCAAGCAAGGGCCTCAAGATGGGTAGATTTGCTCAATAGAAATGGAAATTTTTGCTTTGGCAACATGGGTGGATGAGGCTTGGATGAGGCAAACGAGATGAGGTCTCCCTGCAATGTAGAAGATATTGCAACAACAAACATTATTGTTTGCATATATCCACAAATTCATCTATACATGGGAAATATTTATTAAATAACAAAAAATTACTTAGTCTAAAAATCAGAAATTTGAGAACTAGTGAGCTAGTAAATCTATCAAATTCCTAACCTAATCAAGTGCAAATACAATGGGGTAAATTTTTTTATTAAATAGAATTTTTTGTGATCTAATGCAAGTGGAACCAACTCAATTGAAGCTTGTTAGCATGCTCTTAAAAATAGCCGAAATTTACTGTTATTTTCTAAAAAGGAGTTCCATAAATCTAGACTTGGGAATAAGAAGACTAATCCAAGGAGCTCAATTATTAATATGACCTTCCAAAGATTTTCCAAGGATGAAGTGATTCTTTTGATCCTGCAAAATAACTTACATCAACCATTTAACCCACTCCTACAACAAGAAATCATTAATACAAAATGTAGAAATAGAAAGAAACAAAAACAAGAGATGCATATGAATAAGAAGTGAAAAGAATGAAAGAAAATGATACAAAAAGGGCTTTGAGGCTCCTGGAATAGCCAAGCCCAAGGAAACTAGGAGACCTATGGAAGAGAGCAAGATTTAGAAGTTGAACAACACCAATATTCATTATTTTCATTAATACAATTACATCTCTACAAGAAAATACAATGGAGCTGCAAAAATATGAGTTCTCTCCACAAGAAGACTAATCGAAATCTATCCCTAGAGGAAAATTAGACCTATTATTTATATAAAATGATTAGGAATCATTCCCCATGAAAGGAGGAAGTTTTCACCACCAAAATCCCTTGATTAGTGGATCTGGTTCCCAATACTAGGAATTTGCATTAAATGGAAGGGGACACATTCCTAGATTTTCTCAATCATTGGAGTTCCACAATCTGTGCCATAATTCCATAATATCTTGTTGATTTATTATTTAATATTGATCCTCCTGTAGTAGGGATAAATTCCCTAAATTATCTCCTCCTCCAAATCTTCATAATTTTCACAATATTCTCATGATATTCCACAAAAATAAATAATATTAGGCACAAATATTCAATTATTCATAAACCTTCCTAATGAATATATTAAAGTTAAAAATACATTATCTAATGCAAAAAGAGAGGTTTAATGTGCTGAAGGATGGTCATAGGTCTTAATTTATGTTTAATTTAGAGGCATGGGCCTTAATTTATGTCTAATTTAGAGGCCCATCATCAAGTTGTATATAATATTCAACAACATGCTAAACGAAGCGGTAACCCTATGATGGCCATCATGATATAATAGAGCCAGTTAATCCATCAATTACACGAGTAAAAATATTTGGATCTATGCCTCTAAATCTCCCATGGTGCTCATCAGGAAGTTCATTTTGCAATAACAACTCTAGCATCATCAGCCAAATTGCGACTCTCTACGAACCCTACTGTGTCCAACCCAAATTGTGTAGCTTCAATAGAAAAATTAGTGATTCTAGATGATTGATGTTTTAGCTTCTAGAGGTTAAATGTTGTAATTTTGTTTTCTTAAGTTATTGACTATGCTTGCAAATACTATCAAATTCAGGCCACATATTTTATAGGTTGTATACATATAAATCTTGTTTAGATATATGTATTACAATCCTATGGTCCTGGATAACATAAAGTCTCAAGCTAGCTCTAGGAAATCATAGAATTTTTGAAGCCCATTTTTTAAGATGACACCTTGTTGTGCATTTACACATATTATGCTAATACAATTATCTGTTATTGTTTAAGAAAAAAAGAATAATAATTAACCAGATGAGGAATAAGTACCAATTGGGGTAGATTATTAGTGAACATACTCAAGTTATTGTTGAATTTTCAAGAAACAGTAGCAAACAAATCTTTATTGAGCACAAGTAAAAGCACTGAAAATTTGAAGTTTAAAATCCATTCCAAATTAGACAAAGGGAAGATGATGCCCAAAACCAATGATAAAGAACACTGCACAAGAATTGTTTTGATCATGGTGGGCCATAAACCATGTTTGGTGCAAACTTGCAAGGCTTTTCAGATGCTTTCTTGGCATAGATATGTGGTTGAGAACATCAAAACCATTAGAAATGATCATCATTGTGAATGATTTTAAAGATAGTGATATAGCTGAAAAAGTGGAAGGATTTGTTACAGAGTAGAGAAATTTGTTCCTACTATCAATGTGGATCAATATTACAATCTTACCATAAGCACTTAGACTAACTAATCTATATAAGTGAGACTTAAATGACTTAACAAGTGCTAAGAAAATGAAGTGTCACTAACAATGTTAATGAACTAATAGTCAGAACTAATTTAGTAAGGTAAATCAATCATTTCTCTTGATTAAGGCAGTTTCAGTTTTAATTGAAAATATTCCCTCGATGGACGCATTTTTTTACCTTACAGATAGGATTTTAGCTTAGTTTTCCTTTGTGGGAGAACTTATTCATTTTCCAAAATTCATGCTCCAAAAGTGGTGAAATTTCTAGCAAGGATCAAAGACGATACTTGGTGATGCTTTTTCCATAAGTTGCCTCATACATTCTTGATTTAAGATCTTGGTTAATGCACTCTAATTATTTTAGCCATTTTATTATGCATGCGCGTGCCTATTATGCTGAAAATAGTAGCATGAAATATCCTTCTTTGACTTGTGCCTTAGTTAAAGAGACTAAACAACAGTTTTCCTTAGTATGCACAGGTTCCTATAAGTTAGTAACCAATTCCTATAAATTAGGAGCTACTTCCAAAAACTTAGGACGAATCCCTAAAATTTAGGGTGAATTCCTAAAATTTAGGACGTGTGCATGAAGCAATTAGAATAGTGCAGATGTGGAAGGCTCAGTTTTTGTCTTCTAGTGCCAGTTAATTTTGGAAAGGGAAAGCTATGAGAGCTTTAACTTCTAAATTAAGGCAGGACGAGTTACAATAACTTGATAGCCTTTTTTAACTCTTCAACTAGCAGTTCGATTTCTTAAAATAAAGACTTTCCAGATTTATCCTATTCGAAAAGCTTAAAAGGAGGATCAAGGCACATTGTTATTCATTGTCTTGTGAGCACGAGTTGTTGAGACAAGGTAGTAGAGAACACATATTTGTGTTTGTGTGTGCAATCTTGTGAGAGGGTTAGGGTACCAAGAGAGGCTTGTGCATGGATTTATAGGAGAATTTCTTTGGGACTTCTGCAAGGAAATAGGGGAGAAAGAATTAGAGTCTTGCAAGAAGTGTTTCAGCTTAGTACAAGCAAAGAAAACCATATTGGTTTCTATTAAAACAAGATTATTTATGTAAGGGATATATTGCTCATTCTTCTATCACTAAAATTCTCAATCAAGCAGAGGGTTTTACCAATTGGGTTCCCTAGAAAAACAAGTTTTTTTATATTGTGTGACTGTGTCATTTATGTTCCTATTCTGTTGCAAAATTAGTAAATATAATTATATATCTTGAGTTACAAGTTACATTCAGATTTGTTCATTCAAGCAGATCAAAACTTTTATGGAATTTCTACATGGTATCAAAACATGGATTAGAATAATACTAGCACATCACAAGGGCAACACATCCAAGGAGAAGGAGATTTGATCAACCACAACCTCAAGGAGTCTAGACCGAGTTAAGGAAGAGGGTTGGAGGATGAGTTCTGGACAATTCTATGCATAGATTTGTTGGTTATGATTCTCTCAAGAATAGTTCACAGAGTTCTATGCAGTAGGTCGACTCTTGTAGCTCTATTTTGGGAGGGCCGCAAGGCTAAAAGGGAGCAAGAACAGGGGTCGAATGAGCTCAAAGGGCAGTGCAGGAACAGAGGTAGTTAGGAGAGGAGTGAAAATTTTTAGAGAAATTCATGGAGGACCAAAAATGGCAGTGTTGAGTGCATTCACAAGACCAGAGATTTGGGACATAAGTTAACATCTTGGGTATGTTAAATCTCCTTCTAAGTTGGTGTTGTTTGCTAGGTTGATTGTCGAGATTTGGGATAGTTTTGTAGGAACCTTACGTACAGTTTGAAGGGTTTTTATTAGTTGCACTATTCATCCCTAACTTCAGTGCTTGTGAAGGAATACAATATTGATAGGAGGGACAAAATTATTTGAGCCTTGTTGCACTCAATTTCACAAAGTTCCAAGGAAGTGGAGGTGCTAAATTTTTCAACAAGACCAGGTCATCTATCAGTAGTCTACATGTCATTGTGAACCCATTCTGCAAGTTATGTAATATAAATGATGCTAGTAAGGCCCTAAATATATGTAACAACTAGGTAAGCCTATTATTTTGGTGAAAAGTTTCATCCTAGGAGGTTTTTTGTCTCATTAACTCGTGTGTTTCTAAGCACAAATGGTCAGTAAAGTTTTTCCCTCCATCCTCACCCCAAAGCTAGGGTGTAATTCTTCATTAAAGTCTTAGGTGAGTCCTAGTGTTTTAGCCGAGTCCTATGTAAAAGTGATTTGGCAATAATTTAAGTTAATTAGTTAAATTATTTTATTACAAATCACTTGGTCTACTAGCTCATATTGTGTCGCAGAAGGGGTATGTGTCTTGAGGGTCTAAGAAAAATGTGTATTCCCCCTTTGAGGGTCGCAAATGTAAAAATATTATGTATTAGAGGGTGAAAAAAAATATTTAATCGTCTCATCTGTAAATTAATTAGTTTTTCTGACTAAACAAAATTAAATCCTAAGCCAGAAAATTAATTAATTAGAGTCAGATTAAGTTGTCTTAGGAAAATAAATTCTCCAAGTGGAAAAATTTGTGGGTCTTAAAGGAATCGTTTTTTAAAGGCCCTCCCCCAAGGGATTATTGTATATTTCAAGAAAATTTGGACTCTTGGACCTTGGTGGTTAAGTCAAAGTCAAATTTATTAGGAAATTAGCTCAAAATAATTAATTTTGAGCTAATAAAAATGGAATTAAATGATAAATTCGAAAATTCCTCAAAAATAAAAAAATAAAAGGCCAAGATTAAAATATAATCAAATATTTTTCAACGGACAAGATTATTTTGACAAGGATCAAAGAAACTAGCCGTTATTTTTCCTCTTGGAGGATTGATCTATAAATTAGAGAGTCAATTGAGTCTATAGCACGATGAGCACTGGCTAGAAAATTGTTGTTGAAGCATCTTTGTAACACTATTGTCCCATTGGGAACTATTTCTTCCATCATAATAAAGGATTTGGGGTGAAATTCAAGGTGTTCTTGCTTATTTATTTGTGGTATGTACTAACTACGAGCATCTCTATGTTGTGTTGAATATTAGTAAGATTTGTTTTTTTCATTAGATGGAGATAAAATCATACTATTGATAGTTTTGGGCTAATCTTAGGTGGTTTGATTCCCCATGTGATTAACAGATTATTTTGAGATAAATACATAGTGTTTGCAGGTACTTCAGTCCTTGGCCTCCAAGTTCACAAACTTAGGCAAGAATCATTGTTGCTTGGATCCCAAATATTTGTATGGTGGATTAAATATTCGCTAACGCTATAGTATACATTAGGGTTTCTAAAGTATTTTTTAGCCATTTATCAAAGAAAATCCATAAAATATATATATATATATATATATATATATATTTCACAAAATTTAAATTTTCAAAACCCTTGTATATTTGTAGATCTTGTAAATAATTTTGTAAATCTAATTTGTAAATTATTTTTTCTAACTTGGGTTTTGGGGTTTTAAGTATTTTGTATATATTTGGGGTTTGGGTGTTGTATTTTCATTTTTTGCATGTTATATCAAGGAATAAAAATGAAATAGAGCTAGATCTAGGCCCTTGAGGGTAAGATATAGTCTCTAAGAATTTGTTGCAGGGCTGTCCAATGAAGATTTTGCAGCAAAATTCAGATCCGGAAGATAAATAGTTTTTTGAGACAAGGGTTTCATTTTTTCAAGCCTCCCGAGACCGGATCCGGCCTCTCCAAGGCCAACATCAACCTCTAAGGCCAGTGTGTCAACCTTTTGGCCAATGTTTCATCCCTTTTTGGCCCTTTTAGGGCAGTTCGTGAGCTCTAGAGGTCTCGATCTCCCTTCTTAGCCACTGCGCAGAGGGTTTAAGGCATTTTTTGGCCTAGTCTTGGCCTAAAAAGGGCCTCGACCTCCTTCTGGAGACCTAGATGGTTGCCTTAGGGCGGGTTGAGTTTTTAAGCCCTTAAACCCCATCCTTTCAGCCCTTTTTTGGCCTACGTCCAACCTTTGACCCCTCTCTCTCCTCAGCATTGCCTCTTTCTGGCCTTCTCTCGGCTCTTTGCCTCCTAGTTTGACCTCCTAACCTCCTCTTCCCTCAACGTTGGCCTTGATTGGCCTAGTGTTGGCCTTCCTTGGACTTTTTCTGCTCTAGCTTTCCCTAAATCTTCCTCTAAAATTTTGAGGACTAATTCCTTGGTGGTTTTGCAGGTGTTTGGTCTCCAAAATCTTGATTTTCAGGTGGCATCTTCATCCTAAAAATTTGGGTCACTTGGGAAAGCGCATCTACAAGGCCTTAGGCTTAGGGTTTGACCTCTAAACCCTTACTTTCTCCTTGTTTTATTATATCACTCAAGACAGTGATAATTAAGCGCTAAAATCGCATGAAAATTGGTAACATTTAGTCAAAATTGCAAAATTTTCATTTTCCTAAGTTTTTGCCACTTGGGCACACCTTAGATCTAGCCTAGATATAACTTTTTGATTGTTGGAATTTACTGCATAACTGAAAACATCATATTTTCACTTTCTAAATCATCCACTTAAAGAGGGTCAAAAAACTTGATTTTTCAATTTCAGTGAAATTTTCTTATTTTTGGGCATATTTTGCACTCTTTCTAACATCATTAGCTTGTTGATGTGTGGTTTATTTACTGTTGTAATAAATATATCATATCTGGAATATATCTAAAAAATACATCTTAAAAGGGCTAATAAGTCTAATTCTTCAGTTAGTAAGTTTACTTGGTATTTGGGCCATAATTTGTGACATTGGACAAGCATATGCACTGTGGAATTGATATTTGCTTACTGTTGTCCTAAGTTTCTTACTGATGTCATATAAGTCACTATTTTCTCATAAAAGGGTCATTGGAACATAAAGTGTATAAGTGTTTTCATAATTCTATATCTTGTTCCTAACATTGACATTGTGGAAGTAGCTAACATTATGTCTTCATTGTGAGTTTATATGCTATAGAGTTTGAAATTCACATCTAATAAGCTCACTCTCTAAGCACATTTCAAATCTTTGGTTTAAGTTACATAAATTGTTCCTAAGTCTCTCTAATCCAATTGGTATTGAAATAACTTGTTTCATTTGTGTAACTAATTGGTGAGGATCTAGATCACATCTAATATTGGCTAAGAATACTTATTGTGTTTAATGATCATTGGCTTATCATACTGAATCATTGGTTAATTGTTGCTCTTTGTTTACCTATTGTAGGTCTATATTTTTCGAGCAATCGCATCTTGTGGATATCTTCATCCCTTGTTGGCATTGTTGAAATATAACACTTGTATTTTGGTTGAGATTACCTTCTCTAAACATTGTGAAGTACTTAACATCATAACTGGGGTAAAATATAAATAAGTACTTAAAGAAACACAAGTAATCTCACCTAAAAGTCTCACTCGTAATCTTTTGCACAAGCATCCTTGTTCTAGCTTGCATTAAAATTTACCTTCGAGCATAAGCTAAGTTCATAGAGAACTAGGGAAACCCTTTTCCAATTAGCTTGAGGGATTCAACTCTTCTTAGTGGTTAACATAGTGACCTTGCAGTCATTAGAACCAGTGTTGTGAACATCCTAGTTTTATCTCGAAATCATGATTTTTTGGCCTAGCCATTGTTTGTCTATTTTTAAAGATATTTTTATGGTATCTAAATATTGCCGGTCTTTGCCGATATTTTCCAAATTTTTTTTATTATTTTTTTCCAGACCCTCACTGATTTTATCCTGGTGTCGATGTTCATAACATTGGTCACATCCACAGTCTTTGTTGCACCGGGGGCAATGGGTGGGTGGAACACAGGGAGAGGTATCATTAATCAGGTCGTTGCCTGCTCCCCGCTGACTTCCATTTCATAACCTACTCTGAGGATTGTTTCTCAAAACAGTTAAGGGAGAGGTTCTATTTAGATTAGGCATATAATTAAAAACAACCAAGATCATTGCATCACACATAGACCCTAGGATTTTCATATCATATAGGTCAGTCATTCATTTAAGCAACGAGTGTCCATCTAGTTGCTTGGAATTAATTTACATTAAGAAAGAATTGTGACTCCATAAGGCACTAGTCCCATACTTGAAAAATCAAATCTAATCATTAATCTTGCTAAAATTATACCAAGTAGCTAGGCCACTCATTCGTGTCTCCCAATCAGGTTGGTTCCCAACTTGTTTTCCTTCTTCTCATTCCATAGGGACTACCCCCTATAGCATGTTGTTGGGAGACAGCTAGAATGGAGTGGGTGAGGATCAGAGTGACAGCCCCTGCCCTAAGAATTTGTCGTGGTGCCTGTACAATCCAGGCGACAACATTTTCTCGAACCATTGTCGGGGACCATTTTGTTGGGCCTTGGATTTATGACAACTTCTCATAATATTCTAATAACCTCCCTTCTCTCATAATTCTCATCACCTTATCCTTTTTCCTCTCACTAATCCTCTCATCTTGTTCATTATCACGTTTAGAACCTAGACATTTAAGTTGGTTTCCTGTTTGGGTGGTGACTCCACTTGTTCATCCATTCACAAGAACGTACTCTAGAAGGAATCTTGGTAGCCTAGTTAACCCAACTCCTGATCCTAAAAAGTTTCTAAGAGACTGGTTAAACAAGTTACACTCTATAGATCATTTAAATTGTCTTCGACAGGAAGCTCTCCCTAATATCCAATTGCTTCTTACCAATTATCCTATCAATCCAGATATCATTAGTTCTTTTACAGGCCTTGCAAGTTCACCAACATTCAGGCATATCCGCATGACTTACCAAATGAATCTACCATTAGAAAGTTATCGCTCTTCCAAGGGAATAATGCCATCAACGTTGAAGCACATATTAAGAAATTCAATTGTTTCATCTAGAGATTTTCTCACACTACATCTTACAATTATGAAGACGTCAGAATGAAACTTCTTATGCTTTCCTTAGAAGATGATGATTTTGATTGGTTTCAAGATAAGGTTGATAATGCCTTTGATTCTTTAGAGGCTCTCCTTGATGCTTTCAGCAATAAATATGGGGACAAAAGATAAGGAAAATAATTGGTTAAAGAATTCAACACTATTAAGAAAAGAGAAAATGAAACAATAGAAGAATTTAACTGGATATTCAATAAACTTTTAAGGGATATGCTTCAAGACTACAAGCTTCCTTACAAGACTATTATAGATCAATATCTTTAGGCTTATCCTATAGAAACTGTTGAATTTTTTAGAAGCTTGAGAGGTACTCCAAGCCCTAGGGTTTGGGGTTTGGATGTTGGAACACCACAAGAGTCACTTATGGGCTTGGAACCCAAGGTTGGCGTTTTTCACCCATCAATGTTTGGGCCAAAACCATGGAGAATTTTGGACATGTGATGGATGGAGATGATAGAGGATAGAAAAAGAGAATCTAATGCAACAAGAATCATCAAAATCTGAGTTGTAGAAGATGAGTTGTGAATTTTTGAAGTTGACAATGAATTTTTGGGTGGTCAAGTCATGTAGGCTTGAAGTGAAATTAGCCAAAAGTCATGTCTCTTCATGAATTTGTTGAGCCCCTCTAAGGTGTGTAAATAGAAGGTGAGTGTGATTCATTTTACACATCCAATTTGCATCCATTCATAGTAGATCAACCTCTGAGGCAGTCGAGTTATAGGAGGAGGAAGATGATTTTAAGGGCATGTTTTGGGTGAGTATACATCTGTAACAAGGCTGAGGAGCTACAGGAGGAGAGTCGCAACACTAAGGGTCAGTTATGGGTTGGAAGTGTGGGCAAGTTTCCTTGTAATAGGTTTGAGTTAATGATAGAAGATCGTCGCATGGTCTGGGTATGATCCAAGAGTTTTTAGTGTGGTTTAGGAGATATATTACCACTGTTATTTAGGTCGCAGCTCAGGCAAGAAATCTAAAGTAGTTCACAGGCCTAATGACCCTAAAACAGGGTGTCATAAGGGTGGTTTAGGGTTGTCAATTGGCCCTATACAATATCAAGAAGGAACAGGGATAATAACATCTAAGCCATAGTTGTTAGGAGGCAAATAAGAGGTATTGAAGTGGGTTGACATGGACTGTAGTCAAGCCCTAACTAGGAAGCCTAACTCACGATAGTAATGGACCAGATTTGAGGTATGTTTGTGTTGATATTTTGTTGAATTGGATGTGAGTGGACCAGTCCTATAGTGTGGACATAAGCATACTATGGGAGCCAATTGTTGAGATTTACTTGGGTGATTGGAAACCTCAACAAGGTGCAGATCTTACAGTGAAAGGATTGGGTGCCATTGGACTAGCAGAGGGAAGCATGTTGGTAGCCCAAAGTATCCCTTGACAAGCAGTCATAAAATGAGGTTGACAGCTGATGTTTGGGTGAAGTTGATGAGCCTAGTGTGCAGTACATTGACGAACTATTGGATTGCTAGATTGGAAGATTGGAGATTAGGGATTGGCCAGCCTAGAAGAGCATATTGGATCAGCCCATATTCATTGTAGTAGAAGTGCCTTGCAGCAGTGATAGGTGGTAGCACTCTTGGAGACTATATGTGTTGTCTCTTGATGGACTTGTTATAATCCAATAGTTATAGGTGTCATATTTCATTATTGACTGGTTGAGCTCTATAATAAATTCATACCTTTCCTTGTTGTAAAGGTTTCCATATTAGCAAAAAAACCAAAAAAAATTAAAAAATGTAAAGAGGGTATACCCTAAAAGAAAAATCAAAGGGTGAAAAAAATAAATGGTCAAAAGAAAAAAATGAGAAGAAATGAACCCCAAATAAAAAAGACCAGGAAAGTGTGCAAGTCCAAATGCCACTACTATTTCATTTTCTATAAATAAAGCATCATGTATAGCTTTTTGAACTTTTGCCACAATTGATGAATGGCCAAACAGCTTAATCTTGGCCAGTTCATGTTTGAATTTCCTGTTTTAGAGATAGAGAATAAAATCTGTCCAAACTATTTAAACTTGGAAAATAAGTAGATAGGTAGAGAAGCAAAGGAGCTCAACAGTTTAATATGAGCCCTTGGAAGAAATAAGTGCAGACTTAGGTAGGCTTACCATGTAAAGAAAAGAAATGTTGAAAAGGGTTTGCTAGTCTAAGTGCACCCAAAGAAAAAGAAGAAAAAATGCTAGGCAAAGTAGGCTGGGTAGGTAGATTGTTGTTGCGGAATGAGACTTGTGATAGGTTTTGTCTCTTAAAAAATGTGTTAACTTACACTTCTATCACAAAGTACTATGGCAGACATTACTCTTGGAGCAGCTCAAGTGAGGGATGACTAACTCCCCTTCACACTTCTCCCCAATCACTTACTAATCTCCCACCAAAGATATTAAGATCTGCTTAATATCCCTTCTAAAAATTCATTTCATTTCATAAAAAACCTAAGTAAAACACCTTTTACTTAGGAAATTGTACAAAAATCACATATAAACTCTTTTTTCCCCTTAAGCCTAAGTTTATCACTTAGCGCTTTTCATTTACATCTTTCCATATTAATTTTTAACTTTTATTATGTATAAATCCCTAAAAATTCTACCCATCCCGTATTGTAAATATAACATAAACCCCGATATTTTAATATCCCCTCCCCGGTCGAAATACGACCATATTCACTATTTTAAAGTCAGGGATTAATAAGTTCATCCAGAGCTTGTTAATAACCTTCGCCGCGTAAAACATGGGATAATTAACCACCCGGGTTAATTATAACCAAGCCCCAAACCATTGAAATTGCGCCCGAAGCATTTAAAAAACTTTAATTAATTGATCAGGCCCGTAGCGTTAAACCTCCGCCATCTTCATAGAGCGCCCGATGTCCGATCAGCGCCCTCGCATCCGACGGCAGATATCCATTTCGCACCCCCTTAACCCCCGCAAGTTAACGTTCCGCCATCTCCACTAAGCGCCAACCGTCAGATCAACCGCTTCACATCCGACGATCGACGATCGTTTCGTGACCCCCCCATCTACCTCACTTTGAGTCCCAGGGGACCGGTGGTATTGCGCCCATACCAGGGACACGTGTCAACCGCCTGCCGTGTTCACTGCCCCTCCGCCCGAAACCGCCCAAGCCCAAAAGCGGTGCGGGCAAAATAGCTTACCACCCTCCCACTGACCCTTTGCTGACGTCATCTACTGATGTCAGATGTCCTTTGCTGATGTCACTTCCATGTCACCGCTGATGTCATTGCCACATCATCTGTCCCGTACCCCCCATTGACGTCATCCATCCTTTGAATTAAAATTTCCCGCCAAAAATCATTTTTGTCAATTAAAGGGGTGAAAAGGTCATTTTTTATGTTTTTTCATTCAACACCCCCGCGCGCTCTAGGCGTAAAAGGGACCAAGATCGCATTTTCAGCTGTTTCGACTGCCTCCGACTAGAAAAGGCTCCAGCAGTGAGCTCGCGACCTCAATAAACCCGTCATTTTACAGTTTTCTTACTCTTTAATACAATTCAAGCCAACACCAGGCGATTCCCAAGTTCGTATAAGAGAGAAACAAGGATAAACAGGGATATTTTTTCTACTCTAGCTAGTGGAAACCCGCAGAAACATGGATTGCCAGAGAAAGGCGGTGAAAGGACACGCAAGCAGCTTTGTTTTACCAGACAACGATGTACAGAGATAAACAGGGCAAAACAAAGTCAAAGTGTATTAGATCAGAATTGAAGACTGTCAGATCAGCATTAAAGAAAGCAAATCAACATTAAAGACTATCAGATACGCACAGTTATTGCAGAAGACAGCTGCAGGTCAAACCCTAAAAACCTGCCTCCAAGACAACATAAGTCGGTTGTTTCTATTTGTCTTGTAAATTACGTTAGGTTAAAAACTAGATATTATCTCACAGCTTTTTATGAGATATTTTGTTGTATAAATACCCCCTTCATCATAGTTTTGAAGAGGTTGGGTATGTGTAGATTTCCTAGACTTTGTTGGAACTCAGATACTTTGGAATAAAAAGTTGTTGGAATCAAACTTTTGTCTGGCCTACTGGATGAAGAATTGATGTAGAAGACCTGTCACAGAATTCTTGAATCAACCTATGGATCAATAAGGACCCTTACATCTTGTGTTTTACAGTTTTCTTGTCTATTATGCCATCTATGTTTCATGATCTGAATGATAAAGAGAAAGATTAATTCAGAATTTTCTTAACTGCACTCTGTTTTCAGTCTTTATTATTCTCTGTGTTTTCTTCAGAATTAGTATAAACAGTGAATTCTTAATTGCTCTTGTTTCCCCTGATTCTTTCATGTGTTTATTTGCTAAGAAATTCTTAATTGCTCCTTAATAGTAATCATCCATTTTTCCTCTGTCAATATATTGAAGGATTCTTAACTGCCCTTCACCCATTTGAGTCCATTCCATCTGATTCCAACCTTTGAATTGTTCCCTGTTTGACTACCTTGCTCTGTGATGCAATTCTTTGTTAAGAAACCAAATCCAAAAAACCATCTTCTTTGACTCCATCATGCCCAATGAACTAAACTCTTCAGTTTTACCTCACTGTTCTATTGAATCTCACCACCCAAACTCAAAACAAAACCCTTGAACTTCTTAACTAGCCTAATACCTTTAAAAACAAAGCTAAATCATAAAGAGAGAGCCCTCTTTGGATGCAGATTGGCTAGAATCTGTATCTAAAAGATTGGTTTGTGGTTACCTCGGTCGTATTCCCTTTCTTACAACTTTTGGGAACAACCTGAGTGATAACAAGACTAAGGGGAAGCTAGAGAGTAGAACGGAAGCGAAGGACCTACAGGATGAGATATGACATAGAGATTACAGCAAGATTGTCAGTGTATCTTTTATTCTTGTACTTGTGGATAATTGAGGGCCATTATCCCATGTATGGGAAGCCCTAAACTGTTGTATTATTCAGTTGGTTTAATATAACGAAGATTTGTTTGTTGTACATATGTGTACAATATTTTATAAAAAGTTGTCTATACTTGTGCATGTGTGATAATTTACTGCTTTATATTGTTCCATTGTGCAAAGTAGCTTTGTTGAGATTCTTGGTTTGGTAGCTTCAGAGGTTCTAAGATTCTATCCTAGACCCAAGATCGTGGAAACTTAACATGGTATCAAAGCGTTTCTGAACTACTTTTGAAGACAATGAATCAGAGTGTGCACAATGAAATACACCTTAAGAGGGAGTTGGTCACATTGTAAGTGAAGGGCTCACTTCAATGTCGAAGTTGTAGGGGGTCTCTGATATGAGGAGAGGTTGGACGGGTTGTCCAACTACAGTCCATGGAAGGAAAGGATCAAATTGGTCTTGCAGGTCAACAGGATCTCGGAGTTCACTGAGAAAGCCATCAAGAAGCCAACTAACCCAAATGAGCTGGATGTGTAAGATTTGGATACAAGGGCGAGATTGATCATCCTTGATGGTGTGAAGGATCCCCTAATACCTCATTTTTCTAGGAAGAATGCTACACATGAGAGTTGATGGCTCTCCAAAATTTGTTCTAGAATAAGAACAAGAATCGGGTACTAGTATTGGCGGATAAGTTGAAGTCCACCAAGATGATATCGTGTGAAGGAGTGACTTCGTATCTGATGAGATTGTCTTAGGTCAAAGATGAGCTTGTTTCCGCCGGTGTGACTATTTCAGATTCTAATATGGTGAGGATTGCTTTGAAAGGGTTCACCAAGTAATGGAAGCCCTTCATCAAGGGGTTCATTTCCAAAGAGAATTTTCCATACTAGAATAGGTTGTGGGAAAACTTCATTCAGGAAGAGTTGCGAGATGAGGATATTCATCCAAAGAAGAAGACTTTCGATGATGATGTGGAACTTGCAGCAAGAATGAAGGGTAATCAAAACAAGGACTTGAGTAAAGTCAAGTGTTTCAACTGTGGAGAGATGGGTCTTGTCGAGATATCCAATGAACAAGAAGATGAACGATGACGAGAAGAAGAAAGGGAAGCAAATCGCTAGTGTTTCCACCTCTGCTGATATAGATGCTCTTAGCAAGAGGTTGGAGGAGGAATATTTTGCTATGATTTCTTATTTCTCATAGGTTACTATCGATGAGGATGGATGGTATGTTGATAGTGGTGTGTAAAAGTATATGACAGGGTCACATGAGGTTTTTGGGACTCTAGCTAATGGGACTCGAAGTTGCACATGGTGGTGGGCGACAAGAGTGAGAAGGATATCTGAGGATCGGGAGTTGTGCCATTTAGAATGGAGATAGGATGGGTGACACGTGTCGAAGATGTATTATTTGTACCAGGACTTAGAAATAGAGTGATATATGTCTCAATGATCGAGAACAAGGGTTTTGAGGTCTTATTCTAGGATGGGAATGCAAGAGGCTCTAACTTCGTAGGTATTGTGCTTGGATTTAGAGAGCATAGTCTATATAGGTTGATGGGCAAGCCTATCGATCATGGGAAGATGAGACAAGAGGACTAAGTGCATGTTCTAGATAAGTAGGTGCAGGCTTCATAGGTACAAGCACAGGTTCTAGAGAATAAATTCCAGGTTACAATGGCTCAAAGGGAGTCGAGTTTTAGCGGGAGATTGCATATTTAGAGGGAGACTTTGTGGCCCAAGAAGAACGCATGGTCAGTGGGGAGCAAGGGTGCTCCTACAGGTGCAAGGAATAAAACATGGAGAGAGTGGAAGACATTCAAGGAGGAGGAGAAGAAGCATGATGCTTCTAGTGACAATGATGCTTTCGAGAGAGGTGTAGTTCATACTACAAGGATTGTTGCAATGGTGAGTGCCAAGGGTTGGACAAGTGCTGTGAGTAGTGACGATAATGATGAGTTACTTCCTAGTCTTGTAAGCACCTCCCTCGCTAAGAGGGAGTGTTGATTTTTTAGTAGCTTGGGAGGTACTCCAAGCCCTGGGGTTCAGGGTTTGGAGGTTGGAGCACCACAAGAGTCAATTTTGGTCTTGGAACCCAAGGTTGGGGTTTTTCACCCATTGATGTTTGGGCCAAAACCATGGAGCATTTTGGACATGTGATGGATGCAGATGATAGAGGAAACCGAGGAGAATCCAACTCAACAAGAATAATCAAAATCTAAGTTGTAGAAGGTGAGTTGTGAATTTTTTAAGTTGGCAACGAATTTTTTGGGCCATTATAAGGTGTATAAATAGAAGGTGAATATAATTCTTCTTACACATCCAATTTGCATCCATTCATAGTAGATCAACCTCTAAGGAAGCCGAGTTATAGAAGGAGGGTGATGATTTAAGGGTTTGTTTTGGGTGAGTATATGTCTACAACTAGGCTAAGGAGCTACAATAGGAGAGCCACAACACTAAGGGTCGGTTTTGGGCTTGAAGTGTGGGAAAGTTTCCTTATAACAGGTCTGAGTTAACAACAGAAGGCAATTGCATGGTATGGGTATGATCCAAGATCTTTTTAGTGTGGTTTAGGAGAGATATTATCACTATTATTTAGGTTGCATCCCAGAAAAGCAATTTGAAGTAGGTCGCAGGCCTAATGACCCTAGAATAGGGTGTTGTAAGGGAGGTTTAGGGTTGTTAATTGGCTCTAGACAAGAGCAAGAAGGAATGGGGGTAATAATATCTAAGTTGTATTTGTTAGGAAGCATAGAATAGGTATTGAAGTGGGTTGATGTGGACTGCAATCAAGCCCTAGCTAGGCAGCCTAACCTACAGTAGTAATGGACCAAATTTGAGGTATGTTTGTGTTGATCTTGTGTTGAATTAGGTGCTAGTGCATCAGTCCTATTGTATGTACATAATAAACCTATACGAGCCAATTGTTAAGGTTGACTTGGGTGATTAAAAACCTCAACAAGGTGCATATCTTACAATGAAAGGATTGGGTGTCATTGGACTGGTGGAGGGAAGCGTGTTGGCAGTCCAAAGTAGCCCTTGACAAGTAGTTATAAAGGGAGGTTGCCAACTAAAGTTTGGTTGTGTTATCACAAAATCAACCCTGATAGACTGTTGATCAGGTAGACCTTGAGTAACTGTTTCAAACCAACTTTTGGCTGAGGCTTAACCTCCTCATCCTGAGAGGGCTCTCTCACTAGGTTAAAGATTTTGATAAAGATTAGATGGCTAACTCTATGAAACAAGTGAAGAAATGAATGGGTGAACATGATTAGTAAACATCCATTGGGTTTATGGAGTCAAGAAATGCTTCAGTATGACAATAATATTAACTTTGCATAGAAGTCAGGGCATCTGGAGTTCAACATATCAGTAACACATCAAAAATATGTAGGAAGACATAGTCTAAAAATACATGAAGGAAGTTAGAGCATAGCCAATGAGTTCTAGTAATCATGCATTCATACTACTACAAGAAATAAAATGAAGACAACCATAGGACAATTTAAACATTGAACTCCTTCTGAATCCTGAGGAGCAAAGCCAAATCATTGTATTACATTAAAGCACAGTCTTCTACAAAAGCACAGTATGAGTGTTCTTTGAAAAATTTCCAACCCTTGGTGCATTACATCTTCTCCAATATATAGAGTTAATTACATGACTTATATTCCTCCTCCAACATGAGGGGAATTCGAGTTCTTCCTACTATGACACATATTGATACTTAAAACTAACTATTAAATGTAACTGGCAGTTATAGAGACCTAAAACAATTAAGAGTGTAACTCCTCATTATGATTAAAACAACCTTATATAAGAATTAAACATTCCCTTTTACACCTATAACTCCATGAATTCGAATTTGATGGTGCTCATAACCCTCCCGCTGGCCCTTGATGCCTCATCCTTTTACTGTTCCTGGAAACTAGGAGACTATTCCTTGCTCTGTTCTAGCTGAAAAATAAGTGTTGGGACAAAGCTCATATCTTCTCATGAAAAATATATTTTTAAAAACTGAACAAAAACCTCTCTTGGTTTTTTGAAATACCTTTCCTACTGCCCAGAATATGTCTTTGAAAAACAGGTGTAAAACAGGAGAAATATGTTTGTGAAAAACTGCACCTACAGCAGTTTCGTAGCGCAAGTTTGGTCATCCATTTCTCCCAAATCATAATGAATTTGAAGAAACTAAAAGAGGTTTTTGTAGCTCATTATGTTAGGAATAAAAACTTCTTTCACTTTTTAGAGACGAGTTTTCAATTGTTCAGGAATCCCCTTGGAAGTTGATTGCTAAAAACAAGGAGACAAAGTTCCTCCTTTTTAGAGTTTCATTCTTATGCTTGTCTTCGAATCCTTCTGCTGACCATGTTGTCTCTTTTAATCACATGACATACATTAAATTAACCATAGACCCTACTCAAATACTTGTGCTAAGACAAAACCCCTTAGGTGCTGCCTGAAGCAAGACAAATTGTCTGAGCTACGAAATGATGACCATCTTCATAACATAAAGTTTGGAGTTCATAAATGTCTTTCCTTTCCTTGTTTTGCTCTTGCTGGATGTTTACACTTTGTAAATTATCCTTTTCAGAGACTCCTCTTCAAAAATATTTCCCTTTGTCTCTAAAAATTGGTCCACCAAATCATAATATGCAACTACAGCAGTTTCATAGTGCGCTACGAAACTGTTGAGCATTAGGCATCACCTACAGCAATTCCGTAGCGCGCTACGAAACTACTGTGTAATTTCAAAAACACAGTTTAAGGCAAAAATTTAACTCTCTTTAGCTTTCTTTTCCTTGAAATTGATTTTCCATCTGCCATGAAACTGTTCATAACTGGAAACATAGACACCATTCTTCAAGGTAAACTTAAAAAAGTAATCTATCAAAATTTAGGACTTAGCCTTACTTGCTATGTGATTTCCTTTAGCTAAGAATGTTCCTCATGCTAGCTTAGTTGTATCTTCAGATATTTGATTTGCCTCTTCATAATTCTGATTCCAGCTTTCAGTTTTGCATTGACCCTTCTGATGTATCTTGCTTCTTTTATTGCACGGACTTTCCAGGTGTAGTATTGAGCATGACTACTCACTACTTCATATCTTGGAACTTTCCCATCTTCTCAACTAGCTTTTACTCTTTTGAAATTTGCCTTTTCAATTGCATGGTTTCTTGCCCTTTCCTTGATTTGGGAAATCTCAAGATTGGCAGACATCAATTTCTTTTTTTGACTTCCTCGAAGCTACATTCTTCTTCTTGAGTGCTAACTGTCTTGCTTGAGTTGAAATGGAGAACTGCCTCACTTGAGCTTCAAAGAACTCTGATGTATGCTGACCCTGAGTTTGCCAAGTGCTTCTTATGCATGAAAGGAACACGAAAATGACCGAGACCAATTCTTCCTTACCTTACCCTTTTTCTTTGAAATTTTTTAGTGATAACAGGTTGAATTTGACGAGCCTAATGTGCAGTACATTGATGGACTAGTGGACTGCTAGATTGGCATATTAGAGCTTAGGTACTGGTCAGCCTAGAAGAGCATATTGGATCAACCCGTGTTCATTGTAGTAGATTCGACTTGCAACAATGGTAGGTGGAAACCCTCCTGGAGACTATATGTGTTTTCTCTTAATGGAAAGGGGTGGATAGAGAGCATAACTAAAGCGAAGGATCGGTAGGGCAAGATATGACATAGACACTGCAATGAGATTGTCAATCTATCTTGTATTCTTGTACTTGTGGATAATTGAGGGCCATTATCCCTTGTATGGGAAGCCTTAGACTGTTGTATTATTTTGTTGGTTTAATATAACGAAGATTGGTTTATTGTACATATATGTACAATCTTTTACAAGAAGTGTTTTATACTTGTGCATGTGTGATTTACTGCTTTATATTGTTCCATTGTGCAAAGTGGATTTGTTGAGATTCTTGGTTTGGTAGCGTCAGAGATTCTAAGATTTTATCTTAGAGCCAAGATCGTGGAAACTCAATAGAAACCCAGTATGAAATCAAGTGTGCTCATCCCAACACTTTAACAATTTCCTAAAGCATGATTGAGGAATTTTAGAAGGATAAGAAAGCCTCACGCAAATCAGAAATCCTTGGTTTTCAAAGAATCCAAATTAAGTCTAAAGGAAAATAAGTTAAAGAAGAGGAATCTGAGATTGTTAAGGAGTTAACCCGATTGGTAAAATAAATGAATATTGAACATTCCAAACAAATAGGTGAAATGAAGAATAAATCAATACATATAGAAAGGATGTGAATGCAGAATATGCCACCCAGGAATAACAATAATGACATGAGTAATAATAATAATATATGGCCAAGAATGAATCCCCAAGTGATCAGAGACCTCCTACACTGCTTGAGTCTGCCAACATGATTGATGAGCATGTTCCTTTCTGCAGGCCTTGTGAGAGTTTCCATGAAGAAAGTACATGTGCGTTGTAGGAATCAGAAGGATAACAAAGAAAATCAAGATAACTCTAAGGAAAGTCGATGTGGAGACATGATTTCTTAAGCCTTCACCATTAATATCTTCAATGAAGAAAAGTATCGCATTACTCAAGCATATGGTGAAAAATCATCGCAGGAACAAATTCTAGAACTTTCCAAAAGTAAAGGTTACACTTAACATAGAAAAGGTAAAGGTCAAAGTCAAGATAAGCAAGTTCCTTTCGAGAGGTATAAATCTTCTTTAAAGGTAGATTGGGCAGCATGGATAAATAACATCAAGATGTTTGTTCCAATGCTTGAATTGTCAAAAATTCCTTCTCAAAGGGCATCTTTCTTTAGGGCTTCGGGTATTCTTTAGCAAAGTGATGACGCAAATAATCATAAGGACGATGCAATTAAGTTAAGGATATTAACTAATATATGACTAATGAAGAGAATCAACCATTCTTTCTAAATTTGGACATAGATGATAATTACTTCACAATTGCATCTTAGATTGTGGTGCATCCACGAATGTTATGACCAAAAAAGTCATGGAACAGTTAAACTTAAGGATTTCTAGACCATACCATAACATTTGTTCAATGGAACTCTAGAAAGGTTGAATTCCTTGGTGTGGTTAAATATTTACAGGTTGCCTAAGTTGATTATCCATACAGAATCATTACCATGAATATAGCATTCATTGATGCACCATATGTATGGGGAATGCTTTTCTCCAGGAAGTTTGCAGCTGATTTAGGTGGGTACATTTAGATTGATTTATCTTATGCCATTATTCCCGTAGTAGCAGGTGGAATGGTCATATTATACAAAGAGGTGGAAAGAAGGTACCACATGGAAGTTCCAAAGAAGTTGGAAAATGGTGAATAGGTTGTGCCACAGGAGCATCCACCTCATTTTGAATTAGAGTTTGTTCAGCTAGTATGTGATTTTTTCCACCGCCCATCCCCTCTACCAAGCAGAAAAAGAGGAATATTTCAGATGGACAGAAATATAAAACACAGTGATGACTAGTTTCACCGACCTAAGAGGAGTGTAACTTATGCCATAAAGGAGAGGAGTGTAACTTATGCATTTAATAGGGTCAAATTTCAGCACTGAACATATAAGAAGCAACCCATTGATCTACATTCAGCAGGTGGATGCTCGATATTGAGCATCATTGATGACATCTGATGCCATAGGGCATCGTTTTGTATAGTATCTCTAACCCTACTCATTTTTCCATGTCATTAGGTGGTTTGATTTCATGTGTTTATGTTATGCCTTTTATAATTGAGTCTGTTATAGTAGATTTTTCTATTCCAAAGATATTTTCTATATATGCATGATGATTTCGACGTTGAAAGGATATCTATTTGATGGACTTATGTTTTCTTGGATACAGGATTCTGGGGTTCTCACGTTACTTCATGGAAGAAACATGTCCCCATATGGAAACAAATGTTGCACTCAATTTGACAAAGTTCCAAGGAAGCGAAGGTGCCAAATTTTTTCAATAAGACCGGGTCATCTATTAGCAGTCTACATCTCATTGTGAACCCATTATGCAAGTTATGTAATGTAAATGATGCTATTAAGACCTTGAATATATGTAAAAACCTAGGTAGGCCTATTATTTTGGCGAAAAGTTTCATCCTAGAAGGTTTTTCGTCTCACTGACATGTGTGTTTCTAAACACAAATGGTCGGTAGAGTTTTTCCCTCCGGCCTCACCCCAAATCTAGGGTGTAATTCTTTATCAAAGTCTTAGGTGAGTCCTAATGTTTTAGTCGAGTCCTATGTAAAATTGATTCTGGAATAATTTAAGCTAATTAGCTAAATTATTTTATTACAAATCACTTGGTCTATTAACTCATATTGTGTCACAGATGGGGCATGTGTCTTGAGGGTCTAAGCCAAATGTGTATTCCCCCTTTGAGGGGTGTAATTGTAAAAAACTTATGTATTATAGGGTGGAAAAATATTAAATCCCCTAAAGTGTAAATTAATTAGTTTTTTTTTGCAAAATAAAATTCAATCCTAAGCCAGAAAATTAATTAATTAGAGTCAAATTAGGTTGTCTTAGGAAAATAAATTCTCCAAGTGGAAAAATTTGTGGGTCTTAAAGGAATAAAATTTTAAAGGTCCTCCACCAAGGGAATATTGTATATTTCAAGAAAATTTGAACCCTTGGACCTTGGTGGTTAAGTCAAAGTCAAATTTTTGAGGAAATTAGCTCAAAATAATTAATTTTGAGCTAATAAAAATGGAATTAAATGATAAATTCGAAAATTCCTCAAAAATAAAAAATCAAAGGCCAAGATTAAAAGATAATCAAATATTTTTCAACAGCCAAGATTATTTTGACAAGGATTAAAGAAACTTGCCGTTATTTTTCCACTTGGAGGATTGATCTATAAATTAGAGAGTCAATTGCTACTGATGTATATTTGTAATGATATTGTCTTGCTAGGAACTATTTCTTCTATCATAATAAATACTTTGGGGTGCAATTCAAGGTGTTCTTGCTTATTTATTTGTGGTATGTACTAACTACGAGCATCTCTATGTCGTGTTGAATATTTGTAAGATCTGTTTTTTCATTTGATGGAGATAAAATCATACTATTTATAGTTTTAGGCTAATCTTAGGTGGTTTGATTCCCCATGTCATTAACATATTATTTTTAGATAAATACATAGCATTTGCAGGTACTTCAGTCCTTGGCCTCCAAGTTCACAAACTTGGGTAGGAATCATTGTTGCTTGGATCCCAAATATTTGTATGGTGGATTAAATCTTTGCTAAGAATAAGTATACATTGGGGTTTCTAAATTATTTTTTATCCATTCATCAAAGAAAAGCCAGAAATAATTTTCTCAAAATTTAAATTTTCAAAACCCTTCTATATTTGTAGATCATGTAAATAATTTTGTAGATCTAATTTGTAAATTGTTTTTTCTAGCTTAGGTTTTGGGATTTTGAGTATTTTATATATATTTGGGGTTTGTGTGTTGTATTTTCATTTTTTGCAGGTTACATCAAGGAATCAAGTTGAAGTAGAGCTAGCTCTAGGCCCTTGAGGGTAAGATCTAGTCTTTGAGAAATTTTTACAGGGTTGTCCATTGAAGATTTTGCAGCAAAATTCAAATCCGGAAGAGAAATCACTTTTTGAGACAAGGGTTTCATATTTTCAATCCTCCCGGGACTAGGTCCGGCCTCCCCAAGGCTGGTGTTGGCCTCTAAGGCCCATACATCATCCTCTAAGTCCCATGTGTCTTCCTATGTCGGCCCTTTTAGGGCAGGTTGTAAGCCGTAGAGGCCTCAGCCTCCCTTCCTAGCCCCTACGCAGAGAGTTTAAGGCCTTTTTTGGCCTAGCTGTGGCTTAAATAAGGGCCTAAACCTCCTTTTGGAGACCTAGACGGTTGCCTTAGGGGAGGTCGTTGGCTTTTAAGCCCTTTAAACCTAGCCTTTCAACCCTTTTTTGGCCAACGTCCAGCCTTTGAACCCTCTCTCTCCTCATTATTACCTCTTTCCAACCTTCTCTCACCTCTTTGCCCCGCCATCTGCCCTCCTAGGCTCCTCAAAGTTGGTCTTCCTTAGTATAGCGTTCGTTTTCCTTGGCCTTTTTCTACCCTAGTTTGCCCTAAATCTTCCTCTAAAATTTTCAAGACTAATTCCTTGGTGGTTTTGCAGGTGTTTGGTCTTCAAAATCTTGATTTTCAGGTAGCATCTTCATTCTAAAATTTTGGACCACTTGGGAAAGTGCATCTACAAGGTGTTAGGCCATAGGTTTGACCTCTAAAACCTTACTTTCTCTCTGTTTTATCATAACAATCAAAACAATGATAATTAAGCCCTAAACTCACATGAAAAGTGGCAAGATTTGGTCAAAATTGCAAAAGTTTCGTTTTCCTAAGTTTTGACCACTTGGGAACCTCATATCTAGCCTAGATCTACCTTTTTTATTGTTGGAATTTATTGCATAACTGAAAATATTAGATCTACAATTTCTAAACCATCCACTTAAAGAGGGTCAAAAAACTTGATTTTTTCAGTTCCAGTGAAATTTTCCTATTTTGGGCATATTGGGCACTCTTTCTAATATCATTAGCTTGATGATATGTGGTTTATTGATTGTTGTAATAAATAGATCAGATCTCGAATCTATCTGAAAAATACATATTAAAAAGGCTAATACATCTAATTCTTCAGTTGGTTAATTTTACTTGGTAATTTTGGCCATAATTTGTGACATTGGGCAAGCATATGCACTGTGGAATTCATATTTACTTATTGTTGTCATAAATTTCTTACTGATGTCATATAAGTCACTATTATCTCATAAAAGGGTCATTGGAACATAAAGTGTATAATTGTTTTCAGAATTCTATATCTTGTTCCTAACATTGACATTGTGCAAGTAGTTAACATTGTCTTCATTGTGAGTTTATATGCTACAAAGTTTGAAATTCACATCTAATAACCTCACCTCTAAGCACATTTAAAATCTTTGGTTTAAGTTACATACATTTCTCCTAAGTATCTCTAATCCAATTACTATCGAAATAACTTGTTTCATATGTGCATCTAATTAGTGAGGATCTAGATCGCATATAATATTGGCTAAGAATACTTATTGTCTTTAATGGTCATTGGATTATCATGTTGAATCATTGGTTAACTATTTCTCTATTGTTTACGTATTGTTGATCTATATTTTTCGAGCAATCGCATCTTGTGGATATCTTCATCTCTTATTGGCACTGTTGAAATCTAACACTTGTCCTTTGGTTGAGATTACCCTTTCTAAACATTCTGAAGTACTTAACATCATAATTGGGGTAAAATAGAAAGAAGTTCTTAAAGAAACACTTAAGTAATCTCACCTAAAATTCTCACTCTTAATCTTTTGCACAAGCATCCTACTTATAGCTTGCATTAAAATTTACCTCCTAGCATAAACTAGGTTGATGGAGATCTAGGGCAACCCTTTTCCAATTAGCTTGAGGGCTTTAACTCTTCTTAGTGGTTAATACAGTGACCTTGCAGTCATCAAAGCCATAATCTCTGCAATGCCGGAGGCACTGGGTGGGTGGAACACAAGGGGAGGTATCGTTAATCAGGCCATTGGTCTACTTCTTGTTTGCTTCCATTTCATAACCTACTATGAGGAGTATTTCTCAAAACAATTAAGGGAGATTTTTTATTTAGATCAGGCATATAATTAAAAACAACCAAGATCATTTCATTACACATAGACCCTAGGATTTTCATGTCATATAGGCTTGTCGATCATTTAAGCAGCGGGTGTCCATCCAATTAATTGGCATTAATTTACATTAATAAATAATTGTGATTCCATAAGGCACTAGTCTCATACTTAAAAAATTTAATCTAATCATTAATCTTTCTAAAATTCTACTAAGTAGCTAGGCCCCTCATCCATGTCTCCTAAGCAAGTTAGTTCTCGACTTGCTTTCCTTCATCTCATTCCATAGGGACTACTACCCATATTCTGTTGGGATACAACTAGAACGGAGTGGGAAGAGATCAGAGTGACAACCCCCGCCCTGAGTGGTTGTCGCAGTGCTTGTACAATCCTGGTGACAACAAGACATAATTACATCCTATCATTACAACATGTTAGTGGGTAGGTGTTGGAGGGCTCTCTACGTAGGTAGAATGGTGTTATAAGAACTAAGAGTTTATCATTTCTTAGATGGAGCATTGAACTTCATCTCTTGGAAACGAAGAATTAAGATGGTGTTGGAGGATAATGTTGTGGGATAATTCATGAAGCAGGTTATCCCACCACCACAAGATGCTCAACAATTGGCCCAACATACTAAGAATGATGTCAAGGCAAGGAGGATTATTCTAAAAGGGGTCAGAGATCATATAGTACCTCATATCCATGAGAAGAAGATAGCTTATGAGATGTATCAAGCCATATTAAAACTATATCAAAGTACAAGTGATACCAGGAGTATCCAGATGAGCAAGGATGAGCGCATCATCAGATATTTTTCAAGGTTAACTCAGGTATGAGATGAACTGGGTGGTGCATGAAGTTGTTTCTAATCATGACCTTGTGAGTCTTGCCTTACTTGGACTTGACAAGTATTGGAAAGGGTTCCATGACGCTATTAGTGGGAAAGTGAAATTTCCCAATTGAGAAAGGTTTTGGATTGACTGCATATAGGAAGAGATCCAAAGATAAACCATAGAAGGGGAATCAGTTAGGACCAGGGACGAGGAGAAATTTTCTCTTGTAGGTAAAGCCAAGGGCAAGAAGGTCCAAGGAGAGGTCAATTCCAGTCAGAAGGGCAAGAAGAAGGATCTAAGTGTAGGGATGGGGTCCCTGGGTCAATTTTATTAATTTTTGAGTCAATTTTGTATTATCTTTTGTAGCGAATGTAATGTCTCCGCGAAATGTGGAAATCAGAGCATGAAGCTAGTAGAAGTCAAAGGGACTTTAGTCCCCTAGGTGGGTAGGTGTTAGATTTGTTTTGAGACCCACCCATGGTCCACGGACCATGGTATTGTAAAGAAAATTCTATATAAAGTTTATTCATAGCAAGTCTTAGAAGAAATGGGAAAAAAATAATCATTGTAAGGGCAAGGTGGTAAGGCAGGAAATGTTTGTTTTATGGACTTAGGCGAAAGGGGAGGCATCCTGCAGCTGAGTGCACGAAGACCTTGGTAAGTCTGCAAGATGAGTGCGCGAGCCCCTGCAGCTGAGTGCACAGGGATAAAAATTTTATATCTCAACGTTTATATCTAATAAAGATTGTTTTGGTCTGAAATTGCAGCATCTGTGTCCTTTTATTTACTTTTGAAAAGTTTATGTATCTTCGCTCTGTAATCTATTTATTATGAATTAATGCTTATTTACTATGCAAAACTGGTAGATCTGTAATATTTACACATGATAAGTATAATTAACTACCTTCACAAAGATTTGGAAGTCGTTTAGATAGGTTTACAGTAGTTGTCCATCCAGAAGGGATAAATTTGCACGAGGGAATATCTAAGCCATAAGAACTTCAGGAAACCATCACATAGGCCTCTGGATGTAGAAACCTGGCTCTAACATCCCCCAATATTGCCTTGAGTGAGACTTCGACCTGCACTACATGGGTTGTTGCCGAAATGGCCAGCAGTTTAGGATTTTTTTGGTTGGTGTAGTTAAAGTTGAACTTGGGTCGGGCCCCATCAATCCAAAAAATGGTTCCATTGTCGGGACCGGAATTTATCTGAGAAATGTGTGATGTCGAATAAGTGGTTCCCTACTAAGAATGAAATTGAAAAGTGGATCGATCGAAAGTTGCATGTGTTTTCATCACAGGAGAACAGAAACTCACAGTTATCCAATGAGCAGTGGTTGAATAGATACCTGTACACAGACTTGACTGAAGCCTTTTTATGTTTCTTCCCCTGCGAACTACATGAGTGGCTGTCTAGATTAGTGGACAGTCAAGGTACGTGGAGACTTGATGGACCTATTGTGTGGACTCCAGAGCTGGTGAGGCACCTGGAAGCTTCAGAAAACAACATCGTGTGGTTTTTTGATCACTGGATTGATCACTTTATTAGAGGATTTGTCATTGAACTTGTGATTGATACAACCATCAGCTATAGTGAAGCAGAGCATAGACTCTTCAAGGTTCCTCGAGCTAAGTACTTAAAATCTCTAAAAAATTGGATTAATATGTTGTTGTGTGAAAATAGGTTATGCAATTACCTTGATGTTTGGGACTACGCGAAGCGGAAAACCCTTCAGAAGGAACGGAGAATCAAGCTCTGAATATAGTCCGTTGTTAGGATCCTCTTCTAGTGACGACGAAGGGACTATTCTAGGTAAACCACGAAACGCACTGCAGATAGTAAGTCAAGGTCTCTCGTGGACACCTCTTCTATCCACACCACCCCGATCGCCACCTTCATCGCATACACCTACACCCTCACCTACACCTCCACCTTTGCATCAACCATTCAACATGGTGAACGCAATGAAGATGCTAATTTTTAAAGGGGTAGGAAGCGAAGGCCCCGAACAATTATGGTTCATTGCAAATGTTGTATGGACAGTGAAATAGATAAATTATGATAATCTAAAGAAATCGTAACTAGTTACAACATTGTAAGATAGGGCACTAACTTGGTATATTAAATTTTGTCAAGATAGACCTAGCACGACGTTGGCAGAGACTTAGCAAGCATTGAACAGTGAGTTTAAGAAGCCTAAGTCTCAAGTGAATTCTATTACAGAGTTTAAGGAGATACAACAAAAGGTAAATGAATCCTCATGGGATTTCGATCAAAGGCTAAAATGCCTAATCCAACAGGCTAATATGAACATCACGGATGATCAACACAGAGACTGGTACATTGCTTCGTTGTTGCCTCACCTAAGATTACCATTATCGCAGCAGAAGATAGGAATGCAAGAAGAGGCTATGGAGATTGCGATGAGGTTGGAAGCCTTGCTAGTACAAGATATGAATGTTGGAGTACAACAGATTCAGTCGTAGTTGGCAAGTCTACACATGGAGTTGCAGAGCTTGAAAATAAGGAAGGAAGCTCATCCAGAGGTGCACGCTGAAGTATGGTGTATAAAATGCAAGGACAAGGGACATGATAAGGATCATTGCCCTGTTTATAAGAATTACCTTATTAGAGGAGATCCTCTGCCTCTAAAGCCTAAAAATATCGCAGGACCGAATACGGGAGTACCATTATGGTGTGATATCTGTCAGATAGTTGGGAAGCATGCAAATGATAATTTTCATCTCTTAAAAAAGTTTGTTCAGACACCGCAACAATTGTTTTGTACTTTCTGTAAATCGATTGGACACGATGAGCGAAACTGTTGAAGTTATGAATTGATGATGGAAAGGACCCCTACCTATCGAATGTAGGTGGAAAATCGGCCTCAAGATCAAGGCGAGGGTGCAGCGCATAGAGGACTCCAAGGTCGTGGAAGAGGAAGAGGAGGAGGGGCTGGGAGAGGTCGCGGACAGGTTATTTGCTATAACTGTGGTAAAGTTGGACATTTTGTCTGCAACTGTTAGAACCCAACGCATCCATCTTGTCAATATTGCAGACAGTTTGATCATGTGATAGAAGATTGCCCGGTGCTAATTGCCAAGATGCAAGAGAAAAAAACACAACAACCTATGTATAATATCTAGATGATGAGGGCGGATCCTTGCAAAGAGGATCATAGCATCAATATCATAATGCGCAGTGGTATGGCCACAGGAGAAGATAAGGGAAAGCAACTAGAAACTGAAGGAAGGGTGCACAAGGCTACTGAAAATGAAGTTGAGTTTGACCTCAACCAAGCTAAAGAAACTTTTATGGAAACCAAGAAGAATTTTGTTGAAGCTTCTATGTTTAGGATTCAAGAGAAATCAGCTAGAAATAGTGAAGTGCAAGATGTGGATCCTTCGTTGTTAGCTACTTTTTTGAAAACTTTTATGAAGTTGTTGAGAGATCATAAGGCAGCATAAAGGCTCGAGGAGATGATCGAAAATTGTGCGGGAAAAATTAGGATTCCTTCATAACAGTGCACTGTGAGGAAACTGGGTAAACATAAGAAGCGGACAGAGCGCGAGATGAGGCTGACCGAGAAGATTGGAGAATATGAGATGGATCAAGTCATCTTAGATCTGAGGTTTGATGCTAATGTACTGCCTAAGAAAACATGGGAAAGAATGGGGAGGTATGTGCTACAATGATCTCCTATACAGTTACGCATAGTCAATCAGGAAAAAATCATTCCTATGGGGCGCCTGTATGGGGTAATAGTAGACATCGAAGGAGCAAGTGCGTTGGCTGACTTTGAGGTAACTAAAATAATGGATGACAACAATCATTACCCTACGCTACTAGGAATTGATTGGGCCTTCGACATGGACACATTGATTAATTTGAAGAAGCAAAGGATAACATTTGAGAAGAAGGCGCTTAGGGTTATTATACCACTGGATCCAACTGAAGGGGCCTGATACACTGAACCAGTCTATGATTATGTGGAGGAAAATGAATTGTATTAAATATACAAGATTACTGTGCGTGATGAATATTTGGGCAATCCCACTACAGACGGGCAGATCACGTGGGATAGAGATAGCTCATGTACCTCGGACTCAGATGAAGAGCTTGAACACTAGCAGAATAGGTTGCATGAGGTCTCTAAGCTACGTTGCAATGACAAAATCGTTGCGGTGTGTATCTACAAAGGTAAGAAAAATTATGTATTATGATGGTGTAAATGATGTTAATTTATTTTTGGATGAGTTTGAAATAGAGATGCCCGAAGAGGATCGTTTCCAGGCACTTGAATTAGCATTGCGCACTACGCCTTCCTATTGGTGGGTTACGCATAAGGAAAGCTTCGCTGACTAAAGGGAATACTAGCAGATGATGAATCTGAGGTTTGGATACGCTAATACCCAGATGATTGAGAAGTATAGCGGAAAGGATGATCCACGTGAGCATTTGGCAAGGTGGACTAAAGCTTGGGGAGAAGAGCCTCAGCCAGAATGGGTACATGTCTTTTGTCATACCCTAGATACTATTCCAATGAATTGGTATTTAGAAACAGAGTTACGCCACGGGATAGATGAATGGGATATCTTGAGGGAGAGTTTCTTATTAACTTTTAGCTTTGAGGATGGATTTGAGTGCATTGATGAAGCGCTCCAGGAAATCAAGGTTGTTATCTTTAGAATGCCTGAAGAACCGGTAGAATGGACTCAATCAGATTGGAGTACACAGTTGTGCCATGCGCTGGAATGCTACAATGTGACTACAAAAGAAGAAGAAGAAGATCTGCAAAAAAACACATGTTGAAGACCGAAGGACAGCGCGAGGTTGAAGGTCCTAAAGCAGCGAACCCTGGTATATTAGAACCTTTGAAGATGAGGCAACTAAACATTGGGTCCAACGCAAAGCCTAAGTTTGCAAAGATAGTCGATTATTAGGATGAAGATACAGTTTATAAAGTTGCGGAGCTGCTGCGCGAGTACCAGGACTTGTTTCCCACCAAGTTCTCGAACCTGAAAGGAATAGTAGGGGATCTGGGAGTGATGAAGATCACTTTAAATCCCGATGCGATTCTCGTGAAACAGAGACCCTACTGCCTAAATCCGAAGTATAAGGACAAGGTGCGCAAAGAACTAGACAAAATGCTGGAAGCTAGAAGCTGAAATTATTGAGTCAGTAGAAGAATCTGATTAGGTGAGCCCTATGGTGGTTGAAGAGAAGAAGCAACAGGGTGAAATTAGAATATGCGTAGACCTGAGGAAGCTTAAAAAAATTTATCAAAAAAAAAAATTAATAATAATAATTTTAATTAATTCTAAATAATTAATAAAATAAAGTTTACAAATTAATTAATTAATTGGTTAGGCAGTTAGGGCTTAATAGGTTATATCGAAAAAATGGTAAAATGATTAATAACAATAAATAAAATAAAAACAATAATAAATTAATAATAAAATTTATTAAAATTAATTAATTAAAACAATAATAAAATTAATTAATTAATCAATCAATTAAATAAACCATAGAAAGAATTATAATTAGATTAAAATTAATTAATTAAATAAATAAAAACAATTAAAGCAATAGAATTAATAAATTAATTTAATTAATCTAATCTAATCTAATCTAATTTAATTTATTTAATTTCATCAATTTTAATTAATTCTAATAAAATTAAATATAATTAGTAAACTAAAATAATTAATAATAACCAAAGATTAATAAATTAAAATATAATAAAAATTATAAATTAATTAATTAATTAATTGATTGATTGATTAGGAATTAGAAATTAGGGCTTAATAAAATTTGGTGAATAAAGGAAAATATGGTAAATAAAAAAGGAATTATGAATAGAATTAAATAAAAATAAAAATTAATTTATTAATCAATAAAATTAAAACTAATTAATAAAATATTTAAATTAATAAATTAAAACTTATTTTTTGAATTAAAATAGGAATAATCAAGCCAATTAATTAATTTAATTAATTAATTAAAATAAAATAACAATAAATTAAAATAAATAAGGTGACGGCTTCTTTATAAAAAATAGGGTTCTTAGTTTATTTATACCCAGGTCCTTGGACTCTTCTCCCAATAAAGCTTTCATTCTTCTATCTGATCTAGTCCTGATGATGGACCCCCTTTGGGGTTTGAAACGTCGACAGAATGAACACGAAATTGTGGATAATCCGGATCATGCCACTACAAAGAACTACCACATAAGCCTAAAATCTAGCAAAGCTTAATGATGCATGTGTTCATGACCCATTTCCCACACCATTTACGGACGAAGTTTTGGAGAATGTTGGAGGGCAGGAGGCGTATTTGTTCACTAAGGGGTTCTCATGGTACCATCAAATTAAGATCGTCAGAGGATCATAGCAAGACAACCTTCGCCATGGAGTGGGGATGTTTCCAATACACAGTGATGCCATTTGGACTAGAGAATGTGCCCGCAATATTTTCAAGAGTTGTAATTGCGGTGTTCAAAGAATTCATCCATAAATTCTTAGATGTGTATTTTGATGACTGGATTGTGTTTTGATTGGTAAAGTGCCATGTTGCAAGTTTGTACCTTATGTTGGATACTTGCCGCAAATACCAAATTGCTTTAAATTTGAAGAATTGTATATTTTGTGTGCCTTACGAGATATTGCTCTGCCATGTGGTCTACAAGCAAGGACTAATGGTAGACCATGCGAAGATAGCGTTGATTCTCAATTTAGAAGCTCCAAAAAATGTGAAGAAGTTGCGCGCAATGCTGGGACACAATGGCTATTATAGAAAGTTTATTAAAGCTTATTCTCAGATAACTACACCGATGGAGAGATTACTAAAGAAGGACACGACTTTCTGCTAGGATGAAGAGTGTCAGCGTATTCTAGATGTGTTAAAAGAAAAGATGGTGATTGTTCCCATTTTGGTGTTTCCAGACTAGAAGAAAGAGTTTCATGTCCATGTGGATGCCTCATGTGGATGCCTCATGTATTGCGTTGGGTGTGGTATTGACCCAGCCAGGTGAAGGCGAGATATATCACCCTATAGCCTTCACGAGCAGGAAACTGTCAAAGGCTGAGAAAAATTATTCAACTATAGAGCGCGAAGGATTGGCGATGGTCTACGTGCTACATAAATTTCGACATTATCCGCACATTTCAAAATGTATACAGATCACTCCGCTCTCAAGTACCTATTCAATAAGTCTGTGTTGGGGGGGAAGATCTATAGGTGGTTATTGTTGTTTCAGAATATGATTTTGAAGTGATTGTAAAGCCTGGATGATTCAATGCAAGGCCAGATCATCTATCCAGAATTGTGACAGGTGAAGAACCTACTAGTTTGGAAGAAGGGTTTCCGGATGCGCATCTCTTTGTTGTGTGTCTCGCTGATGATAATTTTGCTGATATAATCCAATTTTTTACTACTAGAAAAACCCCAGAGGGATATTCTACTTAGCAAAAGAAGGAATTGGTGGTCCGCGCTACCGACTTTTCTATGATTGCAAGACACTTTTATAAGATGGGTACCGATGAAATATTGCGACAATATGTTCCAGAGTTCAAACATTCTAGTATCCTCGTTGAAGCACAGGGAGGAGTGGTGGGAGGACACTGTGCAAGTAGATCAATCGCGCAGAAAATTCTATACACAGGGTTATGGTGGCCAATGATCCGTAAAGATTCTAAGGCATGCAATGGATGTCAGAGGGCGGGAAAGCCATCGCGAAGGGATGAATTGCCCTTGAATCCTTAGATTTCATTACAGGTGTTTGACAAATGGGTTATTGAATTTGTGGGTCTGATACAGCCACCAAGAAAAAAGATAGGTGCGCAATACATTATTACTGTGACGGAGTATTTGACAAGCTGGGTAGAAGCATAATCGGTGAAGGACTATAGCACTGCTACAGCCACAAAGTTCTTATTTAAGTATGTCTTGACAAGGTTTGGGTGTCCTAAGATACTGATGAGTAACAGGGGTATGCACTTTCTCAATGAAACTATTGTCGTGATGCTCTAAGAATTTCAAGTTTATCATTAGAAGAGTACGCCTTGTCATCCTCAAGAAAATGGTATGGTTGAAGCATTCAATAAAATTCTAGAAAATGCATTGACTAAGGTCTGAACATGCAAAGGAATGATTGGGATGTGTGCATACCAGTGGTCCTATGGGCTTATAGGACAACGTGTAATAAGTTGACAGGACAAACCTCGTTGAGGATGGTATATGGGATAGAGGTTGTGATGCCTATGGAGTATATTGTGCCTAGCTTGCGGATTGCAGCATTGACTGATATGGTAGACCGAAATACTATGGAGGAGCACCTCGCGCAGTTGTTGGAGTTAGAAGAAGACAGGTTTTTAGCAGGATTTCACCAACAGGTGCAAAAGGAGCGCAAAAAGGCATGGCATGATCGACATATTAAGTTGTGCACCTTCAAGGTGAATGATTTGGTCTTACTTTATGATAGCAAGTTCACGAAGTTCCCTCAAAAGTTTCAAATGCACTGGTTGGGACACTATGTAGTCAAGGAAATTATAGATGGTGGTGTTGTTCATCTCGTGAAGCTGAATGGGGAATTATTTCCAAGAAGAGTCAATGGAAGTCGATTGAAGTTATATCAATGGGATCCTTTCGCTGCACAATGACTACCTAATAGAAAGATAGCCTTAGTACTCCTGGCAGTTGCAAGGGAGTATGGTACTATAAAATACACTACCCAAAGGTTGGGAAAACAAAGGGGGTTGGGTGAGGGAAACCAGAAGTGTGCTAGGAGGAGTTGCGCCAAGAGAGTTGTGCGATGGAGGTGGGTGCCACGCAGCAGGATCCAAAAAGAGTCATTGGATGCACTATAGCTGATTGGATGGAAAAAATCCCATTAGGAGGAGTAAGTAGGCTACATTTATGGTGCAAATCTTTGGCAATCTGCTACCAAAAATGCATTTATGATCAGAAATTGGAGGGAAGAATTGGATTTGAATTATAAATCGCCTATAAATCTGGCATGCTAACCTACAGTAGAACACTTTGCCTCCTGAAAATCGTTTGTGAGTTTTCTTGACTAAATTCTATGAACCGAGAATATTGGGAGGAGCTTCTTTCACAACCATGGTGTGCAAACTTGCCTGATTGGAACCGTAAGATCATCCTTGAGAAAATGACTGATCCCACAGAAGCTGCAACCCCTGAAATTGCATCGACAATGGAAGCTACAACATCTGTGCCTACGGCATCGAGGTCACCTAGGCATAAACCATCTGCTGCTAAGGACAAACAAAATAAACCACATGTTGTTTCGATGAGGTAGTCATCAAGAAAGAACCCTACAGAGGTTCAGCAGAAATGGAAGCTGGACAAGGTGAAACAGCAATACGAACCCCTAGATCTTGACGAAGAGAAGCTTCACGAAGGGTTTGAAGAGTTGGATGCTGAGGAGGGCGAGCGTATCACTAGGCTCCTAGAGTGTATCCCTCCACGAAAAGGAACAGCGAAGGCACCCAAGGATCCTGATTCTTACAAGTTCATGGTATCCACATTGCTATTGCCAGAGAAAGTACCCTTTGAATGTGCGCTCTTAGGGCACATTCATGCACTCAAGATGGAGGATTGGGATCTCACTGATCGCAAGAAATTTCCACATTTAGCGACAAATAAATATTTGGCAAAGATATACTATGAGGAGATCCAAGTCACGTGACTAGAGACTATGAAGCGGGTCACAGGGGTTGAAAAGTTCAGGTTGTTGAATATGTTGTGGGTACCACACTTTATCCAAACCACTATCAACATGGTATACGTACACCAATTGCTTATGCTAGTGCATGATGGGTGTCTCTAGCTGGGAGATCCCATCCCCATCACAAATATGTTGATCCACCATATCACAAGGTTACCCTACCAAGGGGTGGATCCAGCTAAGAAGTTTGGAGGCAAGAGTAAAGGAAAACAACTCGCAGATAGAATGAAGAAAGAGTTTGGCTTGATAAAGAAGTCACGTGGATACTCCATCCACTCCATCACAGATAAGGAAGTATAATTCATTTCTCAGATCTTGGCTTGCAAGATCATTAGAAAGTGTCGCATGGACGAGGTTCTGATGCCAGTTATTTCATTGGTTGCACAGTGTGTGAAGGGGGTGCAGTACAACTGGGTGCAGTACCTCTGCAAAGAGTTCCTATTGAATTTTCATGAAGCACAGGACGACGGCAAGGCATTCCATTATGCAAGGCTACTATTATTTATTTCCCTCATCCTATGGAGGTTGCCAAAGGACAACTAGTTCCCTCCACAGGACATTGAGTTACCGGAGGTAGCGAAGTTCACTTCGCTATGGGAAATGAAGGACCTAGAGAGGGTCATGGAGACAAAGATATTTTGGGTGTTGGTCGAGATGGACCTTCGCACGGTGATCAGCCAGTGGCCGAGGCTGTCACCTACCCTATTTGGGAAATTGGAGGCCTACACAGAGTTTAAAGAATATTTTCATAATGTATCCATCCGCGCGAGGCGAGATCCTAAGAAAGTATGGTACAAGTTTTCATACCTAGTCATGGATGCAGATGTATAGGAAGTCATGGGAAAATGGCCAGGTGAGTGGCGACATCCATCAGATCTTATCGCAGGAATAAGAATGGCCAAGGAAAGTTCCTCTTCACATGCCACAATAACATAAAAAAAATAAGGAATCTGTTGCTAAGGCAGTTACTGACAAGGAACGCGCCACGAAGGAGGCCACACTAGAGGTTGAGGAGTCTACTTCTTAACATACTACGAAAAAAGAATGGTCCGAGGAGGAAGAAGGTGATGGCGAGGAGCAGAGCACCCCTTTTAAATTGCAAAAGAAGACCAGGGAGACCACTTTCAGGCCCAGAAAGAAACAAAAATCTAATAAACATGTGAATCGAATGGTCCTCACTGAGGGGGACTTAGACGAGATGGGAGACAAGGTTCGTGACACAACGACAAAGTTGTGGACACGGTTCGAGCAGCAATACATGCAGACACTGGGGAGCATGTAGAAGGATCTGTGTGACTTGTAGATTCAAACACATCGACTTCAGGCAAGCGTGGGACAGGAGAGTGGGATTCAATCGATCATGTAGCAAGCGAGAATGACTGTGCTGGAAATCGATAGGACTCTGGACCTCAGAGTCATTCCATTACCATAGGGATCACTACGCACAAAAGAATATGAAGCAAAAGGCCTAGCTCAAATAGATCAAGGAGGTGGGTATCAACTTAGCCGAACAGCCTATTTAGACCCTCCATGCACTTTATCACGGGGTCTCATATGAGCTTCGATTAGGGAGCAACACGCATTATCAGTTATCAGCGAGGTAAAGATGAAAAACGAGAAGATCTTTACCGAAAAGGCTCAGGTGCTGAAGGAAAAGGAAGAACTAGCTGTGTGAAGCCAAAGCTTGGAAGCAACAATTACACAGGCCTGTCAGATGCTGGAAGAGCTTCACATTCTAGAAGATGCAGTAAGAGCAGTGAAGATTTGAAAGTTGGCTTCCGCGGTCAAAGAATCAAAGGATTGGATCAGTCAAGCAACATTCAAATTCCAAATGAATATCTCAAAGCTCTAGTTGAAATTGCATCCAACCACTCTGCCAGAGTTCCGAGAGTAGCACGAAATAGCCATCAGGGAGAGCATGGCCACTTTGGATGTCGCAATCACAGGTTGCACAATAATCTTCGAATAAGAAATGGAACTATGGACAACTCTGCAGGAGGACCCAAATCTGTAGAAAATTGGCACAAATATCCAGGAGACGCAGCAAAAGTTTGATGAACTCAGGGCCATTGTGCACACTTTGGTGACAATCCAGCGCATCGCTTGATTACAAGAAGGAAAATAGTTGCAATCACAAATTGAAGAGATACAGAGAAAAGCGCTGGTCTTAAAGGCTAGAATACAGCCATGGACAGACAAGTTAGCTTACTCTGTCACTCCAGGAAAAGTTTAAGACACTCCAACAGACTCAAAGGACGATGTGCCTCACGATGGAAGGCCCAACTACAGATAAGTTGGTAGAGGAAGTGCAGCAGGCCATGGTGCAGGGTTTTGCTAACAAAGTTGTGTTGAAGATGGATTTTAGTGACCTCTGCAACAAGATAAAGGCGCCAACTGAGTGACTCAAGGGCGAGTCACCCAATTTGTGTTGGGGGTCTGTTGGGATGGGATCCGTGGGGTTAATTTTGTATTATCTTTTGTAGTGAATGTAAAGTCTTCACGAAATGTGGAAAGCATAGAGCGAAGCTAGTAGAAGTAAAAGGGACTTTAGTCCCTTAGGTGGGTATGTGATAGAGTAGTTTTGAGACCCGCCCATGGCCCGCAGACCATGGTATTGTAAAGAAAATGATATATAAAGTTGATTCATAGCAAGTCTTAGAAGAAACGAGGAAAAAATAATCATTGTAAGGGAAAGGTGCTAAGGTAGGAAAGGTTTGTTTCTTGTATTTAGGCGAAAGGGGAAGGCTACTACAGCTGAGTGCATGGAGACCTTCGTAAGTTTACAGGCTGAGTGAATGGGCCCCTGTGCATAGGGATAAAAAGTCTGTATCTAAATTTTTATATCTAATAAAGATTATTTTGGGCTAAAATTGAAGCATTTGTGTGCTTTTATTTACTTCTGCAAAGTTTATGTATCTTCGCTGTGTAATCTGTTTAATATGAATTAATGCTTATTTACTACATGGAACTAGTAGATCTGTAATATTTACAAATGATAAGTACAATTAACTACCTTCGCAAAGATCTAGAAGTCGTTTAGATAGGTAAGTAGTTGTCCATCTGTAAGGGATAAAGTTGCCTGAAGGAAGATCTAAGCGATAATAACTTCAGAAAACCATCACACGGGCCTCTGGATGCAGAAACCTAATTCTAGCATCCCCCAATACTGGTTCGGGTGAGACTGCAACCCGCGCTACGTGGTTTGTTTCCGACAGGGCCAACAGTTTATGGTTTTGTTGGTTGGCACAGTTAAAGTTGAACTTCAGCCATGCCCCATCAAGCCAACTCTAAGCAAGATCAAGTGCTTCCATTACCATGAGTTTGGACACTATCCCACTAAGTGCCCTTGTTGGGTTGTGTTATATTCTTTCCACAACTAGCCCATGTAGTTAACTGGGGGGTTAGAGGGGTGGTAGAGCCCCCCTTCGTTGTGCCAATTGTGTAGCGGGGGGGGTCACAGGGGGTTTGAGGTGTAACCGTAACCCCACTTTATGGGGTTCGGGGCAGCGCCCCAGAAAATTTTGGTTTTGGACCCTATGTTAGGTTAGGCGGACCCACCTATGGTTTTGTGCATGATTTTCGCACATGTTTTTTGGATACAATGGTTTTCGGTCCATGGTATTGGACGCGATGGTTTTCGGTCCATGGTATTGGATGCTTTGGCATGTATAAATATGTATTATAACATTGAAAGGAACATAATGAAAAATCAAGCTGGTAGTCCCAGTTTTGGGATCCAGGGGAAAATCTCTGTGTATATGTGTTATGCTCTCGCATTGTTTATTTTATGTGTTTTAGAATTCGTATGTAGGTAATTTTTGTACGGGGTTAAAACCTACATTTGGTATCAGAGCAATTTTGGCTTCAAGGGGATGCCTTTTTTGCTGAGGGGTTTCGCTCGGACCTATGGTAGACCCTGTTTAGTGGGAGATCTGTGAGATCAATTCTAGTGGTGAAAGAAGATGGTGAGCAGTGGAAAGATAGAGATCGAGAAATTTAATGGTCAAAGTTTTGAGTTGTGGAAACTCAAGATGGAGGATCTGTCGGTGGATAAAGATCAGTGGATCACAGTAGATTCGGGTACTAAACCAATGGGAGTGTCCGATGAAGAATGGAAGATGTTGGATCAAAAGACTAAGAGCACAATACGATTGTGTGTCTCAGATTCAGTATTGCTGAATGTATCAGGGGAAGCTATGGCGAAGGCTTTGTGGGACAAGTTAGGGACTTTGTACCAATCGAAGTCTCTCGTGAATAAACTGTTCCTATGAAAAAATTTGTATAACCTGAGGATGAAAGATGGAGACTTGGTGACAGAGCATCTAAACACATTTAATACTGTGGTAAGTCAGTTAGCATCGGCTGATATTAAAATTTCAGATGAAGATAAGTGCATTAGTTTGTTGTGTTCTCTACCAAATTCGTGGGATAGTCTGGTTATTGCAATAGGTAGTAATGCAACTGCCTTGCAGTTTGATTAAATAGTCTCAGCCTTGCTGACGAAGGAGTTGATATGGAAAAATATGGAGAGCCAGAATGGTGATGCCTTGTTTGTATGAGGATGGTCCCAGAACAGAAACAAAAATAAGTCATCGAGTGGGAGATCTAAATATAGAGGGAGATCTAAATCTCCAGGAAAACCTGTAAAGGTGGTGTGCTGGAAATGCGGAAAGGAAGGGCACTACAAAAGGGACTGTAAATATAAAGCTCCTGGTAAAGGAAATGGATCTGATGATGCTCCTTCTGCAGAGGCGAAAACCACCTCAAATGAAGGTGGGGATGTGTACTTGGCTTCTTCAAGTAGACATGTGGATCATGAGGCATGGTTAATTGACTCAGGTGCATCCTTTCACTTCACTCCCCATAGAGAGTGGTTCTGCGAGTACGAGAAATATGATGGTGGTGATGTCTTCTTAGGGGATGATAGGAGGGCTACAATCGTTGGTCGTGGAAAAGTAAAGTTGAAGCTACAAGGTGGAAGGATTAGAACACTTTTGGGTGTTCTACATATCCCTGAATTGGCCAGGAATCTGATTTCTGTAAGCAAGCTGGATGATGCAGGTGTAAAAATAGTGTTCGAGAAGGATACCTGCAAGATGGTTTTGGGAGCACTAGTATTGATGCGGGGAGTTCGGATTGGAACTTTGTACAAGCTACAGGGTAGCACTGTTATTGATGGGTGCAATAGTTTTGTGGTTCCTGAAAGTGGAGCAGAAAATCTAGTGGTCTCTGGAGAGAAGACAATGTTGTGGCATCAAAGGCTTGGACATATTGGAGAGAAGGGCCTTCGAATACTTCATGGTAAAGGTATGGTAGAAGGTATGAGTAATAGCTCCCTGGATTTTGATTTCTGTGAAAATTGTGTATATGGGAAGCAGAATCGGGTGAGTTTCCCCTCTGGTGGTAAGAGGGCAAAACAGATATTAGAGCTTGTGCACAGTGATGTGTTTGGACCTGTGAAGGTTCCATCACTAGGTAAGTTTGTGTACTATGTATTATTTATAGATGACTTCTCAAGGAATACACGGATATATTTCCTTAAGAAGAAATTTTAAGTCTTTGACAGGTTTAAAGAATTTAAGGTTCTGGTGGAAAACTAGACAGAGAAGAAGATAAAAGTGCTGAGGACAGATAACAATGGAGAGTTTTGCAGTAAGGAATTTGAAGAATTTTGTAAGAAGTGCGGTATAGCACGGTAGAAGACTACTCCATATACACCTCAGCAAAATGTAGTTGCAGAAAGAATGAAGGAGACGTTGATGGAAAAGGCAAGAAGCATGCTCAGTGGTGTCGGGTTAGGACAGGAATTCTAGGCAGAGGCGGTGGATACTGCATATTACCTGGTCAACAGGTCACCTTCATTAGCATTGGAGGATAAGACTCCACAAGAGGTATGGACTAGTAAGAAACCCTCTCTTTCACATCTAAGGGTATTTGGATGTGATGCATATGTACATGTTCCAAAGGAGAAACGAACCAAGTTGGATAGTAAATCTGAAAAGTGCATCTTTATTGGGTATAAGGATGGTTTAAAGGGTTATAAGTTTTGGAACCCAGTCACACGGAAGGTTGTGTACAGCCGAGATGTGGTGTTCAGAGAGGTAAAAGATGTTATTAAACATGAAGTACAACCAAAGGAACCTGAGAAGATAGAGTTTGAGTTAAAGGAGGAAGAATCAGACTCTACAGCAAAGGAGGAATCAGAAGATGAAGAGCCATAAACTCCAGCAGTGAGAAGGTCAGTTTGAGAAAGAAGGAAACCTGAAAGGTATAGTCCATCTACTTTCTGTTCAAATTTTTCTTTGTCTATTACTGATGATGATCCCGGAACTGTGAAGGAGGCAGTGGATTCAGAGGATGGAAAACTCTGGAAAGAGGCCATGGTTGATGAAATGGCATCTTTGCACAAAAATGAGGCTTGGGATCTAGTGGAGTTGTCGGCTGGAAGGAAACCAATTGGTAGCAAATGGGTGTTCAAAAAGAAGACAAATTTAGAAGGAAAAGTGGAGAAATACAAATCTCGGTTGGTAGCAAAAGGTTATTCCCAAGTGCTAGGAATTGATTTTGGCGATATTTTTTCTCCTATTGCCACGGTAACTTCTATTAGAGTACTTTTATTTTTTGTTGTTGCTTTTGATTTTCAAGTAGAACAGATGGATGTGAAGACAGAATTTCTTCATGGGGATCTGGAAGAGGAGATCTACATGAAGCAACCTAAAGGCTTTGCGGTGAAGGGTAAGAAAGAACTAGTTTGCAAGTTAAAGAAGTCTCTGTATGGGTTAAAACAATCACCAAGGATGTGGTATCAGAAATTTGATACATTTATACGGGGACTTGGCTTCACCAAAAGAAAAGTAGATCACTGTGTGTATTTTAAATTAATTGGTGACCGTGTTATTTATCTGGTCTAGTATGTGAATGATATGTTGCTGGTTGGAAATGACAAAGAAATTATCCAAGATTTGAAGATGCAATTGTCCTCCAAATTTGACATGCAAGATATTGGTGCTGCAAACTATATTTTTGGCATCGAAATTAAAAGAGATCGGACAAAGATGAAGCTCTGGTTAAACCAGAGGAAGTATGTCGAGACAATATTGTAGAGGTTTAATATGCAGGATAGTAAACCGGTGAAGGTTCCTATTCCTGTAGGTGTGAGGTTATCTGCTGAACAGTGTCCCAAGACACAAGAAGAGGAAGAGAACATGTCCCGTGTTCCATATGAAAGTGCAGTTGGTAGCATGATGTATGCAATGGTCTGTACTAGACCAGACATTGCACATGCAGTGGGAGTATTGAGCAGGTTTATGTCAAAACCAGGGAAAGAGCATTGGACAGCAATGAAGCGGGTTTTTAGGTATTTGTGTGGCACTAGTGATTATGGTTTGTGCTACCAAGGAAGACCAGGATTGGACAGAGTATTGGATATTTGCGGCTTTGTTGATGCTGACTGGGCTGGAGATCTGGATCAGACAAGATCTACAAGTGGGTATGTGTTTAGCCTATTTGGAGGTGCATGCAGTTGGATGAGTAAGAAACAATCTATAGTGGCACTATCAACTACAGAGGCAGAATACATGGCAGCCACTCATGTAAGCAAGGAAGTAGTTTGGTTGCATAGATTGTGTTCAAGTATGGGGTTAGTACAGGGAGCTATAAGGATAGACTGTGACAGCCAAAGTGCAATTTTCTTGGCAAAGAACCCTGTATATCATTCAAAGACAAAGCACATTGATGTTCAATATCACTTTGTGAGGGATATGATAGAAGACAAAAAGGTGTTGTTGGTAAAGGTGGACACTTTGAAGAATATTGTGGATGCATTGACAAAATCTGTGAGATTTGAGAAGTTCTCTTGGTGTAGAGAGACTATGGGCGTTTCAGGGCTGGAAAAATGACTAAGCTCTCTTGTGGCCCCTTGTGGAAAGAAAACAACAAGTGGGAGAATGTTGGGTTGTGTTATATTCTTTCCATGACTAGCCCACGTAGTTAACCAGGGGGTTAGAGGGGGGGGCAGAGCACCCCTTCGTTGCGCCGATTGTGTAGTGTCGGGGGGGCTCACATGGGGTTTGAGGTGTACCCGTAACCCCACTTTATGGGGTCCAGGGCAACGCCTTGGAAAATTTTGGTTTTGGACCCTATGTTAGGTTGGGCAGGCCCGCCTATGGTTTTGTGCATGATTTTCACACATGTTTTTTGGATACGATGGTTTTCGGTCCATGGTATTGGATGCTTCGGCATGTATAAATATGTATTATAACATTGAAGGAACATAATGAAAAATCAAGCTGGTAGTCCCGGTTTTGGGATCCAGGGGAAAATCTCTGTGTATATGTGTTATGCTCTCGCATTGTTTATTTTATGTGTTTTAGAATTCGTATGCAGGTAATTTCTGTATGGGGTTAAAACCTACAGCCCTAAGTGGAAGAAAGATTCTAGTAAGGATCATGTAGTTGCATCAATGGAGGTAAATGCATTTTATACCAAGTTTGAGAAAGATTTTTCATTGATTGCTTGTATGGAAAGTTCAATAGATAGTTGTATATGGTATATTGATTCAATAGCATCCTTCCACATGATCGAGAACAAGAAGAGTTTCAGCCACCTGAAGGAGAAGGACATGTAGTTTCAGATTGAGCTAGGAGATGATGGTTAGTATGCAACTAGAGGAGTTGGTATTGTCATCTTTTTAGACTATTGTTGAAGATGTTTTCTTTATGCTCCAAGATTGAGGCATAATATTGTTTTAAAAGCTACCCTTGAGGACAAGAGATATGATATCATCTTCAACAAGGGTAAGGGATACCTCCGACACATAGCTTCTGTATGTAAGAAGCAGATAGGTGTGAGGGTGAATAATCTCTGTAAGTTGCAGGTAGAGACACAACCTTGAGTAGTAAGGCAAGGAGATATCAGAGTAGAATAGTGATGGTTTGAACAAGAGTAGGATAGAGCTCTCAAGATGGAGCCTTAGCCACTGTCTCGGTTTGCATCTAAGCTAGATGGCAGTTGGGTGGACCAGCAAGATGATGAGGAGCATAGCCTAAGGTGAGTGGAGGCAGCTACTTAGTCAGAGACTTCCAATATAGGGAGAGATGGAGCCAAGTGGGCAAAGGATTTGGTTAAGGGGGATCAAAAGAGAGTTGAATCTTCCAGTACCACCTTCAACCAGAAGAAGTAGCCATAGACGTACATGGGGTACATCGCACTTATGACTCAGGTGATAGACTCGCAGAGCATGATGGGAAAGAATAGGTCTTCAGATCATATTTCAGGTAAGAAAGAATGAAGGTCTTCTAGTTCAGAGGGAGCAACTATAGCAGAATAGAACGTGGTAGTATTAGAGATAGATCCAAGTGGATGAGGTTCTTCGAGAAGCAACTTCCTCGCTAAGAGGGAATGTTGAAAATAGTAGTAAGAAAGGTCCTTCTTTGACTTGTGCCTTAGTCAAATAGACGAAGAAGCAATTTTCCTTAGCATGCACAAGTTCCTATAAGTTAGGAACCAATTCCTATAAGTTAGGAGCTAATTCCTAAAACTTAGGATGAGTTTCTAAATTTTAGGTTGAATTCCTAAAAGTTAGGACATGTGTATGAAGCAGTTTAACTAGCGCAGATGTGGAAGGCTCAATTGTTTCCTTCTAGTGCACGTTCATTTGGGAAAGGATGAGTAAGAGAGCCTTAACTTATAAATTAAGGCAAGACAAGTAATAACAACTTGATAGCCTTTGTTAACTCTTCAACCAGCGATTTGATTTCCTAAGATAAAGACTTGTCAGATTTAGCCTATTCGAAAAGCTTAAAAGGAGGATTAAGGCACATTGTTATTCATTGTCTTGTGAGCATGGGTTGGTGAAACAAGGTAGAAGAGAACACAGATTTGTGTTTTTGTGTGTGAGCTTGTGAGAAGATTAGTGTACCAGGAGAGGCTTGTGCACAAATTTATAGGAGAATTTCCTTGGGACTTGTGCAAGGAAATAGGGAAGCAAGGATTAGAGTCTTAGAAGTATTTTTTTAGCTTAGTACAAACAGAGAAAACCAAATTGGTTTCTATTGAAACAAGATTGTTTTTGTAAGTGATCTATCGCTCATTCTTTTATCAATAAAACTCTCAATCAAGTAGAGGGTTTTCCGAGTCAGGTTCCCTAAAAAAACAAGTGTTTTTACATTGAGTTACTGTGTTATTTATGTTTCTATTCCGTTGTAATATTAGTAGAGAAATTTTTGTGTCTTGAATTACCAGTTAGGTTCAAATTTATTCTTTCAAGCAGATAGAATTTTTATGGAGTTTCTACATAGTAAATAATAGCTATAACCTTAACCTTTTGACAAACAATAGATATGGTTTCTCTAAGGATTATTGTGGAAATAAATGAGACCATCTGGCTTATCCACTTGATCCCACACATCAATGATCTTTATATTTGTCAATTCATTCAAATATAAATATGATTATGATAGCCTTTGGTGAGACTTGGACTCTAGTGAGAGCAATATTAGTGCACTGCTTTCACTGACCCACCAAGTCACAACTGACAGGGTTTGTTATTTCATTATGGGTAAATTTTGTAAATCATTGACAACTGAAAATTTTGAATGACTTATTGTTGGGCTTACGAACACAACCCATAAGACCTCAGAAGTGTGTGTTGTTCATGAATCCTTGAAGGACAACGAATTATTTTCTTAACTGTGGTTAGATGTTGATTTGTTGTGTGTCAATGACATATGGACCCCTAATGCTCCCCAAATGATGAGTTTTACCTTATGCCCTATGTCGCTTGGAAAAAGCATTGCCAATTTATCTATATGACCTTGTGTACTCATTATAAATTTGATTCCAAACCCTGTGTATGTTAATTTGGTAGCTCAGTGACAAATTCCAACCATTGCATTAAATTCCTCTTTTCGAGAAGACCAAAATTGACTTTTGAAGCACTCAATTTGGATAAGGGAAAGTGGATTTTTGAGGCCAAGCCCATAGTTGTACAATTCATCAAAGTCAGCTTGGGGTCAAATAGAACAAATTAGCACTCCTCCATCTCATATACATACAAGACAATTCCTCCTCGTTTGGCACCTCATAAACTCACAACATATATTATCTCTCCTCAGTTAATTGGTTCTTACAGCTCATAATTTTTGGGAATCTCTCACATGTGCAAAGGGACAAGTGTCTATTTCATATTGGCTAAATTTCAGACCTCTTGCAGTGCATTGACCAGTGTTGACTTTGGTGTGTTTGGCATGTTTTGACTGTGTTTTTGGGTGGATTATTTTTGTTTCTCAAGGCCCCATTGGAGGGCACATAGATCGACGAAATCAGGGCAGGTTGACTGGTGTTGACTTCAAAGTGGACTGCAGGTTTAACCGCAAGAACAAGTGCAAACTTTGATCAAGTTTGACTCGTTGTTTTTGGACCGTTTTGGTTTGATTTTGACCAACATTCTAGGCTGCATTTATTGTTTCCTTGATCGAGCTCTTTTCGAAGGTGGACCATTGACTTTGTGAATTGGTTAGGGTTGAATTTGTCGTTGTTGACTGTTGTTGAATTGGTTAGATCTAAGTTGACTTCTGTTGACTCTCTCTTTTGTCTCTAATTTGACAAATAGCATGACAATTTGACTTGACTGAATATTGGATATTGGCTAGACAAAGTTTGACTTTGACTCTTGGATGTTGTACTCTCTATGTTGAACATTTGAAGACAATATAACAGAAGAAGAACGGAAAAGGGTTTTCCCCCTTGTGGGGTTTTTCCCTGGTCATTGACCAAATATTATGTCTCTTGTCTCTTAGTTTTCTTTCATTGTGCAATTGTATAATTGTTCTATCTACTATTTCTCTATTGTCATTGGTTAATTAAAGAAGTGAAATTGTTCAATTGGATGTTATTGGATATTGTTGAAGTCATAGTTGTAGCATAGAACAATTAGTGAAAATTTAACAATGTATTCATTATAAATTTGATTCTCTTGGAATTTTCTTACAATAAATTTCTAATATTTATACTTTAAATATTTGCAAACTATATAATATAGTGAATTTTTCCCTACATTATTTCATCCTTTATATCTCTAAAACTATAATTGGTTGGCATATTACATATTGAACATTTATTCGAAAACACCAAGCAATGTCAAGGCTCATATGTTCCTTAGAATTTGCTGAAGTTTGGTAGTTGTGGTCAGTATCCTTTCTATACAAGTTGACCCTAAAGAAACATGCAAAAAGAAGTAATTTGAAATTTAAATTTTGAATTTAATTTCTTTGCCTCCAAAATGTAAGGTTGGCTCCAATTGTTTAAGTTGACCCAGCACTAAGGACGTGCCCCTTGGGGCACCTTAGAATAATATAAATAAGTCACCCAACCTCCTCCACAGGACACAAATTCAGATCTCACCAAAATTCATCCTTTGTCTGTCCGCACGTGCGAAAGAAAGAAAGGAGAAGAAGATAGAAGTTTAACCTATGTTTACAAAGACTATTGATGTTTTGTTTGACTGATATTTTGGACGATTGACCAAATATATTTATGGGGAGTTTGAACGCACTTGACTAGGGTTTATGAGGCAGTTGCAATAGGTTTCAATTTGGCCCTATTGACCAAGTTGACCGAATTTCAAAGGAGTTGTCAGAAGCCAAAAAAGTGGTATGTTTGACCAAGTTTGACTTATTTGATTTTGTAGTTAGTCTGACAAATTTTGACTAGGAAATCATATTGTACTTTTGATGAATTGGATAATTTCTCCTAAGAAACAATCGTTGCCTTTTTCCCTACTTAGCATTTTCCCAGGGTAAAAAAATTCTCGTGTTTGGCTCTCTTCATGATCCTACTATCATTATTATTATACCATTGAGATTTTCTATGTATAATTGCTTAATGATGAATGTGATTCAAGAAGGATTAATTAAGAAATCATTGGAAAATAATTATAAGACTAGAAGATTATGAAAAATCAAGAGCTTCTAGCCTTAAATATATGTAAGATAGCCTTGAATGTATACGATCTTTATTATCACCAAAATTCATTCCTTTAAAGTTTCCCACTAACTTCTAAAGGAATTGACTGAATTATCAGCTATGTTAGAAATATTGAGGGGGGGTTGAATCAATATTTCCTTCTTTTTTTTACACAATTGGTTAGTTTTCTTTAAACATTAATATCATTAACGGAAAACAACAGAAACTTCATCACATAAAATAGTCAACACACAAAAGATTTTGTCTCAACAAGCCTTGCATTAAGTATGGTTACATACATATTTACTAGTTGAGATGGAAGGAAGTGAAACACTCCCCAAGTTTGAATATGTTTGCAAACCAAGTCTGCAGGAATATTCGGCCTCCCCAATCAAAACAATACTATCATAAAGAGGTTTCTAGGTCATATGTAGGACATTCACTGTCACATAGAGGATCAATGTCTCATAACTGTCAAAAATCATTCATCTATCATATTATTGCGTTCTCCCATTGTAACATTGTCATGAAAAAGTCACTATCAAGGGTAACTGCCTTATGAGGTGACTATCACATTGTTATTAGGTCATTGTATCATGTCTCTTTCATATCAGGGATCACTTTCATACAAATAGGGTTCATAAGGTTATACATAACTTATTAATGTCAAACTACCATTGCCATATTGTCACATATTTCTCAATACTTGCATGCCTCATTGTGATAATGACAAACCCTTACTATTGAACACAAATCAAGTGATACTATTGTAATATAGTGATATCTGTAAAGTGTTACAAAGAGGTATCTTTATGCAGTGAATGTTAAAAACCCTTAATCATGGTGAATGATGTTTTTCTGCAAACCCTTCTGATACAAAGAATTAAACTCAATTGTAGTGATGAACAATTTGATACAGAGACAATCTTAACAAGATTCTTACTGGTGTGATGATGACCTTTAATGTTATATATGTTAGTGGAAGTTAGCTCCTTTAGAGATGCACAATATAAGTGTATATATATGAATCAAGGGTTGTTGTGCTTGGGCCATTGTCTAAGATTTGCCATAGAAGATGAGTGGGATCACACCTCCAGAGCGCCAAAAGGGAGGGTCGAAATGCATTGTCAATTTCATAATTCAACCGCAATCATTTTTATGATACATCCTCATAATTTATTGACAATTGAAATTTCCAGCAGTTCCTGGATCCTTCTAGAAAAAAGGTTGGATTTTGGAAAATTCCTTGAGCTTCCCCTTAAGGAAATAGCTCTTAAACCCTAATTTGAGAGTCATTTCTCTTATGAGACTAAAAACCATGATGGTCACTTGTTGTATCATACTCAACTCGTGATGGCATCGCTCTCTTTACTTATATACCCGTGATGATCCCAAAAAGGAAATTTTCCTAAAGAGGATGAGAAGCTTTGTGATCTAAAAGCTTCCAGAGCAGCGAGCTAGAGGTTGTTCGGCGTAGATGAGGTAAAATTCTCCAAACTTGGCCTCTTGGTATTATCCATATGAGCTACCTCCTTGAGATGAGGGCCTACTCCTATCTTTGGAGAGATCCTAACTCCCTTTCTGAGCCTATATATTCATCCTCTCCCATTCCCAAATGGTTGGTCTATGTCTATTTGTACCCTTATGCTAAGATTGTGCCTATATACTACTCATTTGGCTTGGAGAAGGAGTGCTTGGAGAGCTTAGCTTGGACTTGGACATTCATTCAATGAAAGCCTATCAACATCAAGGCTTGGTTGTATGATTCCCCTTATTTTTTATTAATATACAACTGTTGGTTCATTTTCCATTGATGTGTATGCTCATGTATCATCTATCTTAACATTCCTTAATCAGTTAAGTAGGTTGCTTTTGAATATGTTATTGGTATTTGCTCGCCTTGTTGTGTCTCAATCTCTTGTTCAGGTGCATAAATGCTATGAGCAGTAGGAATGAGCCCGTGATGCAAGTGATTTGAGATCTTCAACAAAGGACGACTTGATAGCATCAGAACGAGGTAGGTCATCTTCTTTGTCTCTCTTTTCAATTGTAACCTAGGAAAGTGTCTAGTATATTGTCACGTAGGTTTATAGTCCCACTCATTGGGCTAGAGGGATCATCTATGTCCGTAGAGAGGATTTACCTAGACAAAAAAATGGTGACTCCACTGGGGAAGCTATGATCCTTTCCATTCAATCCTTCATCCTCCTTTTTTGCTGAGTTTGAACAATCGTTTGTTTTCAAGCTTGTTTGTTTGTCTGTAACTGTTTTCACTTATTGGTGATTGCTTGAAGGTTCTTAGTTTTTATTGATCTTGAATATTTTTTGGTTTTATCTCATCTTTATCAACCATTTTGTTTTTCTACCTAACTTTCGTGATGACATCGCGGATGTTTTAATTACAGTCGCGATTATTATTGTTTTGCTTATGACAGGTGCGATGATCCCAGAGGTTAAACAAAATTAGGTTTCTTCTTCTTGATTTCAATATTTTTCCTTCTAGCAGTGGTTTGTTAGTGTGATTATAGTGTCATTGTCTTGGTTGACATGTTTGTCTGACTACAATTTCCTCTTGCTTTGGTTTAAGTGTGTTTGAAGCTTGTTTCTCTTTCTAGGGTTCCTAGGGTTTCTAGGTCACCCTTCATTCACTCATTGATTTGTTCTTCAGAGATCAGTTATCCTTGTTCAAAGAGTCTTTTTAAGCCTGGGCATATTTTGCAAGTCACTTTTGGTTCTTTGGTATAAAGTTGTTTTCATTAGTGTCGGATCAAGTAGATGTTTTGAAAGTCACTTTAGCTCCATTAGCAAGCAATATATTACAAAATTGTTTGTTTTTTATTGAAACGAAAGGAAGTGCTTGTTGTTATTCTTGTGTTTTGGAAAGTGAAAGTGTGTATCATTGAAGTATTTTTGAAACATTTCTTGCATTCAAATCAGAAAGTGAAAGAAATTTTCATGATTACTAAATTGTTTGCATTTTTTTTTGCTCTTTTGCACTAGTTTGCATTGATTGCATTAAAGTGAAAGGAAGATCATTATTGCATCTTTAGTGAAAAGAAAAAGATTTTTATTTCTATGGTATTGTATTTGTTCATAGAATGAAATATTAGATTTCATTTTTACTTATTGCATTGAAAAAATTGTATTAACACTTTTTGGATTGTTTGATGAATAGATTGGTTGTTTCTCTTCCCTTGTTAGAATAGCCTTCATCGAATGAAAAGTTTCATTTTCATCATTTAGTTGCATTCTAGTAATAGATGACATCGTTGAGCCTTCGAAACTAAAACTTAATTCAATATTAAACTTAAAATTTACTTCAATTAACCTAAGGATCATTTGAAACATTAATGCTTATACTTAGTGGTCTATGCTAGAGACGCATTCTGGTGTCTATAAAAATCAGCAGTTGTCGTTTGCAATCCTCTTACATTAGACAATGCTAGCATGGAATTTTTCTCCCCGTATCGTCGAGTTTATAAAGGGATACCTTCATAGGTTGCAAACCTTTATCCATAGGAAGCCGAGTTTTCTTCCCTGTAAATGTGATACATCGAAAACAACATTCAGGGAGATTTCTTGCACATACGTCAAGTCCTTAGTATAATTTACAAAGGTGTATATTGCAGTTCACAGTTACTTGGTAATCCCTTTTGTCTAGAGTCACCTTGGTAGTCATTTTGATCTTTTCTAACTCCTTAAACTTGAAAATATCATCGAGCACTCATCCTTTCAAGCTCGCTAAACCAATGGAAGCGACTAGAGTCACCTTTTCATCCTTTTGTCAACTCTTAAAAGATAAAAAGGCAAAGTTTTTGTTTCAAATTCTAAAATTAACTACCAACGATAATATGTCGAACCCATGTAGTTGCTTCTTGGCCCCATATTGAGTACATCCTTGTAAATTTTATTTTTAATCAACCCTCAACAAACCTCCTCTCCTTTTTTGCTCTTGAGAGAAAGTCACAATGGCTGAACCATTGAGTTCACCCCAAATCTCCCCTTCATTGTCTGATACTGAAGGGTCTTCACAAGGAGTTCACCTGGAACTTCCTCAGTCACTTGAAGCTCAAGGTTTTGAACTTGGGATTGTCCCAAGCATTCAACCCCTTTCTTCTTGTCCACCACCTTCGGATTCCTTGTCACCTCAAGAATATGATCCAGAAACCCCTAAGAGTCCACATAGGTTTGTCTTGTATCCGCCGAATCCATTATTCGATCCTGTTGTGATATCTCCTCAGCGCCCTTACAGTCCTTACGATCATCTTGGTGTTCCTTTGGAGTTATCTCCTCGTACATCTCAGATTCCTCATTGCCAATGGTTTCCATCCATGGATTTAGAAGGTGAGATCCCAACCTCTTCTCCGGGTTATTCAGAAGTTTCCGCTACTCATACTCCTCATATTGATGATGAACAAGGGTATGAATTTCCTCCAAAAGGCTTTCCTTTACAAGAAGAGTCCCATCCCACACACTTTTTAGAGACCAATCCAGGGTTCTAGATTAGACTAAATTTAATGTCAACCAAGGTAGGTAAACTTAGAGGCACATGTCTAAATTTTATAGACCTAAAAGGATCTAATCTATCTAAGTAAGTGTCCAGTGTGACAGGCTACATCACTCTTTTACACGAGATTGAAGTATGTTTCCTTTCACAATTTAAACACTTATATCATCTAATTTAATTAACTGTTCTAAAAACATAGTGTTACTAGTCTGAGTTCTCAATCCTCTTACAAGGATATAATTCACAAAAAGTCTTTCAAAATAACACACTAAGCATACTAGAAATCAAATTCATGAAAACAGAGTTCATAGAAATATTTTGAAACTCAATGTTCAATTAAACCTTTTACAAGGACTTATTCAATAATTTTGCAATTGAATTTTCAAGCTACTACTATGAATCATAAAATAACAATCACAAGAACTTCTAATTAAATTGATAAACTCACAGGCAATGAAATGAAATAAAACGCTATTCAAATCTGAATACTAAATTCTATGAAACAGAAAAGAAAGTGTACCAATCCTCACGTAGGGGCCCTTCCACGCTTTGATGGCACACTTTGAAAAACTTCAAGTGATAAGAACGTTAACTCATAAACACCATAATTGATGAAATTTTGCCTTTGATTAAGTTCTAAAAATAGATTACATTAAAAACAGAGTTCTAGAATACGCTTACAGTCTTAAGTCTGCTCTTTTCAATGTCTTCACTAGCATTTTTTTTTAATAATAATCAAAACCCTCCTATTTATTAAAATTTACAACCAAAAAGGCTCTTTTCGTTCTTCCTAATCCTAACTGATTTCTAAAACAAATCAAAATCAATTTAGGGTCCCTAATCTTAAGCAAAAGATCAAGTACATTCATTATAACTTCAGATTTTTCTGCTGAATAGGCTGGGTTTGACCAGCATTGACCATGTATTCAGGAGCTTCAAATTCGATGCTAAATAGATTTTCCACCATGTATGTACATCCTAGATCATGTCCTTATCTTTTGTTTTGATTTTCCTACCATGCCACATGTCACAACATAAACCAATTACAGGAAGTCGTTACATCCCGTAATTTTGTTGAAAAATTCCAATTTTTAACATAAAAATCCATAAATTAAATTTAATGTAAAATAACAATTATAATGCTTCATTAATCAATTTCAATGGACTATGAGGAGTTTATGGAAGAAAATGGTAGGTAAATGATGGATTTTAGAAGAAAAGAATAGCGATAAAATAGTACCAACACACTTCCTGCAACCAGTGGGCCTATGTTTTGATCTAATATTCACCCTATGAGTGACATCAGTTAAAGATTTATTAAACTAAGGTATTACAGACTCATGTGCTAGTGTGTGTGTTTTGTGTTATTGAAGCAATGGATCGATCAAATTTCCAATACACAGAAAATAAAATGGAAAGACAGCAGAGAAACACAGTAAGCAAACATAAAGACACAAGCAATTTTAATAAGGAGTTCACCCTATTCTCCAGGGCTACATCTCCGGTCCAGCATTCAATGGTGGCCTTGTTTTATTATGCCTTTAAGCAAAGAAATTACAATACAGGGACTCAATGTGAGTTCTCCTGAAGCAGGTTTTGCTTGGCAGGGTGGTTCTTAGATTCCCCAAGCCACTTGAATACACAAACTCTTCTTCTTCCTACTAGCTTTGTGACCTTCTAGTCTACAGTGGAAAGAGCCAATTGTGATGCTCAGTCTGGACAAATTCCTCTATGGTATGGCTTAAGTCTTCAAGCTCTCTGGTGCTCGATGTTGCCTCTGGTCAGCTCAGACCTCTGTCTCTTCTTCTTTGCTTTATTGTTCTGTGTGTTCAGTCCTCCCCTCTGGGTTCACTATTCCACTTCTTCGTCTCTCGACTTCTGTCTAACTCTCCTGATTCGACTGTCTCTGTTCATGGCTTTAGCCATTCGAACCCTATGCCTATTCGGTTCCTCTTCTGCTTCTGTCGATTCACCTTCTGCAGTTGCGATTGGAGTTCCTTGTTCAACGTCATCATGAACGCTCAAGGAGTGGCCACTTGTCCTCCTCTAAACGGTGCCAACCTGCTTCGTTGGTTTGTTTCTTCAATTATGTCGTGGATGCGTTCTTCCTCCTCCATGGTGGTCAAACAGATTCCAAATCCCTCCTAAAATGTGGCTTAATTCTTTGTCGGTTCTGCTTCCTCCATCGGGTGTTATCTCAACCGTCTAATTTGGGCCCTCCAGATCTGATGCCATATGCACGTTTTGCGTGGTTGACTTGCTCGATCGATAGCGCGCGATCAACGGTAGTTTTCTCTCACCTCCACCTGCCACGTGTCAATCGGTGTATGGAATCGCTCCAATCTCGTCCAAAACCTCTTACCGTTTAAGGGTGCCCAGATCAAAACCGCTGGTTTTCCTGAGCGTGGGTCCCACCTTGTACGTTTAGTGCTTTTCCTTTCCCGCCCGCGATCCTCCAGTTCCCAACGCGACCAAGTGCTCGGGTTTCCTCCATTCGGCCTTGTTCGCCCAGCGATGCGCGATTAGGCACTAATTGCGCATCAAAATCCACCTCTGTTTCCCGATCCATGACTCCCAGGGGCTACTTTGACCTCCTGCGCAGTCTCCATGGGCCTCGGTCAGCGCGCTTTGACCGAGGTCCTCATCATTCCACACTGGCTGTCATTGCCATTGGTTCAGGGTGTCTTTTAGCATTGTTTTGGATTCTTTAGAGATTTGTTCTGACGTGATACAGTCATGGTTCTTTGACAGTCTTCTATGGATCCAATTCGAATCATGGCCTTCCCACTGAAAAATCTTTTGGACCACCAAAAGTTGGTTTTCAAGCATCGACTATGTGAGGATATTGTTTCTTCACTTGTCCCATCTCAATCCACTTTGCGCTGCTTGGCTTTGAACCTTTGAGCCCAATCCTGAGGTACTCCATATTTCCATTGCGCGTCGTCCTTACCTTCATTTCTAGTACTATGTCTTCCTACAACTCATTGAGATATTTAGGTAGCAGGTCATCAATAGAAGGCAATTGACTTTGCTCTTTAGGGTCCTCAATCATTGAAGGTTCAAACAATCTCAAGCAATCTGCATTTACAACTGAGTAGATGTGCATGTAAGCTGGTAAATCAAGGCGAAAAGCATTTTCCCCAATCTTCTCAAGTATCCTAAAAGGTCCATACCTGATAGGATTTAGCTTTTTACCTTCACCTTGCATCCTTTCCTTGCTGATATACAGCCAGACTTGGTCTCCAACCTGAAAACTATGCTCCATCTGATGCTTGTCATGCCTAGCCTTATACTTGGCTTGGCTCCTTTCCAACTGTTCCTATACTGCCTGGTGGATCTCCTGGATCTGTTCAATGAACTTAGTTGCCTTGTCCACATCACTATGTCCATCAACCATGGTATCTTTACCAAAGACAAAATCCAAAGGAGATCTTGGTGTGAAACCAAAACAAGTCTCAAAAGGAGATATTTGTGTAGAAGAGTGCTTGGCTCTGTTGTAAGCATGTTGCACATAACAAAAGTGTTCATCCCAAAGCTTAGGATGTTTGCTGCAATAACCTCTCAGTAACTAGGTCACTGTCCTATTTACTACTTCTGTCTGGCCATCTGTTTGTGGATGAAAAGTTGTGCTTTTCTTCAACTTGGTGTCCATCAGTTCCCACAGACTCAACCAAAACTTCCCCACAAATTGGGTGTCTCGATCAGATACAATGGAAGTGGGTAATCCAAAATGAACCCATACATGTTCAAAGAACAATTTTGTAGTCTATTCAGTTGTGATCTGTTTACTACAAGGTATCAAAATACACGTTTTGTTGAACCTATCCACAACAACATATAGATAGTCATGACCTTTCCTAGACTTAGGCAGTCCTCCAACAAAATCCATGGAAACACTTTTCCAAGGGTGAGAAGGAACTGGCAATGGAGTGTACAATCCTAGTTTTCTATTGTCGGGCTTGCTTTTAGCACACATGGAACACCCTCTTACATATCTAGAAACTGTCTCATTCATTTTCGGCCAATAGTAGAACCTTTGCAGCTGTGTAACTGTTTTACTTACCCCAAAGTGACCTGATATCAAAGAAATGTGTGCTTCCCTAATTATCTTTCCTCTCTCGGTTTGTGGAATGCAGAGTTTCCCACAATAGTATAAGAGTCGGTCCTTCATATGATAGTCCAATTCTTCTACTCTTTTGCCTTGACTCAAAGTTGCATATACATCCTTAAATTCCATATCCTAAGCATATTGTTCTATGTAGCTCTCATGTAGCACAGAATTATGCTTAAGTATGGTAGATGCATTTATAATGGGTCCAGATAACATGTCTGCAACCTTGTTATGTATGACCTTTTTATATTTGATGACTAAATGAAACTGTTGTAGAAAACCCATCCATCTATAATGTCTTGATTACTGCAACTTAGTTTGGGAGTGTAGATATTGAAGTGGTTGATGATCAATATGTATTATTGTCTCTTTGCCCATTAAATAATGTTTCCAATTTTTCACACTCCGAACTAATGCATACAATTCTTTATCATATGTAGGATAGTTAACTACTGCAGGATTAAAAGTCTCAGAATGATAACATATTGGTTTACCGTGCTGTGTCAACACTACTCCCATGGCATAGTCACTAGCATCAGTTTGGATCTCAAATGGTCTTTGTAAATCTGGTAGTGCTAGTACAGATGTTGTAATAATTCTCTCTTTCAAGGTGTCGAAGGCTTTCTGATGTTTGCCTCCCCACTGAAACACCTTATTCAATCCTGTTAAAGCATGTAAGGGAGCTGCAATCGAGGAGAAGTTAGAAATGAACTTCCTCCAATATTGTGCTGCTCTTAAGAAGCTTCTCATCTGTAGCAGACCTGGGTTTAGGCCAGTTCACAATTACTGCCATTTTAGAGGGATCTATTTTTAATTCACCTCCCCCTACTATATGACCCAAGTAGTTTAGAGATGTTTTTCCAAATTCACATTTTGAGAGTTTAACATAAAAATTTTCTCTTTTCAAAACATCTAATGTCTACTTAACATGCTTTAAATGTTCTTCCCACGTTTTACTAAAAATCAGAATGTCATCCAGATACACAATAACAAAATCATCAAGAAAAGTTCTGAGTACATCATTCATTAATCTCATGAAAGTAGCAGGAGCATTGGTCAAGCCAAAAGGCATAACCAGCCATTCATACAATCCTTGCTTTGTCTTGAAAGTAGTCTTCCATGCATCTTGCTCTGCAACTCTGACCTGATGGTATCCACTGTGCAAGTCCATCTTGGTGAAATAAATAGCTTCTTTTAATTGATCTAAGAGATCATCTATGCGAGGAAGGGGATAACGATTTTTTATTGTTATCTTATTCAGTGCTCGGTAATCAATGCACATTCTCCACGAGCCATCTTTCTTTCTCACCAAAACGATTGGTGACCCACATGGTGATGTGCTAGGCCTGATGAAGCCCTTCTCGAGCAACTCTTGCACCTGCTTCTTGATTTCAGCATTCTCTAAAGCAGACAACCTGTACATCCCAATGTTAGGCAATGGAACATCTTGCTGCAAAATAATATCATGTACTATTCCCTTTTTGGGTGGCAGACCTTTAGGTTCTTGAAACAAGACATCATACTCTGAAACAACCTTTTCTATATCAGCTTGTTGTTCAGCATTACAGCCCTCAAATACATTGGTTTTATCAGGTTTTTTTTCCTTTACAACCATCAGTAAGAATTGTTTGCATGAATTAATCATTCTTTTCATCTATCCTGAGTTTATGAGAGTATAATTATTCTTGAGCTTATGAGCTCTTACAAAGTATTCGATTCCATCTTTAACTAGTAGACACTTGTTCTCAGCTCTATACAAAATAGCATTTCTATCATACAAGTAAGGACTTCCTAAAACAATTCCACATATATCCAAAGGAATTATGTCTAACTCAACCTCATCTACAAATGTTGACCTAAAAGAAAACTTGAGTTTGCACTGTCTAGTCACTTGTAGTTGTGCTTTATCATTCAACCATCCTAATGGGTATGGTTTCTTGTGAGGTGTAGTTGCTAATCCCAATTTCTCTACAATTGCTTCGGAAATCAAATTTACTTGTGAGCCACTATCAAACAAATATCAATCTTTTGATTCTTGGAAATAACTCGAATATGGAAAAGCTCATGCCTTTTTCTCTCATTTTCTTCATCAATAACAGATTGAGAAAAATTACTAGTAGATGCTTCATAATTCTTACCTTTTATACATGTGCCTGCTATAGTTGTTTCATCTCCCGATTCTGACCCCAAATATTTCTGAATAGTTGCAGCTATCTTCTTCTTCTTGCCCTTAGACTTCTCAGGTCTCAGCTCTGAATGCAGAATCCAACAATGCTCATCATCATGCCCATCCTTTTTACAGTGAGTGCATGAAGCTTTGGCTTTTTGTGCAGTGTTAGCCTTCCTTGCTTTCCACTTCTGCTTTCTTTTCTCCTTTCTCTTGCTTACAGTGGGTTGGGATGGTCCCCCAACTTCTGGATTTCCATTCTTTCCTCTAGCTTCTAGATGAGTAGCTTGTACAGATATCTTATCTATACTAGTGGGATTAAACATGAGGATGGTAGGCCTCATGTAGCTGTGTAGACCACCATTGTACTTCAAAAGAGTCTCTGGTGAGTCTAATGAGATACCCAACATCAATGATCTCTTTCTGAATTCTTGAGTATATCCTTGCACACTTTGCCCTTTCAACTGTCGAAGAGTTTTCCAACTCATCATGGTTGGTTGCATGTAGGCCAATGGATCAAACTACTTTTTGATTTCAGAAACAAAGTCACTCCAGACAGAGATGGTCTTACCATGTCTCTTCATATCAACTTGGGTTCTGCCTTCCCACCAAACCAAGGCAGTGCCTCCTAGGCGTAGGCTTGCTAGTTGAATCTTACTCTTGTCTGAGTTTATGTTCTGTACCCTGCAATACACATCAATTGTCTAATCCAATTGTCCAACTTTTCAGCATTTAGCTCTCCATCATATATAGGCAAATCAAATTTAACATCTATCTTAATCAAAGATGCTTTCTTATTATGCACTAGGCTATTAGGAGGTGTGAGAAAGCTTTCCTCTTTACCCTTTCCTTTGGAGTGGTCATGGCAGTGAGACTCATCTTCTTCTTTATCTTGTTCAGAACCTGATGAATCTTCAACCTTTTGCTTTCTAAAGTCTCTGTACATTTCTTCTACCATAGACTTTATAGCTAGGAAACTCTCTATTAATTGAGGGTCTGGCGCAACAGAACCTTCTTCTGACATTGTCTTCCGAGAATAGACTCTCCCAATTTCAGGATTAGTTTCCACCAACTCTCCTTCTCCTAATTTGAGCTTTGATCTTGTGAGCATTCACAACTAAACCAACACAAGCTTGTCTAACCTTATAGCCTAAAGCTCTGATACCACTTGATCTGATATTCACCCTATGAGTGACATCAGTTAAAGATTTATTAAACTAGGGTATTACAGACTCATGTGCTAGTGTGTGTGTTCGGTGTTATTGAAGCAACGAATCAATCAGATTGCCAATACATAGACAATAAAATGGAAAGACAGCAGAGAAACACAGTAAGCAAACATAAAGACACAAGCAATTTTAATAAGGAGTTCACCCTATTCTCCAGGGCTACAGCTTCGGTCCAGCTTTCAGTGGTGGCCTTGTTTTATTGTGCCTTTAAGCAGAGAAATTACAATACAGGGACTCAATGTGAGTTCTCCTTAAGCAAGTTTTGCTTAGCAGGGTGGTTCTTGGATTCCCTAAGCCACTTGAGTACACAAACTCTTCTTCTTCCTACCAACTCTGTGACCTTCCGGTCTACAGTGGAAAGAGCCAATTGTGATGCTCAATCCGGACAGATTCCTTTATGGGATGGCTTGAGTCTTCAAGCTCTCTGGTGCTCGATGCTACCTCTGGTCAGCTCAGCCCTCTGTCTCTTCTGATTTGCTTTACTGTTCTCTGTGTTCAGTCCTCCCCTCTAGGTTCACTATTCCACTTCTTCATCTCTTGACTTCTGTCTAACTCTCCTGATTCGACTGTCTCTATTCATGGCTTTAGCCATTCAAACCCTATGCCTGTTCGGTTCCTCTTCCGCCTCTATCGATTCACCTTTTATAGCTATGCTTGGGGTTCCCTATTCGGCGTCATCATGAACGCTCAGAGAGTGGCCACTTGTCCTCCTATAAACAGTGCCAGCCTACTTCGTCGGTTCGTTTCTTCAATTACGTCATGGATGTGTTCTTCCTCCCCCATGGCGGTCAAACAGATTCCAAATCCCTCCTAAAACGCAGCTTAATTTTATGTCGATTCCGCTTCCTCCATCGGGCATGATCTTAGTCGTCCGATCTGGGCCCTCCAGATTCGACGCCATATGTACGTTTCACGTAGTTTACTTTCTCAACCGATAGCACACGATCAACGGTGGTTTTCTCTCACCTTCGCCTGCCATGCGTCAATCGGTGTATGGATTCGCTCCGCTCTCATCCAAAACCTCTTACTGTTTAAGGGCACCCCGATCAAAACTGTCGGTTTTCCTAAGTGCGTCTCCTACCTTATAAGTTTAGCACTTTTTCCTTTTCCTCCCGTGGTCCTCCAGTTCCCAACGCGATCGAGTGCTCGGGCTTCCTCCATTTCGACCCTATTCGCCCAGCAATGCGCGATTAGCGCTAGGTGCTAATCGCGCATCACTGAGTGAATAGAGCCGAAATGGAGGAAGCCCAAGGCGCTAATCACGCATCAAAATCCACCTCTGTTTCCTGATCTGGGGCTCCCAGGGGCTACTTTGACCTCCCGCATAGTCTCCATGGGCCTCGGTCAACGCACTTTGACCGAGGTCCTCGTCGTTCCACGCTGGCTGCCATTGCCACTGGTTCAGGGTGTTTTTTATTGCTATTTTGGATTCTTTAGAGATTTGTTTCGACCTGATACAGTCATGGTTCTTTGACAGTCTTCTATAGATCCAATTCGGATCATGTTTCCACCTGGTTATTAAACCATAACCCAGTTAGTTTCAGGTACTCCTAGTGCTTCATCTTTGTATCAAAATCTCCTTTGGACTTCAAATGCCATGGCTACTATTGGTCCGTTCATCCCAAACATGACCTATCAAATTTCTGTACAAACTGTTGTTACGTCAGTTCCTATTGAACCTACAATCCCATCTCAACCTATATCGTCATTTCAACCGTCTATTCCAGTACAACCGATTGTTTCAAGTCAGGTTTCAGTTAGTTTTTCCACCCCTCCACCAAGTGGACAGAATGTGCCACCACTTGGGGGGGAAATCCTAACATTCCTCTTATGTCAGGTGAAACCCATGTGAGTGGATTACAATCTCACATGGTTGGAGTTAATCAACCTTATTCTAGTGGTATTCCTAACCCTGTTGGTTCATCTGGGTTGGGTAATATCCAGTATCAACAGCCTTATATGGCTGAGATTCCACTCCAACAGGCTTATGTTCCATATGGTTCACAGACCTTGATCAACCCATCTTACATTCCACGAGCAGGTACCTATGTCCAGCCTGGTCAATCTATTATTCCTGGTGGATATGGTCAGATTCAATTCGGAAATTTCCAATACCCATAGGTTATATCCCAAGGAATTGTCCAACAACCCTTGCAGTAGCAAGGGCAACCATTACAGTAGCAGGGGCAACCTTTGTAGCAATCTCAACAGCCTTTGCAGCAGCAAACTTAGTTTTTTCAGCAGCCTACTCAACCTTTGTACCCACAAGGCCAACCTTTGCAGCAGCAAGGTCAACCTTTATAGCAGCAAAGCCAGCCTTTATAGCACCAAGGTAAACCTTTGCAGAAACAAGCTCAATATGCATATCAACAAGGTCAGCCCTTGCAAACACAAGGCCAACCGCTACAACAGCAGGGCCAATCTCTTCAAGTCCAGGGTCAACAGGTCCAACAGCCTTACAACCCATATGTCACATATAATGCTTATCAATGGCCCATAGTAGGTCAATATAAAACCTACCCTCGACAAAATCCGTCTTATGGTCAAGGTACCTTTCAGTGGGGGAAAAATCAAGTTCTCTATGGTCAAAATCCTCCGTTGTGGGGGCAGAATCCTTATCAGCAAGGTTGGAACCCGCAGTCTGGACCTCCTCAAAGGCCTTACATGCCATTCAATTCGCAATTTCCATTTCTGGCTACGTTGGAACTGCCTGATGTCTTGAGGCTCACAAACGATCCTATTCTTCATTCACCTTACTAGCCTCAGGTTCCAACTAAAATTCCAAGCGATTTCCCTAAATTCAAAAGAAAACCTATAGAGGACCCGCAAGCCCATGTGATGACTTATCACTTATAGCTCTTCAAATTCTTATGTTGATGATTCTATCTATCTTCGCCTCTTTCAGAGAACCTTGACAGGTGCTATTGCAAAAAGGTATGTCGAGTTACCTTGAGGTACCTATGCTGACTTTAACTCTTTAGCTATGGATTTCTTCACCCACTTCTAGTTGCTAGTTCGTTATGAAACTGGCACTCGTTTTGTAACATCTCTCAAGCAATATACCGCAACCCACATTTCTGATCATATCCATGAATGGAGATGTAGGCATCGCCTCATCAAATTCGAGATTCTAGATGAGTTGTTGACCGAATGGTTCAGAAAATAATTCGTAAACAAGATTTCTAAGGATATAGCAATCGGCAGCTGTGTTACCGAGGATCAAGCTATTGCTCGTGCCCAGTATCTAGACTTAATCTATTCACATTCTGACATGTTATACGAGATGTTTCCTAATGTTCCAAGACCATCTTGAAATCCCAATCTAGCAACTTCAAATTCTACGGATGTACCACCTATTGATGGTATAATTGGATCAGTGTCCCAGACCTCCACTAAGACTTCTTCGAAGCAAAAGTCTGTTTCAGATACTAGTTCCAACCATCCTTCGAAAAATTCGTCAAATCCTAGTAAAACCTCTGAGGTACATGTTGTTCAATCTACCACAGCAGATAAGGCCTCCAAAGGTAAGAAAAAGGGTAAAGGTAAAGCCAAAACCAATACCCCAAAACAGGATCCACCCAAATCATCTATTGATGATGCTTCCAAGAGAAAGCCGAAATATCCTTGCCTCATCTGTGAGGAAGACCATTATACCAAGGATTGTCCCCAACATGTTGAAGTTAACCGTTTATTGAAGGGACTACAGTTGTTTTGAAATAACCTTATCCATCTCATAAGACGCAGTTGGTAGACCAACCGCATCCTCTGCCTCCTCTGGTACCCAATTTTCATCACCTATTTCAATCGCTACTCGAACAAAGGACTGTCAAACCCCGAAAAGCAGATGATGGAGAAAGAAGTCACTGATATACCTTCAACTTCCACTTCGTCTAGTTTTGTTCCACTCCATATTGAGTGTCTTAACAATGAATCTGTAATCCAACCACCTCCCAAAGGTGTGCTTCAGAAATCTTCTTATAATTTGAATGCTAGAGCTGCACAAAATTATAATATTGTTGAAGATGTAGCTCAAGCACCTTCGGTGATGTCTGCTTTGGAAGTTCTACAAACATTTCCAACGCAGCAGAAATCATTGTTGTCTACTATAGACGCTATTGATCCTACTGATTCGAGTTTAATTACCTTTGATCTTGAAAACCACGTTGCTCATCTTCCTCATCAGATTTCTTTTCTGATTCAAGTTATCATTAAATGGAAGAGGATCCATCAGACTATTATTGATGTTGGTGCTTCCACCTACATCATTTCTATTTCATGCTGGAAGGCCATTGGCTCTCCACCTCTCAATTAGTCCCCGAACACTTTGGAGGCCTTTAATGGCAGAGGCTCCATCCATATGGTATTCTCACTAATTTGTCAATCACATTGGAAGGAAAGACCGTTGACCTAGAAGTGGAATTTTTAGACGCGAATCTCAACTACAACCTTATTCTTGGGCTAAGTTGGACCCACGCTATGTTTTGTGTGGTTTCTTCTTTACTCCAGGTGCTTCGTTTTCCTCACGAAGGAAAAATTGTCATCGCTCACCAACTGTATTTTTTATCTTCCTGTACCTCGAACAGAAATGTCCCATATGTGGGAAATATCGAAATTCCTTATGACAGTGTGGGGGCATGTCTTTTCAAAGACTCTGGTTTAATGGGTACTTTTTCTCTCTCCCCTCCGAATATCACTTTGATCAATATGATCTATGTTTCTACAGATCCTTGGATTATTCCTACTCCATATAAAATTGATTCATTTGGTGATTCTATGTCATTAAGTCCACTAGAACAAGCTTATCAAGAAATTGTCTTGGCTTCAACGGCTGATTCAGAGAGTCATGTTGAATTTAGTTGAACCTGGATACTTATGTGCCATCTCCTTAGCTTGGTTCACAGGATTCTCTAAATCCTTTGAACGACACATCCCCCACCGACGAGAGTATCATTGAGGTTATGTCTCTGGATGAAAATCCTTGGAACAATCTCCATAATCGTTTTCCATTTCTTCCCAACCTCAATGAGATGCCTTCATGTCTTGAAGCTCTCATTTCTCATAGCCTAACATGTCCACTTCAAACACCTGTTTTGGTGCACGAAGTTCTGTCTGAGGGTAATATGGGAAACATTATTGCAACCATGCCTCTTGACATTTCTGTTAAACCTGGAATTACTGAGAACATTCATATTGGGGTTTCCTGTTCTCCCGATGAGATCAGGGCTTACACTGAACTTTTCAAAGAATGTCGAGATGTCTTCATGTGGTCGTACGAGGAAATGTCTGGTATTGATCCAACAATTGTGTTGCATGAAATACCTACCTATCCCAATGCAAAGCCTGTTCGCCAACGGCTTCGTCCCATGCATCCTCAGAAGGATTTTGCTATTAAGGCAGAAGTTGAGAAACTTTTAAAAGATGGATTTATTTATCCAATCCCATTGACAGATTGGGTATCTAACATTGTCCCTGTTGCTAAAAAGTAGGGCACAATCTACATCTTTTTTTATTACCACGACATCAATTGTGTGTGTCCAAAAGACAACTGTCCCACTCCATTTATTGATCAGATCATCGACGAGTGTGCCGGGAGTGTGATTTTCTCATTTATGGATGGTTTTTCTGGTTACAACCATATCAACATCTCACCTATTGATCAACATAAGACAACCTTTATTTGTCCATGGGGCACTTTTTCCTATAAGAAGCTTCCTTTCGGTTTAAAAAATGTTGGCGCTACCTTCCAGAGAGCAATGTCCTATGTGTTTCATGATATTCGACACATTTTTAAACCTTACCTTGATGACTTGCCAGCCCATTCTGCTAAGCGTCATGACCATCTAGACCACTTAAGATCCATTTTTCTGCGATATCGACACTATAACTGTTACAGGGAAAAGTGTTTACACAGAACTGCTTATCCCACTAAGGTGTGGTAGCTACCTTAGAAACAAACAAAGTAAAGCTACTTTCATTTTTCCTTTATGAAATATAGATGAGAGAAGAACAAAGAAGACCAACCTCTGTCTTGCGCTAATCTCCTAGTTCGATTCCTCTCTCTCTTGATAGCCTTTCGCTGCTTGCTCCCTTGTACGCCCAGCTTCACAGAGTACCTATAGGATCACAGTAGCATGACACTATACAAGAACATGGATCTATAATCATAAACAATCTAGGATCAGATGTAAATTGACCATACAAATGCATAAAACATAAATGACACAAGAGTATGGAGGAAAACTTGAATAGCTTTTATTGATAAACAAGAAAGAGCCAAGGGAGTTACAACCAGTTGTTCTGACCCAGCATCATCCTCTCAGCAAGTAAGCCCTTCTTCACCTCATACAAGGCTTAGATCACCCAACACTATGATGTTGTCTCAAGAAACCAACAGCAATTCCTTACAATATGGAAAATTCCAGCCTCTCAATCTCTGGGATGAGGGATCCATATATAGATATCTGTAAGGGAGATGAGTCAGCATGTGATTTGATTAGTGTCTTCCCTCTGATAGTTCTTGCTTCCACTTGGAGATTGATGATCTCTTACTCATCCTTGGTCGAATTCAGAGAGGCAAGTGTCACAGGAGAAGTTTCTGGAAGATTCCATGCTTCTCCACCTCACAGAATGACACTGCCATTTGTCACTTCTTGCCCATCACACCCCATAGAAGGGCTTTTTGAAATGAAACGCATCCACACATTGTATTTAGGTGAGATGCAACGCACTTTGCCTATGGAGGAGCTGAAATGATCCTGTTTTGACCAGTTCTGAGCAGTTTTTCATGGAGAACTTTTGGGAGAAGCTGTAATCAGTTGACCTTGTTCCTTTAGGGGTTAGAACAACACTTTTAGGGACTTAGGAGCCCTTGGTTTATGGACATTTTATGCTTGGGGTTGCAGTGCCCAAAAATGTCTATAACAGTTGCCCCCTAAAGCATGAGGTCGTTAATCTTTTGATGTCGGGTGAAATGCTTTATTATGAGGATCCGAAGTTCTTTCAAGCTGAGAGGAGACCTGTAATAAGATACGATACAATACATTATCTTCATAATATTTTCATGATCTAGCTGAGGCGGGCATTCCCATGCTCAGCTTTATAAATTCATTTTCATGTACATAGGACAGACAATCGTCTGAGTGTAGACTGATGATTCTGGTAGAGCCATCATCCCTTTGATTGGATGATTATCTGTGCAGCAATGATGTACATTTGATGTCTTTATTTCCCTGAATATATATCGCAGCCCGTATGGATGAAACTAGATCTGGGGTCTTTAATCTCGTTCGATCTTCACTCGAAGTACAAGTCGATCCATGTGAAAGATGTTCTGGAGTCGAACATGGAAAGACATCGCCTGATTACTAGCCAATGATGTAAGCTGTTAACAGGCGCGAGAGGAATCACCGATAATGATAATGACCCTCAAGGTACTGCAGTACAATTCACGTGGTGTGAATAAAGGAGTTGGCGTCGAACACCACGTAAAATCTTTCGGTCGAAGGTCATTGATGTAAACCTGTCGCCGGAAGTGAGAAACTTGCCATTGAGGCATGCAAGCTTCAAAGTACTGAACGGGGTGTTCCTAGATCGACTTCTTGGATAATGAGCTGATGTCGACAAGAAGCAATCCGTCACATGAGGGCCTTAATGAATCCCACATCAATGACACGGAACATAGCAAATGATTTTAATGGAGGTGAAAACAATCTGATGACATAAGGTTCAGGGTGGCGGTCATGAAAGAATGGAGTGTAAATGTATTGTAGCGGGTGAGACACAGGTGAATTCTCTGAATGACTTCTCTTGAACATATCGACGACACTGACGTGATGGATTGGTAGTATTAACCCCAAATGTGGATGGTGTGATGGGACCATGGTGATGTGACCGGTGAATGAAACAACCCAACCCGACTTGGATGCAGAGTGAAAGTGTCATGTTCAAGAGCGACTTGCTACCAACAAAGTTTCTTCAAGTTTTCTTCCCAATTTTTCCCCAGTCATTGCTGACCAGTACCTCTTTATTTTTGTCAAGCTTGAGGAGGATAACATATGCTTGTTCTATAATTTTCCCTTCGAGAAAACCCATCGCTATGTTTTAACGAGCCTAGCGATAGTGAAACTCGTTCTTGTCTGCTATGGACAAGTTTGTCGCTATTAAGTTTTAACGAGTTTAACGACAAAGATAACTCGGTCCTTTTCAATTTTAGAGAGTCTGAAAAGGAACGTAAAGGAAACTCCAAAATTCCTTTTTCGTCATCTAATCCCTTAAGTCCGAAAAAAGTATAAAACAATACAGAAGGGATGAATTTTCGATACTTTTAACGAGCCGAACAAAACAAGCGCTCGATCTTTTTGTGTAATAATCCCTCAGGTCCAAAAAGATTAAAATCTAGAGGAGGGATAGCACTTCCGGTCCCTTTAACGAGCTGGAGAGGCCAATGGCTCGGCAACATTTTCATATTTTACGACTCAGTTGAAAAGAGCTTAAAGGAGACTCGTCTTTTGAGGAACGAGTGATGAAATTGGGTAGCAGCTGATTCCAAGTAAGGTTTGGAATTTTCCAATCACGGCAGTGTTACAAGGATGGCTAGTGAGATCACTCTTTGCAGTTGTTCCTCAAAAGGGGTAAACAATCAAATGGAGGTGAATGATCGGCCAATACAGAGTGGAGGTGATGATGAGAACACGACCAAGGCTTTAAAGGCTGAAGTACTACATTCACGATGGTTGTTTACTGGAAAATAGTTCATTTTTTAATGAGCTTACACGCGGGGAGAAACATTTGCTCATGACTTATGTTTATTTTTTAACGAGCTTGAACTATGTGCTAAAACTGCTCGATTAATCCAGTCATATAATAAGAATGTCTCATATATGAAAACGGAAATTTTTAGAGTTTTTCCCCACATCCTTTCTTTATGCAAGTTAGGAAATGACCAATCCTACGAGTTTAAAGGGTTAGAGGACCTACATATTTTTTAAAATAAATAGTCGCTCTTCGCTTGCACGCCAAAACGTTTGCATGCCCCCAGGTATAAAACAGAGTTTCAAGGTCACCTTTCAAAACTCCAACAAAACATTTGTTTTGTCAGGAAAGGTCTACCTCTTTCAGGTTACCAAAGATTGTTCTTATTCACAGCGCAAACAAAAAACTTCTTCGGCGATGTCTATCGAAATAGACAAAGGCGAGTGGCGGAGATGACTCCACTCACATAACTTTGACGAGGGAATCTTATTCCGATCTAACCCCCTCTTCCAATCACAGACGGGAGTACAGTCCAGTCATATATCTCTCGTGGAAACCTACCCTATACCCGAAGTTTTCCTGCCGAAGCAGACCAGGTTGCATGCCCTCTGGGTTTCATTCATGTACCCCGAATCACTCGCGCTCATCAGGTCGACAGAATGGAGATTGATGAGACATTCCTTGTGTTAAAAGACCATTCAGGGATGGCATATGACTATTTGCTCTGTGTGATCCGGGAAATGAAAGCTGGTCTACGAGCTTGACCACTCTTCCTTCGTGCGGAAAACACATCACTCTAAAGAGTGATGAGACAATGGCTCCCATGCAATAAATATAGTCTCGTCCAAGGAGTAGATTATAATCCAGGGGTCCTTGAACTACCATTACGTTCATGTGAACGGTTTTCCCTCTCAATGTTATGGGCACATTGGGAAGGATCCCTAACAGTCGACTGGTTCCTTTGTCAAAGCCTGTTACATTTCTCATCTCAGGCAGAAGCGATGGCGAACCAAGCGCTTTCCAAGTAGTCGAGGAAAGGATACTCACAGAAGCCCCTTCATCTATGACGGTACTAGCCATAACCATTCTATATATTAGAGCAATAATTCGGAATGGTACACTAGCCGGTAAACGGGGTCTGCCTAGTTGATTCCAGTCGAAGGAAACAACTAGGTTGCTTGGAGGTGGGACCGAATAGATGGTCGGGTACGACTCTGACGAACTTCCTTCCTGCGGTAAAGGAATGGGTAAATTTCCCCCATGTTCATCGAAGTCTGTGCTTACGAAAAGAATTTGGACGGTGTCATCCTTATTCTCTTCCGTGACTATATCATCTGAAGATGGAACCTCTGAAGGCAAGACCGGGTCAACTGCCACCTCGACCTTTTGACTTTCGTCTGGTATGGGTTCAGATGGTTTTTCTTCAATGATAGATGCTTCGGTCGACCACCTGGGTGGGTCAACCGGATTTTCAACTAGTGACGGACTTGGCAAGAGTTTTTTATATCCAGGAGGAAGTCATAACGGTGAAACCGGACGATCGTCCAAAACTCTTTAGCCTCGTCTAAAAGGGACAACGGTGGATGGCATGATCGCCTTCGCACAGTTTACAAGGAAATCTATATTTTCCTTTTTGTCCTGGGGCTTCACTTTCACTAGTCGACGGTGTGTTTTCAACATGATCATTAGAGGTTGACGACACCGGGTTGTGCAAACGAGGAGACCAGTCCCTTAAGATCCAAGGGATGCAAGGACAATCTCTATGATAGTGGTCTCCTTTGCAAATGACACATGGCGATTTAGGCCTGGTCGGTGCAGTGTGTGGATTTTCGCTAGACGACGCTTGGTTGCCCCCTTTCGCTTTTGGCTCCTTCTTCTTCTTCTCTTTCTTCTTCTTTTCCTTCTTCTTCTCAGGTACTTGATTTTTGGCTTTACCAACCCCATCAAGTGAAGAGGAAGGAGGAGAGGAAGAATTGGAGGAAGTAGAAGGTTGGTGGGTAACTCTGGATTCATCTAGTTGCTGACTCGATTGTTCAGGAATTGCGGTGTTCTAAACGAAAGAGGTTGAGAAGAGCCATACGGGCAAGCCGATTGTCAATCCTGGAAGCGACAATGTGGCCATATGGGGTGCACCAACATCTCCCCAAGAGGAGAAGGGACTAGGATTTCCTCCAAGGGGAATTCCTTGGTTGGTGGGTTCTATTTTCTCAACCTAAGATCAACGTAGGAAAGGGTGATGATTATTCCGTTTAAAATAAATTTTATACGCTTTGACACAACTTGTTTTTTCAATTTTTAAGAATCGAGAAAAAACAAAAGATGACTCTAGTCGCCTTCGATTTTTAATGAGCCTGAAGTGACAAGTGCTCAGATGGACCTTTTCCGTTAAGGAGTCTGAAAAGGAACGAAAGGGACTGCTCTGGAAATCTAGGTAGAGGGATTACCAAACCAATCGCAAAACTGCAGAATAATTTTTACGGTACGACAGTCAATCTTCTCGAATGTTGTGTTTAGTGCATTGCGATCGATAGGGCGACAGACACGGATTCCTATGGATAAAGGATTAAGCCTATTGTGGTCTCCAAAAATATACTCAACGGTACGTGGGAGCACAAGTCCGTACTGGCGCTTATCGTCTCAAAGTGGAGGAATCACCCAACCATCAGTGAGAACAATAGTTACCAGGCTTTATGACGCCAAAATATGTCTCTAGCCTAGACTTCTAGATGTTGTGCGTTAGGTTCCAAAGCGTTGTTAGATTCATTAAAATTATTTTATAGTTGATCTTGCTTAAGAAATTTGCCTTTCAGGTTCACCGCAAGATGTAGATGTATAATTCCTAAAATGAAATCTAAGATGATAAACAGTCTTTTATCTTCTTTGTGCAATGAAAATCCTAGCTACTAAGGAAAGAGAGACAGTATTCTTTCACAAAGAGCAAAGAGCACACACTAAATGCATTGTCCTAAATCAAACCAATCAAACAGTCTAAATGCAAATGCACATGCATGTATTTGTTTTCGGCTTTCTTAGTATGTGAATGGTAAAAAGAAAGCTAATGCAAAAATCTGAATTACTTTTCAAGTGACAATTACTAACAAGTTTTCTTTCAAAATCAAAAATGGAGACAATCACAACACTTTACGATTTGGAAATGAATACTTGCTTTCGACACTAGAAAAACTACAAATTCAAACCAAATACAATAGTAACAGGATAATCGACTATCAATAGCAACCAAACTCTTTCCTATGACTGAAAACGACACTTGCGACACTTTCAAATCAAATGACGACAGTATGATTACGTTACTTTTTGCAAAGGAGAACTGAAAATGACTCAACAAATACACAAAAACATTTACAGTTCTTTTGCATAAAGGAGGCAGAATAACAGCAAGGAAAAGGGGTTTCAAACAGAGATATATTGATTACAGGCAGCAAAATTCATGAATAGAACTGAAAAGAATGAATCACAGAAACCAAAACTGAACAATTCCTAGTCTGATCAGCGCACCTGTAACACAGGGAATTTGAAATGCAGCACACCTACTACACTCGGGAAGTGCGCTGAATTTCAGATTCACAGAACAGCACCTGCGTTGGGCCAGAGACAAGACTTTGCTTGGGTTCCGCGTCACTATTTGCAGTTCATTTCGATCTAAGGAGGCTCTAAGAGCTACCACGAGGGAAATTAGAGAGTTTGTGAATCAGTTGTTTAAGTCATAAACAAATCCCAGAGATTGACTGAAGCGGCATTTATCTACTTTGAATTTGCATAGCAAATGCAGATCGAAAGCTACCTGGATCGACTTCAGGCTCCGTCTGTAAGTTTATAAAATAAACAACAAGGAAGATAAACAAACAAACTAATTCGTCCCCAGCAGAGTCGCCATTTTGTTACAGGGAAAAGTGTCTACACAGAACTTCTTATCCCACTAAGTTGTGGTAGCTACCTTAGAAACAAACAAAGTAAAGCTACTTTCGTTTTTCCTTTATGAAATATAGATGAGAGAAGAACAAAGAAGACCAACCTCTGTCTTGCGCTAATCTCCTAGTTCGATTCCTCTCTCTCTCTTGATAGCCTTTCGCTACTTGCTCCCTTGTACGCCCAGCTTCACAGAGTACCTGTAGGATCACAGTAGCATGACACTATACAAGAACATGGATCTATAATCATAAACAATCTAGGATCAGATGTAAATTGACCATACAAATGCATAAAACATAAATGACACAAGAGTATGGAGGAAAACTTGAATAGCTTTTATTGATAAACAAGAAAGAGCCAAGGGAGTTATAACCAGTTGTTCTGACCCAGCATCATCCTCTCAGCAAGTAAGCCCTTCTTCACCTCATACAAAGCTTAGATCACCCAACACTATGATGTTGTCTCAAGAAACCAACAACAATTCCTTACAATATGAAAAATTCCAGCCTCTGGATCTCTAGGATGAGGGATCCATATATAGATATCTGTAAGGGAGATGAGTCAGCTTGTGATTTGATTAGTGTCTTCCCTCTGATAGTTCTTGCTTCCACTTGGAGATTGATGATCTCTTACTCATCCTTGGTTGAATTCAGAGAGGCAAGTGTCACAGGAGAAGTTTCTGGAAGATTCCATGCTTCTCCACCTCGCGGAATGACACTGCCATTTGTCACTTCTCGCCCATCGCACCCCATAGAAGGGATTTTTGAAATGCAATGCACCCACACAATGTATTTAGGTGAGATGCAACGCACTTTGCCTATGGAGCAGCTGAAATGATCCTGTTTTGACCAGTTCTGAGCAGTTTTTCATGGAGAACTTCTAGTAGAAGCTGTAATCAGTTGACCTTGTTCCTTTAGGGGTTAGAACAACACTTTTAGGGACTTAGGAGCCCTTGGTTTATGGACATTTTATGCTTGGGGTTGCAGTGCCCAAAAATGTCTATAACAATAACATCTGTCTCAATCCGCATAAGTGCATTTTTTTCGTTGAATCTGATCGACTCTTGGGTGTTGTTTTGTCTCATGAAGGTATTCGAATAGATCCTCTAAAATTTGAGGCTATTGTAAACTTACCCCCTCCTACCTCATTACTTCAATTTCAAATCCTGCAATGAAAGGCTAACTTTCTTCATCGATTCATTCCTAACTACGCTGAACTCGCCAAGGGTTTTACTTGCTTGCTTAAAAAGGGGATCCCTTTCATTTGGAATGAAGTTGCCTAGAAATCATTTGATGCTTTGAAAACATGTTTATCAGTGCTCCTTTACTGCATCCCCCTGATTATCGACGCGATTATTTCCTATACTTGGTTGTGACTGACAGTACCATTTCTATGGTGTTGGTTTAGGATGACGATGATGACAATGAACATGTGGTTTATTATTTAAGTTGAAATCTCCTTGACACTGAATCTCGATATGCCCGTATCAAGAAAATTTCCTTGGCGGCAGTCCATGGTGTCCAAAGATTTCGTCATTATATCCTTTTGTGAAAAACCACGGTGATTTTTGATTGCAACCCCATGATCTATATTTTGACTCGTCAATTACTTGGGGGAAAATACTCTAAATGGATTGTTATCCTACATGAGTTTGATTTGGATTTTACTACTTCCAAATCAAATAAATCACTTTTTTTTCCGAGTTGATATGTGCCCTTCCATCTGCAAGCACTTCTACTGATTTTACTGAGCAGATTCCTGATGAAAATTTGTTTCTCATCAGCACTCTTAACCCATGGTATGGAGATATTATCATTTATCTTCAAACCCAAACCTTTTTATCTAAGTTGTCTTGATCCGACCAATGCCGCATTTGGCATCAGTCCCAACCCTACCAGATTCTTGGTGATACATTGTACTCAGTCGATGTTGACTCTGTTCTTCGCAGATTTCTAACACTTAAAGAGGCTAAACGGGTCTTGAATGACTTGCCACTCTGGGGCATGTGGTGGTCATATGTCAAGCTACACCATTGCTCAGAAAATCCTCTACGTCGATTACCTATGGCCTTCCATCTTTAAAGATTGTATTCTAGTTGTTTATAAATGCCATGAATGTCATATTTTTAACCACAAGCAGTGTGCCCTGCCAGCACCCTTACCCCCATTAGTTATTGTTGTCCCATTTTATAAATGGGGCATAGAATTCATGACATGTAACCCTCGCTCGGCTGGGGGGCATGGCTATATCATCGTCGTCATTGATTAATTCACTAAATGGGTTGAGGCGATGCCCACATATAATGCTGATGGTATCACTTCTGCTCAATTTCTCTTATAGCGCATTTTGGCATTCCTCAAGACATTGTAATTGACCATGGATCACATTTTCATCTGTATATGATGGCAGAGTTGACTACTCAGTTGGACCTTCATCATGATAGATCAACTCCTTACTATCCACAGGCCAATGGCCAAGTCGAAGCAATTAATAAAGTTTTGATTACTATGCTTCAACACACCATTGGGAAGCACAAAAAGGATTGGCATCTGATGCTATTCTCAGCTCTTTGGGCTTACAAGACTTCTGCTAAGATGGCCACTAGATTCACTCCATTCCATCTAGTTTATGGTTTAGAGGCAACTCTCCCAATTGAATGTGAAATCCCTTCGCTCAAATTAGTTGTCGAACTTCTTCCTAATACCTCACCTGAAGAGGAGCAGTTACTCTACCTTGAGAGGCTTGACGAAACTCATCAAATTTCTACAATGGTAATCAAGGCCCAAAAGAAATGTGTCAAAGCTCATTTTGATCAAATCGTTTATCCTTTCACTTTTTCTTAAGGTGACTTGGTCCTCCTTTATGATCAAGCTAATGATAAGTTAAGCGTTGGGAAGTTCGAACCTATGTGGCATGGTCCATATATCGTCAGACATGTCTTGCAAAAATGCACCTATGAGCTAGTTGATTATGAAGGAAATACATTGTCACAGCCCCGAAATGGGTTGTATTTGAAAAATTATTATGCATGAAATTTGTGTAATTACTTTTTGTACATTAGTGTGTGAATTCATTGGTGTGCGCTTTTTTATTTTTTGTGTGTTTGTTTGCTTTGTAGACATGTATTTTTCTTCTTACCTTATGTTCCACTCAGTTTGCAGATGGTGTCAAGTCATTATGTTAGTTTTTCTAATGGTGCTTGTCATATCACACAGAATTTGTCTTCCGCATCTTGGGCACTCTTTGTCATTTATGGCGAGTTGATTGAGTATATGCCTCAATTGAACAACTAACAATATTGTTGAATATAGTGCATTCATTGAACTATTGTCAGAAGCAGTTGCTCTTGGCATTAGAGATTTAGTTTTCAAGTTAGATTCACAACTCGTTGTATTACAGTTAAACAATCATTATGCGGTAAGAAATCCACAAATATTGCGTATGTATCTACGTGTTCGATTACTAGAAAGAAATTCTGATTTTATCACATATCAACATATTCCATGCAATTTGAATACATTAACATATGCATTAGCAAACTATGTTCTTCATAGACATTTTCATAATTTATAAAACCAATCACATCATCATGATATATGGACACATAAGTAGAAAATAAAACATGCATATGTATGTGTGTGTGTCTATATATATATATATATATATATATATATATATATATATATATATATATATATATATATATATATATGACATCAAAATATCCAAAAAGAAAGTGTTCCAAGACACTAGGCTTTCAAAGCCTACAAAATATGTAAAAGGAGCTAGAGAGGTTATTAGCCCACATGATGTCATGGAAGCACGAGACTGCTTTGATCACTCGGCCTAACAGCTGATGTAGTCTTGTTGACACTCTTATGATGTGCCTCCACCATCGCAGTGGCACCTCATCTATGGTGGCATACTCTAGTATCCCCCACGTAATCATGTCCAGGTTGTGCTCCATCTCTACCAAGGGGTTCACCCCTTCCTCATAATCAGCACCTACTATCTGATGGGTTGCTCCCCATGTTATTGGTGACATGAAAGGCAGTCCTTCCGGTCCAACATTTGCACATTTATCCCAAGTTAAATCTCAGTTACACTTTTACTAAAAATTCATAAAACTTGAAAAAATCCAAAAGCAAGTTTTACCTGCGCCAATCCATTGTTCTCTCGGTGGCAAAGGCAGATCCGGATCCCCTTTGAAATCCATGTCGGCATAAGTATAATCATCCACAACAAGTAATTTGTGATGTAGCCAACTGAAAACTGTGGAGGGAAATTCATCTGTTGGCCCCCTCCTCCTCGGGGCATGAGCTGACTCCATCGCACTAGCCTTAGATCCTAGGGGGCACATTCTGGTACCTCTACAAACTGGTTCCAAAACAAAGGCACCCGCTCTAGGAAGAAAGTAACCAATATTGAACCGAAACCAAATTGTTTCAGGTTCCCTCATTTACCCTTAGTTAGTTGTCTCTTCATATTGTCCAGTAGTCCTCCACACCAGTTAAAGACTGTGGGAGTCAGACAATCTACTGCATATCGGAATTCTAACTATGAGGCTTCATGAAGAGCTTGTGTGCCAGATATGCGAGCTATGGTGTACAAGATAGTTCTCAGGGGAAGATTAGTGATTGTTGTTGTCTTCACTTTCCCGCTCATGGTCATCTTCGAACCTGGGCAATGTCTCCTAAATAAACTACTAGTACTCTCAACTCTTGGACAAGATCCAAAGAGTTGAACTCTCTCTCCCCTCCTAGACAATCAGGTGATGAAATAAATGTCTATTTCTTCCGCACTAGTTCCTGGTCTTTGATTATGAAGAGTTCCCGATCAATGTCCCATGAGCTTATCAAGTAAAGCAGTAGCTCCATTTGAGCTCTCAGTCCTGTAGTTCTAAAGAACTTAAGAAATCCACAGTTCCTCAGAGCATTGATGCATTTGGGATCTTGGGTTACCTGATGGTCTTCTACCTTATGGCATCGTTCTTTCCATTCTAGCACCACAGTGGTAGAAATCTCCTGAAAAACATGATTAAACATAAGTTAGAAACTTTTTCATGGATCAAAATTTAGAATTTTGCTTTAAAGAGGGTTTTTCACGGATTGTATTGTCGTACCTTGAGAGCAGTAGGAACAAGCCTGTGACGCAAGTGATTCAAGATCTTCAAAAAAGGACGACTTGATAGCATCAGAAAGAGGTAGGCCATCTTCTTCGTCTCTCTTTTCAATTGTAACCTAGGAAAGTGTCTGCTAGATTGTCACATAGGTTGCTAGTCCCACTCATTGGGCTAGAGGGATCGTCTATGTCCACAAAGAGGATTTACCTAGACAACAGAACCCTATACCAACCTCCTGACTAAGAGATGACATCTCGTGTGCTCAAAATGAACTGCTAAAGTAGAAATGTCAAAGAAAACTTGTGTCAGAACTTAACTGAATTGATTTATTTAGTAATCATCTGCATAGAACTCCTGAAAATGCTCCTTCGCTGGTCTGTAAGATCGTATAGAAGTCACAACAACTTCAAAGAACCACTTCAACAAATTCATTTTGTTTCAAAATTTTGATCAAGCTTTGTCATTCCAAAACACTCTCATTGATCCTCAAATTATCCTTCAATGGACCACAGGCTTATATCATATACTACACTCATTCTACACAGCCTTTGGTCTTCCTTTTACAGTTAGATTTGTAGAAAACTAGTCTTCAAGACTGCAAGGAAGTTGACCTTTTAGATTCAAAGTTAATGTTATAAGGTGTTGAGAAATATAGGGCGGCTAGATTAGGGTGATTTCTCTTACTTTGATAATTGCTTGTGATGTTCTTTTACTTAAATTGATGTACTTGTAGTTAACTTATTCTTTACTTGAATATTATAGTGTTCTTTATCATCAAACAACTACCAAACAATGAAGATCAATGAGACAAGAGTACACACGATGTAGGCTGCTAGTCAGGGCCAAAACCTCTCCTCTTGAGAGGGAAAACCACTGGAAATTCCTCTCTTCTTATAAATGTTCAAATGAATAATTCCAAGACCTAAGACCCTTGACAAAGACCCCTCCAAGACCAAGTCAACCTTCCTTATTTATGAGCTTTATTTACACAACTTTCAGTAACAAACTTTGACCTTCCAACAACTTTTCCAGTGACTTCGACCCTCATCAACAATTTCTGCAACTTTGACCTAGAAGCTTCACAGCTTTGACCTAGATGCAACTTCACATATTTAACCTTAATGCAACATCATAGCTTTGACCTTGATGCAACTTTACAACTTTGACCTAGATGCAGCTTCACAGCTTCAACCTTGATGTAGCTTCGCAACTTCAACCTTGATGCAGGTTCACAGCTTCAACCTTGATGCAACGTTAGAATGTCAACCTTGATGTAGCTTCAGAATTTTTTGCACATGAGAGAGAGAGACCCAAAACTTCAATTCCAGCTTCCTTCTTGAACTTCGCTTGCCTTTTTGGACTTCTTCTGCTTAAGATCGAACTTCATCTCTTGCTCTTTCACATGTCTTTCTTGTGTGTTTCAAATGAGGTCGAATGCCTCTTATATATTGGGTTCCTAGGGGTAAAAATTGCCTTCATGAGGCTGACTTGATTTCTTGTAGGCAGACTTGATCTTGGAGGGTCTTTTGACACAATTTTGACTCAAATAAATTATTTTGACTCATTACAAGATGCCCAATGGGATCTTTACATATGACAATGATTTCTAGGTTTTCTTGACTTCATGACAAATCCCTAGAAGCACACATTGGGTGCTTGACCTATAAATAATTTGACCTTGAGCATGAAACCCATAATAATAATAATAAATTTTATTTTCTCTTTTACATCAAATACATAAATCAAGAATACATAAGTCATTATGAAGACCAAACCTAGTTACATATTTCAACACTCCCTCTTAACTCATAATCCATATAAGGTACATGGGCATTCTCATACAGAAGAATTCTCATAAGAAGATTCAGATTAGTAAGCCATCTTATGAGCTATTTTATCAGTGCATCTTATCATACCAACCAGCATTGTCACAAAGCAAGGCATTGACTAACAGCTCTATCTCTCCACAATATTAGAGAACAATGTTGGGGAGACAATGACTAATAGACACATTCATCATTGTCTCTCAAGGCACATACCCCATCCGGATGTTCAGAAGGTATGTCCTTCTAGGAATATTCATGTCTTGTATTTACACATCCTCAAGGAATTTCCTCTTCGACTACTCTTACCTATTGGATGCTTTACCACATCCTCAAAGAGTATCAGTATCAGTCTCAGATACTTACCCAATCCTCCATTATTTATTCATAAAGTGAATACAATAATTATGTGTCTAAATATCCCTCTCAAATTGGGAGAATTTATTCTTCAACTACTCTTACCTATTGGATGCTCTACCACATCCTCAAAGAGTATCAGTATCAATCTCATATGCTTACTCATTCCTATAAAAGGAATATACGCAAGCTCCCTCTTAATTAGGGAATTTTTACCAACAACAGTTATCTGTTTTTCTGTGGAGATCATGGTACTATCAACTGCTTATAGAGCTCCTCCTTTCTGAAACATCATGTCATGGATGAATTTCAACTTCATGGATCCATATTCTTTCAAAACCTCTTCGTAGCGCATCAACCATCTTCTCCATCACTTCCTTTCAATGAAACATACTGTTGAACCAATAGTCATGTCATCCTTCTCTTCATCGAGAAGTTATCTTATCATCATCTGGCTATCATTTATACTGCTACCTTTTCCAAGTCATGTGTCTTTCAGGATCTTCCATCCACTCTTAGTTATAGATGAACTTCTACAACCCTCTCTCGGTAGCCTTGTTACAACCCAACCAAATGCTTTCTCTAAAATCAAAATGAATATTAAATCAAAGTTACCTCTTTATGATGGCCTTTTGTCATGACATCAACTTCTTGCAACATCAACATCTTGCACATGTATGAATCCATCTCCAAGACATACATTACCAAGGTTCTCCTTTTCCAGCATACATATAAGGGTCTTATACCTCATTCATGTAGATTTCATAGCTAATCCTACTTGTTATCAGATGTTGATCACTTATCTTATCTTACGTGACTATAGAGACATCTTTCACGAACTTTTCTTTCACCTTCTTCACATATTTCTTTCTCAGGATCTTCTACACATGATTCCTTCATCATAGGAACCATAGTTTCCAACCACCTCATATTCTCCATGAGGTTACATCATGTCAATATATAGAAGAGTTCAAGGCACATTGTCTACATGCCTTCATGCATCATTCCCATAGAAGAGTTTTTTCTTCTTTCATCATGCTTATGAGATAGAGTATTCAATCATTCTATTTGCAATTATATGATGACATGAATTTATCTATCCATTACCAAATATATGCATACCTCTTTCTTCATGTGGTCATCTAGGCATTCTTCTAGCAGCTTCCTTTCCTTTCTTGAAGTTGAAAATACTTCAACCAACTTGACATGCTGCACATATTTTTCATCATACCATCATCCTTATAAACTATGGATCCCACACTATGTGGAATGTAGATTATCTATGAGACACTTTCTTCTTTTAAGTAGAGGTGAATCTTCTAATAAAGATTCCAATGGAGGATCTTGATGATCCTCATTCTACAAATGTTTCTTTATAATGATGATGAGGTGTGAAAAACTTTTACTTTCCTATCTTGCTAGATGACTTACTTCAATTATATAAACTAGTACTTTGATTATCATTCTATGCTTCCAATGAATATGCCATGAGCTACTTCCATGATGACTGCTTCAACCATATAGACTTCTACCTCGGATATATTTTCATGCCTCTATGATGATGTCATCTCAATCTCTGCTATAATGAATCCTATCATACTTGTGATTATTTTCATCATAACCGTTATCTTCTACAAACTGAAAAGAACTAAGTATATGGTTTTATCTCAGTCATAGAAAAGGTCTTTCACTTCCTCCTTTGTCTTCTTCTTTTCTCGTTCTTCCACTTCTTTGGTGATATGGGCTTCATTTATTTCCTTTCTCTTCTTGTTTTCCTTCTTGAGTTTAGAACAATTCCTTTGGAAATGTCCATATTCATTACATTCATAACATTGAATCTTAAACATGTCAATCTTATTTGAAATCTTTTTCGAGACTTCCCTTTCTTCTTTGCCACAACTGCAAATGCTTGATTTTGTTCACTTGATCCAACTTCGTTCTTTGCCTTGAATATGGTTTCTTCAATTTTTCATAATTACCATAGATCATTGATGGGGTGGCTTCCTTCTTCCCACAAATGCTAGATACAAAGTTCCCCCATTCATCTGGTAATGTATTGAGTACTACGGTGGTCATCTCTAGATCAAACAATGTTTCTCCAAGTTCTTGTAGTTGATCTCTTATTTGAGATACCCTCATAAGGTATGAGGCTACCCCTTCTTCCTTTGATATATTCATCTTGTAGATTTTGGTTCTTAACGATATGATTTCTCTTGCAGTGCTTACAGAAAACAACTCCAACAACTTGTCATAGATCTCTTTAGATGTTTTCAACTTTGCTACATAGGGGATAAGAGAATCCTTGATTGATTAAATGAGGGTTCTTTGAGCCCTTATTTCTCCTTTCATGTACTTTGATAATGATTAATATTTCTCTTGTGATGGTTTCGAGATTTAACCCTTGACATACTCAATAAATTCATTTTCTCTAAGGATCAAATCTATCCTCTTCTTCCATTCAAGGTAGTTTGATGACCCAACAAGTTTGTTTCTCTCCTTGTAGAATAAAGTCATTTGGATTGTAGATTCAAACATAAATATAGAACACTTACTTGATAAATGAACATACCTCCTTGATGAAGATGACTTCTACTAGATGCTTCCCTTGATGATGATTGCTTCCTTGAAGACCTTCTTTCTTAAAGACAATGCTTCTTCTTCTAGATGATGAGAGATGTCTTTCTTTAAGTATGCTTGAGAGGTGATCCTTTCTTCAATGAGAGGGAGACCACCTTGATTTATTTGATGATGATGGTAATGCTTCTTCTTGGATTCAGTGTAGAATGTGAATACTTCAAGAGTGTAGAGTCTTTTGAGTGGAGGTGGGATTCTTGAGGTCTTCTTCTTCTTCAAAGTGTTGTTACTTCTATATGATATGATCCTTATGATAAGATGGATAGTCCTCCTTCAAGATTTCCTTATGCTCGACCCTTATGTATCCTCCTTCAACTGGATGATTTTCAAGTTTCCTTTCCTTGTTATTGTCACCTTTGCTCTAATACCATGTTGAGAAATATAGGGTAGCTAGATTAGGGTGATTCCTCTTACTTTGATAACTGCTTGTGATGTTATTTTACTTAACTTGATGTACTTGTAGTTAAATTATTCTTTACTTGATTATTATAGTGTTCTTTATCATCAAACAACTACAAAATAATGAATATCAATGAGACAAGAGGACACAAGATGTAGGCTGCTAGCCAATGCCAAAACCTCTCCTCTTGAGAGGGAAACCCACCAGAAATTCTTCTCTTCTTATAGAATGTTCAAATGAAAAATTACAAGACCTAAGACCCTTGACAAAGACCCCTCCAAGACCAAGTCAACCTTTCTTCTTGATGAACTTTCCTTACACAGATTTCAGTAACAAACTTCGACCTTCCAGCAATTTCTACCCCATCAACAATTTTTGCAACTTCGACCTAGCAGCTTCATAGCTTCAACCTTGCTGCAGCTTCACTGTTGGGTGTGGAGCCTGATTATCTTCTTTATTCAGAGGTATCGCTGCATTGGACCCTAGTTCGCAATGTGGCAGCAATGTCGCCCATTATATCTGCGATGCAAGGGGGGTCCGAGGGGGGCAGCGATCTTTAGGAGCCCCCTCCCCTGGTGAGGGATCGGGGGCAGTGCCCCCGAAGCTAAAAATAGATGTAAAATTGCCTTGTAAAATGTTGTAATTTCATAGTCAATCTGGGAAGCTCATTAGAAGGAGATCTGACGGTAAAATTTATGTTTAATTTAGGGGTTTTTTTGTCCTAGAAGACAACCCCTCGCTATATATGAGGGAATTCTATTGCGTCTATGAATATCTGTATTCTAAGTGTGAAAGAGAGAGGAGATTGTGTGAGAGCGAAGAGGGAATTACATCAGATCTATTGTAGGTTGTATCTCTTTAGTTTGCTGGATAATATAAATGGAAGGACTGGTTGTTTCTCCATGGACGTAGCCCAAAATGGGTGAACCACGTATATCTGTGTCTCTCTTGTTTTATGTGTTTATATTTTTGCAATATATTTTATGTGTTCCAGTCTATTTGGCTTATAAACTCGCAGGAGAGAAGGGTTCCTGGTTCGAGTGGGAGCAACAGTGGATGATGGTAGGTTTAGCGTCGAAAAATTTAACGGCCAAAACTACCAGTTATGGAAGATGCAGATGGAAGATTATTTGTACCAAAAAGATTTGTACCAACCATTGAGCAGAAAGGCAAAGAAGTCGACGAGTCTGACAGACACAGAATAGGATATCATTGATAGAAAGGCACTTGGAACAATATGGATGTGCCTAGCGACGTCGGTAGCCTTTAATATTTCAAAGGAAACAACAACATAGGGTTTAATGTCGGAATTGGACAAACTATATGAAAAACCCTCAGCCCCAAATAAGGTATTTATTATGAAGCGTTTATTTAATATGAAGAGGTCAGAAGGTGGATCTGTTTCTGATCATTTAAATGAATTTAATACAATTACCAGTCAGTTAAGTTCTGTAGGGGTAACCTTTGATGATGAAGTTAGGGCTCTGTTATTGCTATGCTCAATGCCAGAAAGTTGGAATGGTTTAGTTATGGCCATTAGTAACTCTGTCTCTAGATCTAGTACTTTAAAGTTTGATGACATTGTCGGCGCAATCCTTAGCGAGGAAATGCAACGAAAAAGCTCCGGTCAGACATCACGTAATGCTTTGACTACAAAGACTAGGGGAAGAAAAATGGAAAGATGAAAGAGCCTAGGATATCGCAGTAATTCAAGGAAAGGTATATCCAAGTCCAGATTAGGGATAGTGTGCTAGAAATAAGAGAAGAAAGGACACCTGAAGAAAGACAGCAAGTCTCGGAAGGGAAAATAAGGAGACGCGCAGCAAGAAAACAATCATGAAGCGAATATGATAGGTGATGTGTTGCAAGATGCTTTGATTCTTTCATTAGAAAATGTTATTTATGCCTGGGTGGTAGATTCAGGGGCCTCATTCCATGCCACACCTGATAGGAAAATTTTCATGATTATGCTCAAGGATATTTTGGACAGGTTCAATTAGGTGATGATAAACCCTGTAAAATCATTGGAATGGGTACAATTTTCATAAAACAGCAGAATGGAAATCAATGGCTATTGAAGGAGGTAAGGCATGTTCCAGATGTGAAGAAAAATCTAATTTCAACAGGGCAGTTGGGAAGTGAAGGTTGTGTAACTACTTTTACAGATAAAACTTGGAAGGTAACTAATGGAGCCCTGATAATAGCAAAAGGAGAAAATGTTGGTACATTGTATTTATGCAATGATATTTCTAATTATGTTAATGCTTTAACCTCTATAGGAGCAGATACGACATTGTGGCATCATAGGCTTGGGAACATGAATGAGAAGAGGATGCAGATTCTTCACTAGGGAAAATTATTGCCAGGTTTGAAGCATGTTGATTTAAAATTATGTGAGAATTGTGTTTATGGAAAACAGAAGAGAGTCAGATTCCTCAAATTTGGGAAAGAAAAGAAGAGCAAAAATTAGAGCTTGTGCATACGTATGTATGGGGACCTACTCAGGTATCATCTCTCAATGGATCTCGCTATTATGTTACTTTTATTGATGATGCAACCAGAAAAACCTGGAATTATTATATTCAAAATAAATCTGATGTATTTGATACTTTCAAGAAATGGAAAGCTTTGGTTGAAAATGAGACAGCAAAAGGTTGAAGTGTCTCAGATCGTACAATGGAGGTGAATATTGTAGCAAATAGTTTGATAGGTATTGTTCAGAGAATGGAATTCGCAGAGAGAAGATAGTTCCAGGAACACCACAAGAAATGGTGTGTTAGAAAGGATAAACAGGACAATCATGGAGCGTGCAAGGTGCATGAGATTGCATGCAGGATTTCCTTTACAGTTTTGGGCGGATGTTGTAGATACTATTGTTTATCTAATAAATAGAGGGACTTCAAGTTCCTTGGATAGTGGTATTCCAGAGGAGGCATGGACAGGTAAAAACGTAAACTACTCATTTTTAAATACTTTTGGTTGTGAAGCCTTTGTCCACATTAATAAAGAAAATAGAACAAAGCTTGAGGCAAAATCAAAGAAATGTACCTTTACTGGATATGGTGTTAATGATTTTGGTTATCGCTTTTATGATTATGAAAAACACAAAATCATTAGGAGTAGAGATGTCAAATTCAATGAAAAGGTTTTGTATAAGGATCACTTGCAGGAAAAGAAACAAGAAAAAGAAAACAGAGAATACACAGTGCTTGTTGAGATCACAGAAAAAGTGAAGGTGCCTGAAAATCATAATGATCAACAGCAAGAACAAATACAGCAACAACGAGCACCTCAAACACTTGAAAGTGGTGTTAGAAGATCTACCAGGATAAGTAGACCCCCTGAACGATACTCTCCTTCATTATATTATGTATTGTTGACTGATTCTGGTGAACCAGAATGTTATGAAGAAGCAGTGCAAGTAGAAACCAGGAAGAAGTGGGAGCAAGCCATGAAAGAAGAGATGGACTCCTTAGCACATAACCAAACTTGGGACTTAGTCAAGTTGCCTGCAGATAAAACAACATTGTAGAATAAATGGGTTTACAGGTTGAAGGAAGAAGATGGAGGTAGAAAAAGGTATAAATCTAGACTTGTGGTGAAGGGATTTGCACATAAAAAGTGTATAGATTTTGATGAGATATTTTCTCCTGTTGTTAAAATGACTTCAATCAGAACTATTTCAAGTCTAGTAGCAGTTGAAGATTTGCATCTTGAGCAGTTATATGTAAAGACAACCTTTCTCCATGGGGATTTGGAGGAAGAGATATATATGCAGCAACCACAAGGATATGAGGTAAAAGGGAGGGAGAAATTAATGTGCAGGTTGAAGAAGAGATTGCATGGCTTAAAATAGGCTCCAAGGCAGTGGTATCTAAAATTTGACAATTTTATGTCTAAACAAGGTTATACTAGATGTCACTCTGATCATTGTGTTTATCTCAAAAGGAAAAATGATGGCAGCTATATTATATTGTTATTGTATGTAGATGACATGCATGTTGCAGGTTCTAACATGCAAGAAATAAATGTGCTCAAAAGAAAATTGGCGAACTCATTTGCAATGAAGGATTTGGGTGCTGCAAAACAAATCCTTGGTATCAGAATAACTAGAGACAGGAAGAATCAAAAATTAACATTGTCTTGGTGTGAGTACATAGAAAAGGTGTTGAAAATATTCAATATGCAAAATGAAAAACCAATTAGTATACCTTTGGCTAGCCATTTCAAACTAAGTAATGAGGTGTGTCTCAAGACTCATGAAGAAATGGCTTATATGTCTAAAGTTCCATATGCATCAGCAGTTGGAAGCTTAATGTATGCAATGGTCTGCACAAGGCCTGATATTGCACATGCATTGGGAGTTGTAAGTAGGTACATGAACAATCTAGGAAAAGAACATTGGATGGCAGTGAAGTGGATTCTCAGGTATTTGAGAGGTACCACAAATCAAGCATTATGCTTTGGTGGTTCAAACATCTCTCTACAAGGATATGTTGATGCAGATATGGTGGGTGATAGAGATAATAGGAGGAGGAGCACAGGGTATGTGTTTACTATAGGTGGAACAGTTATCAGTTGGGTTTCAAAACTGCAAAGTCTTGTTGCACTCTCAACGATGGGAGTAGAGTATGTTGTTGTTACAGAGGCTAGTAAAGGAATGAATTGGTTACAAAGGTTTCTGGATGAATTGGGTAAGAAGGAGGAGTTGGGCAGGTTATACAGTGACAACCAGAGTGCCATACATCTTGCAAAGAACTCTACATTTCATTCCAAGACTAAACATATAGAGCTCAAGTACAATTTCATATGATCAGTGTTGGAAGATGGACAGTTGAAGTTGGAAAAGATACACACTAGCCAGAATCATGCAGATATGTTAACAAAAGTTTTAACCAGGGAGAAATTGAGATTATGCTCAGTTTCAATTGGTCTTCAAGTATGATGAAGAAGATGAGAAACAACCAAGTCCAAAGTGGAGTCACTCTCCAGCAAATGAAGTAGCAGTGGAGTTGCTATAATCAGTCTCTAAGTGGGAGATTGTTGGGTGTGGAGCCTGATTATCTTATTTATTCATAGGTATTGCCGCATTGGACCCCAGTTCGTAATGTGGCAGCAACACTGCCCGTAATATTTTCACTGCAAGGGGGGTCCAAGGGGGATAGCAACGATCTTTAGGAGCCCCCTGGTGGGGGATCGGGGCAGTGCCCCCAAAGCTAAACCTTGTAAAGTGTTGTAATTTTGTTGTCAATCTGGGTCGTTCATTAGACAGAGATCTGATGGTAGAAGTTATGTTTAATTTAGGGTTTCTTTGCCCTAGAAGGCATCCCCTCGCTATATCTGAGGGAATTTATTGCGTCTATGAATATTTGTATTCTAAGTGTGAAAGAGAGAGGAGATTGTGTGAGAGTGAAGAGGGAATTACATCGAATCTGTTGTAGGTTGTATCTCTTCAAATTGTTGGATAATATAAATGGAAGGACTGGTTGTTTCTCGATGGACGTAGCCCAAATTGGGTGAACCATGTATATCTATGTCTCTTTTGTTTCATGTGTTTTCTATGTTTATATTTCTGCAATATATTTTATGTGTTCCATTGCTCTATAATATATAATTTTCTAACATTCACAACGTTGACCTTGATGCAATTTCACAACTTTGACCTTGATGTAGCTTCACATATTCGACCTAGATGTAACTTCACAACTTTGACCTTGATGCAACTTCACAGTTTCGACCTTGATGCAACTTCACAAATTTGATCTTGATGCAACTTCAGAATTTTGACCTTGATGCAGCTTCAGAATTTCGTTGCACATGAGAGAGAGAGAGAGAAAGATCCAAAACCTCGATCCAGCTTCATTCTTGAACTTTTCTTTCCTTTTTGGACTTCTTCTTCTTCAGATCGAACTTCTTCTCTTGCTCTTTCACATGTCTTGCTTGTGTGCTTCAAATGAGGTCGAATGCCTCTTATATATAAGCTTCCCAGGGGTACGAATTATCTTCATGAGGCTGACATGATTTCTTGTAGGCTGGCATGATCTTAGAGGGATTTTTGACACAATTTTGACTCAAATAATTTCTTTTGACTTCTTACAAGATGCCCAATGGGGTCTTTACATATGAAAATGACTTATTGACTTCATGACAAATCCCTAGAAGCACACAATGGGTGCTTGACCAATAAATAATTTAACCTTAAGCATGAAACCCATAATAGTAATAAATTTTATTTTCTCTTTTACATCAAATACATATATCAAGAATACATAAGTCATTATGAAGACTGAAACTAGTTACATATTTCAATATAAGGGACTACCACATAACCAAATAATGAAGCCACATGAAATTCCACAAGTGTATGCTAGGATAGCTGCCGATAATTGTTTTCAAAGAGTTGCAAATGATCTATCAAACAAGTGAAAGTACCATGACCAAAACAAAGAAAATCAAGGATCCAAAAATCCTTCTTATATGATCAAACATCATGATTGAATTAAAGCCATCACTAAATCAAAAGGCTTTTCAATGAAAAAATTCTTTCGTTACTCAGTGATCCATAGATAAATGTGTATGCAAGAAGATTATACCCAATGAATAATAGGAAGAATTTTCCCAACAAAACCCATCTTCCCAATCGATCACCAGCAAAAACATCCAAATCGAATCCCTTGCCAAACATAATAAATAGTAACGAAAAACCCTTTGTCCATATCCTAGCTGCAGGCAGATTTAGAATGATCAAAAACCAAATGCATATGATTGGAAAAGAACTAATATCCCTTATATAGTTATGGGAGGGGGCATATAAGAACAGTTGACTTATGGTTTGGATGAAAAATTCAATTTGAATTGCCAAAAAAATTTCACCCAATATGATTTAATAATGACTCATCGACTTATGGTTTGGAGGGAAAATTCAATTTAAAATTTCACGTGCCAAAAATCGTTTATTTAAAGCCAAAATTCTTTTCTAATTTTGGACTATTCTTTATGCATCTTCAAATAATTAGATTTAATGAGCGACCCTTACTTAAATTTATTCCTCGATCAAATCATCCATAGCTTAGCAAATAATATGTTTCCATATCATCACCCATTGTGGTTATTAACCATAATGAGAGTGTACCAACTTTTCCCTGTCTTCTCTCACAAAATCTGCAGGCCCATGAGATGCTCCACATATCAACGAAATCAACATGACGAGGAGAAATTGATGGCAAGGATCTCCAAGACAAATGTGATGATCTGTTGGTTCAAAAACCTCCAACAAGTGCGAGATATATCCATCGTCCAGGAAGACCAAACCCTAGGCTAAGGTTTCAATACTACATCATCGAATTCATGACACCCTGCATATTGTTGACATCAATGATGATATCATCACTCACTCTGCATCCTACACCTACTTAACATTTGACATCTACTCGACATCCTATACATGCTCGATATCCTGCACCTGCTTCTGCTTTGACATTTATGACAACACACTCAACAATATAGATAAAGTGTTTCTATGACAAACATAACCCCCCTCATTTTTGAACTAGTACATGCAAGTCCGAGGGGGATATCCCTATTGAATGGAAGCAAAATCCTTCAAAATCAATAGTAAGATGCTTCAAATCTGCTATAGAAATGTGTTGTTGTCTGCAATAGAACATATTATGTGTTTATACCACACATTTGTGAAAATATGAACCAATCCATGCTTTCACTTCACAAGTATGCTACAAAAATGCTCCAACTCTGCAATATAGGTTGCACATTTGCACTTAAACAACTCAAATACGGAAAATAAAGTTTGTTTTTATACACAATCCCTACAAATCTTCTTTCCCAACACTCATTCTATATTCCCAAAAGAGAAACACTAAGTATGACAACAAAGAGTCATGAAAATGTGAATCATTTCCCCTTCTCCACAAAATAAGGGAAACTGAAAACTACTTTTACAACAAAAAATAACTTTCAAGATGAGTAACTTCTCCAAGTAATTTCTAAAAGAATAAAATCTTACTCCTAAATTAAATATTTGAAATTTCTTAACAGTTTTTTTTCCCAGCATTACCATGTGACCATCCCTTCACATTAGTAAGCTCTTGTCTAGACTTCGTCAAAGTTTATGTTCAGCCTAAGAACCTACATCAGGATCCCTAGGAAAGAAAGAATTATGAGCTCCTGCTCATAAGGTCTTCTACAAAATAACCTACTTTCTCTAGAGCTGCAACACTTGTCCAATTAAGTAGAGTCCTCAACCAGATGACCTTTCCACTTCACCAAGTATTCCAGATATTCCTTCCCTCTAGTTTTCTTTGCAACCTTTGTGTCCAAAATCATTTCAGCTTCCAATGTTTTTGCCATAGGAATTTGTTTTAACCATTGTTGCTCATTGATTTCATCATTGTCTTCATTTGTCGTAAATGAGTCTTTGTCACTGGCAAGATAAGGATACAAATCAATTACATTGAAAATTGGTGAAATTCCTATACCTATAAGTAACTACAGTTCATATGCATTTATAGAAAACTTACGAAGTGTCTTGCAAGGACCTATTCTATTCATCTTAAGTTTATTATACTCCTTCATTGGAAATATCTCCTTTCTTAGGTGAGCTAAGACCATGTCTCCCACCTCAAATTTCACTTCTCTTATTTTTAAATATGATTTTTTCTTGTATTTGGAGCTGCTGACTTGTAACCTCTACTTAACTTGCTCATGTAATTCACTCATTGTTGCTGCAAAATCTTATCCTTCAGCACTTTTTTGTTCCAATTTTCCCAAATCTCGCAGTTCACAAACTCCCCTAGGATGCATCCCATACAAAATATGAAATGAACTTTGTCTGTGCTCATATTTGGTGAATCATTATATGCAAACTCCACTTGAGCTAATACACGATCCCATTGCTTGGGATGATCACCCACAAGGCTTCTCAATATGTTCCTGAGACTTCCATTTATCACTTTGTTCTATCCATCAAATTATGGATGATCGGTTGAGTTGAAGTTTAACCTCGTTCCAATTTTCTTCCATAAGATTCTCCAAAAATTCCCTGTAAACCTTATGGCAAACCATGTAATTGAACAATCTTATTGAAAAACAAATTAGCCACATGTGTAGCATCACTAGTTTTGTAACATGGAATAAAATGAGCCATTTTTGTAAATCTATCCACAACTACAAGTATTGAGTCATTACCTCACTAAGTCTTTGGTAAACCCAAAACAAAATCCATACTCACTGAGTCCCATGGTCTACGAGGAATTGGTAAAGGAGTATATAGTCCAGTATATTGACTTCTTCCTTTCACATGTTGACACACCATGCACCTACTCACATATTTCTGCAAATCTACTCTCATCTTTGGCCAAAAAAAATTAAGTTGCCCAAGTGTCTTATCAACACCAAAATGTCCTACCAACCCTCCATTGTTCTTTTCTTGTATCAAATTCTCCCTCATAGAAAAGTTGGGAATACATAGTCAGTTGTTCTTGAATAAAAAACCATCTTGCAACATGAACTCTTTCCATGGGTTGTTTTCTTTGTTTACAAGATTCTTTCATGCATCAAAATTTTCTTGAAAATCAACATCAACTTCATAAAAATCCCTCAAATATTCAAAGCCAAAGACTTGCACTTGACTCTTTTGCATGACCAAAATTCTCTTGCTTAAAGCATCGACTACCTTGTATGCTAGTCCACTTATATGCTTCAGAATAAAGGTGAAACCCTGTAGAAATTCAACCCACTTGGTACGCTTATGATTCAACTAATGTTATTCCATTATATACTGTAATGTATAATTATCAGAGAACAAAACAAACTCCTTAGGCATTAAATAGTGCCTCCAATGCTTCAAAGCTTGAATCATAACATAGAACTCTTTGTCATAAGAAGAGTATTTATGTTTTGAGTCACTTAACTTCTCGCTGAAATATGCAATAGATTTATCTTCTTAGCTCAGTATAGCTCCAATAGTTGTCCCACTGGCATCACATCTTACTTGGAAAAGTTGATTGAAGTCAGGAAACTTCAACACTGGTCTCTCAGTGATCTTCTTCTTCAATAACTAGAAACTTTTCTCTGTTGTTGTTGTCCAACAAAATGGTTGTTTATCCTTCTTGATTGTATCTATGATAGGTGCGCAAAATACCACTGAAGTTCTTGATAAACTTTCTATAGAAGTTTGTTAAGCCATGAAATCTTCTAACTTCGAAAATGCTTTTGGGTGAAGGCTAATTCACAATTGCCTCTATTTTCTCCGGATCCATTTTTAGTCCTTCTTTTGAAACGACAAAACTTAAGTATACTAGCTCAGGTTTCATAAAAGTAGATTTCTCCAAGTTAATTAGCAACTTTTCTTGTTGCAATATTTCTGTAACATATCTCACATGTCTAAGGTGCTCTTCTTTAGTTTTACTAGAAATTAAGATATCATTCAAGTAAACAAACACAAACTTACAAATGAACTCCTTCAAGACTTCATTCATCAACCGCGTTAATGTACTAGGTGTATTGGTCAGTCCAAATGGCATGACTAGACATTCGTAGAACCCGTCCTTGGTCTTGAAAGTTGTCTTTTGCTCATCCCCTTCTCTGATCCATATTTGATGGTAACCATTTTTCATATCAATCTTTGAAAAGTAATATGCTCCACTCAAATATTCCATCTTATCATCCATTCGTGGCAATGGAAATATGTATCTAATCGTGATCTTGTTGATTGGTCTAGAATCTATACACATCCTCCACTCTCCACCCTTCTTTGGACTTAGTATTGTAGCCACATCACATGGACTCAAGTTCTCTCTTATCAACCCTTTATCTAACAACTCTTGAACTTGTTTCCTTATTTCTTCATTTTCCTTGGGTGTCATTCGATATGCAACCTTATTTGGAAGGCTTGCTCCTAGTATCAAATCTATGTGATGGTTGATGCTTCTTTTGTGTGGAAGCTCACTTGGAAACCCATCTAATACAATATCATTAAATTCATGCAACATTTCCTAAATTTCGCTATATCTACAATTTTAGTGTGTAGAAGTATTACCTTTAGCTTGCAGACTACTGCATAACTAACCTCCTTGTTCTCCATTTTATGTAGAAATTCTTTACCACTTAACAACATTGCTTTTGGGTTGCTTGTTTCAACTTTGTTTTCTTCTTTCAACGGTAGAAGAGTATGTATGATGCCATCCTTTTCAAAATTATAGCAATTGCTCTCTCCATCATGTATCACTCTCATGTCAATCTGCCATGGTAGACCCAAAAGGATGTGGCAGACATCGATCATCATTACATCACAAATTACCTTCTCCTTATATCTTCCTATCTGAAACTCAACTTCACTTTGTTCATTCACTAACAATTGGTGTCAATTTTGTAGCCACAATACCTTGTATGGTGTTAGATGTTTAATCCTCTTCAATCCCAATTTTTCCACCATTTTTAAGGAAACAAGATTTATAATGCTTCCACTGTCAATCACTACCTTGTAACACTTACCCTTAGCTTTGCACATATTCTTAAACAAATACCTTCTTTGGGTTGGTTCAGCAATTTATTTGGTTGGCTTAAACAATATTTTATTCATTATCTACGCCTCTCTAATTTATGGCATATTTTTTGCCTCAGGTGCTTGTGCTTTTGCTGCTTTTGGCTAAATTATGTGTCCACCACTTTCTCCCATATTCTCATTCTTCGGACACTCAAAATATTTGTGACCCATTTTGTAACATTTTTAACACCAATAAAAATATCTCTGTTACTTCCTCTACCTCTATGGTAAGGTCTTCCTCCCCTAGTGCCACCTTCTTTCTCTGGTTGCCCTTGTTGTTTTGAGTTGTCTCCATCATTCTTTTGAGTTGAAAGCTTTCCTTTTCAAGTTGTTTGTACTTTTCCTTTGGCAAAACGACACCTTCTACTTGAATTCTACTTTCTTTCTATCTTTTTTTCTACCTTCAAGGCACACTAGTATGCTTCTTCCATGGTCCTTGGAGAAAGCATGTTGATTTCATCTTGAATATCCATTCTTAAACCATTAATATACCTTGTTGTCTTTTCTGGGGTATCTTCCACATAACTTGCTCTCAAGTTAACTTTGTAAAATTCTTCAGTGTATTCTTTTATTGTCAATGACCTTTGCTTGAGGTTTTGCATCTGCTTGTAAAGAGTTAACTGGTAATCTTTTGGTAATAATTTACTCTTCATCTTTGCCACCATCTTGTCCCATATTTTTATCAATGGCTTATTCCTATTTCTCCTTTCAGCCTGCACATTGTCCCACCATAGTGCAACATGACCCTTCAACCTTGTTACTGAAAACTTCACCCGTTTGTCATCGTCATCTCTTCATATTCAAAATACTTGTCTAACTCACTGATCCAATCAAACAAATTTTTAGTTGTCAAGTTTCCATCATAGGTAGATAGTTCAGGCTTTGGTCTTGAACTTGAACCTAACAATGATCTCAATAACTTGACTTCAGGGTTTCCTCAGCAGGTGTTTCTCCTTCTTCCTCAACTTCTTCTTCAGGTTCACTAATATCTCTAGCCTCAAGATCTCATTGTCTTCCTACCTCCATGGCCTCTAAACGATATTGCAATCTCCATATCTCTTATCTTATCTCATCATTACCCACGGGTCTACCTCTTTGACTTCGTTATCTTCTTGCCCGCATAGTCATCTTCCCTTACACTATAGACAGTAACAACTATGCAAATGTTTCCTCTAATACCAGAAATTGGTGCAATGGGAAGGCTAAAAGGATATTTTACACCAATACACAATCCTCCAATTTTTTCTTTGTCTAGTCACTACAAAATGATTTGGTAGTGTCCGCTCTCTAAATAATTTTTCATTCGCTATATAATAATTTGGTAGTGTTGTTCACTACAAAATTATTTGGCAATACACTAACAAAATTCAATATAGTGATTTCTAGGAAGATGAATCGACTCAATTCTTTCCAAATTGACTCTCACTTCCCTGACTAACTCCTCAACACAATATACAATTCACTTCCCTTTCTTCATCAAGGTTTTCAATAATATTACAAATTTTCCATCAGAAAAGAAAAAAAGACAGTTAAAAAAAGGTTATAGTGTTCCAAAACAGGGTATTTTGTCTTATTTAATAGCGCCTAGATTGTTGTAAATACCATGCATTCCTTACTCTAGAACACAATGGCACATTCCTCTATGGGTTTTGAAGTCAATACAACAAAATCAAAAAGGCAAATGGACTATCACACAACAACTAAAGTCACAAGGGTTCACTTTCTTAGTGTAAATTGATTCAACAAGTTACAGGCTCTCAAAATGATCAAACACATAGGAATACAACTGCAATTAATAATATTTCATAAGCAAAAATCGATTTGGTTTAATCACAAGGTTTTGATTCAATCTCAAACCATACAAACTTACAGTCCCATTTGCTACTCATTTACCCCATTCACACAGAAAATACCTTCCTGTTCGCACAAACTGCAAAGTGCAGGCATGTTTGCAAACTTCAAAATTGCAGTTACACAAAGAAAATAGTGAGTTCCTCCTTCCTCTCCTCCCTGGGAACTTCCCAACACTCATTCTTTATTCCCAAAAAAGAAAAACTAACTATGACAACAAATAGTCATGAAAATGTGAAACATTTCCCCTTCTCCACAAAATAAGAGAAACTGAAAACTACATTTACAATAGTAAACAACTTTGAAGATGAGTAACTTTTCCAACTAATTTCAAAAAAATTCAGAGCTTACTCCTAAATTAAATATTTAAAATTTCTAACCAAGAAAAATTTCCCAGCATTACCATGTGACCATCCCATCACATTGGTAAGCTCTTGTCCAGACTTCGTCAAATTTTGTGTTCGGCCTATGCACCTGCAACAATAGTAAATGTGTTGGGGTTGTGTCTAAATCTCACCTAGGTCATATTTTCATATTTTCCTATATACTGGACTTTGAAGCAACCAATAATGTGGCTGAATAAGTAGCCCTTTTGTTGGGTCTCGAGTTGGAAAGAGAGTTAAGGGTTAGGCTGCTTAGTATCAAGGGAGATTCTTATCTTGTCATTCTGCAAGTTAAGAAGAAGTTTGCTTGTAGAAATGATAGGCTCAGGAAATATTCAAATGTAGTCTGGGAATCTATGGAACTTTTTGATGCTCTTAATCTTGAGACTATCCCTAGAGAAAAGAATAGCCATGTTGATGAGCTTGCAGTAGCAACATCCACCTCGCAACTTTCTGATGGATTGGTGGATGATAAGGTTAATATGGAAGTTATCTTTAGGCCTGCAATTCCTGATAATGTTGAGTAATGGCAAGTGTTTAACAATGAAGATATAGTTCATTTTCTGAATAATTTAGAAGAATTTGAAGATTTTAAGGTGGGATACAAGGAGGAATGGTGTAATTATACATAAAGTGATGATGTAACAAATTCTACTCCCAAATTTCAGGTAGCATTGGAGTGACTCTTTGATAGGCATGATGACACAAAGAGGAAAGAAGAAAAAAAATTGATCCACGTGAATTCATAGAAGTAAATAATGGTACCGATGAGGCTCTGAAAAATGTAAAATTGGTAGAGGTACTAATGATGAAGAAAGCAAGAAATTAACTAATTTGATTCGTGAATATAGAGATGTTTTAGCATTTTCATATGATGAGTTGACAGGTTACATGGGAGATGTTATGGAACATACTATCCCTTTGAAGGATGAAAGTGTTAAACCATTTCATCAAAAAATTAGGCAGATAAATCCTAGGTTAGCCCTCTTTGTGCAGAAAGAGCTTCAAAAGATGCTCACAATGGGAATTATTGTGCATACTTAGCATTCACCATGGTGTTCAAATTTTGTGATTGTTAGAAAGAAGAATGTATCGATTAGACTTTATGTTGACTTTAGAAACCCTATTTTAGTGTGTAAGAAGCATAATTATCCTTTACCTACCACAGAGACTATGTTACAAAGGATAATAGGGTTAAGCATGATGTCTTTGTTAGACAATTTCTCAGGCTAAAACCAAGTCTATGATAAGAAAGAATATCGGCATAAGACAACATTCAACACACCATGGGGAACATTTGAGTCTATCGGGAAGCCTTTTGGGTTGACCAATGTTGGAGCAACTTTTTAAATGGCTATGTATTACGCCTTTATAGTTTTAATTGGAAAAATTAATGAAATGTATCAAGATGATCTTACGGTGTTCTCAAAGGATGGTATTATTCATATAGATCATCTCATGCATATCTTTGACAGGTGTAGGGAATATGGAATTTCCTTGAATCATGCTAAGTTTGTGTTTGGAGTAACTAAGGGGAAATTACTTAGTCACATCATTTCTAAGGATGGGATCAAGATTGTTCCTGAAAGAGTTGAGGCCATTCAAAAGATTCCATTGCCTCATAACATTAAATCCTTTCAGTCCTTCTTGGGAAAGATTAACTTTCTTATGATGTTTATTCCAAATTACATAGAGATTGTGAAGCCTATCAAGAGTCTTTTAAAGAAATATGTAAAGTTCATATGGAAAGATGAGGGAAAGGAGGCTTTTCATGAAATCAAGTTTTCTATTGTGAAATCCCTTGTTTTAGTTAGCCTAGATTATTCAAAGGAGTTTATGATCTTTTTTTCGCTTGAGAAGATATTATTGCGGGTGTTTTACTTCAAAAGAATAAGGAAAGTCATGAGTAGTTGATTGATCTCATGAGTAGGTTGCTTCAGAGTTCTGAGTTAAATTATAGTACTATGGAAAAGCAAGCTTATGCCTTAGTTAAATCGATCTTAAGAATTTCAGGAGTTATGTGGGATACTCTAAATTATTTCTTTTGTCCCACATTTTGTGATTAAAGATATATTAACTCAAACTGATTGGTTAGGTACTAGAGCTAGATGGGTCACAAAGATTCAAGAGTATGATTTGGATATTAGACCCACTAAGCTCATGCAATGAATTGTCTTAGATTTTGACTGAAGTTAATGAGAAGGCATTAGGCCTAATTTGTCAGAATGATTTGTCAAAAGTTTCAACTTCACCTAAGCTTCAAAGGTTAGGAGAGCTTGAGTGGTATAAGGGTAATATTTATTATTTGCAAAATCTTACATGTCCTACCCACTTAGTTTCTCATAAGAGAAGAGCTATAAGGATGAAGGCAACCAAGTATTACATCATGAAAGATGGCCTTGGATAGAGGAATCTTGAAGGGGTAATACTTAGGTGTGTAGATGAAGTTGAAGTGAAAAGTATTATTTCCAATGTTCCACCGAGATTCCGGGATGGGGAAACGCGGAAGCGGGAATACACACAAGGGCGACATATATAAGCAACCCCAAAATTTAGGGAAATTTATGGGAAACAAGGGGACATCAAAGTCATAAAAATTATAAAATTAGTAAAATTGTAATACATAAAAATAAAATCCCAAAAATATGTCAACAGATACATTAGTAAATAATAAATCTCAATAATTATGAAATGTACATCTAAATATGATCATCATTTCATATTAGATTATTATGAAACAAAATTATCATTTGACATTTCTGTAATCATCTCTAAAAGTAAATTACTAAATTGCATCCATCATTTGACATTATGCAATGTTCCATCTAAATTCAACATTTGGAAATGGGCATAAATTAAATTCGTCATTTGAAAATTCAAATTACACAATGCGCATCAAAAATAAATTCATCATATGACAATGACATTATGTTGAAATCTAAAATAGCCATAGAATACTAAATTAAAGTAAAGATAGAAAGCAGTGAAATACTAGTAAAATTGTCAAAAAGTTCTAAACAATATATGCTAAAAGAGTCAGTCTTGCCTAGTGGGTTGGAGAGGACATAGTTGTCAGAGTAGACCAGGCATTTTTTTCTTGGACGTTTTGGTTTCCTAGTACATTGGTGGATATGCAATGACAACGCAGGTAGGCTAGGCATGGAGGAGGCCCTTGTTGGAAAATGTAACTAGTTTCGGTCTTCATTAATGTATTTGAGTCATCATAAAATGTACTTGTCAAAAGAATAAAGAAAATCATTTTTATTATTGTATCAATGACTTATTAAAGCATGGTTTTCATGCTTGAGTCATCATTATATTAGTCAAAGTCCCCATTATGGACTCCTAGGATTAACATTGCTTTTATAGAGTCATTTTACATTCAAAGAGACCCTTCTTGGGCTTTTGAATCATGTAAAAAGGTTTACTATTGAGTCAAATATAATTTATGTAACCTCCACACCAAGTCGGCCTAGAAGAGATCAAGTCGGCCTAAGGACACCAATTCGACCTCACTTGAAGCCTATAAATAGAAGGAAGTTGAATTCATCTAGAGCATCTCTTCTCACGCTAGTTCGATATCCCTAAGGAATATGGAGAAGTACGAAGTGGGTCTAAGGAAGCAAAAGGAAGCGTGAGTTGGGTCAAGTCTAAGGAGAAGAAGAAAATCAAAATTTTGGAGCCTCTCTCTTTCTGTTCCATGCCCTACTTTGGGAGATTGAAGTCTTCCAAGTTTTGTTGTTGCCTAATGTAGGAAGTTGTTGCATAGTCGAAGTTGTTGGGAAGGAAGTGATACTGGAAATAGGTCGAAGATTCTAGAGGCTGACTTGGTGTGGAGGGAAGGTGGTCTTTTTCTAGGGTGAAGAATCTCAAATAATACTATTGAAAGGAAGAGAATTTTTTACTGGGTTTTCCCCTCGAGGGGGGTTCTTCCCTAGCATAGTGCTTACATATTGTGTCTCTTATTTTGTGATATTCATACACACATAATATGGTAATTTCTTGATGAAATATAAGATAATAAAGAAGTAAAATAAGCCAACATAACTCACAAGTAATTATCAAGTAAGAGGAATCAAACCATAATCTATTTTCTTTGATTTCCCAACATGATATCAGAGCTAAGGTTAGAAAAAGTTGAATATCACTTTGTTGGCATAGATTCTCCCTCTTTGATGAACTACATAAGAATGGGTATCAACATTTTTGGAAGTTGGATCAAGAAGGTCACCCATTATGTATTCAATAAGGTCAAAATTCAAGGATTCTTGGCTGCTCTTACAGGTTCTCTTAATGATGACAATGCACGGATCATTGATAGTGGAGCATCAAGACACATGACAGGAGAAAGTAAACAACTCATACACTATCAAAGGAGTCATCTTCTCATGTAGTAGAATTGGGTGACAAAAAAAGCTATGTTGTTAGAGACCTGGGATCAACATGGTTGACGCTGGAAAATGGATCGAAGTTGTACCTTAACAACAATCTATATTTTCTAGGTTTGAAAAAGAATTTTCTTTCTATTTCTTGCTTAGAAGATAAAGGGGAAAGAGTTTCTTTTGTTGATGGAAAAGTATTGGTTTGGGGAAAAACTCTAGCATTGATAAAGCTAGGGTTATTGGAGTTCGTGAAGGAATCCTTTATAGAGTCATTACACCACCTCCTAAAGCTTTGGTTCATGTGGAAATCAATCCCATTGAGCTGTGGTATAGGAGGTATGGTCATCTACATTATAAGGTCATCCCTACTCTTAGTCAATTAGTTCATGGTATCCCCAATATGAAGTTAGATCATGAAGGTGTGCGCAAGGGATGTTATATGAGAAAACATAGAAGAAAGCCATTTCTAAATAGCGAAACTAGGTCTAAAGGGATATTAGACCTCATCCATTCTAATGTATGGGCCCATGTTTGACAAATCACTTGGAGGTCATCTCTACTATGTAACATTCATTGATGACCATTCTAGAAATAAATGGCTCTACCTTCTGAAAACAAAAGATGGAGTATTTGATAAGTTCAAGGAGTTTAGGTCCGAAGTGGAAACCCTAACCGAAAGAAAGATAAAAACTCCAAGATCCAACAATGGTGGGGAATACACTTCTAAGGAATTGATTGCATGTTGTAAGGAAACAAGTATTAATAGGGAGCTCACTATTCCCTATTATCCCAAACAAAATGGATTGGCCGAAAGGAAGAATAGGTCAATTGAAGAAGACATTCGAACTATGCTCTTTGATCAAGACCTACCAAAATTCTTATGGGGAGAAGCAACAATGACAGCCATGTACATTCAAAATACAAGTCCTCATAAAAGTCTTAATCATACAACACTCAAATAAATATTCACAAGAAAGAAGCCCATTGTGAATCACCTCTGAATCTTTGGAAGTCCAACATACATCCATGTTCCAAAGGAAAAGCAAAATAAGTTGGACTCTACAAGTATCAAGGGAATATTAGTTGGATATAGTCTCTCCTCTAAAGCATATAGAATCTACAGTAAGGAAGGAAGACATATTGAAGTAAGCAAGGATGTCATATTTGATGAAAATCAAGCATATAAAAAATCAAAGGATATCCCTATTGATTCTGATGAAGAATAAGTTCCCATATTTGAAGAAGAAGAAGTTCATCATTAAAACCCCACTACAAATCAAGAAGAAGAAGAAGGACCTAGTGAGCCTATTCAATCGGTGGTCATCCCAACCACAAGGAAAAGGCCAAATTGGTTAAAAGCTACATTAGAAGATGTTGAAGGACATGAAGCTGCAAAATGAACCTTTAGGGAAAGTAAGAAACCTAAAAGATATTATGGTTATGAAGCATACATGACAAAGTTAATTGAAGTTGAACCATCTACATTCAAGGAAGTTTCTCATCAATATCAATCCATTATGAAGAATGGGGTTTGAGAAATCATTCCTAGACCTAGTAACAAATCGGTTGTCACCTCCAAATGGATCTATAAGATCAAACATGTTGTTGATGGAAGTGTAGACAAGTACAAAGTGAGATTCGTTACAAGGTGTTTCTCTCAAAAGGAGGGCATTGATTATAAAGAAATATTTTCTCCCACAGCAAGGTACACTACCATTAGATTTTTGGTTTCATTGGTTGCTACAATGGGTTGGAATATCCATCAAATGGATGTGAAGACCGCATTTATGAATGGGACCATTGATGAGGAAGTGTATATTGAACAACTCGAAGGCTTTCAAATTAATAGCAGGGACTCTCATGTTTGCAGACTTAAGAAGGCCCGATATGGTTTTAAGTAAGCACCTAGGGCATCATATGCAAGAATGGATGAAAATCTACTTAGAATTGGGTTCGTGAAGAGTTATGTTGATTTGAATCTCTACATCAAGGTCGTGAATAATGACTCATGAGCCCGTCATTATTCTACTATATGTGGATGACTTATTCATCACCAGTGTGGAGCGAAGAATTCAAGAATGCATGAAGATGTTGGTAACTGAATTTGAAATGAAGGATCTAGGACTGATGCACTATTACTTGGGTCTAGAAGTATGGTAGAGACATGGAGAGATATATTTTGGGCAAGGAAAGTACATCATCAAGTTGTTGCATAAATTTGGGATGATGGATTCCAAGCTGATGACTACTCCTATGATCACCAATCTCAAGAAGTTGAGGGGCTCTGAATCTAGTCTCGTGGATCCTAACTCCTATCGATAGTTGGTGGGTTCCCTAATGTATCTGGTAAATACTAGGCCAGATATATGTTTTGCAGTAAATATTCTTAGTCAGTTTCAGTTGGAGCCTTGTCATGATCATTGGATAGCTGCCAAACATATATTGAGGTATCTTCGTGGTACTATACATCACTACCTAAAGTATGATAGTAAGGAAGTCAAGCTAATTGGCTTCACAGATTCTGATTGGGGTAGCAGTGAGACCTATGGAAGGAGCACTACAAGAGGATGTTTTATTCTGGGAGATGCTATGATCTCATGGATCAAGAGGAAGAAAGACCTCGTTTCTTTAAGTAGTGTTGAGGCAGAATATGTGGTTGCATGGGAAGTAGGAAAGGAGGTTGTTTGGTTAAGGAAGCTTCTGACAGATTTGTTTGAGAGTCTCTGGTTCCTACTGTGATTAATTGTGACAACCAAAGTTGTATCAAGATGTCTGGATATCCCATGTTTCATGCTAAAACGAAGCATATCAACAATAAGTTCCAATTTATTAGGAACCTGGTGCAGGATGGGATTGTGAAGTTGGAGTATGTCTCAACAAATGAGCAGGTAGTATACATACTAACAAAGGCTCTTCCTAATAAGGAGTTTGAATATCTAAGGAACCTACTTGGTTTAGTAGATATTGTTGATTTTATTGATGATAAGAGATTGGAAGAGATTTGTTGAGGATTTGCAAGTGAAGCATTGCCTGGGAAGACATCTGGTCAACACTTTGTGTTGATGTCTAGGTCCCAAAGTAGGGAAGGTGGCATGGGTCATAGAGCTCTGACCATGGATACGCGCCTAGGTCCCTGGGTTGTTGGTTAGCAAGTAAGCCTGATGGTACCTAGAGAGGTTGAAAGCTTGATTCCACCTTATTCCCACTTGGATAGATTTCCCTGGTCAGGAATCTAGTCCATGGCATTGTGTTGCCCAAATTCATGAGAGACCAATGGATAGATTTCCTGATCAAGAATCTAGTCCATGGCATTGCGATTCCTAACGTTCTTCATTGTTCACATAGTTTGAGATCTTCCATTATATTTTTATATTATGAATACCTCCCTAGTTAAGAGGGAGTGTTGGAAAATGTAATTAGGTTCAATATTCTTTAATGATTTGAGCCATCATAAAATGTAATTGTCCAAAGAATAAAGAAAATATTTTTTATTGTTGTATAAATGACTTATTAAAGCATGGGTTTCATGCTTAGGCCATCATTATACTAGTCAAAGTCTCCATTGTGGACTCCTAGGATTAATATTGAGTTTATAGAGTCATTGTACAATCAAAGAGACCCTTCTTGGGATTTTGAATCATGTAAAAAGGTTTACTATTGAGTCAAATATAATTTATGTAACCTCCACACCAAGTCGGAATAGAAGAGATCAAGTCTGCCTAAGGACACCAAATTGACCTCATTTGGAGCCTATAAATAGAAGGAAGTCGAATTCATTTGGAGGATATCTTCTTAAGCTAGTTCGATATCCCTAAGGAAGTTGGAGAACTATGAAGTGGGTCTAAGAAAGAAAAAGGAAGTGCGAGTTGGGTCAAGTCTAAGGAGAAGAAAAAATCAAAATTTTGGAGCCTTTTTCTCTCTCTGTTTCATGCCCTACTTTTGGAGATCAAAGTCTTATAAGTTTTGTTGTTGCTTAATGCCAAAAGCTATTGCATAGTCGAAGTTGCTGGGAAGGAAGTGTTGTTGGAAAGAGGTCGAAGATCTAGGAGGCTTACTTGGTGTGGAGGGAAGGTTTGGTCTTTGTCTAGGGTGAAGAGTCTCAAAGAATACTATTGAAAGGAATCGAATTTTTTATTGGTTTTTCCCCTCAAGGGGGGTTTTTCCCTAGCGTAGTGTCTACACCTTGTGTCTCTTGTTTTGTGCTCTTCACACACACATAATATGGTAATTACATGATGAAAGATAAGATAATAAAGAAGTAAAAGAAGCCAACATAACTCACAAGTAATCATCAAGTAAGAGTAATCAAACCCTAATCTATTGGCATTGATTTCCCAACAACCCTCTGGGCCAGCTTGGGGGGAGAGCCGACCGTGCAAAGGATATGGAGGACGACGCAGTAGGAATTTTAGGCATGGAGGGAGAAGTTTCCTAGGCTCTTGCCCAGTTTTTGGGCCATGTGGAACAACCGCCCACACTTGCCTCCATAGCAGAGCAGTTGTGGGACATCTCAGCAAGCTTAGAGGTCATCCACCAGCAACAAAATGAAATAATTTCATATATCAATGATGCCCAATTTAGCCAGTGTGATATCATGGACTGGTTAATATCCATTCGACAAAGCCAATGTTTCTCCAACAAGTGGTTGGATGAGATAGAAGCTCGACGGGCGTATATTCACTTTCACGTCCATGAAGGCTATGGCTCTCAAAGGGCCCTGGGTGTTGCTCATGTATCGCCTCTTCTCCTTGAAATGTTATATTTTGGATGTTTTTTAGTCTTACTAGTGTTTTGTGTCATCTGGATTTTTTTCCTATGGAACTCCTGTAAAAAATGGCAATATCTAATCTGTTTCTACAACGATCTCCTAGTTAACAAATCTGGTCAAAGTGAAGTCGAGAGAGAAAGGGGTACCTAGATTGTAAATTGTTCCTTTTTGATGAATTAATGAAAGTGTTTTGGACAACAAAAACAAAAATACTAAAAGAGTCAATGAATCAATTATCAATATCTAGAGGCAAAAGTCCAAAACTATAAAAATGAAAAGCATCCAAAAGAAATTAACATCATGATCAAAAAACTAATAAGTATCATAGAGTGTGTTGATGCTCCAATGATTTGTCCTCTACATCCATCTACTACATGAAGGCATCAGGACCATCAATGGTAATGTCACCCAACCAAACTATGTTATATCTCATTTGGTCCATCCTTTTCATCTATCTGTGAATCCTCCTCTGGATCCACATCCCATCATGTAGTTTCTCCCATCTGATAATTTGGTGTCCTACTGTGTGCAAGACGTAAAGCACAATGCACTATAACTATGATTTTTTTTAATATTTTATGTTTTTAATTGTTATTAGTGAAAAAATTTGGAGTCGTCCCCTCGAAATCACCCTTGCATCCCTCTTGCGTCCCCCTATCCTCCCCACAAGAGAGACGTTTTTCGTCACCAAAAAAAAGTCTCCCTGGAGTTTCCCCAAAAAAATTGCGTCCCCATGGAATGTTGCTTATTTCTAAGTTTTGTATAGGATTTTATGGTGTTCATTATGTTGCAAAGACTACCACCCACAAAATCTTGAAAGTTGGTTATTATTAGCCTTAGATTTTTTTAGATGTGCACAAATATGTTAAAAGTTGCCAATCTTGTCAGTTGTTCACAAATAAGCATAAGTTAGTTGCCTTTCCCTTACAACCAGTGGTTGTTGAGGCTCCTTTTCTGCATTGGGGCCTGGAATTCATTGGAAAATTCAGCAAAAAATCTACTAATAGCTATTCATGGATTTAAACTACTATTGATTATTTTACTAAGTGGGTTGAAGCCATTCCTACAAAGAATGCTACTAAAAAGGTTGTTATGGACTTTATTGAAGATAAAATCATTACTCGATTTGAGGTCCCAACTAAGGTTACCACTGATAATGCCAAAGCTTTTAGTTCTTCAGAGTCTTCATCTTTTTGTTTCAAGTATCACATTATTTTGTCCCATTCATCAAACTATTATCCTCAAGGTAATGGTCTTGTTGAATCTAGTAATAAGAATCTTATACCCATTATCAAAAATATAATAGAGGGTAATAATCAGGCTTGGGATAACAAAATCAAGTATGCGTTGTGGGAAGACAAGATTACGAAAAAGAAAGCTACTGGAAAGAATCCCTTTGAACCTTTCTATGGCTTGGATTTAAGTTTACATGTCCACCTTAAGCTTCCAACATACCGACTCCTTCATAATTTCACTAATGAGAAATATGTTGTTCAACATAGAATTGATCAGATAGTGAAGTTGGATGAAACTCGAAGAAAGGGTTTTGAGCATAATTGTAAAAATCAAGCTAAAGTCAAGAAAAAATTGATAAATCTTCTCAAGTTAGACCTTTTTCAGGTGGGAGATTTGTTATTATTATGGAATCACAGGACCGAGAAGCCGAGAAATCACAGGAAGTTAGACACCTTATGGCTTGGTCCTTACATCATCAAAGGACCCGCTAGACAAAATTCCTTCCATTTGAGCACATTCGATGGAGAACCTCTTGACTTGCAATTGGCCCAATGCTCAAATTTTTCTACAAAGATAACATCAAATGCCATAGGGCATCCTTTTCATTGTATCTCTAACCCTACTCTTTGTCATTTCAGTTATTAGAATAGATTTCTATTTCATGTCTTTAGACTAGATTTTTGTTCCAAGTCATTAGATTAGATTTTATTTCAGTATTGTTAGAATAGTGGTTTATACTTGACAAGATTTATATTTGAATGGATATTCCTTGATGTAATTTGTGTGGCTTGGATGCACATTCTAGATTCTCACTTTCTTTCAAGAAAGTATGCATCCCCATGTGGAGAGAGATATTGACCACTCAAGTTTCAACTACATGAAGTGTTAAAGGGTCCATGCCAAAGCACATTTCAGAGTTTTCCATCATGATCAGAAAGTCAGAATTTCATAATTTCATCATCATGCAGCTTCTGTCCATCATGTTGTAATTCAAATTCTACAACCCTTCAGGGATGATGTAAAAAAATATTCTAGTATGATGAATATAGAGCCATGTAACATATCTAGGTAGGTTAATATCTTTTCTAAGGAGTTGTCGCTCTAGGGACTTTTTTTTCCTTAGTTAATTATTTGTGTTTATCAACACTAAATAATTGGTTAAGTTTTTCTCCCACCCATATCCCCCAAAGTTAGAGTGAGGCTTTATGGTACAGTATTAGGTGAGTCCTAGTGTATAGAATCGATGTAAAATGCCATGCTAGATCATCTCTAAATTTTCACAGAATTTGATTATGTCTAGGGGCCAGTTTTTAATTGTCGAAATTCCCCCATGGAACGAGATTTGTATGTAATATTTGATGTAAAATGTAAAAAGTATTGTCTATAGAAGTTGTAGGGGGTATGAGTACTCAAAATTGGATCTCAACACCTCAACTTTCTATCTAGACAAATTTTGAGGGTGGAAAATATTGGCATTATGATGCATGTGTTGTACTTGATGGCAACCAACTCGTAGAAGATCAACTCACTTATATATATCTAGATGAATCTACGGAAGACATATCAAATGTGACAGAATGCATGGGATGCGGACAACTCAAAGGAATCAGATGACAGTTCTCAGGTTAGCTTTGCCATCAAGTCTGTTAGCTTCCTGTTGCAACAGGTGTTCATCTTTCATGATTGACATTTTTACATGCCAAATATGTCATACTTTGCATGTTGCAATGCTCCATATTTCCAGAAAGAGGCCAACGAAGAGGCCATGAAAGTGTGCCAGTCTAAATGCCACTGCTGTATTCCAATTTTGATGACTTAACCATTTTTGAAGAATGTTATGTTAAGGGAAGTCCAAACAGCTTAATCTTGGCTTCCCTAGGTTTCAATTTCTTGCTTTAGAATATAAAGAATTGATATATGTCCAAACAGCTTAATCTTGGCAGATTTGTAGGTAGGTAGAGAATCAAAGGAGCCCAACTGCTTAATCAGGGCCCTTGGAAGAAATAATGATAGATTTAGATAGGAGGGTAGTCAAAAGAAAAATTGTAAATCAGGGTCTGCAAGTCTAAGTGCACCCAAACCAAAAGGAAGAAAAAATGTTATGTAAGTAGGTTGGGTAGGTATTTTTGAGGTTGCAGAATGTTGATTTGTGATCAATTTTGTGTTTTAAAGTGATAGTGTACTTCAGGTCACAGGTACAAGGCAGTTTTCATTTGAAGGAGCTCAAGCTAGGCATGTCTAACTCCCCCTTCTTCTAATTCCCCAAATCACTCACTAACTTCCCTGAAGAGGTCAAGATCTGCTTGAGCCTCTTAGTTTCATCATGTTTCATAAAACATCTGCCTAAGTAGAGATCTGCTTTACTTAGGAGTGCTGATATCTCTTCTACAAGTTCTATCCCCCCTAATAGCCTAAGATTCACATACTTAGCGCTTTCTTCACACTTTCATATTAACTATTGGCTCTATTATGTAAATCCCTATCGTTTTTCCCCTTCCCCTACTAAAATTATGTTAATAGCTCCCCTATATACTTATCCCCTCCCCCTGGTTGAAACATAACCATAAGTTCATTGGGAATTGCTAAGTTTATCTGAAACTCAGCAAGAGCCCTCATTTCCACCCTTAAACTATCGTTTTATGCATTTTACTCCATCACACAGCATAAAATTCCTTTCATATATATAAAAACCATCTTATTTAACTTGTTTTCACTCTCCCAAGGCATAAACCCCTTGTTTTGCCTTAAAACCCTTCTCAAACTGCATAAATCCATCTTTCTGGGCTTTCGGACCCCTTCCGATGCCTTTAAAATCTGTTATAAACCCGTAAACCCACTTTTCTAATGTTTAAACCCCCCCCCCACCATTTAATAAATTATTCAAATGCACCGCGGGCCCCTTCCATTATCCCTCCTCCACCTCATCTATGCCGCCGACCGTCTGATCGCCCGCGCCGCAGATCAACGGTGGGCGAGTCTTCTCATCTCTAAAGCCGCCGAGGGTTAACGCCCGAGAGATCAACGGTTTTCCCGCCGTACTCCCGCCATGCGTCGCCCTTCCGGCTGTGGCAGAGCCCCCTCTGCTGAAACTACCTACGCGGAAAGGTGGTGCACCCGAAATCGGATACCGCTCTCCCCCCTCCTGTGTCAGCGTGACGTCACCCTACCACATCACCATCCCGCGTCGACCTCCTGCCACCGTGTCCTTGCCACGTAGCTGCCACCGTACCACCACGTCACCTCCTCTGCCGTACCACCACGTCACCTCATCCGCCGTACCGCCACATCACCCAGCCGTACTGCTGATGTCATCTGATGACGTCATCCTGCCACGTCACCGCCGTACTGGGACCCGCCTGCTGACGTCACCGTCAAAAAGTGCGAAAGGCGCAAATCGCAGCCTAGGAAGCCCGAAATCAAAATCTGAGGCAGTTTTTCATGCGTGATTAGCACCTAGCGCTAGGCTACAGGAAATAGGCCGAAATGGAAAGCCCCTCACCGCTCAGCCTCCAGCAGGCCCAAAAGGCACAAAATGACCAGAATTTCTTCGCGAAGCATACAGAAAGGGGCAAACACAATTTTTAAAGCAACAGAGGGTCAAGCAGCAGCCATAAAAGGTCGATAGGACAGTCTAAAGCACTCAGAAGACATTAAAGACTCCAGGTTCAGCGCCAAAGAGTATCAGAGGAAAGATGAAGAGGCAAAGAGTATCAGTTCAGCAACATCGAAGCAGGTGAAAATTAATGACCTCCATCAAAGTCAGCAAACCAGTTAAGGCCATTTAAAAGCTTATCTGGTCGGGATTAGTGCACATTAATGCCACCAAACAGCAGCAGAACCAAGTTAGAGGTGGAGATAAAAGACAAATCACAGTTATTACAGAAAGACTGCACCGAGCCACCCAGGACAGACATTAACTCAGTTTGATACAGCTGCCCTCAGCGTAACTCAAAGATATTTTCATGCATTTATTTCTGGATAAGATTAGGTTAAAGTAATCATTTTCTTTTAGACCTATTTAGGTCGGCTGTAATAGATTAATTTTGGATAATTTTCCCTATTTATACCGACCCTATGTATTGTTTAAAGGGTTGGTTGGTTGATAATCTCCATTAGAGACTCGCACTGGATATCTGAGATGTTTTACTTAATCAAAGATTGCTGAAAAGCTTTGGAGGAATGACTGTCTGCTCTGTGTCTAATGGTTTGAAGAATTGAATGTGGAATTCTTGTGCGGCAATATGAATCAATAAGTTTTCCTCACCTCTGTTATTTCAATTTCATATATGCTCAAGTTGCAGAACGAAGGATTGGTTTAGAATTTGCTTAGCTGCACTCTATGCTCAGTTTCTGTGGCTTCTTAATGTTTTCCTCTTGATTTAGGCATAAATATGAATTCTGTTATGGCTCATGTTTGATCTATTTCACATATGAATGACTGTTATCTAGGAATTCTTAGCTGCTCCTAGATAGGGCTCATTTATCTTCTTTCTGCTAACCTGAATGAGAGATTCTTAATTGCCCCTCATTCCTTAGCCTTTAATCCATCTCTTTTACCTTGAATGATTGTTTCATATGCAACTAGCTTGCTCCATATTCCTTCTTGTGACCAAGAAAATGCACCAGCAATCCTACTCCTTGACTCCACGCCCAATGGTTATAAAACTTTCATGCTATCCCTGCCTCTTTACTTGAAAGCATCATCCTTCCCACCAAAAATCAAAACAAAACCCCTTGAACTCAATAACTAGCCTAAAAATCTTATCAACAAAGCTAAATCAGAAAGAGAGAGCCCTCTCTGATTGCAGGTGGGCTAGAACCTGCAGTCCAAAGATTGGTCTGTGGTTACCTCGGCCGTATCCTTCTGAGCTGACCAGAAGGACAACCTGAGTGATAACAAAGTCCAAAGGGGGAGATTGTTGGCATTATGAGACAAGTGTTGTCCTTGATGGAAAATCACACAGATGATAAATTATAGTGCAGCAAAGTTCACGCACTTTCATGAAGATAAAAGTTTCATGTAGAGAAAAGTTCACGCACTTTCATGAAGATAAAAGGTTCTTTCATGTAAAGAAAAGTTCACGCACTTTCATGAAGATAAAAGTTTCTTTCATGTAGAGAAAAGTTCACGCACTTTCATGCAGAGAAAAGTTTCTTTCATGTAGAGAAAAGTTCACGCACTTTCATGCAGAGAAAAGTTTCTTTCATGTAGAGAAAAGTTCACGCACTTTCATGCAGAGAAAAGTTCCCTCCATGCAAGAGAAAATTTCACGCACTTTCATGATTGGTTCATGGTATTAGTCCTACAGTTTTTGATCCTATGGTTTTGGTCCGTGGTATTGCATCCAAAGTGTTGATCTCACGCACTTTCATGGTTGGTTCATGGTATTAGTCCGACAGTTTTTGATCCTATGGTTTTGGTCCGTGGTATTGCATCCAAAAGTGTTGATCCTAAGTATTGGGTCCGTGGTATTGTGTTATTATGGTTTTAGACCGTGGTATTGTGAAAGGCCTAAGACTATAAAAGAGGAAGGAGATCATTTGGCAAAGCATCATCTGAATTATTGAATATCTGATAAAGTGCTAGATCTGGAATACTATGATTGGGTTATGGTGCAGATCTGGATCTGAGCTAAAGAGGGATCTCACCGGTTGATGGAGAACAAGATCTAAGGATAGATCGGGATCAAATGGTTTGAAATGAAATATCTCTATATAGTTGATTATGCTTATTCTAGATCTGTATACTGACGATTGTAATGATCTGAACTGGGTATAACTTAACTTTGAAATTGCTGCAAGTCATATTAAATATTTATAGATCTATACACGGGTTGGCTTTGGTGAAAGCGCGTATGTACGCAGGTTTGGTTCATTGTAGTAGTGTATACCATTTGAGCTATGATGTTTAAAGTTACATGTGGTTCAGGTTGTTGATGTGTTCTGATGACTGTTTAATGGTGTCAGTATTCTACATATTCAGTTTGATTGATTGTGTTGATGGATGAGATCTAATAATGGATCAGGATCATAATGACTCATATTTATGTGATCTAATGGACTAGATCGGGTTGCTAACACACATATTATCCTTGATCTAGTGATTGGGTGATTCAGAAGATTGATTGATTATGTGCTTCAATGATATTTTGATGAAACGTGGCCTTTCAGATTATGTGTTGTGCTTCAGGAGTATCCAGTCTGAAAATGTATGAAACGTGGTACCCGGAGGAGAGAAGATTGTAGGCCGGTGCCTACGTACTAGTATCTTAGCTAGTACAAGAGCAAAGGGGTGGTAGCTCCCTTCCAGTAGCAGTTGAAAACTTTGGAGCATTGTAGCAGGTAGCAGCCCGCGCACTAGTAAATGAATCGGCTAGTACAAGAACTATGGGGGTTGTAGCTCCCTTCTAGGAGAGACTGGAGAATGAGAGAGGGTTGTAGCTATCTGCAGGTAGAAGCCTGCATACTGGTATAAGACTGCACCAGTACAGAAATATTGTAAAAGGATTTTCTTATTGAGAAGAAGATTGAGATGACTTGCAGCAGGTGGTTTTCTCCCACATTGGGTTTCCACCTTATATCATGGTGTTCATGTGTGTGGCTTATGTGTGATGATCTGTTCTATTTTACTGCACCTGTTTGTTGTTAATATGGTTGATAATGTTCTAATGCACTCATTGAAGATCAATTAACTAAATCAGAAGTTTACTAAATATACGTGGGTATTCTTAACTGAAGCAGCATATATGAATCAGATTATGGAAATGAAAAGGTTTTATTGACTTGATAATACTGATTCATCCCCCCACTCTCAGTATTATTTCCAACAATTGGACTCAGAGCAGGTCCTTTTGTAGAAGCTTGATCGTTTGAAGGAGATCCATGGAACAATGGGAAAGAAGCTTAAGAAGAAAGCGCCTAAGCAGAAGAAGACATCTCAGAAGAACTATGACAGTGGGAGAATCGATTGGGGATTATGTGGAAGAAGCACTTCAGATTCATAATCATTTCAGAATGAAGATGAACTATCAGGTATGAATGTGTTATCCTCTGATGTTCCAGCTATCTATCCATTTGGAAAAGATGAAAGTGATAATGAAAAAACTGAATTTTCTCTTATGGGTGAGCAAGAAAGATATCAAATAGAGGCAAAATTCAAAAGGTTTACAGACAAAATTAGAGATCAACAAGATCTATTGAATAAAAGTGAATGTGACTTCAAAGAAGAAGCTACCAAACTAAAAGCTCAACTAGAGGAAGGAAACAAGGTAAGAAAGTTATTCAAGGACAAATATCAAAAGTTGCAGGATGAAGTAACATCTCTAAGAGATGAAGTCAGTGAGAAGAGCACAACAACCAAGAAACTCAGAGATAGATCCAGTTACTATGAAAGTCTTGAAGCTATGATCCTCTTGCTGAAGGAAGATCTTGAAGAATCAAAGAATCAGAATAACAAACTTCTCCAAGCTCATGAAAAACAAGAAAATAAAGTCCTGAATCTAAGACATCAGTTGGAAGAAGAAAGAAAAGTTGAAGAAAACATGAAGAAGCAGCATCGTGAAAAGGAAGAGCAGCTTCAGGTTGAGGTAACCATTCTAAAGGATAAATTAGAAGAAAAAGATAAGATCTTATGATTTCAAGATAGTACTAAGATTTTGGATGATATTCTTAGTAGTCAAAGGTCTCCTGCTATCAAAACTGGTCTTGGTTTTCATGAATCTATTGAAGGTGAATCTAGTTGATCCAGGTGGATATTGGTGGCCACCTGCCAAGTCCACCTGGACCCCCACCATTGTCTTTCTCAGCATTTTCAGTTTCCTTAATTGTAGCACAACTTACTATTTTTAGCAGTTTTTCGGGTCCTGAACTTCCGGAGCCGTTTTGAGGCCCTAAACGACGTTTTTTGGGGAATCCGGGGCAACACGAGTCCATGGAATGGACTGGTGTTGCCCGTTCCAACAATGATAGTGCTCGGATAGATCTTTCTAATGAGCTATTGTACGCGTCAAACGGAGATCATATGCCAAAGTTACGACCCCGGGAAGTTGATGTACCAACTTACCCCCAAACGGGGCCCACAGTTTGGCGTTTCATCTCCTAGGGTTAGGTTTTGGAATGTTAAGGGTTTTTCCATTGTTTCTCAACAATAAATAGGCCTTCGAGCCTTATTGTAACATAGTTCAGAGGCATGTAGCCATCACATCTCTTCTCAGAGATAAGCTACCATCGCCCTAGCTAGTTTATTGCCATTTCTGTTTGTAAGCATATTTCAGTATTTTCCATTAATGAAATGAAGTATTATTTCCACTGCATCTTTGTGTATATGGTTATCTCTGTAATTTGTTGCGTTCCTGTTTAAATCCGGATCAGTGGTATCAGAGTGGTCTGCTTTTTCTTTGTTTTTCTTTGCATGTCCCCAACAAGGTCGGGATATAAGGAGTTAGGGCTTGAACTGGTTGAACCTTTGCAAGACCAGCCTCGCAAATCCCGACGGCCTCCCATGGCGAACGAGAAGAAAGACGAGGGGGCAGGAGATCCCATCAAAATCTTGCTCGAAGAAGCGCTCGAGCGACAACGGAACGCGATGATGGACAGCTTTGCGCAGATCCTTCAGCGGCTACCCAGAAGCGGCGCATCGGCTTCTAGCAGCTCCTCTGGAAACGCCACACCCTTTAAGCCGCACCCACCTGGGATTCGTTCCGGGATGCCATCAAGGAGCAGTACTACCCTGTCGGAAGCTATGAGGATGAATACATAAAGTGGACCACGCTGCGGCAAGGAAGGGACCAAGACGTGCTGGAGTTCACCAATCTTTTCCATACCCTTCGCACAAAGTTGGGTATCAAGGATTCGGAGCAACATTTGATACTCAAATACCGTGGCTGCCTGCATAAGTACATCCAGGAAGAAATACAGTTCCTAAACATCCCCTCGCTCGGCGCAGCATATCGGTATGCCGTCAAGGTCGAGCAGAAGTTTAAACAAAAGAAGCGAGACTTTGGATCTGCGAATCCAAAGCAGGGGAAAGGTGCCCCTAAACCACAGAACAAAGGACAAAGCCAAGGCGGGACAGCCCAAGACAACCAGCCGAAGCTGCAAGCAAAGAGCAACGCCGCGAAGCCGAGAAAGGACACTGGAAAATGGTGCGAGTTCCATAAGAGCTCCACTCACAACACAAGTGAGTGTCGGGCCAAGCAGTCACTGGTGGCTGAGCTAAAGGTTTCAGAATCAGATGCATGTTCCGACTCTGAGTCAGAACCCGATAAGGGGTATGAAAAAGGGAAGCAGATCATTGATGCGGATCCCAGCGCCACTGTTGCTACCGCAAAGATCCAGAAAAATGAACCCGAAGATCCAGAGGAGGAGGAGCGTCTCTTCCACTCCCAGATGTGGGTAAAGGGCTCCCCGATACAGTTCATTGTTGATAGCGGGAGTCAAAAGAACCTCATTTCGGCAGAGGTCGTGAAGCGGTTGGGCTTACCGACCACAGCACATCCACAACCATACACCATTGGGTGGCTTCACCAAGGGCGAGATCTTCGCGTGAGCCAGCAGTGTCGCCTTCCATACAACATCAAGCCCTTCACGGATGAGGTATTGTGTGACATTGCTCCCCTTGAAGTTTGTGATGTATTACTAGGACAACCATACTTGTGGAAGCGACATGCTGTGTATGAATCAAGGCCCCGTGCTGTTATTATTACATTGGGAAATAAGTTGTTCAGGATACCAGAGGTAGCACCACCTGCCGCCATCTCTTTGATTACTGCAAAACAATGCAGTAAGATCATTTCCAAAACCAGGAAATTTGTTTTCCTGATGATACGCCCTCAAGGGAAGAAGAAGACAGTGGCCGCGGCCTCCAAACGGGGTCCCTCTGCACGGCAGCTACAGATGGACAAGATTGTGGAGGAGTATGAAGACATCTTCACCTCCCCGGCAGGGGTTCCTCTGCACTGTCAAGTCAAGCACTCCATCGATCTGACCCCAGGTGCGCCGCTACCCAATGGACCAATTTATCGGCGCTCCGTTCTGGAGAACAATGAAATCAAGAGGCAGATTCAGGAGCTCCTGCAGAAAGGTCACATCCGTCCGAGTTCTTCGCCCTGTGGGAGCCCGATAGTGTTGGTACAAAAGAAGGATGGGACGTGGAGACTCTGTATTGACTATCGGGCGCTGAACAAGATCACTGTCCGTAATAGGTACCCGATCCCGCGGATTGATGACCTCCTAGACCAACTAAAGGGGGCGAAATATTTCAGCAAGATCGATCTGAAGTCAGGATATCACCAGGTACCAATTGAACCCTCAGATGTGTGGAAGACTGCCTTCAAATCCAAGGAGGGCCTCTTCGAATGGTTGGTCATGCCTTTCGGATTGACGAATGCTCCTGCAACCTTTATGAGGCTAATGGATGACATCTTGCGGCCATTCACCAACTCCTTTGTAGTAGTATACTTGGATGACATTTTGATCTTCAGCCAGAGTTGGGAAGAGCACCTCCACCACATCCGACAGGTTCTCCAAACACTGCGGCAACACAAGCTATGTGCCAATTTGGAGAAATGCACTTTTGGCATGACCGAGGTTCAGTATCTGGGATACATCATTGATGAACAGGGGGTGCATGTCGATCCAGCCAAGGTCCAAGTCATTCGGGATTGGCCCTCTCCAACCACTCTAATAGAGCTCCGCAGCTTTCTAGGTCTTGCCAACTTCTACCGCAGGTTTGTGTTGGGATTTTCTCATATTTCTTGGCCCTTGAGTCAAGTCACCAAGGGCGGGGCGAAAGCAAAATTCTTTTGGTCTGAATCTCAACAGAAGGCATTCAGGGAGTTGAAGGATCGCCTCTGCACGGCACCAGTGCTCACGTTACCAGATTTACAACAACCATTTGAGGTCGAGACAGATGCCTCTGACTATGCTATTGGGGCAGTCCTTACTCAACATGGACATCCAGTGGCATATCACAGTGAAACACTTTCAGACACAGTCCGGAAGTACCCCACTTATGATAAAGAAATGTATTCCATTGTACAGGCCTGTCGACAATGGAAGCATTACATTTTGGGGAAGGAAACGGTCATCCACACAGACCACCGACCTCTGCAGTTCATACAGACCCAAGGGAAATTGCAGAATGATCGCCATCAGAAGTGGTCTACATACCTGCAACAGTTTCACTTGAATATCAAGTATAAAAAGGGCAGCACCAATAATGTTGCAGATTGCCTCAGTCGACCACCGATCATGGCGCTAACCACCGTGCTCAACTCTTGCGGGCATGAGACTTCTGATTGGCCACTTCTCTACAAAAGCGACCCAGAATTCGGCCACACATACCAGACACTCTTGGAGGGTCGGCAGGTTGCAGATTTTCACCTCCAGGATGCCCTATTATGCCACCTCAGTCACCTCTGTGTTCCTTCAAGCGAGCGTGCCAAGATGATTTGGGAAGCACACTACAGTCGGGCTGCTGGGCATTTCGGGTTCGAGAAAACAGTGGCAGTACTGCAAAACTATTTCTATTGGCCGAATCTTCGACAGGATGTTGGGAAGTACGTCCGATCATGTACTGCCTGTGCCATTGCCAAACCGACCATTAAGAAGCAAGGCCTCTATACCCCGTTGCCTACCCCTAGTCGACCTTGGGAATCTATCTCCATGGATTACATGTCAGGCCTTCCTTCCACTAAGCATGGAAATGACTGTGTTTTTGTGGTCGTCGACAGGTTCTCAAAGATGGCCATTATGATGGCCTGCAAGAAGAATATCACAGCAGAAGCCACTGCTAAACTCTTCTTTGAACGAGTGTGGGTGCACTTTGGGATCCCACAGTCTATCATCTCATATCGGGACAGTCGGTTTCTCAGCACCTTTTGGTCCAGTCTCTGGTCAATGCTGGACACCAAACTCACGAAGTCCACAGCCTTCCATCCTCAAACTGATGGCCAGACAGAGGTTGTCAATAGGATGATTGTGCACATTCTGCGCATGTATAACTCAAAGCATCCACGCACATGGGACGAGAGCCTCCCCTACGTTCAGCACAGCTACAACCGAGCTCTTCACAGCTCCACTGGCCATAGCCCTTTTCAGGTGGGTTTGGGATTCCAGCCACTATGCCCCATTGATGTGGCCATGCCACTTGCAGCTACTCACATGAATTCAGCTCATGTCCAGTCCGAAACAGATAAGGCCACCAGCTTCATTGAGCACATCCAACATATTCGCCAGCAGGTCCATGACATTCTTGAGAAATCAAATGCCAAGTACAAGCAGCGACATGATCAACATCGGGTGCCACACAAGTTTCAGGTGGGCGACAAAGTCTGGTTGCATTTGCAAAAGGAACGCCTTACTGGAGCCTATCGGAAATTAAGACCACTCCGATATGGTCCTTACACCATTACTAAGGCTATGGGAGACAATGCATTTGAGCTCAGCATTCCCCCATTCCTTGGCCTGCACCCAGTATTTAATGTGGACCGCCTTCGGCCATACTTTCCACCATTGCTAGACACATCCGACATTGCAGAACAGCTCAAACCCACAGAATTAAATCCAGATTGCATGGAACAAGCTGCAACTGATCGGATCATGGACACACAGATCAAGAACACTCGCCAACAGAATATCCAACTGTATCGAGTTGTCAAAGCGGGCCAACTCCTTCAGCAGGGCAAGTGGCTCACCAGGGAACAAGTTCAGCAGAAGTTTCCTCATCTCATGGAGGAGCTCAACGCAATGGGGACCATTGCTTCCTAAGGGGGGAGGAATGATCCAGGTGGATATTGGTGGCCACCTGCCAAGTCCACCTGGACCCCCACCATTGTCTTTCTCAGCATTTTCAGTTTCCTTAATTGTAGCACAACTTACTATTTTTAGCAGTTTTTCGGGTCCTGAACTTCCGGAGCCGTTTTGAGGCCCTAAACGACGTTTTTTTGGGGCAACATGATCCATGGGGCAACATGAGTCCTATTGTACGCGTCAAACGGAGATCATATGCCAAAGTTACGACCCCGGGAAGTTGATGTACCAACTTACCCCCAAACGGGGCCCACAGTTTGGCGTTTCATCTCCTAGGGTTAGGTTTTGGAATGTTAAGGGTTTTTCCATTGTTTCTCAACAATAAATAGGCCTTCGAGCCTCATTGTAACATAGTTCAGAGGCATGTAGCCATCACATCTCTTCTCAGAGATAAGCTACCATCGCCCTAGCTAGTTTATTGCCATTTTTGTTTGTAAGCATATTTCAGTATTTTCCATTAATGAAATGAAGTATTATTTCCACTGCATCTTTGTGTATATGGTTATCTCTGTAATTTGTTGCGTTCCTGTTTAAATCCGGATCACTAGTTCAGTAAATAAGACAAGGGACTCTACTGCAAAATATGAAATGCTCAATAAGGAGATGAAAGGTCAATCTCATCATCAACAAAGAAAAGAAATTCTTCAAAGAAAATCTTTTACTCCTCCTATGAATAATGTTGAATGTTATGCATGTCATAATCTTGGACATGTTGCAACCAATGTAGAAGAAGAAGGTTTCAAGACCATAATGCAGAAAGATCATCACATTCATGGTACTTTAATGGATATTGCTTTGCTTGCAATATGTTTGGTCACAGAGCTGTTGATTGCTATAGAAGAAATATGAGACATGTAAGATGTTACACATGTAACAAGCTTGGACATATAGCTAAGTAATGCAGGAACAAAGTATGGGCACCATACCAAAAGGAGAAAACATCATCATCACACTTGAAGATGTGGAAGAAGAAAGAAGTACAGTCAGAAAGAGGCGACACAGCACAACATACAGACATAACAAAATCAGAGGGAGCTGGAAGTGTAAAACTTCAGTGTCCTAAATCTCATACGCAAGTTTCTTAAAGAGAAGTCACGTATATACGCGAGTTGGTTATGTCATAGTCGCGTATATGATTGTTTGAGGAAAGGCAGTAGGGACAGGTTCAGGAAAAGGATCAGTTATGATTCAGTTTATTATTTGCGTTGTTTGATAATGGTTACAATTTGCTGATGATGTGTGGAAATGACTTGATGGTTAGAAGTGTTTTTGTTTCTAACTTGATAATGATGATGTCTTGATACTTCTTGTTGATATGCATGATCAAATCTGACAGTAACCAAGATGGCACAAGTTTAGGGGGAGCATATGCTTTTAATGCATTATTGGCATTATGGTTAATAGTCCTTGGTGATGATGCTTATGTGGATAAATGATTCATCTTGCTATGATATGGTTATGAGTTGTTCAGATGATTCTTGGGGTTACATAGGTGATATTTAGATCAGATTTGTGGTTGATTCTCTAATGGTGCTTACATGGTGATCTTCATAAGGAAAAGGAGCAGTACATAATTCACATCTTCTTTACTTGATGATGATTCACTCATATGTTGTTGTCATCATATGCATAAAGATCATATATTACAGTTATGATGTAGGATTCCTATTGTTCTTGGCACATATATGGATGAAGATTGTTGGTTGGATACATGGATGATTATTCAAAGTTGCATTGTTGGATACATGATGATGATGAGTTCTTACCTATATGATGATAGGTTGTTTCATATGTTGATTGATGCAGATATTCCCAATTGATGATACTTGGTTCATGCAGATCTGGATGGCTATGGTGTTTCTCACATATGATAGAATGTGAATGATTCTTTTCAAAAGGATGAGTTGATACGGACATACCTTGATGATTCATGCACTAATACAAGTTGTTGGTCTAGTTGTTGTTGACAGATGCTATGGAGCAGATCATACAGTGTCGTTGCTGATGTTTATCATGATCTTATTTAGGTGTTTGGTCTTTGTTATAAATGTCATGTATATCATTCGATGTAAAGGTCATATCAAGACTCATGATGTAATAGTGTGTCTCTATCTATTGTAGTCATTTGATGAGATCTCTTCAGGTCATGTAACGGCCTATGTTGGTTTCCCCACTATGCCTAGGATGAATGATGTTATTCTCTTATGTTATCATATGTAAACTTTTGGTATATCACCATTGTGATGGGAGATAGATGTATGTATGAGTCTTTGGTGATAGGAAGGTCATTTATGATGTATAGAGTCATGTTATTCTTGTAGAACATCTTTTTGCAGACCTTGCTTACAGTCAAGGGGAGCATGAACAACATATTTTAGCAGAGTAGAGATTTCAGCATGTTCTCAGAAAGAGCATGGACAGATTGGTGCACCATGGCATATACAAAGGGGGAGCTCATTCAGAGATTTCAGCAGGTACTCAGGGGGAGTATGGACAGCAAAGGAAGAGAATATCTTGGTCCGCCCTTTGCCCTTGATGTCAAAGGGGGAGAGTGATTTGGTATTGTTGCCATCAAGTCCAAAGGGGGAGATTGTTGGCATTATGATGCATGTGTTGTACTTGATGGCAACCAACTCATAGAAGATCAACTCACTTATATATATCTAGATGAATCTACGGAAGAGATATCAGATGTGACAGAATGCATGGGATTCCGGACAACTCAAAGGAATCAGATGGCAGTTCTCAGGTTAGCTTTGCCATCAAGTCCAAAGGGGGAGATTGTTGGCATTATGAGACAAGTTTTGTCCTTGATGGCAAATCACATAGATGATAAATTATAGTGCAGCAAAGTTCACGCACTTTCATGAAGATAAAATTTTCTTTCATGTAGAGAAAAGTTCATGCACTTTCATGAAGATAAAAGGTTCTTTCATGTAAAGAAAAGTTCACGCACTTTCATGAAGATAAAAGTTTCTTTCATGTAGAGAAAAGTTCACGCAGTTTCATGCAGAGAAAATTTTCTTTCATGTAGAGAAAAGTTCACGCACTTTCATGCAGAGAAAAGTTTCTTTCATGTAGAGAAAAGTTCATGCACTTTCATGCAGAGAAAAGTTCCCTTCATGCAAGAGAAAATTTCACGCACTTTCATGATTGGTTCATGGTATTAGTCTGACAGTTTTTGATCCTATGGTTTTGGTCCGTGGTATTGCATCCAAAAGTGTTGATCTCACGCACTTTCATGGTTGGTTCATGGTATTAGTCTGACAGTTTTTGATCCTATGGTTTTGGTCCATGGTATTGCATCCAAAACTGTTGATCCCAAGTACTAGGTCCGTGGTATTTCATTATTATGGTTTTGGACCGTGGTATTGTGAAAGGCCTAAGACTATAAAAGAGGAAGGAGATCATTTGGCAAAGCATCATCTGAATAATTGAATATCTGATAAAGTGCTAGATCTGGAATACTGTGATTGGGTTATGGTGCAGATCTAGATCTGAGCTAAAGAGGGATCTCACCTGTTGATGGAGAACAAGATCTAAGGATAGATCGGGATCAAATGGTTTGAAATTAAATATCTCTATATAGTTGATTATGTTTATTCTAGATCTGTATACTGACGCTTGTAATGATCTGAACTGGGTATAACTTAAGTTTGAAATCGCTGCAAGTCATGATTGAATATTTATAGATCTGTAAACGGGTTGGCTTTGGTGAAAGCGCATATGTACGCAGGTTTGGTTCATTGTAGTAGTGTATACCATTTGAGCTATGATGTTTAAAGTTATAGGTGGTTCAGGTTGTTGATGTGTTCTTATGATTGTTTAAATGTGTCAATATTCTACATATTCAGTTTGATTGATTGTGTTGACGGATGAGATCTAATAATGGATCAGGTTCATAATGACTCATATTTATGTGATCTAATGGACTAGATCGGGTTGCTAACACACATATTATCCTTGATCTGGAGATTGGGTGATTCAAAAGATTGATTGACTATGTGCTTCAATGATATTTTGATGAAACGTGGCCTTTCAGATTATGTGTTGTGCTTCAGGAGTATCCAGTCTGAAAATGTATGAAACGTGGTACCCGGAAGAGAGAAGATTGTAGGTCGGTGCCTACGTACTAGTATCTTAGCTAGTACAAGAGCAAATGGGGTGGTAGCTCCCTTCCAGTAGCAGTTGAAAACTTTGGAGCATTGTAGCAGGTAGCAGCCTGCGTACTAGTAAATGAATCGGCTAGTACAAGAACTATGGGGGTTGTTGCTCCCTTCCAGGAGAGACTGGAGAAAGAGAGAGGGTTGTATCTCTCTGCAGGTAGAAGCATGCGTACTGGTATAAGACTGCACCAGTACAGAAATATTGTAAAAGGATTTTCTTATTAAGAAGAAGATTGAGATGACTTGCAACATGTGGTTTTCTCCCACATTGGGTTTCCACCTTATATCATGGTGTTCATGTGTGTGGCTTATGTGTGATGATCTGTTCTATTTTACTGCACCCGTTTGTTGTTAATATGGTTGATAATGTTCTAATACACTCATTGAAGATCAATTAACTAAATCATAAGTTCACTGAATATACATGGGTATTCTTAACTGAAGCAACATATATGAATTAGAGTATGGAAATGAAAAAGTTTTATTGACTTGATAATACTGATTCACCCCCCCCCCTCAGTATTATTTCCAACAGAAAAATATTTATTTACCCATTAAAATTCATATTTTCTAATTTCCGGCAACATAATGGCAAATAATTCGTCGGAAATTAGCTAGAAAATTAAAATGAGAGAAAAATAATTTCTCTCCAAGTGAAAAATATTTAAAAAATATGTGGACTTTCCTACAAAAGAAGTCAAGTAAAAAAACTAAGGAATCTCTAGAAATCAAGTGAGAAAAGTCCCAAGAAAAATTTGTTGGTCCTCTTCAACTGTTAATGGTCCAGCAAAATCGATTTTTTTAAGGAATGTTCCATGTTGGTTATTTTGAATGAGAGGTTATCAAGGATAAAATTGAGAAAAATATTTTTGTGGTCTAGGATCAAACCTTTGGTCAATCCATCTCAATTTTTCAAGGAAAAACGAAATCCTTCCAAGAGATCTATGCAGGCAATCAAGGGATATAAATTTTTTGGAAGGATATAGTAGTTTTTCACTTCCTCTCTCATATTTTCTATAAATTGAGCCCTTGGCTCCTCATTGTAACATTTGGATTTAATCTTTGGATGTTGTAATTAGGCTCTTGGCCCTAGAAGCTCTAATATGTTCTAGATTTTATGAATATTAAAGCGAGACTTTGGGGGTAAATTTTGGTGGTGTTATTCCTCCATGACTATGGTAATAATTTTATGGTTTTGTGCTTAATAATCCACTGGGAATAATTTAATTGTTATTTAAATTTGCTATTATAGATTTATTGGTATATAGTTACCTTGCACTAGTATTTGGGCTAGAGAACTACTCTAGATTTGGACGTCCTAGTGGGTTTTCGATTGAACTCTTAGAAATTCCTTTTCATTGTATTATCTAACCCCTTATGGTTCTAACAATCTATTTTGGAATTGTGTGGCAATCATTTTGTTGAATTGGATCTCAAGCATTAGGGAACATTTTCGGTTAAACTAGCCAACTCTTGAGCATAGAAGTGGAAGAACCGACTTTGTTTTCTTTTAAATACTTATCTAACGAAATCTTTATCAGGGTTTCTTGGCCATAACCTATGAAAATTATTCATATCAATTATCTATGTCATCGTGATTTTAACTGAATAATCTACCTACACACACACACACACACACACATATATATACCCAAAAGTAGAGTTGTACTCATGCTCTTTAGGCAAATTAATTTGTATGTTTTGAAAATATTTTATATATATTTCTAACCCTATTTGTATATAATTTTATTTTGCTTGTTTACACTTGTATCTATTCTCTTTGGCTTGTGGAGATCGAGATAAGGGAAGGGGGTTTGGCATGGATCTATCCCATAGATCCTTTGTTTTTCTTTTGTAGGTGAAAGATTGAGATCGAAGTGACAAATTTTTTGAACCTCAAGGCCTACACTGATTTGAAATTTTAAGTCATTCATTTGTCCTCCAGACCCTTATGCAAATCTGCCTCTTGGAAGCTAGACGACTAGGGTTTCAAGCCTTCTTCAAGTTCGATTTTGGGATTGATATATTGTTTGAAGATTGGAGATCATTTTCATTTTTGGAAGCTACTTCCCCTTGGTTGCAAGCATTGGAAGGGTTTATCTTTGTGTCTTCAAGTGAAATCCCTTGAGGGATTTGAAGAAATCATTTTTTGGAAGATAAATTCAAGTTAAATCACACATTGAGGCTTCTAAATTTAAACTATTTTTTAAAGCCTTTTCCTACTGCATTGTGAATATTGGAGGCTCTCTCCCTCTCTCTTGTGTGAATTTATTCATTTTGTATGGCTAAGGGGTTTGAGAAAAATACTTGAAGGATTTGGAGTTTTGGTTGTGAGATATTTCACTCTAATTCAATGCCATAGCCTCGTAAAATTTCTCATTTGTATATTGTATCTTGAGGGGTCCTTCTCTTTCAAAAGATCAATATTTTTGTAAACCCTCTTCAAGGATTTGAAACCCTCCCTTGCTTTCTAAGAGGGTTCCCTTTGTAATAACAATAAAAGTTTTCTTCTTGAGGAAGCTTGGGGTTTCCATGTAATAGCCCTAGTGAAAATTCCATGTAAAAATATATATAAGGCCACGATGATGGGACACATATTCCACGCTAAATGGTGGGTAGGACATCCTAGTGGGTGTTCATTTGGTTGTTTATGGCTAAGGAAATTGGCAAAGGCAATGGATAAGGAATTTAAGAGGCAAAAAGGTATGTTGGCACATTTATTTATGAAAATAATGGAAATTAGGAGAAAAGGAAGGTGAAAGGTCACAGGTTGCATGTGAGGAGGAAATTGAAGGAAAATAATGGAAAATGAAGAAAATAGAGGCCTCATTAATAAAAAAGCTTCTAAGGACCACTGGGAAAGACTTAGTCAGTTCAGTGGTGGAGCTCTCTCTCTCATACTCTTGGATACTTAGAGTTTTCTTGAAGCACTCTTGGAGGGTGTAGCATATTTGGGTATTTGGAGCAAGAAGGCATTGGCATCAGCAACTACATCAGATTTTGTTGTAGGTAACGAGTTGCATGTATGATTTCTTCACTAGTTTTAGCATGCATGGAATATGCATGTGGTTTCTTGGTTGTGATCTGTCATTGGCATGGAGGATTTCCTGGATCGATAGTGGATTTCCTAGCCTTGCCATTTCTTAGATAGCCATGGTGATTGTGGATTTACTTTCATTCCTTGTTTTTGGTTGGTTCTCATGTTTCCTTGGCTTGGGTTGAGTTACTAATCCTGGATCCTTGGTTGGACAAACGCTTTGCACCCTATACCATCTTAGGTTGAGTTACTAGTCCTGGAGCCTTGGTTGGACAAATGCTTTGGAGCACTCACTGGGTTGAGTTACTAGTCCTGGAGCCTTGGTTGGACAAACGCTCTAGAGCCCTGGAAGGCTTGGATAGAGACCGATCTAATGTTGGTTTTGTGATGTCCGAACGTGAGGTGGAATCATTGTTTGATGGGTTGAGGTGGATGGCCTCTGGAAGCCCTGGATAAGGTTTGATTGATGTGTTTTATGAGATCCCACATTAATGCTTGGAATATGGTGTTATACTACTATACCAATAGGTGTCATATTTCATGATTGACTTGTTGAGCTCTGTAATATGTTCATCCCTTTCCTTGTTGCAAAGGTTTTCCATATTATCAAAAAATGTAAAAAATGTAAAGAGGGTATAACCTAAAAGAAAAATCAAAGGGTAAAAAGAGTAAAATGGTCAAAAAAGTGAAAGAGATGAACCCCAAATAAAGAAAGACCAGGAAAGTGTGAAAGTCCAAAATGCCACTACTTTTTCATTTTCTGTAATAAGCATTGTGTGCAGCTTGTTAATTTATGCCACAATTGATGAATGGCCAAACAGCTTAATCTTGGCTAGTTCATGTTTGAATTTCGTGTTTTAGAGATAGAGAATAAAATCTGTGCAAATTGTTTAATCTTGACAGATAAGTAGATAGGTAGAGAAGCAAAGGAGCTCAACAGTGAAATCTGAGCCCTTGGATGTAATAAGGGCAGACTTAGGTAGGCTCACCATGAAAAGAAAAGAAAAGTTGATGAGGGTTTTCCAGTCTAAGTGCACCCAAGAAAGAAGGAAAAAATGCTAGGCAAAGTAGGCAGGGTAGGTAGATTGGTGTTGCAGAATGATACCTGTGATGGATTATGTTTCTAAAAATGTGTTAACTTTCACTTCTATCACAAGTACATGGTGGACATTAGACTTGGAGCAGCTCAAGCAAGACAAGATTCAATAACTAATTCCCCTTCATGTATTTCCCTAATCATTTACTAATTTCCCCACAAAAATATTAAGAATTTGTTCTTAATATCCCTCATAAAGCCACTCATTCCATTCCATAAAGTATGCTTAAGTGAAACCCTGTTTTACTTAGGAAAATGGCAACAAAAAAAAATTCCCATAAATCCCTTTTTCCCACTATAGCCTAAGTTTTAATGTAAAATTCCTAACATTATACTTAGTGCTTTCATTTCAATTTCATATTAACCATTAACTTTTATTATATAAATCCCATGTAAATTAATACCCTTCCCCGTATTATGTAAATATGTAAAAAACCCCAAAAATATTAATATCCCTCCCCAGGTCGAATACAACCATATCACTGATTAACAGGGATTAATAAGTTTATCTGGAACTTGTTAATAGCCTTCACCGCGCGCTCAAAGGGTTAATTAACCACCTGGGTTAATTAATAACCACCCCGCAGACCAATAGAAACGCACCCAAAACTATTAAAATCATTTGAAAAACACATCGGCCCCGCAGGTTAACCTCCCACCAAGTTCAAAGCCCGTCCACCATTAGATCTCCACCTATGCATTCGACGGTCGATAATCAATATCGCACCACCCTTCATCGTCGTTGTTTAACTCACAGGGACTGGCGGTTTTTACGCCCGTACTCTGCCACGCGTCGCGCTCCCAACCTAATCGCTCACTTCCGGCTCGAAACCGCTCAGCCCCAAAAGCGGTGCGGGCAAAACCATTTACCCCCCCCGCTGACATCATCTGCTGACATCCTCTGTCCTGTGTTGACATCACCCGCCACGTCATCTGTTGGCATTTTGACACAGGGGTGGCGCTATGGTACAGGTGTTGTCCTTGATGGCAACTCCCTTTGGTGACAGATCTCAGTTTAGGTGCTCAGAATGAAGGAAATCTTTTATACGCAGGTACACCTTGAAGAAGTCGCGTATACACGTGGGTTATACGTTCCGAAGTCGCGTATGCGTATACACGCACTTTTATGCACATAAAAGCGCGTACATGGTGGGAAACTTATTTTTGGTCCATGGTTGTTAGTTCTTGGAATTTGAACCCATGGTTGTGGACCATTGTATCTCGTCAGAAGAGTTGACCCCAGGTTTTGGGCCCTTGGTATTGTTTATTATGGTTTTGGACCGTGGTATTGTGCAAGGCCTATAACTATAAAAGAGGAAGGAGATCATGTGGCAAGGCACCATCTAAATCATTGAATATCTGATATTGTGCTAGATCTGGAATACGTGTGATCGGGTTATGGTGCAGATCTAGATCTGAAAAAGGAGGAACCTAAGCGCAAGAAGGATAAGGGCTATTGACGGATCAAAATCTCAAGGCTTGAACATTGGTATCTCTGTATAATTTTGATCTATTATATGTGGTACTCTCTTGATCTATAAATCTGGGTTAACTAATGTTGGAATGCTTAAAAGAATAAATTATCCCTTATAGATTTGTACGCAGGTTCAGTGAATTGCAAGTGCGTATACATGCTTTTTCTGTGAATGAAAGAAGCGTATACGCAGGTTGGTTGTGATACAGAAGCATATACACGTAGGTTGCTGAACAGTGAAGTAGCGTATATATCTTGATTTATGTTCTAGCTGATTCTATTTTATTGTTGCAGTGTTCTGGGTTCAGAATTGGTGTTTGATTACAGTTACTGTGTTCTAGGTACAATGGTCAGAAAAGTGCTTACTTGTTTCAGCTTTTGATTGGTGAAAAGGAGTTTGGGTTATGCAGAAATTCTTGATGTTTGATTGATGTTACTTGTGGATCCAGTCTGAAAATTAATGAAACGAGGTCCCTGAAAACAAAGAGAAGGTTGCAGCCTTCTGCAGGTAGGAGCCTGCGTACTAGTATCTCAAGCTAGTACAAGAACTTAGGGGGTTGGAGCTCCCTTCCAGGAAAGCTGGAGAATGAGAGAGAGTTGTAGCTCTCTGCAGGTTGCAACCTGCGTACTGGTAAAGACTGCACCAGTACAAAACATTGTAAAGAGAAGTTTCTAATTAAAAAGAAGATAGAGACGAATTGCAGCAGGGGGTTTTCACCCACATTGGGTTTCCTCCTTATATCTTTTGTTCTTGTGTGTGACTGTCTTCTGCTCTGATTTTTGTACTGTTTATTTGCTTCTGATACACAGATTAATAACTGACATCTGAAAGATAAATCAAATTATAAGTCTGCTTTGTATACGTTGGTTTCTTTATGTGTAGTTGCGTATATACGCGGTTTTTATTAACAGAAGTAGCGTATATCATTTGGAATTGAAAAAGGAAATATTTGACTTGATAATACTGATTCACCCCCCCCCCCCCTCTCAGTATTATTTCCAACAATTGGTATCAGAGCAGGTCCTTCTGAAGAAGCTTGATCGCTTGAAGGAAGATCTTTCATCATGAGCAACTACGAGAGGGAAGCATCAATCAGGCCACCGGTTTTTGATGGGACAAACTTCGTATATTGGAAGGTAAGAGTTACTGCCTATCTTCAATCTTTGGGTACAGAAGTTTGGGATATCATAGATACAGGATATACTTTTCCTGCAACAACTCCTACAGATTCGGCTGAGAAGAAGAAATATGAAACAAATGCAAAGGCGGTCAATACTCTATTGGGATGTCTGTCGCAATCTGAATTTGTCAAAGTTATGCAGTATAAATCCGCAAAAGAAATATGGGACAAGATTGTTCTGAGCTATGAAGGAGATGATCAGGTAAAAAGAGCAAAACTTCAAACCCTCATGATTCAGTATGAAAATCTCAAGATGTATAATGATGAAAGTGTGGCTAACTATTTTCTTCGTGTGGATGAGATTGTTAATTGCATGAAAAATTTGGGTGAAGAAATAAAAGAGGCTATTGTGGTTGAAAAAGTTCTAAGATCTTTGTCACCTAGGTTTGAATCTAAAGTTTCTGCTATAGAAGAAAAGGAGAATCTACAACATCTTAAAATGTCACAACTACATGGAATTCTAATTGCTTATGAAATGAGGAAAGGAGGTCCATCTGACAGGAGAGAAGTTGCCTTCAAGGCTTCAGGCAAAGGAGAGTACTATGAATCAGGACATGGGTCAAAAGAAGAAGAAGAATCAAATTTTGTCAAAAATATTCAAAGGGGTGCTGGACGATTCCGAGGTAAGTTACCTTTCAAGTGCTTTGCTTGTGGAAGAGTAGGTCACTATGCTGCCAAGTGTCCTCATAAAGATAAGATTGACAAAGGAAAGGAACCTGTTAGATGGAACAAGAAACAAAATCCAAATAAGAAAAGCTATTACACTCATGAAGTTAGTGATGGGCTCTCAAATAGTGACGAAGATGAACGAGGTAATGAGTATAAACTTTTAATGGCTTTTGAAGATGATGAGTACATGGATGCTATAGATGTAGAGGGTTTTTATAATGAAATGTCTGATCTCAAAGTTTGCTTAGAAGAGAAAAGTGCAATTATTGACTCTCTACAATGTCAACTGGCTGAAAGGGAAAAACATCTTGAAAAAATGGAATGTGAAATTGTTTGTCTTAGAAAGGAGATTGAGAAAACAAAAGCTATTAATCTTAAATTTGTTAAAGGATCTGAAACTCTGGATGAGATTATCAATGTGCAGCGTTCTCCACTAATCAAGACAGGTCTGGGATATAATGGAGAAACATCTCAAGCATCCACATCCAAGATTTATCTTGATGCAGCAAGGAGGAGCAAGGAAAGGCCTAATAGAAATCATCAGGTAAATCAGGGACATTTTACCTCAAGAACAAACAAAGACTATCAAGAAAATCGGGGGCAAGCTACCTTAAGGACAAATAGAAGCTACAATCAGCCACAGGTAAAATCTTCTCAATTTGCCTCAAGAATGGATGTCAGTAGAAACTACAATCGGTTGGATGATAGATTTGATAATCGCAGGAGTTTCTTCAATGGCCAATGTTTCTCTTGCCATAATTTTGGTCACAAAGCAGCTCAATGTGTTGCCTATAAAACAATCATGACTAAAGAAGCCCAAAAACAAAGGAATATGACTGGGATCACGAAAAGGACCTATAACAACTTTTCGGCCCTTGAAAATGAAGTTGAATGTTCTATTTGTAATAACTTTGGTCATGAAGATTCTGAATGTAGGAGCAGGTTTTGGAAGACAACTCAGAAGGAACAAACCTCAAGTGCCAGAACATGGAGAATGAAGGAACCACAACCAGAAAGATGTGGGATAGCCTTTTATGCAGAAGGACAGGAAAATCTATGGTATATCGACAGCGGATGTTCGAAGCATATGACAGGGGATAAAGAAAAACTTGAATCATATACTGCATTAGAAAAAGGGAAGAAGGTCTCTTTTGGAAACGATTCCCCTGCAGCAATAAAAGGAAAAGGTACTGCTCAATTGAAAGAAAAGGTCAAAGCTGGAAATGTGTTGTATGTTGATGGATTGAAGCATAATCTTCTCAGTGTCAGTCAGATGTGCGATCAAGGAACCGAGGTAATATTTAGATCAAATGGATGTCGTGTTCGTGATCTTGATACAAGTGAAACAGTGATCAAAGGTAGAAGAACTCCAAATAATCTATACATATTTGAAGAAGGACAACAACAATGCTATTTGAGTAAGGATGATGAACACTGGTTATGGCACCGGAGGTTGGGACATCTAAGATTTTCACAAATAAGGAAAGCATGCAAATACCAGGCAGTTCGTGGTCTTCCAGATATCAAAGTTCCAGAAAACACCATATGCAAATCATGTCAGTTTGGTAAGCAAACCAGAACTAACTTTCCTGAGAAGGAAGGATTAGCTAGCAGGCCCCTTGAGCTAGTCCATACAGATGTATGTGGTCCATCTAGGAAAAGGTCACCTCGAGGAGAAGAATACTTTATATTATTCATTGATGACTTTTTCAGGATGGTTTGGATAGGACTGATGAAGCACAAAGATGAAGCGTTCGAAAAATTCAAACCTTTCAAAGCATTGGTTGAAAACGAATCAGATCGCAAAATTAAATGCCTCAGGTCTGATAGAGGTGGGGAGTTTACCTCAAATGAGTTTTTCAATTTCTGTGAAGAACATGGAATAAGAAGGGAATTCTCTACAGCTAGGACTCCTCAACAAAATGGAGTAGTGGAAAGAATGAACAGAACGGTTCAAAATATGGCTCGTGCTATGCTTGATGAGTATGGAACTCCCGCAACCTTTTGGGGTGAAGCGGCTTATGCTGCGGTGGTAATTCTCAACAAAACAAATGTCAGGGTAAACAGCACTCAAACTCCTCATGAGCTCTGGTATGGTGAGACTCCCTCGGTAAAACATTTCAAAAATTTTGGAAGCAAATGCTACATTAAGAATAATGATGAACATCTTGGCAAGTTTGAACCTAGAGCTGATGAAGGCATTCTTCTTGGTTATTCTCCCCACAGCAAAGCATATATATGTTACAATAAAAGACTTGGAAGAATTGTTGACAGCATTGATGTTGTGGTTGATGAAAAAGGAAACGTTCCTAGGCAAGTAAATTATGAAAATATAGAAGAAGATGAAGACTACCCTCCAAATCAAACTGATGATGAAGAAGAACCTCAAGAGGCACCAGTGGAACAGATAAGGATAGAAGAGAAGACTCCATCTAGGTATGTGCAGAAGCATCATCCAGAATCTCAGATTTTGGGGCAGAAAGAAGCAGGTGTACAAACTAGAAGAACAATTGCAGAAGCGTCAAGCTATTTGGCATTGCTCTCCTCCACTGAACCACAAAATGTAAAAGAGGCGTGCAAAGATGAATGCTGGGTCAAGGCAATGGATGAAGAACTTGAGAAGATCGAAAAGAACAACACTTGGGAGTTGGTTCCTAGACCAAAAGATAAGAATGTCATAGGAACAAAATGGATCTTCAAGAAAAAGTTGAATGAAAATGGGGAAGTTATTAGAAACAAGGCCAGGCTTGTTTGCAAAGGGTATGCTCAACAGGAAGGAATAGACTTTGAAGAAAAATTTTCTCCCGTAGCTAGACTTGAGGCCATCAGAATGTTCCTTGCCCTCTTTAGCTTTCAAAAATTCAAAGTATTTCAAATGGACGTGAAGTCAACCTTTTTGAATGGGGACTTAGAAGAAGAAGTGTACATTGAGCAACCAGATGGCTTTATCCTTGGAAATGATCCAAATCTTGTATGCAGACTTAAAAAGGCTCTCTATGGGCTTAAACAAGCTCCAAGGGCTTGGTACTATCGGTTGGACAAATACCTTCATCAACAAGGTTTTTCAAAAGGATCAGCAGATAGCAATCTCTATATAAAAATTGAAAATAACAAATTGCTAATACTTGTTGTGTATGTAGATGATATTATCTTGGAAGCAATGAAGAAGCTATGAGTCAAAGCTTTGCCTTGGTGATGCAGAAAGAATTCGAAATTTCCTTGCTTGGAGAAATGACATACTTTCTTGGATTGTAAATCCAACAAAATGAAGGCGGTATCTTCTTGTCTCAAACCAAGTACCTCAAGTAGATTCTGAAGAAGTATGGCATGGAAGATTGGAAACCTGTATGTACCCCCATGATTACAGGATGCAGCCTCAGTACAAATGATGAATCAGAAGCAGTGCATCAACCAACCTATAGATCCATGATTGGGAGTTTGCTTTATTTGACAAGTACCCGACTAGATATTATGCATGCAGTGGGAATAGTTGGAAGGTTTCAAGCCAACCCAAAGGAAAATCATCTTCAGACAGTCAAGAGAATCTTCAAGTACCTTCAAGGAACTCAAAACTATGGCTTATGGTATCCTATAGATACAGATCTCACTCTTCATGCTTACACAGATGCAGATTGGGCCGGAAGTGTGGATGACAGGAAGAGCACAAGTGGCGGTGCATTCTTTATGGGTTCCAGATTAGTATCTTGGTTCAGCAAGAAACAGAGTTCGATTGCTTTATCTACAGCTAAAGCGGAATATGTGGCTGTTGCATCTTGTTGCACACAACTCCTTTGGATGATGCAAACCTTGCAAGATTTTCAAATCACTTGTACTCCACCTGTCTCTATCTTATGTGATAATACAAGTGCAATAAGCATTTCAAAGAACCCAGTCATGCATTCAAAGACCAAGCACATACCGATCAAGTATCACTTTCTCCGGGAACAAGTGTTGGAACAAAAGGTCAAATTAGAGTATGTTCCTTCTAAGGAACAAGTTGCTGATATACTCAGCAAACCACTGCCCAGGGAAACTTTTGAATATCTCAGATAGAAGCTGGGAGTCGTTGATGCTTCATCCTGTTGTTGAAGCTTGTCTGTTCCAAAGAAAAGTTGGTGTACGCGAGGTTGATGAGGGGTATCCGCGTACATACGCTGATTTATGCAGGTTCAGTCGCGTATATGGAGTTCTGAAGAAAATCAGCAAGGGCAGACTCTGGTTGGAGAGAGTCTGAGATGGATCTGTCAGAGACCATCAGGCACAGGTTCAGGGGGAGCAGTTAATCTTCTAATAATGCATTGTTGGCATTACCTTAGAAGTTCTTGGTTCTCGTACTCAAGCTGTTTTGATTCAGGTGGATCAGCTGCAGAAAGAAGATCAGAAGGAGAAAATGATTGTTGATATCTACAGTGATTGTCAGATCCTGTTGATAATTGTTATTGGTGATTTGCATAGTCTTGATATTTTGTCTCTATGTCATGTATTTTTTTTTTTTTCAAGGTCATGTAACGGCCTATTTTGGTTTCCCCACTATGCCTGGGATGATTGATGCAATTGGTTGTCATATGTGAATTTCTGATGTATCCCCACTTGGTTGGGTGATGGTTGTATGTATTGAGTCTTTTGGTGATAGGAAGGTCTTTTATGATGTTTAAAGTCATGGTTCCTCTTGAAGAACATCTTTTTGTAGATCTTGCCTTTAGTCAGGGGGAGCATGTTCAGCACAGCAGAGCAGAGATATCATCATGTTCAGCAGAGCACAGCCCTTTTCCCTTGATGACAAAGGGGGAGAATGACTTTGAGGATCTTAGGGTTGCCATCAAGTCCAAAGGGGGAGATTGTTGGCATTTTGACACAGGGGTGGCGCTATGGTACAGGTGTTGTCCTTGATGGCAACTCTCTTTGGTGACAGATCTCAGTTCAAGTGCTCAGAATGAAGGAAATCTTTTATACGCAGGTACACCTTGAAGAAGTCGCGTATACACGCGGGTTATACGTTCCAAAGTCGCGTATGCGTATACACGTACTTTTATGCACATAAAAGCGCGTACATGGTGGGAAACTTATTTTTGGTCCATGGTTGTTAGTTCTTGGAATTTGAACCCATGGTTGTGGACCATTGTATCTCGTCAGAAGAGTTGACCCCAGGTTTTGGGCCCTTGGTATTGTTTATTATGGTTTTGGACCGTGGTATTGTGCAAGGCCTATAACTATAAAAGAGGAAGGAGAGCATGTGGCAAGGAACCATCTGAATCATTGAATATCTGATATTGTGCTAGATCTGGAATACGTGTGATCGGGTTATGGTGCAGATCTAGATCTGAAAAAGGAGGAACCTAAGCGCAAGAAGGATAAGGGCTATTGATAGATCAAAATCTCAAGGCTTGAACATTGGTATCTCTGTATAATTTTGATCTATTATATGTGGCGCTCTCTTGATCTATAAATCTGGGTTAACTAATGTTGGAATGCTTAAAAGAATAAATTATCCCTTATAGATCTGTACGCAGGTTCAGTGAATTGTAGGTGCATATACACGCTTTTTCTGTGAATGAAAGAAGCGTATACGCAGGTTGGTTGTGATACAGAAGCGTATACACGCAGGTTTTTGAACAGTGAAGTAGCGTATAAATCTTGATTTATGTTCTAGCTGCTTCTATTTTATTGTTGCAGTGTTCTGGGTTCAGAATTGGTGTTTGATTACAGTTACTGTGTTCTGGGTACAGTGGTCAGAAAAGTGCTTATTTGTTTCAGCTTTTGATTGGTGAAAAGGAGTTTGGGTTATGCAGAAATTCTTGATGTTTGATTGATTTTACTTGTGGATCCAGTCTGAAAATTAATGAAACGAGGTCCCTGAAAGCAAAGAGAAGGTTGCAGCCTTCTGCAGGTAGGAGCCTGCGTACTAGTATCTCAAGCTAGTACAAGAACTTAGGGGGTTAGAGCTCCCTTCCAGGAAAGCTGGAGAACGAGAGAGAGTTGTAGCTCTCTACAGGTTGCAGCCTGCGTACTGGTAAAGACTGCACCAGTACAAAACATTGTAAAGAGAAGTTTCTAACTAAAAAGAAGATAGAGACGAATTGCAGCAGGGGGTTTTCACCCACATTGGGTTTCCTCCTTATATCTTGTGTTCTTGTGTGTGACTGTCTTCTGCTCTAATTTTGGTACTGTTTATTTGCTTCTGGTACACAGATTAATAACTGACATCTGAAAGATAAATCAAATTATAAGTTTGCTTTGTATATGCGGGTTTCTTTATCTGTAGTTGCGTATATACGCGGTTTTTATTAACAGAAGTAGCGTGTATCATCTGGAATTGAAAAAGGAAATATTTGACTTGATAATACTGATTCACCCCCCCCCCCTCTCAGTATTATTTCCAACATCATCTGCCCCGTACTTCCGCTGACGTCATCCGTCCTTCAAATCATAAAATCCCACCGAAACTTCATTTTTGTCGAATAAAAAGGGTAAAATCGTCATTTTTGCTACATTTTTCTACATACAGCGCTCCAGGCTTAAACAGTGATCGAGTCCGCATTTCCATGTTTTCTGACCAGAAAAGCTCCAGCAACCAGCTCGCTGCCTCAACCAACCTGCCATTTACAGTTTCTTCCTCTTTAAACGCAGTTTAAACCAAACAGAGGGACTTCCGAGCTTGCAGAAGAAAGAAAAGGATATACAAGGATACTTGCTACCCTAACCAATGGACCTTCAGAGACATGAATTTCCAGAGAAAAGCGGTGAGAAGACACGTTCACCGTTTTGTTTTACCAGAACACAATGGACAGCAATGAGCAGAAGTCAAAACACAGTTAAGGAGTATCAATGCAGCATTAAAGTGTATCAGATCAGCGATAAAGATGTCAGAGCATAATTAAAGAAAGCAGATCAGATTTAAAGAGCACAGTTAAGACAGGCAGTCGGCACAGAGATGCTACAGAGGACAGCTGCAAGCCGAACCTTAAAGAGCCTACCTCCAGCACAGCACCAGTTTACCCTTTTCCTATCATAGAGACTAGCTGTTTCTATTTTTGTAAACACTTTTTAGTTAAACCTAGATATTATCTCATAGCTGTTATGAGATATTTGTTGTACATATTTTGTTGTATAAATACCCCCTCCATTAGAGTATTGGGGGTGGATTTGTGGATTCTTAGACTCTGCCGTAAAATTGAACTTTTGGAATATAGAGCTGTTGGAATCAACTGTTGCTTGGCCTACTGGATGAAGAATTGAAGCTGAGGACTTGTCACAGATTTCTCGAATCAACCTTTGGATCAATAAGTCCTCTATATCTTGTGTTTTACAGTTTTCTGGTTTACTATATCATCTATGTCTCATAATCTAAATGATAAAGAAAAGGTTAATTTCATAATATGCTTGATCGCACTGTGTTTTCAGTCTTTATTATTCTCTGTGTTTTCTTCAGAATTAGGATAAACAGTGAACTCTTAATCGCTCCTGTTTCCTGATTCTTTCATGTTGATTATTTGCTAAAGAATACTTAACTGCTCCTTATCAATAATCATCCATTTTCCCTCTTTCAATAGGTTAAAGGATTCTTAACTGCCCTTCACCCCATTTGAACCCATTCCATCTGTTTCAAGCCTCTATTTGTTCCCTGTTTGACTACCTTGCTCTGTGAAGCCATCCTCTGTTAAGAAACCAAATCCAGAAAGCCATCTTATTTGATTCCATTAGCCCAATGGATTGAAACCCTCTGTCTTACCTCTCTGATTCTATTGAATCTCACCACCCAAAACTCAAACAAAACCCTTGAACTTCATAACTAGCCTAATAACTTTAAAAAACAAAGCTAAATCATAAAGAGAGAGCCCTCTCTGGATACAGATTGGCTAGATTTTGTATCTAAAAGATTGTTCTGTGGTTACCTCGACCTCCTTTCCCCTTCTTACAACTTCTGGGAAAACCTGAATGATAACATCATTGGCAACTCCACTGGGGAACTAAATAATTGTTTGATACTATTTTTTATTTCATAAGCTACAAACGGAGCCTGAAGTTAGCTAGGTAGCCTTTGAAATGCTTTTGCTTTGCAATTGCAGAAGTAAATGAATGCTACTTCAGTCTATCTCCGGTCTAGCTTATAGATTGAACATCTAGCTTCAAATACTTGGTCAGTTCCTCTTGTCAAATAAAGTCTTTAAAGTTTAAATCTCATATCTAAAGCCTCTTAAAGAAATCGTAGAAGTTTTTTTGAAAATTCATAAAAAACAAAATAATCATAAAATACTCAAAAATCTGGTTTCCTAGAGAACTAAGCCTTCTCCTCATAACTGTTTTACAGGTTTAGATCTGATCTGTGATGGTGGACAGGGGTTAGATGCACAAAGGTTAAAAATCATCCACCTGGTGGCTCCACATCAATTTCACAATTAAGGCTCCACTGGAGGGACGAACCTGAAGGAACAATACAAAAAGATCAAGCTTTTTAACTTAGATTGTTATCCAAGACCTTATGTTCTTTCTAAATTGATAGAGTTTTCCAATGTATATTGTATTTTAGAAAAAAAAAAAATGAGTATTTTCTTTTGAAAATTGTAAATAGATATCATCCTTTTGAAACTTGTGATGGTCACTTTCCAATCAAGAAGCCTCAAATACTCAAGACTCCACTACTAAAAGAATCCAGAGTTGTTGAGAACATGTGGTGACCCAATTTTAGCATTAAGTGTCTTCAAGATGAATTTAATAAATCAACGCATGTATGCTCCTTTGGACAGGTCAAAGATTCCAAGTTTTCCAAACCCTTTGCCCAAATTTAACTAGTCAAGAAATCTTCCATTGTTTAAAGATGAAGTAGGAGATGATGCTGCTTTACATTTATTAAAATTTCATATGCACATTCGAAAGTTTAAAGTCAAATTTCATGAAGATTGTCTTATGAAAATGTTTATGATAACTTTAGAAGAAAAGGCTAGATCTTGGTATGAAAATTTACCAGCCTCTAGCATATGTTCTTTAAAGCAGTTTCATGCTACATTTCATGACAAATACAAGGAAAGGTATTCATCTCTGTTGCTAATTCAAGACTGATGTGACAATTTTGGGAGTTTTATTCAATATCTTGAAAATTACTATGTTGATGATGATAATCAGTTCATGGATCATGAAATATGAGAGGTCTTACAAGAGAAACCTTTTCAAAAAGTGGAAGCCTTGCTTGAATTATCTTCCCCTCTGAAAGAAAAAGATGATGTATGTTGTTCAGAAACCCATGAAGTTTCCCCACGGGAAAAAATCCTTGCAGCACTACAAACTGATCAGAATAAAGAAGAAATGTAGTTCCCTGAAATTGCTCAAATAGAAAATAGCAATGGAAAGCAACAATAGTCCAAAGATCTGGAGGTAGGGGCAATAGAACTTAAAAATATTGAACCACAAGACAATCTTCAACAAATGGTGGTTCCTTCAGAGATTAAAGAACGGTCAAAATTATTTGATGAAAACCATGTCACAAATTTTCTTTCCTGGCATGCAAATGAAATGAGACAACATACTTTGATAGATCATGATCTTTCATCCAAAATTAATGAGAGTTTGCAACTCCCTTGCAAGCTTCTATATGAAAAAGACAATGATGAGGATTTTCCTGTTGTATGTGATAAGGTTGTTATATTTGATGAAGATGAAGAGTATTCAGAACACTTGGATACAGTGGAGAATAAAGAGGAGAAACGATTGACCAATCACTTAAATCAGGCAGCAGTTTGGAATGAAATTTGTTTTCCTGATACCAATCATCCAGAAGATCTTATATGGCAGGATTACCATTATCCTTTGGCCAATATATTGCAGCCAACAGTACAAGAAGAGATTAAGAATCATGAACAAATTTCTGCTAATACCAACTACCATATATCAGAAGATAGATTTATAAAGAAATATGTGTTTACCCTTTTCCTATCATAGAGACTAGTTGTTTCTATTTTTGTAAACTCTTTCTAGTTAAACCTAGATATTATCTCACAGCTATTATGAGATATTTGTTGTACATATTTTGTTGTATAAATACCCCCTCCATCAGAGTATTGGGGGTGGATTTGTGGATTCTTAGACTCTGCTGTAAAATTGAACTTTCGGAATATAGATCTGTTGGAATCAACTGTTGCTTGGCCTACTGGATGAAGAATTGAAGTTGAGGACTTGACACAGATTTCTTGAATCAACCTCTAGATCAATAAGTCCTCTATATCTTGTGTTTTACAGTTTTCTGGTTTACTATATCATCTGTGTCTCATAATTTGAATGATAAAGAAAAGGTTAATTTGAGAATATGCTTGATCGCACTCTGTTTTCAGTCTTTATTATTCTTTGTGTTTTCTTCAGAATTAGGATAAATAGTGAACTCTTAATTGCTCCTGTTTCCTGATTCTTTCATGTTGATTATTTGCTAAAGAATACTTAACTGCTCCTTATCAGTAATCATCAATTTTCCTTCTTTCAATAGGTTGAAGGATTCTTAACTGCCCTTCACCCCATTTGAGCCCATTCCATCTGTTTCAAGCTTCTATGTGTTCCCTGTTTGACTACCTTGCTCTGTGAAGCCATCCTCTGTTAAGAAACCAAATCCAGAAAGCCATCTTCTTTGACTTCATTAGCCCAATGGACTGAAACCCTCTGTCTTACCTCTTTGATTCTATTGAATCTCACCACCCAAAACTCAAACAAAACCCTTGAACTTCATAACTATCCTGATACCTTTAAAAAACATAGCTAAATCATAAAGAGAGAGCCCTCTCTGGATACAGATTGGCTAGATTCTGTATCTAAAAGATTGGTCTGTGGTTACCTTGGCCTCCTTTCCCCTTCTTACAACTTCTGGGAAAACCTGAGTGATAACATATGGCACAGGGGTGAATGGATGAAGAGAGATTTCGCTCAACCATTCTACGGTTGGGTGGAACGTGGTAGTCCCATCTCTGGTTGGTTCATTACGTTCATTAATGAGAAATCCATTCCCTTGATTTTCATGTGTAAAGGTACTGATGTATTTATGGATTTGATGGTTGATATGTTTATTATATTTATGTTCCTATTATGCTAGTTATATGCACATTTTATGACAACAGCTATGTATGGATCCCAATAGATTTTTAGTTGTATGTGAATGGATAATGTGTCTATGACCTAATAGATGATAATGCATCAAATGACATGAGGGAACAATGTTTCATAGATATTCTCAGATAAGTACGAGATCCCTACACTTAATTCTGTTGTTTACGCCTGTAGGTTACATCTCGATGATATGTTTGACAAAATGGTTGTCATGGTTAGTAGGGATCCATTCAAGGTCTTGAACAAGTACTTGCTTTAGTACTTTAATTTCAATGTTACTTTATTGATTTGAAGAGATGGATTAGTTTTGAGTTGTGTCCTAGGCTCTAAGCCTGAGAAAGTGGCTTAAATCCCTGGGTCGAGGCACAGCACTGACAATTTTGGTCCATAGTCGCTGGCAGGAAGGCCTGTGAGAGAGACTTTAGGTTGCTGGTTGCTTGACCCTTGCCCATATCATGAGAGTGATTATGACCAAGAGCCCTAAAACAACAGTGGGACCCAGGGACAGGTTGTCTGAGTGGTTGACTTGTCTTCTAGTTCTGTTGATGATGTTGGATGTCTGTATGGTATGTTTCCATCAGTTCCACTTCCTTAATGTGACTTAGGAGGTCGAATCATATCATAGTGGCCTCTCGTTGCATGGTTACCCTGACTAGCCGGTTGCTTGGGTAGATGTGGGAGGAGGGTGTTATAGAGTGGTACCATAGGGTGGTTGTGCTCTCCTTAGGTTGTGTGTTGGTCATGCATTCATGTAGTCCATGTGCTTCTTGCATTTGCATGGTGTTGAGCATGGTTGTAGTGATGTCGCCATGTGAAGGTTGAAGGTGTTGTCATGGAGTATGTCTTCATGTGTGTATGGATGACATGCATCGTTATGAATGTCAATGTTTGCATGTTATCAAATGCACATGAGGTGGTTGTTGTTTTCATGCATGAGGCCATGGTTTGTGTAGTTGATGTGGTCATGCATTGTTGACTGGATTGGACTCTAGCTAGGATGATGGGTATATGGTTTTTCACTCATGTGTTATATGTCTATATGTAGTTGTTATGCATGTATAGTCTTGGTTATATTTATGCATGAATAGTAGGTCAAACATGCCTTGTGAAGTCATTGTATGCTATTAGGTCATCATGGTGCTATTGGTATGTTATGATGCTTGACTTGAAGGATCATTTGCCTTAAAGGCATGTTTTGTGGGTTTGTTACCTAGTCTATCATTTGTATGCAGATGTAAGGCATGGAGGTGTTCACAAGATGTGAAATCTATTCTTTAGTTGAAGCAGGAGTTTAGGCCATCCAGTTGTTGTCTATATTCCTGTTGTTATTAACAATTGTTGGTGGACAGCTTGTCAAACAAGTACAATTGAAAGTTTTGTGGAGCAGATGTACTTCACATTTGTTTGAGCCACCTTGGATCAATGATCAAGGCAAAGAAGCTCAAACTACCTTCTATGACCATTTCAGCAGGAGTTCTGCAGGAAAGCAAGGAGGAAGACCGTTCTCACAAGGGAGACTAGCCCATCCAAGAAGGGAAGTGGTCAAAAACTTTGGTTAGAGGCATTATGCAAGGCAAGTGTAGGGAGGCTGAAAGAAGAGGGTGAGTCACTCTCATTTACTATTTAGATCAGTATATTAGTCTTTTGGAGACCAAAAGTTCTTTTAGTGGGAAGGCGTGATCCAAAGTGGATTTTGGATAGACTCCTAAGTCTAAGTGTTCCTCACAGAGGAAAAAATGAAAGTCCAAGGAATTTCCTGGAACTAGCCCCATTATAGGGATCGTTTCATTCTGAATCTACTACAACTTGAATGGGAAAAAATGGACTTAGGATGCAGAAGTTATCGTAGAAACAAAATGCCTAGTTTCTTTGAAAAAAGAGGCAAAAACCCCTAAAAATGGCAAAAAAACCCTTATAAAGGGAAATCACATCGTAAAAAGGCAAAGGCCGGATTTACGTGAAGGCAAAGGAAACTCTGATCCACCGATCTAATCGATTGGATCGGAGGTAGAAACATATGCGCTATCGGGACCCTGGATCTGGCGATTGCGGTCACGCGTTTCGCCAATCGCCGATCATGCAATCACTGATCGCCGATGATCGAATCGGCGATGCCATATGGAAAGACCCCGAGCCGAGCGACATTGCGATCACCGAAATCGATGATTGACGACCCTCGATGCCGATAAAAAGGCCAAACCTGATAAAATTATGAATGATATTTGATAATATTTCAAGTCCGGTAAAAGGGCTTTTCAATGTAAATCGCATTTTCATTAAATGAACGAAAAACGAAAGAATGTGAATAAAGCGATAAACCGGACCCGAAAGGGTTTATACATGCAAGTATATATGTTTTGAGATTCGAAACAAGCGGGATTTCGGGCGGGCCATAGGCGGTAAGTGATTTTGGTCGGGGTCTGCCTGAGCTCGTACATTGGTTGCCACGTGTCCAGGCGCCGAAGAGAGAAAACCACCCTTTTCGAGCAGTTAATCCCCATACGCATGGGCTGCCCGAAATGAACCTCAGCCGTTGGATCTAGATCTCTCAGATCAACGGTGGAGATGCGATAAGCAATTAAAAGGTGGACCCGATAGAAGTATAGGGTGGATTTATGAATATTTGAAGTCCGATGAACAGTGTTTGGCGGATTTTTCCCGTGTTTTACGTGTATTTCTCTGTGTAAACAAAAAATGCCATTTTTGGGATTTTCAAAGGCCCGAGGGACCCTTCCATTGCAAAATAGGTGTTCACCTTCCCTTAAGACGTTATGCAATGATTGCTAACACTCAGAACGGGATTCGAGCAGACAGAGGTCGAGAGCCAGAGAGCCCGAGAAGAGGAAACAAACAGACAAGCGCCGATTGGCCTTAAAGCCACAGACTGACAGAATGATAGAGACAGAGGGAGTTGTTGCTAAAATAGAGAATAAGTAGGCAGTGTAGAAGCAGAAACAGAAAAAAGATCCACAGAGAGCGAAAGCTAATGCGCAGAGCAGCTGAGGAAGTCTTTGGATTCACTTGGAGGTCAAGTGAAAAATTAGAGAGCTGAAGGTGGCAGAAAAGCAAGAGCCAGAGCCGAGAGCCAAAAAGCCAAGAGCTTCAAGAGCCAGGGAGAGATGGTGTTCTGAGTCCATTGTTCCTGTGTAAAACAGTGGAGTTGAGCCAAAGAGCTTGTAAAAGGACTTTTCCATAATCCCAGAGAGCCTAGTCAAGTTGACTAGAGCTCAAGGAGATGTAGCCCAAGAGTTTTGGGTGAAATCCTCATTAAATTGCTATTTTATGTGTTTTCTTTTACTGTTGCATTGATTATTGTTATATGTATGTGTTATATCAACATAAATAATAGATTTTAAAGTACATAAACAATTTTAAATAAATACCAGCATATACCTTGTCTTCAAGCACATATACTCAGTTCTGCATTGGTTAATCAATAAGACTTGGGAATATTTAAGCTTTGGAAGTGGGAGAGGTTCTTGTAAGTTAGATAAGAAGCTTAAGTGCCCCATTTTTAGATCAAAGGCCACAGTGATGGGACATGTATTCCAAGTTTAATGGTGGGCAAGACATCATAGTGGGTGTTCATTTGGTTGTTTGTGGCTAAGGAAATTGACGAAGATAATGGCTAAGGCATTAAAGAGGTAAAAATGTGTTTTGGCACATTTATTTATGAAAATAATGGAAATTAGGAGAAAAGGAAGGCAGAAGGTCACAGGTTGCATGTGAGGAGGAAATTGAAGGAAAATAATGGAAAATGAAGAAAATAGACGTCTCATTAATAAAAAGGCTTATGAGGATCAATGGGTAAGACTTGGTCAGTTCGGGGTTGGAGCTCTCTCTCTCATTGTTCTCTCTCTCTCATACTCTTGGATACTTAGAGTTTTCTTGGAGCACTCTTGGAGGGTGTGGCTTACTTGGATTTTTGGAACGGGAAGGCAAAGGAAGAGAAGGAAAGCACAAGAAGGCATCGGCATCAGCATCAACATCAAATTTTCTTGTAGGTGCCGAGTTGCATGTATGATTTCTTCACTAGTTTTGGCATGCAAGGCATATGCATGTGGTTTCTTGGTTGTGATCTGTCATTGGTATGGAGGATTGCTTGGATCAACAATGGATTGCCTAGCCTTTCCATTTCCTGGATAGCCATGGTGATTGTGGGTTTACTTTCATTGCTTGTTTTTGGTTGGTTCTCATGTTTCCTTAGCTTGGGTTGAGTTACTAGTCCTGGATCCCTGGTTGGACAAATGCTCTTGATTGATGTACCAACTTGGGTTGAGTTACTAATCCTGGAGCCTTGGTTGGACAAACGCTTTGGAGCCCTTGGTGGGTTGAGTCACTAGTCCTGGAGCCTTGGTTGAACAAACGCTCTAGAGCCCTGGAAGGCTTGGATAGAGACCAATCTGATGATGGTTTTGTGATGTCTAACCGTGAGGTGGAATAATTGTTTGATGGGATGAGGTGGATGGTCTATGGAACCCTGTATGAGTTTTGATTGATGTGTTTTATGAGATCCCACATTCATGCTTGGAATATGTCACGGGGGTGAATGGCTAAAGAGAGATTTGGCTCAGCCATTCTACGGTCGAGTGGAATGTGGTAGTCCCATCTCTGGTTGGTTCATTACATTCATTAATGAGAAATCCATTCCATTGATTTTCATGTGTAAAGGTATTGATGTATTTATGGATTTGATGCTTGATATGTTTATTGTATTTTTGTTCCCATTATGCTGGTGCACATTTTATGATAGCAACTATGTATGGCTCCCAACATGTTTTTACTTGTATGTGAAAGGATAATGTGCCCATGACCTAATAGATGATAATGAAATAAATGGCATGAGGAAAAATTGGTTCATAGTGATTCTCAAGATAAGTACAATATCCCTACACTTAGTTCTGTTGTTTACACCTGTAGGTTACATGTTGATGATATGTTTGACGAAATGCTTGTCATGGCTAGTAGGGATCTAGTCAAGGTCTGGAACAAGCACTTGCTTTAGTACTTTCATTTCCATGTTACTTTACTAATTTGAAGAGATGGATTAGTTCTAGGCAATGTCCTGGGCTCCAAGCCTGAGAAAGTAGCTTAAATCCCGAGGTCACTGGCACAACACTGACAATTTTGGTCCACAGTCACTGGCAGGCAAACCTGTGAGAGTGGCTTTAGGTTGTTGGTCACTCCCTTGCCCATAACATTAGAGTGACTATGACCCAAGAGACCTAAAACAACAACGGGACCCAGGGACAAGTTTTATGAGTGGCTGACTTATCTTTTGAGGGTTTTGTTGATGATGTTGGATGTCTGTATGGTGTGTTTCTGTCGGTTCGACTTCCTTAATGTGACTTAGGAGGTAAAATCATATCATAGTGGCCTCTCATCGCATGTTTACCCTGGCTGGCCGGTTGCTTGGGTAGATGTGGGAGGAGGGTGTTACATTCCCCATGGTATCCCTTCTTCTCATTTGGTAGGAGATATCCTTGATTGATTGATCACTAACTTTCTAGGATTAGTTTAGTTTCTTACATTAGTAGATGTAGCTTCTAATCCAATTGCTCATTATCTAATTACTTTAGTTGGGTTTGACAAATTCTTGACCTAATTTGAATTTGGGTAGTTATTGTCTTTATCTCACTTGTATATTAGATTGAAGTAGTATATCTCTATCATTTAAATCTAGTTAGCAATCTCATATGCCATCATTCTAATTTTCTATTTGTGCTTCATTGTATAAATTGCATTTGCACTATTGGTTATTGGACATCCTTAAAGGCACATTATAAGTGAAGTGACATTCTTAAAATTAATAAATACTCACTCCACATTAAGAGCATTTTGCATTAAGGCACTTGGGTTATTTCCCTAATGTTTAGATCTAATTCATACTTAAGCTAGTTTGCATTAGGCCTCATTTACTCTTGCTATATTCACAATTGTTTCTTTTGGGATTTATTGATCATATTAACACTCTAAAGCGCATAGTTGACCACACTGTCAACAGTTCGAGAAAGCAATGTACAAGGAAGCGGAGAAATTTTTTGAAAGATCGAAGTCATCATGAAATTCATCATTGTAAACCCAAATTCTGCAAAATTTGTTGTAAATGATGCTAGTATGGCCATTTAATTATGTAATAACACCTAGGTAAGCCTATGATTTTGGAAAAGGATTTCATCATACAAAGTTTTTTAACCTCTCCAAACTATGCGTGTTTGTAAACATGCATAATCAACAAATTTTTTCTTTCAGCTATAACCCCAAAGCTAGGGTGGAATTAATTGACAAGATCTTAGGTGAGTCATATTTCATACTAGATCATATTGTCACAGAATTGGGTAATGTCTTGAGGGTCTATGTCTAAAAGTGTGTTCCCCTTCTAAGGGTTGAATTAATTTATTTTTATGTAAAAAAGATTTTAGTGCATGGTTACTCATAGTTAGACGTAATGTCTAAAATATTTGAGGGTGAAAAAATAATTTATCCCCTTTAGAGTCAATTAATTAATTTTTCGCAAAGTTAAATAAAAATCCTAAGCCATAAAATTAATTAAATTTCACGCAAAAAATAATTATAAATAAATTAAATTCTTGCCAAGTGGAAAATAATAAAAAAATTATGGGTCAAAAAGAAATTAAATTTTGGAGGTCCTCCACCAAGGGAAAAATGGATATTTTAAGAAAAAACTCTTGGACCTGGGTGGTTAAGTCAAAATCAAATTTTTGGGAATATTAATACAACTTATTAATTTTTGGATTAATAAAAAAAAATATTTAAGAGAAATTTGAATTTTTCCTCAATAATAAAAATTTGATGGTGGATATTAAAAGAAGATCAAGTTATTTTCGACAGTTGAGATTATTTTGACGAGGATCAAGTCAACTGGTCGTTATTTTCCACTTTGAGGGGTTTTCTCTATATAAAGAAGTTATCAGGTTTCTATTTCACCTATGATCTTTGGATAAAGTAATGTTCTACTGAAGTACTAAGCTTCTGCTCTCGAATTATTTTTCTCATAATAGAAAGACTTTGGGGTTTCAGTTCATGGTGTTCTTCTATCTGTTGATTTGTGGTATGTGCTAGTTTATGTATTTATACTCTATATTGTGTTGAATATTGACATTGTTATTTCATGTCAGTGATAAGAACATTCTATTGGTATAAGTTATCTTAGGTGATTTGATTCACTATATGATCTAATAGTTATTTTTTAAAGATGGAATAGAGATTTACAAGTACGCTAGCCCTTTGGCTCTCAGTTCATAGACTGTGGGGAAGGACTGACCTTGTTTCAGTCCTAACCTTTCAATGTGACGAATTATTTTGCAGGTGGGTTTTCGCCTATTTATTTTTTGAAATTATTCATCCATAAAATCTATTCAAAAATTCTCAAAAATTCTATTTCATCCTGGGCTACAAAGATTCAATTTCCTAATGAGAGCTAATAATTGAAATTTGTGAATATATATTTTTTCAAATAACTTTTTGAGCCCTTGTATTTTATCGTTAATTTGTAAATATACCATAACCTTTGTAATTATCTATTTTCTTTTGTAATTATAAATGTTTTGAAAATAAATATTATTTAAACAATTTTTACTACTAAACCTTGTCTATATCCTTATTTCCTAGTACGCATTTGTGGTTTTCTAATGTGGGTCTTGCAGGAATCAAGGTAAGGGTTTGAATTTTAATGTTTTATACAGGTGGATTTGGCCCCACAAAGAGGTGAAATGAATAAATTTTGAAGACCATACATTTTTTTGCGTCTTTGGTTAGCTAATTTTTTTCGAGATTCGTATACCCATTTCTAGCATTTTGAAACCCTAAACTCTTCTTGCCCTCAAAAACCGAAATTTGGGCACATAACTTGAGGGTTTCCAAAATCTTCAAAGGATTATCCTAACATAGCCACTTTTGGAGTTTTCAATTATTGTTTTCATCACTTTTTTCTAACCCTTGACTGTAGAGATCCATGTGAATGCTTCTCCCTCTCACCCTTGCAGCTAGGGTCTTTCAAAACCTTCTTGTGAGGGTTTTTCATTTTTTAAGGATAAATTATGAGGATTTTTCATTCTTTTTTCGATAAATCGTTCTAAACCTTAGAGATCCTGCACATCAATATTTAACTTAAAATTTTATTTGATTTTGAGTCATTTCATAGCTAGTTGTAAGCCTAGAAAGGCTCTCCATTCTTAGTTGTGCGGATTTCTTTGGAGGATTCAAAATTTTTGAAAGCCATTTTTCATCTGCTTTGAGAGCATAATCAATTTCACCTGGAGCCCATCTTCATATCTTGACCCTATGCAAAATTTCCTTGACACCTTGCAACGTGAACAGAAAATCTTCGACAGAGAAATTAAATGAACCAAAATTTTTGAAGCCATTAAAATCGAATTGATTCTTGAAGTCATCTTCCTCCTTGTCGTAAGCTTAGTAGAAGCTCTTGATTCCTTGGTTGGACGTCAAAATTTATTGATCGAAAATTTTCAAAAAAAAAAAACGCTTTTCATTGATTATAATGAAAGTACAATGTTCCAGAGAAAACATAAATCAACACATACATAACCAGAGTTCATAGATTCTAGGTTCTAAGTAGCCTGAGAAAGAAAAATATCGGCTCAATCTCTGTGTTTGTTCTCCATCTCAGCCTAAACAGTTGAGCGAAACACAGAGGATGCAGAGGATGCACATATGTGCAGTCCAAGATCCAAATTCAAAGCTTGTAGACTGACCATGTCAGTCATATCCATCATATCAGATAAGAAGTTGGGAGCACAAATTTGTCAACGAAATAGAGTGGGAGATGGAGCCTGCTAAGAGAAATAGACTCGATCTCAATGATAGCCCTCCATATCCAAAAATCACACTACAAAACTCCCCAGAGTGCAAGTAATTCAGCTCTAGTGTTGGATCCCTTTCCACAATGCCAATGGAATTTGAAAAAAGTCCCAAGCCCAAGATGGATGGCCATTCCACAACCACATAGTTCGAAGGAGGAGGCCCCATAAAAAAATCCTACCAGAAAGTTATACCAGATGTTACAAGGAGGTGGCAGACATTTAGGAACAGGGGGTGGGTTGGTAGAGTGTTCTAGATAGAAGGAGATAATTCTGCAGCTGGAGAGCCAGATGTCAGGCAACACATGGTAAAAAATGAGGGCATTTCTCATCCGCCAAATGCCCCAGATGATGAAGAAGGCTAGAGTGCAATGATATTGGTGTTCCATAGTCCAACTACTAAGACAAGAGACAATATTAGAATGGTCCCAATCAATAGGTGAGTTAATCAGATGTAGCACACAAGTCCAGACAGAAAAGGCAAAGGGACAGTGAAGGAAGAGGTGGTTGGCGTCCTCTCCGGCAGATGAGCAAAGACAACACCAACCCGAGCCCTAATAACCTCTCTTGATAAGGACTTCCCATGTCAAGATCCTGTTGTGCACCACCAACCAGGAGAAGCATTTGAGTTTGAGTGGAAAATTGCATTTCCAGGCTCGAGCCAGCCAAGAGAAAAAAGGGATTTGTTTTGAGGGTTGGTGGATGATCCGATAGGCCTCATGTACAATGACCTTTCCATGATGTAGCCCACCGAACAAATGAACCTCTATGCTTTTGTTGATAGAGCAATTCTGGGAATCTTGAGGTTTGTTATGTATGTTTTCCATTCCAGAGTGTGGGCCTCAGGAATTTCAAGCTTGGTGGCATCTTTCCAATGAGTGAAAGATGAAGAGGAGAGATGTGTTGAAGCAATGTCTTTAATCACATAATAACCATGAAAGTGCAGGAAAGTAATGAGATGTGGAGAAAGTAAATGCGGGCCTATCAGGCCAAAGAGGGAGTCCAAACCAATCTGAGGAGAAGATCCTGAGCCAACCTCCCATCGAAGATTCCCGAAAAACCAATGTTTGGTGAGAAGAAGGCTACGCCAAGAGGCAAAGATCTTGGGAGGATTCGGGGCACCAACACATATCCAACCAATAAGATCTATGTTCTGAAGATATTTGGCCTTGATAATTTGACTCCATAGACCATTATTGCTAACAGCTCTCCAAAGGTTTTTTTAGGAGCAATGCTAGATTGAAGGAGGAGGTGTCTTTTATACCCCAACCGCCTTGATTAATCGGAAGGTTAAGAGTCTCCAGACTGGCAAGGTGAAATTTGCGCTTTGATTGTTCCAGCCCACAAGAAACCAGAAATGATTGAGTATATCTTACGAATAACTCCTTTGGCATTACCTTGGAGTCTAGTGTTTTAATTTTTCTTAGGATTCGAACTGCAAAAATTAGAGGGTTTTTCATTTTCTTTACTTGGATGCACGACAACTTGAAACAAAATAAATTTTAATAAGAAAGGAAAGTTATTATTTGGAAGCAAGTTTCCCATTTTAAATTTTTATCGTTATAAAGAAAATTTCATCCATTTTAATATCTCAAAGGAAGGTGAAATTTCAATTTTGGAAAAAATGTTTCCCCTTATAGAAATAATAATATCATTATAAAACATTTCTCTCATAGTTTGGAAAGGGGGTAAATTAAAAAGAGAGGATTTTGTGATAGATTAAAGTTTTATTTTTTAATAACTTTTCCTTTTTTTAACTCCATTAATTAATTTTTAGATTTTTAAACATTAACATTCATTAATTTTTGCATTTAGTTTTAATTACTAATCTCATTTGCATTTTGGGATAAGGTCTTTTGGGCAATTAAATCTAATTTATTGTGCTTCACTATATAATTAACATTTGCTCTATATTACACCAAAGTACTTTTAAAATACATTATAGGTAAAGCGACGCCTTCCATTAAAAACATTGATAAAATCACTTGGTATTGGATCATTTTGATATATTATTTAGATTTAATTGTTCTAACATAATTACATCATTTTGTTTCATTGAATAACATTTAATTTGCTTCATTGGTTGAAGCATCTTGATATCATTATATCTCATTGAAACATTATGACTTCATCATCATTGTCACTGCATTCTCATCCTAAATTAAATTTGCACGGTTAAAATTTACTTACAAGCTTAAGCTTCGTTGAATAGAAAAATCAGGGCCACCTTTCTCACCCAACTTGCAAAGTTATACCCTCATTTGTGGTTAACATGGTGACTGTAGAGCCTCTACTTTACACTTGATTATCCATCATTACCTACAGTTTTCCCTCATTCATCTCAGATCATTACATTTAATGTCTTTAAGCATGATTAAGGAATTTTGCTAATGTGTGACTGTTTTGTTTAGATTTTGACATATTTACAGGAATTCTGCAGCCATCTGATGATTCCGCAGCCTTTTTGTTAATCTCAAGGTTCCACGTGTCATTTTGCCAAACGAGCCACATGGGCACTTAGGAATCAAGGTGCTCGAGGTTCCTGTGCTATTGGTTCAGCCAGCCACGTCATCTGTACCTCTGGTCAACGAGGGTCAAGTTACGGTCAACAAAGGCAGCTTAACGGTGATGCGTAAGCTGTTGGGTCACGTCAGTTCAAATGGTGATTTGTCCGTCTTACGCAGGCTGTGGGGGACATAATCCAACTCTGGATTCAATGCCCATAACGACCAGAACCTCCAGCTCATCCACGAGGCTTATGACGTGTTATTGAACCTTAATTACGCATGACAGTTAGTTTATTTTTCAAGTTTTAGCTGTACGCATTAGGCCATCTTTCAGATGCCTATAAAAACTTGCGTCTGCGTACGCTTATGGTTACTTTTTAGTTGCTGTGTTTTATGAACTTGTTATAATTTTAGTGCATTTCAAGACTCTGTTTTAATAGTGTTGTTCTAGCACTCTTGACTGTAATTTTCTGCACATGGAGTAATAGAAGCAGTGTTGTTCTGAAGTTTTCAATTCCTTGAGTCTTCTTTGGGTATTATGAATGGAGGGCCCCTGTTCATGACTGCCCTTGTATAGTATTTCATGTTTATATTCTTGCTATTTCTTTATTTTCCATTCAACATTTCCTTTTCTTGAAACATGTACAGCTTAATTTACTTTCATTGTTATTTCATTTGCAGCATTCATTTTGACTGATCAGATTTGTTTTTCTGCAGGTTTTTAAACCCGGGATTGTGTGTGTGTTTGTGTATTTGCTTTATATCTAGTGGTAGTTTCAGTTGACAGATTCAAAGTTGCTGCCTTTACTTTATTTTCATAGCTGATTTTTAGTTTAATTTCTCAAAGTTGTCTGCTAACATATGAATGGTCTCTTTATCACAAATTGTCTATCTTTTAGAGATCAGAATACTAATAACTTACAGCTGACTTTGAGTACTTTTTAGACTAATCTTTAACTACTTTCTAATCGTGCTTTACATAGTACCATATGATAGAAGCAGAGAGTTAGAAAGAGCAAAACATTATAACTAGTCTTTAAAGTATATTTTTCTCATTTTTGATCACTTTTCTAACTCATCTTTAGCTACTTCCTAATCGTGTTTTACACAGTACTATGTGTTAGAAGCAGGGAGTTAGGAAGAGATAAACATTATCATTGGTTTTTAAAGTGATTTTCTTACCTTTTATTTGCAGCAGCATGAATGGTGTCTAATGCCATTAGAAAGTGGTTCTTTGCTTTCAAGTCATTTCAAGTTATTTATTTCTTTCAAGCTTTTCCTTTTCAGCAAGTAGTTAGAACTCACCTTACACACACTATCACTCATCTGTTTATAAATCACCACTCCATCTTAGGAAGATAGATTAACCACAAACAACACCCCAAACGACAAAAAGATCTAAGAGGTTGCTTAAGTACATATAGTACACCTTCACTTCATCAGCTTACGAGCCCCGGGTTGACAATTAATGACATCAATTTAGGAACACTAAATTGACTAAACATTTTGGCGTCGTTGCCGGGGAAGTGAAATTAAGTAGCCATATTCTTAGAAAAAAAAAAAACATAAAAATTTCAAGGAAAGAAGTTGATAACCTATCAAAGTATGCTCTCCTCTTGCACTGCAAGGTGACCTGGAGGATCAGAAAAGAGAAAGTTATTGATTTGGTAGTTTCTTGAGTATGCTCTCTTCTTGCACCTAGAGTGAACTGGAAGATCAGAAAAAGAACTATTAACTTGACTTGAAGAAAATAATAAAAAATGACATGCATAGAGCTAGAGATTCTAGAGGAAGGTTTTTAGCTAGAGCTCGAAGTTCAATTTTTACAAGTCCATCTGCTTCAAGGGATAGACAAGAGACACCCCCCTTATCTCCAACCGAAACTCCTAGTCCTAGAATTCCTGGAATTCAAGAGCCAAGAGTTGACTCTCCTACACCTTCTATTGAATTTGAACCAGGAAGAGACTCTTCTCTTTCTCCTACAGAAAGACCAATTGTAATTGAGGAATTGGAATCATCTGAAGAAGAAGGAGAAATCTCTTCTCATTCACCTTTTGTAGAGGAACCAGAAGATTTTGAAATCCCTAGGAGAATCATCATGGCAGAGGAAGAAGGAGGTGGTAGGGGCAGAGGTAGAGGTAGAGGAGGAGGAGGAAACAACAATAACAATAATGGAGGTAGAGGTCCCCTTGGAGGAGGAAATAGAGATGGGGATAATTCATTTGGGTTTCCCATTGTTAATGAGGATTCCCAAGCCACCATGAAAAACATATCACCATCTGTCCTCCCTAACTTCCATGGGTTAAGGACTGAGGACCCTGAAACATTCTTATTTGAGTTTGAAGTGGTGTGTCGAACTTATGACTACCTGGATGACTCCCAGAAACTCAAATTTATCCCTTCAACACTGAAGGATCAAGCCTTGAAATGGTTCATGGGGTTACTCACTCAATCCATTAGGACTTGGGATGAAATGAAACAGACATTTTTGGATAGGTATTTAGACTATTGTATGCCTACTAATCACAAGGACGAGGTTTTTAAAATGATACAAAAAGAAGATGAGAGTTTAGAAGATTTACTTGAAAGATTTCAATATAACTTGAAAAGAGCAAAAATGAGTACCTTGGATGAAGAGACCTTAAAATCCCTCTTATTAAAAGCCATTAGGGATGAATGGATAGACATCTTAAACATGATGGGGAAAGGGGATATTTCTCAACTTTCACTCAATGATATAGCAGAACTTTGTATCCATCTCTCAAGGGGCAAATCAAAAACTCAAAAAGGGCCTAGAGATCCTTCTCTCCTTAGGGCAAATAAATCTGCAACAGGATCAGTGAGTAGGGCTGAAATCGGCAGTATGCTTGATGAATTTAAAACTGACATCTTAGGGAGTCTTAGTGAACAACTTGATACCCTTAAGATTCACAATAAACAAAAAGAAGAAGCTGAGGCTTTGGCTATCTTTTGCCCGAAGTGTAGAAAGAAACATGCTTTAAGGGAATGTCCCTTAGATGCACACGTTGTAGAAACATGTGTAATTTGCTCAGAAACTCATGAGACCAAGGATTGTCCTTCAATTCCTGGCCTCAAAGCAGTCTTTCAAGAGGATCCAGATACACTTGAATCTCTCTGTTTTATTGCAAGGAGACCTTGGCAAGGACAACAGAATCAAGGGTTTAACAACTCTATGAATTCTCAATCCCAACCAAATTGGAATCCTTGGCAACAACCTTGGCCTCAACCTCAAAATGCTTTTCAAGCATGGATGCAAAGCATGAAAAATCCTTATGGGAGATTTGCTCAATTCTATCAATATCCTCCATCATTTCAGAATCAGCAAGCCCCACAACTTCCAAATCAAGGTCAACAACTATCATTGCCATACCCTCAACAACAACAACCTCCTCCACAAAATCAAAATTCTCAACTATCACTTCAATCCCAGCATAAATCAAATCAACTTCCCTCTCAGCCATTACCAAATCCAAATAATAGGAACCCTCAAAATGCTTACATGATGGAAGGTCAACCATTCCCTACCTATATGGTTGTTCCTCTCAATGAAGTACAACTCAGATCAGGTAGAATCTTAGATCAACCTTCTACAAGTGTTCAACAACCAAGCATTTCTGAGGAAGAATCTCTCAAAGTCAATAAAGGTTCTGAAGTATCACTTCAAAACCAAAATATCCAAAAAGAAAAAGAAAAAGAATCAACCCCTACAACTCCCATAGTTGAGCAACCTACACCTTTAGCTACACCTCCTTTTCCTGAAAGATTGCAAATTGACAAAGGGGTGGAAAAGCAAATATGGGTGCCTGACTATAGTTTTCTAGATGAATTGAAGAATGTCTGTATCAAGATCCCCTTGTTACAAGCCATTAAAGAAATTCTCATTCTAGCGAAGACAATAAAGGAGTTGAGTTTGAAGAAAACAGGAAAAAGAACCAGAGATACTAAAAGGATACATCTAGTTGGAAAAATTGCAGACATAATGATGGGTAAGATTACCATGCAAAAATATGTGGATCCCGGTAGCCCTATTGTCAAAACTCATATTAATGGGGTTGAAATCCCAAATACTTTGATTGACTTAGGAGCCGCGATCAACATCATGAGTAGACAGACCATGGATCAGTTAAAGCTTCCTAACCTTCTCTTTACACCTACTTTACTGCAGCTTGCAGATAGATCAATCATTAAACCTGATGGTGTATTGGAAGATATTCCAGTCTCTCTAGATTCTTGGGAATATCCAGTTGATTTTATGATTTTAACTCCCAAGAACAATCTAGGAGGACATCCTCTTATTTTAGGAAGACCTTGGCTGGCCACAGCTGATGCTTTCATAAGTTGTAGGTCTGGGGACATGTATATATCCGATGGTAATTCCACCAAGAAATTCAACTTGTATCCTCCAGCAAAGGCAATAACAGAAATAGGAGAATATGAGTGGGTTGATGATGAGGATACTATTCAACCTGTTCTAACCATCTCTGAAATCAGTGAGGATAGTCAAATTCTAAATACATTAGAAAATTTTGAAATACCTTTAGAATATGACTCTACACAGTTTCAGTTAGATGCAGACATTGAATATCTCTCCTCTAGACAGATGTCTCTCTTCTCAATGGAAGAGTTTGGTAGTTCTACAGTTGAAATCCTTCCAGGAAAAACATTGAACATTAACAAAAACTTGGGAAGACCACAACAAGAAGAATTAACCAAACTGTTGCAAAAACATTCCACTGCCTTTGCATGGGAATACACTGACATGAAAGGAATCGATCCTAAGACTTGTATTCATCACATCTATATTGAAGAAAACAGCAGACCTATTAGGCAACCACAAAGAAAGATGAATCCAAACCTAAGGGAAATCGTGAAAGAAGAACTCCAGAAATTGCTCAAGGTAAACTTCATTTACCCCATTTCAGATAGCCAATGGGTTTCTCCCTTGGTTATAGTGCCCAAAAAGAATGGTAAATGGAGAGTTTGCATTGATTATCGAGAATTGAACAAGGCAACCTTAAAGGATCATTTCCCTCTACCTTTTATTGATCAGGTACTAGACACTTTAGCAGGTAAAAAGTATTTCTCATTCTTGGACGGTTTTATTGGGTATAATCAAATTCAGGTAGCACCTGAAGATCAAGACAAAACCACATTCACTTGTCCTTGGGGAACTTTTGCCTACCGAGTACTTCCTTTTGGATTGTGCAATGCACCCGCTACATTTCAAAGGGCTGTACTAGGTATCTTTTCAGATCTTATTCATGATTGTGTAGAGGTATACATGGACGATTTCACAGTTTATGGTAATACATTTGAAGAAGCTTTGGAAAATTTGGAAAAAGTACTGGTAAGATGTAAGGAAACAAATCTTTCTTTAAGTCATGAAAAGTGTTTTATGATGTTTACTGAAGGGATTGTTTTAGGACATCATATTTCAGGAGATGGGATTAAGGTTGATAGATCCAAAGTTGAAGTCATCTCTAAGTTACCTGTTCCAAATTGCCAAAAGGATGTTAGGAGTTTTCTTGGGTTTACTGGGTATTACAGAAGATTTATTGAAAACTTCACTAAGATAGCATCCCCTCTTTTCAAATTGCTTACCAAGGACTGTGAGTTCAAATGGGATCCTGAGTGTCAATCTGCCTTTGAAGCTTTAAAGACTAGAATATCTGAAGCACCCATCTTAAGGGGGCCAAATTGGAAACTCCCTTTCCACATTTCTACTGATGCTTCAGATACAGCTCTAGGAGCTGTTTTGGGACAAAAGGATTTGATCCCTTATGCCATTTATTACACAAGTAAGAATTTGACTCCCACTGAGTTAAATTATATTGTTACAGAAAAAGAGTTCTTAGCTGTGGTACATGCAATCAACAAGTTTAGACACTACATAACCGGCTATGAAACCTTTGTCCATACTGATCACTCTGCCATAAGATATTTAATGAACAAACCTGTCACTAATGGTAGAGTTACAAGATGGCTTTTACTTTTACAAGAATTCAACATTACTGTGTTAGATAGACCTGGAAAACAAAACACAGTAGCTGATTTCTTGTCTAGAATCCAAAACACTAATGAAGATTCTCCAGTAGAAGATAAGTTTCCAGATGAATACTTGTTTGCAGTGACTACCAAGACTCCTTGGTATGCAGATATGGCTAATTATCTAGTTACAGGGAAGCTTCCTCTACACTTATTTCCTAATGAGAAAAGGAAAATCATTCAGGAGAGTGCACATTATTCTTGGATTTCTAATGAATTGTTCAAAACAGGGCCAGATTGTATAATCAGAAGGTGTGTTCGGGAAGATGAAATGCCTGACATCCTTAAGGCATGTCATGATGAACCATGCGGCGGGCACTTTGCTGACAAGAGGACCGCCTATAAAATCCTTTCTCTAGGATATTATTGGCCTTCTCTCTTTAAAGATGCAAAGCAGTATGTTAGAAGGTGTGACAGCTGCCAAAGAGTTGGGAAACCAACTCCTTCAAATGAAATGCCTCTACAGCCTCAGGTATGCATCGAACCCTTTGAGAAATGGGCTCTAGATTTCGTTGGACCAATTAATCCACCATCAAAGCAAAAGAAGTATATACTGGTTTGTACTGATTATGTTACTAAGTGGGTAGAAGCCAAGGCATTGCCTTCTGCTACTGAAAATTCAGTTGTTCAATTTCTTTTTGAGGATATTTTCACTCGTTTTGGTGTCCCAAGGGAAATTGTGACAGATCAGGGCAGCCAGTTTACATCTAAATTGATGGAGAAGCTGATGGAGGAATATAAGATCAAGCACAGAACATCTACTCCATACCATCCACAATCAAATGGCCAAGTGGAATCTACCAATAAAGTTCTTGAAGGCATTATCACCAAGACTGTTCATCTTCATAGAAGAGATTGGGCGGAAAGGCTCCCTGAAGCCTTATGGGCCTATAGAACTACATGGAAGAACACAACAGGACATTCTCCCTATGAACTTGTTTATGGGAAGGAAGTCCTGCTCCCCATTGAGTTCCAAATCAAGACCTTCAAGATGGCAGTCCAATTGGGAATGAACCTCTCAGAAGCCCAAAGACACAGAATGGACCAGCTAAATGAGCTAGATGAAATAAGACAAGATGCAATTCTAAGGACCGATCTAGTTCAGCACCAAAGATCTAAATGGCATGATCGTCATATCAAAGAAAGAAAGTTTCAGAAAGGAGATTGGGCTCTATTGTTTGATTCAAAGTTCAAAGACTTCAAAGGAAAGTTTCAAACTCATTGGCTTGGGCCATATGAGATTGATGAAGTCTTTAGCAATGGAGCAGTTCGAGTGAAAACTATTGATGAATTTCATACTCCTCTTATTGTGAATGGCCATCGCTTGAAAATCTACCAAAAGCCATTCTCAAAAGAAGAGTTTGTCAAGTTGTTTAAAGAAGATTCTGCAATCAGGTTGGTGGAGAAGGATTCTTCTCCTCCATCAGCCTAATCTTTGGTTTTTGAAAAAAAAAAAAAAAAAAAAGAGAAAAAAATAAATGTATGAGCCTGAAAACCAATCTCTGATTGGCAGTCTCATGCAGAAAACCTGAGGTGAAAATCATGGTCACTTGACACCTCATGTTTTCCAAAAAAAATCTCTCTCTCTCTTCCATCTCATTTCGCCATTTCATCCATTTCATTCACCATCTCATTTATTTAATCACTCTCACTCCACCTCATTTCTTTCCATCCATTCATTACATTTCATTCCATCAATAAAGTCATTTTTTTAGATAACTGAAGTTGTTTTGTGCAGCCGGAGGGTATCACTGCAGTTTCCGCAGCTGTTTGGCAATTCTGCAGCCATCTAGCGATTCCGCAGCTCTCTGCACCTGCATAAAAAAAACACAGTTTGTTTGAAAAGAAATTTACAGTTCAGAAGTCATCAACAATAAATGGAAAGGAGTCATGCAACAGCAATAAAACAATGAAGGGTTAGTGGAAAATGATCAAAGGCAATCCAAGCGCGGATCTGAGGTATGATCTAAATCTTAAACTTACGGTTATCTCATTTTGTAAAGTTTCTGGGGTTATGTTTCTTGCCATTTAATGTAATGATTACCAGTCTTTCCCATCATGCGACCAAAAATCCACGTATCCCCCACACTTATCGGTCATGTTCATCACGATTTTGAAACTCAATTGCGGCTGCTCTTCCATTAAGGTTTTCGTACCTGAGTGACGTAGACTACTGTACTACGTCTCTCTAAGTCATAATTCCCGCAGCCAAGTGTAAACCCATGACCGAAACCTAAGGACCTAACCGTTTCTACCCATCATTTCATAACCCTCATACTCTCGTATCATTCCATTCACGCTGTTTCATTTCCACAGTTCCCTTATTCCGCTGTGCTCACTACGCTGCTACCTTAGCCATACTCTTTTTTACTTCTTCCTCTCTGCTAATTCTGATTATCAGTGAACGTATGTTACGGCTGTTACATTAGAGCCGTAAATTTATTGTGTTAGGGCCACTGTTGAAGCCGTGTAACCTTTTTTCCAAAAGTCTTAGAACAGAGCCGTAGAGCCAATGGGTAAACTCTTAAGAGTAGAACCAGAGGGTTCAAAATTTCTGGAGGGATATCCTCAAGTTAAAGAAGCTTTGCAGAAAGCAAACTGGCTCCAATGCATCCAGAAATTCAGAGGTTACCACAAAGAGGTTACGAAGGCCTTTGCACGTTCCTTCAGAGACAAAGACAATCAAGTGGAGATAGGGGACCTGAAGTTTACAGTCACTGAGAGCAGTATAGCACAGGCCACTTCACTTCCACAAACTGGAGAAAGATGGTTTAAAAATAGATCAGTACAAGACCAACAGTGGAAGCAAATCTTAAAGAATCCAGGTATGGATACCAGCATTTTTACAAAAGGGATTCCTGTTACTTATGTCAAGGAAGAATGGACAACTTTACTTTTATTAGTGCAAAAATTCTTTACTTGTGAGGGAAGGTTTGGAGTTTTATATGTTTACCATGCCAAAGTCATGATGCATTTCTTAGGAGATGATATTAACCTTCCATATTTTCTACTCTCAATTCTTAGAAAAATGTGTTCAATTGTCCAAAGGAACCCAAGAAACATTGAATCACATCTGTATCATCATGGTCTTGTTAAGATGCTAGTTGAGGAACAGTTGAAAGCAAAAAGAGATACCTGGGAGAGATTTCTTGTGAGAAACCATTTTGAAGAAGCAGGAGAAACCTCTGTGCCTAGAAAGAGTAGAAGAAAAAGAAAAGAGGCTACCGCTGAAACTGTTGAGGAAACTGTCCAAGAACAGATTGAAGAAGAAAATGATGTACATCATTCTGAACATGAAATTGATCCTGAGCCTGCTGTGGACACTGATCAAACAGCCCAAAGAATCATCACAGAAACCCTTTCAGAACTTGCCCAAGAAGTTGCTCAAAAGAGAAAAGAGAGTAGGAAGAAACAAAAGAAAGATAAAGGCAAAGCTGTAGCCCAAGAAACTTACGCTACTCCTGAGAACTCTAGTGAAGAAGATACTCAGCCCTTAGCACAAAGAATGGCCAAACTCCATGAAACTGCCCTTTCCAAGAAGGTGGAAAAACAAAAGCAAAAGGCACAAAAAGAAAAACAGAACATCACCACCGTGAGAAGAAGCAGCAGGTTACAAAGAAAAGTGGGGGCCACAAAGGGTAAAAAGTCACTCATCATTGACTTGAGCACACCTGAAAAGGTTGCTACAAGACCTGACTTTGAGAAAAGCCCTCCACACGCTGAGTATGTTGAGACCAGTCCTCCACGTGAGGAAAGTCCTTTTGAGCATGAACCTGAATATGAACATGGATCCGAATTTGAGTATGAGCCCACTCCAAAGAAGTCACCTGAGGTTGACCCGGATCAACAGAAAGTTTATAATTACCTGGAGACGTTAGAACAAGCAGCTGCTGGTCCGAGCACTGTTCAACCTTTGGAGCAGCAAGTTCAATCACTGAAGCAAGAAATATTTGAGCTGGAGGTACTAAATCGCCACATCAAACAAGAAAATGAAAAACTGAAGGTACAGAGCAATGTGGACAAGATGGTCCAAGATAACACCATGCTTCATATGGGCCTGTGGCAAAAGGAAAACAAAAAGCTCAAGAAGAGATGCAGGAAGTTAAATAGAGCTTTGATCAATCTAAAATTCAGGTGTTTGATGAAAATACCAAGAGTCAATGTGGCCACACAGAGAAAGAAGAGAAGGTTGGATGTCTTAGCAGAGGCATCTCAGCAGGTGGACTGAACAATGTTTTTGATTGCATGAGGACATGCAATGCCCTCGTAGTGGGGGTATGTAGAGCCTCTACTTTACACTTGATTATCCATCATTACCTACAGTTTTCCCTCATTCATCTCTCTCTTTTGCCTCATTTTCCTTGCAAACCAACCCAGATCATTACATTTAATGTCTTAAAGCATGATTAAGGAATTTTGCTAATGTGTGACTGTTTTGTTTAGATTTTGACATATTTACAGGAATTCCGCAGCCATCTGATGATTCCGCAGCCTTTTTGTTAATCTCAAGGTTCCACGTGTCATTTTGCCAAACGAGCCACATGGGCACTTAGGAATCAAGGTGCTCGAGGTTCCTGTGCTATTGGTTCAGCCAGCCACGTCATCTGTACCTCCGGTCAACGAGGGTCAAGTTACGGTCAACAAAGGCAGCTTAACGGTGATGCGTAAGCTGTTGGGTCACGTCAGTTCAAACGGTGATTTGTCCGTCTTACGCAGGCTGTGGGGGACATAATCCAACTCTGGATTCAATGCCCATAACGACCAGAACCTCCAGCTCATCCACGAGGCTTATGACGTGTTATTGAACCTTAATTACGCATGACAGTTAGTTTATTTTTCAAGTTTTAGCTGTACGCATTAGGCCATCTTTCAGATGCCTATAAAAACTTTCGTCTACGTACGCTTATGGTTACTTTTTAGTTGTTGTGTTTTATGAACTTGTTATAATTTTAGTGCATTTCAAGACTCTGTTTTAATAGTGCTGTTCTAGCACTCTTGACTGTAATTTTCTGCACATGGAGTAATAGAAGCAGTGCTGTTCTGAAGTTTTCAATTCCTTGAGTCTTCTTTGGGTATTATGAATGGAGGGCCCATGTTCATGACTGCCCTTGTATAGTATTTCATGTTTATATTCTTGCTATTTCTTTATTTTCCATTCAGCATTTCCTTTTCTTGAAACATGTACAGCTTAATTTACTTTCATTGTTATTTCATTTGCAGCATTCATTTTGACTGATCAGATTTGTTTTTCTGCAGGTTTTTAAACCCGGGATTGTGTGTGTGTTTGTGTATTTGCTTTATATCTAGTGGTAGTTTCAGTTGACAGATTCAAAGTTGCTGCCTTTACTTTATTTTCATAGCTGATTTTTAGTTTAATTTCTCAAAGTTGTCTGCTAACATATGAATGGTCTCTTTATCACAAATTGTCTATCTTTTAGAGATCAGAATACTAATAACTTACAGCTGACTTTGAGTACTTTTTAGACTAATCTTTAACTACTTTCTAATCGTGCTTTACATAGTACCATATGATAGAAGCAGAGAGTTAGAAAGAGCAAAACATTATAACTAGTCTTTAAAGTATATTTTTCTCATTTTTGATCACTTTTCTAACTCATCTTTAGCTACTTCCTAATCGTGTTTTACACAGTACTATGTGTTAGAAGCAGGGAGTTAGGAAGAGATAAACATTATCATTGGTTTTTAAAGTGATTTTCTTACCTTTTATTTGCAGCAGCATGAATGGTGTCTAATGCCATTAGAAAGTGGTTCTTTGCTTTCAAGTCATTTCAAGTTATTTATTTCTTTCAAGCTTTTCCTTTTCAGCAAGTAGTTAGAACTCACCTTACACACACTATCACTCATCTGTTTATAAATCACCACTCCATCTTAGGAAGATAAATTAACCACAAACAACACCCCAAACGACAAAAAGCTCTAAGAGGTTTCTTAAGTACATATAGTACACCTTCACTTCATCAGCTTACGAGCCCCGGGTTGACAATTAATGACATCAATTTAGGAACACTAAATTGACTAAACAGTGACCTTGTAATCGCCAGAGTCACTGTGTCTGCAATGTCAGAGGCATCCAAGTGATTGGAACCCCAAGGGAGGTATAATTAATCAAGCCTTAGCTTGCTTCCCCTTGGTTTCTCTCTACAACCTACACTTGAGACTAATTTCAAAATGGCTAAGAGAAAGGACTCACCTAGTTAGGCATTTTATCTAAACCTTACCAAGATCTTGCATTTCACTTAGTTTTAGGTGTCACATCTCATATAGGATATTGTGCATCCTAAGCAACAAATGTTCATCTTATAACTTGGTAACCAATTTATATTGTGAAAATGATTTCACTCCATTAAGCCATTGGTCTCTCAAGAATCAAATCAAATTGTACTATTAATTAAGCTTGTTGTACTTGTTTCTCGTAGGCAGTTCTTGGTTGCGAAAACTATGCCAAGAAACCAACTCAACCAATCTTTAGGTTCAAGATGGCCCTTGAACCAGAGGGGGCTCCCTCAATTGTTACGAGGATTTGTTTAACATTGTTCACTATCACTGGATAGCAACCTATGAAGCACAATGGCCAGATTTATGATTTATTTTGGGTGGTTGCTAATGACTGTCCAATATTTGTTTACGAATAAATGCCTCTTGCAGAGTCCTTGGTCAAAGTGCCAGCATCCAATTTGATAAAATAACATGATTTTTAAAGAATTTGACAAAAGAATATAAGGGAATTCATGATAATTAAGCAGTCATACTAAATACTTAATCAACCAGATAGAATGGATGTGTGTAGAAGATTTCTACAACTAAACAAAATGCATTCAAAAGATGACAGAAGGCAACGATTAACAGATGAAGAGGAATTAATCAAGACAAATAGTCTATTTAATTAATCTCTTTAAATGATTATAACTTTGCAGGGGATTTTAGAGAGATTAACACTCAATCTATTCTTACCTAGATCTCCAATGTTACTTTGAAAATGTGTAGAAAATAAGTTATGAAAGCACTAGAAAAACATACATGAAACACATCTTTTGTCAAGAACTGGAGCTAGAATACTTCAATTAGGATTTATGTAATAAAATCTTTACAAAGTGACAGGATTTTGGCATCAAAATCCAACCCTTTGAACACTACAATTGAAATAATATATAGAACATTACAATAGGCTCATTGTGTCTAGATTTTTGGAATAAAAATTTGAACAATAAATTAAAAATAAAAGGAATCTTTGAAAAATTGCAGGAATTTTGGAGTTGTTTGCAAGTCTTATGCCTTGAAATTTTGAACTGCTCAAACTGTCTGCTGGAAAACTGCACTTTGCTCCTAGTTTGTTGATCTTCTGTTGTTGGGTGTCCTTTGAATGTTGATATCTCTGCCTCTAAATCTGAATAAGAATGACTACTGATCTTCCTCCTTCTTCAAATGCTAAAATCATGTCTATAATCTAGTTGACTGATCTGTTTTGCTAGGAGTCCTTTGATTTTCCAATGCTTGAATTAACCAATGATTTTATGCCACTTTTAAAAAATTCTTCACCATTGTCGTAAAATATTTTGGAATAAAATATTTTGATAATTGTTTTTCAAATATTCTGTAAAAGAATTTCATATTTCTCTATTTTCATGAATTTCATAAATGAAATTCTCAAAATATCTACTCAAATAATTGTATCTCGTAAATCGACCCATTGTTTGAAATCCATGTCTTGTTTTGCCCTGAATTTATATATTTATGAATAAATAAAATTCATAAACATATTTCATAAAACCATCAAATGATTTCCTTGTTATGGTTTTGAAAACCATGTGTTGTTTTTCCATGAATTAATATATTGATGAATAAATGGATTCATAAACATATTTATAAAAACCATTCACTTATTTCCTCTCGATGGATTTTTTTTAAAACCATGTCTTGTGTTGCCATGGTTGGTAAAGTGTTTTTTTTTCACTTTCCCCTTTTACTCCTGTAAAATATTTGGATAAGTATCTATCCAAATCTCATTTTTCTTGCATGAAAGAATAGGGTGGTTTCTATAGTTTGGAGATTAGGTTTGTTATTTTTTAAAACTAAGTTTTAATATTTTAAATAAATAATTTTATAAAAACAAAAATATATATATATTATAAAATTGAATTTTATTTAAAATAAAAACCTTTAAAAATAACTCAGAGATATTTATAAAAACTTCATGGTTTAGCAATGGAAAGCGTTAGATGAAATGATATTTAAAGGAATGAATTTATGAAGGTAAGGATAAAATTGTAGAAAGGCGACAAATTCTTTTTAAATAATTTTGTAACTTGCATGGCGTCAAAGTAAGTTACAACATAGGCTCCAAGTGGGGATTGCTTCCCCTTGTGGGACGTAGAGAACCTGGTAGACCAACTGCCTTGAACTCATTGGGCGTGGAGTCTTGTCATAAGAAAATTAATCATCTGCACTCTCAAACCTGCAATCTATGGTTTGGAACCTGCTATGCTCAAACTGAAACAATCCATGCTGCAATCTGCAACTCCAATCTAAAACTTGTAACCAACAATTTGTACCAGTCCTTTGCTAAAATACCCCCATCATTGAAACTACTGCATACTAAGAACTAATATATTTGAGAAATCAACAATATGTCAAATCCATTGGGCTAGTGGAGTCAATAGTCAACAATAGTTCTTCTTCCCATCTCTTGTAACTTATTGCAGTTCAAACAAACCAAACTACATACTACAACTAGAATCCAAACTGAAAACTGTTAAAGAATATTTAAAGTAAACTACTCTATTGTATACTAACACTGCTGAAATCACCCCATTCATAAACTGCAAACTCACTAATCTACTGCACACACTCCTACTTTAGGTGTAATCTTCTTTCCAATGTAACCAAGTGAGGAGTGGATTTACTGACAGACTACTTTGCCAACAATTGAAAACTTGAAACATATTTACAATATAAAACTCAAACTCCACACGCAACAAATACTTACATGTGAACTCATAAAATTGCATCCTTTGTTGATGTTTGAAACTTCTGTTCATCATCAAAAAGAAGAAAGATATGTTGTTGAATGCAACTATCGATATGAAGAAGAAAAACATGCACTTGCATGCTATTATCATAGCCATACATGCACTTATCATTTTGAATCAGCTGAATCTAGAAACCAAAGGAATCGCCATATGACAAAGATGAGTCGCCAGGTGAAAGCAATGCAACCAATATCAATTGTCTAGTCTTTGTTCGCCAACACATAGTAGATACAATCGTGATCTAGGGAAAAATTTCTTCGTCACTTCGTTCCCCAGTAACGACGCCAAATGTTGTACTTGTTTCTTGTAGGCAATTATTGGCTACAAAAATTACATTGAGAAACCAACTCGACCAATCTTTAGGTTCAAGTTGGCTCTTGAACCAAAGGGGGCTCCCTCAATTGTTATGAGGATTTATTTAACGATGTTCACTGTCACTGGACAACAACCTATGAAGCACAATGGCCAGATTTATGATTTATTTTGGGTGGTTGTTAATGATTGTCCAATCTTTGTTATGAATAAATGCCTCTCTTGCAGAGTCCTTAGTTAAAGTGGCGGCATCCAATTTGACATAATAACATGATTTTTAAGGAATTTGATAGAAGAATATAAGGGAATTCATGATAACTATGTAGTCATACTAAATACTTAATCAACCAGATACAATGGATGCATGTAGAAGACTTCTACAGCTAAACAAAACACATTCAAAAGATGACAGAAGGCAACAATTAATAGATGAAGAGGAATTAGTCAATACAAACAGCCTAGTTAATTAATCACTTTAAATGATTATAACTTTGCAAGGGATTTTAGAGAGATTGACACTCAATCTATTCTTACCCAGATATCCTATGTTATTTTGAACATGTGCAAAAAATAAGGTATGAAAGCACTAGAAAAACATACAAGAAACACAATTTCTGTCAAGAATTGGAGCTAGAATACTTCAAGTAGGATTTTTGTAATAAAATCTTTACAAAGTGAAAGGGTTTTGGCATCAAAAGCCAACCCTTTGAACATTACAATTGAAACAATATATAAGAACATTACATTAGGTTGTCTGTGTCTAGATTTTTGGAATAAAATTCTGAAAAATAAACTAAAAATAAAAAGAAAATCTGAAAAACTGCAGGAAATTTGGAGTTGTTTGCAAGTATTCTGCCTTGAACATTTGAGTTTCTCAAACTGTGTGCTAGAAAATTGCACTTTGATCTCAGTTTGTTGATCTTTTGTTGGTGGGTGTCCTTTGAATGTTGATATCTCTGCCTCTGAATCTGAATAAGAATGACAGTTGATCTTCCCCCTCCTTCAAATGTTAAAATCATGTCTATAATCTTGTTGACTGATATGTTTTGCTAGGTGTCATTTGAATTTCCAATGCTTGAATTAACCAATGATTTTATGTCACTTTTTAAAAATGCTTCACCATTGTAGTAAAATATTTTGGAAGAAAATATTTTGATAAATGTTTTTCAAATATTCTGTAAATGAATTTCATATTTCTCTATTTTTATGAATTTCATAAATGAAATTCTCAAAATATCTCCTCAAATAATTGTATCTCGTAAATCCATCCATTGTTTGAAATCTATTTCTTGTTTTGCCATGAATTTATATATCTATGAATAAATAAAATTCGTAAACATATTTCATAAAACCATCAATTGATTTCCTTCCTATGGTTTTGAAAACCATGTGTTCTTTTTCTATGAATTAATATATTGATGAATAAATGGATTCATAAACATGTTTATAAAAACCATTCAGTGATTTCCTCCCCATGGACTTTTTTAAAAACCATGTCTTGTTTTGCCATGGTCGGTAAAGTAATTTTTTTTCTAAGTATTTATCCAAATCTCATTTTTCGTGCATTTATCCTCTTTATACCATAGCAAAAAAAGCATGTCTTTATTCTTTATAACTTTCACCTGTAAATTCATTTACTTAAACGTATGACCTGTAAAATCTCCTTTCAGCTCAGTAACATTTTACTCAGCCTCCCATCCCTAAATTTAAAACAACTTTTCGGAGGGGGGTAGGTTAAAAGTTGAATACGCAACCCCCCCACCCAGAAATTCATCGATAACCATTGATTAATTATTCACACATCTCGAGGCATGAAAGATTAGGGTGGTTTAATAGTTAAATGCGGGGTGGAGGCATACATTTAATTTTGACTTTTTTCGATTTGACTTGTGACTTGAGGTATTTGGCATAAGATAAAATGTGGTTTCTATAGTTTGGAGATTAGGTTTGTTATTTTTTTAAACTAAGTTTTAATATTTTAAATAAATAATTTTATAAAAATATAAAAATATATATTTTATAAAATTGAATTTTATTTAAAATAAAAACCTTTAAAAATAACTCAGAGACATTTATAAAAACTTCATAAACTTCATGGTTTAGCAATGGAAAGGGTTAGATGAAATGATATTTAAAGGAAGGAATTTATGAAGGTAAGGATAAAATTGTAGGAAGGTGACAAATTCTTTTTAAATAATTTTGTAACTTACAGGGTGTCAAAGTAAGTTACAATAACCCCCAAGGTGTCTTTATCTTTCTCATAGACCAAAATGAGGTCACCTTAAGAGAAAACCATAGGTCGTATAGTCTTGTGATACTAAGATTTTACTCTTTTCTTATGGGCTTCATTCATTGTGACTGCATCTCGATACTGCTCATCAAGATGTTCCAAATGAATGAGGTGTTCTTCAAGACTTGAGGTGTCTGGAAGAAGTTGGACTACCAATTTGAGAGATGGAATTTCACATTCTACAGGAAATATTGATTCCAACCCATAAACCAGCTAAAAAGGAGTAAAACCCATAGCAGTCTTAACAAACATTCGGTATGCCCAAAGTGCAGGATATAACATGATGTTCTAGTTGGAATTAGATTGATTGATTGTCCTTTGTAGGATAGTCTTAAGGGATTTATTGACGGCTTCTACTTTTCCATTTGCTTGAGGATAATAAGAGATGAATGCTCCTGTCAAAATCCCAACTTCAGAGCCAACTCAGACATCATCTTATTCTGGAAATGACTGCCATGATCAGTGACAATCTCTTTAGGAATACTGAAGCGTGAAATGATTTGATTGAATAGGAAAAGAGTTGTTGTCTCACCATAATTATTGAAAGTAGGCATAACTTCAACCCACTTGGTGAAGTAGTCTACTACTACGATAATATACTTGTGGCCCTTAGCCGAAATCAAGTTACAAGTAGTAAAATCAATACCCCACTTGGTAAATGGATCGACAGTGATAACATGAAAAATCGGAGTTAGATGCGTGCACATTTTTCGAGTATAAACTTGACAAGGATGGCATTTCTTGATTGCTTCAATGCAATCTTTGAAAATCGAGGGCCAAAAATAACCTAAACGCAATATTTTTTGGGATGTAGCAAGTCCGAATAGATGCCCTCCATGAGATTCATTGTGGCAGTCATTCAAAACTTACTCAACTTCTTCTAAGCGTAAACAAAGTCTAATTATTGGTTCAATATTGTGATGATATAGAGTATCACCAATGATAAGATAATTTTTAGCCAGGTGACGCAATTTTTGGCGTTCATCCTTAGAAAAAGACTCGGGGAAATTCGAAGTCTGGAGATATATAATGATATCTCCATACCAAGGATCTTGTGAGGCGATGAGAAAAATATGTTGATCTGGAAATGGTTCTTCGTAAACAAGATCTCCTTCATAAGGAAATTCTTAAATCAACTATGTAAAAACTAAAGATTTCTTCAACTTAACTGACATAAACTTGAGATAAAACTCTTGCAAAATGACAATCCATTTATTGTATTTTCCCCCAATCACTCGCCTAATGATAGCAAATTGAAATGGGTTGACGTCAACCAAGACAAAGGTTTTTTTTAGCAGAATGTAATCACAGAGTTGTTGGACAACATGAACAACTGCCAAAGCCAATTTCTCAATATGAGAATACCTAAGTTCAGGACCAACTAAGCCACAACTTAGATAATAAATTACATTCTCCCTAAGGGCATTGTCTTCCTAAAATAGAACCTTACCAATAGTTGATTCTGTTGTTGCAAGATACAAGAGGAAATATCTACTATAATCGGGTGGATTCAAAAGAGGGGCAGAGGTCAATTCCGTTTTCAAAGCATTGAATGAGCATTGAGTGAAGTCGTCCCAAACAAATGGAACTCCTTTTGTTGAGTAAATGCATAAATCCTTTTGTGATCTCACCATAATTTACGATAAATCTCCTTAAAAATTTGGATTTTCCTTGCAGACTTTGAAGGTGACAGATACTCGAAGGGAGAGGCAAATGAAGTATTGCCTCAACCTTGAAGGGGTCTACATGACCATTAATTAGACATGAATGAATCCCAGTAACCAAACAGATGTAACTACGAAATATGCACTTATAAGGGTTCACCCATATTTTGTAGTAACGTCATCTCTCAAAAACTAAACGAAGTTGTTTTGGATGTTCCGCTCTCTTGCCAGAGCAAGTAGCTAAATCATCCAAATATGCTTCAATTATATGTTTGATGTCATGGAAAGCATAAGACATAGTCCAATGAAAGGTATCCCCAACATTTTCAAGGCCAAAAGGCATTTTCTTGTATGCAAACGTACCCCAGGGGCAAATAAATGCTATCTTATGTTGATCCTCAAGACAAATTGTTATTTGATTTTATCCCAAAATTCCATCCATGAAGGAAAATATTTCATTTCTCACACTCATCAATAATCTGATCGATAAACGGAGTGGGGAAATTATCTTTAGGACAAGATTTATTCAAATCTCTAAAATCGATGCATATTCATATTGTTCCTTGCTTTTTAGCAACAGGGATTGGATTTGAAATCCATTCAGATAAAGGAACACGGTAAATGAAACCTGCCCTAAGCAGCTTCTCTACCTCATCCTTAATAGTCGCATCTTTCCTATGATTAACTAGTCGAAGTTTTTGTCATACAGGCTTTGCATTTTCGTAAGTCTTGATCTCATGCTGAACTAGTGAAGGATCGATTCAAGACATTTATTCATAATACCAAGCGAATACATCTAAAAACTCTTTAAAGAGATCAATATAGATTTTGATTTCTTCAAGGTAACACTAAGCTCCAATGAAGATATTATCAATAACATTGGGATTCCTTAAAATGTTCACCAGAATGGTTTCTGAAATATTAGACATGTTACCTTTGGCATAAATATGTTGTGAAGCCAAAGGGTTTAAAATATTATGAACATTTCCACTAGAGGAAGGACTAGACAAATTTGATTCAACTTCACAAAAATCAAGGAGAAAATAGGACCGGTGATGCAAATCATCCCACGGTCTTTCTACACCAGTCATTGTTTCTAAAATTGCCTCATGGGATGGTAAAACAATATCAAGGCAACCCATAGATGAAGTGGAATCAATTGTTCATACTGGCGCCACATCCCCATCTACATCCTCTGATGGGAGAGGGATAGGATCAAAATCTACAAAAATCACAATAGATTGATACACAATTTCTGTTGCAGACATTAGATAAGCCATTCCACCTACTTGTCCCTCTTCTAATGTTGCAGTAGGAGAGGGAAAGGGCCAAGGATCTGAAAAACAATGAGTTTTGAAAGAAATTTTCCGAGGAACGATTCTAGAGGATGAAATGGCATTGACATGAGCAACAAGAGATGGATGATCAAAAGTACCCATCAAAGAAGAATGCATTCCAACTCCCAAATTCTTGACAGTCTGCTTGGTAATCTTTGCCAAGGGAATAATGGAGTCAGAAGATGCATTAGGGCGATTAGGAGAATAAGTTAAATTATCAAACGTAACAATTCTCCCTTCATGAGGAAATCACAGGATGTGAAACAAAGATGAGGCAATGGTATCCATTGCGTAAACCCAATTGTGACCTAACAAAAGATTATAAACGAGATTAGCATCAACTATCTCTACTTCCACATTAGCGACCTTGCCCTACTCAAATAGGGAAGGCAGGTAGAATCCCATGAGGCCTATGAGAATGGAAATCGAATGCAGTTAAGAGAGTAGGGAAGGGAACAACTTCGGGTGACCCAATAACCTTCCAACATGACATAGACATGACACATATGGAAGCCCCTTCATCAACTATGCTTCAAAAGATGGTATTCTTCCAATAAGTACATTTAATATGAAAATCCATGTGATGAAGGAGTCTTGCTTTAACATTTGACAAATCAAATGTAATTACCATAGAATTATTTGGGTCTACTGCTCCAATTGTAGTGAGTAAATCACTCCTTTATGCGAGACATGATTGGAAAACCTCTAACATCAACATGGCACAGGGGCTTTGAGCTAAATCCTCAACAATAGAGTAGTTCTGAGAAACCTTCACATTGGGATTTTAAGTCAAATGTTTTGAGGACCCTTTCGGCATTCAAGATAAATTCTCTATTGCGGGCCTCTCAATATGAAGAGGTTATGGAATATTAGAAGAAATTTTAGCTTTAGAAGGCTCTGCCTCTCCATAATCATGATCTCTAGTTGAAATATCAACATGAGACTTAACCATATATACATTTGATGTAGATTCCCCATCCTGGTTTCCCCCTGTAGGGGTTCCAGTACTAGTATTCATGCCAACAAATAATTGCTTCCCTTGGGGAAAAGGGTTGGTAAGCACAACCTGGGAACTAGAAGAACCTTGTTGAGCTAACAAGTGTTGAGCGTCCTGAATCTTGGGGCAAATATGAGTAAGGTGATCCCCATTGCATAACTTGCATGGGAACTTAACCTTCTTCTTAGATTCTTTTTTTTCCCTCACCAGTGTCATCACTGGGTTTATTAGCATTTCCATTCCCTCCCTTATCTTTTTTTCTTCCCACATCCCTTCTTCTTCCCATCGGATTGTTGATTTCCTTTAGGATTTGAGGACTGGACAACATTAACTGCTAAAGGTTGAGAAGGAGCAGACACAAACGACGTAGTTTGTGTTGCAGAAGTAGATTATAATGACAATTGTTGTAATTGATTCAACAAACTAGTTGTATTACTATCAATCAATCCTATAACTCCATCGGTATGGGGGTCGGTTTCTGCTTGGCAAGATCGACTTTCGATCTAGTAGCATCAGGAAAAATATTATAAAGAACTCTCGACTGGGAATAGATGAGCTCTAATTGCTAAGCTCTGAAGATAGTTTGTTCTTCAGTGAACACCTCAAAAAGTGACACATCCTTAGAAATCTCTAGTTGCAATGATTTCAAAAACCATTCCAGAATAAATTCATCAGGGATATAGGCCTTGATCAATATATTCCTTCTATGCCACTCTTGAATGTGGTCAGAAATATGTTTAGCCTTGTCTTGCTCAAACTTGGTAAGAAGTTCAGTTTTAGCATCATAACGGACACACAACTGAAAATGGTTTAGAAACATTGTAGCTAAATCACTAAACATAGAAAATATCCCCCCCTTAGCTTGATGTACCATTTAGCCGCACTTCCAGTTAAGGTGCGTTGGAATAGTATCAACCTAATTGAATCTTCAATTAGGGAGTTTGAGGAGCACCATAAATGGAAAGTGGTTATATGATCGGTTGAATCCTCACCAAACTTCCCTTCAAATTTCAAAATATCAGAAGGAAGTTTAATAAGTACTGGAGGCCAAGTCGGGTTATAACAGATCAAGTCATTCGTCAATTTTGAAATATCTGGAAAATTATGCATTGCCAAGAATGGTAAGTGCAGAGGAACAGGAGAATTCCAAGTGGAATTTACAACATTCGAAAAAGAGAATCCTGGATTTTGAGAGTCACCAGGCTGCCAAAAGTTATTTGTAGAAGCACCTGAACCATAAGGAAAACCTTGTGGTCCAAGGGTATACGGAAGGTATCCACCCCCTAATACAAGGTTACTTGTCATAGGAAAACTTCCTCCCAGCAAAACATTATATGAAGGGGAGAGCCCTGGATAAGGATTCCAAGCACTGGCTAAATGATGAAAGACCTGTGAAGTACCGACAATAGGAAAGGGCATACTCCACAGCTAAACAAATAAATGGGAAAGATTAGTTGAACTAAAAACACTCACAGAAGGATTTGCCAAGCCCTGGTTCCCTTGAAAAGGATTAATGTTTTGAGCATGACTAGAGAAAGGCATTGATCCTAAATTCAATGATAGATTGGAAGGAGGAACATGTCCACTTCCAAATTGAAAACCTTGTAAATGTACCAAACCAAAAGCCATCGAATTCATAGATGTAGAAGCAACAGAGGGTAAAGTTGAAGAGACTGAGGGAATCCCACTAGATAGCATTATGAAAGGATAAGCTCTAGCGAAAGGAGATGAATGTTGGGTGCCCCCACTCAAAATCGGGATGGAGGTAGAGCCAACAACTGTCGTACTAGGTGTAATAATAGATATAGGAATAGTAACTCTTTCTACAGCTGAGCAAGGAGTATGTACACCAGTTGTACCAGCAGATCCACTGAGATTAGCCATTGATAAGAAAGAAGGAGAGTGAGTAGGGTTAACCGATCTATGAGTCGGAGTACCCACATATGAAACAACATAAGGAAGATGAGAAGGAAGAGGTTCTGTAGGATTCTTAGGAGGCTCTGAAACATCTTCAATTTCTACTTCGTCTTCTGACTGGAAGAGTACTCTAGCAAGCACCAAAGCATTTTCATCTAGATTATGGACTAGACTAGGTTCACCCTGTGAAATAAGAGCCCTCGGAGAAGGATCCATCTATGTTGCATTAGCTAACACTGGTTCAAAAGCACTAGTAGAATTACTCCTATGCCTTCTAGGTGAAGGCTCGACACTCATAGGTGAAAGCCCACAAAGCCTTCTAGACCGACGAATCGGTCGGTCAACCACTTTTATATATTAAGAGAAATTAAAGACTCAAAACACCTATGGCAAGCTAGGAGCACAAAACACTCACTAAAAAGATCCTAAAGATACAACCAACCAAACAACTTCCAGGTATTTTCGCTCCTGATCATTAGGACCAGACACCAAAATACAATAAAGTGAAGATAAGGATCTCCCAAAGGTAGTGGGATGATGAGGGCCCAAGCCTACCAGTGAAGATATTAGAAACAATTACACTGACCTCTAGATAATAGCCTTTGTCGGTGCAACCACCCAAGCTTCGCAAGGGCACCCTCCAGAAGTACTATGAAAGTGATGAAACGTCTACCTCAGGTACTGGTGGGCTCCAGTATTGTAGCAATAATGCTACAACTCTTGGAACTCCCTTCTTTAATTTTATCAACCCGGTAGTTCGTAACAAACTTGGAAGCGGTGTTGTATGCACAAGTACTAGCTCTTGCCGCAGCTGTCACTTGGTCAGTTGGCACAAGTCCACTAGGAGCTTAAGCCAACTTCTATGAGCTCTTAGAAGAAGCTTTTTAATTGATGGATGAAAGCTAACTAGAAGGAAGCTAATCTAATTGCAAAAAGAAACTAAAAGCCAAAAAGAAACGCAAACCCTAGCAAACCCTAATTCTACCAGCTAGTCCTACTAACGCAAAGGAGAGCATGCAAACTACTGAAAGAGATGCCATTACTTCTATGAAGGTAAAATACATGTGTCTAGACTACCTCTATCTAAAGAAAACATCTTTTTGTATTTTTGATTAAGTTGTTGGAATTATCATGCATGTGCTTTTAACTATTTTTGACTGTGCAGAGGTGGATCAAGGAGAAGAAATGCTTGGAAGAGGTCGGGAAGGTTCAGAGAGGGTCTAAGGAGTCCCCAACACCCTTCCAGAGAGTTTCATAGAGTTTGGCTATCAAGAAACCTCATTCGTGAGCTTCTACAGGAAGTCTGCAGGGGTTCTACAGGATGTTTAGGATTTCTACAGGATGTTCTGTAATTTTTCTACAGGATGTTCAGAAATGGGGTTTTGAAGCATGGATGGAGGAAAAAAGGTGGAGGAATGAGTATGGAGGTGAAATAGGGGTGTAGGGGAGTTCAAGACTTGGAGGATGGAGTTGAGGAGTGGCGTAGATGGTGAGATCTGTTCAAGGAGGGATGAAACGATGTTGCACAAGAATATGAGAATCATGGCAAAGTAAGCGGATGAGGCAAATGTAAGGTAAGGGTTCTAAGTGAAGGGTGAAGCAGGTAGGTTGGATGGAGTATGGGCAGGTAAGGAAGGATAATAGGCACTCTGCAAGTGGTTTTTCAAACTAAACAAACAAACACTTATAAAACCTATGACCTAGTTACTTCACTATAATCTGACCTAACAGCAAAAGGAAATGAACAAAAGTTTATTTGCAAGGAAACCATGTGAAACAACTATGCAACTAAGTAATCATAAACCTAAACATGCATCCAAAACTAATATCAAGTTCTGCAAATGAGATTCGAACACTAATAATTGCATGGTGAAGCAAAGAATGTGTTTTTGTGGGCAGCAAGGTTACATTGGTCCCAGCTCATGATTCCACTGAAGGGGAGGTGAGATCCAAAGTACTTGGTAGCCTTTTTCTAAATATATTCCATGTGATTAACCTAGCAAGTAAATCTGAACATGAAGAACCTTTTTAATCATCAAGAGCAACTTAAATAACAACACAACATTTAAATCTAAATAGCAGATTTTATTCTAAGAATGCAGCAAAGACACATGAAATTAAACAAAGGAGGTATTGGGCGCTTGAGATGGGCCCAACCCCAAGAGCTATAGCCTCCTAAGAGATATTTAGAGCTGGTGCAAAGCTGGATTCATCTTTATTGAGCAAGAAAAGAAGAGTTACATCAAAACTGTCCACAAGGAGACCTTGAAAATGAGCTGAAAGCAAAGCTAATCTATTGCCTAAAAATCGAAATACAAACTAGCTAACTTCTGCCTACAAAATGACTAACCATTGGCCAACTACTAGCTACAAAGTGACTAACCACCAGCTAACCAAAATGAGGCCCTAAGCCTTCTTATTTATACAAATTGAGGACCCCAACAGTCCTCCTAAGCTTTAGGGACTCGGCTGCCCAAAACTTGTAGTTAACAACAGTCCTACTTGACTTGCTTGGCTACCCTTGTCTTAATTGATTTGGTGGCCCTTGAACTCCGAGCTGATGGTGGAGAATTTGAGGTAAGGGCCCATAAATGAAGGGGACACCTTCCTACAAATCCTCTCCCTTGTTCTCCCACGAATTTGGCTACCAAGTGCTCATTAAAACCTTCAATTTTGTCTCCAAATTGACCAAAAAGGCTACACAAAGCACCCATTAGACTTGTTGGCATAATGACTAACCCAATTCACTCTATTAGCATAAATATAATTAAAAACATGCAATAAACTAATGAGAATGTGGATTAAGTCGAATTAGGAGGTTGAATGAGCCCAAATAATTATCCATTTTTTGGGCTCATCATCACCCCCCTACTGAAAGTGTTGCTCATCCTCTGAGCAACCAATTTATCTCCTCATCTTTGATGGCCTTGGTGACCTCCCTGTCATCCCAAGCTTTTGAAGTGATGTCCTCTTCTCAGTCATGACCATGCTTTTCTCTCTGCTCCTTCCCACTGCCTGTGCTTCATTTCCTAGAGAATTCTCAACTTCCTGTAGAACTGTCTCAGCATCCTGTAGAACTGTCTTTGAGTCCATTATCTGAATTCTCTCTCTCCAAGTGAAGTTTTTTGGCTTCCTCATTCATAGGTGATGGACATCCTTGAAGGAGACTCTTCCTTTGGTGTGGTAGGGGTGTCAATAATGGTGATTGGTTCTTTGGACGGTGGTTGAGGTCTGCCGGTTTTAATTCTTACACTTCTTCTTGCCTTAAAATACAGTGAGGGATCCCTCTTTTGCTTCTCCTTCTGCTTGGGGGATGTGCTTAGGGTGGCCAGCACAACTTCTGCCTTCCTAGCTAAAATCCTGGACAATTTCTCCTTCTGCTGCCCTTTCTTCAGACTTCCTGTAGAAATGCCTGTAGTGGCTGGTTTCTGGCTTCCTGTAGAAGCAGTTGGCACTGTCTTAGCCTGCTTGGCTGAGGGTGCTTTTTCCTTTAGCTTGGTTGATGCTGCCTTAGGGGTGCCTTCACTGGCCTGGGCTTTCCCAGTCCTCTCTATCCTACTCTGCAGTCTTTTCTCCCTGGATGTTTGTGTTATTTTACCACCCACTGTTTTGGCCTCAGCATCCTATTTTTTCTCCTGCTTTTCCTCTTTCTTTTCTGGCAGCCTTTCCAGTGATGGTCTGCCCTGCGTTTCCTTGCCCTTAGCTAGTTTCTCTGTCTCAATTTGCTCCTTTTCCTCGCTGCTGGAGGAAGTGAGTTCTTCGGCCAAAATTCGGATGTCATCATCCTTAGACATATTCCGAAAAATTCCCCAGGAGAGAGGGACAGTGTAAGTATGGAGTGCATCTTCCACGAGGAGCTTGATAACCCCATGATGGGTCAGCTGGTCTAGTGTCCCCTCCCTTAGCTTTGTGGCACATTCCATCAAGGATTGCAGGAGGAAGTAGGGGATGCTCAATTTTTGTTCTGAGGGCAGATCCATTTGATGCCTGAGTTCTGTTAGTAAATAGAAATGATAACCATATACGATGCTGAATCGCCCCTCACAGGTAATATACTTCATAACTTGAAGGCTGACCTTGCTCCAATAATGGCTGAAGGCTGGCTCTCCGGACCCCATTCTTATCCTCTGAAAACTGTTCTTCTGGTAGAAAAAATTCCTTTTTGGCTTTTTGGCCCAATGACCTCTCCTCTTTACTCCATGATGTCCCCAATGGCAGCTCAGTGACTCGACTAATGAGTTGTGGGGTCAGTTTTAGGGTCAACCCTCTGAAATTTACAGTGGCCAGTATTTTGGATTTAGGCTGCAGGGATATTAGGAATTCTTCGGTTACCTCATCATCATAGCCTTGGATTCTGTCACAGAAGGTCATCCAATTGGCATGGGTAAACAGGTCTACCACCTCGGGAGTTCCCCTCAATTTTTTTGTATTTTCCTTTGCACCAAATCCCCATTTAGAATGTTGCTGCTGCCCAAATTCGACTAACAAAAGGGAATTAGGCTCTCTCAGACAGGGCGCAGAGCTTGTTTTTTATTCCAACCACATAACAGTCACAAATTTTTTTATGCACAAGCCTTACAGTGGTTTATCATTATCATATGGAGCATTTGTTAACAGGAACCTTGGAAGAGAATGTGATGCAGCGCTATTTGAAAGAAATTCTGTGTATCCCACGAGCAAACCACCATTCTTGACCCATAGGCAGACTGGTTTTAATTGTCCCCATTTCAACCAAGCTAGTTCACCACCTTTCGAAATATCATGCATGGGAATGTTGTTTTTGAGCCTACCTTTCTTCAAGCTCCAAACTTGATGAAGAAAAACTCAGGCTCCTCTGCTTCAGAAGGATATAACATACTTCCTGTAGAAGACCCCTCCCGTTTCCTGTAGAATGTTATTCTGCCTTTGAGTGAGCCCGATACACTAGAGAAATTCGAACCAGGCCGCAAAGCTCAGTGGAGGACGATAGGTTAACCAATTGTGGGAGCAGAGGACGCATACTTCAGCTAAGAATGTTGCAAGTGCAAATTAATCAGCGGATGGTGAGAGTCAGCCGAGCATTTTTAATTGTGGCGTGATTTGTGGTGAGGTGGCAGAGACATGCGTTGGCCCATGCAAACTGTTGGTCCCCTGCAGTGCTTAACTATTTTTTTCTTTGCCTGTAATTTCGTCCATCAATCACGTTGAAGTTTAACTGTCCATCACTACCTGTTTTCTAATTCCCTCTTGAGATGGTTGAGCGCACGTGTCTCATTCACCCACCGAGTGCTATTGAACTGGATGACGGTGGTAAGTTAGCTGGCCACTAATTTTTTTAATCCCGACCATCTCATTGCTCATGCAGTTTCTAAATTACATTCATGCAATCAGAGGAATGAGTTTCAGTCACGTACCTGGAAATCCAATGGCTGCTGTGAGGTGTTGTGGCTTGTCATTTGCTGCATGCACTGGTTTTTGTGGTTTCATGTGGCTTGGCTGCTGTGAGGTGTTGTGGCTTGTCATTTGCTGCATGCACTGGTTTTTGTGGTTTCATGTGGCTTGGCTGTTGATTTTTTTTGGTTGTTTTCCTTGTGCAGGTGTCCTCTGACCAGATCTAAGCTACAAGCATTTGTTTCCACGTTCAAATCTGTAACTTCAAGTTGTTGCTGCTGAATTTCACAGGACCAGAACTTGTTTTCGCCATTGCTCCCAAACGGTAAACCGGATTGATATGAAACTTGTTGAGCGCATTCCTATCATCATTATGCACCTCCCATAGCAAAATCGTGATCAATGGATGCACAGATTTCGAGAAAAATGGAAAATGGATGAAGATTTCAGAGATCAATTTCTCAGAAACCGTGCATCGGAATCGGCTGAAACTGCTTGGGTAGGTTACTATCACCCATATGCATATCCCCATGAAACAGGTTTTGAAACGGATGCACGGATATGGAGAAAATGCAAAAATGGCTGATGGTGATGGAGGCTGATTTCTTGGAAACCATGCACCGGAATGGCCTGAAACTGCTCGAGCATGTTGCCATCATCCCTATACAATTCTCTGTAAAACGGTTTTTCAAATGGATGCATGGTTTTCAAGTTATGGCAAAAACAAATTTTGTTCTATGTATTTTCTCTTCAAAGCATTTTGCAAGTTTTTGCATGGAAAGAAAAACTGAGCTTGGGCTGTGATGCAGGTATGGAGATGATGGAGGAGGAGTTTGAAGATTGCAGGAGGACTTCTGAACCCTTGAGGAAGCTACCATGTTCGCCAAACCACCTTTTTGAAATCCATTTCTAGCTTCCTACAATTTCTACAGGAACTTCCTGTAGAAGCACAATGAGAAGCACAATGAGGTGGAAAAATGATGGAGCAAGGCGAGGGATGGACACAAAGGTGCTTGCAGGCCTAACCAAAAGATTCCCACCATCAGATTCCCTTTTAAAATTGAATTTGGCTCGCTTGAAGGTTCTACAGGATGTTTCCTGTAGAAATTCAAAACTTCCTGTAGAAAACACAGTTTTCATAGAAGAAGCACAATGAGGTGGAAAAAATTATGAAAAAGGGTGAGGAATGGAAACATGGATGCGTGTAGGCCTCATGGACATATTCCCAGCCTTCGGGTCCTCTTCGGAGATCAATTTGGCTTTTTTGTAAGCTTCCTGTAGAAAGCACAAAATTCCTTTGTGTTTGCTTTGAGTGATCCTCCTGACCTGCAATGTCCTTCTTACAACATGCAATTATCCAATGGAAGTTAGCTTTATTTTTCTTTTCTTTTTCTCTTTTTTTTTTTGAAAACAACTAGGGCGCCTCATGGAGGTTTTCACCCTAATTGCCTGCCCTGGACGCCTCCAAGGGAGGTTTTCACCCAGGGATCTTATTCTTTTTTCTCTTTTTTTCCAACCCATTGACCGCCTCATGGAGGTTTTCAATCAATGAGCCAATATAAGGTGCCTCCAAGGAGGTTTTCACCTTAGATTTTTATTTTTCTTCTTATTTTCATTTTTTTTTCTTTTTTCCTTTTTTCTACCCTACCCTACTTGAAAAACAAAATCATTTTCAAGTATAAGAATACTTCCAATGGAGCAATGTGCACATCGAGATTAGAGACAAAATGATGTGAAGGCTCGAAATGCATGCTTGGACAGCTATCCGGATTTTAGAGACCAAATGATCTAACTTTGAAGGGATCAAACATAGCTGAGGAAGAGAGTACCGCTGCAACTTAGTGACCTTATGAAACCATATCTCAATATAGCTTTGATATCCTTGGTCCTTTTGCTGCTCTGGATCATGTTTCATGTCACCTTCTATCATGACTTTCTCATCTCCCTCTGTTTGATGATCTTTCTCTTGAATACATGGAAGATTTGATGGTAACCATGAGGGATCTTTCTTTATCTCTACTTCTGATGTCTTCTCTTCATCAAGTAAAGCCCATGGTTCTTTGATTTCCTCTTCTGAATCTTCTTTTGCCTGATGTGGTCCTTCAATGCTTTCAATATAGTCTCTTTTTTGCAATACCCTTCCTGAGCTATGGTGAAGATCATTGAGCTCAAGAGCAGTTGTTTGGACATGTTGTGCCTCAGCTTTGCAATTGGGTTGAGCTGCTCCATGGTATGGTTTTGGAAATGGTGGTACGAGTAGTTGAGTGGAGGTGTGTATTTGAGATGGATGCGGATGGGGTTGTGGTTGGGTAGGCATTTTGGGTTGCCTTGGTGGAGGAGTAGATGATGGTTGCGGTTGAGCAGGTGGTGGAGGAAAAGAAGTGGGAGGAGTGTTGTACTGGGGCCTCCACCCCTGATGAGGTGCATTCCACTGAGGCTGTGGCTGAGCATAAGAGTGAAACGAATGAGCAGCTGGTTGGGCATAATATGGATCTATGAAGGAACACGGAGGAGGTGTGAACCAAGAAGGATGAGCAGGGGGACCCCAAGAAGGCATGAAAGTGGCTTGATAGGGGTCATAATAGGTCTCGGGTGTCCCTTGCAGCTGCTGCTGGTAAGATATAGGTCCATGCCGCCTCCTTTGGTTCATATAATAGAGTGATTCAGTGGCTCCTTTGGCTCTCTGATATGCAGCTTTGATTCTGGGTAAGGAAGGGCACTGACTGTAGGATGGTATTCTTCATAGACAAAACACACTTCTATGGAGTACAATGGACATTCGTTCCTAGGATGCTTTCTAGTGCACCTAGGACAAAAAATGGCCAAAGCCCTCTTGGCTTTTCTTGCTTCTTTTGGACCCGCAAGGTATCGAGTTGCATGGCAAGAAACTGCCTCATATCACTCTTGAAATCTTCTATCTGATTTTCAAATTCATTTTTGGATAAGGTACTGCTCCCAACATTTCTGCTTGTAGCCATTCGCTCCAGAGGAATGTTTTCTTCTTCTTCTCCCCTAGAGGTTCTTTAAAGATGCCTTGATGTCCACCTAGGGCTTCTTCTTAATCACAGCCATCGAAGAAGAGAGAAGGTTGGCTGTGTGAAGCAGTGGGGGGTGTTGTGAAAATATTTTTCTAAATTACCTCTACTCCTACAAGGCATGAAAGGAAATATTTTTGGTTGTTTTTTTCTTTTTTCTGCTTGTACCTGCAAAAGCTAAAATAGATTGATCTGCAACTAACTATCTTGCTGAAATGAAAATGCGGAATTGAAATGAAAGCGGGAAATGACTAATCTATTTTGCTCAAATGAAATTGTAGGAATGAAATGCTAGTCTACGCTTGCGGAATTTAAATGCTAATCTATGAAAGCAGGAAATGCTAATCTACTTTTGCATAAACGAAATTGCATAATGGAAATGAAATAAACTACTTAGCGGAAGATTGTAGTGGAAAACAGAAGAAAAGCAACAATCACCAATACTCTGACGCTTCCTCGGCAACGGCGCCAAAAAGATGGTGGGCTCCAGTATTGTAGCAATAATGCTACAACTCCTGGAACTCCCTTCTTTAATTTTATCAACCGGGTAGTTCGTAAGAAACTTGGAAGCGACGGTGTTGTATGCACAAGTACTAGCTCTTGCCGCAGCTGTCACTTGGTCAGCTGGCACAAGTCCACTAGGAGCTTAAGCCAACTTCTATGAGCTCTTAGAAGAAGCTTTTTAATTGATGGATGAAAGCTAACTCGAAGGAAGCTAATCTAATTGCAAAAAGAAACTGAAAGCCAAAAAGAAACGCAAACCCTAGCAAACCCTAATTCTACCAGCTAGTCCTACTAACGCAAAGGAGAGCATGCAAACTACTGAAAGAGATGCCATTACTTCTATGAAGGTAAAATACATGTGTCTCGACTACCTCTATCTAAAGAAAACATCTTTTTATATTTTTGATTAAGTTGTTGGAATTATCATGCATGTGCTTTTAACTATTTTTTACTGTGCAGAGGTGGATCAAGGAGGAGAAATGCTTGGAAGAGGTCGGGAAGGTCCAGAGAGGGTCTAAGGAGTCCCCAACACCCTTCCAAAGAGTTTCACAGAGTTTGGCAATCAAGAAACCTCATTCGTGAGCTTCTACAGGAAGTCTGCAGGGGTTCTACATGATGTTTAGGATTTCTACAGGATGTTCTGTAATTTTTCTACAGGATGTTCAGAAATGGGGTTTTGAAGCATGGATGGAGGAAAAAAGGTGGAGGAATGAGTATGGAGGTGAAATAGGGGTGTAGGGGAGTTCAAGACTTGGAGGATGGAGTTGAGGAGTGGCGTAGATGGTGAGATCTGTTCAAGGAGGGATGAAACGATGTTGCACAAGAATATGAGAATCATGGCAAAGTAAGCGAATGAGGCAAATGTAAGGTAAGGGTTCTAAGTGAAGGGCGAAGCAGGTAGGTTGGATGGAGTATGGGTAGGTAAGGAAGGATAATAGGTACTTTGCAAGTGGTTTTTCAAACTAAACAAACAAACACTTATAAAACCTATGACCTAGTTACTTCACTCTAATCTGACCTAACAGCAAAAGGAAATGAACAGAAGTTTATTTGCAAGGAAACCATGTGAAACAACTATGCAACTAAGCAATTATAAACCTAAACATGCATCCAAAATTGATATCAAGTTCTGCAAATGAGATTCGAACACTAATAATTGCATGGTGAAGCAAAGAATGTGTTTTTGTGGGCAGCAAGGTTACATTGGTCCCAGCTCATGATACCTCTGAAGGGGAGGTGAGATCCAAAGTACTTGGTAGCGTTTTTCTGAATATATTCCATGTGATTAACCTATCAAGTAAATCTGAACATGAAGAACCTTTTTAATCATCAAGAGCAACTTAAATAACAACACAACATTTAAATCTAGATAGCAGATTTTATTCTAAGAATGCAGCAAAGACACATGAAAGTAAACAAAGGAGGTATTGGGCGCTTGAGATGGGCCCAACCCCAAGAGCTATAGCCTCCTAAGGGAGATTTAGAGCTGGTGCAAAGCTGGATTCATCTTTATTGAGCAAGAAAAGAAGAGTTACATCAAAACTGTCCACAAGGAGAACTTGAAAATGAGCTGAAAGCAAAGCTAATCTATTGCCTAAAAATCGAAATACAAACTAGCTAACTTCTGCCTACAAAATGACTAACCATTGGCCAACTACTAGCTACAAAATGACTAACCACCAGCTAACCAAAATGAGGCCCTAAGCCTTCTTATTTATACAAATTGAGGACCCCAACAGTCCTCCTAAACTTTAGGGACTCGGCTGCCCAAAACTTGTAGTTAACAGCAGTCCTACTTGACTTGCTTGGCTGCCCTTGTGTTAATTGATTTGGTGGCCCTTGAACTCCGAGTTGATGGTGGAGAATTTGAGGTAAGGGCCCATAAATGAAGGGGACACCTTCCTACAAATCCTCTCCCTTGTTCTCCCACGAATTTCGCTGCCAAGTGCTCATTAAAACCTTCAATTTTGTCTCCAAACTGACCAAAAAGGCTACACAAAGCACCCATTAGACTTTTTGGCATAATGACTAACCCAATTCACTCTATTATCATAAATATAATTAAAAACATGCAATAAACTAATTAGAATGGTGGATTAAGTCGAATTAGGAGGTTGAATGAGCCCAAATAATTATCCATTTTTGGGGCTCATCAGGTACCATGGGCATTCCCCCTATAGTCACCTATATGGGCCCTAGGAAAGGCAACTAAGGTCACCAACTCATGATCGGAAGTTGGGCAGAACAGTCATGGGCGCGTGATCCAACAGGTAGAAGAGGGGTATCTATCTTTCCTTATCTTCACACGACCTCGTGCTTAACTCCTGTGTTAGAGGAGCTTTCTCAAACATCTTAACGATACTAGATTTCCACTCTTTAATAAATTCTATACTTTTAGTTTAAGTGGCCTTGGAGAGTTTACTCTCCGCACACCTATGCTAAGACCCTAAATGTCCTACATTAGTTGATGTTGCTATGACAAAAAAAAAGTCTAGTTCACTTTAATTTTAAGCACTTATTTTAATTGGTTGTTATTTAGGACAAGGGAAACAGAAGTTCCACTGATGATGTTATGATGCTTAAGAAATCAATAGAAAACCTAAGCTACATGGAAATGCAACACTTATTTTTCTTCAATGCAAGTGATTTCTACACGGGTTCTACGAGAAAGCTAAGAAAGCAAAACTCTTTTTCTTTTTCTTTTTAAGCACTCACACATTCAACACCTATCAAAAAGACTAAATGATGTCTAAAATGCAACTTACCCTAATGCACACTAGAATGAAAATTCAAGATTCAAGTAAAGCTCAAAAACAAACAAAGGTGAAGACAATATGATCGCGCGCTTCCCCCCCCCTGCGCTCTGCAAGCTAGGGTTCTGGGAGCCATTCAGCGCCGCCCTGGCTGCTGCGCCCCTGCGCACAGCCTCGCCCTCCCCTCTCGCAGCTAGATGGAGATTCCTGAGGGCTCTACCCCCCCTGCTAATCCGCCTCCCAAAGTCTCTGCCTTCAAATCTTTGATTGCATCCGGGACAAAACGCCCTCCTTCTGCATTCCAGCAGAAATTTATCAAAAGAATGGATACGATTCCTTCAGTTGCCCTGCCAGAGGAGGATACCTGCAAAGCGGCATTGAACCTGGCAGAAAGAGGTCTCATAGGCCAGTTTACAGGCTTATGGCCTTCCCCCAAATCCGTGGAGGAATGGACACAAAGAAACTGGAAACCTCTGATAAAAGACGGAGTTAAGAGCTACTTTGTGGGCAAAGGGTACTTTGTTTTTGTGTTTGAAAACACGGAAGACAGAAGCTTAATATTCAGAAATGGCCCCTACTTCATGGGGCCGCAGGGCCTGTATTTAAACAAATGGACTCCAGATTTCGATCCCTCCCAAGATGTCCCATCTGTCGTGCCGGTGTGGGTGAGACTCCCTCATCTGCCTCTTCACTGCTGGAATCAAAAATCGCTCCAGATCATCGGGAATGCGCTAGGCAAATACATAGATCAAGCTGTAAGAAAAGACCAATACTCATGCGCCCGAATCTGTGTTGAAGTGGACCTCGAGGAAGGATTTCCTGAAGCGATCAAGCTCACGGTGGCAGGTTGGACGCACGTCCAAGAGCTCGACTATGAACAACTCCCCTTTAAATTCAGACACTGCCACGGTCACGGACACTTCGCAAAGCCCTCTAAGAAGAGAGCAGAGGAGCAATCTGAAAAACATATCGGGGACCAATGGACCCTAGTCCAGAGAACAGCCCATGCAAAAAAAGATGCAGGAAAAAGCGCAGCAACAGGAGCTAGGAACATTCCCATTCCAACTCAGGAAACGGTAGAAATCTCAAAAGGAACGGAGGGTGTACAGACTGATCCACCGAACAAAGCTCAGGAAAACGAGGATCATGTAGAAGCCCCTCCTCCAAGCAAAGAGGGAGGGGTCGCCATCCAGATTGAAGCCTCCCAAGGCAGCCCCCCTAACCCCACCTATGCAGAAGTCACAAAGAAAAAGGCAGTCGAAAGCTCAGAGTCCTCAGAGGAAGAATTCTTTGAGCGCCCATTAAAAAGAGTCGGAAGGAAATCCCGCAAGGAAAAAAGAGAAGAAGAAGCAGAAAGGCTCAAAACACAAGGAATCCAGTCCACAATAGAAATGACGATCGGAAGAAATAGCAGGCCCAAGTCATCCAAGGGTGGCTCCACCCCGCTCACAGGTAAATAATGAAGCTAGTCTCTTGGAATTGCAGAGGTCTGGGGAACCTCACAAAAATAGAAGCAGTAAAGGACCTATTAAAGTCGGAACTTGCAGACATCCTCTTGCTCCAAGAGACAAAGATAGCAGGACAAGTTCTGCTAGAAATCAGCAAGTCAAAATGGAAGAAAAGCTCAGGCATAGCGGTCAGTGCTCGGGGCTCTTCGGGAGGACTGGCAACTCTCTGGACTGACGATAAATATCAGCTGATCAAAACTCACGAGACCCTACATTGGATATTCACATAAATAATCCACCTCGCAAGTAAGTTGGCTATCTCTCTTGTCAATCTTTATGTTCCTGTCAATTATTCTGAAAAAAGAGACTGATGGAACTCTCTGGCAGCATTTCTAGAGCAGGAAACCCCCAACAATATCATTCTTGCTAGAGATCTCAACATCGTTTTGAAAGCCAAAGAGAAAAGAGGAGGCACCAATTCCAAGGATCCCATGGTTGCCGTAGTGGAAGAGCTCGCTCAGCGATGGGATCTGCAAGATTTCAACCCAATTCAAGGAATTTTCACCTGGTCAAACAATCGAACTGGCACAGAACACATTTCTGCCCGTTTGGATCGCTTTCTAGTGCAAACCTCTCTCCTCATGAATAAGAAGATCATAACAACAAAAATTTTGCCCAAGCTGTCCTCTGACCACAAGCCAATACAGCTCTGTCTAGAAGATGAAGAGGACTTGGGTCCCATTCCATTTCGCTTTTCTCCTCAATGGATCGAAAGGGAGGGCTTCTTTGAGACGGTGAAAGCAGCTTGGGCCACCTCCATTTCAGGTTCTCCAAGCTTCGTTTGGGAGCAAAAGCTAAAACTCACCAAAAAAGCTCTGAAGGTCTGGATCAAGAAACCAGCCCCCAACCCCACCTCCCAAAGAGTTGTTGCAGTCCTGGCACTGCACACCCTTCAAAACGACATGGAAAGCAAAAACATTAATGAAGAACTACTGGACATGGAAACAAAAGCTCAGAGAGCAGCCTTCCAATCCTTCAGAAAAGAGGAAGAGTACTGGAGATTAAAGTCTAGAAGCTTGTGGCTAAAAGCTGGGGATCGCAATACCTCTTTCTTCCACCGGCAGTACCGAGCCAGATTGTCAAGGAACTATATAGCAGAAATAAAGACATCGGAGGGCCAAACCTGCAAGGGATTCCAACAAGTCAAAGAAGCAGCTGAAATACACTTCCAAAATCTTTTCAGCTTGGATGCCCAAGGTGAAGAAGCAGATGAAGCAGAATTTCTCACTCACATCCCTTCCCTCATCTCTCCGGAGGACAACGCTGATCTTTGCAAACCGGTTTTGGAGGAAGAGATAATCAAAGTTATTTGGTCCATGGAATCCGACAAGGCCCCCGGACCTGACGGATTCACCATTCATTTCTACAAAGCATGCTGGGACATCATTAAATATGATCTACAAAAGATGATATGGGGATTCTTGAAAAAAGCTAAAGTAGGTGGCAGCACCAACTCAACCTATTTAGCTTTGATTCCCAAAGACTCCAACCCGGAAACTTTCGCTAGATTCAGGCCAATATCGTTATGTAATGCCTCCTACAAGATCTTGGCAAAACTGTTGGCTAACAGATTAAAGCCCTTGCTCCCTCGGATTATTTCTAGTTCCCAAGGAGGTTTCGTGGAAGGCAGGCACATTCTGGACAACGTCATTCAAGTGCATGAGACCATACATTCAAGCAAGCAGAGAAAAGAGAAAAGTATGCTCATAAAGTTAGACATGGCGAATGCGTTTGACAGAGTCAACAGAACATTTCTCAGCAAAGTTTTGCTCTCCTTTGGCTTTTCTCCTCAGTTTGTTAATCTCATAAAAGCCTGCACGGATAACCCATGGATAGCCCCCCTCATTAATGGCAGGCCAGTCAACTTCTTCCAAGCTAAGAGAGGCATCAGGAAGGGATGCCCGCTCTCCCCCTTTCTATACATCTTAATGGCTGAATCTTTAAGTCGAAAACTTGAAGCCGAAAGAATGTCAGGATCCCTTCCGGGCCTCAAACCCACTAGCAGAGTAAACCCTCTGAATCATGCACTCTTTGCAGATGACTCGATTCTTTTGGGAGGTGCCTCAACCAGAATAGCTAAGGCCTTCGACACGGTCATCAGAAACTACTGCAAAGTCTCAGGAGCTTTGGTAAATGAAAGAAAAAGGGAGGTCTTCAGCTGGAACACTGATCAACAGGAGCTCAACAATATAGCTAATATTCTTGGATTCAAAGGGCACTCCCAATGGGACAGGATCAGATATCTTGGGCTTCCCATAATCTCAGGAGTGAACAAGAGGTCGCTTTGGAGCGACATAATAAGCAAATTCAAAACCAAAATATCGAAATTCTGGGGAGGAAAGGTCATTTTAATAAAATCTCAATTGTCTGCCTTAATAATTTACCAAGCAGCATTCTTGCTCGCCCCCAGAAATGTTATGGATCAAATCTCCTCTCTCCTCAGAGACTTCCTCTGGCAAGGAGGCAGGGGAAATGATAAGAAATGGCACTTGGTAAACTGGGATACTGTCAAAAAATCCATCGATGAAGGAGGATTGCAAATACGTGACCCCTCCCTGGTCAACCTTGCCCTCGGTAGCAAAATCTTGTGGAAGATGATTAAAGAACCAAAGCATCCTGTTAGTGCCATTTTGAGATCAAAATACACTAACAAAGCTGATTTCAGAAACCTCCAGCTGGGATATACTGCCAACAACACGCTGTTGTGGAAACTCTGTTACAAGAGCAGCAATTTCTTCAACCGAAATGCATACAGGATACCAGGGAATGGTAAGCACACTCGCCTCTGGCATGATCGTATAATGGGGCGAAATCCACTAATTGACAACGAGGAGATCTCCGATTTAAGAGACTGGCTCGTATCAGTCGGCAAGCTAAGCGTTTTTGACATTTCGGCTTGGGATCAAAGAGATGAATGGGCCGGTTGGGCAATCCACGATCCCCCTGCCCACCTGCAAACACAATTAAACAGTCTGCTCAATCTGATGGAAGACGCAGCACCGATTCACCGCTCCATGCAAGATTGATGGGGCTGCGGTCATTCTGGGGAATATACAACAGTAGAAGGTTACAAAGTGTTCCAGACAACAGGAAACAGCAAGCATAGTGCTGCGTTTTGGAAAAACGTATGGGAGCCTCTAGCACTCCCAAAAGTCAACTTTTTCTTCTGGACGTTGATTCATAACAAGATTCTTACCGGTGACAATCTGGCAAAAAGAAAGTTTGCTGGCCCTCACAGGTGCGCTCTTTGCAGGTGCAATGCTGAGACTGCTCAGCATCTATTCATTGATTGTCTGTTCGCCAAGGAAGTCTGGGATCTCATGCTCCAAGAATTCCACATGAACTCTCCCACTCAGATCTCTGTCTCAGATCTTTTTGCAGATTGGAGTCACCTTTACCCATATCGAATTCCTCATAAATCTTTCTGGCGCAAAGTCTGGAATGCCCTGCCCAAGTTCGTTTGCTGGCAGATTTGGTTGGCTCGCAACCAGAAGATTTTTAATGACCTGAATCACACTCCCTTGCAAGTAGCAGCAAAAGCCAGAACTTTCCTCCTAGAAGCGGCCCAGCTGCAGTATCACAAAGAGGACACAACGCTTCAGCCGGTTGAGAAGAGGTGGCTCGGATCTCTTGAACCTCAAAGCAGAAAGAACCTCCTCTCTCCTCAAACAGAGCATCCAATCTGGAAAAAGAGAGACTCTGATGAAACATTTCAGCACTGGTGGAGAGCTCAAAAAACTCACACAATATTCTTCGATGGGGCGTCCAAAGGAAACCCCAGTCCCTCTGGTGCCGGAGGGATCATCTATTCCCCAGATGGTGTTTCCCATGACTCTTTCTACTGGGGCCTTGGCCTGAAGACCAATAATCAAGCGGAGCTTCTCAGTCTCCTCAAAGTATGTCAAATTGCTAGAGAGAAAGGGATCAAAGATATACATGTATTTGGAGACTCGGAGATTCTCATAAATAAGTTGAACACGGAAGAGCAATTCAGAAACGCAGACCTCAATAGAATGTTGGAAAGACTGAAAAGAGTCCTCTTTGCCTTTGCTTCCTACAAATTTTATCATATCCTCAGAAGCTCAAATAGTGAAGCGGATTCCATGGCCAACAAAGGGAGCGCAATGGATAAAGGGTTGCTCTTCATAAACGAGGACAGATTTGTATAAATCCCATGCTAATGTCATGATTGAAAAGCAGTTTCTGCTAAACAAGTATGATGTAATCAGGCTGCTCAGGCAAAGCCCCACTCTCTCTTTTCCACATAAAAAAAAAAAAAAAATACCCGTTAAAGTTAAAAAAAACAAAAAAAAACAAAAACAAACAAAGGTGAACTCAAAAGAAAAAGCCAATTTATCGAGAAAAAAGAAGCAAATCTCAATGAAGAAACACTCCTCAAAGCAAAAAGACTCTTAGCCCTAAAACAAGAATTCACACCTTTGCTAAAAGCTCAAAAGATCAAAAAGTTACAAAACCAAAGAAAAGAAACCCAAAGAAAATGTTTTTCTTTTTCTTTTAAAAGATTTAAACACAAAAGGTTCCAGAAAGTGAAAGCAAACATCAAATTCAAGACCAACAACAAGAAAATTCTCAAACCCCACTAGTCATCAATGATCACAAATATTAAAAGACTAATGTGAATAAGAGACTAAAACACCTTGAATTATTTGGTCAGGAAGACACAAAGGATTACGGAAATAAGAAATATTCAAGACAACTGAAATCTCTCATTTACCCAAGAATTGCAAACATATGTCTCAAACAAACAATGAAAAGCAAAAAACAAGCCAACTTCAAGAGTGTAAAAGAAGTAATAAAAAACACTAGGTTATAAACAAGTTGAAGAACAACCAACTGTCTCAAAAGCACAGAACAACCAAACAATTCTTAAAGAAGGTATGAAACCCAACTTTAGATACAAAAGGATTCAAAAACTACAAACCCTAGTTTGACATAAGCTTTTCACAAAAAATATGGAAGAAACCGACAATAGCTGATAAAAAGATAATTCTAGGCCTCATTCATACCAGAAAGACATAAGCAAACTTGGTCAAACCCTCAGCATAAGACAAAATTGAAAAAAATTCAAATTTTCAGATCTGTATGCAACTATATGACTACAAAACCAGGTATGTATGCAACCATGTGTGAAGAAACTTGCGTATATATAGGTTTATTTGAAAGAAAATGCATATATATGCTACTGTTATAATAAAAGTCGCATATAAATGGAAAACTCTTGAAAAAATAAAAATATAGCCTTGATCCAAGAGATCAGGCTAAATGATTAGATTGCTTAAGAGTCAAGAAGGTTGGAAATGTCAAGAAACAACAAACCAAAACCCATATCAAAAAATAATAACCCTTCTAGGAAATGCTTGATGGTATTCCCTAGTACAGTCGCCAATTCTATTGGCGATAAAACTTCCCTAAGGTAAGGGTTGACAACCTCAACAGATAAGAACAAGATAATCAACAAAAAGCAGTTAAGCAAGCATGCCAAACATATGAATTACTAAACGTGGATTTGGAAACATAACCGGGGGTCCTAGGTTTGATGATGTTCCTATAGGGTCCAAACCCTATGTTTCCTCCAGAACAAGTAGGCTTGCAAGTCAATTCACATAAGCATATACATGATAGATAATTCAATGTGCATACATAAAAGATATTTTAGATCATCATATATAAGCATGTAGACTACTATTCATGAGACAATAACATATCAGGAACAAGACGTGAGCTTCTTTATTGATTAACAACAATAGGTACAAGAAAGGTACAACCTGATCCAAGCCAAAGCACCGACAAATCCTTCCTCTAGATCCGTCCAACCCGAGCCACGAAGACAACTTCTCTAACAAATGTAAGGAGATGCTATAAAGATAATGAACATCTCTGCAATGGAAACCAGGGTTTCCATAAAGACTAGGAGTGCAGGAGGCACGAGAAAATCATACTTGATATGGGAGAAAAAATAGGTATAATGTCGATAACCCTTCTCTTATGTTTTTAGGCATACCTAAGGGGTGTATATATACCACCTGAAATTAGTTAATTCAGTTGTGCTATAGGCTCCTATAGGTGGGCTCTCGGTAAAACCTATGAACCTCGCCCAAAAAATAACATTTTATTTTATTTTTTCATATTTTAAAAGGTATACATAGGTATAGAGTTATAAGACCTGTGTATGTACATGATTTAGTGTGGGCAAATTCACGTATGGAATTTGAAATATTGTTTTTTAATATAAGATCAAGTATGCACAGGAAAAGGGTTGCCCAAGGCCATAAGAGAGCATCAAGTCTACAAGAGTGCTAAATGATATTATAACAAGAATGTAGAGCACTTAACAATAATGTTGAGATTGTTGATAGAGCATCATTTGGATGCCAAGCTCATCAAGTGCAGTTCCTTTCAGTCTCAGATTCATTACTTGGGACATGTTGTTTCCAAGGAAGGGATAACAGTGAACCCAAAAAATATTAAAGTTATCATGGAGTGGTCAACTCCGAGAAATGTGGATGATGTTAGATCATTCATTGGACTAACAAGTTATTATAGGTGGTTCATTAAGAACTTTTCAAGGACATCTATCATATTAGATCTTTACAGAGGAAAGGGAAGAAGTTTGAATGGATTGAGGAGTGTGCAACTAGTTTTGAGCAGTTGAAGCATTTGCTTACAAATGCTCCAGTTTTGAAGATTGTAGATCTTGATAAGGAGTTTGTGGTTTGTACAGATGCTTGCAAGGAAGGAATAGGTTGGGCCTTGATGCAAGAAGGACAGGTGGTTTGCTATGAATCAAGGAAGTTGAATAAACATGAGAAGAACTATGTGACTCATGATCTTGAGTTAGCAGTTATCATTCATGCATTGAAGATGTGGAGACATTATCTCCTTGGCAAGAGGGTTTTTTTTACGAGTGATCATAGTGGGTTGAGGTACTTGTTTGACCAACTCAATCCAAATTCTAGGTAAGCTAGATGGTTGGCTACCATAAGTGAGTTTGACTTTGAAATCAGATACATCAAGGGCAAGGAGAACAAGGTTGCAGATGCTCTAAGTAGTAGTGTGCAGGTGAATCACATTTCAATTATGAGCTCTTATGGGACAAAATTACAGGAGTAGATCTTGCATGTAGGGAAACATGATGAGAGGTATCAACAACTGAAGCAAAGATTGTAGCAACAGGGTGAAGGTGATAGGGATGAGGAGTATCACCTCATGGTAGATGGCTTGGTGAAATTCAAGAACAAGATTTATGTGTTAGATAATAGTGAGCTCAAGAAGCTTACCTTGAGGGAGTTTCATGTCAAGTCATATTCAGGCCACCGGGATACCATAAGACTTTGACAGTTGCTAATAAGTTCTATCATTGGTCGAACTTAAAGAAAGAGGTGGTTGATTTTGTTACTAGGTGCTTGGACTGTCCACAGGTGAAAGCTGAATGCAAGAATTTAGCCGTTTTATTGCATCCTATTCCGATTCCATAAGGGAAATGGGAGGTCATTTCCATGGACTTCATTACAAGTTTGTCAAGGACATCGAAGTAGCATGATTCCATCATGGTTGTGGTTGACAATTTGAGCAAGGTATCTCACTTCATTACAGTGAAATCTACGAATTCAGCTAGTGAGGTGGCTCAGATCTTCATTAAGGAGATAGTGAGGTTGCATGGTGTTCCCAAGAAAATCATATCAGACAAAGATGCCAAGTTGACTTCCAGGTTTTGGAAGGAGTTGTTTGCAGGCTTGGGGACAAAACTAGCTTTCAGTAAAACTTATCATCTGTAGATAGATGGACTAACAAAGAGGGTTGACATGATTCTTGAGGATATGTTGAGGATGTATGCCATGTATTAGTATAGAAAGTGGGAGGAATATCTTCAGCTGGTGGAGTTTGCATATAATAATGGGTATCAATAATCCTCGAGGATGAGTCCATTTGAGGCTCTTTACGGGTGGAGTTGTAACATTCCTATCAACTGGAGTGATCCAGTGAACAAGGTGCTGATTGGAATGAATATGTTGGTTGAGATGGAGAAGGAGATGTGGGTTATTAAGAGGAATTTAAAGGCATCATAGGACATGCAGAAGAGTTATGCAGATCAACATAGAGCATTCAAGGAGTTTAAGGTTAGAGAGCATGTGTACTTGCACATTAGGCCCAAGAAGAGCACTTTGAGGATTGGGTCATGTGCCAAGTTGACACCTTGTGGGCATTAAATCAAAGGGTCATAGGGATGAATCATCACTATGGGGAACCTAACGAACTCAGGGTCAGTCAGGTTCCTCGGGAAGCCTGCAAGAAGATCGACGAGCCTATGAAGGTGGAAAGTAAGGGCAAAGAGAGGAAACTCAAGCCGATCGAGTTGTAATAACCAAAGACTAAGAGGCAATGCGTAATCTCAGTATTAAGGTCGATCAAAGTCAAGTCAGGGGCATGTCTCGAAGCACTTGAGGTCATCCAATGACCGAAAGCGTACCATTGAAAGAGAGTAAATCGTACCATCAAAGGGCGCGAAAATCATACCATAAAGGGGCGAAAATCGTTCCATCGAAGGATCGTACCCTCTCACCCATCATCAGTTTCCAAGTGCACTACCTCAGGTTCAGGTGCTTGTGCGAAGGGCCCCCTTAGTGGCGAAGACTTGCACTACCACCAATAGTGAAATTCCATGATGTTTTCCATGTTTCATTGCTTAAGAGATATGTCCAGGATGTTGATCATGTGATTGATTGGTATTTATTGTAGGTGGAACTATTTAAGCCAGAACCTCAGTGCATTTTGTATCAGAAACAACTCATGTTCCAGAACCAAGTAATAAAGCAAGTTAAAGTGCAGTGGAATCACTTTGGGCTCGATGAAGCTACATGTGAGATGTTTGATCAGATGCGAGCTTTGTGTCCTTATTTACAGGATGAGAAAACATGTTCAGTATATGTGTTTTTATTATATTTATATATGCATATGTGTATTGTAGATACTGCAATGAGTTTTGTTATAAAGCTCCAATAAGCATTATGTTGTAAATGTGGTATCAAGTTGTGTTATAAAGCTCCAATAAGCAATATGGTGTTCGTGGCTTCAACAATTTGTGTCGCACGAAATGAGTCGATCTTGCGGACAAGATAGACCTTCCTAGAATCTAAAGAAGACCTAATGACAAGCAAACCAACCAGACACTATCTTTCTCTAAATATGCTTCAATAAACAATAGCAAACAAGTGTTTTTAGGGCCTACCTTTGGGCCAACGCAAGCTTGTGGATGCCCTCGCTCCTTTGATCCAAATGAGCTCCTTTTCGCGAATCTGCAAACACAAACAAGGCAAACAAATTAAATAGCACCTAAAAAACAAATTGCATAAAACATATTTAACATGAAAGTCAAGGAGTCCATGAAACAAATAACATAAGATACTTGTTGAGAAAAATGAGTTTGATTGTATTAATTCAAAAGAAGAAGAACTTTACAACCTTTGCCTTGACGTTGTACAAGCTCCTCCGAGGGTCCAACAAGATGTCTCCTCTACTTTGACAAGTTTCACTCACTCTCCAATGGAACCAAGAGGTATGTGATCTCTCCTCTCAAGCTCAACCAAAGAGTCTTAATTTCACCAGCATTTACCCTCAAAATGTTCAGCTTCTAACCTCTCTAGTCCTCACCCCAATGCCTGTATTTATAGTGTAATGGAGGGAAGTTACTAGGTCCTCCTTCAAAGGGATAAAGCCCTCCTTCAAAGGGATAGCTCCTTTAGTCAAGGGATTAGCTCCTTCTCTTTTGGGATGCATGAACCACCTCAGAGCGAACAATCCACGTCAAAATTCCTTCTAGAAAACTCTAGAATTAACCCAAAGTGAGTTTTTTAAGATAAAACTTGCGCCTTTTGACTTTCACAGGGGTTCGCACCTACACCGTTAGGGACAGAGCGGGTAGGTACGCAGCTTTTGTACACAGAAGGTGCGGGACCGCAGGTGACCATGAGAGAAAGTGCGGAACCAGAGTTACATTGATTTTTAATGTCTTTATCCCACTTCCAAAGCTTGATTTGAAGAGCTGAGGTCTTAGACTTGCTTAGGAGGACAGTAAAAGTGATGATAGACCCATACTGACTGTAAATAATCATAGTTACGATATTTTGTGTAACAGATTGCCCCCTAAAGTGCGAAGTCTGTAGTAGATGAGGATTTCATTTAGCATATAGTAAGAGTGAAGTACTTTATCATTTCGAGGATCATCTTGTGGAGAGCCCGGTCGGAACCTGTAAAAACATTCAATGCAAGATATATATATGAGATCATATCATCGCTGAGGTAGGCATTCCCATACTCAGATCAAAACTAACTAGAAAACTATCTACTGCTCTGATATAGGAATGATCTTGTAAAACATCACAAGTATAGACTCATGTGAACACAGTATGGACGCAGCCATCTGTTTATGAATAGTCCACAATACAATGAATACAAAATTCCTCGCAGCCTGGATGGTAGAAACTAGATCCAGGGTCTTCATTTCTACTTCCCGAAAAAGTACGATTCTATCCATGCGAATAAATGTGTTGATGTCGAACATGGTAGAAACCACTTGATTACCAGTCAATGATGTAAACTGTTAACAAGTGTGAGAGAAACCACCAGTGATGTCAATGGCTCTCAAAGTACCCAGTACAATCCATGAGATGTGAATAAATGTGTTGATGTCGAACATATCACGGAATCCTTCGATCGAAAGTCAATGATGTAAACTGTCGTCAAAGGCGAGAAACCTGCCATTGAGGCATGCAGATCTCAAGGTACTGACGATTCCTAGATCATCTTTCTAGATAATGAGCTGATGTCGATAGAAAGCGATCCATCGTAGGCAAGCCCACAACACGAAATCATAGATCAAGTTGAAGAAATTTAGTTGCAAGGACTGACTCAGGGATGGTCAAGATGGATGACAGATATTTTTACATATGAATGGCTTATTGGCAGTGACCTCTTGAACACATAACGACACGACAGATGGCTTGGTGACAATTGACCCAAAGTTAATACCCAGAAACCGGCTGAAGACTTTCAATGTGGTTTGATCAACTGTTAGGCAAAGGATTTCCCAACCCAGGTGAATAAAAGTGTCGTGTTCAAGAGTGGTTACAAAGTATGACAAACAGACTCATTTTTCTCTCTTTTCCCCCACCATTTCTGGCAAGTACCTCTTTATTTTTGACAAGCTTGAGGAGGATAACATTTGTTTGATTATAAGCTCATCCTTCAGATGAGTCCAACTTAGTTTAAATTTGAACCCTAAGAAGGAGTGGTTCGTTCCTGTTTGTATTTGAACAGGTCCTTTACTGTGAAATTTTAACGAGTCCAGTATAGGAGAAACTCGGCGTTTTTCAATTTTAGAGAGTCTGAAAAAACATAAGAAGACTCCAGGGTTGACCTTTTTCGTAAATTTGTGTCTCCCAAGCCCGAAAAAGTATAAAATAATACTCGAGAGAACCGCTTGATCTTTTACGACCAAGGAGTACTTTTCGTTAATAGTGCCCTTGACCCGAAAAAGTAAAAAAGCGATCAATGGCACGTCGTTTTATAACCAATATCGAATTCGAAACGACAAAAATCCGGCAATCTTTTCATGTTTTTACGGTCGGAAAAGAGTTGTAAGTGGACCGTCTTTTAATTCCGTTTTAACGAGTTTAAAAGAAACACTCGGCAATCTTTTCATGTTTTAGGAGTCAGAAAAGAGCTTAAAGATGACTCTACATGTTTTTCTGTCGAAAATGATAGATTTCGCCTGAATAATCCTTTATTCTGCACAAAAACACAAACATTACTCATACCTGTTTGAAATGGATAAAAGTGTTGCAAAATACCTTTTCAAAGTGAAACATAAACAAATTTGCGATTTATTTACACAAAAAACTTATAAAAAGGGCCTTTGTCGATTCATTTTTACCGTTCGAGTTTGGGTGAGAAAATAGTGCTTTTGCTTAGAAAACTTCCCGTGAAGATTGTGGAAAATCCAACCGTCGAAATCGAGCGTCGTCTTCTCCAGGTAATCCACATCATCCTACTCTTCATTTTCAACCGTTTAGTTTTTTTATTTAGTCCTTCATTTCATTTTTTGGGAGGGTTTTTAGGCGCAAAACCCGCGCGCGGGGGTCCGCAGGTTTACCATTGCGGATCAGCGGACCCCGACTTTTTCTCCATTAGGAAAAAGCTCGGGGTCCGCACCTTCCGTGTACACAAAGTGCGGACCCACGCACTGTGTCTAACTCGGAGGGTGCGTACCCCGCCGCAAGGGTTTTGAACCCAAAAATTCTCAAAAATGGACCAATCAAAATGTTTTCTAGCAATTTAATTAATCTTTATACTTGATGCAGAGAGTATATCATGCTAGATTGGCGTGAACGAGAGCATGAGGACGTGGATACTGCCGCATGGAATCATCAGCCTTCACTTGATGCTTTGAGGGCATGCGGACTGTACAAATTCTGGACCATTCCTGGCATGAGGGCTCAGGTGGATTTCTTACAGTGGCTGGTAGACAGATGGAGCATACAGGACCAGTGTTTTTTCATTGGTGGCCACCGGCTCGAAATCGAGCCGGTGGACATTTATTTCTTGACTGGTTTGCCTAAGAGAGGCGAAGACTTGACTCTGCACGGGACTAGGCCAGGTGGCCAGTCTGTCGATAGCCTCCGGCTAGAGTACTGCAACAGCCAGGCTAGAGACAAAGGGATAGACATAAAGACCATATCCCGTCCTGAGCTCATGGTGATTGCGTTTACTGTCACCAGACTTTGCGGAGCTGCCGCATTACATATTGCCACCGGATCCCAGATGCGTATGGCAGTTGATTGCTTTCGAGGCACCATCTTCAACTGGTGCAATGCTGTGCTGGCCAATGTGAAAGGCCAACTGACCAGGGCCAAGAGCGGACGACTAAAGACCTTTGGTTATGGGGCTTTGGTCGTGAGTTTTGGCCTGGAGAGGGTTCCTATGCTGATCCCACAGCACCTTACTGTTGGAGCTGGGCTTCCTCGAGAGCCCAAACTAATGCGATGGGTCGCAGTCATGGCCCGTCACCCGGACGAGAGGACAGAAGTTGCTCGGTTCAAACTTGAGTATTTCCAATGGTTGGAAAGTCAGGTCTTTTCCATTCAGGACTTCCCTTACGCTGGGATAGATTTCCGTGGTGACCCAGACATGGCTCTTCCACCAGGAGAGCAGTGGGACGAGTCAGGTAAAATCCTTTTCAACTTTTCCTATTTTAATTTTTTTTATTTTTCCATCGTCTCAAAACTGATAGTAAAAATTTCAAATGCAGATGTGGGTCCACAGCGACCAGTCGCTCTCCGGCCTTTCGAGAGGAGGCAACTAGTTGCACCCGCGCCAGCCCCACAGGACGAATCAGCAGAGGTTTTGGTCGAGTTGGAGGGTCATCTTGAGCGCTTGACAGGGGATATTCCTGAGACCACTTTAGACGACATTCCTCGTCGACTTCAGCGCTATGTGATTGGAGTCCCAGGACCTTTTAGGAGGTTCCTTTGCAAGGTGGCCCGGGCAGTGGTTCCTTATAGAGATCATCACCAGTGATAGGATGATCGCCTTTTGTGGACACATGTGACATTTTTGTTTTTTGTACTTATCATTTTTGCCGATCATAAGGTGTTTTTCAACCTATGATCGAAGACGATGTATTTTTTGACACACTCCTATATATATATATCACTATTACCTATTATCTTGTAAATCATGTTATGGAATGGTTTTAAATTTACGTTTATGATTATTGCAAATGTTTATTTAACATTCGAGAAGCAATTGCATCTGCTAATGTATTTAAAGACCTTGGAATATGCTGATATTCAATATAATCAAACTCACATTCCAAGAGACGCACTCTCAAAAATAATCTTAATAACACTGGATTTCTAATGGCATACACTCTATTAAGCTATAACACAACGAGTTCAGAATCTAACCTCACTATCAAACTCTGAATCCCAAATGAAATAGATTCAGACAATAACTCAATCACTGCACTGTACTCTGCAATGTTGTTTGTTGTTTGACCGAGGCTTACCCCATGCATAGAAACTAACTCGTCAGAGGGTGAATAGATAACCCAAGCTGCGGAAGAGATGTTCCGTGTATTACGACAAGCACCATCAGCAAATCCAATGTATGTTTGGAGAGGCATCGACATCTTCAATATCAAGAGTAAAACCAAGATAAGCAGGAATAATGACGGAAAAACACTCTCTAAGCTAAGCACACTTTTTTAAAACTAAAACACACCAGCTAGAAAGAAAAACTATCCTAACTAAAAATCTCCATACCCCATCTTTTAAGCATAATACCTCTTCAAGTAAAGGCCATTTCTGGGTTTACCCAAAGAGTCCCCATCAAAGTCTACCAATTCATAAGCCCCTTTGGCTAGCTTTCGCTTGACAACATAGGGACCATGCCACATAGGAATGAATTTTCCAGCGCCTAATTTATCATTAGCTTGATCATAAACTAAGACTAGATCCCCTTCCGAAAAATTTCGAGGGGTCACATTTCGATCATATTGAGCTTTCATTCGCTTTGCGTGAGTCTCGATCCACAATGCAACATCACGTCGATTCTCATCTAATTGAGCTAAGTATAATAAACGCTTTTCCTCTTCGGAAGTGGCCGGAAGTAACTCAATGGCCATTTGCAGTGACGGGATTTCGCATTCAATGGGTAACACGGCTTCCAAACCATAGACTAGTTGGAAAGGAGTGAACCCTGTTGATGTTTTTACTGAGGTTCGGTACACCCAAAGCGCTGAAAATAGCATGTTGTGCCAATTCGACCGATGAATCCCAATGATTCTTCGGATCATGATAACTAAAACTTTGTTGATGGATTCAACCAGACCATTCGCTTGTGGATAATAAGGGGTTGAACTATCGTGACGTAATCCAAGCTGGCCTGTAAGTTCGGTCATCATAACGTTCCGAAAATGACGCCCATGATCAGTGATTATCGCTTGTGGGACACCAAACCTAGCAATTATATGATTGAACACGAAAATTGCAGTTGTTTTGCCGTTTGCCTCGAATGTAGGCATCGCCTCGGCCCACTTAGTAAAATAATCTACCGCAAGGATGATATACGCATGCCCCCTGGCTGAGTGAGGGTTACATGTAATAAAATCGATACCCCATTTGGCAAAAGGACCAACGACAATTATAGGGTTGAGAGGAGCAGGTGGAGCGCGCATCTTACGATCAAAAATCTGGCAGTTGTGGCATTTTCGGACTGCCGTAATACAATATTTAAACAAGGACGGCTAGAAATAGCCAGCGCGCAATATCTTTTGGGTTGCGGCATACCCAGGCATATGACCGCCACACGCTCCAGAGTGACAGTCATTTAGAACCCTTTCAGCCTCTTCGTGAGTTAAGCAACGTCGAAAAATAGAGTCCGCCCCACGGCGATAAAGAGTATCTCCAATAATTTTGAATTGTTGGGACTGGAATCGAATTTTCCGACGTTCTGACCTTGAAATTTCTGGCCGAAAGGATTGGGTCTGGAGATAGATGATGATATCCCCATACCACGGATCTAAAGTGCTGATTAGAAATAAAGATTCGTCCGCAATGGGCTCCTCTACCACAGTTTCCGTGTCAGCACGTGGGAAGTCACACATTAATTCTGCAAAAACTAAAGATTTCTTAGACTTAGATTTCTCAAACTCCAAGTCGAACTCCTGCCAAATAATGATCCATTTAGAGTACTTTCCCCCTAGCAATTGTTTGGTCAAAATGTAGATCATAGCGTTGCAATCCGAAATTACCGTAGTTTTACGTAGTAAAATGTAGTGACGAAAACGTTGGACAGCTTGAACGGCTGCCAATGCCAATTTCTCCACATGTGAGTATTTTAGCTCAGTTGGATTTAACGTTCGACTAAGGTAATATATCACATGTTCCGTTTCGAATTCATCTTCCTGAACTAAGACCATTCCAATGGTGGAATGGGAGGCGACGAGATACAAGAAGTAATCCTGGTTGTAGTTGGGAGGATGCAACAACGGTGCATGGGTCAACGCGTGTTTGAGTGCATCAAAAGATTTCTGAGCTATCTCATCCCAAGTGAATCGAGTATTTTGTTTCAACAACCGGGTAAAACCCTGTGTAACTTCGGCGTAGTTAGGAATGAATCGTCGTAAAAAGTTTGCTTTCCCCTGCAAACTTTGGAGTTGGCGAAGACTCGAAGGAGGAGGCAATTTGATGATAGCTTCGACCTTTGAGGGATCAACGCGAATGCCGGCTTTGGAAACTACAAATCCCAGCAATCGACCGTTTCTATATAGAAGACACATTTGTGTGGGTTCAACCGAATACGATAATGCCTACACCTCATAAAGATTGCTCGTAAATGGACGAGGTGATCAGCTCGATGTAATGAATGAGTAGGCAAATCATCGAGATACGGTTGCACAATGTGTTTGATGTCATGACACGCATAATACATCGCCCTTTGAAAAGTTGCTCCGGCATTCTTAAGCCCAAAAGGCAATTTGCAATAAGCAAATGTCCCCCATGGACAAATGAAAGCCGTTTTTGGTTGATCGGCAGGTAGAATGTTGATTTGATTGTATCCGGAAAAACCGTCCATAAAGGAAAATATTGCACTGTCGGCACAATCATCAATGATTTGATCGATATAGGGGGTTGGGTAATTGTCCTTTGGACAGGCTCGATTAATGTCCCTATAATCGATGCATATTCTTATTGTTCCCTGGTTTTTGTTAACCGGAACAATATTCGATACCCAATCCGTTAACGGGATCGGATAAATGAAACCTGCTTTCAACAGTTTTTCAACTTCTGCTTTAATTGCAGCAGCTTTTCGTGGGTGAATCTGACGCAAACATTTCCGAACGGGTTTATCGTCCAGGTAAGTCTTGATCTCATGAACAAAAATCACGGGATCAATTCCTGGCATTTCCTCATAGGACCAGGCAAACACGTCGCGGAATTCTTGAAAGAGGGCCTTATATAATTGAATTTCGTCATCTGTACATGAGGCACCTATATGAATGTTCTCAACAATTCCGGGCTTAACCGAAATGTCAATGGGGATAGTTCGAGAGATGTTTCCCAAATTTAACTCTGAGTCGGGATGTTTCATTGGATTCTGAGGTTCCTTGACATATTTAGTCGTAAAGATTGATGAGAAATCATTTTCAAAACGATCATCCTCAAGTAAAAACGAAGATCTGTGATGGAGATCTTCCCATGGTAAATCATCTACACATAGGATTTGACGAATTTGCTCATTAGAGTGAACAAGTTCAGAAAACGTAGTTAAATCTGAGGTTGATGTGAAAAGTGATTCCTCACGGACCACATTCATTAAGTCATTTTCAGTTGAACACGGGTCGGCAAAAGACTGCACGGCTTCATAGGCAATTTCATATGGACTAAAAGGCATGGAATTACCAAATGAGTCTATTTCAGATTCAGTTATGATGATCCAAGGATCGTCATAAAAAATGGTGTCTGATGTAATCATATGAATGGTTGCAAATGAAGATGACGCGTTGATTGGAGGAAAAGGAAAAGTTCCCAGTAAACCGGCATCTTTAACTAATCCTACTCCAACATCCTTATATGGGATAGTCGATTTACCGACATGCTGAATACTCTCTGAAGACGCTGGGCCGGATGAAAAGTAAGCCAGTTGGTCTATTGTTACGATCTTTCCATTATGTGGAAACTTTATTACTCGAAAGACCGATGAAATGACCGTTGTCATAGCGTAAGACCAACTTCGACCCAAGAGAAGGTTGTAGTCTAGAGGGGCATCAACCACCTCCACATCTAGACTAACGGTTTTTACTGCAACCCCTATAGGCAAACCCTGTAGAACGCCAAAAGGATGAAACCCACAGCCATCAAAGGCCTTAAGAATTGTCAAGGATTGATTTAGTGAAGGAGAACCAAGCGATCTCCAACACTGTATCGACATAATACACGTTGAGGCTCCCTCATCAATTACAGTCCGATGAATAGGCCTGTTTTTTACTATCACTGGGATCTGGAAAGCCATTTGATGAGGCAAACGCGGTGTACTATTTTCTAGATCAAAGATTATTAGGTTCGGGTCCTGAACGTCAACAACTCCTATAGCCAACAAAAGGAATTTACGCTGTGCTGGGCATGATTGCAGCACTTCCAAAGCCAACATTGCTGAGGGTGAAACAGCTAAATCCTCAACAATGTTATAATTCTGAGCCACTCTCGCATGTGGATTGAAAGCTGACTTTCGAAGTATACCCTTGGCAGGCGGTTTGATTACTAAGTCTAGATTAGGTTTCTCGATCTGTAGTGGATCGGAACCGGGAGCTGAGGTTGATGGATTAGAATGAGAAGATTCTGCTTCTTTACCATCAACATGACTTTTACTGCCATAATCTTGCGATTGAGTCGCAATCCTTACATGGGACATCATCAATATGGGTTCTTCATTGGCACTCGAGGAAAAACCTATCATCTTGCTATCTTGACATGGAAATGGATCCTTCAAAACAGCAGGAGTTTGGGAACCTTTGACGATCTTCGCAACCGCTGCGTACCTGTACGCACTTTTCCTTTGTGCACAGAGCGTGGATGCACCTGTGTAAACAGGTTGCCTGCGTACCCTGACAAAAATTTGAAAAATTTTAAATTTTTCTCTTTTTTATCAGTTTAGAATTTGTTTATAGGTTTTAGCCATTGCCCAGACCTGCTTGTTCCCTGTCAAAAACTTTCCTTGGTTTAATTTCATTAGCGTTAGGGTTTTAGGTAGAATTCCTATGAATTTTGCTTGTTGGGTTTGTTTTTCATTTTTGGTTGTGTAGTGGCTCTCAGCTTAGAAGCCGTAGGGACCTCAGATTACCTTGGTGTCTACCAGTCTTCTTATGAGTATGACCATTTATTAAATCTCCCCTTGTTGAGGAATCCGCTTTGTGTTTTCTCATTTCAAAATTTCGAAAAACTTGTATTTGAAAGTTGGAATTTTCATTTTTTTAAAAGAAAAATGAAAGATTGGTTGTTTTTTGACTAATTGTGATTCTGCATAAATTAGTCCTTAGCTCGCATTTAGCTAAGTAAAACATCCTCAAAAAGACTTTTAGTAGGCTTTGACTTCAAGTAGCTTTTTATAGTTTGTAGCTCTCAAAGTTAGTCATTTTCATTAGTTTTGAGTGTTTTATTTACAAAATATAAAAAAAAAATCTCTTTTGGAAAAAGTTTGTTTTTGTAGTGATTGGGTGCTTTGAAAAGAAAAGGGAAATTTTTGTGAAATAACTAGATGTCTTGTTTTGAGTGCTTTGGAAAGGAAAAAGCTCTTCTTTAAATTTGTTTAATTGAGAAAGATTTGTCTTTACAAAGTATTTGCATTCTCAAACTCTTTCTTAGTATAGAAGTTCATCGAAGAGAAAAGATTGTTTAAATCATCTTAGGTGCATCTTTTTAGTGATTTCGAGTCGAGTCTTTACACCACGACTTTCATCTCCGCCACCTCTTGACTTAAACAACAACCACTAAAATTAACGCTTAAAGTAAAATTCACCTAGTAACATTTTATTTCTAGGGCTCTGATACACCAACTTAGCTTAGGCTAGTGTCTTGGAGTAGGAGAGTAATTAACTCTCCAAGACAGTAAAAACAAACAAGTAGATGTATCTTGTGGTAGGAAGAAATCCAATTGTTGCATTTATGCTCTGGGAAAGCTCCTCTTAAAGGAGAAGCACGAGATCATGTCTGAACCAGTGTGGGAATCAATCCTTCCTCATTGGGAATGACGCTAGATATTCACATATTAAAAACGGTAAACCTCGGATTAACCATTGTCGAGGAGCCTGGCGTCACTTGTTGGTAAACCTTGGATTATGTCAAGGAGCCTTCAAGGGGATTGAGCTTGCTACTCTACCCTTGTGTGCGTATCGGATCGTAGACTATTCCCCCAGGTGTATTTGTCTCAGTTGGTAACCTTAGTGGCCATATTCTTTAGGATTCTTCCTAAGGTGACAGTGGTGGGAAGATCCCACTGTACTTGGAGCAGACGTCGGCTAGACTCACTTGGATTTTCTGAGGGGTTCACTTCACTCGAGACGGTTAAGTGGAGGAACTTGTTCCAGTCTATTCATTAAGCAGGTTGCCGGGGTAACTGTTCCAACCGCCATTTCTGTACTGAATTCTGCGACGTTGGATTTCATCACCAACTAGTGTTTTCGGTCTGGAAAGTTACTATTTGTATGTGTTTGATCTCTAGATTCTTTAGGCGTGTGATTCAAATTTGTTTGGTTCTTTAGAGACTTTAGGTGGTTTTCATTGAGATTTTATGTTGTTTGCGTGTGAAGTAGTTAAAAGTTTTTAACTGTGGCTGAATTACCAAGACAGTCCCGTAGACTTCGGGGCCAGTCTCCTGAGTTTGTAACCGTGGCTAATTTATTGAGGAAGTCCCGTAGACTTCGGGGCCAACCTCCTGAAGAAGTCTCGAGCCAGCTTGAAGGCTTGAAAGTCCTCGTAACTCCTAGTGGTAGTAAAGTTGGGTCACCTGAAGAAGGAGAGTCTTCATTGGCTGTACACCCTGATTACCAAACTCTAGTAACAGGTTATAATCTTGAATCTATTTCGGTCTCCGAACTTGCTGGTAGCTTTTCATCTACTAGTAATATAGGTGAAGAACCTGAGATATCTGAACCTGTTACTCCAACATCGAGGTTTGTCTCTCCAACTTCTAGTGGTCCTGATTCACCTAGGGTAGAAAGAGTAATTACCCAAGATCTTCCTTCTGGACTTATTGCTATTGAAGAACTTGCTCCGGAAGAAGAAGTAGGCATCCCTATCCCTGAAAATCAACATGTTCTTGATCTAAGGGAGCGTGAATCAATTTTTTACAGTCCGCCTAGGAGTACTACTTGGTATCTTTCTTTGACTAATTATTTGGAAAACCCAACGTTAAGTTTTTCACAACCTCGTGCTCCTTATCATCCTAGAGGTTTTTATACTCCCGTAAATATGTCAGGTCAGTCGTCCATGTTTACTCAATCGCCTGAATATTTTTTGTACAGCGGTCCTTCTGTTCCCTCTAGGTATCAGTCACTTTCTGGTACTTTTTCGGGAGCATCTCCTCAACCCATTGAGCAAGGGTTATTAACTGGAAACAATAGTACAAAGCCGTTGAGCGTAGAAGACATTCTTATGATGTCAGGTTCTATTCCCAATTCTCAACCTCAAGGTAGCCAGTTACCGCCTGGGGGGCAGCCTCAATTAACGCCTGGGGGCAACCTCAAGGTACACAATTTGCATCTGGGGGGCAACCTCAAGGATAGTACGTACCTACGATACAGTACGTTCCTCAAGGTCAACCCCAGAATAATATGTACCCCAAGGTCAACCCCAGTATCAATTTATACCTCAAGGTCAACCCCATTATCAGTACGTGCCTCAAGGGTATCTACCCCAAGGTCAGTACTCGAACCAAGTTTTCCAACCACCCCAAGGTCAATCTTATGTTCAAGGAACGGGAAATGTACCTGTCAATTATCAATCCTACCCTCAACCCGGTTATGGTCCTCAATATTCTCAACCTGTTATGGGTCAGTACCCCGGAATGAACATAGTGTGGGATCCATCGCAAACCCAACAGGTGTTGCAGCCAAGTGTACATTTGTCGTCTCAAACTGGACAACCCTTAGTTTCTGGTACACCCCAGCAACCAGTCCAGTCTAATATTCAAACTTATGTACCTTCGGTAGTTTCTCAGTCTGGGCCTACTACGCCTCGTACTCCATCTCAAACGACTGCTGCAACTGCCGCAACATCTGTTCAATCTACCCCACCTACTTCTGGAGTATCGACAGCTCCGGTTTCTACTGTTCCTGTATCTACTCCTCAGACATCTTTACCACCATCTGGATCCACGATTCAAACTACGGTTTAGATGCCTGTAAGACAACCTGGTTTAAGTACGGTTGTCACAAGTCAACCACAATTCACCTATCAACCGTACCAGGGACAGTACCAATTCGGTCCTGCTGTCCAGCAGCCAGTTTATCAGTATCAACCATATCCTGGGTACACTTATCAACCACCTCAACAACCCTAGTATGGTCCGGTTAATCCTGGTTTTCCGGGAGGATACAATATCCCGAACGCGATTCCTATTCCTAGTTATCCCGGATATCCTCCTCCTAGGGCTGGTCTTATGACCCAGAGTTTTAGGGATCCTAATCGGCAGTTACCATTTATCGCAACTTTGGACTTACCAGACTTGTCGCGCCTAACGAACGATCCGATTAATTATCTTCCGTTTTGGCCGCCAATGCCGAATAAGTTGCCCAGTGACATTCCCAAATTCGAAGGTAAATCAAGAAAGGACCCGTCGAACCATGTGATGACTTACCACCTTTGGTGTGCATCTAACTCCATCACAGATGATTCGATCCGTCTTAGACTTTTCCAGCGCACTCTAATTGGTCTCGCGGCCAAGTGGTACATTGAGTTACTGCGAGGCACTTTTTATAATTTTAGTCAGTTAGCTACCTCGTTTTTAACTCATTTCCAGTTGCCAGTTCGATATGACAATGGCACGGAATTGTTAACTTCGATAAAACAGTCAACATCCACATACATTTCAGATCATATTCATGAGTGGAGACGTCGACGACGTTTAGTGAAGGTATTTATTCCAGATCAAATCTTTGTTGAGTGGTTTGTAAAATATTTGTTGCCAAGGATCACTGAAGATGTTGCTAAAGCCGGAGTTGTTACTGAGGAGCAAGTGATTGCTCAAGCACAGTACCTTGACTTGGTCTATACTCAGTCAGGTACGTTACACGAAAAGATCCTCGATCTTCCCAAGTCAAATCAAATCACTGCAACTCCTTCGGGATCTCATGCCGCTGACGGTATGATTGGTACGGTTAACACTAAAAGTAAGAAGAAGTATTCCAAGAATTCTTCTCCTATCATAACCTTTCCTGATTCCCCGACAGGAGATTCTTCTGCAGAGGTTTCCGTCGATATTCACGTTGTAGAGTCATCTACAGCTAAATCAAAATCCGGTGGGAAGAAGAAAGGAAAGAAGAAGAATAAAACGGACAAAAGTTCAAAAGGGAAATCTGAAAAGGCGAAATCCAATGATGAAAAGCGCAAACCTCATTATCCATGTCTCATTTGTGACGAAGAACATTTTACAAGAGACTGCCGTCATCGAGCAGAGGTTGCGAAGATCGTCAAAGGTTCCCAAACTCCTGCTTTTTTGAAGGATCCATTTCCAAGTCAAGATAGCAAGATGATAGGTTCTTCCTCGAGTGCCAATGAAGAACCCATATTGATGATGTCCCATGTAAGGATTGCGACTCGATCGCAAGATTATGGCAGTAAAAGTCCTGTTGATGGTAAAGAAGCAGAATCTTCTCATTCTAATCCATCAACCTCAGCTCCCGGTTCCGATCCACTACAGATCGAGAAACCTAATCCAGACTTAGTAATCAAACCGCCCGCCAAGGGCATACTTCGAAAGTCAGCTTTCAATCCACATGCGAGGGCGGCTCAGAATTATAACATTGTTGAGGATTTAGCTATTTCACCCTCAGCAATGTCGGCTTTGGAAGTGCTGCAATCATGCCCAGCACAGCGTAAATTACTTTTGTCGGCTATAGGAGATGTTGACGTTCAGGACCCGAACCTAATAATCTTTGATCTAGAAAATAGTACACCGCGTTTGCCTCATCAAATGGCTTTCCAGATCCCAGTGATAGTCAAAAATAGGCCTATTCATCGGACTGTAATTGATGAGGAAGCCTCAATGTGTATTATGTCGATGCAGTGTTGGAGATCGCTTGGTTCTCCTTCACTAAATCAATCCCCGACAATTCTTAAGGCCTTTGATGGCCGTGGGTTTCATCCTTTTGGCATTCTACAGGATTTGCCTATAGGGGTTGAAGGAAAAACTGTTAGTCTAGATGTGGAGGTGGTTGATGCCCCTCTAGACTACAACCTTCTCTTGGGTCGAAGTTGGTCTTACGCTATGACAGCGGTTGTTTCATCGATCTTTCGAGTAATAAAGTTTCCACATAATGGAAAGATCGTAACAATAGACCAGCTGGCTTACTTTTCATCCGACCCAACCTCTTTAGAGAGTATTCAGCATGTCGGTAAATCGACTATCCCATATAAGGATGTTGGAGTAGGATTAGTTAAAGATGTCGGTTTACTTGGAACTTTTCCTTTTCCTCCAATCAACGCATCATCTTCATTTGCAACCATTCATATGATTACATCAGACACCATTTTTTATGACAATCCTTGGATCGTTCCTTCTGAATCTGAAATAGACTCATTTGGTAATTCCATGCCTTTGAGTCCATATGAAATTGCCTATGAAGCCGTGCAGTCTTTTGCCGACCCGTGTTCAACCGAAAATGACTTAATGAATGTGGTCCGTGAGGAATCACTTTTCACATCAACCTCAGATTTAACTACGTTTTCTGAACTTGTTCACTCTGATGAGCAAATTCGTGAAATCCTATGTGTAGATGATTTACCATGGGAAGATCTCCATCACAGATCTTCGTTTTTACCTGAGGATGATCGTTTTGAAAATGATTTCTCATCAATATTTACGACTGAATATGTCAAGGAACCTCAGAATCCAATGAAACATCCCGACTCAGAGTTAAATTTGGGAAACATCTCTCAAACTATCCCCATTGACATTTCGGTTAAGCCCGGAATTGTTGAGAACATTCATATAGGTGCCTCATGTACAGATGACGAAATTCAATTATATAAGGCCCTCTTTCAAGAATTTCGCAACGTGTTTGCCTGGTCCTATGAGGAAATGCCAGGAATTGATCCGCAATTGTTGTTCGTGAGATCAAGACTTACCCGGACGCTAAACCCGTCTGGCAACGTTTGCGTCAGATTCACCCACGAAAAGCTGCTGCAATTAAAGCAGAAGTTGAAAAACTGTTGAAAGCAGGTTTCATTTATCTGATCTCGTTAACAGATTGGGTATCGAATATTGTTCTGGTTAACAAAAAACAGGGAACAATAAGAATATGCATCGATTATAGGGACATTAATCGAGCATGTCCAAAGGACAATTACCCAACCCCATATATCGATCAAATCATTGATGATTGTGCCGGAAGCGAAATATTTTCCTTTATGGACGGTTTTTCCGGATACAATCAAATCAACATTCTACCTGCCGATCAACCAAAAATGACTTTCATTTGTCCATGGGGGACATTTGCTTATTGTAAATTGCCTTTTGGGCTTAAGAATGCCGGAGCAACTTTTCAAAGGGCGATGTCTTATGCGTTTCATGACATCAAATACATTGTGCAACCGTATCTCGATGATTTGTCTGCTCATTCATTACATCGAGCTGATCACCTCGTCCATTTACGATCAATCTTTATGAGGTGTAGGCATTATCGTATTCAGTTGAACCCACACAAATGTGTCTTCTGTATAGAAACGGGTCGATTGCTGGGATTTGTAGTTTCGAAAGCTGGCATTCGCGTTGATCCCTCAAAGGTCGAAGCTATCATCAAATTGCCTCCTCCTTCGAGTCTTCGCCAACTCCAAAGTTTGCAGGGGAAAGCAAAATTTTTACGACGATTCATTCCTAACTATGCCAAAGTTACAAAGGGTTTTACCCGGTTGTTGAAACAAAATACTCAATTCACTTGGGATGAAATAGCTCAGAAATCTTTTGATGCACTCAAACACGCGTTGACCCATGCACCATTGTTGCATCCTCCCAACTACAACCAGGATTACTTCTTGTATCTCGCCGCCTCCCATTCCACCATTGGAATGGTCTTAGTTCAGGAAGATGAATTCGGAACGAAACATGTGATATATTACCTTAGTCGAACATTAAATCCAACTGAGCTAAAATACTCACATGTGGAGAAATTGGCATTGGCAGCCGTTGAAGTTGTCCAACGTTTTCGTCACTACATTTTACTACGTAAAACTACGGTAATTTCGGATTGCAACCTTGTGATCTACATTTTGACCAAACAATTGCTAGGGGGCAAGTACTCTAAATGGATCGTTATCCTGCAGGGGTTCGACTTGGAGTTTGAGAAATCTAAGTCTAAGAAATCTTTAGTTTTTGTAGAATTAATGTGTGACTTCCCGCGTGCTGACACAGAAACTGTGGCAGAGGAGCCCATTGCAGACGAATCTTTGTTTCTAATCAGCACTTTAGATCCGTGGTATGGGGATATCATCATCTATCTCCAGACCCAATCCTTTCAACCAGAAATTTCAAGGTCAGAACGTCGGAAAATTCGATTCCAGTCCCAACAATTCAAAATTATTGGAGATACTCTTTATCGCCGTGGGGCGGACTCTATTTTTCGACGTTGCTTAACTCACGAAGAGGCTGAAAGGGTTCTAAATGACTGTCACTCTGGAGCGTGTGGCGGTCATATGTCTGGGTATGCCACAGCCCAAAAGATATTGCGCGCTGGCTATTTCTAGCCGTCCTTGTTTAAAGATTGTATTACGGCAGTCCGAAAATGCCACAATTGCCAGATTTTTTATCGTAAGATGCGCGCTCCACCTGCTCCTCTCCACCCTATAATTGCCGTGGGTCCTTTTGCCAAATGGGGTATCGATTTTATTACATGTAACCCTCACTCGGCCGGGGGGCATGCGTATATCATCCTTGCGGTAGATTATTTTACTAAGTGGGCCGAGGCGATGCCTACATTCGAGGCAGACGGCAAAACAGCTGCAATTTTCGTGTTCAATCATATAATTGCTAGGTTTGGTGTCCCACAAGCGATAATCACTGATCATGGGCGTCATTTTCGAAACGTTATGATGACCGAACTTACAGGCCAGCTTGGGTTACGTCACGATAGTTCAACCCCTTATTATCCACAAGCGAATGGTCTGGTTGAATCCATCAACAAAGTTTTAGTTATCATGATCCGACGAATCATTGGGATTCATCGGTCGAATTGGCACAACATGCTATTTTCAGCGCTTTGGGTGTACCGAACCTCAGTAAAAACATCAACAGGGTTCACTCTTTTCCAACTAGTCTATGGTTTGGAAGCCGTGTTACCCATTGAATGCGAAATCCCGTCACTGCAAATGGCCATCGAGTTACTTCCAGCCACTTCCGAAGAGGAAAAGAGTTTATTATACTTAGCTCAATTATATGAGAATCGACGTGATGTTGCATTGGCGATCGAGACTCACGCAAAGCGAATGAAAGCTCAGTATGATCGAAATGTGACCCCTCGAAATTTTTCGGAAGCGGATCTAGTCATAGTTTATGATCAAGCTAATGATAAATTAAGCGCTGGAAAATTCGTTCCTATGTGGCATTGTCCCTATGTTGTCAAGCGAAAGCTAGCCAAAGGGGCTTATGAATTGGTAGACTTTGATGGGGACTCTTTGGGTAAACCCAGAAATGGCCTTTACTTGAAGAGGTATTATGCTTAAAAGAATGGGGTATGGAGATTTTTAGTTAGGATAGTTTTTCTTTCTAGCTGGTGTGTTTTAGTTTAAAAAAAGTGTGCTTAGCTTAGAGAGTGTTTTTCCGTCATTATTCCTGCTTATCTTGGTTTTACTCTTGATATTGCAGATGTCGATGCCTCTCCAAACATACATTGGATTTGCTGATGGTGCTTGTCGTAATACACGGAACATCTCTTCCGCAGCTTGGGTTATCTATTCGCCCTCTGACGAGTTAGTTTCTATGCATGGGGTAAGCCTCGGTCAAACAACATTGCAGAGTACAGTGCAGTGATTGAGTTATTGTCTGAATCTATTTCATTTGGGATTCGGAGTTTAGTGAGGTTAGATTCTGAACTCATTGTGTTACAGCTTAATAGAGTGTATGCCATTAGAAATCCATTGTTATTAAGATTATTTTTGAGAGTGCGTCTCTTGGAACGTGAGTTTGATTATATTGAATATCAACATATTCCAAGGTCTTTAAATACATTAGCAAATGCAATTGCTTCTCGAATGTTAAATAGACATTTGCAATAATCATACATGTAAATTTAAAACCATTCCATAACATGATTTACAAGATAAGCCGGTAATAGTGATATATATATAGGAGTGTGTCAAAAAATACATCGTCTTCGATCATAGGTTGAAAAACACCTTATGATCGGCAAAAATGATAAGTACAAAAAAAAAATGTCACATGTGCCCACAAAAGGCGATCATCCTATCACTGGTGATGATCTCTATAAGAAACCACTGCCCGGGCCACCTTGCAAAGGAACCTCCTAAAAGGTCCTGGGACTCCAATCACATAGCGCTGAAGTCGACGAGGAATGTCGTCTATAGTGGTCTCAGGAATATCCCCTGTCAAGCGCTCAAGATGACCCTCCAACTCGGCCAAAACCTCTGCTGATTCGTCCTGTGGGGCTGGCGCGGGTGCAACTGGTTGCCTCCTCTCGAAAGGCCGGAGAGCGGCTGGTCGCTGTGGACCCACATCTGCATTTGAAATTTTTACTATCAGTTTTGAGACGATGGAAAAATATAAAAAAATTAAAATAGGAAAAGTTGAAAAGGATTTTACCTGACTCGTCCCACTGCTCTCCTGGTGGAAGAGCCATATCTGGGTCACCATGGAAATCTATCCCAGCGTAAGGGAAGTCCTGAATGGAAAAGACCTGACTTTCCAACCATTGGAAATACTCAGGTTTGAACCGAGCAACTTCTGTCCTCTCGTCCGGGTGACGAGCCATGACTGCGACCCATCGCATCAGTTTGGGCTCTCGAGGAAGCCCAGCTCCAACAGTAAGGTGCTGTGGGATCAGCATAGGAACCCTCTCCAGGCCAAAACTCACGACCAAAGCCCCATAACCAAAGGTCTTTAGTCGTCCGCTCTTGGCTCTGGTCAGTTGGCCTTTCACATTGGCCAGCACAGCATTGCACCAGTTGAAGATGGTGCCTCGAAAGCAATCAACTGCCATACGCATCTGGGATTCGGTGGCAATATGTAATGCGGCAGCTCCGCAAAGTCTGGTGACAGTAAACACAATCACCATGAGCTCAGGACGGGATATGGTCTTTATGTCTATCCCTTTGTCTCTAGCCTGGCTGTTGCAGTACTCTAGCCGGAGGCTATCGACAGACTGGCCACCTGGCCTAGTCCCGTGCAGAGTCAAGTCTTCGCCTCTCTTAGGCAAACCAGTCAAGAAATAAATGTCCGCCGGCTCGATTTCGAGCCGGTGGCCGCCAATGAAAAAACACTGGTCCTGTATGCTCCATCTGTCAACCAGCCACTGTAAGAAATCCACCTGAGCCCTCATGCCAGGAATGGTCCAGAATTTGTACAGTCCGCATGCCCTCAAAGCATCAAGTGAAGGCTGATGATTCCATGCGGCAGTATCCACGTCCTCATGCTCTCGTTCATGCCAATCTAGCATGATATACTCTCTGCATCAAGTATAAAGATTAATTAAATTGCTAGAAAACATTTTGATTGGTCCATTTTTGAGAATTTTTGGGTTCAAAACCCTTGCGGCGGGGTACGCACCCTCCGAGTTAGACACAGTGCGTGGGTCCACACTTTGTCTACACGGAAGGTGCGGACCCCGAGCTTTTTCCCAATGGAGAAAAAGTTGGGGTCCGCGGGTCCGCAATGGTAAACCTGCGGACCGTCGCGCGCGGGTTTTGCGCCTAAAAACCCTCCCAAAAAATGAAATGAATGACTAAATCAAAAAACTAAACGGTTGAAAATGAAGAGTAGGATGATGTGGATTACCTGGAGAAGACGGCGCTCGATTCCGACGGTTGGATTTTCCACAATCTTCACGGGAAGTTTTCTAAGCAAAAGCACTATTTTCTCACCCAAACTCGAACGGTAAAAATGAATCGACAAAGGCCCTTTTTATAAGTTTTTTGAGTAAATAAATCGCAAATTTGTTTATGTTTCCCTTTGAAAAGGTATTTTGCAACGCTTTTATCCATTTCAAACAGGTATGAGTAATGTTTGTGTTTTTGTGTAGAATAAATGATTATTCAGGGGAAATCTATCATTTTCGACAGAAAAACATGTAGAGTCATCTTTAAGCTCTTTTCTGACTCCTAAAACATGAAAATATTGCCGAGTGTTTCTTTTAAACTTGTTAAAACGGAATTAAAAGACGGTCCACTAACAGCTCTTTTCCGACCGTAAAAACATGAAAAGATTGCCAGATTTTTGTCGTTTCGAATTCGATATTGGTTATAAAACGACGTGCCATTGATCGCTTTTTTACTTTTTCGGGTCAAGGGCACTATTAACGAAAAGTACTCCTTGGTCGTAAAAGATCAAGAGGTTCTCTCAAGTATTATTTTATACTTTTTTGGGCTTGGGAGACACAAATTTACGAAAAAGGTCAACCCTGGAGTCTTCTTACGTTTTTTCAGACTCTCTAAAATTGAAAAACGCCGAGTTTCTCCTATACTGGACTCGTTAAAATTTCACAGTAAAGGACCTGTTCAAATGCAAACAGGAACGAACCACTCCTTCTTAGGGTTTGAATTTAAACTAATTTGGACTCATCCGAAGGATGAGCTTATAATCAAGCAAATGTTATCCTCCTCAAGCTTGTCAAAAATAAAGAGGTACTTGCCAAAAATGGTGGGGGAAAAGAGAGAAAAATGAGTCTGTTTGTCATACTTTGTAACCACTCTTGAACACGACACTTTTATTCACCTGGGTTGGGAAATCCTTTGCCTAACAGTTGATCAAACCACATTGAAAGTCTTCAGCCGGTTTCTGGGTATTAACTTTGGGTCAATTGTCACCAAGCCATCTGTCGTGTCGTTATGTGTTCAAGAGGTCACTGCCAAAGTTGCGATAAACGGTAACTGTCGATTAGGATCTCTAAAACTCTGGGTCATGAGACCAGCCCCAGGAGGAGGATATCTGGGATAACTAGGAATAGGAATCGCGTTCGGGATATTGTATCCTCCCGGAAAACCAGGATTAACCGGAACGTATTGGGGTTGTTGATAAGTGTACCCAGGATACGGTTGATACTGATAAACTGGCTGCTAGACAGCAGGACCGAATTGGTACTATCCCTGGTACGGTTGATAGGTGAATTGTGGTTGACTTGTGACAACCATACTTAAACCAGGTTATCCTACAGGCATCTGAACCGTAGTTTGAATCGTGGATCCAGACGGTGGTAAAGATGTCTGAGGAGTAGATATAGGAACAGTAGAAACCAGAGCTGTCGATACTCCAGAAGTAGGTGGGGTAGATTGAACAGATGTTGCGGCAGTTACAGCAGTCATTTGAGATGGAGTACGAGGCGTAGTAGGCCCAGACTGAGAAACTACCAAAGGTACAGAAGTTTGAATATTAGACTGGACTGGTTGCTGGGGTGTACCAGAAACTAAGGGTTGTCCAGTTTGAGACGACAACTGTACACTTGGCTGGAACACCTGTTGGGTTTGCGATGGATCCCACACTATGTTCATTCCGGGGTACTGACCCATAACAGGTTGAGAATATTGAGGACCATAACCGGTTTGAGGGTAGGATTGATAATTGACAGGTACATTTCCCGTTCCTTGAACATAAGATTGACCTTGGGGTGGTTGGAAACCTTGGTTCGAGTACTGACCTTGGGGTAGATACCCTTGAGGCACGTACTGATACTGGGGTTGACCTTGAGGTATAAATTGATACTGGGGTTGACCTTGGGGTACATATTGAGTCTGGGGTTGACCTTGAGGAACGTACTGTATCGTAGGTACATATTGTCCTTGAGGTTGCCCCCCAGATGCAAATTGTGTACCTTGAGGTTGCCCCCCAGGCGTTAATTGAGGCTGCCCCCCAGGCGGTAACTGGCCACCTTGAGGTTGAGAATTGGGAATAGAACCTGACATCATAAGAATGTCTTCTACGCTCAACAGTTTTGTACTATTGTTTCCAGTTAATAACCCTTGCTCAATGGGTTGAGGAGATGCTCCCGAAAAAGTACCAGAAAGTGACTGATACCCAGAGGGAACAAAAGGACCGTCGTACAAAAAAGATTCAGGCGATTGAGTAAACATGGACGACTGACCTGACATATTTACGGGAGTATAAAAACCTCTAGGATGATAAGGAGCACGAGGTGGTGAAAAACTTAACGCTGGGTTTTCCAAATAATTAGTCAAAGAAAGATACCAAGTAGTACTCCTAGGCGAACTGTAAAAAATTGATTCACGCTCCCTTAGATCAAGAACAGGTTGATTTTCAGGGATAGGGATGCCTACTTCTTCTTCCGGAGCAAGTTCTTCAATAGCAATAAGTCCAGAAGGAAGATCTTGGGTAATTACTCTTTCTACCCTAGGTGAATCAGGACCACTAGAAGTTGGAGAGACAAACCCCGATGTTGGAGTAACAGGTTCAGATATCTCAGGTTCTTCACCTATATCACTAGTAGATGAAAAGCTACCAGCAAGTTCGGAGACCGAAATAGATTCAGGATTATAACCTGTTACTAGAGTTTGGTAATCAAGATGTACAACCAATGAAGACTCTCCTTCTTCAGGTGACCCAACTTTACTACCACTAGGAGTTACGAGGACTTTCAAGCCTTCAAGCTAGTTCGAGACTTCTTCAGGAGGTTGGCCCCGAAGTCTACGGGACTTCCTCAATAAATCAGCCACGGTTACAAACTCAGGAGACTGGCCCCGAAGTCTACGGGACTGTCTTGGTAATTCAGCCACAGTTAAAAACTTTTAACTACTTCACACGCAAACAACGTAAAATCTCAATGAAAACCACCTAAAGCCTCTAAAGAACCAAACAAATTTGAATCACACGCCTAAAGAATCTAGAGATCAAACACATACAAACAGTAACTTTCCGGACCGAAAACACTAGTTGGTGATGAAATCCAACGTCGCAGAATTCAGTACAGAAATGGCGGTTGGAACAGTTACCCCGACAACCTGCTTAATGAATAGACTGGACCAAGTTCGTCCACTTAACCGTCTCGAGTGAAGTGAACCCCCCAGAAAATCCAAGTGAGTCTAGCCGACGTCTGCTCCAGGTACAGTGGGATCTTCCCACCACTGTCACCTTAGGAAGAATCCTAAAGAATATGGCCACTAAGGTTACCAACTGTGACAAATACACCTGGGGGAACAGTCTACGATCCGATACGCATGCAAGGGCAGAGTAGCAAGCTCAATCCCCTTGAAGGCTCCTTGACATAATCCAAGGTTTATCAACAAGTGACCCCAGGCTCCTCGACAATGGTTAATCCGAGGTTTACCGTTTTTAATACGTGAATATCTGGCGTCGTTCCCAATGAGGAAGGATTGATTCCCACACTGGTTCAGACACGATCTCGTGCTTCTCCTTTAAGAGGAGCTTTCCCAGAGCATAAATGCAACAATTGGATTTCTTCCTACCACAAGATACAACTACTTGTTTGTTTTTACTGTCTTGGAGAGTTAATTACTCTCCTACTCCAAGACACTAGCCTAAGCTAAGTTGGTGTATCAGAGCCCTAGAAATGAAATGTTACTAGGTGAATTTTACTTTAAGCGTTAATTTTAGTGGTTGTTGTTTAAGTCAAGAGGTGGCGGAGATGAAACTCGTGGTGTAAAGACTCGACTCGAAATCACTAAAAAGATGCACCTAAGATGATTTAAACAATCTTTTCTCTTCGATGAACTTCTATACTAAGAAAGAGTTTGAGAATGCAAATACTTTGTAAAGACAAATCTTTCTCAATTAAACAAATTTAAAGAAGAGCTTTTTCCTTTCCAAAGCACTCAAAATGAGACATCTAGTTATTTCACAAAAATTTCCCTTTTCTTTTCAAAGCACCCAATCACTACAAAAACAAACTTTTTCCAAAAGAGATTTTTTTTTTTTTATTTTGTAAATAAAACACTCAAAACTAATGAAAATGACTAACTTTGAGAGCTACAAACTATAAAAAGCTACTTGAAGTCAAAGCCTACTAAAAGTCTTTTTGAGGATGTTTTACTTAGCTAAATGTGAGCTAAGGACTAATTTATGCAGAATCATAATTAGTCAAAAAACAACCAATCTTTCGTTTTTCTTTTTTAAAAATGAAAATTCCAACTTTCAAATACAAATTTTTCGAAATTTTGAAATGAGAAAACACAAAGTGGATTCCTCAACAAGGGGAGATTTCATAAATGGTCAGACTCATAAGAAGACTGGTAGACACCAAGGTAATCTGAGGTCCCTACGGCTTCTAAGCTCAGAGCCACTACACAACCAAAAACGAAAAACAAACCCAACAAGCAAAATTCCTAGGAATTCCACCTAAAACCCTAACGCTAATGAAATTAAACCAAGGAAAGTTTTTGACAGGGAACAAGCAGGTCTGGGCAATGACTAAAACCTATAAACAAATTCTAAACTGATAAAAAAGAGAAAAATTTAAAATTTTTCAAATTTTTGACAGGGTACGTAGGCAACCTGTTTACACAAGTGCGTCCACGCTCTGTGCACAAAGGAAAAGTGCGTACAGGTACGCACTGTGCTTAACTCAGAGGGTGCGTACCTCTCCCAAAACTATGAAAAATAAAAACTGACTCAAAATTAACTAAATTCACCCAATCCCACAATCATCAAGTCAAAAACAGAAACAGAAAATACAGTTTCTCAGGTCAAAGTATAGACAAGGAAAACAATCAAGTCCCCAATGGAGTCGCCATTTTGTCGCACGGAATGAGTCGATCTTGCGGACAAGATAGACCTTCCTAGAATCTAAAGAAGACCTAATGACAAGCAAACCAACCAGACACTATCTTTCTCTAAATATGATTCAATAAACAATAGCAAACAAGTGTTTTTAGGGCCTACCTTTGGTCCAACGCAAGCTTGTGGATGCCCTCGCTCCTTTGATCCAAACGAGCTCCTTTTCGCGAATCTGCAAACACAAACAAGGCAAACAAATTAAATAGCACCTGAAAAACCAATTGCATAAAACATATTTAACATGAAAGTCAAGGAGTCCATGAAACAAATAACATAAGATACTTGTTGAGAAAAATGCGTTTGATTGTATTAATTCAAAAGAAGAAGAACTTTACAACCTTTTCCTTGACGCTGTACAAGCTCCTCCCAGGGTCCAACAAGATGTCTCCTCTACTTTGACAAGTTTCACTCACTCTCCAATGGAACCATGAGGTATGTGATCTCTCCTCTCAAGCTCAACCAAAGAGTCTTAATTTCACCAGCATTTACCCTCAAAATGTTCAGCTTCTAACCTCTCTAGTCCTCACCCCAATGCCTGTATTTATATTGCAATGGAGGGAAGTTACTAGGTCCTCCTTCAAAGGGATAAAGCCCTCCTTCAAAGGGATAGCTCCTTTAGTCAAGGGATTAGCTCCTTCTCTTTTGGGATGCATGAACCACCTCAGAGCGAACAATCCACGTCAAAATTCCTTCTATAAAACTCTAGAATTAACCCAAAGTGAGTTTTTTAAGATAAAACTTGCGCCTTTTGACTTTCACAGGGGTCCGCACCTACACCGTTAGGGACAGAGCGGGTACGTACGCAGCTTTTGTACACAGAAGGTGCGGGACCGCAGGTTGTTAATGGGAAAAGTGTCTATTCAGAACGACCCTATCCCACTAAGGTGTGACAGTGACCTTAGAAACAAACAGAGAAAACTACTTTCGTATTCTTCTTTATGAACTATAAACGAAGAGGAATAGGATGAACCAACCTATGTCTTGCGCTAGTCCTTTGATCCAATCTCTCTCCTCTTTGACATCTTCCAGCTACCTGCTCCCTTACTTGCCCAGCTTCACCAAGTTCCTGTAAGATCACAGAAGAAGAAAACTACACAAAGACATGGATTTATATTCATAAATAGCTTAGGATCAGATTTAAGCTAAACATGCAAATATAACAAACATCAATGATACACAAGCATGTAGGAGAAACTCAAATAGTTTTATTGATATAACAAGAAGATCCAAGAGGAGTTACAACCGATGATTCCTGATCCAGCATCAACCTCGCAGCAAAGGAGTCCCCTCTTCACCTCCAACAAAGCATAAATCACCCAATACTCTGATATCTATCTCAAAACCAACAGCAATTCTCTGCAATGTACAAAATTCCAGCCTCCGGATCTCTGGGATGAGGGATCCATATATAGATGTATGCAAAGAGGATGAGTCAGCTTATGATTTGACTAGTGGCCTCTCTCTGTCAGTTCTTGTTTCCACTTGGAGACAGAGGGCCTCTTACTCATCCTTGGTCGAACTCAGTGAGGCAAGTGTCATTGAGGAAGATTCTGGAAGCTTCCATTGTCTGTCCACCTCGCGGAATGACACTGCCATTTGTCATTTCCCGCTCAACGCACCCTGGTAGTGCATTTAGGTGCGTTGCAACGCACCTAGCTAGTGTACTTGGGTGCTATGCAACGCAGCTAGCTAGTGGAGCAGCTGAAATGATCCTGATTTGACTGATTCTGAGCAGTTTCTGGTGGAGAACTTCTGGGAGAAGCTGTAATTTGTTGACCTTGTTCCTTTAGGGGCCGGAACAACACTTTTAGGGACTTAGGATCCCTTGGTTTATGGACATTTCATGCTTAGAGCTGTAAGGCACAAAAATGTCTATAACAGTTGCCCCCTAAAGTATGAGGTCGTTTATCGGGTGAAATGCTTTATTAGGAGGATCCGAAGTTCTTTCAATGCTGGGAGGAGACCTGTAATAAGATACAATACAATACATTATCTTCATACTGTTTTCATGATCTAGCTGAGGCGGGCATTCCCATGCTCAGCTTTATAAATTCATTTTCATGTACATAGGACAGACAATCGTCTGATGGTAGACTGATGATTTTGATAGAGCCATCATCCTTTTGGTAGGATGATTATCTGTGCTGCAGTGCTGTACATTTCAATGTCTTTATTTTCCTGAATATATATCGCAGCCCGGATGGATGAAACTAGATCCGGGGTCTTCAATCTCGTCCGATCTTCACTCGAAGTACAAGTCGATCCATGTGAGAAATGTTTTGAAGTCGAACATGGAAAGACATCGCTTGATTACCAGTCAATGATGTAAACTGTTAACAAGCGCGAGAGGAATCACCGATAATGATGATGACCCTCAAGGTACTGCAGTACAATTCACATGGTGTGAATAAAGGACTTGGCGTCGAACACCACGCAAAATCTTTCGGTCGAAGGTCATTGATGTATAACTGTCGCCGGAAGTGAGAAACTTGCCATTGAGGCATGCAAGCTTCAAAGTACTGAAGGGGGTGTTCCTAGATCAACTTCTTGGATAATGAGCTGATGTCGACAAGAAGCGATCCGTCAAAGGAGGGCCTTTATGAATCCCACATCAATGACACAGAACGGAGCAAATGATTTTGATGGAGGTGAAAACGATCTGATGATATACGGTTCAGGATGGCGGTCATGAAAGAATGAAGTATAATGTATGGTAGTGGATGGGACACGGGTGACTTCTCTGGATGACTTCTCTTGACCATGTCGGCGACACTTATGTGATGGATTGGTAGCATTTACCCCAAATGTGGATGGTATGGCGTGACCATGGTGATGTGACCGTGAATGAAACAACCCAACCCGACTCAGGCACGGAGTGGAAGTGTCATGTTCAAGAGTGACTTGCTACCAATAAAGATTCTTTGAGTTTTCTTCCCAATTTTTCCCCAGTCATTGTTGACCAGTACCTCTTTATTTTTGTCAAGCTTGAGGAGGATAACATATGCTTGTTCTATAATTTGCCCTTCGGGCAAACCCATCGCTATGTTTTAACGAGCCTAGCGATAGTGAAACTCGTTCTCGTCTAAAGACAAGTTTGTCGCTATTAATCTTTTTAACGAGTTTAACGACAAAGATAACTCGGTCCTTTTCATTTTTAGAGAGTCTAAAAAGGTACGTAAAGGTAACTCCAAAATTCCTTTTTCGTCATCTAATCCCTTAAGTCCGAAAAAGTATAAAACAATACAGAAGGGATGAATTTTCGATAGTTTTAACGAGCCGAACAAAACAAGCGCTCGATCTTTTTGTGCAATAATCCCTCAGGTCCAAAAAGATTAAAATCTAGAGGAGGGATAGCACTTCCGGTCGCTTTAACGAGCTGGAAGGCCAAAACTCGGCAATCTTTTCATATTTTACGAGTCATTTGAAAAGAGCTTAAAGAAGACACGTCTTTTGAGGAACGAGTGATAAAATGGGTAGCAGCTGATTCCAGGTAAGGTTTGGAATTTTCCAATCACGGCAGTGTCACAAGGATGGCTAGCGAAATCACTCTTCGCAGCTGTTCCTCAAAATGGGTAAACAATCAAATGGAGGTGAATGATCGGCCAATGGAAAAATGGAGGTGACGGTGCAAACATGACCAAGGCTTTAATGGCTGAAATGTTTCATTCACGGTGGTTATTTACCGGGGAATAGTTCATTTTTTAACGAGCTTAAACACGGGTGGAAACATTTGCTCAGATCTTATGTTTATTTTTTAACGAGCTTGAACTATGTGTTAAAACTGCTCGATTAATCCAGTCATATGATAAGAAAGTCTCATAAAAAAATGGCAATTTTTAGATTTTTGCCCCACATCCTTTCTTTATGCAAGTTAGGTGACGACTAATCCTACGAGTTTAAAGGGTTAGCCTACGGGTTTAAAGGGAGGACCTGAAAATTTAAAAAATAAATAGTTGCCCTTCGCTTGCACTCCAAAAGGTTTGCATGCCCCCAGGTATAAAACAGAGTTTCAAAGTTACCTCTACTTTAGTCCGCCAAAACATTTGTTTTACCGAGAGAGGCCTACCTCTTACAGGTTACCCAAAGATTGTTCGATTCGCGGTGCAAACAAAACACTTCTTCGGCGATGTCTACCAAGATAAACAAAGGTGAACAATGACGTCCGCCACTCACATAACTTTGACAAGAGAATCTTATTCTAGAATAACCCCTCTTCCACCGACGGACGGGGTACAGACTAGTCATATTCTCCCGCGGAAACCTACCCTATACCCGAAGTTTTCCTGCCGAAGCAGACCAGGACGCATGCCCCTTGGGTTTCAGTCATATCCCTCCGAATTACTCGCGCTCATCGGGAGGACGGACTAGGGATTGAGACATTTCTTGCGTGAAGAGACCATTTAGGGATGGTATATGACTATTTGCTATGCGTGATCCGGGAAATGAAAGCTGGTCCACGAGCTTGACCACTCTTCCTTCGTGCGGAAAACACATTACTCTAAAGAGTGAGGAGACGATGGCTCCCATGCAATAAATATAGTCTCGTCCAAGGAGTAGATTATAATCCAAGGGTCCTTGAACTACCATTGCGTTCATGCGAACTGTCTTCTTTCTCAATGTTATGGGCACATCGGGAAGGATCCCTAAAGGTCGACTGGTTCCTTTATCAAAGCCTGTCAGATTTCTCATTTCAGGCAAAAGCGATGGCGAACCAAGCGCTTTCCAAGCAGTAGAGGAAAGGATACTCACAGAAGCCGCTTCATCTATGATGGTACCAGCCATGACCATTCTATATATTTGAACGATAATTCGGAATGGTATGCTTGCTGGTAAACGGGTCTGCCTAGTTGGTTCTAGTCGAAGGAAACAACTAGGTTGCTTGGAGGTGGGACCGAGTAGACGGCTGGGTATGGCTCTGACGAACTTCCCTCCTGCGGCAAGGGAATGGGTAGGTTGTCCCCATGTTCGTCGGAGTCTGTGTTGATGAAGAGAATTTGGACGGTGTCATCCTTGTTCTCTTCAGTGACTGTATCATCCGAAGATAAAACCTCTAAAGGCAAGACCGGGTCAACTGCCGCCTCGACCTTTTGACTTTCGTCTGGTATGGATTCAGATGGTTTATCTTCGATGATAGGCGCTTCAGCCGACCACTTGAGCGGGCCAGCTAGATTCTCAACTAGCGACGGACTCGGCAAGAGATTTTTATATCCAGGAGGAAGTCGTAACGGTGAAACCGGACGATCATCCAAAACTCTCTTCGCTTCGTCTAAGAAGGGACAACGGTGGACGGCATGATTGCCTTCGCACAGTTTACAAGGAAATCTAGCTTTCCCTTTTTGTCCTGGGGCTTCACTTTCGCTAGTTGACGGTGTGCTTTCAACATGATCATCAGAGGTTGATGACACCGGATTGTGCATACGCGGAGACCAGTCTCTTAGTATCTGAGGGATGCAAGGACAATCTCTGTGAAAGTGGTCTCCTTTGCAAATGACACATGGCGATTTAGGCCTGGTCGGTGCAGTGTGTGGATTTTCGTTAGACGACACTCGTTTTCCCCCATTCGCCTTTGGCTCCTTCTTCTTCTTCTCTTTCTTCTTCTTCTCCTTCTTCTCCTTAGGAACTTGACTTTTGGCTTTGCCAGCCCCATCAAGCGAAGAGGAAGGAGGAGAGGAAGAATTAGAGGAAGTAGAAGGCTGGTGGGCAACTCTGGACTCGTCTAATTGCTGATTCGATTGTTCAGGAATGGTGGTGTTCTGAACGACATTGGTTGAGAAGAGCCAGACTGGCAAGCCAATTGTCAGTCCTGGAAGCGACAATGTGGCCATATGGGGTGCACCAACATCTCCCCAAGAGGAGAAGGGACTAGGATTTCCACCAAGGGGAATTCCTTGGTTGGTAGACTCCATTTTCTCAACCTAAGATCAACGTAGGAAAAGGGTATGAATATTCCGTTTAAAATAAATTTATAGACTCTTTGACACAACTTGTTTTTTAAATTTTTAAGAGTCGAGAAAAAACAAAAGATGACTCTAGTCTCCTTCGATTTTTAATGAGCCTGAAGTGACAAGTGCTCAGATGGACCTTTTCCGTTAAGGAGTCTGAAAAGGAACGAAAGGGACTGCTCTGGAGATCTAGGTAGAGGGAGTACCAAACCAATCGCAAAACTGCAGAATAATTTTTACGGTACGGCAGTCAATCTTCCCGAATGCTGTGTTCGGTGCATTGCAATCAGTAGGGCGGCCGACACGGCTTCCTATGGATAAAAGGTTTTAAGCCTATAGGGGTCTCCCAATATATACTCGACGGTACGTGGGAGCACAAGTCCGTACTGGCACTTATCGTCTTAAAGTGGAGGAATCACCCAACCGTCAGTGAGGACAACAGTTACCAGGCTTTACGACGCCGGAATACGTCTCTAGCCTAGACCTCTAAATGTTGTGCGTTAAGTTCCAATGCGTTGTTAGATTCATTCAATTTATTTTAAGTTGATCTTTCTTATGAAGTTTGCCTTTTGGGTTCACCACGAGATGTAGATGTAATTCCTAAAATGAAATCTAAAGATGATAAGCAAACTTTTATCTCTTTTCAGCAATGAAAATCCTAGCTACAAGGGGAAAAGAAAGACACAATCTTTTCTCAAAGAGCAAAGAGCACACTGTAAATGCACTTTTCCTAAATCAAGCCAAACAGACTGTCAATATGCAAATGCACATGTGCATGTATTTGTTTTTCACTTTCTTAATATTGATGCCTAAAAAGAAAGTTGATGTACAAATCTGAATTTGCTTTCAAATGACAAACACAAACAAGCGTCTTTTCGAAATCAAAAGGTAGAGATGATTACGACACTTTATGATTTTGAAATAAATACTCGTTTTGACACTAGGAAGTCACAAATTCAAACCAAAGGCAAAAGTAAAAGCATAATCGACTGTCAACAGCAAATAAACTTTCTCCTAAGATCAAAATCGACACTTACGACAGATCTAAATCAAAGGACGACAGTATGACTATTCTACTTTTTCAATGGAAAACTGTAAATGATGTAACAAACACACAAAAACATCTACAGTCTTTTTGTACAAAGGAGGCGGAATTAAGGCAAAGAAAAGGGGTTTTTAAACAGACACACACACTGATCACAGGCTGCAAAAATCAGAGACAAAACTGAAAAATGAAGCAAAGAACCTCAGCTGCACAAGGCTAGGCTGATCAGCGCACCTGTTACACAGAGAAACTGGATTGCAGCGCAGGTAGCCCTCTCGGGAACTGCGTTGAAATGCAGAATCTCTTCACAGAGCCTGCGCTGGGGCAGAAAAGAGAATTCTATCCGGGTTCTGTGTCACGGTTTGCAGTTTAATCTATGGTTTTTGGCCGAGTAAAAGCAATCAGTAATGCACGATCAGAGGGTAGATTTAAAGGAGGTCTAAGAGCTATCACAAAGGGCAATCAGATCATTTGTGAATCAGCTTTTCAAATCATAAACAGATCCAGTGAATGGATTGAAGTAGCAGATGTCTACTTTGCATTTGTAAATGGCAAATGCAGTTCGATTGCTACTCCTAAGTTTATGAAACAAACAACAAGAGAAACACAAACAAACTAACTAGACACGATCCCCAGCAGAGTCGCCATTTTGTTAATGGGAAAAGTGTCTATTCAGAACGACCCTATCCCACTAAGGTGTGACAGTGACCTTAGAAACAAACAGAGAAAACTACTTTCGTATTCTTCTTTATGAACTATAAACGAAGAGGAATAGGATGAACCAACCTGTGTCTTGCGCTAGTCCTTTGATCCAATCTCTCTCCTCTTTGACAGCTTCCAGCTACCTGCTCCCTTACTTGCCCAGCTTCACCAAGTTCCTGTAAGATCACAGAAGAAGAAAACTACACAAAGACATGGATTTATATTCATAAATAGCTTAGGATCAGATTTAAGCTAAACATGCAAATATAACAAACATCAATGATACACAAGCATGTAGGAGAAACTCAACTAGTTTTATTGATATAACAAGAAGATCCAGGAGGAGTTACAACCGATGATTCCTGATCCAGCATCAACCTCCCAGCAAAGGAGTCCCCTCTTCACCTCCAACAAAGCATAAATCACCCAATACTCTGATATCTATCTCAAAACCAACAACAATTCTCTGCAATATACAAAATTCCAGCCTCCGGATATCTGGGATGAGGGATCCATATATATATGTATGCAAAAAGGATGAGTCAGCTTATGATTTGACTAGTGGCCTCTCTCTGTCAATTCTTGTTTCCACTTGGAGACTGAGGGCCTCTTACTCATCCTTGGTCGAACTTAGTGAGGCAAGTGTCATTGAGGAAGATTCTGGAAGCTTCCATTGTCTGTCCACCTCGCGGAATGACACTGCCATTTGTCATTTCCCGCTCAACGCACCCTGGTAGTGCATTTAGGTGCGTTGCAACGCACCTAGCTAGTGTACTTGGGTGCTATGCAACGCAACTAGCTAGTGGAGCAGCTGAAATGATCCTGATTTGACTGATTCTGAGCAGTTTCTGGTGGAGAACTTCTGGGAGAAGCTGTAATTTGTTGACCTTGTTCCTTTAGGGGCCGGAACAACACTTTTAGGGACTTAGGATCCCTTGGTTTATGGACATTTCATGCTTAGAGCTGTAAGGCACAAAAATGTCTATAACACAGGTGACCATGAGAGAAAGTGCGGAACCAGAGTTACATTGATTTTTAATGTCTTTCTCCCACTTCCAAAGCTTGATTTGAAGAGCTGAGGTCTTAGACTTGCTTAGGAGGACAGTACAAGTGATGATAGACCCATACTGACTGTAAATAATCATAGTGACGATATTTTTGTGTAACAATTTGGTATGATGTAAATGTTGCATCGAGCTATGTTATAAAGCTCCATGAGCAACATGTTTTGCTGGTTATAAGTGTCATTGAACATCAATGACAGTGTTCCTCCAGAGGTGTGGGGTTTGTAACAACCCCTGGTTAATTTTCCATGTAAATAAAATAAAACCAAGGTCATGAGACATGTATTCCAAGCTAAACAATGGGAAAACATTATAGTGGGCATCACTTGTAGTTTAATAATGGCTATTGAAATTGTCAAAGGCATTGGCAAAGACAAAGAGGCAATAAATGACATTTAATTAAGGAAACAAAGGAAAATAGGAGAAAAGCAAGGTGAAGAAACAAAAATTTGCATGCAAGGGAAATTAGAGGAACAATGAAATAAAATGAAAGAAAAATGAGACATCAATAATAAAAAGGTCTCAGAGAAACAATTGCTAGCTTTTTCTAGTTTAGCATTTGGCTCTCTTACACTCTTGTACACTTAGAGCATTCTTGAGCATCCTTGGAGCATTCTAGCAATCACTTAGATTGAAGAAAGAAAGCAAAGGAAAGCAAGGGAGCACAAGGAGGCAGTTGGATTAGTAGCTACAATAGGATTACTTTGCAGGTACCAAGTTGCATGTGTGTTTTCCTTACTAGTTTTGAATATGTGGTATATGCATGTGGTTCCTTAATTATGTGCTATCATTGGCATGGAGATTTTCCTGGATTGACAGTGATTTCGGTGTTTCCTTGCCATTTCCTGGATAGCCAGGTGTAGTGGGTTCCCCTTTCGGATTTTTTCTGATTGGTTCTTAGGTTTTCTATGGTCCTCGGTTGGGACAAATTCTCTGGAGCCCTGAAACAACTTGGATTCCCTAGAGGATGTGGGTTGAGATGAGATATTGTTATGAAAGCAGCTCACAAAAATATAGAAAAGAGAGATCAACGCCTTAGAATTTAGCCTCTTTGAGGGGGCAACCTCCTTTACATTACACAAATGAGCAATTCTTGGATGATACAAATGAAAAGACCTCCTTTCTATATATAGGAGTCTAAGGGGTCATAACATAATTAGAGCCGACATAGAAATAATAATGTAAGGGCACAATAATAACAATAGTGGGCTTCTATGGGGCACAACAGTAACAATATGGGCACTACATGGGTACATCAATATAATAAGTGGGTTGTACTAATAACAATAAGGGGTTACACTAGTAGTATAGGGGCCTAACATGCCCCTCTCCTTCAAAAAGCGTTGTCCTCAACGCTTGAGTAGTTCTTGATGCTTCTGTATAAAATTCTTGCCCTCCCATGTGGAATTTTCAGTGGGTAAGTTCTTCCACTTGATGAGATACTCTGAAATTGATCGATTTCGTAGCTGTCGGGTTCTTGTTTCTGTGACTGCTCCAGGTTCCAATATGATTTTTCCTTCCTCTTCAATTCTGGCAATATTGTTTGAATTGGGACCTTTTGCAACTTTTGAATAAGTGGCCATACTTCTTCATCCTTCTTCCACTCATCCCTTGCTTCGTTTATCCATTCTGGTTGGATAATAGAAATAGCACAGAACAATGCTTCCACTTCCTCATCCTTGAAGAGTCTTCCCATTCGGTAAGGTCGTCATTTTTTAAGTGCATGTAGTATTGCCAACATTTCCTTCTCATAAATAGCTTGCTTGAGATGTAGCAGTAAAAATACCCAATCACCTACATCAAAAAAAAATTCACTACGATGTTGATCTACCTGTTGTTTTATTTGATTTTGCACCGAAGTGGCGTTATCCTTTAAAAGTTGGAGAACTTGTTGTTGATGCTCGATGTGATCTTTCACTGCTTGAACCTTTTTCTTCTTGATATGTCCTTCTATCTCTAGAGTTTGAGGAGTGGTAATTTCTTCCAATCCTTTACAAGATATGGTCGGATTCATTTCTTGATGCTCGATGTGATCTTTCACTTCTTGAACATTTTTCTTCTTGATATGTCCTTCTATCTTGATAGTTTGAGGAGTGGTAATTTCGACCAATGAATTAAAATATATGGTTGGATTCATTTCTTCTTTCTTGATGTGATCTTTCACTTCTTGCACCTTTTTCTTCTTGATATGTCCTTCTATCTTGAGAGTTTGAGGAGTGGTAATTCTTGCCAATGCTTTACAAGATATGGTCTGATTCATTTCTTCTTTCTCTAGGGTGGGGTCCTGGCATATATCTTATTCTTTTGATGTTTCTTGATCCTTTTCTTCCTCCTCTTCATATTCTATATAAAATAATTTCTTCTCAGCACACTTATGACCTTTAGTGCATTTGCTATCACAATTGTAACAAAGCCCATTTTCTCTTTTTTCTTCCAATTGTTGTGGTGTAACCCTTGTAGGTTGTGGAAGGCTAGGAGAAATAACACTTCCATCTTTATAGTTGTGAGGGGTATGCTTCCTGGTTTCCATAATTTTGCTTTCCACTATGTCACAAAGCCCTTTTACTGTTTTCAATTGTTGTGGTGTTGCTCTAAAGAAGGTATTACTCTTTGTATCCTCATAATGTGCTATCATTTCCTCCGTGAAAATTGACCATGTAACAAGTTGTTTACGAGAACAAAGCCCTTCATACCATAAAAATTGATCCGGTTCTAAATATGAAGATGCAATACATACCTTTTGTAATAGTGGTACACCATGTAGATCAAAATATTGCTCCATCTGAAGTATCCAATTTACCGGATCCTTGCCATCAAACTTCCTCATCTTGCTTTTTCTTGATTTTAGGAGCTCGATCTTGAAATGACTGTAAATCTGTACTTTCGGATCTTTAAGTTTTGAAATTGCAACTTGTAGTAGCCCTCTGTGTCCTCTTTCCAATGCCACCAGTCTGATCCGAATTGGATTCTCCAAGAAAGAGTTATGCACAATCTCCCAAGATGACCTGATTATAAACCTTTCCAGAAGAGCGAACTTGTATGAAGTGCCACGTGTCATTTTTTCGACCTTTGACAGTGAAAAATATATACAAGAAACTAAAGTCCGTCCTCTTTCTGTACCTTCTTACAAAATTTCAATCCGATGCTCAGAGAGAAAGTTATGACGATTTTCCCCAGGTCACCTGTTTGGAATTTAATTCAGGAGTCTTCAAAAAGACCAATTTCCTCAGATCATATCTCTGCAAATATAGCGCGAAAAGCTCTGAAATTCAGACCCGAGGTTCAGTGCGATTTCTTCTCAAATGGGTTTTTTTTTTTAGCTTCTGAAACGTCGCAGAAAAAAAGTTATAGCGAAAATTCCACGATGACCTATTTGGAGCAGCGAAACCCTAGAATCCAAAGCTCTGATACCAAATGTTATGAAACTAGCTCACAAAAAGATAGAAAAGAGAGATCAACGCCTTAGAATTCAGCCTCTTCGAGGGGCAACCTCCTTTACATTACACAAATGAGCAATTCTTGGATGATACAAATGAAAAGACCTCCTTTCTATATATAGGAGCCTAAGGGGTCATAACATAATTAGAGCCGATATAACAATAATAATGTAAGGGCACAATAATAACAATAGTGGGCTTCTATGGGGCACAATAGTAACCATATGGGCACTACATGGGTACATCAATATAATAAGTGGGTTGTACTAATAACAATAAGGGGTTACACTAGTTATGTGCTATCATTGGCATGGAGATTTGCCTGGATTGACAATGATTTCAGCGTTTCCTTGCCATTTCCTGGATAGCCAGGTGTAGTGGGTTCCCCTTTCGGATTTTTTCTGATTGGTTTTTAGGTTTTCTATGGTCCTCCATTGGGACAAATTCTCTGGAGCCCTGAAACAACTTGGATTCCCTGGAGGATGTGGGTTGAGATGAGATATATTTGGAGCCCTATAACAGCTCGGGTTCCCTGAAGGCTGCAGGTTGAGTTACTAGTTCCTAGAGCCTTGGGTAACTTAGGTAGAGACCAATCTGGTTGATGTTAGTGATTTATGGACCATATAGGTGAGATCATTATGCTTGAGGGTTGAGGTGGTTTGGCCTTTGGAAGTCCTGGTTAGTTCTATTTTGGTTTAACCCTTATGATCCCACATTCATGCTTGGAATATGGTGTAGGGGTGATTGGATGAAAGAGAGATTTTGGTTCAACCAATCTATGGTCAGGTGGTACGTGGAAGTCCCTAACTTGGTTGGCATGTTCAAATGTTAATATGGTTATTTACCTATTCTGATCTATGAGCACTTGTACCGATTATTATGTCAATCTTATGGCTGATTTGTTAAGGTTTCTATTCTATTTATATGTTGGTTATACACTCTTGTACACTTAGAGCATTCTTGAGCATCCTTGGAGCATTCTAGCAATCACTTAGATTGAAGAAAGAAAGCAAAGGAAAGCAAGGGAGCACAAGGAGATAGTTGGATTAGTAGCTACAATAGGATTACTTTGCAGGTACCAAGTTGCATGTGTGTTTTCGTTGCTAGTTTTTGGATACGTGGTATATGCATGTGGTTCCTTAATTATGTGCTATCATTGGCATGGAGATTTGCCTGGATTGACAGTGATTTCAGCGTTTCCTTGCCATTTCCTGGATAGCCAGGTGTAGTGGGTTCCCCTTTCGGATTTTTTCTAATTGGTTTTTAGGTTTTCTATGGTCCTCCATTGGGACAAATTCTCTGGAGCCCTGAAACAACTTGGATTCCCCAGAGGATGTGGGTTGAGATGAGATATATTTGGAGCCCTATAACAGCTCGGGTTCCCTGAAGGCTGCAGGTTGAGTTACTAGTTCCTGGAGCCCTGGGTAACTTAGGTAGAGACCAATCTGGTTGATGTTAGTGATTTATGGACCATATAGGTGAGATCATTATGCTTGAGGGTTGAGGTGGTTTGGCCTTTGGAAGTCCTGGTTAGTTCTATTTTGGTTTAACCCTTATGATCCCACATTCATGCTTGGAATATGGTGCAGGGGTGATTGGATGAAAGAGAGATTTTGGTTCAACCAATCTATGGTCAGGTGGTACGTGGAAGTCCCTAACTTGGTTGGCATGTTCAAATGTTAATATGGTTATTTACCTATTCTGATCTATGAGCACTTGTACCGATTATTATGTCAATCTTATGGCTGATTTGTTAAGGTTTCTATTCTATTTATATGTTGGTTATATGCATGGTTCTATTATGTGCTCTAGTTATGGCTCTTGTTCATGATTTGATAAGTTACTGGATGGTTGACGGATGCATGGACTAACAAGTTTTATTGCAGTTAGCTAGAGTGGGCATAGAGCCTTCTTGGTGATTCTCATACGAAGTTCAGAAGTTTTTGATTAGATATGCATTCATGACTTGTAGCTTATATGTTTACTATCTGTTTGACAAAATGTCTATCATGAATTAAGCATGTCTAGGTAAAGATCTTGCTCAAGTTTTATTGTTTAGCATTATTATCTTCATTGTTATGAGTCTAGAAAGTTACAAATAGTTTTGGGCAAGGGTTTGAAGGCTAGCTTGAAAAAATGGCATAAACCTCACAACCATATGCACAAAATAATCAAATTTGGGTCATAACCACATGGAGACATGCCTGTGGGTGCAGTTATAGCCTCCCAATCGCATGCATGAAATGTTCTATGTGTGGTTGGGGAGTAAACCTAGTGAAAAAGAGTTCCAGCTCAAAGATTGATCACCTTTAAAATATATCTATCTATACTTTACACAGAAAATGCAAAATCTTTTAAACAACTTTCTCAACAAAACATTATCACTACAAAAAGACATTATTATTGTAGTTGGATAGAATTGGATTCTCCACAACCACAATATAAGGAAAAAAAAAACAACCTCAGTTTTCCAAACAATAAAGCCTAAATGAAATAAACTAAATTATAAACCTAATTCAATATTTTTACTTTAATTTATCTATATTAAATTAACCTACAAATACTAGCTACTATATCACCATTATTGATATATACCATATTAGTTTTACTCAACATTAATCATCATTACTTTCCAATATTAATATTTAAACTTTTATAAATTAGTTTAACTATATTTAAACTAACCAAATAATGTAACCGAACTTAACATGTTGACGTAACATATTCGTCTCTAGTTCATTATTTTCCAATATTAATACCACACTCTTTTATAAATAAAATAAAATAGTTTAGCGTTTAAATATTGCACACTTTGAGCTTAATCCCCTATGGGGATCGAAGACTGCCCAGACGTGGCAACGCGTGACTGGTACCGAGGTCTGGCAGTGAAATATGCCTTCAGAGATGGGAGAGGAGAAAGCAGAGATCTCTGAAGAGCAGAAAGCAGAGATGGCATGGACTGTTGTAGTGGGTCGTCACAGGAGAGGCAAGAGGAAAACCAATACCAATAACAACGCATATGGCTGTACAAATCTCTTGGATTCTTGTAACCAACTCCATTCTCAATCTATTGCGGATTGTTCAATCCAACAAGGGGAATCTGAACCCATGGATGACCCAGAGGAAGAGGAGAGATTGAAGAAAAAAATGCACAATTCCCTGAAGAAGTTGGAGGACTCAGACTTCTATAACAAGTTCGCCGAACAGTTACAGAGTCCGCAAGTACTTAACAATATACTGAGGGCAGCCAATGCGGAATCAGAGCAGCAGATACAGATGGTGGTGTATGGGATTGGGAGCATCGCCGATTCAGAGAAATCCCGCTTGCAGTTATGTCTTGCATTGTTATTGAAGCGAAATTTCTCTTGGGTAGGCCGAATAGAGGTATTTGACCCAATTCTTTCTGCATCAGAATGTGGGATTATAGAGTCTTTGGGGTGTACTATTCTGACTGTTAATGAGCAAGGGAGGCGGACAGCAGAGAGCCCAACTCTTTTTTTCATGCCCCACTGTGCAGCTCTTCTCTATGACAATGTTCTCCGAGCGAATTGGAGTCCTGTGCTGTTGAACAAAATTATTTTGCTCGGTAACAGTTTTGGTTCCTACCTCGAACAGTTTTCCCAATTTCACAGGTCTCCTGTGGCTTCCACGAGCTATGTCCTGGCCATTGCAGATCATGTGAATGAATTTAGAATCCAGACTGTTTCAGATGATTTCTTTGCGGCTTTCCATCAGACAAGTTGGCATTTTTTTGCCTTGGATGCTTCACAGGATCTCAAAGTTCTGTCTGTATAACAAACTCATCATTGGATTATTAGCTGGTGCGTATGCTCACAATTTAGTTTTGATCTTCTATTCGGTTTTTTATTTGGAAATGCTTGGAGAAACATGGGATTCTGGCATAGATTATGGATTTTCATGTTTATTACTTGACATGAATAAATACTAATGTCTGTATCCTTGCATTTCATAGTGGCAATCTAAAACGTAAAGGAAAGTCCTATTTCCAACCCTATTCCATAGGGTCGATATAACACGCTGCGCGATGATCAGAGAGAAAAAAATAGCGGCATGTCATATCGTGTTATATCGGCCATAGTGACAATCTAAAACGTAAAGGAAAGCCCTATTTCCAACCCTATTGCATAGTAAATGCGCGGCCTGACATGGGCCGATATAACACATATAACACGCTGTGCGGTGATGAGAAAAAAAAAATAGCGACCTGTTATATCGTGTTATATCGGCCCCATGTCGAGCCAAATTTACTGTGCAATAGGGTTGGAAATAGGGCTTATATCTAAAAAAAATTGACATCTATATTATATTTATGGATCAAGTTGCAATAATATCTCAAAAGTGGTTTCCAGAAACAAATAAAGTGCCAAGCAGATTAAAAATAGCTCCCATGGTCGAAATGCATCAGTCACAAGATGCCCACATTCAAATGCAGTGCCCATAATTTCCCTCAGTTTTGACTTGGACGGCTAGATAAGCTAACGTAAGACCATTTTATTAATGTCCACAGAATGACCAAAGAAAGGTCATTTGGGACTATTAAGTACAATTAGTGATTCACTAAGGGTGTATGGTTTAGCGGCAGTCAGCGAGGTCATTTGGGACTATTAAGTACAATTAGTGATTCACTAAGGGTGTATGGTTTAGCGGCAGTCAGCGAGGTGATTGAGCTTGTATTATTGTGGAGCTTTATGTTCAAAACTCTCTGAGTTGGTGCAGATGAACCTAATTGCAAGGCTTTGGTGATTTTGACGACATAGAAATACCGATGGTGATTTTGACAACATAGAAATACCGATGATGATTTTGATGACATAGAAGTTACCCATAATAGTGCGGCAACTTAGTGAAAGGGATAGTAAGTGCAAGGCTTGAAATACCCATGATGATTTTGATGACATAGAAATTACCCATAATAGTGTGGCAACTTAGTGAAAGGGATAGCAAGTGCAAGGGTTCGGTGATTTAGAAGGGTGATTTTGATGACATAGAAATACCCATGATAGTGTGGCATAGTGTGGCAACTTAGTGGAAGGGATAGCAAGTGCAAGGCTTGAGTGATGTGGCAATTTAGTGAAAGGGATAGCAAGTGCAAGGCTTAGGTGATTTTGATGACCATAGAAATACCCATGATAGTGTGGCAACTTATGATAGTGTGGCAACTTAGTGGAAGGGATAGCTATAAGCAAGTGTTTCTGCCCCTCCAAAAAGTAGTTTGTTCTAATTCGAACAAAAGTACAAGTCCAAAAAAGTGAGAAGCCCTGCAACTCAGATATGGAAGTAGAAGTAGATTTAATTCGAACAAAAGTACAAGTCCAAAAAAGTGAGAAGCCCTGCAACTCAGATATGGAAGTAGAAGTAGATTTAGAAAGAGAGGTGGATGGAGAATACGTATCCTTTTCATCCTCTATCACTATGAAGGGCTCAATGCAAGCCCTGATGATGTCCTTTGGGGAGTACTTGGAATTGAAGGGCTCAATGCAAGCCCTGATGATGTCCTTTGGGGAGTGCTTGGAATTGAGGGGTTCTAACTGGGTGATCCTACTAGGAGCTCTAGATCCGAAGCAACCATCTTGGGAACAGTTGAATACGCGGAGAAAAATCTCATGATTGGAGTTTGGTTGTAGAATGGATATGGTGGGTGCCGGTTCAGCTTTGAGGTCTCGTAAAAGTGGAAAATATGTCACCTTGGTGGAAGGAAGTTTGCTGTCTAACAAATCTGCCGTCAACAGAACCCAGGGCTAATGAGTTTGCCTGACGCTTATCCCCACTAGTATCTGAGATAGGTTGGAACATGGAGGTTATGAACTTGACTGTGCTGGGGATGGATAGGTCGTAGAATCTTTTGTCTATGGATAGTAGCCTCCTAGATGTATAAAGCCAACCATCTATGATCGAGGTAGCAAAATAAAATGGCAAGAGCGCCTTCGGTGTCTTGGAACAAATAATGGAACCTTCCCCATTTCTCATAGTATATGGGACAGTCAAATAATTCTTCGTAAGATTCAGTTTCCCAGATATGGCACACTTTGACAGGCCCTCTCGTAGTATGAATAATGGAACCTTCCCCATTTCTCATAGTATATGGGACAGTCAAATAATTCTTCGTAAGATTCAGTTTCCCAGATATGGCACACTTTGACAGGCCCTCTCGTAGTATGAAGATGTGGTGATCCATCTATCTCAATTCGTAGGCGGTGGGAATAGGCCTGCATTTGACCAAGGGAGACTCGAGACTCAGAGGTTGTTGAGCTGAGAGGCTTATTCTACAGCCCAGTATGAAAGCGAAGTGTAATTCCGTCCCTGCTCAACATGGAGTTTACATGTGTCTCTTTTAAAATAAAAATAAAATATTATTTAAATTAAAAAATAATGTTGACAATAATCAAAATAAAAATAAATATACATATTTAGTTAGTTTTACTTAAAAGTTTAAAGTATTATAAAACATAGTCCCACTCTAAGTGTGCTTTCTTTATTGGTTGTTGATATTACAACCAAATACAAATGAGATATGGTAAAAATATTTCACTCTCATTCTTAGTTATAAATAAAATATTCCAATGGCCATATGAAATAAGATAATTTTATATCAACTTTTAAATTTCTTTTAAAGTAATTGAAACAAAAAACAAACAAAGTTGATAGTATTTATATTTCCATGTTTGAATTGGATACATAAATAAACCATTTTAATATCCATGTTAATTAATTTGTTTTAATATCAACTTTCATATATATATATAAAACTATCACAATCATTTTTTTGTAAGAAAGTATTTTTCTATTAATGATTAACTAAAATACAAGGCAGAGCTCTTGCTAGCATCCTGATCCAAAAAAACTAAGTAACTAACAGATTGATACAAAGAAAGTTGTGATCATTGAGTAGATCTAGTACATTCATTTTTTCCTTTTTTTGTTTTTCTTTTTTCTTCTGAACATCTATCCGGCCTAAGGAGTTGGGAGGCATTGATGGGCTAACCACCATAGCCAAACTGTCTGCTAGGGTATCCTCCGGTGCTCTAGCTGCAATGGTAGTTGCTTCTTTGTCACTGTTCGAATTGTTTGACTCGTGAGGCCTATTTTGCCCTCCATGGAGTTGCTTTAAGGATAATTCCATATTTGATGGCTTTGCCAATGGAGAGGAAGACGTGGCTTGATGTCTTTCTGACTAAGACAAAGGTCGAGATTGTCTGGCCTATTGCTGGGAGTGCTTGGGATCATGATCTTCTGATGGATGTTGAGTGACAGTGGGAGGCTGTTGGGCCTGTGTGCCTGCACAGGGTGCCTTTGGGAAGGACTGATTGGTTGCTGATGGTTGTTCTTTTGGAAAGTCTGAAGGAAAAGGGCTTTTCCTGGCCACCTAAGGGCCATGTCGGCCTTTTTGATTTCTTTTAGTAAGCCTTGAGGATGGGAAAGGGGCAATTATGTAGTAGATGCCCAACCTCTTGGCAAGACCTGCAACGAAAGGTAGTGTTCTCATAGTCCAAAGGCTGGATAAGAGGCTCATCAAGCCAATCTATACTGATTTTATTTGGAAGACCATCGCTAAGATCTATCTCTACACAAATTCTTGCAAAGGAGTAGAAGCCTTTTTGGAATCTTTCTATGTTTATTTTGATGAAGCGTACTAGGGCAGAATCGATCTCCTCTAGAGACCGTGGGTTGCAGATGGGGATTGGCAAGCTGGGAACCTTACTGAAATAGGAGTCTTCATTCCTTCCATGGTTAGAGGGTTAAAGGTGGGAAACCAAGGTTCTAAAGAGAGGCCTGAACATCCCCAAAACCAGGGCCCCTGATCGAGGGCCTTTAGACGATCCTCCAGTTTATTGAAGTATACAACAAAGTATCCTTTGGAACAAAGCAGGAGAGAGTAATTTGTGGTCCAGGTCTTGTTTAACTAGTCTCTTAGAGCTGGAGATGAGGGCCAAAACCCATTAAAGCAACAAATAATTGCATTTTTAGAAAATTGATATGCATGCATAATAGAAGCTTCTTCCTTTACCTTTACAGATGGAATTTCCTCTAAATGCTCAATGATGAAGGAAAGGCCTGAGAGAGATTTGGGAGCCAAATTTGGGGTTCCCGTCTTCGCTGCTTCACTAAAATTTTTCTTCTGGGAGGTGTCATTAACCCTAGAAGCTAGAGTTCTTACTTGGTTTGGTGCTTGGAAAGATTGTTGAGGATGGGTCTGTCCTTTGGCTCCCCTAAGCATGTTCGAAGAGATCAAGAAGGAAGTGTCCTTGCCAATGCTTAGATCTCGGAGAAGGGAACCGTCCTGTAGCAACCTACTGTTGTGCACAAAATAGAACTTGGAGTAGGGGATGCCTGTAGTGTTAGAAACTCGAAACTCGATTTCCACCACTGAGGAGTCGCTGTTGATGGTGAAGCAGAGAGAGCTTCCAGTGAGGGTTTTCACAAAGACGGAAAAAGATTGAGACAAACATGGGTTTGCTTGCTGAGCTGGGGTCAGAGAACCCTTCAGCTACGGAGGCAGCTTAAATTAGGCATGCATAGAAGCGTCAGCAGCAGGGGAGAGGGCTAGAGTTCGAGCCTAGCCCGTGTGCAATAACTTTTGCTCAGAGGAAAATCTTTCAACATTTTCTAGGGCTTCTCTTTCACGTTTAGAGATTGTGTGAAGTTGAGGAAAATGAGCTTCGATCTTGTGATTCCAAGAGTTTTGTAGTAGTAACGACACAGATCCCTGGGACATTTTGAACCGTTCTCTGCTTCTGGAACTCTGCTTCCTTTCTCGGCAGCTAGGGATTCCTTGGCCGCCATCGAGTTCCCTGTTCGAATGCAAGCACAACGAGCTTCAACAGTATTGAACCTTTGCCTCTTGGTTGTGAGTCGTGATAAGTGGCGTTGCTGTTTGTTGCAGGAGCGGGTAGCTCGGCTCTAGAAGTGATCTGCATCGGTTTGGGTTTCCATCGTGCCTAGCGTAAAGGTCCAACTTTCAAATATTTCAATGTGCAAAGAGAAGAAGTAATTGAAAGTAAAAAGATTGAAAGTAATATTGAAATGTATTTAAAAATATATTAATAGAAAAGAAATGTGGACAAATGGAATCCATAAATAAAATATCTCAATGGTCATGCTCACTAAATTATTTCAATGTCAACAATTTACATAGCTTAAAATAATAATAATAATAATAATAATAATAGTAAGAATAATAATAAAATATATCTTTATATTATATAAAGTAACTGAAAAATTAAATTTTTATTGTTATAGCATTTCAAGTATCATTATTTTACATTTTAACCCTTTTATTAAGGGTTAATTTTGAATGGAGTAAATATTTGTTGAAATTGCATGTTTAAGCTATTTTATTTCATGTATTCAAGTGATTTTCAAGGGGTTGAATCCATTTATGCATTCAAAAATGCAATTTAATATATATATATATATATATATATATACAAGGGGGGCCCATGGGGCTTTGGATTGACAACGAATGGGTGTATTGTTAAGGCACTTGCGTTAGGCCACCAGTTACAATCTCCCATGGGTGTTAGTCAACTTAACCTACAATATATATATATATATATATATATATATATATATATATATATATAAGAGAGAGAGAGAGAGAGTCATCTTAACCATCATCTATCAAGTCCCTAGAGAGATGCAATTTTTGGAGATGTAGGTTTTTGAAGTTTTGCACTATAAAAAGGGTTTGCACCTCAAGAGATTTGATCTCTTTTGCTAGATCCGTGGTTAAGATGGAACTATACCAGTGTACCCAAAAACATAGTCAAGACAATGAATAAGACCATCATGCAATTTCAGGAAATGCCTATAATAAAAGGTCATCTTGGGACCAAGAGACCGAGGCAGGGAGATCCAAGTGCTTTGAATGGGCATTTGATAAATGTCACCTCTAAGTGCTCTGTTTATATCTCCATTTGTAGGAGGAGATGAGTAGGGTTGCTCAAGGAAAAGTTGAAGAATAGGGAGGAGGCACTATTTAAATGCCAACGGACTAGAGAAAGAAATGACATTTAGAACCAGCCTTGTTGAAATTCCAAAAAACATTTGATAAATGTCACCTCTAAGTGCTCTGTTTATCTCTCCATTTGTAGGAGGAGGGTAGGGGTGTTCGAGGAAAAGTTGAAAAGAGGGACACTATGGAAATGCCAATGGACTAGAGAAAGAAATGGCCTTGAAGAACCAGCCCTGTTGAAATTCCAAAAAGGGAGGTAACCTCCTTGAAAGAACAAAGAACAAGAGATGGGTGTCTATTGAGTCTTGAAGCAAAGTCCCCCAAAGCGCAGAGCCTGTGAAGAAGAAAATTTGAAAATACACTCTAGACATAAGGGAGGGCCCTAAAATCAACTTGGATGATGGCTTGATGGCTTGTGGGACTGTACATTTATGACAAATCATACGATGGGAAATGATAGATTGTGCCCTTTCAACATGAGCTCACTATTTGAAGGACAAACATGGCGCCTAGATCTCAACACCATGAACAATTGTGAGTTTAATTATGGTGTCAAAAAGGTACATCTTCGTAGGGGTGTCCTGAAAATGCACATGGAAACACTGGTGCTTGAGCATAGCCAAGGAACCATACCTCTTGCAGAGCTGGGATTGGATTGTAGAAATTTCCTGGCAAAAGGACAATAACGGTTTTTATGCAATTCAGAAATTTCAATTCATTCCTAGAGGTTTCCTGAATCATAACCCTGCGAATTTTCAGCATTAGGGCTGTTATGAAATACAAATATAACACCTGCAACAGTAGACTGTATCTCAATTCTTAACAGAACCAATCCACTAGGCAATTCAGCAAATAAGACACCAACGTGTTTCAGTAAGTTTCAGCTCTCCAGGGCAATCTTATCATGCATATAATAGATTTGAAAACATTTATGACAGCTGTAAATCTGCCCTTATATTTATTCTTCAAGTATAATGTTAAATCACTTAAATACATTCACCCTTACCTTATGTCAAATCAGCAAGACATTTTTTTTTTCAGTAGAAAAAAACAGAACATTCTTATATTGATAGGATTGTTTTACATGTTCGATTGGTCTTTTTTCAGTGGTGTCATCTCACCTTACTAATGTCCAAAAGGTCAAAAACAAACTAGATCTTAGTACCAGCAAAAATACCCTGCCTCCCAAAGAGGTTACATTGCAAAGAGACCAGCGTCATAAGAATAGAGACAGAGAAAACAGAGGAGTGGCATCAGTGCAGGCAATGATTCTGAATGGCAGAGAAAATTAGCAGAGGGCAGAGCTTATAGCTCAAACAACCCCTGTCCACAGATCGTCCCACTTTGGAAGACCTCGAAGAACATATACCCAGGAAGCATGGGCACCCCACGTTTGGAAAGAAGGTCTGCTTCAGAGTTTTGCTCCCTGTAGATATGTTGGAAAGAGACCTCCATGAAAGAAGACCTCAGCTTCAAGATCATCTGTGCCCAGTTGCAAAGTGAGGGAACATCTAGAGAATGCCGGCCTTGAATCCATCTGATCACTGAGAGGGAATCTCCAACAACCTCGAGATTGTCTAAGTCCAGCCATTTGCAGCATTGGAGGGCACCCCATAAAGCCAGCAACTCAGCCCGACAGTTATCCCCAGCACCAGCGGACCAATAGAATTTGTAGTGGGCAGAGGGATCCAATTTGAGTAAGACACCACAACCACAGTTGCCATCCAAGGAAGCACCATCAAAAAAGCAAATCGGGAATCTGCCCTCCAAGTCAACGAATGAGATGGATCTGGATACCATGGGCCGACCTCCATGAAGAGAGTCACGATCCGGATGGAGGTGGACAAAGAGTCGGAGGGAATGTCTTCAAAGATCAGCTTATTTCTAGATAGCCAGATGCCCCACAAGACATAAAGGGGGACAACTCTATAAGCAGTGGCTTGCAGAGACCAAGACTCAAAGCAGGAAAGAAAGGAGGAGCAGTCAAATTGGATGTTGATTCCAAGGAGGAGCGGAACCATAATCCAGATATCAGCAGCAAAGGGACAGTGCAGGGATAGATGGAGACAGTCCTCAGATTCCAAGACATATAGAGATGGAAATTATAAACCATAAGAATATATATGTCTGATAATCAAATCTGCAGTCTTACAAGTATTAGACAGCTGGAAACTTCATTAATATGTGTAAAGTTGAAGTTCATATACATACTGTAGCCTTATCACAAGGCTAGTACAATCCTTTAGTTCTGAAAACCCTAATTTCTAGATATTGAAGGGATGAAACCCTAACCCCTACTCTTCAAGATGTTCCAACAAACTGAAGAAACCCTAGCAAATGTTAAGAGAGAGAGAGAGAGTACATAATAAGATCCAAGGGATAGAGGAGAAGTAGTGCTCTCCTCTTGATCACATCTCCAACACAAGAATGAACAAGAATGAGTTATGAATGAATGATGAGTGAAGGAACCCCCCTCTATATACATGAGAAGTAAGGGAGGACAACAATGTATATGTGGGCCAATTCCCTTAAAACAGCTTACAATAACACATGTAGGCTCACACATGTGGAGTGCTGCACTCCAAGGGTACACATGTCAATCTCCAAGGTGATATTGTCCACAGGGAAGCCTCCAAATGCAAAGGTGCTTCACAAGGTGTGTCGAATGCCCGCCTACAAACCTCAAAATACTAGAAATTCTCCTAAGCCATGTACTCCATTGGGTCCACTCCCCTTTCATGGACACTATTGCAACCGAGGCTTCCTCGACCCAACTCTAAGTTTCCATGTAAGCATCCAAGCTACCTTGTGTTATCTATGGCCCAATGCCCTTCGTTGGGATGCAAAATGCTTCTCCTCCTAAGTAAGGTATTTTCCAAGTAACCATCTCTACATGGTCATCATGTAGAACGTCACCAAAGTTGTTAGGAGATCTCCAATGCCCCAGGGAAGAATATCATGCAAGCACCCAACTAAGGTCAAGCAACTGCTGAGTATGATTGATCTAGCATCTGATCATATAATGTGAACCCCAATCTCATGAAGTACCCCTGAACATGGTGTAAACACTCTTGGAGTAATCTTAAAAGAAACATAGATATGCATCCCCATGCTACCCTATAATTATGCATTTTAACCTTAAATACAAATAATGCAGATACTGGCATTGGAAATGGGTGAACTTTCAGTTTAACTGCCAAAATTTGTTTTATCAGAATGATTAGATGTTTTAGATACAAATCAGTCTATCAAGTGAGTTAATTTCTTTGTTCTAAAATATACTAAATCTTGATTGCATGGGTAGAGCTAATTTGAAGCTATTGTACAATTTTACATGATTTTGAGAAAATTATTTATTTTATGAATGTTTTGGTTTCACTTAACACTAAATTTGACAATGCCTTTCTGCACTATTTCTTGACACGAGTTGTTATAGTGTTTTTCATTTTACCTTTTTTCCCTGCAATTGTTTGGATATTATCAGACCTTTATTGCTGTTTCCTTTCATCTTTTTATTGGTTAGTCTTTGTCTGGTTTTAAAACCACCAAATTAAGAAAATGGTGTTTAACTTGGATTTTTGTTTTTGGTGATTTTGTCAAATCTTTCTTTATTGAGCAATTGCATCTTTGGATGTGAATTGCTCGAGAAATATTTGCACCTTTGGATGTAAATGGTAGGTGATGGGATGCAAATGGGCATCTAGAACTTTTTAAAGGTAGTGTAGACTTTGTTACACCAACTGAATATATGGTCTAGCCTCCATTCCCATCATTATATTTTCCTCATGGATGTGTTCTGTCAATGCTTAGAAGTGGCATGCTTAATGTTGTTATTTTATTGAATTTCTTTTTTGTCTTCCGAAACTTGGATAACTTAGGGTCTTATGTTTCCATGCTTGAGTTTAATTGAATTATTCACTTTTGTGGCTTTTAAAGTGTCTATTGTATGGTTATAGATTTTTTTAGAAAAGTAGAAATGCTAGTTGTCACCAAAAGGTTTACATCATGCACCATAACAAGAAAAAGGAGTTTTTGATCCCATAATTTTTCCTACTTCCATCTTCCTTAATTTACCTAACTACTAAGGAGAGGGGTGTCTTTTCTCTTTTCACTGATCTTGGCTCCTTAGGGATACTAGGAGAGGGGTGCCTTTAGTATTTTCACTGATCTTGGCCCCTTAGGGATACTTGATTCCTTTTCATTTGAATTAACCCACTTTTTGCACTCATATTGGGAAAATTTGAAGGATCTTTACCTTGGCTCATTCAAACACAATACGCACTCATTGAACCGCGTTTGAAACATGTACACATCTAGGCCATCAACCCCTTTTTGAATAATCCATCGTGCTTGGCCTGAAGATCACCTTGATTCATCTTCAAACTTATATGCATCCAAGCCACTTGGGTCACTTTTGAACAACTTGCTACCCCTCATATTCTTTGAGGTCTTATACTTGTGATTTGATGGAATAACTCCTATTTGTGAATAATAATTAATGTCTAAATTATAAAATGGAAATGTAACGATGTAAACCAAGCATAAGAAAGTGTACGGGAAGGTTAAGAGATTGAGAGGAATGAGTGAAAATAAAGATGGAGATTTAGTGAGAGATTTATGGAAAGATTTGAGGAGATAGTTATGGTGGTGGTTTGAACAAATTTGTCAAATATAATGTATTTGTTATGGTCACCAACATTATAGATAGTGACCAGTTTGTACAATGCAATAACGCACGAGAATATGATTTTATAATATTTTTTCCCCATGTTTTTTTTTCAATTTCTTGAGTATTATTTTCTGTGACAATTGCTTTAGTAATTGGCTATTATAGCCAACAAATGGTATCAGAACTTGGTGTGATGTGACCATAGTTTGAGAGCCAAGACCTCTGTGAAGACTTGTGTAAAGAGCTAAAGTTTGTAGAGTGGTTGCGTGCAGAGTGAGTGTGAGTTGCTGCTTTGCGAGTTGAAGCTGCATACTGCCTGTTGGTGGGTAGAAAGTCTATTCAAGCAAGCTGCGAGTGTGAATCACTGCGTTGAAGTAGCTACTTGTTACATGTTGTGCCGAGTGGGTGCTGTGTGAGTGGAGCTGGAGCTGGAGATTATGAATATGTTGAGATTGTTTCCTTGAACGAATCAGTGGTTGGACCGTGATTTTGTCAAAAAGTTTCTGTGAGTAACTTGTGGAAAAGCATGCACCGATTTTTGTAAGGATCTGCCATTGTGTCAGTGAGTTGTAACACAAAAGAGGATTCATTGTTGTTGCGTGGAGTGTTGGAGTGCTGCGTTGAAGTATACCAGAGTTGGCTGCTTTATAGAGACATTTGCATGTGAAGGTGAGTGTGGACGAACCTATATAGACCTGGAGTGTGAGGTTGTGCGATTTGAGGAATTGTGGAGCATGGAGTGTGAGTTTGACAACATAGAGCAAGGTTACAGAGCCATAGTTGCTATGAATGCAGAGATAGAACAACATCAATGTAGATCGATTATGAAAGAGTGAAGCAAGAGTAGAGGTAGCAAACTGTGCAAAATAGAATCTTTGAAGGAGGTGTGTATGGTTAATGTTGAAAGACTATAACAGTTGAGGAGGACATGTGTTCGAAGAAGTGTGCAATGTATGAGTTTTGCTGCTGTGGTGGAAATGCAGGCACACACCATATAATATTCTGTCATTAGTCTATGTGATAATTAACAGATGTTGCGTTAGATGTTGTACTAAATTAAGCAATTAAAGTTTTACAGGAAGCGATGACGTGTTATGAGAAGAAGGGATGCTCGTCACGACCTAAAAATGCGTTTTAGGATGTACTGGAGATCAATCTATTATTGTAGGAGGCCATCTGATGCTGTCATTTGCACGTTGAGTGTTTGCATTGAGGCCATGGCAAAAACGAAGCATGAGAGAAAATAAAAGCATCACAATGGATTTTGGATACCTGGAAACTCATTATATATTATTATAAGGATTGCACATCTCACATTCTTCTATCTGTCAATTGAAATCTCATCTTTTGATTGGTTTTTAAACCCAATGTTGTTTGAATTTCCTTAGCTCGAGTGTTTGGTGATTGGAATATCTAAGCAAACAATGCTCTGTGATGCATTGATAGCTCGATGCATGTGCTTATTTTCTGGGTGCCAGGGTAGATAGTAAACTTGATTTTGGGAAATGGGTGACAAGCAATGACTTTGGAAAGCATTAACAAATAAACTGTGGATTTGGAAAATATTCCCATCGAGGAGGTTTTTTAGAATCTGAGATGCAACATGGAGGGTTTGAGCAACCAAGCTGTGTAAGAGAGGCTCAGAATATTTGTATACAACAAGCTTGAAGAGAAAAAGGAAAGCAAAATCCTCAAGTTTTTGGGTTTTATGTGGAACCCCTTATTATGGGTTATGGAAGCCACAATTGTGATGGCTATTGCAATGGTGAATGGAGGAGGCAATCCTCTTGATTGGAAGATTTTGTTGGTATCTTAACATTGCTTTTTATAAATTCTACCATGAATTTCATAGAAGAAAACAATGTTGGCAATGTTGCTACAGCAGTAATGGTTCGGTTGGCTCCAATGGGCAAGGTCACTATTGTCGCCCAAATTGTACAGGCAAGATGCGACAATGCTTAGGATGGGGGCTGTCACTCTGATCCCCGTCCTCTCCGTTCTAGCTGTCTCCCTACAACAAGCTATGGGGTGTAGTCCCTATGAAATGTGAAGATGGGAGACTTGTTGGCAACCAACAAGTCCGAGAGACACAATTGAATGGCCTAGCAACTTGGTTGAGTTAGCAAGTTAAATGATTTGATTAATTTATCGTGAAAGATCAATGCCTTAAATGGAGTCAATTACTTGCTTAAGATAGATTATTTACCAAGTTACTGGATGAACAATTGTTGCTTAAGGATGCTTCACTATCTTAAATGCGATGCAAATCCTACAATCTAAGTGAGATGCAAAATCTTGGTTTATTTTAAGTTATATGCCTATCTAAGTGTATCCTTTCTCTTAATTGTTTTGAAGCTAGTCTCTAGAGTAAGTTGTGAGAGAGAAGCCAAGGGGAAGCAAGCTAGGGCTTGATTAACGATCCCTCCCCTTGGGTTCTAACCACCTAATGCCTCTGGCGCTGCAGAGACTGTGGCTCTGACGACTACAAGGTCACCGTGTTAACCACTAAAGAGGTTCTAGACTCTTCAAGCTAGATGAGAAAAGTGGGCCTATCTCTCTATCGACCAAGCTTATGCTTGAAAGTTAATTAATTAATGCAAGAGGCTAGTCCTAAAGATGCAAATGCAAGATGTGAGTGGATTTTCTTAAGGTGAGATTATTTAATTTCTTAAGTACTTAGAGACAAACAATCTTGAAAATAATGAAGCGCTTAGTCAATGGACAATGATAATCCTCACCATAAGATAAAGTGCTCAAAGTAAACAGTGTCAAAAATAAAATTTCGCCGATAATATCAAAAGACAATTGCTTAAGAGATAAACAAGATCAAATGGACAAGATCAAAGCTCCTTAACACTATTAGCAATCTTCAAGATTATGACAACTTGATTAAGGTGTTTTAAGAATGACTTAGATTACAAATCCACAAGAGCTATTTAACTCAACAATGAGCAATGTATCCACTTATCCAAGAAACAATGATAACAATGAGAAACTAGAGCATTAATCCATAATTTCACCTAGAGCCAATCTCATCAAGAATTACTAATCCAATTAGAGCACTTGAAAAAAATGCTGATGCAAAAGAGAACAAGATGCTAATAATTCTTTTGACCAAATTTTAAGTCCAAATTACTTCAATTATTGATGTTTATGAATTATAAGAGTTCCTTAGTCAATTTTAGAGACTTATATGTGATTTATCACTGCCACAACCTTGTTTTCAGAGGTCTGCAAATTTATATCAGCAGTCAAGAAACAATGCAAGATGTCAAAGATAAGCTAGAAAATCAATGCATTTAACCTTCCAATGATTTCCAGTTGATTATGAGACTGTTTAGAAGCTACAGATCAGACTTTTAATGTTCAGATCAGACCTCAAAAGAGCATATATCAGACTTACAATTGTTGAAGAATCTAGGGCAATTAAGATTAATGGGATTCTTCTCTTTACGATAACTATTTGTGAGGTTCTTTTGACTTTTCTTATTAGTACAATCTTTCCTTATTATTAGAGTGTGTCTTTCTTAGTTCATCAAATAACTATCAAAAACAAAAAAAGACAAGAACACATGATGTTGGCTTTCTGCCAGGGCCAAAACCTCTCCCTCTTGGAGAGGAAAACCCGCTCAAAATTCATCTTATAGAGATTCCAATTGACGAATACCAAGACCATGACCCTTGACATAATTAAACCACTCCAAGACCAAGACACTAATCCTCTTCTTTGTAACTGTTGAGTTTATCATCATCACTGCAGCTACACGGAGGTCATTACTAATGCACCACAGAGGTCATTCCAGCTTCATCATTGCTGCATCTTCACCGAGATTATTACTGCTCCTTTACTGAGATCTTTGCTGCTCCTTCACTGAGATCACAGTTGCTTTCTCACTGAGATCTTCATCAAAACAGTGAGATCTTTATACTTAGATATGTCTATATATACACTATGTTTCACAAGTTTCCAGTATGCGGGTACTTTTGATACACGGGAATGAGTATCTGGCATGGCTAGAAGTATTGCCCAAATTTACAGGAAACGTCAAGTTGGGAGCGGCAATAATATAACATATATTAAAAATAAAAATAATTTATTTATTTCCATCCAAAACTTGCCAATCAAATTCCATCTTGCAAAGAAACATGAAAAAGATTGAACTTTGAAACATTGCCAAAAAAATCAAAATATTAATCCATCAACAATTTTTCAATCAAATTCCTTCAGAGCAAAGAAACATGCAGAACTCCCAAACCGGAAAAAAGATTGTTATTACTCGATTATTAGGTGATTTCATGTAACGCTATATGTTAAGTCATTGGTTCAATTCTTCGCCCTTGATGTAACCTCACCAATATTATATACATTACATCTAATTATAATAGAGATAAGAAAAAATAAAACGTATATTAATAGTAATTAAAAAAAATTAAAACAATAGAGTTTAAATCCAATGTTATTTTAAAAAGAGTTTGTATAATAAAATTATAAATTTCCAAGTTAATATATATTTTATACTTAAATAAATATGAAAATTAAATTAAAAATTGTTTTTTTAATAATATTTATATTTCATAATTTCAACTATTTTTTTTTTCTTTAGTATTCCATCTTTTGTCCATTCAGCTTGGGCGATAATGATGGTTTTTCCAGTGGCCAACAATCTTCCTAAATTCTTTTATATCCATCCGCCATCTGCGTATATGAGGAGAATGAATAGCTTTCCAATGACAAAGATCAGGATTGGCCAGACGCCTCATCTTCATTTGGATAGAAGGGTTTTCCATAAACAGGTTGTTTCTCTTAGTTCCAGACCCATATCCAAATCTAAACCCAACGACATACCCTTCCCTTCACACAGTTCCATTAGTTTAAGCAGCACCCAAGCTGGCAATGTCAAATACACCTACATTTGCACTTATTCATTGCAGTGAAGCTCCCAAAACGTCAAAAATTGGTTGCAGTGAAGCTCCCGAAAAGCTCCAAAGTACCCGTTGAAGCTCCCGATGGTTTTGGAGCGTTTCCGATCAGCTCCCAAGCTCCCAGGAGCAGGGGAGCTTCGGGTACGTGCTCTCCAATACCTGGGAGCGGTACCCATGTAACTATGTATATATATGACAGCTGCACCGAAATCAAGATCAAGATCTTGAAACTACATCTTTATCACGATCATGACTGCTGCTATTCTGAGATCATGACTACATTCAGAATGCAAGCTGAGACAGATTATGTCACTGTTGGATCATTGAAATCCTTCCCATCATAACTATGCCGAGACTATTACAGAGATACCACCTAGATCTTCTTCATCATTAGTATGTCGAGATTGTAGCTATGCTTAGAGAGTATGCCGAGATTGTAATTATGTCGAGACAATGTTAGTGCGGATTGCAGACCCCTGTACCCATCCGAAAATTCTCTGACAGGCATTCGAAAATCTCAGACAAATCTGAGTTTTGTTCTATCTATGGTAACCCTAGCCGCATATATATAGTTGTCTGTCTTGTATATAAGCTGACTTGAGTTTATGAAGAGATGTGTCACCTTATTTAAGCCGGCATGACTGTTCTTTAATTCATTTGCAGGCCGACATGAAGAGGATTGTGCTTGTCATTTTGGAGGGCTGCTTTGACATTTCTATATACTCATATATATTTTTCTCATGCTCAAGAAGAGCTTCTTTTGACATATTAATAAATCCTAAGGCTCTCAATGGGAGCTACTAATAAATAAACCTCTTGCTCATGAAACCCATGCAGCAAGGAATAATAAATTCATTTTCTTGTTTACAAAAATCATAATTACAATGTCATGAAGACCGAACCTAGTTATTCCTTTTTCAATGCTCCCTCTTAACTCGAGAGGTATTCATAATGGTACTTGGTCATTCTCAATCTGAAGAATTTCTCATAAGAAGAATCACATTGGTAACCCATTTGTATAACATCATAGTAACCAACATTGTTTTCACAGCAAGGCCTTGACTGATAGCTCTATTTCTCATTAGATCAGAGCATAATTTTGGTGAGACCAATGACTATAGACACCTTCATCATTGTCTCTCAAGGTACATACCCACCCGGGTGTTCACTGAGTATGACCTTCTAGGACTATTCTTATCTTGGGTTCCCAGCCCTCAAAGAATATCAGTCCTCTTGCCTACTCTTATCTTGGATGCCCTACACATCCTCAAAGAGCATCGGATGCCAAATGATTACCCAATCCTCCATTCTTTCTTCCCAAATGAAGACAAGAATGTTGTGTCTATCTCTCCCTCTCAATTAGGGAGGATACATCCATCATGTGTCTACATTTCTCTTCATGGCCTTC